>CM026210.1:14112332-15599832 GCA_014839995.1 Xenentodon cancila | reverse complement strand
GCTGGTGCATCCTATCATCCGCTTGTTTGAGTCCAGCTGACATTAAATCTTCAGCTGTGACTCCAGCACGATGGCTTACTTTGTAATAATATTTCTCGCCGGATTGTAAAAATGACCTTTGTGCTCACAAGCTCGCAATGCAGGTGCGCAATTCTAACCTTTTTTATTAGACAACTGCCTCAGAATTATCTTATCTCCAGTTTGGCCAGTTCCATTTTATTATTAGCTATAAGATATAGAGCTGACTGGCTGATTACATTTACAAGCTCGTTACATTTTTCTGATCCCAGCTATGCAATCAAACGCACAGATGAATGGACTCATTCAAAAACAATTAATTCTTTGGGTGAATCCCTCCCAAAAAACGGGCCCCGTCTGATTAATTATAATTCCCTCCTAAAAATTCATGCCCACGATTGTTCCCAAATAAGTAAAGAAAGAGGTTTTTATATTCTTGATTAAATAAATCTTTCGATTGAATGCACAAATAAGAATGCCGCAGGAGAATCCATAATAATGCTGATCATTGCCTCCCTTTAATCGCTGAATTTCAGCATGTTGGGATGCCTGAGGCAGGGAGTTAGTCTTTGATAAAGGTAACCCCGCCTGCCTCAGGGTACACATGATAAATGTACAGAGTGACAAGACCGACTTCCTCCCTCTATGATTAAAAGCCAATATATTATATGCAGGTAAAGTCGGGTCCGGCTTATTTATGAAGACTAAGCTATGCCCCAAGGAGACTTGGATTGAGGGGAGATTTTTTTTTTTTTTTTTTTTGTTCCTTTGGTAAACCCAACTACGTTTTCCACAAATCTTTATTCGTCTCCTTTTCTCTAATGATTAAACATGTCACGGTGAGATTATAGCATCACGCCCATGCCCCGAGGAGATGCCTTCATTTGTTAAACCACCAGTTTATTTGTAACGGTGAATTTCATGCCACGCTGTGCCATTAGCCTTAATCGTTTACTGTGTAGGATGAATTACCAAAAAAAAAAGAAAGAAAGAAAGAAAAAAAAGGAGGTTTATTATTCTCTAATCACTTCCCCGTTTAAGCATAACGCGTACACTGACGGCGAGGTTTAGCAGTAGGACAAAAGACTGGAGTCTGAGGCTTCTTGACGTTATCAAATGAGACAATAATAATTTGAACATTGTTAAAGCCGCACAAGTGAATAAACAAAGAAATAAACACGCGGATGAAATATCCTCTCCAGGAGGATCTGATCAAGACCGCTCTTGATGGCACAACTTGTGTGAGAGCGGTAATAACGCTGACAGCTGTTGACATCTGTAGAGCTCTAGCGGTCTCTGCCGGCAAAATTAAGAAACAGCAGGGTGTGCGCCTTTTATTCCCCCAATTAGACAACTTTAAAAAGTCAATATTGTTGCTCGAAGACGCAGGAGACATTAAGATGTTGTCACGTATGACTGATGAGCTGCAGATAAGCTCTGTCCTCATCCTGTTGCATCATGCTGGTGTATGTGCAGCCTTTTGCGCACACTATGCCGACTACTTTATTATTACTGTTTTGTTTATTATATCCAGCTGTTCTTTACTTTTTGATGAGCTTTCCTTAAAAAAAAAAAAAACGCAGGTCATGCTGATCATAGTCTTGACTCTTTAGATTTTCTCTCCCAAACTATATAGACAAGAAATCTCCTTGTCTATGAAACAACGTGCACGGCACTCTCACTGTATAATCACAATAATGCTCAACCAAGCATAATAGACCTCTTAGGTGTGCGTGTAATGATTACCTGCTACTGGGCTAGGGCCAGGCCTGCAAATAGACCCCCCCCCCCCCTCCCCCCCTCCCCAGCAGAATTAAGAAGCAGCCAGATCAGGGTCATTCTACAGTCAAGGACTATGAGAGCGAGCATGTGCAAGAAAAGCAGAAGCAAAGGAAAATAAGCTGCGTTTATTAAGCTCTAAAACACAGAAAATAGTGTATGCAAAATGCCTGGGGCATCTAGTGCGCTTACCTAGACTGGAGGGGAGCTGAATGGGTTGCCAGCGTTAAGACAGCGCTCAGAGTTAATGAAATATCTCCAAATGGGAGTCAGGAGTGCGTGCAGAGATAAGCCTGATGTGGTTTATATACCCAGAAAGCAAGTGCTCCTCTTCTCATATTGTCCAAGAGCGTTTGCATAGCTGGCCAAGTGGTTCTGCTCTTGCTGACTTGCGAACATTGCACGGTGTTTGTTTTCCCCTTGCTATGACGTGAGACAAAATATTGGCCATATGTTCATCTGCAATAAATTGGTCTTGAGCGCAAACACAGCTCCCCGAGGAAGGTGCTTTTAACCCACACGACTAGTTATCTCTCTTTGAAATGTTTTTGGGACACGAAACTATCTGATGTGCGATGTAGGTGAAAGATAATGTTACAACAGCCAGCTTATAAGAGATAATTGTACGCCCGTGGAAGCGCTGCCAGTTGATCTTTATGCTGTGACCTATTATTCCTCACACAGGGCTGTCTAATAAATCGCTTGGTAACCAAGAAGCAGCACTGTCTAAAGAGCAGATGTGGCATGTTATCCACGCCACAGTTGCGTTTACACTAGATACCCTGATACAATGATTGATAGCCAAGGTCAACTCCCGTGAGACAGACTATTAACACATATTTGCAGCATAGATCCACATGTCCACACTGAAAACGTCGGAACTGGTAGCAGAGGCCCCGGACGAGATAATAATAATAATAATAATAATAATAATAATAATAATAATAATAATAATAATAATAATAATAATAATAATAATAATAATAATAATAATAATAATAATAATAATAATAATAATAATAATAATAATAATAATAATAATAATAAATAGTTTATTATAATATATAGTGTTATATATAATACATTATATTATTATTAGAAAAAAATATCTAATAATTTGAGCAAAAATAATATATTGCATGTCGACAATAAAAGTTTGATCATTTTGATTTAATGAAAAAATGTGTAAAGAAAAAAAACTAAATATATACAATGCAATATATATGTATGTGTGTGTGTGTGTGTGTGTGTGTGTGTGTGTGTGTGTGTGTGTGTGTGTGTGTGTGTGTGTGTGTAGGTGTGTAGGTGTGTAGGTGTGGCTTGAATGCAAAAGGATATTCAGAAAAAAAGCAAAAGAGACAAGTTATTAACATTATTTTCATTTCTTCTAAAAAAAAAAATTATATGGTCTCCTTAACTGTCCGTTTCCACCTGCTGCATGTAAACTCGCCAAAATTTTCTTTAAACATTACCTTCCGTATCAAAGGTTTCAAGACAATCAGGTTGTTGTAAAGATGATGACAGGGCACGCCAGTAATCACTGAGGAAGAAAGCAATATGAGGCAAACACCAGTTCTGCTATCATGACACCTCTTGGGAGGATAACTTAAATCAAGACAATGATTTTATTGTGGGCAGCCTGGAATCTATGCATGATAATAATGGTGTTGCTCAGTAGTGCAGGAGCAACCATCAATCAATATAGAATACATTACCGATGGGTTTTGTGGAGGCCCCTCTTTGCTGATAAAAGACAGAGATTATCCTGCCTATACCATCACTGCCTTCAAGAGTATTACTAAGATGCTGAGACTACAAATAAATAACGTGGTCTTATTCCTTGTTTGAAATTCCACATTAAAGCAAAGTAGTTAGTTAGAGTTGGAACGTATTCATGAGGTTCAGACAAATGTGAAAAAGCTTTCCACTCAGCTGCTCTGTGAAAACTCTTGTGCTATTTGAGATGTGCCACAAGTGCTCTGGGTGCTAAATGCAAGACCTCCTGAAAAAGGATGGGTAAGATAGGCCCTGACGGTCAAGCTATTATCAATCCCTGGTCTAAAGCTTGATGACTAAGATACTTCAAATGTGGTTAATGGCCGTGTAAGAACACTGACGGCACAGCCATCCTGAAATCAATCAGTTCAAAGTTTTAATGTATTGACCACTCCAGGAGAGCTGAAAGAGGGGGAGCTTCTCAACACACAAATGACAGAGAGATGGGGTTGATTTTCACAGAAGATATACAGAGGAAAAAAAATTTAATTAAACCTAAGGGCTCACTTGTATGGCTGAGACTCATACACAAAGATAGGCAGTCCTATCAAAATCGAAAGGCTTTTGCAATTTTTAGTTCTCGAATACGTGCACTTACAGAGGTTTAGTGTTAGATCCCCAAGTCTTCTATGTTAAAACAAGTAGAGAAGAGTTTTTTAGCCCATCAAGAGAGGTGATGCAAACTAGAGGACGGGAGTTGTTTTCCAAAGTGCCCAGTCGTACACACTGGTGAATGTTGCCATCTCTTAAATGACAACAGTGCTTTGTGAATTTGAGGAGCTCTGAAGTGTTGGGCGATCAAACATAACATTTTTTGCTGTTCTGTGCTGTTGGAGAGGAAAATAAAGGATGGAACAAAGCATGTGAAAGTAGTGAGCTGTGTCAAATCGTGTGAAAAAAGTTCTTCCAGGGCATTCATGAAATGTCTGGCATTTCCGTCAAAAATGTCAAACTTATAGGTTCTATGGAAGGTAAGCCATTACCTGAAATGAATAATTTTAGACTTGAATATGTCTTTTGTGCCAAGCCTTTGGTGCAAGGCCTTGAAGAGCTATATAGCTGTTTGTAAATGCTGCTGAGGCCAGGGGCCAAAATTATTGCATTTAGCTGAGATTTCTGTAAGAATGTCAGCTGGTGACAAAAGAAAATGTCTTTTCTAGGTCAGATTTATGAAAGGCTGCGAGCTTCAACTAATAATGAAGAATTGATTCGATCAAAAAGGTCACATAAGTACATGTTGACGGAGTCGGCTCCTGTTGAAAAGTGTGGACATTATAGGTGCTGACGTGAGAGCTGAGACATAACCAAAGAAACTTTATGCATCTTTCATACATTTAAACTGCAAAAACAGTGAACGATTTGAATGACAGGATTCATAGTTGTGAGGCTGCTTTGATGCTTAATAGTTTGATCTTTGTATAGGTTGTGTGTCTGTGAGGCAAACAAGAAGGTCATCTGACCAGGATATTTCCATCTTTGTCAAAAGTAGTTATACTTCAAGGTGAACGGAGAGGAGCTGCACCAATTCACAATGATGACCACCTTAACAATATGGCACTTTCTCAGTTGGAGTGGTATTTGAAATGGGTGAGGAATCAAAATGAAAAGATGACTAGTTCTGTACTTGAAGAGCAGCATGCGCTAAAGTGGAGCTGCTGAGACAGTCGGTCAATTCTGCTGGCTGGTCTTAATCTGCAAAGCCGTATTGATTCCTCGGCGAACTCGTGACGACAGGAGCTTGCTGCAGGAGGCTTGGTTACGCTGGTCTTCTCCGCAAGTTTCTGAAACAATAAATAAGAGCACAAGTCAAGGACAGATCATTGCAAGCCGGCCGAGCTTCTCCTCGCCTTTACTCCATCTGCACAGAAACGCTTTGAAAGAAAGATTCAAAAGCTTTGCAAAGATATCGACTGTTACCTTCAGCAGTGGCACCATACTGAAGTAGGCATGGAAGAATACAACTCTCGTAGTTGAATAGTAGCCCATTGCATGGAAGAAACAAGTTGAAATAGAAAAAGGATGTCTGAAGGACATGTAGTCTTACAAACATATCATGTGAAATACATATTCAGAATGCTTCTAGCAGACAGTCAGAATCTTACAGTTTCACAAAGATGACAAAACCCCAGACTAATTAAAAACAGACTAATTAATTTGGCAAAACTTTATCACACAAACTGCAGTCTACAGGTCATTCCAGTTGAGTGGATAAGATGCTGAAAGAATAGTGAAGGATACTGAATGAATGGTACATTTCACAGTAATTATGAGGTTAACATATTTTTTCTAAAGGTTTGTTTCTACAGGTGAAGTCCTGTGTATTTTCTCTAACAGAACCCACACTTTTGTAATCTCTTTCTTTAATCATTGTTGTCTACCAAAACAAATGAATGGATCAGTGAATGATTTCCTCTGCATATTCATCTGTCTGAACAACAAAGGGGCTCCAGGTGGGGGCAGCTATCATGTTGAAACCATATACATCGTTTTGCAGGAATAATTTACTTTGAATCTTTTAGACATATCACATTTATAGAAATACAAGGGAAGGACAAGCTTTTTAACATCTTTTTTTCCTGTATTGTGTCTTTGTTTATAACAAACCAATATCTTAACTACCCAGTACTCACTTGCTCCTGGTTCTTTAACGCTGTTCCTTCGTTAGAAGGATGAAAAGAACCAATAAGTAAGAATGCGGAAATTTCAATGACGTAGTGAAGTTTAAGCTGTTTAAATCAATGGAAATGTGGTGTTTGGAGAAAAGACGGGAAAAGTTCACATATGTGTGTTCTTTAAAGATTCTTTTTTTATTTCATGCGACACAAAAAAGATACAGACGTTATTATTGTGAAGTGTTCAATGACATTTGAGGTCCCCATGTGTCAAGCAGAACAAGCTTAGATCAAATAAAATAACATCTTTTCACAGAAAGGCAGGACAGCAGTTCAGAAAACCCCGACGGAAAAACAATGGATCACTGCCAAACCTTACAATACACGTTAACAGTAATGATAATAGAATAAACTGTAAAAAAATTAAGATTGATGTTTCTTTTTTGCGTTTTTAACATGTCTTTGTTTTGTTTCAAACATGCTTTGCACCTCGGCCATTCTTGTTGTTTTAGTTACCGTTAAGCCAATCCAACTTCAGATCATGGGTGACATAATCGTTGAATGTCAAGCTTGTAAATTTGAAACCAAAACCTTTTTACACTTATCTCTTTACACTGCAGTGTATTTGAAGCAGCATTTAAAAAAAATGAGTGATAGAATCAAGATATACACTAGTGGACACAGTACTTAACTAAGCAAAAGTACAAAGAATTTTTAAAAATTGTTTTATTTTATCAACCTGAGGGAGTAAAAAGACATTGCCTAAAAGAGAAATACATTCGCTGCATCAGCTTTTCTATATATCAATGTCTATTTGTACGTCTGTTTGACGAGACAGGACATAAATAAAACCCTTGAATTAAGTAATTTTTTTAAATATAATTTTGATCATAGTCACAATGGCAAGACTTCTCAAGACAATTTAAAGTAAAAGCAAAGCTCTACTATTATCTTGCACAAACTCTTTATATAGGGGTAGCTCTCTTTGTACCGCATTAATGCTCAGTGCACATGACTCTTCCCAAAACCCAGAGTTTAACTGGCTTTAAAAGATAAACATATACACAAAAGTTGGCCAATGTTTGACGTTAATGGTGTCAGTTCCTCAAGTGAATTGGGGGGTGGGGGTGGAGTGGGTGGGGGGGGACTCAAACCTTACTAAAAATGAATAGTTTCATAAATAAGCATCAGTCATAACACTGAAGATAAAGCTTTACTGTCAGTATAGGCAGGTATACATGGAACGGCGGGAATTATGACTCTTTACAAGTGTGCAAGTTTTTGTCTGTGCGTGACTGCAATTGTGCAAGGAAAGTCCCAATTTGGGGACAGTGAACCGCCCATAGGGATATGCAACCTAAATAATACAATGGGGATAAAAATAGGAGGAGGTGGTGGGGGGATAGCATGAAACACTCACCTTGAATCAAGCTGCTCCTTGCAGACACAAGGATTACCCATCTGCACATTTCTGAAGCCTTTTGATTAACAATGTGTCCAATATGAAAGACGGAAAGGAGAAAACACAATTTAGTAAATTTAATGGCTTTCTGCAGATGGGGTGCCAACATATTTGGATAATTAACGTGTAGATATTTTCTTTATACTGGGCTCATGATGGCAATTAACATGTTTTGTGGAGAGGTGAAAACTTTTTTTGAGGCTGTGAAGATGGAGGGAAATGCATTAGGAGGAGGTCATGAAAACGGGCCTCTATTCTTTCTGCTAAAAGGATGCTTTTATAAGCTGATAGCAATTGAGGAATAAAGACCCAAGGGCAAATAAATGATAAAGAACTCATCTTTAATTGGCAATCTTTTTAAATACTACTCCAAATTTTGTATCCGCATTTTCATTGACAGCAAGGCAAGTCTCTCTTGAACTAGATTTATGAAAGGTAAAAGGAGGCACAATGATGAAGAGAAAAGGACAACTCTGCCTCTTACAAACCAAATTGCCAACTCTCTATTCACCATGATACTATGAAATTCAACGAGAACAGTAATTGCTTGAAAATAGTTTTAAAGATTAAAAAAAAAAAAAGTAAATAATTTTTGCAAAGCAAACAAAGAAAGGATTAATAAACATAAACTGAGAGATTTAGAAAATGCATTTTGAGTACAAATTAGAGTTGAAAAATTAAAAAAAAAACTCCATCAGTGGCTTGAATTTATGTAAATGTATCTAAATTTTAACTATGCTGGAGTGTTTTCTTTTTAAATGTATTGTTTATTACTCAGTTTGCTGTTATATTAGTAGTTTGTTAAGACTGCAGCTGTTGTGGTGTGTGCATGTGTCAGAACCAGGGTCTGCTCCCTAATGTTGCCCTTCCCCTGCCTCGCTGTCGCCATCTATTGGTGGGAGTTCGCTCAAATTCTGAGCTTTGGAGCCCAGCTGAGGTAAAGTGTGCACCAACACATACTCCCTCTCTCAGGTAATTATGTCTTTTATCTAACACATACAGCTACTTTAACATCGGATATCCAGCCGTCCTAATGGCCCATTATTCAAATAAATGGGGGAAACACTGTGGGGTTGGTGACCCCCTTGGTGCCGCAGGGCCCTCCATCCAGACACACCTGCTGAGACAAGGTAACGTTTATCACTGACACCTTCGCAGGACAGAAACAAAATGGCAGGCGGGGTCAGCGGTGAGGAGCACACTGGGCCGGTCATATTGCAAACATATCCATTTTGTACGGCTCTACCCTTGTGGTTGCCAGGCTACTGCCTAATATATGGTGACCGAGTGTGAATCAGGAAAACAGAAGTAAGATGTTGACTTTGGGATAAGTACCTCTTCAAATTAAACAGCGCCATCACATTGCATTCAAAATAACATTTCCAAAGGTCAACTTTAAATGGCCCCCATTTGGTAAAAAAAAAAAAAAAAGATTAAAAAAAAAAAAGCCCTGTGTTCTTCAACTCACTAAATCATCAAATTTGCATACCAGCTAGGTTAGTTAGTGGCATTTAATTATTTATGTTTTAATTACGCAGAATGAAGGGGATAATATCACTGTACGGTAGTTTTGTGATGTGTGCGCCACTGTCATCGGAGCACTCGGATGTGTCCTTATTAAAGTACACAAAAAGATAATTATGTCCAGCTCTGTCTAAACATTTCCATGCTACTGCCCTAGAGAATCATTGCTGAATTGGACGTAGGAGAGGATTAGACCTCTTGTGATTAATTTGTTTAGTCATACACACTCAAAAGTGATAAAGGCATGTCAACTCCTTCTCTTTCCAGCTCTCCTCTAGAGTTAAGGGTCAGCGATATTGTTTTGATGGCACTGATTGCCGCATGAATCCGATGTGTGCAGCCAGCTCACCTATTGCACTCCAGACTCCAGCAGACATGCAGCTGAAGAAGACGCAACCTCATTTGAGAATTACAACACATATAGAAAGGCAGAGAAAAACCCAGATTCACAAACTATATTTGGTGTAGTTGCTTGTAGACCTGTACCCCAGAACCAGGGATGGAGAACGTCAACAGTTAATGGCAGGAGAGAAAGCTGTGGGTCTACATTAGCCTGACTCATTCCCACAAGTTCTCCCACGAAACACCCATCACCTGGAAAAGCCCTGTTGAATGGAGTTGCTGATGTCATTGGAGAGGAGGTATTGATTGACCAAGGGGCAGCAAAGGCCAATGCAATTAAGAGACAAGAAAACATACAGCATTAAAGATTTTGTAAATAAAGGGACTCTCCAGTAGGGCCAGACAAAGGATAGTCCAGGGCCCATTCAGGAGTTCCTTGTTCCCTCGTTGGTCTGGGGTCTTCTCCAAGGACTGAGGGTCCAGGTGGGAGGCCTGGGGGAGGTGGTAAAAGATGAGAGAAGCGCTGTGTGGGTGTCCAGAGGAAAAAGGACACACGTTGTTGCTAGGATAGCTCTGAGAGGTCGACAAGAGCTTAGCCCTTCCTACGTCCGGAACTGTCAGGTGATCACGGTTGATCAGCATCTCAAGGAGGGGGCTGTTGAGAGGAGGAATCGCTGCTTTTATAGACCTCTGGGAGGTTTGCTTTGCTGTCCTTTTTACACACATATTTCCGCTTTCTTTCTCTCTCATATCCTATTATTTCTACAGTAAATTAAATCACCCAAGGTGGGAAAAGTATGTCTTAATAAACCGTCATCTCATATGCGTGTTTAGAAATAAATTATACTGGCACCACTTTACTTTTTAAAGTAGAGTTTTTAAGACTAAGAAACATAACCCTATATATATATATGTATATATATGTATATATATATATATATATATATATATATATATATATATATATATATATATATATATATATATATATATATATATATATATATATATATATATATATACATCTGGATGAGCCCCCGAACATACCGTTTGTCTACAGAAAAGGCAATGCACATTCAAATGGATTCAGCCTAACACAATACTCATGTTTATGCCAGAAGAAAGGATCAAACACACATCTATTTCAAATTGCAATTCCCTCACAAGTACCAGGATGTTATGACCAAAATTATAAAACCAACAACAGCGCTGTTGAGCCTCTGCCACACAGCTTTGCAGTCTGCTGACATTCTCATAGTGACAATGTTTACACGCTAAAGCCAGAAAAATGTTCACATCATCCGTTTTAGGTTAGGTTGTAATGCCCAGACTTTTTCACAGCAGTTAAACTAAGTCTCCTGAAATATTGCAGCCTGTTAGACATTTGGACATGACCTGATACAACCTGCCACACATTTGCAATGGTGAAAAGAAAACATTTAGATTTCTGATACTACCCTCTGATGGGAAAGGTGTCATCAAGATATGTTTTATGTGCAGTTCTTCCAATATTTGTAAAGGCAACATAATAAAAACAATATTTGGTATTAAATTTACATGGCATTACCCTGAACTGTGCATCCAGCACAACTGAAAAAAAAAACCCAACAAAAATAAAACTTTTGTACTGTTTTATGATCTGCTTTGTCAAATGAATCACCATATGGCCTTTTTCTGAACTCTTATAATACAAATATTTCTTTATTTATGTGCCTTTTTGTGTAACTTAAAGAGGAGCAAAATGTAAAGAAAAGTCAAAGTTATAAGTATTGTTTGAAGCGATCAGTAGTCTTCTAAATGTTATTTTAAGTCGAATACATTTGTATGTCCTTGGATAATTTACATGATTACCTATTTCTCGTAAATCAAATAAAAGCAAGCGTCTCCAAGCAAATCACTTTTTATCATTCATCTGCGTGCGTTGTGCAGAAACAGGCCCGGACAGATGGGTGGCTGATGTTATTACCCACGCTGTTATGTACATAGAAACATAGTGCTTATGGTATCTGCATATGCCTTCTATGTTACCTGAAGGTGAAGGCAGTTTTCTCTTAGATTCACCTTGACGAAACTAAAATTGAATAATGAAAAAGTGGTTTCTTTGAATTTCTTCTTTCCCTTTAAACTGTCTATATGTCACATGTGAAGTATTTCATGAACTGAATGAAGAGGAGAACAGGAATTTTTGCTTTAATGGCTTAAGTACAACTCAAAACCACAGTTAAACTCCTCTTCTGAGGAAGTGATCATATTATTACAAAAGTTTCTTAAGATATACACAAAATGAGCGAAATTGTATCTGGTGAGTTGAATGTCTTCCTCTGAGTGAAAATAAACCTGCATTGTATCAGGCATTCTGTAGTCCATGACCTCTTGCAGAAACTCAACTCCTTCACACAAAATTATTTAAAAAGATTCAACACTTGATTGTGGTTCGTCATCACATTGAACAACTTGAATGCAAGTTGTTTCTGCCTTTTAAATGATATGGGCTGTATATACCGCGTGATTTTAATGCAGCAGTTCAAGGATGTTTCTGCAGTGATGAATGCACGAGAGCAAGCATGCATAATTATTAACTTGTCGGACAATGAGTCGCGCTGCTGATGCTGATGTTGCGCTGCCGTGTTAGACGTTTATAAGTTTAGTCTCTTGCAAACACCAGCGTGAACAATGTTCCCTTTAAACAACAAGCTTGCAATGTGTGCTCTGAAAGAAAGCGTACACGACGTGCAACTCACAGACAGAGAACCGGAGTGAGTCTGGGGAGAGAAACTGAGGAGTTGATAGGTTCAATCAAACGCGATGCGGCCCGATGAGATTAGGTGTGGGTGGGTACGTATGGAAACATGGGGGGGTAATATTCCAGGACGTCTGTCTACAATAAATATATTTTTAATTTGTGCTCTTTTATTAACCAGCAAAATCACTTCAAAATGAATAGCGCGTTATTAAGTCTTCTAGTGGCTCTTACTGTTCTTTATCATGAGTTTGTAACACAGTGCAATTCATCTCCAGCCATTCTTCACACTAAATATGTTTTATATGAGCCTTCATTTATCATGGCTGTCAGCTCTTAACTTTATCATTATTCAGTCTAGAGTTTTAAATTGGAATCATTAAACGGTTTTTCATATAATCTGATGCAATAACTGCTCCCCCTTTATTGGCTTGTGAAAAGAAAATAGTAAATACAATTGTCTGTCAAGATCTCTGGAGATAGCCGTCTCTCTCAGGGTGAAATGAAATTAGGCCTGCCGCAGAGACAGGATCAGTGTCAGCAGATTTGTTCGAGTTTCCATCGTGGAGGGGACAGGCGTGGAGCAGATGAAGGATGGAGAGAAAAGGAAGCTGACACCGCCGAACCCGAAGAGGAATGTGGACTATTGCTGTCAATATTTTTTATAGGGTGTCACATCAATCACGGAGGTGCCTTTTCAACCTCCAGTTCTGCCGCTCTTGCAGGGACATTTGTAATGGAGCTATTTCATCCCTTGAACTAAATGTGTGGTCTCCGCTTCGTTTGTCTGAGACGTTTTCACGCGAAGAGATGTAGTGATTAACAATGACAATGTGGGGTCAAATGCTTCTTCTCTTGTATCATATTCTAATCATAAGAGGACCTTGGCAGCATGAGCTACGCCTGTTAGTAAATGTCAAATGAGTACAAGAAACCTAAATGCTGTATAGTCTAAAAGGTTTCAAAATAAACGTTTGTTTATATCATTTATTTTAACCAACAAGAAAGGTTTCAGAAGAACATTTAAAAAAAGAAAGAAATCTGCCACTATAAAAACAAAACTGCACAAATTATCACGATTTGGGTCTTTGGAGATTAGGAAGTCCCTCGCTGCTTGGAATTGTGTTTTTCCTTTTTCTACATCCATAAAGAGATAATTTTAAGGATAGACCCATCCTGCAAACCCTGGCTAAAGACTGCCACCTGCTGGCAAATTTAGGGCACTCAGCTCTCTTCATGTCATTTTTAGGATACATTTACAGGGCGATTTATAACACTTTTTTCTCCTATATTGTGAGATAACTGCATCAGCATATTTTAAAATCTGCAAAGGATTGGACTATTTCAAAAGTTATTTTAAGAATGAAAGAGATGAAGAAAGGATGGTGAGAATTTCTTAAACCAGACTTGTTTTTTAACAGAAAAGGTCCATCTATTCTTCTGTGAGTCTATGCCGCCATCTACTGGAGGACAACGTGAAATGATAAAACGTGACGTGAGATGACACAATTTAAAGGTTTAAAACCTTAAAGTCCGTAAAATTGATGCAGACTATATCTTAATCTCGAAATATCTTTATTATTACCTGTTACCTGTGAGAGAAAACTCTCTCTCCCAGGTGTCTACACAATGAAGCTCTCTCTATCGTTAATATCATGTGAGCGACTTCCAACGCAGGCCAGATGGTGGTGCGTTTGCATTAGTTTACGCAAAAAGTACAGTTGGGTTAATCTTGAAACCAACTGCAGACCAATAAAACGTTTGAGATTCTGCCGTGAAGCTAAATCAGGTTCATGGAGAAAACCCACGAGTTTCCTTTTCATGAGAACACAGTGAGAAACAGTGTTACAGAAGCCCATACTTCCACTGTTAATTTGATAGAATAATAATAATGATAATAGTAATAATTATTATTATTACATTTTTTCAAAATGCCAATTTAGGGATGGACACACAAGAAATGAGTATTTTTGCACATGTGTGGCTGAGTCCAAGTTTATCTGAAAAATTCCATTGTTTTCAAAATGTTCGGAGCTACAGACCAACACTATTTATTTACCCCCACAGGCCCATATTTCCACCTGCATGTTGGATGTGTTTATATGTTAACTCCCCCAAAAGAGAGTCATTTCATTCCAAGGTCTCTGTACTGCCAGTGAACCTCGGTCACGCTCTCTTTACCCCCTGTTTGCCCCCATCGGATGCTCTACTATGCCTTTCTTCATACTTTGCCACCAGTCTGTATGAGCCTTGTAAAGATGAACGAACACTGTGGAAAATTAAACTGTTAAGCGTGAAACAAATGAGCTAGGGCCTGTGATTTTGCAGGGGAAAAAAGTAAATTATCTGTTAACAAATGGTAATCTCAGATTACTGGATGAGGGCCAATGTTCTGCTTAACGGTTATGTTTGAATTTGTTTTATTGTTAATGTTTTGCATCAATCATTTTTGACAGAGAGCTGCTAAGAAAACAATTTATCACTAGGTTATTACTAGTTTAATATATTTCTGTACAATTTTAAGACCTCCGCAACATTTGAAGTATTTTGAGTGTGTTTTGAAAAAAAAAGTTTGAAAAACTTCTCAACAAAACAATCCTTTAATTATCAAATAATCAATTACTCACAGCCTAATAATTATTCTCTTTTGAAAAATGTTTGATCCCTTAATGTGTCTGCTATGGTTCAGTGCTTGGGTGATAATATAAAATTATCTAGACTTCTAACACGTCCGCCTGCCTTCTATAATGTTCTGAGCAGAACTAAGGTTACAGTCTCATCAGTATTTACAGATGATGACATGAACAACCAGGTATGTGTCTTCAGTCACCCATGACCCATTCCTCGTTAGACGGGCTGATTCTGCAAATGTGTCATCACTTTGCACCATCCTGTCGATGCTATCGCAGCTGTCTGCGCTCTCCCTGAGAACTTGATATGACCTAGAGTGCAGTGTAGTAAAGGCAAAAAGTGGCAGGAATGTGTTCACATACGAGTATTTAGAGCACAGTTCAAAAGACTTTCGGTTTCTCGGCTGGCTCCCCCTTCATGGTGCACAACCGCCCAGTAAAAGTTATAGGCCAGTGTGTTTAGCGCTGCCAGACATGTGTTAAGTTAGTTCCATTTCGTACTTAATCTATGACATTAATGTCCAAATCATTAGTTGTAAATGCTCATCAAAAACTGAAAGAAATTTATTATCTCAAAAAAAAGGCACATTATAGCATTTTATCCTTCAATTAATTATTCTTTGTATAGCTGAAAAAAAAAGTCTTCTTTCCCTCAATGTGTATGCAGCAGAAAAAAAAACAAAAAAAACTATTAGAAGCAGCCCATCAAACCTGTCTTCCTGGACCTGCTTCCACTTGTCTTGGTTCCATTTAAAAAAGAAAAACAAGGTGGGCTGAGAATATCTCAGAATGAACCATCTGAAGACAAGGAGACAACAGCAAATCCATTTTTTTCCCCCTCTTTTGCTCGCACTCAAACGTTTTGCTCCAGAATACTTATGATGTCTTGCTTGGTTTAATCAAACAATCTCTGAAGCGTGAGTATCACTTTCAGAAGGTTCTGTCCTTCTCCCCCCTGCATTAACACTTGATATGGCAGTGTAAAGTTATGATACAGAAGCTGAAGGTGGATTATATGCTTCCCAAAGCCAGTATCAGCTGGCCCTCAGACACTAGTCTTTTCAGGGTGAAGATGAGGTGAGGTTGTCCTAAAGGATATTATTTGAAGTGTAGCTGCTTAAATGTCAAATCTGCATATATATATATATATATATATATATATATATATATATATATATATATATATATATGTGTGTGTGTGTGTGTGTGTGTGTGTGTGTGTGTGGGTGTGTGGGTTTACAGCCTTTTTAGCAAAAATAATAATATTAATTTATGCTTGGATTTATTTTTGCGCCGTGGAACGAGCTTGCTGTTTCTCATTTTATTGTGAGATTGGGTTAATACCGTCATTGTATGGCAGTCATCATCAAATAGATTAAAAAGAACAGGAATTCCTCAGCTTCCAGGTAATAACTGGCTGCATCGTCTTTTCTTCTTGTGTTAGTTGTGCTCTGTGCTTTGAGGAAATCCTTGCCATGTTTTTGAGCAAATGAGGCTCCTGGCCAGAATTGCTGCGTGCTGCCAAGGAAAGACTCAATCCTCTGATCTTGGGAAGTGCCTGCACTCTTTTTATATGATCATATAATTGTTTCTATGTCTTGGACAGGAGATCTGGGCCATGTTTTACTGTAGAAGAAATTATTTGAGCATGGACCTCCATTTCTGTAGATGTTTTGGACATGAGGCAGAAAGTTGTGGTCTGCAGCATATCAGTTCACATTAAAACCTGCACAAAACGCATCTCCTCTAAGATACTTCTACCACAAATTAGATCAGGGAAGTTTTGCTTTGTCAACACTGGTGTTGACAACAGTTTCCCTCCTCTTCAGACTTTCCATCATCACATCAACTGCAATAACAAAAAGCTTTTAGGATAACTGAAAAGAATATAATGTAATTGAATTCATCATCTTGAACAAATTGTCTCAAGCGCAATTGGTTATTTAACTGACTCGCAAGGTGTTAACAGATGTTTAAAACTTCAGCTAAAAGTCCACTAATTGGACTGGATGGAGGTACGCTCTCCTTGACATTTCATAACACTGTGAGTCATCTAGGAAACTCACTGAGACCTCTAACCAAGCCCGTCATTTTCTGTAATAGGGGTGTACACGGTTCAGATCAACACTGACATTGAGCAAGCTTGGTTTTTAATTCTGCATTTTCCAAAGCTTTTCCAAAGAGTAACATCATCTCATGTGGGTTCCACCACACATGCCATCATTTTTTCAACTGCTGTCAACACTATTTGACAACAGTCGTGATCTCGCTTGTAATCATTACCACAAACAATTAGTTGTGCAACCACGCGCACACAGGCCAAAGCGGGGTGAGTTTTCCAGGACGTTTTGTTTGAGTTATGATTTGACATCACACACTGTAAACACAATACATGAATATTTGTAATTTTATGTTTTAACAATACTAATATCCGGTCCAAAACAACAATTTATGCCATATGAAACTGATAAAAAATTGATTGCATGCTTTCTATGACCAATGATTCAACCTAAGTAGATGATGGTTTATGATTTAAAAAAAAAAGTAAAATGATATCCACAGATAAACACAGAAAAGTCTTTACTTAGAAAAATACTTAGAGTACAAAATAAAGGACCATATTCTACCAAAGGTTCTAAACATTACTGTAAAATGTTTTTGTCTGTTTTTTGTTTTTTTATGGTCTGATAATTAATCTACCAGATAATTAGTTTATCACCTAGGAGATACGTCGTTTGGTTGAAAAACTGATAAGGACTGAAATAATCATAAGTTTAACATGTTACAGTAAAGCAAGGCAAGTTTGTTTGTATAGCGCAATTCAACTACAAGGTGATTCAAAGTGCTTTACAGACATTAAAACATCACATCAATAAAACAGTATGATTTAAAATGTAAACTAAAGAAAGGAAAAAACTGTTAAAACCAGTGGTTGAAATATAGTCAAGTTTTGAAACTTAAAAGTAAAACAGTGTGTATTTTTTTTTTATGTTTATTCAAATGCAGCTGAGAACAGGTGAGTCTTCAAACTGGATTTAAATAAACTGAGTGTTTCAGCTGATCTGAGGTTTTCTGGGAGTTTGTTCCAGACATGTGGAGCATAGAAGCTGAAGGAAGCTTCTCCATGTCTGGTTCTGACTCTGGGAACTGATAAAAACCGGATCCAGATGACCTGAGGGGTCTGGAAGGTTCATGCTGGGTCAGGAGGTCACTGATGTACTTTGGTCCTAAACCATTCAGAGCTTTGTAGACCAGCATCAGAACTTTAAAGTCTGTCCTCTGACAGACGGACAGGCAGCCAGTGTGAAGACCTCAGAGCTGGACTGATGTCGTCCACTGTTTTGGTCTTAGTGAGGACTGGAGCAGCAGAGTTCTGAATGAGCTGCAGTCGTCTGACTGATGTTTTAGGTGGACCTGTAAAGATGCTGTTACAATAATCAAGCCTACTGAAGATGAATGCACGGACTAGTTTTTCCAGGTCCTGCTGAGACATCAGATCTTTTAACCCTGATATATTCTTGAGGTGATAGTAGGCTGACTTTGTTATTGACTTAATGTGTTTTTCCAAATCAGTAATTAAATATTGATTAAATACTTGTGAATCAGTAAAAATTATCCACTTATCCACACACAAGTCACATAGTAAGAAAAAGGGCGTCTACTTTGGGTGGTCGAATTTGCAGTATGTGCTTTTTTTATTGCTTTTGCCAAGGAGAGATTTCTTCCTGCAGACTTTGTTTTTATTATTTTTTACACTATTATTCAGGTAATTTCATCTTATATTCTGCAGAGTGTAAGTCATTTTTAGCACTGTTTCCAACATTTATATGTAATGAGCAAGATCCCAGTTTGCACACCCAGACTGAGTGTGCAAACCCAGGCAACACATTCATTGAGGAAAGGGGCATTTTCTAAAAAATGGGGGAGCTGTGAGGCGCTTTTTTTGGCCAGCAAGTCCAGGCTTGGTTGCAGACTTGTCTGTCCTTACTCAGCGCAAACATGTCAGACATTTCACCACCAGCACGAGAAAGCAAAGTTCCCCTATTCCTCTGCTGCACTTCGAGGCGATCTCTCCCTCGTCCCTCTAAGCCTGATTTGTACTCGGCATGATTAACCTGGTAATGTTGCATAATTATCTTAGAAAAAGCACATTCTTTCTAAATACGGAAGGTTGATGAGAGATTTGAGGGATTCCTCCGATATCTAAACACAGCAAAACACACATGCGTGTTTTGAAAGCTGAAAGGCAATGTGTACACATGTGACCAGAAAATAATCGCATGGGCTGATTTTCTGACATAGCTCAACGGAGGCTAAACTGCTCACTTAACCAGAGCCTGGAGTCAGTTTTCACATTTGCACAGCTGAATCTGGAGTCCTACTGTATGGCACTACAATTCACCAAGGAGAGAGAGACGTCCACTTGATTAATCCACGGGTGTGGCAACAAACAAGTCTCCATTTTACAGACACTGGACTCTGGGTTTTTGCAGCTTTCAACAGATCACCGCCGTGACAGATGACCACAAGATGAATACATGAATACATAATATGCATTTCAGGAAATCAGCGTGGCTCTCTTATGAGAAATGTGAAAGCATTGCTCTAGCTGGAATATACTGAGAACACCCAAAACAAACCCTCTTGCAGGCCCAACTGGCATCCACACAAGGGTAGAAATAAGGGAATGTATTTATGAGCATCTGGCTGTGGTTCACTGAGGTCACTGCACTGATAAAGTATGAGGAAAGATCTTTGAACCTCCGTTTTCATTCAACGGCAGGAATCATGTGTTCATCTTACTGGCTAATCAATAAATGTAAGCTTCCTTTAATCTCTCCTTGTATAAAAACAACAACTGGTTAACTGGCTACTTTTGTTTTGTCCTGAAATGACAAAATCAAATGCATTCGGATCTCGACTCACTCAGATGTTTTCATCTTACACACACGAAAAACACAACTTTATGCTCTGTCACTGCTGTGACACCAATGTTTAATCAGTCTTCAGGATTTCTTTTAGTGGAAAGCAAGTTTATGCTGGTAACACTGACTGATATTGAGCCTGGCGTTTGGAAGAAGACATACGGTTTCCATAAACCCATTAATCTTAAAAGGAGCAACTGTCAGAAAACATACAGTACCCCTATCCCTGACATAAAAAAGGCCCCTCCAAGGCCTTGATTTCTGGTTTGGCGGAAAACAATATCACACTGCCTCCGATAGGAGGCCTTGAATGTCCCCTTACACATTTTTCCATTGTGGATCTGGCATTCTGAAACTTAGAAGCACACAATCCTTCCAGAAGCACAATCTCAATAATTCATGCCGCGCGACAGGATTTACAGCAAGGAAAGGGTCACTTGAGTAATCACGAGTAGTATTATTATTACAGGTGTCTTAAAGCTCAACAGCTAAGTGAAGAAACTAACTTCTGAGAGACAACACGTGTTAAATAAGAACGATCTCTCGCTGCAAGTCGAGAGTTAGTCATAATGATTATAGCTTATACAAGGTTCATCTTGGTTTTTGACTCTCTGGGCTGATTTCCAAGTAGGGCAGCTATGAATCAGCAGCAGCCGTGGATGGAGTCTGAAGTGCTCCTAAAGTAATTAAGGTTTCTCCTCTTAATTGACAACAGATCCAGCCCTGCAAAGCCCAACTGACAAACAAAAACCATGCATGGGAGTATAAAGTGGTGCGTTTAACAGTGACTGGAGAAGTTTTCTGGCTGAACAGACTGCAAAAGCCTGCAAGCTCAGAGAGTTAATGATGTAGTAACATAACAAATGAGCATTTATCCAACTTTGTAAGAACGTTACGCAGATAAAATCAAGATTTCTTTTATTCTGCAGTATGAAGTTTTTGGGATACACTCCCAGGTGTTTATAAAACTGCTTTAACCAACTCTATCACACAGAATGGACCGAATTTGCATCCTCTGGACGCTTGGAGCGGTCTGACCGGTCATTTGATTATACTTAAAATACTGAAAAAGTTTCCCTTCTTCAACATGTAGGACTATTCTGCTCTTGGCCGTAGAGGGAGCTCTTTACCCTGCTTCCACTGTTTGGTTCTCATGCTGCTTTGTGACATGAAACATTGTGTTCTCATTAAATGAATAAATACCCAAATATATATCCAAAAAATATGTTAGCTGTATTTGTTGCAAGTTAAGAGCGACATACTTCATACATTCCTGTGATACTGCATGGGCTGAAAGGTTTTCTTTAGACATTTCTTACTAATACTGCTTCTGATCACATGTGGTGGTTTCCCCACAGTCAAGTCTGCTCACATTTTATGATGGTTTGTTTCAAAGGAAAGAACTCAATCACTGCTATTGTGATTCCACTTTAAACGAAAGCTAGATTTGTGCCCCAAACACCACATCAACCAATCTAAAATCTGAGGTCTTACCATGTATGCTGGGAAGTCCTCCATGTGATGAATGTCTCAGTAAGATAAAAGTAAAATATTGACAGCGGAGAAAACAATGTTTTTTTTTCCTTTTATCTTTTCCCGCAGTTATATAACATTATATTGCAAACATAAGATGGGGCAACTGTAGCTCCTAAACAGGGTTACAGTATCTATAAGCACAATACCACCGTTATGTGCAATTATTACACATTAAAGTTGAGCAAAGACAAGTTTCCTCTGGATCAGGTTTGCTCAGGAGGGTTTTTTGTTTTTTTTTCCTTTCCTTCTTTCACATGTCATTCAAGGCAAATAGGGATAAGCTCCATTTTTATGTGTTAATCTAAGTAAAATAAATAAATAAATAAATAAATAAGTATAGTTTTAAAAAGTGTATAATGGGTATAGTTAGTTTATATTTCTCTTTTCACCATTGTTAATTTGACTGCGACATTAATGCAGTAAAAGCAACTGCAATGGATCTGAATTCAGTTGGAAATTATATCAACATTTACAATAATTGCAAAATAAGCAAACAAGCCAGACTCACGCATTTCAGATGGGAGTTTTCATCTTGTTATCGTCTGTGTCCTACCACTGTTTTGGTAACCTATATGTTAAAATAATGCAGATATATCTCAACTGTAGGCGCAGACTGTGTCAGACCCATGTTATTTACATACAAATGCTCTTCAATAAGCACACGAAATGTCCATTACTCGCCATTTCTTATGTCTCTTAAAAATTCCGGACCCAATTCTCAAAAAACGCACGTAACGCAATAATTGGAAGTATGTTCAGAATGCAAAGACACATGAGGCATGTTCAGTGAAGGTGAAAAGCAATTATCCATCCTGGTAAAAGCTGGCATGCCTCACAGGGCACTGCTGCACACCCTCATTAGGCGTGTTCTGCAGCTCAGAGTGGGTCGGTCTTGTGGCTATAAAAGAAGTGAGCTTTATGCCTTCCAAGCCTCGTTGTAGCTGAACTTCACCAGCAGCAGCACAAAGAAACTACACATCACCACCTCGAGATCAGATAGGAGTGGAGAAACCTTTTTTGTCCTCCAACCAAGGAGACCGGGTACTACTTTACTGTTGGGCTTGGCTGGTTTTCAACAGGACAGACATGGATTTCACAATCCGTCCAAATAATGAACAATAAGAGGGGCTTGGGACGTAAACTGTGAAAATGTAGATTTCATATGTAGTATAACTTTATAGCACCACAAAATTCCATATCTTTATATAGGTGCAAATGTCCAGTATGAAATGTTCCAGAATAAAAAAGAAAAAAAATTAAAAAATCACCAGCCCCAACGAGAAATAACAGCTTCAGTAGCAGGGCTTTTGGATATTTGCCTACCCTCTTTAGGACCTTATAGAAATATACAGAACATTACCTTTTTATCCTGCAGTATATTTCCTTTTAGACTTACAGTCGTGTGTTGGTCCTGGTGTGCTATAGATGCAGGCAAGCTGGAATCTGTTTAATAATTTCCATACTGAGAACTGAGATCACTAAACCCAAACACACTAAATCAAAACCGTAGACGCAATGAAGGTTCTTCAATAAAACACTATGGTTCATTCAGTTGTTTAAAGTAATGGAAACCATGCCTTACATGCACGCGCGCGCACGCACGCGCGCGCACACACACACACATATATGGATTGTTTATCGTTTTTGTTAAGTGTGTCATTGATAAACTTCAAATGTTGATTTTGACTACTGTACATAATAAGAAATATGGTAGGCCTTGGTGAACATATGCACGAAACTGAAGGCTATGCAGTCATTATTCACCTACCTACACTTTTTAACATTTTTAAAACTACTTTTTGCGTAACTTCGTTGACATCGCCTCCGAAAATCAGTTAAATAATCAACTCAAGTAGACACACAAATTCTCACATTCTTGGTCCATTTGAGACATTGAGGGGGGAAAAAAATTAAATTCCCCCTTAAGACTTTAAAGACAAAGCACACTTGAGGAAGTTTATCCTTTGATGACACTTAAAACCAACACCAATATTTACCGTCTGGGGTCGTTGCACCTTGCGGGTGTCAGGTGTCGATAGGATGAGTTGATTTCTGTGTCATCTTAAAGCGATTCGGGAAGACATCTTACTCTGTGGAGACTAATATTCAAGTTTTTTCGCTTAGCCAATTAGTACGTAACAATTATATAATGAATTTAAGAGACTATGGCGGGAAAATGGATGGCTTTATCTGATAAAACGGTGATACAAGCTACATATAAGTGAAATGCACATTTACTCAGCTTTATAAAAACTGGTGCATTATAGTGTTTGGTATACTTGATATTTCCCTCTTAGAAATTAAAAGCGCCTTCTCCTGAAATTGCAAGTGAATTTTTTCCAAATTAAATATCATGCAATCCGTGCATTATAAAAGAACCCTTTAAAACAAACAAACAAACAAAAAAAACCCAGTCTTACCAATATTGTAGTATACAGAGGAAAAAATATCTCTGAGCATGTAACCTATCTTAAAGCACTCATCTCACAATGATAGTTATTATAAAACTGAAAGGACATTTTACTACATAAACAAACATCAATATAAAAATAAATCTAAAAAGCCATTTAAAAATAATAATTAGGTCTAATTTATTCCCAACGTTCCAGTAAGCGCCCTTTGAAGAGTTTTTCGTGTCGCACGATTATTTTAGTTTACGAAGGTTTGTTGAACAGGAATGACCCTGTGTAAGGTGCATTAAAATAATATAGTTAATAAATAAATCTAAGACGACGAATGAATGTCATGGATCGTGTTTGTATTTGTGTTTTGCTGCAGTGTTTATGAGGGCATGTATTTTGTGAATACACTGTGAATCCTGGAAAAAAGGAGAGGAGCTGTTCGAGATGATTTTGTTTTGTCACACATGAGAAACAACAGCAGGCAGTTGCAGGCGGAACACCGGACATGTGTGCGTGATCATGTGTAAAAGCTGCAGCAACAGCTTTTCACATGATCATGCATATATTTCTAGGCTTTTTTTTAAACTTTACATGCAGCCTATTTTATTTTTTTTTATTATTTCTATATTTCATTTTACAAACATCTATGCATATAAATAGACTGTTTTTGCAAAATGACTCAAAGTTTTAGTTTTATATTTGTTAAAGCCGTTTATCCGTGCTAAAAAGGAAGAAAAATTAAAAAAAAAAGAGGTTGGGGTTGGGCCCTGCGTTTCTTTCAACTGCACTTTAATGTTAAAAACCAAAATGTAAAAGTTTATCATGCTTGCAATGATAAATTACTCGTGTTAAGAAATAAAATGAAATAAAATTCACCTAAATAAATACAAAGGGAAAGAACATTGTTTTTTTCTCCAAGACGCATAAAGGGAATGCACTTATCCTTGTAATACATCTTCATTTTCCAAAATTCCAAACGGCTATTATCAGTATAAAATTAAGTTATAATCGTTGGCGTATCATGCAAACGTTTACAGATACTTGAAAACAATTTCTACAGTACAGATTTTTTACAACATCAAAACACTAAAAAGCTCCAGTCAAGACTTCCCAACAAGGTTTTGAGTAAATGTACTTAAAGCAAAGACAAAAGATCATAGGATAAAAATAAGTAAAGGGTGTTCATCAGCGCACGTCGGTTTGTTGTCCAAACGTTTTATTCTGACATGCATAGAGGAATTAAAAAAAAATAGAAAAAATATAATAAATGACAAATCCAAAAAGTAAAAAATGTGCTGCTCTAATCATGCAATTCCGACGATGTCCAGATGAGGGGAGTCCTGTGAGTCAATCAGGGGACAGAAGACTTTTGCAGAGATGAGGCAGTGAGTGACAGACGCTGACAGAAAGACGCTGAAAGATTTGTTATAATCATTAGGATTTGTAACCTAGTCGGCAGTGAAATCAGGTGATGCTTCCTCCAGAGACCTGTATTACCACCGCCCTGCCATGAGCAAATTCAGTAAACACAGTCACCTTGTTCCCAAGCAAACTGAATATCCAAGCCGAAAGGGGGGGGGGGGGGGGGGGGGGAAGTGCGTCCATCACTTTCTTGTAACATTTACGCGATCTTCCAAGAGATCTTCTCGAGCACCCTTATAGTTCTCCTCTAAGCCAACCTAATGTTTTCCATGTGTCCTATACTCCAAGATCTGGATGGTGAGGTGAAGCAGACAGAGAAGAGAGGGTTGGCGTGGGGTGGGAGTGTGTGAGGACGGATAGGGACCCTGCACCTTGTTACCATTGGGTCGACTGTTAAGTTTTACAAGTAACATTTTGCGAGCGTATAAACGATACCTTCTAAACTTGCACAGGAAACTCCGAAAACATGCTGTGATAATGTACGTCTCTGGAATCCAGTCGATATCCCCATAGTCTGGGAGCTTTGCAATCTACAAAGGTATCGATTACATGAGGCCGTTCCCACCTTTGATGCCCTAACACTGGCTTAGAAGAAGACGACGGAGAAAAAAAAAAAAAAAAAGACTTGGGCTCGTGGACCGCGAGTTTTCCTTCCCTCTTAATCTCAAATGACTTGGTTTGCGAGAATCAAATCTTCCCACCAAAATCCGCTCACTGACATGGACAGTTTGTAATACAGTACACAGGGGGGAAAAAATGATCTGATTATTTGAGTTAAGAATATCGAATAAACTGGAAATGTAAAATGCACAAATATTGACTAGTGGCTGTTGGAACATGTCTGGTAAATCTCCAACTAACCCATTTAGGGTGTGCATATGAAATTCAGTAATAAATTGCTTATTTATAGCATATATCAGTCAATCATGCTTGTTTTTTTTTAATTATATATCAGTGTAGGTGTACACCACATGGCGCAGGTCCCCCATATTTCACGCGAATCTTATAAATATATGGTTGAAACATAAAGTGAATCAGCTGTTACTTTTAAAATAACTGTTTGGAAATATATATGAAATTGATCTAACATTTAAAAAATGTTCCGCATACTTTATGTGAGCTTTAGAAGTGGTCTATAACCCTATTTATTTAAAGCCGCTGTGTTGGCAACAACCTCACGAGGGTTTACCTTGCACACTCTTCTACGTGAATCTATCTTACATGATGTATTAGTTCTTACCAGAGGGCTGCATGTTGGATGAAACGTTTCCCTCTCTGCCACTTCCCCTATGCAAAATATTCTAGGAGGCAGCGCAGCTGCAACCGGATGGGGTTTGCATTGGCTGACAGCGTATCCAGCGCAGGGCGACCAATGAAAGTGAAGCATGGCCTCGGCGTATAATAGCGAAGATTGACGTGGAGGACGCGTCAAAATTAATTCCAGCAGAGTCCGAGCTCCCCGGGATAACTCCAATTTGCATTTATCGGATGAAGATCGTTTCGGTGCCATTGTGCGTTGCAGTCACTTGCTTCCGAAAAAAGCAGGGGAGCGCGTTGCAGTCGGACGAGATTATAAGAGGTCTACTGCTTTTTCTTTTTTGGGGGCTCATTTTCCTCGTTCCCCTTCTTTCTCCGACTTCGCTGGGACGCGTTCGGCCACTGGAAGGACACCTCGTATATCTCAGCATCTCCAAATATATAAGGAAATGGGTAAGCCCTTGTTATGCGCATGCTGCATGGAGCTTGTGAAAGAATATCCAGGCGTCTGCGTAAAAGACGAGAGTTTTCCCTCCTTACGTTCAGATGATTTTAAAAAGGGGAAAACGTCCTTGTCGACAGTTTGTCAGCTTTATTACACCGAGGATTTTTCCACTGCCACAGAGCGGGAATGACTGTCTGTTTAACGTTGTAAAACCTTAGTGGAACCACACCACAACCAATTATCCGGCGAGCGTTTATTTGAAGGGCTCTCTAATGTGTATCCATCAAGCTCGCCATATTTAATGTTGTTTTTGTTGTCAACGCAAGAGTGTGTGAGGGTAAAGCCACCTAAATAATTTACACATTTTTTTTTTGTGCAGTTGCAAAGTGGCAGCTTCAAACCAGAAGTTCCCAGTCTCCGTAGGTTCAGACGTTGCCATTTCTAACCTCAGTTTGTGGTGTGGATTATAGCAAATAGACTTCACCAAGTAGATGCCGGCTGAGCGTTTAAATGTTATTTCATGAACAGGCTACGATCCAAAAGTATAAATCAAATGAGACTATATTTCTATTGGGGTTCTGTACTGTAAAACTGTCTTTTGTCCTGCAGAGCAAACCTATGGGGAGGTGAACCAGCTCGGCGGTGTGTTTGTGAATGGGAGACCCCTGCCCAACGCAATACGGCTCAGAATCGTGGAGCTGGCTCAGCTCGGGATCAGACCCTGTGATATAAGCCGGCAGCTCCGAGTCTCCCACGGCTGCGTAAGCAAGATTTTGGCGAGGTATAACGAGACTGGCTCCATCTTGCCCGGTGCCATTGGTGGAAGCAAGCCACGGGTCACGACGCCTAACGTGGTGAAAAATATCAGGGAATACAAACAAAACGATCCCGGGATCTTTGCCTGGGAGATCCGGGACAGGCTTTTGGCTGACGGCGTTTGTGACAAGTACAATGTCCCTTCTGTTAGCTCGATCAGCAGGATTTTACGAAACAAGATTGGAAATCTCTCCCAGCCTAACCAGTATGAAAGCAGCAAGCAAGCCTCCGCGCAGGCCGGGCTCCCCTACAACCACATATACCCTTATTCCTACCCCAACACCATGTCTCCTACTGGTGCTAAAATGGGCAGCCCCCCTGGAGTACCGGTAACGGCTGGACATGTAAGCATATCCAGAGCTTGGCCGTCTCCACACACCGTCAGCAACATCCTGGGAATACGAGCATTCATGGACCCTGCAGGTGAGGAAAACACAACCCCCATCGTGCTCTGCTACTCATTTAGATTCTTGATCTTTTAATCATGACTATGTGATTCCGCATTATTAATATTCATATCACTCCATAGAATCTGTTTTGGCAACAGACAGGACAAAATAGCCATTAAAAGTTACATAGACTTCCCTTTTGTCATTCAGCCAGAAGACAGTAAAGCAACTCACAATAGGTCTTTCCACGGAATTATGCATTTGCAAACACCATGCGCAGTTCTTGTATTCATTTTTTTTTTTTTTTTGCTTTCTGGTTTTTACACGTTGTTTACTGTTTGAAAAAAGGGTATTGTTATTGTATCATTATTTCAGTGAGTAGAACCAATATTATCGAATTGGTGGGAGTTCAACTATATATATATATATATATATATATATATATATATATATATATATATATATATATATATATATATATATATATATATATATATATATAGTTGAACTCCCAAAAATTCGATAATATTGGTTCTTTTTCGCATTTGTAAGGTTTGACAAAATCTCTTTTTAATCAAAGAGAAATATTTAAGATAAACTGTTGCTATTTTGTATAAATTAATGCTCACGCCGTTTTGTTTTTGACACAGCTGTTATACTCAGAGTTGGAGTTTTAAAATGAAATTTCTTAATTACGTGCCTGAATAAAATCTGCTGCTCACTGTTCTCTCTCTCTCTCTTTTAATTTTACTTTTTGTGCACCTTTTACTTAAAAAAAATATTGTGTTTCTAATTCAGCAATAGCTGGGGCGGAGGGCTATCCACCAAAGATGGAGGAGTGGAGTGGCGTCAGCAGAGCGACTTTCCCAGCGCCTCACACTGTCAATGGAATTGACAAATCAGCTATTGAAGCTGACATAAAATATGCCCAGGTACACATCTGATTGGAAGAAAGAAAGAAAGAAAGAAAGAAAGAAAGAAAGAAAGAAAGAAAGAAAGAAAGAAAGAAAGAAAGAAAGAAAGAAAGAAAGAAAGAAAGAAAGAAAGAAAGAAAGAAAGAAAGAAAGAAAGAAAGAAAGAAAGAAAGAAAGAAAGAAAGAAAGAAAGAAAGACTGGACGTACACACTATGTTGTTGTTATATTTAGTCTCTGCAACGGTGGCGGACTAGTCCAAAATTCAAGAGTAAATGGTTCTTGCTACAAATGCCGGCTGAAAAGCTAAAGCATTAAATTGTCAAGTACTTCAGGTTATTTTACAAACCCGGGAGGACTTTAATCATTAGATGTGTATTTAAGGTTTTAGGACGATCATGACGGATACTGGAAGCTTGCCTCACTGTAAATACGCTTTAGACTTATTTCTGGCAAATTAAGTTAGAGACAGACGCATGTATCCCTTTTCTTCCCCCCCTGAAGCGGGCAGACATCAAACACTGTCTTGAAAGCAGCACTATTGTAGGCCAAATGTCACTTTCACAATCAGAAAGTGTAAGTTTCTGCTTATCGTTTCTGGTTGCCTGCAGCCCTCCTCGACACTGTCCAGTTATGTCTCGGCGTGCGCCTACTCTCCCACCAACCAGTACGGGGTGTACAGCGGGCCTGCAGGCGGCTACGTGGCCCCGGGCCATCACCACTGGCAGCCGCAAAGCCCGGCCCTGTCCCACCCAGGCAGCGGCATGAGCATGCATGCAGGGGAGATCCACTCGCCTATGGCCTTCAAACATCAAGCCCGAGAAGGTAGGCTTTTTAAATATAGCCTATTATTTATTTTTAATTAATGTATTATTATTATTATTATTATTGTTATTATTATTATTATTATTATTATTATTATTATTATTATTATTATTATTATTATTATTATTATTATACCACAAACTCTAATTTCCAATAAAAAAATCTAATTAATGTACACATTTAGCTACTCCCAAATAAACTCTCTGTGTCCATAATAAAATAATCACAGACAATTTGAACAACAAATTAAAGTTTGTTTGTTTAAATATTTTTTTCAAGAGATTGCGGCGTAATAATTACGTTTTCTGATCATTTACTGCTTTAATGCCGCCCTGTGCACGCAGGCTCTTCGTTTCATATATTTACTTCTAGGAGGGAACAAAAATAATTTAAAAAGTGTATATTTGTTTAAAACTGCCCCCACACGCGTCTTTATTTCGTTTCTGGGTTTTTCAACAGATAGGAAACCGCCCAGTCCCCTGAGCAAGCAACAGCAGCAACAACATGAAGACTTGAACAGCGTGCATGGACTCAGTCTGGCTACCTCATCATCATAACCGGGACTTTTTAACATCTTAATTCCCAGACACAGTTAACTGAACTCATTTCAACAGCTCCAACCGTAAGTGTGATCACTAACAGCTTGTTTGTGGTTGACAGTCAAACACAGACCTATTCACATGCCTTTCTAGCTTTATCGGTCTTTTTGGCCATCTGAATGTAAGCTTGCAAGGAAGCAACGGCGCTTCCCCTCACTGGTTCATTTTTTTAAAAAATGGAAATATTACTAGGCTGTATCCAATTGAGACTGCAGGTTTTAAAACATTTTTTTTTTTTGTAAATCTACTCAGCCATTAATGTTTAATTAGAAAACAAGGGCTATTCTGTAATTCGCGGTTCCTTATGTTACCCTATTTTGTGGCCATGATCTCGATTCTACAGTGACTTGATGATGTGAACAAGATATATAAATTGTTTAAATGTAAAATATATACCAAAGCTTTAATTATATATTTTTATAAATTCATTGTAAATATTGAAAATAAAGGCCGTCTTCAAAGCCGTATGTTGTACTGTCATTTCGGCATCGACCCATGAAATGGCACCAAGCCTGTTGTGTGGACCGTCCCCTATTCACGAGAGTAGTTCGTTAGGGCGCTGATATCAGTGTAAACACAAACGAAATAAGTGCTTACTGTTTGCTTTCTTTCTTTCTTTCTTTCTTTCTTTCTTTCTTTCTTTCTTTCTTTCTTTCTTTCTTTCTTTCTTTCTTTCTTTCTTTCTTTCTTTCTTTCTTTCTTTCTTTCTTTCTTTCTTTCTTTCTTTCTTTCTCAGTGGCCATCCTCGTCTCTTTATTCATCTATTCTGAAATTAAACGTCCAAATCAGCCGTCTCTTCACGTCTGCGCCACCAAACGCTTTCGTTTTCCTTAATGAAGATTCGACCTGAAAATGGCATTTTAGTTTTCACGAGACCTTTACGCATTCACGTAAATAAAACGGAGTTTTCAGTTTGCCTCACATTAGAGCATTTCTTATGTAGAATTGACTCTTAATTTCGATAATGACTGGACAACTATTTAGTGGGAAACGCAATTTTGTTTACTCAGGCATGGAGCCCTCCACAGGCTGGGCGCCTCTGCTGATGTTATCTGATTTGTAATTGATACCCGCCGTGATGGAAATCTGCGGGCTGATCGTTCACCTTAATGAACAGCATGTACAGGAGAGCGGCTAACAGTCCTATCAACCCTCATGCAGCCTCAGGGATATGTTATCCCGCCTGGAAACGACGGGGATTTTCCCATAAAGGCCTAGGCTGCATGGGCTCAGTCCCGTCCCTGCTCTGTAAACTGTTTATTCCTGTGGACATGCTTGTGCAGCGCCGGCTCCAACGAAAATACGTCCCTTTGCTCTCCTTCATAGGTTGAACTGGGTCGGTGGCAATAATAACGTGACCATGTTAGTTAAATGCTATTTTAATTCTGGGGTCGCTCCTGTTTTAGGAAGAATTAAGTTCACAGAAAATTTAAAAACATTTAAAATCCTTCGGTTGTATTGCATTTGGGAAAATTCTGCAGTTCATGAACGTTTTCATTTATGATTATGATATGATGACACTATCTATCTATCTATCTATCTATCTATCTATCTATCTATCTATCTATCTATCTATCTATCTATCTATCTATCTATCTATCTATCTATCTATCTATCTATCTATCTATCTATCTATCTATCTATCTATCTATCTATCTATCTATCTATCTATCTATCTATCTATCTATCTATCTATCTATCTATCTATCTATCTATCTATCTATATATATATATATATATAATTTTTTTTCTTTTTTTTTTCTACACAAACCTAGCTTATGTGAAACTATTTTTAATGTATTTTTTCTTTTTTAACGTTTCTATGTGAAACTTTTTTATACATGTTTACTAACTGGACTGTAAGATTACTTCGTTAAAGTGCTTCTGAAGTAATGTGCTCGCTGATTAACTCAACTTTAACTAAGTGTTAATGTATCTTTATGATATCAGCAATGCTTCAAAAAGTAGTAAGAGCACATACATATATATATATATATATATATATATATATATATAGTTCACATTTGTTAAACTTTCAGTATTAAAAAAAAAACAACACATAACAGAACAAAAAAAAAATCTATTTATCTATTTAATCTAATTAGTGATAAAACTGGTCAGTCAGCTTACTGCTTTTTTCTCTTCTTCTTTTTAAAAACATACTGAAATAAGAGTGTTTTCTAGAAGAGAAGAGGTCATTTTAACCCTTAGATGTTTTAATTGAAAATTGACTTTAAGGTGGATCAAATCTGAATATTGAAATAGCTCAGTGTGTATCAAAGAGATAAATCATAACTGTTTTATTTTCTGTGTCTTTTAGCGTATGATTTGACGTTATTGTGAAGCTCTTTTAATGTTATCAAAAATACAGGATGATCGTATCAAGTACTGTTTCTCAGTCTCAACGTCTGACAGCTGCTTTGACGCTCTAAAGGTCCTATTGTGCTTTTAAATTTACTAGAAGAGACACTTTACGTGCTAAACATGTTGTTAGTCTTTAAAATCCTATCTGGGTTTTATCTGTTGTTTCATATACAAGCAGTTTGATGCTAGATCTGTGGCAGTGATTACTTCAGACTGAATGGTGCATGTCTAATATTGTCCTGTATCACACAGAATGCGATATTATTTATGTTTAAGTGGGATTTTGAAAAAATATGCCCAAAAATAGGAAGTATTTTACTAACTACACACTGTGATATTCCAATAAAGTCTCCCAACATAAAAGCTTTGAAAAGTTTTAATAGCAGGTTTTAAGATGCCCGCTGGAATTCGGGCAACATAAACTCTATTTTGCAAAAGCCAATTCCTTTCCCATTTTACAGCAAAATCCCAAGTGACTCAGTATATCCAAACATTAAGATGGCCTTTGAGTACACATGCTCCCTGACTGGAGTCATTCATGTTTTCCCGGATACCACTTGGGGTTCAAAAAACACTCCTTCATGGTGGTGGGGTTACTTCCTGCGGGACCTGTGGTCATCAATCAGGGCAGCAAGTGATACCCCCCAGTGCGTCTTCAGCAGACGCTCTGTGTTGCAGGGGCAGCAGGTGGGCTGGTCTCTGATGTTTTTGTCGAAATCAACACAGGCAGCAAAAACACAACACTTTTGCGTTATGTGCTGCATTAAAATATACAAGTGAGGTGACTAATTTTTTGTCACTAAGCTTCAGACAGGTCCAATTAAGTTAGGTCTTCAAAATTTTTGCTATGATTTAATTTATTGTATGATGAAATTCCAATCTAAAAAGGATTTTAGTGAAACATTTCATTGCACCGACTGATTAAATATTCTTGGATTTCTTTAAAAGCTATTTTTACATTATATAGTTATAGATATCATTTCTTACTTTTGAGTCCTTATGCAAAAGTGTTAAAGATGCAACCATTTATTTACTAATAATACAAGTTTTCCCTGACTTATTAAACAAAAATATTTTCTTTTTGCACAGTAACATAACTTAACTCAAAAACCTAAATTTGAAAGGGGTTCTAAAATACCCGAAACTTAAATAGAGAGACAGCTAAATAAGAGATTATGCCTACTTGATCCTTGTGTGTATGATATTAAACACTTCCATCTTCAACTGTAGCGATGCATCAGTGTTTCCTATGTGCAAAGGAGGGAATAAGTGCTCAGAAGAGACCAAAGTAAATATAATATATTTGACACATTACTGAGTATGAGCTAAGGCATCTTCCTGTATCTCTTACTTTTGCCTCCATGGGGTGAAACTACCCCAGGTTGGTCAGGAATCGCTCTCTCACTATTCTCAAACTCAATAAAATATCATTGTGAGGTAGGCAACATGAGTAAAAGTAAAAGAAAACTACATTAGAAACCTTTCAAAAAGACACAGAAGAGCTGGCAGAGTGTCAAAAACAAATAAAACAAATAAATTCCTAGTGTCAGCACTTCTACTCATGTCTGAAATTTCGAGTGAATCGACTTGCCATGGAAACATGATGCATGAAAACAAGTACAATTCTGGAACACGAGCTTCCCCGGTCTTGGTTATGCATGACATCATTTGTGACAAGCTTTCGCAGAAACAAAGTCACACATGAAAAATGAGCATAGCTGCCACACTAATGCTGGCATTGTTTGGGAGAATTTAGTGCCGTCCGAGAACAGACGTTTCACTCAAAAAGGAAAGCAAAACAAAGTAAACAGAAAGTTGCACCAGGAAAAAGGGCACAAAACGCATTCACAATGGTATGCTCCAGAGAAGAACATGGAAAAAAAAAAAAAGATTATTAAATTAGTTTGTAAATTACGCATTCATGTTTTTCCCACCCAAAAATGAAAGACAAAAGCAACGGGCCTGTAACAATGTCACTCTCGTAATTCAATCACCGCTGATTTTTTTTTTTTTCTTCCACAGACTTTCCACAGGATTTTTAAGTAGGCAGAGTTACAGCTCTGAAGTCTGGAGGATGATAAATGTCTCCCTCCCATGTTCTTACTTGCTCTGCCAGCTCACCACATCAACCAGATGCTCTAAAAGCAAAAGGGACAGAGACATGATGATGACATTTGGCTTTTTGAATGAAAACGTATCATTTAGCGTTTGCTCTCAGGAGATTCTGCCGCTGTTTTTGGTCCTCTGTGGATACAGCAACACAGCAATATGGGGAAAAAAACCACAGGATCATGTTGAATTGTAGAGCCCAGTTTTGATTATTATATACAGATGACTAAAAGAGCATGAAATTATGTTTGCAAACACAATAAAATGCTCTCACTGAAAACACTGTTATGAAAGAAGGCATAATTTTGCAAATCTAAAAGAATGCTTGTTACATTTTTTTATTATTTTTTTTGCAGTTTCTGCGTATTTTCAGCAATCTCTTTGTAAATATCAACATCTAGGATGTGGACGTTTTCACTAAAGACAGACTTTCATTATGTAAAATTGTCAACAGTAGTTGAGTTCTTTTAGGAAAGAACTGGGCTAAAAGAAAGTAAGTCACAAATCAAAGAGAATCTTCTAATTTATGGGCAGCGGTAGATTGAATGTCCAGCCACATGTGAGTTATTTAGTAAAAAGTTGCCAAACGCATACCAAATCCTGCCAGCCAGTAAGCTTGTTAATTTATATGGTTCAAAGTATTATTAGGTGACAATAACAAGGGGAATTTTCTCCCAAAAATGCAAGTTTTAAGCCAACCTCAGTGTCTGTTGATTCAATGAAAGAAATTCAATGTTTCTGAGAGTGAAGAACAAAAGGGAGGGTTGATTTTGTGCTAAAAATAGATCAGTATCCAAGTTCCTACATATATATATATATATATATATATATATATATATATATACACACACCCTAGAAACTACATAACTTTAAATTTAGTTTTAGTTACCTAGCATTGTCAATAACTACCAGTAAAAGGCCCACATATTAATTTCAAGTATTGAGAGAGTCCGTCTCTCATTACTTTGTGATTTCCTTTCCCTGTTTATGGCCATCAGCCTCGTTCCAGATGAAAACCGAAAGCTCTCCAAAGCTTTGGGAAGGCTAATCATTTTCCTTAAACATCCAGGCACCGATGCTTTAAGCAAACATTGCTCAAAGAAGAGTAAATAGTGCATGTACTGGGGAGTATTTTTAACTGTAGATGAATACACACGTTGTGCTATGGGGATTATTTATAGCAGTATGATGGTGTAAATAGATTTGAAGCAAAATATTATGGTTTTGCTCTTGGTAATAGAACAATGTGCACTCATAATGACAGCGATTAGAAAAAAAAAGTACTTTATAGGATCAATCCATCACAAATTGGTTTGGTTGTTTTTTTATTTTTAGTCAAACAAATACATTTTCCACAAAAATAAAACTGTTTAGCAAAGGAGAATTTGTGTGGGTGAACCACACGCTTATAGAAACATATAGAAGCACCTTGGCTTAATGATACTAGTTCCTTCAACCTATACACTTTTTTTGGCTAAGTCATTGCTCGCAGGAATAAAAACTAATTTAGCTCTCGCACCATCAGAGTATTAGTGGTTAAAGTCAGGAGACTCACTTAAATTGGGGTGAAGTTTCAACATTTCCACAGAGGCTTACCTTGTTATCGGGGCTTGGAAGTGTAACTCAGTCTGCAACTGAATGATGACTGGGAGGATCACCAGCAGCCACCCACATCATTTTGTGTCCTTTCCTAAGTGAAGTCTTGTGCATTTTTTTTCTTTATATTTAAGTAGTCAGATTCAGATCCATATGTCTTAAGAGATTTAACCCTTATTTCCTACAGCATAACCCTCTGTGTCTGTGCTGTGAGTATCACATATTTACTTGTTTGGTACATGCCGACCTAATTTCAGCTGTTTTTTTCTCCCTCTTGAATGCACACCAACGTCATGTTGTCTTTGGTTATTTTCATATTAGCGCGATGTAATTTGGTCCGACTTGTGCAGTTGCGCCCTCCTCCCAGTTGAGTGGCTACATCAGACCCTTCATTCAGCTTTAAAACCCATGTTTTCGCCATGCCAAATTAACAGCCACCCTTTGGTTCAATGCTGCGTGCGAGCGCTGAGATGGGACGTTTGAGTGAGAAGCACCGACAGCGGCAACATGCATGGTTCTCCACAACTGGCTGCACTCCGTGTTCTTCAAAGGGGCCTCTTTTTTCTCGTTGTGAGTTGGCTTAGAGTTGCAGTTGCCTGCACAAAACACCGGGCCACAGTGCTTTTGCGCCCACTAAATAGAGATGTTGCGTGTTAAGACCTGATGATACTGTCAATATGAGAAAGGTCAGATATCTATGTATATCTTTTGTGTAATCCCGGAAGTTTCATATGTCAATAGGTAAGTGGAAATTTGTGTTGATGAATAACCATCATTTCAAAAAATTATGTAGTGTTTACTAAAATCTGACAAAAAAAAACCAACCTAAATGCATAATTGCTTAAATTAGAATATGGATAGAATAGATATATATATATAATCAAGTTATATTCTTTTAATTAGGAATAATGGAAAGAAGGTGCTTCATGCTGATGGCATAAAAGGTTTATACAATATACAAGGTAACGTTGTTCTAAAAGATTTTACAATCAGTAGATTGATTGATAACAGGTGAGAGTGTCAGGGTTGATATAAAACAACGACAGCAAAGTCAGCTGTTGCATTTGACGCTAGAATGAAGCCCCATGTCACCTGTATGTGTCTCATATAATATGGACAAAAAAACAGTGTACATGTGTTGTGGTCAGATGAGTCAACTTTTCAGTTTGCTGTTGGAAGAAATGGCATCAGGTTCTAGTTAAAGATGAGAAAGACCATCCAGGTTGTTGGCAGGTACAGAAGCCATGGTATGAGTGGCTTACATATGTGTGAAGTCACCATAGATGAAGAGGCAAACGTTGGACATCCTGGAGAGACATATCAAACCATCAAGCGTCTTTGTGGGAGGTCTGTGATTATTTGAGCAGGACAATGCCAAACCTCATTTTGCATGACATATTACAGCATGTTTTCATGGATACAAGACTGTGCTTGACTGCTCTACCTGCAATCCAGATCTGGCGTGTATTCATAATGTGTGCATCGCGATTGAGTGGCGCATCAGACAGTAACAACCACTGACTGCTATCTAGCAACAATGCACACTGATTCCTCCAGCTGAACTGCAATAATTAACGTCTTCAGTTCCCAAATGGGGAAAAGTTGAGATTAAAGGAAAGTATAATTTAAGTCAAAGTGGACAAAGCATTAGGTCACGTGACCCATTGGTTTCTGAAGAACGGTTTTGAAACCTCATTTTCCTCGTCAGGAAGCTGATGGGAACACACCCACCACATGTCAATCAAAGTTAGTTTCGCTCCAAGCTCCATCAGCTGAATCCCACCGAAATATCTGCAGAGGTGCCACCAGACGTTTACAGCGAAAAAATACTGTAACATGTTGACTCGACGGTGAGATAAAAAGCGGCACAGTCATTTTATTAGAATTAATTATTGCTCAATATAAACTCTCCAGGTGTGGTACAAAAAATAAATTTCATCACGCCAAGACTTGTCATAGGTGTGAAAACAAATGATTGAGACCAATACAGTTTTTTGAACCAGGCTGTAAATATGTTTATTTCTGCACTAAAGTTGGACATTTTAACATGGGAGTCAATGCAGATGAAACTTAAGGTAAAACAATCTAGAAATGATAAATTTATGTGTCAGTTGCATTAAAAAAAAAAAAAAAAAAAACTTTGATGGAAATGAAGTTTTGAGAACTGAGTTGTCCCAGCAGGTTCGCTGTAATCTGACAAATGATAAAGGTTGGCAGCTATGACGGGTACTACTGTCACAGATGCGTAGGGAGTGATAGAGAAGTACAAGGTTAAAAGGTTGATTAATGGCTGTTGTCGTTGTTTACATTTCACCTTTTGTTGAATTATCACGTAGACTCTCTGCACGTTGACGCGGTTTGTTCCTGGTCCTCTTGTACACATGAAGAGTAACAGGTTCTGCGTGCTTAAGACCCGTACCTCCAGATCAGCGCGCTTACTTCCTGCTATCTCATCTGAATGCAAAGGTAATGAGCATGAGGGTCTTTTGTACTACAAAGAAGCAGCACAATGCTAGTTAGGGTCATAAAACAATCCCACGGTCACTCTGATATATCTTTGAAACACAGTTACAAATAAAATTCATGCGTTTTTCGCAAACGTTCAGTATTTAATTTATTTTGAAATTAGCATTCATCATTAATACATACTCTGGCGCTCTCTGTGATTGTATCCCCCAGTTATGTCTCACACAGAGCAATATATTTCCATGGCTTGCATTTCTTCATGGGAAAATGGCAAAGAAAAGCCCTTAACCACCTCCACCGCACAGAAAGCAATCCTAGCTGAGACAGACAAAAGCTGAGTGTCAGAGTGATAGAGGAAGTGCTTGTCTCTTTGCCTGCTCTCAGTGGCGCGACCATGAAGAGGATGTCTCCGTGCACATTATGGCTATCGATTACTGAGTTAAAAAGGTTTCAGCTACTTTATAGGCGAAATCCAAGTCTGTTGGTCTGTCCATCATGTGGAAGAAAAAACAAGTAAAATGGGAATATGTCGAGGTTTTAACTCTGGTGCCGCTATGTGCCAAAGAATTCGGAGTCTTTGTCCACTAAAAACACGACACTGTATGAGTACGCCACCGTGCCATCTTGAGTCCACCTGCAAATGCAAATAGGGACATTCTTGGAGTAGGGCCTACATTTCCTCCAAAGAAAAGCTGGTTTCTGCTGGACCGCCTGGTCGACCCAATGAAAACACATAAAGGAAGGCAGAGCGACGCGCTTCTGCTCGGTTGCACTCTAAAGTTACTTTGCACCAAAGTGGATTATAAGCGAGATTATAATGTAAAAATCCACTTAGAAACTAAAAATAAGCATACACATGGAATTTTGTCCTGTACACGTAAACAAAGTTAATTTATGCCATGAATTTCACTTAAAATCCCTTTATTGCTTGTCTAACCTTTTAAAACGTAATTATCTGGCCAAATTAAACACTTTTAAAACTAGGACCCAGCAATTATAAGATATAAAACAGTTAGTAACTGACTGAAGTTTTTTGAAATGTGTTATTTTGTATATTTATTTCACGGTTTTTTAGGTCTCGGGTTCATCCATTCTTCCCAATTACGCAGCAAAACAGTCATCCCTGCTTTCATTGCATGAAACTAGATCAAGGAAGATTGATTCCTTTGGCCTCGGCGCTGCAGGTGTTTGCTTCTGTGGCCAATGCCCTCTACAAGCAGTTTCTCATTACTCTCTGGTGAGAAAAGGAGACATTTCAGTTTTTTGCATTCCAACAATACTCTGAAGAGTCTGTAATTTTGGAGACTATATTCAGGAGGGGAGGCAAATCATTTTTTATTAAAAGCAGACCTGACTCAAACAGAGATTCACCACACTGCGGTCAGACTTGAAACAAAGTCATTACTTGCCTTTTTTCATGTTCAGCCTGCTGCAAATCTTTGCTGCCTCTGAACACAGCTTAAAAAAAAAGGAAAGAAAAAGAGTCGATTTTTTTTTTTTTCCTCATTTTTGTAAGGAGCTGTGTTGGTATTGATGTACATATTGACAGTGTTGCAGCTGATCAGTAATTTAAAACAAAGAATTCATCATAGTCTGCTGCTGATGATTTTAGTTGGGATAACAACAACAGCAACTTTAACTACTAATTTTTTTTGGCTTTTTTTGTTTTGTTTTTGTTTTGTTTTTTTAATCTGTGCTCATTGATCTTAGTTCAAAATAGTTTCTGAGGATTTCACTTGTGAGTGAGTGATACTCAGCGCTCTTAGAAGTGAAGCTTTCAGATCAAACTGAGAAGATAGGTTGGATTTCATCATTAGAGTTAATCCATCAACAATGCCAGAGCACTGAATAAAGCCAGAGTAAATGAGTGTGTTTGCACTGTCGTGGAGTAAATATTAGTTTGTCCAGATAATGCTCTGTGCTGCTGAAGGTTGTCACATTGTTTAAGTGACACCAATCTCTGTTTTTTGTTTTTTTTTTCTACCATGAGAATAGTTTCCTACCCTTTCTTCCTCTTGAAAGCAAAACATTGGTAGCAGTCTCAAGTGGCTGAAAGTTTCAGTTGATAATCCGTCCTGTCAGTCAGACCCATAAAAAGATAAATGGCAGGGAAACTCCTATCTGGCAAACATCCTACTCAATTAAGACAGATAATTCAGTATGAGAAATCACTCTCAAATACGGAGCTTGTAATACAGAGTTGTAAAATTTAATTCAACAAAGCAATGATAAACTACGCTGTATAATTCAAAATAACTCAAATAAGAAAAGTGCAGGCATTTCTATGACCTCTCCTTTAAAAAAAAACAGTTTGGGATGGGGGGGAAAGGGAAAAGGGAGCCCTCTACTGCTGAGTCCTGCGATCAAAATGCTCTGAAAACACTCCTGTATTACTGTCTGCCTCAATAAACCAGGAAGTGTTCAGGATTAAGGATTTGGTGCTTAACTTTGTTAATACAAATACTGACGCTGCACTAAGAGATGTTACTTCTTTATAAAAGAAGTAACACAGAAAAGTCTGTGAAATGTATTGAAACACAAATTTAATTAAAAATTCCCGCAAAAAAAGAGAAAGGAATAAATATTTCAGCAAAAAAAAAAAAAAAAAGAAAAAAAAAAGTTTTTTGAAAGAAGCAATCACTGAAGTATGAAAAAGCCCAACAAAACTGAGATCCAGCAAATACACGGCCAAGCACGAGTAGCCATATGAACAAACCTTGCAGGTTTTTCAGATGCAAGATATGCAGGCTGCACAGGCTCTGAATATCACATTCTGAAAGATAATACCTTTATGCTACGATGAATCCAAAGGGAGCAGAGCGTGACTAAGTTCTCAAAGCAAGCCTTGATCTTTTTGTGACATCTGCAAGGCATTTTATGTTTATTTCTTATGGGACACTGGGCTGTTTCGCATACACGCACGCATGTTTTATGAGTGCAGACTCATTAGGGCCTATTTTTTGTAACATTTAAGGAGGTAAAAGGATGCATTCGAGACTGCTTAAAGTTGTCATAATTGTGAAAGAACCAGTGGAGAGACGCTGAGCTGAGCCAATCTTAGATGCTACCCATTGATCTTGCCTCATTGACTGCCCCTGAAAACCCAGCTCTCACCTCAGACTCACAGATAACTATCTTTAATGAAAAGCTGTGTGCTTCAAGGAGTGCTGGCTGATAAGATCATTTCAATGGGGTTCAGGTCTCTATAACAATCAAGGAATTCCATCTTAACCATTTGGATGTTCTCCACAATGCCACACACTCTGAGATTGCTCTTGCAATGGACCTACACCAAAATAAAACTTGGCACCACTGACGCATTCTTGCCCAACTCAATAGCTCCAAGTCTGAACACTCCGGTCCCCTTCCCAGCTCCAGCATCTATCTGTCGATGTGAATGCTGACTCTTTGTTGATGCATTCTGATCTCAGGAGGAGATACAGCGAACCACTTTATAAAAGGTGGGATGACAAGGCTGGCGAAAAAACAGAGGCACAAGCACAACTCCCTGTGAGTGCATCTGAAAGACCCAAATTGAGCCATTTCCCCAGTCCCGGGGGAGACTTATAGTCCTTATCGTCTGAAAGATCCAGAGTAGACTGTGTATAATTTGCAAAATACTATGCTGATACTGCAAATGAGGCTTAATAGCTGTTGAGGCCCAGTTGAGCTTCATAATGTACATTTGTTAGCTTTGATAACTAGTAGCTTAGACGTTCTCCTGAAGAAAAAATAAATGACAAAGAACTTAAGGCATCAATCAGCACACGTCTGCAATCGTAGATGACTGATACTTGTGGGATTAGTCATCTTGTCCTGTCAAAGAAATTAGACATGAACAATACAAGTAAATATTTTGTCCTTCCTCCAGGGTTTACAAGAACTGCAATTAGTCAATGATCACTTTGACAGGCTGACAACCCTAATATGTTGTGTTGTAACACGCAGAGAGTTGTTTGCTCATTGCGAACCCAACCTAACCTTAAACGGGATGTAATAAATTGGGATTTATTACTGTAATCATGGCTGATCCTGTCAGCACTGCAATCAATCTTGCAAGCAAATCTACCATAAGTAGCTTTAATTTTAAAAGGATCTGCTCAATGTTAAAGCAAGTAAAATTAAAAGATTAGATTTTAAAGCTATGCTGTTTACATTTGAAGCACTGTGATATGTAAAAAAAACAAAAAAAAAAACCTAAGAGATTGAGGCCACGTTTGTTAATATTTTGACTCCATCTGTGTTTGTTTCTTATGTTGTTGGAGATGACATTTGGAGCACTGTTTTTGTTTTGTTTAGTTTTTTTGTGTATAATAACCACCAATAAGCACCGTTTCATCGGGTTTCACCTTTTCTAGATCTGCTTAAGATAATGGTGCAATAAGTGCGTACAATGAAGCTGTCACAAAGATATGTCAGCGCTACCAGGAAGACTGAATGTTTGAATGAATTTCAGGTAAGGAATACAGGAAAAACAAAAACTGCAACCACAGATCTCTGTAGAGCACTCTGCACGAAATCTTTGTACATTTATGTGCATTGATCGTGTTAGTATTACTCATAATGTATGTTCTTTTCTTTTATTTAGCCAAGTACAATAAAATATTAAGTATCTCATAAATCCGTTTAAGACTAGTTTATCTTAGTAAAGAGGAGATAAAGCTGGCGATGAGATGTGCCTGAGAGCAGAGCATTACTAGGACTGGCAGGTGCTGACCTGCCCCGTAGGTTGGGAAAAGCTTTTCTCACCCCAACTGACACCGAATGAGATTAAGTTAAGTGTGGGAGGTTTAACTTAAATCAAAAGATGTCTGTTTGTCTGATCACCCCGAGGTTAACACAGAAAGTCATTAATTGGAAAATGTCTAAAATGAAACTGATCCATATTGCCTTGCTGGCTGTAAAATGACACAAGATACAATCAGAGGCAGATGATTCATTCAGGATGAACTGCACTGGGCTTCCATGAGACCGGAGATAGACTTGAGTAAACACAATCCCATCCGCCAGTGAAAATGGATATGCTGTTGACCTGCCCAGCCACACAAAAGCCATCCCCAGTGCTCAGGTGAGTAACCCGCCTCCAGTTTGAAATCTCTTAGCTAAATATTGTGAGTGTCTACCTTTAGACAGGGAATCTGTCTGTTTACTCTTAGATCCAGGGGATTAAAAGATTGACACCACATGTGAGTGGGAAGGAGACAGACATCACCCAGGAAGCAGAGAAATATTCCAATATTTTCATATTTTCACAACACCATCATTATCGTTACATTTTTTTTTTATCTGGGATATTGCAGTAGGGAAATAGTTAAAGATGCATTTGTTCACATGTGCAGAACATAGCAACGTGAGCCTGATAGATCAGACCCACATCTAGAAAGATGTAAGGTCTGAAAACGATCCATAGGGCCTCGGCATCCAAGGAGCGTGCACCAATTGTTGCTTATCATACCAAAGCTGATTCAAATGGCGGTTAATCCTCAGCTGCAGTCATCTACACGGTTCCAGACTGCATTGCAGCTCTGTTGTCATTGTGCTAAGCCTGCCCAGAGACTCTCTACAAGGATGGACTGGTTTGGTTGGCTCTAAAAGACCTTTGGGTATATTTAATAAGCTCCAATGGATGTCAGCTAGATAAGCAAATTTAAATTCACTTGCAGTACGTCTAGATTTCTACGCTATAGCAGAGTTATAACTGCCTCTCTTTTACCATGAACCTCTCCCATAATGTCAGCTTGTTTCCAGCTTTCTACTCCCTGACCGAAATCTCCAACTTCATCAGGAAATCCAAGCCCTCCACACGTCAAACTCTGGTCAAATCCTGCCTCCCCTCTCTGTTTCCCCTCATTTCTGCCATCATACACTCTTCACTCACCACTGGAATTATTCCATCACTTTTCAAAACGCAGCTGTCAATCTAATATTGAAGAAACGTGGCTTAGACCCCAACAAATACAATAACCTCTATCTATCTATCTATCTATCTATCTATCTATCTATCTATCTATCTATCTATCTATCTATCTATCTATCTATCTATCTATCTATCTATCTATCTATCTATCTATCTATCTATCTATCTATCTATCTATCTATCTATCTATCTATCTATCTATCTATCTATCTATCTATCTATCTATCTATCTATCTATCTATCTATCTATCTATCTATCTATCTATCTATCTATCTATCTATCTATCGAAGCATGATCATGTCGGATGAGGGACTGATGATGATGAGCTAAAACGACTGGTAATCAAAAGGCTCAGCCTCCAGCGGCCCGTCAAGGAACTACAAGTTTTGTTACCTCGAGGGTGGCGTCGATAGAGAAATAAGATCATATTGTAAGCCAACTGTTGTGCAAGCTGGATAACTAATATTAGGGGAGGGCTGTGTCGCTACATAACATCATCACTTTAAGTCATTTTAGCGGAGTAAAAATTGACCTTGGAACAAATGTAGACATCGCTGTTGGTCTTGTAGACGTAAGTCAGCAGCTTAATTCAACTTTTTTGTTTTTGTTTAGGTTTAGGAAATAAACTCTTGTCCATTTTCTTTGAATACCTGGAATCGCTATTAAAAGTACCCCAAACACATCATTTATTTATTTATTTTTTTTTAAATGTACAGATGTCTGAGCTCTGGTCCCTGTGCAACTTATACTCCACAGCCACTGGTTTATTTGAGAGGCTGGCCTGAACAATGGGTCAGTTGTTATGATGATGCATTCGTGTTTTTATACTTAATAAAACACATTAGTGCATAACAAGTAGAACAACTCCAACCACATGGCACACTCACAAGTCATTACGTAGTAAAGAGCGACAGGCTGGGACTCTAACTTTTGTCGCCTGGGCGCCGCCTCAACCCACTGAGGTACCACACGGTTTTAATGTCTAACCCAAATATCTTTAGGCAGAGCAGGTACCATCTTCAGAGCAGTGCAACTGAAACAAATCCAACCTATTATGCCCCCTTTTTTTTTAATTAAATCTTTTTTGCTTTATAATAAAATCTTGAAGTTTCTTCGATGGAAATTTAAGACATTATGATTCGCCTCACATTTTTTTGGTTAGACTACATGCTGTACTCATCTTGACCCACATCAAGTTTCAGTCAAGCATCCCTTTTCCAGTTTTCCCTCTCTTGACTCCTCAACAAATACATTCTGATTCATGCAGTCTAATCCCACGTGTGCCTTGAATCAAAAAAAGGAAAAAAAAAAAAATCGAAGAACTCTCCATCTGAAACTTCAATCAAGCCAAGTTTGTTTTGTCCTTTCTCCTCCACCTTCTAAGCAGCACACAGCGTAGGGAACCCTGAGTGACATCCATCCCCCAATCCATTGCCTTTGGCTCTTTATTCCAAACTGTTTCAGTCATTGCACTGATTCGGATGAAGCCAGTGAGATGTATTTTTAACCCTAAACCATGCTTAAGTGTAACTCCTAACTCAAAGCTTTCAGCAATGAGGACACTAAGTTACTAAAAAAGGAAAACGCTGTGTCAAATGGGTATTGAGGTCTTTTAAATTGGAGTCGGCTAACTATTGCCATCCTCTAATTCCTAGTCTTTATCAGAAACAAAATGAAGAATGTGAGATATATATTATTGCTATGTAGTTAAACATCACTTGAATGTCATCCTGAATGTATTCGTCAACACATTAGGATGACACAAGCATACAGTGAGCCAGAAGATGTGTCTTCATTTAAAAGTGCTACAGAGGTGTAGAAAACTGGCTGCATGAGTGGAGTTGTAGTTAATATATAATGATTGTCTTATATATTAAATATTTATTTTATATTAGTGACAATGACTTTGAATAACAAGGTTTTAAAAGCTGAATAAATACATTTTTAACAGATTCTTTTTGGTTTATGGAACATTCTTTAAGTAAACATATCAAGTATTATCATGTAAAAAAAAAAAAAAGATTCTTTAAAATCTGATCCGGCGTAAAATTGTTTGATAATTCCATGAAGTGAGTTTAATTCAACATCTGAACTGTGTCAGCCTTCTGAATCCACTTATGGGCTTCACTTCAATTTGATCCATTCAGCAATTACTGTGAGTTGGATTTAGTTCTGCTGTGACTGAACTGAGCTGGCCTGTGCTTCGGTGCTGCGCGGGGAGCCAGATGGGAGCGAAGATTCTCCTCTGTGGCTGCAGCAATGGAGCACCAGCCAAGACGAGAATTAAAGAAAGCTTCAGCATGTCATCAAGTCTTCAAATCAGTTATTTTCCACTGGTTTGGATAGATGTGGGGAAGATGATTGCTGATGATTTTCAGAAATTCGCACACAGATCCATAGGAACTTGTTTAATGCAATCTCTCATGGGTTTGGATTGTTTTTTTGTTTGTTTTTTTTTGTTGTTTTTTTTTTTGCAGCAGCTCTGTTCATGAAAGTTTCATGTCAGATATTTAAATATTTCTACCTCATCTGTATGATGTGAGGTGTAAACTGGTAGTCCTACAACACCTACCTACCTTTACACTTTCTAAGGACTATCAACAACTCTGTGAAGCACTTCAAAAAATAGACTTGTGCTTTGGAGGACATTTAAAAACTGCAGTGGCAAAAGCCACCGAAGCAAGAACAAACATGCATTTCTATCCTCATTACATTTGGCGTCATTCTTTTTTCTTAACCAATACAAAACTGCCAAATGTGCTTTCTCCAATCTCTGCAGATCTGAATAGGCTGTTGTCCAACTGATTGTACAGGGATTGTACTCCATGAGGGCACATTGACTGTGTGCAGCGGAGGGAAGTATCCTAATCTTGGAGACATCCACATGGGTGGTAAATGAGGGAGACGGAAACCTTTCCAACATTACTTTGCATGCTGCAAAGAAAACAAATGGAAAGCTGCATGCCAGTGCACAAAAAAAATTAGATATATGATAATAAATCTTTGTCAGTACATCTAACTAATAATATCTCCTTGTTCAAAATATTTTCTTTTGTCAATAGACCAATGTCCAAACCTTTAATTCAATCTCACTGTGATTAGACTCAACTATCTCCAGCTGGTGATAGTGCAGCTTTTCATTAACAGTGACCTTGGCATCTGTCTTCACAGGAAATTACAATGGTGAGCCTATTTCTATCTACTGACCCATGCTGCCGAGTTAAAGCACATGGAAACGGTCTGATTTAACAACTGCCCTCCAAAGGTGGCAGATCGAGGAGCCTTGTTAGCACTTATCTCCTTACCCGATACCATCTTCTCTGCTCCAGTGAAGGATTTTTCTCAAGATGTATAACCTGATTAAACTTGCATGAGCCATCTTTGTATGTGGAGAACCCAATCAGAGACCCAAAAGAGTAAAAACTGACTGCAAATGACATGACGTCATTTGCGTTTGATTTCAGTGAAGTAAAAGCTGAACACGGCTACATAAAAATCCTAGCTGTGTCCAAAACTCCAAACTACGTGACTTAGTTTGTACCTTTACCTTAGTGTGAATAAACGTGTATGTTTCCTTATGGACCCACATAACAGGAGCTGTTAATAGCGTGTGTTGTCATTCCATCTCTCCAGCGTATCCTGGCCGGTTTGAAGGGTTTTACCATAATACCCTAATGAATGTGACGACACAGACTGGTGTGGAAGAAAAGAAGATAACAATTCAAAGGATATTCATTTTGAATAAACACAACTAACTCTAAACCCCCCTTGTCCAAAAAACATCATCAATACACTCAAAACATGTTGGGACATGGACATGTTTACCATTGTGGTACATAACATTTCCTTTTAATTGCACTTTTGAATGATTTTGGAACTGAAGATAGTAAGTGTTGCAGTTTTTCGAGAGGAATCTGTCCGTTCTTGCTGAAGGAAGGATTTCAGCATCTCAACAGTCTGTGGTCATCTTCATTTTATTTTCCTCTTCATCATGTGGCATACATTTTCAATAGGAGACAGATGTGGGACTGTAGGCGGGCCTGTCAAGCACACCAGGGGTGGCTGGTGGTTGAAGAAGAATATGAAACATAACATTATGAGCCCAAATAAACTATACCTACAGATCATAATCTCAGAGAGTAAAAAACAAGCCTCTAAATTTGGACTTTTGGTGAGTCTTTGTGAAACAAAGGAATTACTTTCACTCAAATGGGGAAATAGTTTACTGTTTATTCCACTCTGATCCACTATATTTCAGATAAAAATGTAATTCTTCTCATTTTTTCCCTTTACCATCAAAAAAAAAAAAATGAAGATAAAGATAAAGTTTCCAGCTGGCTTTAATTTGACCTATAAAAATTAAAACTGCCTCACATTTGCACACCCCTTGCACCTAAACTACCTTCTTCCTTTTTTTAAAAAAATTCTTTGATCAAAATTGCATTGTGTGTAAAATTGTCTGCATAACCATATTTTTGGTTATTCAAATAAATAAATTACGTACTGTTTATTAAAAATAAAGTCCACTGAATTTGCTGTGGCAACATACTTAACATACATAACATTTAATTGTGGACATATATGTGTCTATAAAAGTAAAACGTTCATGCTGATAGCACATGTCCAGCACATATTATGCGTGTGCCAATAGGGAGAATCTGTCTTTACTTTTGCTGCTTGCAGTGCAAAACAATGACCAAACATATAAGCTATATTTGTTGGAAGACACCAAGCGGTCAGTGTTGTGCACTAAATTCTTTCCTCTACTCTTGTGGTGAGCTTCTTTTTTCCAAGGACATTTAGTCTAATCCACCTCAGCTGCCTTCATTCAGAGCTGGTAAAAGAACTCTGAACAACTGGTTTTCATACAGCATAAATATCTGTTAAGAGTCTGGGATTGATCCACTTCTATTAAATGATGAGTAACATTTTCTTGTTGTTTCTCATTGCGCTGTGAGAACCTGCTGCCAGAGATATAATTTTTGTTCGGCTCAGCGACCGCAGGAGAGTATCAGCACAGGCTTCGTGAGAAGAACTCACCTGGCCACTACTGCCTTTAATAATCTTGAATCATGCAAACACTGACGTTACAGATACGAAGTGTGTGATTTAACAGCTGGAAATGTTATTATAGGGTTGGATTTTCACTCAGGCAGACCATCGTGATCCTGAATATATATCTGAAACTATCCCGTTTTCTTTAGAAACATGTTTCACTGCTACTGTGTGGATATGACAGCTTGACATGCAAACTTTGAGATGAGTGTTGTAGAGGAAAAAAATAAATCATTCTAATGTTAATGTGAAAAAAAACTAATTTAAGGCCAAACATAGAGATTTGTGTTTTACATAGATACTTTCCTGTCTCTACACAAGACTGCTTTGATGTCATTTTTCATTCTGAAAGCATTAAATATATACAGCTACTGGAAAAAAAAAAGCCCTATCTATGCAAATAGGCAAATTATGTAGCATTTTGATCATTGGGGCATATTTATTCCTTTGTTAAACCTTCTGTGCTTTCTTTTCTGGAATGGGAACTGCAGAAAGCTGGGTACAACACTTCTGGGTATTATACCAGATGGATACTCAGTATGAATCAAGGCTACGTTTGAGCCAAGACTTCAATGTGTGTGTTGGACTGCACATTGCATATCTGGAGACCACACAAGTTCCATAAGCATGTCTAAATCTCTCTACTGCCCTCTATCTTTGTCTTAACATCTCCCTCTGGGATCAGGGTCAGAAGTTCAATACCAGCAGGGAACCTGCGCTAGTACAAACATGTGGTACTGAGCTCCCAATTATCTTTTAACATCTCCTCAGCCTCATCTAACACAACTGTGATTAATATTTTAAACATCCCAAATAAAGCAATGAAAGTGACTGAATGTCTATAATACATTGAATTGAACCATCCTCAGCAGCATTAACTTGAAGTGGTTGTTTTCTATATGGCAGCATCAGGCTCTTAAATTCTTCAGGAGGAATTTTGGACCAGTCTTCTTAATAGTGTTGTTTTATTTGATGTTTGCATTCACTCATGTATCCACAACTCGCTCAGGTTGTGGTCTGGAGTTTGATTGAGCCATTGCAGTACCTTGACTGTTTTCTTTTTTCTGCCGTTCTGTTGCAGGTTTGCTGGTGTGCTTGGGAATTTGACCTGTCGTCTGACCCAGTCTCAGTGAAGCTTTAGCTGTTGGACAGATGGTCGCATATATGAGTCCAGAATATTTTGGTACACAGAGGAGTTCATAGACAAGTTGGTGACGGCTGTGTGTCCCACTCTTGTGACTGCAAAGCAGCACCAATCATCCTAACTCCCACCACTTCCACTGCGCTTGAACATATGCAGCGTTTGTATCCAAACGTCTCAGAAATCACTTTTTCAGATTTAACTTTGCAAATCTAATCCACACATGATATCACACTGTTCCTAGAGTAAAGGACCTTTTTCTTTGTAACTCTTACATACAGGGCATATTTGTTCAGTCTTCTTTTAATTCTACTGCAATTAACTTTAATATTTTAAACTGCTAACCGGGATCTCTGTGATGCAGTGACAACCTGTCCCAGCTCTGGGTCTAATTTGCTGATTTTCATACTGCTTTGGAACTATATTACAATATACTCAAGACTATTGCCAAAACGTCTGTTTTTAATTTTTATATATATATATATATATATATATATATATATATATATATATATATATATATATGAATACACACACACACATGTTTAAAACTCACATGAAACAATTTAAATAATTTCACAGTTTAGCTACACCATATATTATGTGAGTAAAAAAAAAAAAAAGAAAAGAAAGAAAGACATACCTCCATACACGATGCCAAACTGGCCCGATCCCAGCACTTCATCAGAGAATATTTGGTACACGGAGGCAATATCCTACACAAATATAAATTGTTCCTTTACTTTATTTATTTATTTTTTTTTTAAGATTATCCCATAAAACATAAAACTGTACTATAGGAAGATGGATGCAGTTTCTTTTTTGATGAGTGAAATAAATGTCTTAATTACTGAAATGACTATAAGATGAAGTTTCCTATTAATACAAAGACACTCCCCCTCTCTATGTTTGGAAGATGCTGTCACCACAGAGCGATGACAGCAAAAGAAAATAGGCAGAAAATTCTGCTTCCATCACTAAACTCATCCTGTTGCACCAGCAGCATGTGGTCACAACCTGCTGCCCTCTTCACATGATCTCAATAGACATAAGCAATTGTGAGAAGAAACCCAGCAGTGTGTGAAACGATCCCCCAGCCAGTGATTACACACCAACAACAGGGATCCCGGGTCCATAGTATTTCTACACAAATATACAGAAAAACATCTGATTTCATTACCTATGGAGCTTGGTTTCTGTGCAGCAAGGGAGAGGAAGGATAGTGCAAGTGAGCTCATCCAAGGTGCTGAAGCCTCGACGTTATAAATGAGTTTGTCATTCCACCATGGTTGGCCATAAATGACCTCACCAGACATGCTGCTGTAATAAACTAAACCAATAAGAATGTGCTTGAAGAAAAACACTGCCTGCAGTGCGAGTGGCTACTAAGGAGCGCGAGCTGGCTGGTTAAAAGATAAATCTTGTCGTGATAAATCTCTGTGGATGGTTCTCTCTTTACATGTGTACAACAGAGACCGAGTCACAGGCAGGTACATAGTAAAAGGGGACCCACTTTCTGGACATCCAGTCATCTTCTATTCAAGGAGGGGAAAAAAATCCTCTCTTTTGTGAATAGAGGCTTCCATATGTACTTGTTCCTTCTGTGGCCATTTAACCTAGAACAGATGTTATCAATAAATACCCCTGACCCATGGAGGCATTCCAGTGTGTGATCGAGGACAGGTTTTTTTTTTTTTTTTTTTTTTGCAGTGCGTTGGACTGGCATGTCTAGCTGGTCAACACCTGACCAAACTGCAAGGTTTACAATATAGATCTTTAAAGCCTCTTTTCTTGTAATCATGGGTATAGCTGTTTGAGGAATGGTAATACTTTAAAAACTCACAGCGTAAAGCACCAGCGCAGCTTACATACACTGCCAGCTCCCCTTGGACTTGTGTGGGAGTTGCTACAATCCGCCTCTTGTTACAAGGTCGGCTACTAAGTTATGACCTATCGCCTTGCAATTCTAATCTTTCCACAAACATCTGTAAGGAATGATTTACATGTCATGTTGTGATTTATTGTATCATGTCCTCGATTTTCCATTGGATTTTTAACCAGGACCGGCCCAGCGAAACACCGCATTTCCATGTTAATACACCAGTCTAAGTCGACTGATGTATTGGTTGTTTTTTTTTGTCCAGTGTCACACATGCAAGGATTGCTTTCATCATAAAATGCTTGTTCATCTTCTGCCGGCTGCATTATCGATAGCATTATTCGCTGATCGATCCTACCAGTTCTTAGATCCAGGATCTTAATACACCTTTGAAACCGGCAGACAGCTACGTACATGACATGAGTCACTGGGAAGTGCTTAGTGAAGGATGGATTGTGATGCTTGCTGAGCTGCATCTGATAACCATCACAAATGGTGCATTTCAAAGGACACAAACTTCCACATAAAGTGACTTCCACTACTCTCTTTTTCTTTGTCAACCATGCATGGAGGTTAAAGACATGTTCACATGCTATCATACAGTGTCCAGGTTGGATATGGTATGATAATCTATTCAATATGTAAAATGTTTATTTTGTGGAGGGACCTCAGACAAACTGAACCAATATTTACACAGAGAAAAGCAGCCAAATAGTCGTCCCTTTTCCCAGACATTACTGCCCCCTCATTTATCTTCTAGTCTCTTGAGCAAACCAAGGAAACTAATACCTCCAAAACCATAAGGACATTTTAACATTTTTTACTGCGCTGACCTTTCTTGACAATGTTTTTTTTTTTAATTTCCCAAACTGTTTTAAAAATAATTTCCTTGATGTATTTATTTCTCATTGAACACAGCTAATTCCTCTCTACTATTAGTGCTAAACTTATTATATCTACCACACACTGAAAAGATCAACCTTCTTTCATACTAGAGGTATAATAAAAACAAATCAGTAAATACAATCTGGTTTGAATTGAGTTCTTTGACTAGATCTACTGTAAATCGTTTTGTTTTTTGTTTTTTATTGTAAAAAATTAAAAGCTGACTGCAATAAATATAAAGAATAAACTAAAGTTATTTTGTTTCCATGATATAACTATAACTATTAGTGAAATTAGTGGGGGAAAAAAATAAAGTTGAAGTATGTGACAGTCATTGACACGTCTGTTGACTCAGAACATTGCATTCTAATGGGTGAAACCTTGGTGGTCCATTGTTGGTCGCCATTAAAGCTGCATTATTTTTCTTCCTCTTGACCCTTAGAAAAGTCTGCAACGCAGAGATGCCCTCTCTTAGAAATAGCAGCTGTGTGTAGTTGCATAACAGGAAGCAGCTGTCAGAAGCGATCCAGTGTCTGGCTCTTCAGGTCCAGGTCTGGACTCCTGTACAGGTTGTCCCATTTGTTTGATGAACATGGTTTCTTCCTCTTGAGGTGTCCTAGACTCAATGAGTTAGAAGAAGTTGAAGGTTAATAGAAAGAGCATCTATGACGGGGTTTCTGATATGGTTTCCTCAGATGATTGGCTTATGAGTGCTTAACAGAGTTTACCAGATACTACCGGTTCTGTGTCCTCTCACTCACTGAACTGTAGAGCTACTCATATTTGATATCCAAAGCTTAAAATGTATTTGCCTTTGTCTTTAAATGAACAACACATCCCTTACAGTATGTTGAGACACACAAAGAGATGAACTCACAAATTAGGACCCCATATCTCCACAGTCCACTTTAGCACCTTTTAGGTCCTTTACTGGCTTGTCCAGCTCTGAGTTCTTGGTTCCTTTTTCAAACGCACGGTTTTTACCGAAATTTCAAGAATTTTGTTAGTTTAATTTAATCATGTATTTAACAGTTGATTTTGAGAATAAAATACATGTGCATTGTTCTTTGTTTGTCTCTTAAATGCCTTATTTGCCATATTGCAGTTAAAAAATTATTTGTAATTTAGATGTGAATAAAATCATGAATTGATAGGTTTTTTTTTGTGTTGAGCAACGAAGGACAGACCAGAAACAAAATTATGAAAGTTAGAACTGTTTAAAGTGCTTGTAACAAATCAAATCAAATGTATCTCTCAGTTTTTATTTTCACATGCATTTTCATTATTTCATCATTAAATAATTATAAGCAACTGTGAAGGAGAAACATTTATTTCAGAAAATGTTGCTCATAATCGATTTCTAACTTCAGCATGTTGCATAACAATCCACAAATCAACATCACCAAACATCCTCTCATATGCCTCGAAGTTTTCTTGGGCACCTTGAAAGTTACCCAGGTACCCAGGTGGTGCACAAGGTGCTCTTGTTGTGCAAGGTGTTTTGTACAACATGGAATCGTCACTACAAACATGTCACTAAAATCAAATGTATGTATATATTGCTGTAATTTTGAGCATTTATTGTGAAACTGCCATGTTTCATGTGGACCAACACACTATACTGCCAAAAGTATTCGCTCACCCATCCAAATAATCAGAATCAGGTGTTCCAATCACCACAAGTGTATAAAACCAAGCACCTCGGCATGAAGACTGTTTTTGCTATTTTGTGCTGTTTTTGACTGTTTTAACAATTTGTGAAAGAATGGGTTGCTCTCAGGAGCTCAGTGAATCAACTGTGATAGGATGCTACCTGTGCAACTAATCCAGTCGTAAAATTTCCTCGCACCTAAATATTCCACAGTCAACTGTCCACTGTTTTACATGGAAGTGTTTGGGAACGACAGCACCTCAGCCATGAAGTGGTAGGCCAAATAAACTGACAGAGTGGGGTTGCATACTGCGAAGAGGTCACAAACTTTCTGCAGAGTCATTCGCTACAGAGCTCCAAACTTTGTGTGGCCTTCAGATTAACTCAAGAACAATGAGCAGAGAGCTTCATGGAATGGGTTTCCATGACCATGCAGCTGCACCTAAGCCATACATCACCAAGTACAAAGCGTCAGATGCAGGAGTGTAAAGCACGCCGCCGCTGGACTCTAGAGGAGTGAAGATGCCTTCTCTGGAGTGACAAATCGCATTTCTCCATCTGGCAATCTGATGGACAAGTCTGGGTTTGGTGGTTGCCAGGACAACGGTACTTGTCTGACTGCATTGTGCCAAGTGTAAAGTTTGGTGGAGAGGAGATTATGGTGTGGGGTTGTTTTTCAGGAGCTGGACCTGGTCCCTTAGTTCCAGTAAAATGAACTCTGAATGCTTCAGCATACCAACACATTTTGGACGATTCCATGCTCCCAACTTTGTGGGAACAGTTTGGAGCTGGTCCCTTCCTCTTCCAACATGACTGTGCACCAGTGCACAAACCAAGGTCCATAAAGACCTGGATGACAGAGTCTGGTGTGGATGAACTTGACTGGCCTGCACAGAGTCCGGACCTCAACCTGATAAAACACCTTTGGGATGAATTAGAGCGGAGACTGAGAGACAGACCTTCGCATCCAACATCAGTGTTTGACCTCACAAATGCACTTCTGCAAGAATGGTTAAAAATTCCCATAAACACACTCATAAACAACATGGACAGTCTTCCCAGAAGAGTTGAAGCTGTTATAGCTGCAAAGGATAGACCGTCACATTGAACCCTATGGATCAGGAATGGGATGTCACTTAAATTCATATGTGAGTCAAGGCAGATGAGTCAATATCTTTGGCTGTATAGTGTAGCTACTACATGATCTGCGGTGAAACTGCGTTCAGGAGACATACTATTATACCCTTTTTTCACAAATGGACTCAATTTCCTGAGGTTTTGTTATGCTATGAAATTTGATGTGCTTTGGTCAAAATATTGCAGGAATACAAGGTTACGCCCATCTCCCCTGTCCAACAAGCCACTCGACTCACTGATCATTACATCGTGAGCAGGATATAAGCTGAAATGAGTGAGATGGAGGTTTACGCCGCCAACTTCTGAAGTTGTGCCTGCTTAGAGAGCATTGGTACAGCTTTGTGGTAAATTTGACTGTAAATAACACTCAATAACTAATCAAAGTATTTTTTTTCTCAGAAAGTATGTGGTTCCTAACCTGGGAGCTCTAAGTAGCCCACATACAGGTTTTCACTGTTTCTTTAACATTTTCCTCAAATGAAAATGTCCACTGACGACAGAAGGAACTGCTTCATGCAGTTGCCTGCCAAGTGCCTTGTTTGCAAAACTTGCATTGTTTGCTTGTTTCTATCTATAGCAGGTCCGGTGCTAAGAAGTTATTATTGGTGTCAAAGGCTTCAAGTCAGGCTCTGTGTGGAGATGAAGATGAAGATGTTTGCAGCATTACTATCTGAGTTCCAGCTGTATCCGCCTAGCCTCTACAGATCTGAATTTATCTATCCAAAGACACATTTCTAATACTGCATTATGTCAGATTTCGCTTCAATTTACTTCATGCAAAACAATTATTTTTTTTATTTATGTATTTATAAGCCAAAGGTTTTGTTAGTCATCTGAGGCAACACAAAAATAAAAATGGGTTTTAGTTTTTATCTAAAGAATTGATGTAATAAAAACTAATACCCATCAACAACCCTTTAAAGTTCTCTAGTCAAATTAACTTCACAACTGAACCAAAAGATGACTTAAACAAGCGAGCGAACAACTTTATCTTGCTCTATTGTGCACAGCTGCAGAATTGTTTGTAGAAAGTACAGTTTTTGGAAAATAACAGTCATGAACCAAAGCGGTTCACACATCAGTGAACTCCCATTTCATACTTGATATTTCAAAAAGAATACAAGGACACTGATAACAGCAACCAAAATTAGCAGGTGGCATGTAGCATGGGGAGGGAGGGCGGCTGATGATTTTATGCATTTTAAATTTGAGTTTATTGGAACTCCCATTAACTTTTTATTAAATTGTTTCATATCTAGAACCTAAAGCCCCACAGTGGGATTGTACTGATAAGGAACTGCACTTTTTTTGTTTTACTTTTTAATTTTTGAGTGTAAGCACCTCCGTGGGATTAGGAATGTCTTATTTATTTCATTTAACACGACTGATGACATATACAGCTGTGCTGGCTTGTTAATGTGGTAAGTTGTGGGGGAAAAAAAATGTTTTTCTCATCAAAAGTCCAGAATTAACTACCAAATGTGACAAGCCTTATTTTTGTTCTTTTTTATTAAATGATACTATCTTCATGTTTTTTTTATTCTACTTTAAAATTAAAATAAGAGAAAGAAATTTTCTACAAACCTGTAACGGAAACTAGTATAAATGCCAAGACATCATTAAAGCAACTTCTCCCCCTTTGTGACTTTGTGGTGATTTCCTGAAGTAGATTTGGAAAAATACATTAGGCACAAGTAGGATGCAGTCAGTCCCTCCTGGGATACCTGTCCCTTCTCAAGTCCACTAGACCAAAAAGAGATCCATTATGTGCAAAGGGGAATTCCTAATGAGAGCTGAAAATTGGATGGTGGTGTAACTAGACACTATACTGTACACAGTAAAGATTCTCCAGCTCATTTTACCCTGAACAGCTTCAGTACCTGATCAAAAGTTTGCTGAAGGTCATAAAAATTCCTCACCTTCAGTTAAGTTTATGGCACGTCTCATTAGCTGAAATAAAACAGATTAATGCAAGTGCAATTAAATGTGACCCATAGGCTCAAGTAGAGTCTACTTAAGCATGTCTTTTCTAGTCTCGTCCCCATTAAAACAGTCAACGTAAAAGTATTTAGACAAAGTGTGTGTACACCTTGCCTAAATACTATATTTAAAAAAAACCATAAAATTTACCTATTTTGTTTAACAAAAAAATAGAAAAAGGTTGTAGAGTTAAAACATATATATATATATATATATATATATATATATATATATATATATATATATATATATATATATATATATATATATATATATATATATATATATATACATACACCTAAATACAGAATGACAAGAGTTAAGTCCTTCGTTTCATTTGGAAATGTAGTTCTGGAGCTGTAAGTGTTGCTGCGAGATTCTTCTGTTGATCTTGAGTGTTAGTCCACATCGTGCTGTCCCACAGGGATGGGGCATTAGTTCAGAGAAAAGGAAGCCACTACCTCATTAGGCCGCTAATTTTAGGCACCAGGAAAAGATGTTTGGAAACTCTTGGCCCAGATTCCAAGTGCTGGATTGGTACCCACTCTGCTTTCCAGTCCCGTGGGTGAAGCAGGGGTGATTTTGGTACTTGAGCGAGCTCAAAGAAACAATTTACAACATATACAGTGGAACTTCAAAAGTGTCTTATCAGGGTCAGGCATCAAACATGAATGATTCCATATGAAATAGCAACTTTCTGTTTACCGTAATTAGGGGAATATTTTTCCATTAGGGAAGTAAAAATAAATTAACGTGGCTTCGGTTGAGAAGCTGACGTGGAAGTACACACATTGTTTCCCTTCTCAGTAAATTTCAGTTGCGGCAAACAATACTTTAAAAGACACGAACACAACTCTGATGCTTTGGTTTGTCCGTATTTTGACTTTAAACCTTCGACACGCATCGCGTTTTAAACACCAAAATTGTCATTTAAGTTCATTTACAGCATATGGTGGCAAATGTTTTTTACCCTTGCATGTTGGAGTTATATTTAGTTCTGGTCACAAATGTTATGCAAAACACAAAAGATTCCTTTTCCTTTTAGCTCTGCAACTGTCACGATCATTTGAATAAAAAAGAAGAAGATGAAACTAAGAGGAATCTATTACTTCTTTGTCCAGGTATTATACATTATTGATTAGCATTTTAGAGAAATTAGGAAGTTTGAAAAATAGACTTAGCTGCGTGATCTTAATGGATTTCACATTAACTTTCAAGTGCAATTATTCGACTAATTTTAGAAAATGAAGCTGTATCTTAAGCTCACATTAGTATTTATGTATAAATTTAAATAAATCAGATGTTCTTTTACTTAGACATCTATTTATAGCACATGAGCTCAAAAACTTTTGAAAAGCATGTGGAACGCTCTTAAATCCTGGTGTTGGCTCTGTGCTGACCATAAACTTCGCAGTAGCTGTGGGGAAGGACGGGGAGGTAAACCTAACAAACCCATAAAAAAAATGATGGTTGATTAATTGCAGATGATACAAATGACACTTAGATCCTGGGCTTGAAGGAACTTTTCTCAAAGAGCACAGCTGACTAGTGGGAGATGTGGCGCCGGGGCCTCCTATAAAAGTCTGTGATGGTTGTTAAGACAAGGCCAGTGAAAAAGGTATTAGATTATGTCCAGGGACGCCCTGCAGGGTGTCAAAATGGAGAGAAAAATATCTCTCTTAATGTTAAATGGAAGACCGCAGAAGGAAATGCTGAGCGGATGCATTTGCAACAAGGCTCCAGTTTGATTAAACAGGTATCTAAAAGCTTGTAGACATCTTAAGAGCCAAAATATTATCTGTGGGAAATCGCTAGACTAGCCACTTTCAGAAAACAAGTCATTTACAGTCATTGTAAAAATACACAACGTGATCTCATCTGATACTTCCTTGAGATGGCAAAGGGAAAAGTGTTTGTTGTTCTGCTGAAACATCCATTTACCACGCTGTACATCAGAAAACTGTCCATGCCCAGCCGTACCAGACCACCCACCCACACGGGGCTGAAACACAAGTCAAGGAACAGCAATTAAACCGTTTCCCCAGGTCACTCAAAATCTGACTTGTTAAAACTGTAAACTGGAGCAAAGAGGCCTTGCTGGTAGTTGTCCAACAAGCTCCAGCTGCCCCAGAGCCACTGACCCCGAGTGATACTATTCCTGCTATAGGCTAAAGGCTTCATTAACTCATTTACATCTCAACTTTTGCTGTAAGCAGCAATAATCACGTGTAGCTGAAATGAATAGCAGGATTTTATAACTAGTAAGGTGTATTTTGATCATTATTATTAGTAGCAGTAGTAGTATCTGGTAAGTTTAGGAACCTTTTAAGAAGGTGATATAGACAGAAGTTGCTTTGGTATAGATTCAAATACTTTACATCCTGTCTAGCAGCCTTAAACAAGAAGTGTATCTAAACTGCTTTACACCAGACATGCAGCCATGGCTGAATTCATAAATATAGTTAGGTTTATAAACCGTCAACTGTCCTTTGATTTTTTTTTTCATCTATTATGCTTTGCCAAAAGGAGAAAGAAGGGTAGTCCAAATAAGAAGTTATATATGTTATACAAACAAGTCCCATTTTCACTCTTGTGAGTCGACTAAGGCTGTAAATCTTCCGTTTCCTCTATATTTGCTGCCGCAGTGGTGAGTTGGACTTCTGTCACTTGTGGCCACTTCTGTCCACAAACACATTTTTTTCTAGGATAAACACAAAACCATACTGTTTTGGAGGTAGTCGTTGAAGAAACAAAAGATTTACATTACACTGTATTTCATTTGCAGTATGTCTTGCACGACAATTTGGTATTGCTTATATTTATCTTTTCCTGTACATGCATAAACACATATTTTATAAAGGGAAAGATGTTACGAATAGAACAATTGTCCCACAGACCTGACAATCATCTTTGGAAGTTCCAGTCACTGAGTTCAACTGCGTTCAGTTATGTTATGTTTTTTATTTTTGTCATATGTTTTGTCATATATTTGTCACATCGTTGCCATCTGCCGCTCAAAGAAGAAGGAAGAACTTGCTTTTTCTTTGTTGTCTCTGCAGAGGTGAGCACGTTGGCCACAGTGTATGACTGACGCGTGTGTGTGTGTGTGTGTGTGTGTGTGTGTGTGTGTGTGTGTGTGTGTGTGTGTGTGTGTGTGTGTGTGTGTGTGTGTGCGCGCACGTGCAGCAGTGCGTCCATACCCCTTTTTGGCGGCTTTTGCTGAAAGGGGAAAAATAAGTACAGACATTAACATTCAGAACAAAAGCTTTGTGGCGTGTTTTAAATATCCTCAGCTGATGTGTTGAAGCCTCCTTTAACAAAATTAAGTCATTATTTATTTCTTTACTTATCAGTAACTGTTTCCCAACTGTTTTCAGAGTTTGGAGTCTTATGCTGCCTTGTAGTTAAATGAAAAGCTGTGATAACAAAACTGGAAAAGTTCAACTCTGCGTGTTTCCAGCTTCAGCAGTGATTACTGTGATTGTCTAGATGGATTAAGAAAGGACAAACAGTGTTAATGGATACCCCATTGGTATTCAAAGCTTAACATGACACAGAAAGGAATGTTCTCTCTGCTTTGGTTTTAAACATACTGAACAGACGTCATTTCGACTATTGGACTGATTTTCACACAGATAATGTGACACTGCTTGCATTCTTATGTTAGATAAGCTAATAGGCACCAAAGCAGGTATGGCAAAGGCCGCAACGAGGCCGTTTTCTTTCTCCAGTACAGGTGAAGTGGAGTTCATGACGTCAGCCACTCAGCCTGTTACACCAGTGAAGAGTTCACACGACACACACACACACAACCCTCAACATTTACATACTGCAGATATTTGCAGGACCTAAACTTAACCAAAGGGGGGAAGGCAGCTAAAACGTAGCCTGCAATCCTTTACTTAATAAAAATGCCCGTGTACCACCGAGCTAAATGCTTTTACTTGAAGAAAAGCAAACTTTATAAGGGAGTCGAAATCATAAATGGGAAAACCCAACGAAGCTGTTTGTCACTAAATCATAGGCTTCCTGCTTCTGTTTTAAAGGCTTTTTGAATGATGGATGAGTTCCACAGTCTCTGGGTTTGTTTTTCTGTTTTATTTTATTTTTTTCTCCTGTAGGAGAAATTTCTCTCTGGCAGTAGCAAAGACCATACATAGGTGCCAGTTAGAGACCGGTTTTCCGAAAAACTGGTGTTGCGTGGGCGGCTTTTTGGAGCTGTAGTTCACAAAAAGTGCAGAGGAAAGTGTGCGGCCACATTCTGGGTGTTCTTTCCTCTCATTCTCTCATCATTGCTGTTCAGATTCTGTGTTTATTTGTTTTTTTGTTTGTTTGGTTGTTTGTTAAATCCATGCACAATTGATTTTCAAGAGTTCAAAAGAAAGATTAATAAGATCTAGATCTCGGAAATCTTAGAACAAATCCTTATTAATAATAAAGTGTGAATCCTTTAAATGGAGTTCTGTTTTTTTTGGGGGGTTTTTTATCGATCATGCAAATTAACTCTTACTACATGCATCATTGTGTAACTTCAGTACACACACACACACACACACACACGTGTGTGTACTGAAGTTACACAATGATGCATGTTGTAAGAGTTAATTTGCATGATGGATAAAAAAAAAAAAAAGTAACTCCATCTATATATTACCTTCTCAACCTTGCAGATCACTGGCGCCCAAGTTGTTATTGTGCCTACCTGTGTGTTAAAGTATCATTCAAAGGAGTGGTGTGTACATTTCAGCTGCTGTTGTGGGTTCACTGATTCAAAACAACATTGCATAAACTGAATAGATGGGATTCTTACATCATAATCATTCTCCACATCCATGACTAGAGTTACAATACTTTTAAGTCCATTGTTATGATTAAACGCACAAGTCCGTGACAACACAGCATTTTTTTGTTTTGACAGCCAAGACATTTTATTTATTTTTAAAAACTGTTTTTAATTCTTTTAATTTTATTTTATTTTTGCAAGATGGGGCTTGTTAAGAAAGGCTGTGTAACGTAATTTTCATCTTACGGAGCAGAGACACACTCATGTTTTCTTTGCCACTGTTGCCGCCTACACTTCACTGTCAAGATAACAGATGAAAAAAGAGAGACATGTAAGAACACAAAGTCATGAAGTCCTCATCAAGAGCAGGATTGCAAAATTTAAAAAAAATCACCCAAATCTCCGCATGAGTTTATTTTAACATAATGGGATGATCTATGAAGGCTTCTGGATAAATTCCTTGGCATTTCCATCAATATGATGGCATTTTTCCTGCCGAGACACACAGAACCAAGGCTTCTGTGCAAGAGTCAGCCTGCAATATAGGCCAAAGATAACGCGATGTTTGAATGTTTTGTTTTTGCCCCTTTCCTACATCTGGAGAAGGTGAGAAACGAGCTACCAGCATTGCTCTGATATTTGTAAGCACGGTGCTTTTGGGAAGATATGAGGTCTGCAGAATCTGGGGGTTGTTATAAATTACCTGGTGATGAAAGTGATAAACTTTGTCAAAACAGCTCCATACTGGCATGAGTACAGTCCAGAAAGCTGCCCATATTTCTGCACAAAGCTTTGTCACATTTGACTAGATCATCATCTGGTTGTGGTTGACTTAGGGGCAAAAGAATGCAGTCACATGTAATGTATGTTAGTAAGTACATCCAGTACAGTTAAGTCTTTACAATCAACTCAAAACTGAATTCAGTTTAGGTTTCCGATTGTAGAAATTCAAAAGCAAATCAAAGTTCAGTATGAACCATGTATCAAAAAAGATAAAAGCAATCTGTCTATTTAATGTCTTTTCAAGCCCTACTAACAATTTCCTGGGTCATAGAAGAGTCTGTTTATACTCCTTTAATTGAGGTATGGTAGTCACAAAAAAAAAAAAAAAAAAAGATTTGCAGTGCAAGGTATCGTTTAAGGATTAATTACTTTGTTTAACATCCATGCAGCCTGAAAACATTTGCAATCTGTTATATACCTAAACACAATAAAATCGAGGCTGTACCACACCAAACATTTCCCCAAATTCAGACTTTTCCTCCAAATAGCCAGACATTTAAGCACGTAATGACTGTGATAAGTCCTCTTTATCGAGTCTCAGAAAACACTTTGAGGTTCAGTAGATAATAATTAAGACGATACAGTCAGTCGGAGCTTGCAGAGGGCAACTTCATGTTTAATTGCTTAAATCAACATGATAAGATGCTCTTTAAATGTCTGCTTAGCTCTGACAAAGCACGCTGACGTTTTGTGCAAGCATTCACTGTTTACTTATTCAAGACCTCCATTACAAAGATCAAATCAGTTGCAAATATCAAGATGAAGAACAATGTGAGTGCATGAAGAATTTGGGAAAGAAAACAGAAAAATGAATGGATTAAATTGTTTAAAATCCGGGAGGGTTTACATGCGTAGGAGGCTAAAATACAATATTCAAAAAAGACTACAAAATCTCAGCTAAAGCAGTCGTATCATGCCGCTCTTGCTCATCAGACTAGACTGCTCAGCACAGGCACAATCTCATAATCATTACCATTACAGATGAAAGGCCAGGCCCAATTAGAGTGGCTCCAATTGCTGCAATTAAATAAGTGTGGTTGAATGATAATATCTTTTCCCCCCAGAAATAAAGAAAAAGACGGCAACATTGAATAATCATACAATCAACAACAATCAAGTTGGACTTTGAAGTTCTTGCACTACCAAATCTTAGAAATACATCTGGTGCAGAAATGGCGTTTTGGGCTCAGCCGACAGGCGCCGTTGGCCCGCTGCGTCGCAGGCCATGGGGTCGAGCCTGCATATTCCAGCGCTGTGGAGCCGCTTTTGGGTTGTTGAGGACGCCGGTGTGCGTTCCCACCCACATAGCACTGCAGGAAAAAAACGCCACAGTCTGTGGACCTTTCACAGTTGTCCAAGAGATGTCCCATCCCTGCGTCAAAACCAGCCGGGGCTTGTTGAACACACGCGCTCACACGTAATTTGCAGCTTGACTTGATACTTTTGCAACCATCCCATCCTTGTGTTAACAAAACATCATGCAAAAGAAACACATTTCTTTGACTGGAAGACTTTTTTTTGCTTCTGAAAACGGGTCTAGTTCTTTTCCTTTTTTTAATTCAAGCTGCCATTATTTCAACTGAGTTAGTCCATTTCGCAGCCTGAGCTGCAGACTGTGCATTTCACAGCTGAGGAGCTGCTCACAGGACAGTTTTCCAGCTGGGCTGACATCCAGTGTAGTTCCCCTTCACCCTGTGGACTTGAAGAGCACTCAAGCATACCAAACAGAATACACCCTGATTGCTCTGGACTGGGACAGAAGATATTTTACTTGTAAGACATTACTGGAGCAAACAAACACTGCAACCAATTTGTTATCTTAAATCAACAAAATGCTTAGGTAGATCCATCTCAATAGGGCTAATTATCATGACGATTGTGTGCAGCTGCGGGAAACTATAGAGTTGACATTTAATGTGCAGCCTGGTCGTAGATATTTCTTCTTTTTTTTAATCTTTTTTAGGACCAAAAAAGCCATTAATGTGGCTCATGTTTGGGCATTTTAAAGTATTTACACTGGCTACTGCCTGTTCAGTGTCATTTTATATCAGCTTCTGGATAATGTGTTATTGCAAATTCTTCCAGTTTAAAAATGAAAGCTGATGATGCTGGTATTCAAACTGACTATAAGACATGAACTTCCTTCAGTGAAACTGCCTCAACATCGTCTGACTCATTAACAAACAAGTCATCTGTTTGAACAAGTTGTTTCAGTTAACCCCTATCTACACTTCATCGTGAGTAGCACGCAAAAGTGTAGGGACATGAAACATGGCTACTTGACTGCCAGACTTTAACAGGGCATTTCAGGACAGTTTGGAGATTCTGAACCCACTGTGACAGGAGGGGAAAGAAGAAAAAAAAAAAAAAGATCAAGCGTGTGATACGGACAACCAAAAGTTTTTTAAGCCTGAAACTGAATGTGAGTAATCGGCCCCAGTTGTGAAGGTTCTGCCGCTGCTACCAGGATAAGAAGCCACTTCCAATGTGTTCATATAATTTAGCCAGTTACTTGCAGTTTATTTTGGAACCAACATGTGGGTCCAAGAGATTTTTTTTGACATTGGGTAGTTGTGTAAGATTTATTTAGTTTCGGCAAAGCCATATCAAAAGGTGAAGAAACTGTCATGGTTTAAATGAAAGGAGGGGGCTTAGTAATGCTTCAAAAACCCAGATTGCCCTTTGAGATAGCTTTTAAAAAACTGTACATTTTTAATTGGTTTTGCAGTAAACTACTTGACCTGATCGACTTACTGTACCTGACTGATTATCAACAGTGGGGAAGTACAAAATGTGGTTCAGTTGTTCTTCCAGTGCTTCTTTGAGGATATAATCCGTCACTTATTATGTGCTTTGACAGAAGTGTGAAGGAAATACATGAAACTGCCTCGGGGTGCGGGGTGGGGGGGCTACCCATGACCAGCTTAACCACAAACAGACCCTCTCACAACAGGTATTTTTGAGGAGCCGATAGTACAACTCAGAGGTGAAGGTTTAGCTTATGTTACTTCAAATGAGAAAATGCTGTCTCGGCCCTTTCATATTTCAAACTCAAGTGCTTTATGTGGCTCTGCCTTGATATAACCGTGACAAACTGTTTTGATGATGATGTCATTACTTCCTAATTTGATTGCTCTTTTTTCCCATAGCTGGAGGTTATTTTCCCCACATCCTGTCAGAACACACAATTTAATAGAAAAACACATTCCGAATACAGCAATGTGCAGAGATGGAATTACAGTAACCGCCTCTGCAAAGATTGCTTACACTATTTACTCATTTGCAGGATAAGGTTGCATCAACTACCAGAAGGTGCTGGACTGGGAACTTTGTGGTTTGAAATTGGTCAATTATGATAGGTAATGCAGCTTATCTTTCAGCGAGTAAAATGAACAAGAAGTATCTTGTTATCAAAGTTAATCAAAATCATAACGATGTTACATACAGTGAGATTAAACTTATATTAAACTTAGTATAATAAAATACATAATTAATAATTATAATTGAATTTGAGTTCATTCATTGTGTAAATCATATAAAAAGGTGTCACCATACGCGCACGGCATGTCTCTACAGTTTCTCTATATTGTTTCTGGTCACCTGACAACTGAAGGTCCAATATGCACTTATTTTAACCCCGTTTTGGGCTCCACTATCTTGCCCCCGTGTTAGATCTTGGAATCTGCTCGGGCAACTTTCACAGTTTGGGGGTCACAGTCTTCAGTGCTCCTATTACCAGTGGGACCACTTAGGACTTCACCTTCAACATCTGTTCCCAGTGTTCCTTTGGCCCCAGCACTTCTTGATCTCCCTATGCTCCCTCTGTAACCCGGTCCCACAAAAATACACGAAATGCACCTGAATTCTCTACACCACTTTGTGTAATGAAACTTAATGTGCCAACTTACGGTACGCGCTGGAATCAGGAAACACAACAAGGCCTTGCGCCATTATTTTCTTTATGAAAGGGGCAAATCCTGCCCGAGGCATGAGACAACGTCACCACCACCTCTCTGAAAAAGTCAGCTTTCCATTCACGTTTCATCATCGCAGCTGCAAAACAAAAGAACCTAAACTTAACCAGCAACTACCAAAAGATATAAATATATTTGCCACTCCACCATCCCAACGTCAGTAAATACATGAGCTCATTTGAATGAGGAAATTTGTTTGTTCAGCAAACAAGGCTTCCAGGCAGCTTTTCTCTGGTATTTTTTTTATTTTGTTTCAACACATCACATGCCACCACCACATAATGAAGTTTAAAAAGTTTCACATATTTCCGTGACACCAGGTTGGCACCGTTAGTGGTTACCTAATCACAAGCTTGTCAGTCTGGAACTACAGGAACATGTTAGGGTTAATTTCTCGCCGCTTTCATTATTGAGCCTCATCAGGACTTGGGAGGTTCAACCTCATGCTCAGCGCGAAGGTTTTATTGAGTTGTATCGCCTGTCCCAGTTTGAATCTTCCAGTCTAAGGGGCATCTTTCCACAGACTGGACCTCAAGTCCTACCTGCTGAGGTAGTCTCTTTTCCTTTATAGATTTGAAGCTTAAGGTCTTTACTTGTGCCCTTGTCTTTTTTTTTTCCACTGAAGCAATCTTGCCACACTCTGTCTTTGCAGATTATCTTGTTTTGACATGGGAACTCTTGACAATAACTACGACAATCAACATTTCTACTTCAGAAAATTACCCATCATCGGGTTTACCTGGAAGACTGCAGTCTGAAAATAAGCAATATATCTACTAAAAAGTTGTGCTTGCAGACAATGAACAACATCTGGCTGTCAACAAAATTACAGGGACGGTGTTACGTTAGGTGACACCAATATAAGAAGAGGTCAGTACAAATGATATGAGAAAGAAACAAGCATTTACGTTAAATTTAGTCATTTTAAAAAGACCTCTAATGTTTTTATATCCTAAAATGGGAGTAACAGTGTAGCACACTAAAAGGTCTCAGTCTTTTCCAGGGTAAGTCGGAAGTTTCTCGCTACACTTTGATTTCATTTGACTGCTTTTGTATTATGTGTTATTCCTAACTCAAGGTACTTCCTTCCTGGCGGAGAGCAAAGCCTTTCTGTGTGTACCGGTTTCATGTCTTCAGGCTTTTTTCTGAATGCACCCCCCTCTTCGGCACAGAAAAAAAATACATTGCAGCCCTGGACTGAGAACATCTGAAAACCCCTCATTTTTCTTAAGACTTTTTTTTGGGGACAAAACGGTAACTTAATATTTCGTCCCTAATTAGGACATATTTTCCCGGTAAATCCATGATCACGTAAACAGTTCCAAAGGGATAAAATGGTATATTGGGTCAATAGGTCTGTGGTGCAGCTCACACGCTGAATTTTTTCATCACTGAGGTTTCCTTGAGAGAAATGAGATGTAAGAAATCTCTCTTCTTGGCTCTGATCCATTATATAATTCTTCCTAATTGGAAAGCTGCTGTATTTGCTAAATATAGCCCATCACCTTTGTCTCTTTTAGTACCACATGAAGAGGAAGGAAAAACACCCGAACAGCACTGTGATCTGGAGTTCATTTGATAGGTTTGAACACGGGCAGCACACATGGTTTTCATTTTACAGCTTGCATGCTGATCAGAGTTGCCTCATTTTATTGGAAATCTTGTTCATATATTCTCTGCCTGGTCCTCGCTGACCTCTGACAGCTCCCATGGGGCTCACGGGCACATCCAGGAAGCAGTAACTGACTGTGTTCACGGATGTTTCTTGCAAAGATGACACACAGTTTGGGTAGAGTTTGCATAAGCCTGCTACCTACTCCCTCATAGTTCCAGAGAAGTGGGGGAGGCGGTTGTCTTGTCACTGAACTGTGAGCTGTTTAAATTATTATGATAAAGAGGTGTGGCTCTTCTCAGCGTGACGCAGGCGGGCTGATGCAGGGGCACTGCATTGCACCATTGATGGGTATGTTGCACTTCAGGATCACTTCTTGGGGTTGGATTTTATTTTCTGGATTGCTTATCTATTCATCATCATTTTTATTATTATTAAAAAAAAGATCTTTATATATGTGATGGTAGAACGACCGTGTGCTCATTGTTTTCACTAGAGTCAGACAGTGGTGTTCACTGTTATTTTCAAAACTTTTTACTTATTTTTAATAATTAATGCTTGTGTTTTACTATTTTACTTTACTTTGCTATTTCTAAGGATGCATATTAAAGGTGTAAAGAGCTCAAATATATAAGAATAAAAGTCACATGGAAGAAAAAAAACAGTGGCTGCGTCTGTAATAAAACAAGAGATATTATTAAAAACGAAAAAAGTGATTTGAATAATGTGCACTAATTGAATATGATTACTTTTTGCATGAACAGTTCATTTCATTCCAGATACTGAAACTGCTATGAGAAAAAACTATAACTTAGCTGATAAAAGTGAGTTTAGATTGTTTTGTGCTGTTATTTTTTTTAATCAACAGAAATGCTATGAAGTCTAACACTGCGTTGAACCTAATATGACTTTCAGAAATTCTGTTGCTTTTAATTTACTTCTATGTTCCATATATATATATATATATATATATATATATATATATATATATATATATATATATATATATATATATATATATAAATCCAGCTGTAATGTTACATTGATTGGCCACTTTATTAAGTACACCTGATACAAGATCATTTGATCTCCCACAACGCTTGAAAGCTGTTCATGCAAAACGCTTTCATGAACTGCCCAAATCCATGAAAGTTATAAAATAGTAAATAATAGCCTTGGATTTAGAGGGGATAGACCCTGACACTGGTCTGCATTGCTTCAAACATTGTTTCTCTCCCTGGACATGGATGCTATCCTGCTGTCAAGCTGGCATTCTGTTCTGATTTAGACTAATAATTTATTGCATCTGGCATTGCAGTCTGCACAACAAGACCAAAGGCCCAGCACAAGCTCTCAAAAAGAACTTGATATTTCTGCACACTAATCAGTTTAAGATGACCCTCATATTTGTGAAAAAGAAATAGCATTTGCTAGAGCTAACAGACAAAAAAAAATCTTTGGAGACTTACAGAAACATTAATATAGTTATAATCACAGGTCTCTTCAAGAGGATTTTTACCCTCAGATGGGAATTCTGGTCTAGCGAGTGTCTGACTCCCTTCAAAGCCGAAGTGTGACCTACAAATGGCTTGCTGTGAATGAGTGATGGAGGACATGAGAGATGGCCTACATTCCCCTTGAATATTCATTTTGCTCAAAGGGAGACAAGCAAATGCACTCAAAATGACTCTGAATTTTAAAGGAGCTTTCCTGAACAAACCTATATTGCACTTTTAATTTAGAACTCAAACGTATCAGTCCAAAACACTCAATCATACAGGTAGGCAGGTAAAGTACTTTTCTTACATTTGTTTAACCACAGCCTCCCGCGGCTCACCTTTCAGTTTCTTGAAGGTTGCAAGACTCAGCGGATCGTAATGAAGACAGCTTCACCAACATGACAAAGTGAAACACAGACCGGCTTCCCTGCCATCAAAGCAAGTTCAGAGCTGCCTTTTGAAAAACAATGGTGCAACAGCTAATGTGCCTCATTGTAACGCTTGGCTGGCCATGAATGGCCACGTTTCCTCGCTTTAAAAGACACCCTCGCAGCCAGGCTTAGTGAAGGTGAGACTGTGTCACTTCTACTGGCGCCTGGCCCCACCTGGGTGCAAAACCTCAGCAGCAACACAGCAACAGTCGTTACAAGCAAAAACACACAATTACTGTAAACATGAGTACACATGCACTTTTATATTTACATTTGTTCATCAGTCTGAGGGTTTTATCACAAAGTTCCCTAATGCCACAATTCTATTGGAAAGAATTTTATTTATATTTCAAAGCTGTGAAAGATAAATATATATATATATATAATTATTATTAACTTACTAACTCATTATTTATCAATCAGTTTGTAAACATGAAAACACAAAAAAATGTTTTGTGTTTTGCATAAGTTTAAAATATTTGCATACTCACAAGTTCCTGTTGCTGTGCGTGTCCTAAAAAAGAGGTGAGTGTAGAACGGTTGGCTACACGATCTGGCCACATACTGGCAGCTTTTTTTTCTTTTTTGGTAGGATCAACTCATGATGATCTCATGATGATAGCAATCACAAAAATAAGTCATTGTGCCAAAGAAAAGCTTAAAAGTGATCCATGATTACATAAAGCCAAGGAAATTATTGTTTTGGTTTCACGTCATTTACCTGTCACCCCCAGGGTTGTCGTCTTATAGTAAAAAATTGCGCATCGGGGTTTTACCTTCAAGATGAGGAGATTTTTTTTTTCTTAATATTCTACTGCTGAAGAAATAAAATGTCCAACTTTTCACATGTCATTATCTTACTGCCCTATTTAAAATCCAAACATGACACTTTTTTTTTTTACATGCCTTCAACTATATTAACTGATGTTTTTGAATTTACAATGCAGCAAATTAAGCATGGAAATGAAATAATGTCTTCCACTCGTGCCCCAGAGCAACCTGTAATGCCGGCAATTGAGTTATTGACTCGTAAAAGGCAAAAGTGTTGAGAGATAAATTTGCCTCACATGGACTGAATTTTGATAAGCTGTAAAGATCAGTGTCATCTTTTTCCAAACTTTCCTCACACGTTGGACTTTCCAGCGGCAGAGCTACAAAACCAGCAGCAATACTCCCACCTACTGGCCAGTCTCAGTCAATGTGCAGCCCTGCAGCTCCCCTTTGTCAGCCCTCCAACGCCCACCCGAAGGTTTCCCTTCCTGCTGGAGGAATGGTAAAGTGATCTGTTGCTCCCTAAGTGCTTTTTGCTGTCAGTGGCGTTGACGTGAGATGCAATAGAAACCCAGATGAGGCCACCTTGAAGGAGACCTGTTGAACTGCACAGTGTAGACAGTCTCTCCCAAACGTGTTGAAGCTTTCTTTTTTTTTTTTTTTCTGTGTGACAGGTTGTGTTATTTTCTCACTTTCTAATCTGACATATGAATTTATACTCCTCCTGATTTTACTTCCAAAGGTGTTTATGACACTGTGCATGGCAAAAATGGGCGACCTTGCTATGACCACCAGCCTATGGAGGTTTCTTCTAAAAATGTAAAAGAGGAAGAAAGGAAGAAATGAAAATGATATTTTTCTATGCATTGTAAATTGTGTTTTTATTTCCATTCCATTAGGTCTAATCCTTGAGAAATGACATATTTTAAGGCCCCTTCAGAATGATGGACTGTATGGGGAACCCCCCCCCCAACAGGAAGAGGAAGCTGCAAACACAAACACAAGAGTTGGGGACTACCTGCTTTTTCAGAGATATCAGAGCTTGTGTGGTCATGGCTGGAAAGGCCCCTTTGCTCCAATTCAGATGTTTAAAAGTACTGGTGAGGGTTTTGGGAGCTCTCTCTTGAGAAATAAGCAACTATTTGGCCAGAACAACTTTTGGATCCCAGGGTGAATCGCCAGACATGATGCAGAACCCCTTTGTTGCTGATTGGCTGGCGGACGCGCAGAACATCCTCTGGGGAGCTGATGTTTGGGTGGTTCAAGAGATTGCATGGTAGGCAGACAATTAACCTAAATAAGCTTTGCGGAGAATTACTTAATACGTGTCAGGCTCTTTCTGATTATATGGGCTCAGGAGAGTATCTACTGTGCAGCTGCAACAGTTCACAAGAGATGCACAAGAATCTACTCCAAGAAAGAAAAAAAAAGAAAAAGATCACTTTCGCCAACATACTATGATATTTTAAATAAATATAGTAACTATAGTAATTTCTTGCTGCTGCTTATCGTGATTTTATACTTCAGACTGAAGCCGCACTGGCAAAACACCTGTAGGTCTTGAGTAGAAGTCCCGAACTTTGTACGCTGTGTGAGGGCCAGAGGCATGACTCCCAACACATAGAGCCAACGACTGGCCGGGGACCCAAAAGAGCAGTTGTAAAAATAGATGAAAACCAAATATCAGTCCAGTCAGCGCAGACGTCTCCCTCGTGGAGAAACAAGCAAGTGAAGATGAATTGATTTAGACAAAATGCATCATTGCAGATGATCGAGTTTTTCCTTGGAGTCGGATAAATTTAAAGCGTCAAATTGCGGCAACATCCACATTTTAACATCGATCTCTAAAAAAGGAGAAGTGTCTCAAGCTTGCTGAAGCTTGAGATTTTCTGTGAAAGATTTTTCTTCTCCTAAGAGCTGGTATAAAGCTTTTTCCTGTTGCTTTGGGCCCCCGTTAAGAAATTAGATATTAAGACATAGACAACAAACCGTGTGACGTCCACGTATGTGTACGCCAGGTCTTGGGAGGTTAAGGCATGTCCTATTATAGAAAGGTTGACAAAAAAAAAAAACAGAAAAACACTGTATTGATCCGTGGCTGCCATGTGGTTGCACAGCCACCTTGACTCGTTTCACGGCTTCTGTTTCCGGTTCACATGAAATCAGCGTTTATTTACAGGGACATGAAGGCTTCGATAGAGCAAAGGATCAATATGGAGTCACCTACGTCCTCTCAACAGTAGCTCTGATGTTCCAAGCACCTTACTTCTGCATTTCCTGCGTTAACTGACTAAACAGGAAGCCGTGTCCCACTGGGCAGTTTTAATGATTGTCTATGCATTTGGGTTTCTGAAGGCCATTTAAGGTAAAGGCAGTTAAAGGGAGCGTTTCTTTTCTTTTTTTTTTTTTTTTTCCACCAGTTCGTTTGTATGCAGATGCCAAACACCCAGAGCCACTGTTGAACACAGCTGCTTTCACCCCAAAACCCCACCTTTAGAAGGAAACAATTTTATAGAGACGCGGTGACATCATTTCGAAGAACACATTGTTTAAAGTCCAAGAACGTTCTGTTGTATATTTCATTTGGCCCCTGGCACCTCAGCTGACCAACACATCACATGTCCTTGGCCACGACTATTTAATGTTGAATTTCCAAAACTCACAAATGCAGTGTGACCAAATGTTCCAGAGATGTACCAGTATACTAAACAGGCTATATATCTCGCTCTCCTCTCCAAACAGAAATAGATTTCACTGAATTGTTTGATAAATTTGGTCTCGGTTTTCCAGCCATCCTTATTGGAGCTCCTACTGTTTTTCTGGCTGTTGGTGGCCTAAGCCCTAATCACCCTCCGTTCCCTCAGAGGCCATAAATTACTCCAATGAGATGGTGCTTTGTGTTCCTACTGCTGGGGAGCGGGGCGAATTCACAGCACCATATTTTGACAACCCGTACTTTAAATCATTGTTTTATGACAGATGGGAAAACTTCTGCTCTTTCACCAGTCTGATTTATGTTCATTTGGGTCTGGAGGACACTATAATTTGCAAGTAATGTGAAAACAGATGGATAGAGAGATACCAAAGGGTAACACTGACCTATACATTCTCAGTGCAGCTTGCAAATGGCATCCATATGCTGCGAGAGCTCTTCCAGTTACATCTCCATTACTGTGCCTTTGTGTGCGTGTGTGTGTGTGTGTGTGTGTGTGTGTGTGTGTGTGTGTGTGTGTGTGTGTGTGTGTGTGTGTGTGTGTGTGTGTGTGTGTGTGTGTGTGTGTGTGCGTGTGTGTGTTTGACTTGTGTTTGTTCTAAGAGAAACATGTTTTTTCTTTATCAAATCAGGTTTACTAACAGATAAATCAGCTGTGTACATGATGCACACCTCTTTTTTTATTGCTGATCTAGCGTGCAAATGACATCTATTCATTTGGACGTGCCTACAGTGCATGAGTAAACATTTTAAGCATTTGTCCTTGGTTTATATTTCAGCTTCTCATCTCCAGTGAGGCATGAAAAATGGAAGTGAAATAATTTAAGCCATACTGAACCTATTTCCTCCCTGGTCAGATGTCACTTTAGAGAAATTACAAAGCTGGTTGCTTCATTTCCAATGCTGCAGGTCATCTAGCAGGGTCATACGCAGACCACTCACCAAAGTCTGATCCCGCACATCAAAATCACATCAGATACACTTTGTTGGCATCATCCATATCTTTCAGGTTAACAGCAGCTAAGTGGACTGATGACAAGCAGCTGCTACAATGTCCCAATAGTGTTGTCAAAACATCCGGACCAGGATGCTTTTCATAAAGAAAATATTACGTGGACGTTGTCTGTGTTGTAGTAGATATATACGTCTGGGAAACATGTTGTTCTTGATGTTTTTTTGTTTGTTTCTTTTTTTTTTTTTTTTTTAATGAAATTATTTCAGTTTTCTGGCTAGAAACCAATAAATGTAAGATGGCCTGTGAAGGGAACAGAAAAAATATATCGTGCACAGCCTGGGAGCCCTGATGACTCATGTTTTATGGCTTTTCCAATGAGGCAGGACAGTTTGTGAGTGTGGAGTGTCTGGTGCAGCCATTGTATTTCAGCAAAAAGAGAGGGAGGCGAGGGGGGGGGGACCACCCACATAAAGCCAGTGATGAAGTAAATACTGTTGCAGGGCCACGTCCCCTACCCCTCGCTCACAGGGTAAACTGTGGTCTAATGACGAGGCTTTGCTATCTCAGCTTGCCTCCAGATCACAGGGCAGAAGCTTAAGGCACCACAGAGGACGATCACGCCAACCCCACTGTGAATCCTCTCCACAAACACCCTCTACCCTCCCTGACATGCTTAGGAAGACAGCTAATAGTAGTCAGTGTCTCTGGGCTGGGTTGAACTTGGCAGACTCTGACGTCTTTCCAGCCAAAAGCAAACCGCTTAGGCCCCTCTGGAGCCGGAGGCGAAGCAAGGCCCAGAGGGAATGAGGTGCCTGCAGACGCCCTTGTCACAGGATGACGCCCTTGGTCAGTACATCAGGCTGAGGGTACTACATGTTCACATGAAGCAAGAGGTAACCCTTTTCAAATTGCAGCAACATCGACAGAGAGCTAAATTTAAACAAGTGAACTACAGGCAAATCTCCTGTGTCCTACATTCCAGAGCCCCTTAATCATATCCTCTCTTTTTGTTTATTCGGTCTGTTTGGACATCAAACCTTTCAAAGGGGAATAATATCCCAGGAGCATAGAAAAAAGCAGGCCAATCGGCCTCTTAGAGGAGGTCTTTGAAATTCACTTTTGTACTCTACCAATGGGAACACACTATTTTCATTTTGCTAAAAGTTAGACTGATTACTGCCACTATTAGAAGTCCAGCTTCCCAATTATTAGGGGAAATTAATTATGTTTCTTCCAGGCAAATCTTTGTCAATCGGCTTGACCATCAAAGACAACAAAGAGCCAACTTCCTTTTTTTTTTTTTTTTCAACGAGCATCATTTTATTGTTGTATCAACTTTGACCTGTTACTGAAAGGTTGTGGCAATGACGGTGACGGGTTTATGTAAAGACGTTGTTCATATAAATAGGTGCTTTATTGGTCTTAGATGATAACGTTGACCATGATGCCTTTTGCTTTCATTATGATTTACTACTGCTTGGTGGGATGAGCTCAGTGAATATTGGCTGCCAGTTGCACTTTTTCCTCTGTTTCTTTTTGGTCTTTGCGGGCCCGGGAGGTTTCTTTAACTGTTACAGAGCCATTTGGACTGGAGGCCTGGCAGTTTAAAGCTGGATTTGGCAAAAGACCCTAGCACGCCTCCAAAAATAAGAGAGCGCAGAGCTAACGTATTTATCTTTCTCTGCATGTGTATGTGTGCAAATGTGAATGTGTGCATGCGCAAATGTGTGAGGCAGACAAAGAAAGTCACATTGGTCTTGTAAGAGTGCACATAAAAATAAAAAAAAAAACAGGAATTTCCTAGTAAAAAAAAACAAAAAAAAAACGTAACTTAGCAGAACATACAAATTTGTGTTTAGTTGTCAAATCCTCTCATTAAGCTTTTATATTGACCATGCAGGCAGTAATTTGTGTATTTAGACAAGCCTTCTTGAGTGTTAAGAGGGGAGAAATTACAATTACAAATGTTTTATAATCACACAGTTAGAGTTTCACCAGCTGTGGTTAGACTTCTACCTGCAGCTCCTCATGTTGGTGGTCATCTTGAGGAACTGTTAAAAAAAAACAAAAAAAAAAACAGAAATGTGACCCAGCTGCGAGTGTTTTAAAAGGAAAGAAGTGAGGATGTTGCTTCCCTGAGGGACTGGCGTCTTGACCTGAAGACCAGCGGTCAGGGACTTGAACCACAAAGAGCAGCCGGTGGGCCGTGTCTTTATAGGGGGCTTCAGATGGAAGTGAAGCGGCAGGATGTGGCTGCAGGTGAAAGAAAGATGTGGAGTCTTCCCAAGGTAGTTAAAAAAAAAAATCACAACTACTATATGTATAATTGATCAAATAAGCAGCTAAACCAAATTTACCATCCATATTTATGAAAGTTATTCAGTGTTTTTTTTTCTACTGTTACTTTAGAAAGGTGAATATGCAAGTGCTCAGCCTGATCATGTGATCAGTGGTGTAATTGTTGCGACCTCTAGTGGCCTCTGTTTACTCCAAATTACAGGGCCATATGGAAGTGGTTTACATCAGCGGTTAAATATGCTACATTACACGATATTGGGCACATTGGGCAGGAATCATGCCTACAACACGCAACTCCTGCCTACAAATCATATGATGCAGAAATGCGTTGCATATAGCCAACGCCGCTCTTCGCTTGTTGTGGGGAACCGTGTCACCCTCCTGGCAAGGGTCATAATAATGAAAGGAGCTGAGGCCAGGTCCGAATGTTATATTTATTACAGTCATATTCAAGCTGCTCTGTATTTTCCTGGCGTGAGCCATCCTTTGACAAATTATCCAAACGCATAAATTAGGTTAGTAATTGTTCTGTCTACTTCCAAATGGCAACACGACATTAAGCAGAGTGGAAGCGTTTCATGGTTGTTCTGCAGTTGCTTCAGCTTGACAGACGTCTCCTCCCCTTACAACACACTGATTGACCCCTTTCGTTGGCAGGCATGAAGAAAGGGGCAAATTCTATCTTTCATCTCAGACAAATTTTTATGGCTGACTTTGTTAATACAGAAAGACTACCCAGGCTACAGCCTCTTGCCTGCAGAGGGAGCAGACAAACAGAGCCCTGTTCATCTGTTTTCTCTGGCCGCCCTCAAACACAGCACCGTTACGTCATCCAAGATTTCGCTTTCAACAGGAAAGTGCCATTTATGTTGCATTCGCCCTCCCTCGCAGTGCATCAGATAGCGATCACATCATGTAAATCCATTTGTTTGGAGACTTTGTGGGGTAGCCACCCGTGTTTTTACTGAGGCCTTGTCCTGCTGATGACTTTTCCAATCTTTCCTTATAGGCTGGCAGGCAGTGTGGAGTGGCTGAAGCATGCTTCCCTGGTCTTACAGCCCTTTTTTGCCCAAGACCTCAGTCACGGCCCAGTCGTCCACATTCCACTGTTCGTGTTTGTTCTTCCTCACCTTGATTCCTGTAAGAGTCAACCATCTGATGTACAGGTCAGCAGGAGAGGAAATGGCAATCCCAGCTGAGGACAAGGATAGAACCTATTAACTTTCTCATCTGTTGGTGGGAAAAAGGATCAGTCAGTAAGTCTTTTTTTCTGACTGGTGGTTGATTTCCTTCCCAAAGGACATTAACAGTTACTCTAGAAGTGGTAGGTGAAAAACTCTGCTCTCTCTTTGTGTGTGCCTGCGTGTGCTTGTCATGAACTTTGAAAGCTATTCCGGGATCAAAGATGACTTTGCAGTACATGTTTTACTAAAAGTGAGGTTAGTTCTCAGCATAGTTTCGATAAACAGCGCCCGTTCACATTAAAGCCAGATTACAAAGATGTTTTATAATCATGCACAGAGATAATTATTAAAGAAATGCTACTTGAATTTGAAAAACACATATCACTTCATGTGGGTTTCACTTGAGCCCATTGGCCAACTAAAACGACCCTTTCAGCCAGACAGATGCACCGGTCTACATTTCACTCCTCACACTAAATATTGGACTTCCTTATGAACTTGACACTTATTGCTAGATGGAGGTCCCAAAGCGCTCTGCATGACTTCTGTCTTCACCAAGAAGAGAAATGGGGATCAAAACAGAGGCTGGTTATTGTGCATTGAAAGGCAGGAACACATCATCTTTATGCTCAATTTGTGTCAAAACACCTAAAAAGAAGCCTGTATGTGAGTTAAGGATGCATTTCATGATCACAAATGAGCATTTCATTTTACAGGCTCCAGGCAAGTGAAAGTCACAGTAAATACCACAGAATGCCGGATTAAACAGACGGTGGAAAAAGATACACAATTATTAAAATAAACAAAGAACATCTCAACTTCTTAAGTGCATGTGACATGTTTGATTGTCGGCAGCTGTCCTTGTTTCTGATGTGGTGAAGAAGCAAAGAGCCGGAGAGGATGTCGAATGCCGCGGAGAGACGGCTGTCTGGCCTGCCCGCGCTCCAGCCCTCATCACTCATCAGCACTGAGGGGCTTTTCGCATCTCCGAGGTGGGAGACGCAGGAGATGAACGAGGGTCGGATTGACACGCAGACATGAATTTTTCACCGCCATATTTTCTTTGTGTAAATAATCCAGCACAGCGTTGCCCACAGGCAGATGGTTCCTATAAATCTTGGATTTGAAAATAAATGCTTAAACTAAATAACGCAAACAAACAAAAGCCTTTCGAGGCTTAACAAAATAAAAAGAATAACAGAAAAAGGATATACATCAAGCTGTTTTATGATTCATTCATTTTTTTTTCATTATATATTTTGAGAATTGACCCATTTATAATTCAGTTCAATTCATTTCAATTCTAATTTAAATTCCAGTTCCTACTAATAATCTCTTAAATTGCAATTATGTATAATGTACTTTAGCTGCCAAATATTATTTTTTAGGGTTCACATTATATCTATGAGGTTAAAAGGTGCCATTTAAAAAAGCATTTTCTTATTGCTTTATAATATGCTGTTTGACGTTCAAATAGCAGATTATTTTTTCCCGTAAAATTCCAATTTAAAATTTTTTTTCCCCTCTTTTTCCGTCCTTTCAGATCCCTTTAGATACACATTACTGTTGAAAACCGTTGCCTGAAATGTCATAGTGTAGATGCATTTTTTCAGAGTTTCTTCCACAGGTGAGGAGCATAAAAGCTGAACGCTGCTTCACTGTGTTTGGTTCAAACGTAAGTAGATGTGACCCTGACAACCTGAGGGTTCTGGTTGGTTTATAATGGACCAGGAGATCAAAGTTGTATTTTGGCCCGAGACCCTTCAGAGATTTATAAACCAACTACAGGATTTTAAAATATATTCTGTGACAGACAGGAAGCCAGTGTAAAGATGTAAGAACTGGACTTACAATGCCCAGTCTCTTGGTCTTAGTGAGGATTCGTGCAGCAGCGTTCTGAACTAACTGCAGCTGTTTGATGGATGTTTTAGGGAGACCGGTGACAACAGCGTTACAGTATTGTCCAGGCTACTGAAGATAAAAGCGTGGACAAGTTTTTCTAAGCTGAGACATCAGTCCTTTTAATCCTCGATCTGTTCTTTAGGTGATAATAGGCTGACTTCACTACTCTTAAGATTTATGAACCACATCCAGATTTCTGGCTTGGCTACTGGGTTATTGTATTACTCCTTGAAGGTGAGTGTTGACTTTTAATCTTTTTTCCTTGGCTCCAATCACTATTATTTCTGACACATCCACTCTTTAATTTGATAAATGCATTTAATCAGGGTTTGAATTCGATTATAGTCTTCTGACTAGATAGTTATATAGATTTGTGTGTCATCTGCATAGTTTAGGAAACTTTTTTTTTTAATTATATGAGCGAGTGTGAGCACTTAGAAGTTAAATAACAGAGGCCCCAGAATTGAACCTTGGGGAACTTCATGTGTTATTTTTGTTAGCTCTTATTTGTAGTTACCTAAAGACACAAAATTGTCCCTGTCTTTTGGATAGGACTACAACCAGGCAAGTGCTGTGCCAGAAAATCTCAGCCAGTTCCCAGTTCTTCAACTGGTCTATGAAGATGTTTTGGTTGACCGTGTTGAATGCAGCATCGAGATCCAGTAAGACTAAGACTAAAATGTTGCCACTATCTGTATTGGAGTGGGTGTAGTTATTGACCTTTACTAGAACTTTCTCAGTGCTGTGATGTGGCCAGAAACCTGACGGGAAGACTTCAGAACAGTCATTTGATGTTAGGGTGTTGTACAGCTGTTGAAAAACATATTTTTCTATGATTTTACCAAGAAAGGGGCGGTTTGATACGGGCCTATAGCTGTTCATAAGTGACCTGTCTTATAAACAGAATGGGAAGAAGAGGGTGTTGATAATAGATAGTAACAGATGGATGGTTACATGTATCTGACTTATAGGCAATATGAAAAAAGAAATGATTTTATGCTGAAAAATTTACTGATTGTGTAAAGGTGGATGATCATGCACTGATGACTAAGATGCCCTATTTCAGTGATCAAAAGCTAACATCTGTAAGCTGTCAACATTATCTGTTTTTTTGTTGTTTTTTTACTTGAATAACGGTTTCAGCAATGCTTGCCTAAAATGTTGGATAGATAAAATGTAGTTATGATTCTGGTTTAAAGGAGTAAATTGCAGGAGAGCGTGGTAGACAGTAGTAAACAAGTAATTTATTGTTTAAAAAGCAGAAAATTCAAAAACTAAAGCTGAAATACAAAAACCAAACCAGCAGCCAAAACAAGGAGGAAAAAATGAGGTAAACCATGGGAGAAAGCTTGAGATGGACATAAGAGATGACAGATAAAACAGTAAAGGCAGGCAATATACTGTACAGACAGAAAACCAGGTGGAGATGATTAAGATAAACCAGAACAGGAACAACGGGAAGTCAAGGGGAAATTACACACAAGGGAAAGCATTTTCAAAGTAATACAGGAATTTTCAAGTAATACAAAAATTGAGGCCGATGATAAAATGAAACATACAACAGGCCACACAAGAAAAATAAGCGCTAAAATTAAGAAAATACAAAGGATGACCCCAAAAGTATAGCAAAACTGCAAAAAAACACACACAGGCATTAAAGAAAGAAAAGAAGATTGTTAAAGCAAAACCCACCAGTATCCTAGATCTTAACAATTGCTGACAAAACTTATTTAATGTTATAGGTTTTTAACAGTTGAACATTTTATCCAAGTGCCAACCACATAACATCCAGGTTGAGGCTCATGGGAAACTAAGGTTTGTTGCAGTTCCTCAACTGGCCACTAGAGGCTGGTTGCGGGCATAAGAGGGCCCCATCCCTGCGATGAATGGAGAGAGGTTCACAGCTCAGCTAGAACTACATCCACACAGACTTGTCCAGGGGCCCAGGAAGCAACAAAGTCCGGGCGAGAAGCTCTGTAACGCTTGGTCCAAGGGCGGGAGGACCCACAAGGGCATCTTTCTTCACCAAGCCGCTGTCCGCCGCCCACTGCCTTCAACATATTACCCCGAATGTTTACCCAGCCTTGGACAGTTTCACGAAGGCTTTGCATAGCAACAGACACTGAAACGAGGAGCCATTCCAACCACATTGGCATCACAACTCCAACCTGTAAGCAGTATTTGAATTATTCCATGGCTTTGGGGGAACCCTGTTTTCGCTGTGCACAATAACATCCTATATCACATGCACACGTAAGTGCACGCCAGCATGGCTGCCCACTGTTAAAGACATTCTAATATGACTATACAAACAAACAAGCAAAAAAGGCTGAAACAACAGCAGCTTCTATCATACTTCAGAAACAAACTCATCACAAAATCATTAAAAAATTGTCAATAGACCGAGGGTCAGCTCTCATAAATCCAGATTCTTAACTTCAGTCAGGAGCGACCACAGTGACCTGGAAGCTTCTCTGTTTGCTGTCCTTCCCGTAACCCAGGATGTGGAAGTTTGGTGGCTCACTTTAATCCACAATGAAGCAAAAGGCAGATGGTCAAATACTTCCAGGAGGGTCCGCTTGATTCCACAAAAAGGCTCGGTTCACCTAATTTGTTGCAGTACTTGCTGTCAGTAACACTTACAGCAGGCAAAACCTCCTTACACTCGGCTGAAGCGGGCAGATAAGTGTTTCTTTCTGTTGCAGTTTTAGCGGGAGGGCTTGCAGTTCTCTATGAACATCTTTTTATAACAGCTAAATTGAAATTGAAGCCAATTTTTCTTTAACCACCATACAGGCGGATCTAAAAGACAACTGTGTCCTGCATTACGTGGGCATTCACTTCCAATGCCTTGTTAGGTAGCACATGTTTTTCCCCCCCATCTCCGAAATTTCAACTGTACTTTTGTGGGCCAAACTTCCTCTGTGTTTATAAATCTTTTTGTTTCTGTGTCTTGTTGCTGACATTGCCACTTTTCCATTCTTCAGATAGATGTATACCTGATCGTCTGCATAATCACCTGCAGCATCACCGAGCATGGATGAATATGAGAGATGAGTCTTTGAAACATGGTAATAAAAGAGGAAATAATCATTAACGTATTTATATATTTCTCCTTTTAGAAAAATGTGTAAAATAAAAATAATTATGACACAAACATGAACATTCATAAACTGCCCTTAAAAACTGTAGTGGAGGCTCTCATGGGAGCTCAGCTTCTCCTGACGCCCCTAATTTGAAGTATGCATGTTAAAACTAAACTATGAACCAAATGTAGTCAGTTACTGTGTGGCTAAATCAGGTATGGTGGAACCACGTTCTGTAAATCCCAACATTTTGAGTTTAACCTGGTGCTAAGTTTGACATTGGTCCTGCTTAATCTGCGGTGTAGCATCCATGAAACTAGAAAGTAGAAGCACCGCAGAAAAAATAAAGCGAGTGTTTATCTTAAATGACTGACAGGTAATGAGCTTGAAAAGACTTACTATTTTTCTTCTTTTTCCTGCTCTACCCGGCTGGCCCCCTTATGAGCCAGGTCCTGCTCAAGGTTTCCTCCACCTTAAAGGGGAGTTTTTCCTGTCACTATCTGGCTTAAGGGTTTTTTCCCCAGTAGGGGAGTTTTTACCTGCCGTTGTTTATGTAATAATTGCCTGGGGGTCATGTTCTGGGTCTCTGGAAAGCACCTAGAGACAACTCGTTTTGTAATCGACGCTATATAAATAAAATTCAATTTAATTCCATTAGAAACATTCATTCTCCATCTCTGAGCTACTGGCTGCTCTGCACGCCTGATTCTTCATCAGAAATTGGCCGGATGCTTCCCTAGAGAGTCAATGGTGAGACAAGTTCTACCTTGGACACAGGTATAGGCATAAGAATCGGTCGAAACATGGCAATAAAACGCTGCAACATTTCCGTAAATTGACATAAACATTTTTAACCAAGCCTTAAGGACATGCATTTGCTGGATTTCTCTCTTCCTTTAGCCAGTATGTAAAGGCCAGTGCAGTAAACTTAGTGGACCGCTTTAATTTAATTGTTACAGAATACCAGTCTACATGCACCTGCAGTGCCATAAAGTGTTATGCAGTTGTTAAAAGAGACAACCAGCATGAGAATCGAAAGTTAGGATGCTTCCTAACAGCAGATGTGACCTGTAGGACCTGAGTCTACTCAAGCCCTAATTTTAAAGGACTTGTGATCTGAGTTGTACTTGAGCGCTGATGACTCAGACTATGGAACAGACTTTTGTGTTAAAAGCATTTCGACTCTTAAATCAGAGAAGAGTCCCCAAACTTTCATTTCATAATGATTTGGCATAAGGTAATAACTACATTCAGTTCAATACTATTTTCCTGCAGAGATGCAAGTCCCCACATGCCTGCTTAGCATCTACTTGGGTTGGACTTGACTCTGACCATCTGTAAAATAACCATGGTGGAGATGATGGGGACCACCTCAAACATCAACCATCATATGGTGTGAATTCACCCACAGAAGTAAGTGCTACTGTGTTTTTGATTCAGTTTAAAGCAGGGGGAAACAGAAGACAACACTTTCTATGTGACTGATTGGCGGGCTTGCTGCCCAATAAACTGCAGTTAACAGTCATTTTGGTTATATATTTTTATAGTGCTGCTTGTCTGCTGCTACTATCCAAAGCTGCAGCTGTGGGTTGTTGGTGCACTAACTTTTTTTTTTCTTCCCTTTCTTGTCAGTGTGGACATCGTGCACACGCTGTATGTACGATGCACACCGAAATTAGTCTCTGCTTTTAACCCATCAACTAGTTTCACTAGTGAGCAGTGGGCCTGCTAGCAGGGCAGCGCCCCGGGGAGCAATTGGGAGTTAAGGGCCTTGCTCAGGGGCCCCCAGTGATTTACCATTGTGGGCAGCCCTGGGCTTGAACCTGGGTCCTCCACGCCCAAGCCCCTGAACTTGAACATTTGTCGGTAGGTACTACCTAGTCAAGTGGTGTTTCTCAGTGAAACTGTGTATTATGCTTATTACTACTATTATTAGGCTATAAGGTTGTTAATTCAGCTGTCAGGTAACTGTGCAGTTTGGTTTGGACTTGAGTCAGACTCTATTTGGGTTTTTCTTTAACGTCTTGGACTTCACACTGAGTCAAGTAATTACAAATTTGAATGGCAGATGTTCAGGAAACATTATAGGCTCATTCATAATGTTCTGTGACAATAAGGTAGTACATTTGCAACTAATGTGTGGAGATGCGTGTATTTATACAAATATGGATAGTAATAAGTATAGTTGTATTTAAATACTTTAATGCGTATAGAAATATCTACGAGTAAGAATGCTTGTAATGAATAAGATTGTACAAGGGTGTATATAAATTCACATTGTAAATAATGTATGCAAATATGTATAAATGAATACAGGGACTCAGGGGAAATAACGTTTATATACAGTGGCATGTAACCGCACATGGCGATAATAACTCGGGTATCTGCTAATTTATACTCGCGTATACCACAATATATGTTTATACTATGCAAAATTCTTACTATTATTATGTATAAATTCTAAGTAAGTCAAGATTTTTTGATATCTTAAACCACAGAAATAATAACGAGAGTCCATCTGAAAACATAGTATTGAGTTCAAGGGGTTGGAGTTCAAGTTTTTTTTTACTTCTTCTTACTCCTTTTCGAACATGTCAAGACTGCTGCTGCTACAAAATAATGTCTCTTGCATTCCTTGTTAAGTATGTCCAAGCATGTCTGTTACTTGCTATCATGTTCGAAATAAAGACTTTTGAATTAGAAAGGTATTTGTCAATCCATTTCTGTTTCCTCAGTCTTTCTTATAGTTATAATAAAACAAACAAACAAAAAAGGTGGGACAATATACTCCTCCGAGGGACTGCCTCTATGTGCATCCTTTCCAGACAGCATTACTGAAGAGTTATCGACAGGACCAAAACTGATCAAAATATTCAAATTAATAGCCAATGACAAAGGTGTGCACCCTTAAAGGCATCATGGCCAATATTTTCTGATGTCAACAAACTGAACTTATCAGAAGCTGATCAATGTTTTGCAATTGCTCCGAATCTGCTACGCCTGCAGTGACCACCACGTGTTGTTAAACTTTATGTTTGATTGTCTTTATGTAAAGTGTATTTGTATTTCCAGGTGGGAGGACCCCTTAGCTATTTGAGTCCCTGGGTCTTTGCTCAGCAGGCCTGTTCAATTAACTGGGAGACAATTAACACATGTGAATTTATTGTTAATAATTTTGAAGAATTAGTTTTTGTCTAAAATCAGAAAGACATTTCTTATATGTGCAGAGTATGCATTAAATAAGGGCCTATAGCTCTCTGCTTATTGACTGAAAATCAATATTGTACAATACTTCACAGAGACATTTCAGATAATTAAACCACAAAAGTCACGTGATCTAAAGTGGAAACATTTTTTCGCTGCGTATAAATCACATCCGTATGGGGTGTTAATCTATTGGGGAAGAAATTGCTTCCAGTTTTTCGGCAGTGATCACTAGGCAAATCTGAAGCCCATGAAATGTTTAAAGCAAAGTCTAGTAGTATTCTTGATCCTCATGAGGTCTTTTACATGGGTATCGCTGCCTTTGATGGTCTATCTGAAGCTGTGGGGCTGCACCAGCATCCCAGTGGGTGTGTTGTATAGGCATACCACATGTAATGAGTTCCACTAGCGGGACACAGGGACATCTCTGATGTCGACTCAGAAAGACTTTCATTTCTGCTGAGTCGTCCTCAAAAAATCCCCAGTAAAAAAAATACCCCGGTGGCTGGAGTTGCTATTTCTGACATTTACAGCTTCTTTTGAAAAATAAATTTTGAGCTAATAACCTCTCAAATTCATACTGGAATCATATTCAGACTTTTTGGCTAAACATCACACACATTCCATTTGTGATACATTCTCCTTTCGTATTTATTAGTCGCCCACCTGACAGTAAATGTCAGACTTTAGACGTGTCCTGCAGGGTCCAGCTGCTGTGGGTGTACAAGCCCATGAGGGGAACTTTTTTAGAAACGCAAAGGTTTCGCTAATAAAAAGGTGTGACAATTGTTCTACTTAGGGGTTTTCAAACGGAATAACCGTTTGACTGTGTTTTCTTCCAAAAGCAGGATTGGATTTTGTTTTAAATATTATTTTTCGCAAAAATTTTCTTTCATCTCCAGAGCAAACATTCAGGCTGGGAAGCGTCATGTGGTTTTGATGACTATTTTTCCATTTTAGAAACTCTGCAACATCCCATGTTTGCTTGAAAAGGATAATCAGCTAACCCATGAAAAGTTGATGAGCAAAATGAGTAGAGGCATATTTACCATGCAGAGAGACTCATTAGGGAGCCAATCCCAGTGACGAGTCGCGTGAGGTGGCAAGCACCTGCCTTTTGTCTGAGGCATGCCTCTTTATTGCACCCACTTCTATTTACTCACTCTCAAATTATTTTTGGCCTTTAGTTGACAAAGATAAATGGAGGGATTAATATATATTGGACTAATCTGGAGGCTTGAAGTGGGGGGTTGCAGAAAGCTTGGATAGTATTTCCCTCAGGTAACCAAACACAGGCCTACTGGATTAGGAGCCATTTGCAGTAAGGCTTAGCCGAGATCCAAAGCCATTAGCAGAACATGGCTGTTGGAAAAATGAAGGAGAAGCAAGAAGCTTTTTAATTGCTTCACGCTGATTATAATTCAAAGATGCTCCATAATATATGACTTAACTCACACTGCAACATGCATGATTCCTGTAAAGAATATGGCTTGAAAAGGGAATGCAACTAACCCAAATAGCTAAGTAATAATAGTAATAATCTATTTTTATTGCTACGACTTATAATTAGTTGCTGTTCTTGATGTATACTAAGTGACGGGTTGGCTTTTAGGTTGCTTGTGAAACTACCTTAAGTCTCCTAATCTTTGGGATAAAGGCAGTGTTAGTAAAAGACTGAAACAGATGTGGAAACATTTTGACTCCTACACAGTTGCGGACGCGTCAGGTATGTCCAAGGTATAATTAATGTAATTATGAATAAGTCTTTTGATTAGCAAATTCCTCCTTCTTCCCAGTTTCTCTCTGCGATACAAAGAAATACTGAACAGAACCTGTAAAATCTACACACTCGTGTTGTGACATTTCCAGTTTTACAAAGCATATTAAATAATTATGTTATCACCTGAATAAATGATTAGCATTTAATTTTAAGATCATTCAATCTGAGAAATTCAACATACATTTAAGATGTTACGAGCATTTCTGACCCCTGCTGCAACTGTTTCATGCAGGATTAGAGCAGGTTTCAGCAATTTAGTCATTGGTTCAAATAATTATCCTGACTGTAATGTTTTATGAAATAACTTTATAAAGGTATGGTAGATTAACATACATAAATAAATGTAACATATCAAAGCTTGGTTGAAAAAGTCCTAATGCTCTTATACCCACTCTGTATTTCTATGCTGGTACTTTATACATTTTACTGGACTAAAAATAGTCCAGCTTCCTCATAAAATTTTACTGAAGCATAAAAACGTAAGCATGAAAAAACATTTTCGCACTTTTAAATGAGAAGGCTTGTTGGTGAGCAGAACTAACTGGAGAAGCTAATTAAAAAAGGAAACCGCAACCAGGTGAGGGCTCCATTGGAAACATTTTGCTTTTTGCTGCAATGAAATTTGCATTCACTCATCTAAATAAAGTCTACAATAAAATCTGTCCAAGTCAAGCAGAGACATGTGTATGGATGCTTTGCATGTTGAGACATTGCATTTTCCCAGAGGCAGTACTTTGAGGGCAGTGTAACTTGCGTCCTTTGTAGTAAGACTAAAAGTTTCAAAGGATAATTTGCAAGTACTTTGCAACTGCTGACCACGATTTCAGATATAAAGCAGGCCTTTTAAAAGCAAATCATGTTGTACTAGGAAAAGCACAAGGTATTGATGATGTATCTGTTTTATTCAAACTCCCTGATAAGCCACAAAAGTGTTACAGTAACATGTCTTGCATGAAAAAATCCTACAACTGAGTTCAGCTAATTCAGTAATCATTTTTTTATACAGTTTCCATTTTTTCCTGTTCTGGTCTTTCAGCATGTAAAAAAAAAAGGCATAACAGCCACTGTAGAAAAGCTTCTTATATCAAAATAAAAAGAAATGCAAGAATATGATAAAGGGGTTTTAATAAAACAAAATATTTTATTGTTAAGTTGGAAAAGAGCCTGTGTTCTTCAGTCAGAAACATATTAACTGAACCCTGTTGCACAGAGGTTTTACCGGTCCAGTTCTTAACTTTCAATGTTGTGCAGCTTCATGGGAACTCTGTCCATTCATCCTTCCATTTTCCTCGACTTATCCAAGGTCAGGCCGCAAGGGCAGTAGCCTAAGCAGGGTAGCCCAGACTTTCCTCTTCTTTTCACCCTATCTCTAAGGGAGAGCCCAGACACCCTGCAGAGGAAACTTATTTTCGCAGCTTGTACCCGCGATCTCGTTCTTTCAGTCACTACCCACAGCTTGTGAGGGTGGGAACGTACACTGACTGGTAAATCAAGAGTTTTGCCTTTCGGCTCAGCTCCTCCTTTACCACAAAACTGATGCAGAATCCACTTCGCTGTGGATGCTGCACTGATCCTCCTGTCAATCTCCTGCTCCATTCTTCCCTCACCCTTGAAGAAGACCCAGAGATACTTGAACTCCTGCTTGCGCAATATGTGATTCCAGAGAGAGGGCATGCCACCCTTTTCCGACTGAGGACTATGATCTCGGATTTAGAGGTGCTGATTCTCATCCCAACCGCTTCACATTCTAGTGAGAGCTGAAGATCTTGGCCTGATGAAGCTAACAGAACAACATCATCTGCAAAAAGCAGAAACCCAATTCTGACCGAATTCACAAACCAGACCCCCTCCGCTCCTCGGCTGCACCTAGAAATAAAAGTACTGAACTGAATCGAAGACAAAGAGGAGCCTTTGTGGAGTCCAACTCCCATGGGAAACTATTCTGACTTACAGCCAACAGTGCTGACAGTGGATGTAGAGGGACCAGACAGCCCGTGAAAGGATTTCTGGCATCCCATACTACCGGACAAACCCCTGCAGGAGTTCCTGAGATACACGGTCAAATGCCCTCTCCAAGCCCACAAGGCACATGTGGACTGGTTGGGCAAACTCCCGACAGCAACAGACAACCTCATGGCCATCGCTCCTGTCAGCTTCCATAATAATGGAAGTGTGGAACATGGTCCACTAAGACCCAATGTCCCCCGGAATGTGGGCAACTTGGAAATCTAAACTGCACATTCATTGTTTCTTGTCCTTTAATTTTAGAAATACCTAAATATTAAAGTTGTACAAACAAAGTGTGAAATTCATACTGTCAAATCATTTTTGCAAAAGCTAAATCCAAGTAAAAGCTGGGATTCTGTTGTGTGGCTATAATTGACTGCCCAAATCAGGTTTTTAGCATATCCAAACAGAGTTTGATCTTTCAGATTGACCGTTTATAATACATTTTGCACCTAATCCATATGGTTGCTAAGGCAACCTACATTAAACAGATGTAAACAAACCGAAATGGATGCTACTGAACTGACTTTACTACTGTCACAAGTGATTATGTGGAATCGGAGAGTAAATGTTGTGCTAATTACAAGAAAGACAACACTTTTGTGTACTGCTTTGTTTTGGGCAGCTGTCTCCACGGGTATGTCGGTGCAGCTGGGTACTGATTTCTTTCAAATATTGGTAAATCAGTCGCATTTCAATTATTCAATTGTACATTAATTGTCTTAGCACGCCCTGACTTTTATCTACACAATAATTTCATTATTAAAACACCATCCAAACACATAACTGTCTTTAGTGCCCCAGTGGCACTGCAAGAGCAAAGAAAGTCGCATGAGAATATAAACTCTACATGGCTTTTGTCCTCCAAAATCCTAGTGTTTAAGTATTCTGGTCCCGGTTTGAAGTTCTTCAAGGTTGTTCAGAGCCTCTAAGTTGTCTTTGTGGGACTGTGAACTGTCCAGAGTGCAAGGCCAGGCTATTTTATATGTGTAACACAATTAATTAACAAAGGCAACTCAAAGTGCTTTACAAAGACATTGACATAAAAGAAAGATGAAAAAAAGAACATAAGAGTGCAAATGAATTATATAATAAAATCACAAAAAATACATTTGTACAGAAAGAAGAGTAACATAGAACATAGCATTGAACAAAATTAAAGTAAAAGTGTAAAAAAGAGTAAAAATAGTGCAAAACAAAAACAACAAAAAAAGGCATAGGAAAGCAGTTTTCAGTTTAACTTTTAAAAGTGTCAAGAGTTGGAGCACATTTTATTCCATCTGTGTGCAACACAGCAGCTAAATGCATTTTCACCCTGTTGGTTCTAACAGCTGCAGACTGTTTCTTGTCCAGTACAGCAGAGACAGACTCCAGCCGCCTCTATGTGGCTCTGATTGAAGACGGGTAAAGGCTCAAATGTCCTACGGATCTGACGTGAGGAGCTTTTGCAGTACACCATATTAGACACAAGATGGTGCTACAGAATTGAACATATGTCCTAAGTTACACTAAAGCGCCTATAAACACAAAATTAGTCTATAATATTATTAGACAGAAGCTTGTTTTAACAGATATGAAGTTGATATTGCATATCTAGACGCTGAGACTGCTTCTCCATTTTTCTTATGACTTTTTCTGCTAATTACAGCCACTGTAAAAGAAGTGCTATAAAACACCGGTCAGCTGGTGATAAGGACTCCTCACATCTAGCAGGTGGTGCTCTGTAGGTAACAATGTGATCCCCCTCACAGCCAGCCAGTTATGGCTTTATTGCTGCACACATCCCCTTCATCTGCCTGCTTCCCAGCTGCATCCAGGTAAAACCACCTGTCGGAACAATGATAAGACAATAACAGGGATTGTATTTAGCGATAGCTGGCAATCGCTGTGGTACTAATAATGTGCAGTGTTTGAGTGACTGTCACATTGTTGGTTTAGTTCAGTGTGTGTGTGCGTGCATGTGCGTTGACAGAGAAAAATATAGAATATTTAGTAAAATTAAACATGCGACTGTCAAAAGTTGTCCACTTGAGGGCAGTGTTGATCACTATAAGATTATCCCGTTTTTTTAATTACCTTTAATTTTAGATTAATTTTGGAGGCATTTTTTGAAATGAAAAAAGAAAATCCACTTATCTTTGGGAATACTTTTAAATTAATGAACAGACATTTTTTCTTAAATGAGTTAAAAATCCATGGTGTAAACGATTTCACCTGCGGCATCCGAGCAGAGAAATTTCCATCGAGCAGATACGGCTCACGTTTTGCAAGGCAATCACAACTGGAATTGTACACCACACTCGCTGTCTCACAGAGGCTGCTTTTGGCTTTGTGATTGATCAAACAGGGCAAACTGATTATTTTTGCTGTGATTTACCAACATGCCACTGAGATCAACAGATAAACAGACAGCTTTTGGAGTGCTCTACTTTTCAGTGATGTGCAGTAGGTTTGAGGATCTTTGTGCAAACAGCCTGTTTATGACAGAGAGAGTGAGATGAGTGGCTTCAGACACTACAAGCCAGACAACTCATCAAACAAACATACGAAAGGCACTGAGTACACTCACTCTCTACTATCTGACTTGTGCTATTAGGGAATCTATTGACATTGGTATCGGATTACAGTTTTCTATCAGTAAATATAGTGCTAATAAAGTCTTTTGACAAATTTAAGTTCTGAGGTGTGCATTATAAGCAAAACAAATATGTCTATTGTCTAATTAATTATGGTATTTCAACATTCTGCAATTTGGTGTGAATGTGCACTCTGCATTTTTCCCATCTTCTCAATATCCATTGAAGATTACAAGCTGCCAACTTAATTTCTGTCTTGACACTTGTATTATTGAGAAACATTAAGTGTTTGTACAGCGCACAGGGAGGTGCCATTTGTTTATATATGGGCTTTAGCACCTTTTAACACCTTGCTGGCTGACTCACCTTGCTATCTGAGTTAAACCTGGTGAGTCTGCACAACTGCCAGCTGCAGAGTGCAGCCTGGCAGCAGCCTCGGTGCTAATCTCCCTTTCTACAGTTTTCTTTCAGTCATTTGGCTTTATTGTTTGTTAATTGTGAAAGCTGGTGAATGATTATTTTTGCACACTGTCACCTTTCAAATCCTTCGGCCTGCCTTATCTCAAGATAAAGCAGAGCCTCTGTTGATGGTCGAAGTGAATGCAGGTGCCCGTGTCTGGGAGAGAGCCGACCACTGAGTCTCAGGCCACAAACGTGGTCTATGTGCTTTAAAGAAGTGTGCTGTCAACTTAACTCGCTGTGATAATTCAAACTAAAATAGTCTAGTTTTCGATGTTTATTATATGAAAGTGATCATAAGAGAGAGCTCAAAGCAAAACAGCATCGGTGTTCAGGCAGCACCAACAAAGTCAAGAAAATACTGCAGAATTATCATTAAAGCATCGTCACAGGGCGTACTATTGTCCAAACAAGTGTCTACGCATGAGTACCTGTGCTGCAGATGCCAAGAGGCCAGACAATGGCAACCCAGCTGTCTTGCAACAACCAGTCACATCTGATGATGCTGGCTCATTAACATCGTTCTCCTCATATCCATAAATTGGCATTTCAATGCATCATTTTAAGTGTTTAACCAAATTAGAAGTCAAATGAGCAACAACAGTTGCTATACGTTAACGACAAAGTATTTTTTTCCGGAGACGGGACAAAAAAAGATGTGACCGCAGATTCAAATTCTAAGCTTTCCTTTTCAAATCCTGGATTTAAAAATGGGTCCATCCTTTGGATGACTATTGTGCGGAATAGGAAAATATCTCTCAAGGAATCAATATCTATTTCCATATGACATAAGAATAATAATAGGCCTACAAGCTCATGCAGATGATCTGACAAGAAACGGTGGTTAAAGGGTGTTTCACAGGTTCGTGCTCCTGAAAACACCCCATAGCATGATCAGTCCTGTGGTCTGCTGTTTCATACGTCACTAAGCAATTAAGCAACTGCCATAACTGTCAGTCTGGAACCCTTAAATCAGGATTTAGACGTTTTTTTAACCTGCCAGAATAGATTCAATTTACTTTCTTAAAAGTTCAAAATTGGCACTAAATCATTGTCTTACTTTACAAAAAAAAAAAACGAGCATATCACTGAGTACCTCAGTTCTGAACACATTCCCCTTAAAGTGAGAAAGTGAGAGAAAAGAAAATCCCTCACTACTCTATAACCCTTGAATGCAATCATGGTCCTCTCAGCAGTTGGTGAAAACACTGACATGGTCTTTTTTTTTTTTTTTATCCTGATTTGCTTGGGGCCTTTCCACAGTACCAAAGTGGTCCTGGTTTGCAGCCATGTGTGACTGGGGCACTTAGTGGTTCACACTAATGACCCTAATTGGGTAAGTGGGCTCCGTTTCAGGGTCACTGACATACTGGCTGGCATGTGAGGAATGTGACTGGGTAGCACCCGCCTATTGTCTGGTCCACCCTATGAATGGCTGCTCACTGCATCAGCTTCATGTGTCTCCACAGCTGGAAAAACTGATCTTTTTTTATATATATACATATAAAAAAAGAATCTCTCCAAGAAAGAGTCTTTTTTTTAATGTATCCTATTGTTGTTTACCCTTATTAAACCAACTAAGATGTTTTTAGAGATAAAAATGTAAGAAGTAGACATAAAAAATCTAAAAAATTAAAAAAAAAAAACTAATAACACACGTTTGTCTAAAGCTTCCAAACTTGTCTTCAAAGACTTCTCTGTCATGGGAAACTTAAGTCTCACCTGGAGGTTTCAAACATCTCCTCTGACTGCCATCAGCATAAGCGCAGACGGGCTTTATCCCTTTGTTGCACTGCTCTGGTAGAGATAGATGTGCTTTGTTACTAGAAGGGAGTGGTGGGATTTTTGTCTGCGCCGCTCTCTGAACTGGAATAAAGTTTGCTGCAAAACTGCGTGGGATAATGGTTCAGGAAGAATTAAGAAGAACTAGACTTACAGTAATAATGTTGTACCCCTCTGGCATCACATCATCAATTAATCAGGTGTTTGATGTGGTTGATCTCATGTAATGCTCCATGCCCTCAAAGCCTTTATGAATGAAGCCATTGTAGTGACTTCAAAATGTAAATTCAGTCACGACTTTTTGAACGTTTCTTTTGTTTTCTCGGTCATTAGTATCATGTTGAACTGCCTTTTCGATGTTGATTTTATCTTTTTAAAAAAAATGAATGAGCAGTTACATTTTTATTGCACTATTTTGTTTTAAAGTCAGGATTCATACGCGTCTCACGCAAACAGAAGTTAAAAAAAAAGGGTAAAATACCCAATCCTTTTCTACTTAGCTTTACCCATGAGAGGTTGATAAGTCGAGAAATGTCATGTGAAAACACCCTTCTAAGGTTTTACATCCCAGATGACACACAACACAACACAATTGACACTGTTCCATTGTTTAAAAAGCAAAAACAGTGTTAAGTAAGTAAACCCTATGATTTAATAGCTTGTAAAGCCACCTTCAACAGAAATAACTTGAAGTAGTTATTTTCTGCATGACATCATAGTATCACAGTGTGGCGGCGGAACAATGTTGCTTCGGTTCACTGTCTTTTGCAGGCTCAGTTTTCTTAAGACCCCACCATCACAGCTTTTCCCACTGTTTAAGGTCCTGCTGCATGAGCTGGTTTCAGCCGAGCTTAGTCTGCTGTTACAGATAGTCCGAGATTTGATTCTAAAATACTTTGGTTTACAGAGAGGTTCATGGTCAGCTCAGCGGCTGCAAAGTCACATCCTGTGGCTGCGAAACAAGCCCACATCATCCCTCCCTTTACTATCGGTTAACAGCTTCTGCTAATATGCTTTCCATGGTTTTTTACCAAACGTCTCATCTGTCCTAGAAATATTGTTCCAGAATTCTTTTGGTTTGTTCAGGTGCAGCTTGGCAAATCAAAGTCGTGCTGTCATGTTCTCTTTAGAGAGACAAAGGCTTTCTTAAGCCAACCCTTCCAAACAAGCCATACTTGTTCAGTCTTTTTTTCTAATTGCGCCATCATAAATATTCACACTTGACATGTTAACTGAGGCCTGAAGAGTCTGAAATGTTACGTTTTTACTGATGTCTCTCAGCGTTGAATGCTCTGACCTTGGGATGAACTAGTTGAGACAATCACATCTGGGAAGGCTGGCCGCATTTTGAATGCTTTTACATTTAATCTTTCTCTCTGTAGAACGATGGACTTTAAACTGTTTATAAATGTTTAGAACTGTTTAGATGTTTAGAAGTTGTTTAGAAATAGAAATAATTATTTTGCTCTCTCTCTCTCTCTCTCTCTCTCTATATATATATATATATATATATATATATATATACCCCTGTGACTGTAATGAAACAACTAGAGAAAATAATTGAGTGTAAGACGTTTGGTTTTTATCAGAATTTATTTTTTATTTACTTAATTTTAGGACATACTAAAGACTGCTTTTTTTTTCCTTTTTTTGTTTTTGTTAGTTTGTCCTTGTAATTACAACCTTAAAACTAAAATTACTTTTCCACGTGAGGGAATTTTACCACCCACAGTATAACAGGCATTTAGCCGGTATTTCCTGTAGATAGGAGAAATTAATACATGGCAGCATGCAAAAAAATATATTTTTTTTAAAGATACTTCAAATTATAAACTAATCCTAATTTTAATGTAAGAGAAAGCATTTTGACTAAGGTTTATTTATTTTCATTTGCTTATATTCCAGGTAACGTATAGATTGCCATTCAGCATGCCTTTCAAGTTGCTTAACTTCTGAGACCTTTTCATCATCTCAAAGGCAGGATGTATATTATAAACAGGCATCTGTGATCTTTTTTTTGGCCTCAGCATCCATTCAGCCCTCTCGCAGAGCATGCTACAGCCTGCCACCTGCTTCCCTGTGGTGCTGCTCAGATGTGGCTTCTACTAATACCTGTGCTACGGTCCTCTCATTTCATACTCGGCCATGCTCTGCGGCAGAAGGTGCGCACCGAAAATAAAAACCGTCTTTGGAAACGTGCAACGTCTCGTACCGGCCGGTCAAATTTATAGCCAATTTAGCATGCTTTTTGCCGAAGACAAAGGATCAGATGTTTTTGTAAAGGAGGTGCATTTTTATTTCTGACAGTGTTAAAAACAAATAGTGAGGAGTTTGCGTTGAGTTTTACTCAGTGCAGCTCCACACAAGCCACTGATAGACATGACTGTTAGCCACGTGCTATGAGGCATGTGTGTCAACACTGCTGTCCTGCAGATGAACTCTTGGATACACCTTGTGTGGAGGGAGAAGAAAAAGGGGGAAAGCAGAGAAAGAGATGGATGCAAATGGGTGTGGCCTCCTTAGTGACTCAGCCGGAGCCCAGCTCTGCTGAGTGACAAATCAAACTACAACTGACAGAGTGCACTCTGACTCCAAACTCACTGGCTCCTTGCATCGCACAGGTGGTCCCACACATGCACACGCAGGTACACAACATGCACTGACAACCTAGACCTCCGTGCGACCTCAGAGGCTGATTACTCCATGCAATAAATAGTCTAACAGGAAAAACAATGCAGTTTCAGTTCGACTAACATGCACGATCCCTCGTGGTGAGTTATCATTCAACAACAAAAAAAACAAAAAACACCAACTATAATAAGCATTTTAAGATACTCTGTGTTTTGTCTTTTGCCCTAAATGTGACCTAGTAGTTACAACACAGCATACCTCATCCACACACAGCTATGACATTTGATTAATGAGCACTGAGGTGAACACTATGTGTCTGTCCCAGGCCAGTCTTTTTGTGCTGATCCTGGAAGGGAGTGGTCAATTTGTCCCCAGTAAATTGATGGCGCTTCCAGGAAGCAGGGCGGTAAAACAAGAGCCCCGTAGCGAGACTTGCTCAACCTCTTTATATATGGCTTTTCTTGCTCTCCCTCCCTCATACACACACAGAGTACAAAGGGAAACCACTTTCAGATGTCAATCACAGCTCTAGTTTACCTTGATACCTTTGGCTTACTGTCAACTTTTAATCTATCATAGGTGTGTTTGCAAAGCAAAGAATCCCTAAGAATGATCTATTTGCTTGTTTCTTAGGTCTTGTTTAAATAAATGCATTACATAAACTCTTTCTGTATTTGTTTGTAAACATCAGGAGATGACGTCCTGAGCAAATTTACTCTCGCGTTTGGTCACAGGGATGTTGAGGTAATTCAAATTCCTAACACGGCCCAACACTATATGCATATTGCAATTTTCTGTTTTGGTTTTTGAATTATTTTTACATGGGTGGAAAATTAGTGACTTTGGAATCTGAAAAAAGATACTCAAATAGAATGACTAATATGAAATGAAAAGGAAAATTTGGCTGCAGAGTCAAAATAAGGAGCACTATTCTGTTTGTCCTAACCTGTTCCCCAGCAGCTGTGATACCAGATGGGAAATCAGCAATGCAGCTCCTCCTGCATCCTGCATTCAAGCATTTGCACATTATTGCAAGAATCGGGACCTTCTCGTGCAAGCTCTTTTGCAGCCTCATGCTGTTACCATTTCTGAATTTTGCAAATGTGCAATGCTCCGTCATGCTCAGCGTGTTAAACATCTTTTGAACAGACTTGCAACCTGCCTGCCTGTCTGCTTCCCTGCCTGTACTCCATGTCGGGAGACAGGGATTAGAATCCTTGGAGGACTAAGTATATGGATGGCGCATGAATAACTTGCAGAGAGGTGACAGACGGGACAGATCACGTCTCATCACCAGTAAAGCCTCGGGACTCCCATAAGGGACCAGTGCATCATACAGAGAGCCACATAAAGGGCCGCTGCAGACGTAGGCCTGGTCAAGGCCTAAGCTATAGAAGCCCTGACATCTGGCTTTCTTCTATGCTTCATCGCCAACCTGCTACCCCAGTCTGGCAGCTATATGCACTTCATTATTGTGCCTTAATGCGCTTTTGAATCGCAGTCAAAATTAAGTCCTGATATGTCTTTTTATTGCCAATAAAATGTATTTGATATGAAGTATCTACCCTAGAATGTACAGTAGGATATTCCAGCATGCAGTATATGAAACTAGTATTTTTTTTTTCCTGCTCATTTAAGGTAGAATGTGCAATGTGTGTTGCATTTTGGCCAATAATTTGTAAAGATAAAATTATGTTGAGACAATAAAGGCAGGCTCAATCATTTTGAGGGGAAGATACACAGCAGGTGGTACGAAAAGCTCTGACAGAACCCCTGATTTGTGCAGAATTGTGTTGCTTAAAGGATATGGCCACCAGATGCCCATTTGGATGAAAATCTAGTTTTCAGTCTAATCTGTTGTTTTCAGAAGCCAAAAATGTGTCGGCTTCATGGGCAGTGCACAAAACTTTGGTGTTAACCCTATTCCAGAGCACTTCTTTAATTTACTAGATTGAGAAATGTCAGGCATGTGTTTACAATTTTTTTATTACAATTAATTTTTTTTTATTAATCTTATTTACAAATATCAAGACATACGTTTTTTTTTTTCTTCCATGAAATTCTTGCTTGCCTTTTTGCTTGGTGCACAGGACCTCAGCAGTCCTAGGAACGTAGCCATAGATGGCAGTGTTTTGCCTTATTTTTAACAGCCCTCTGAGATCTGAGGCGATGCAGAAATGAAGTACTGTTTCTGTGGAATACCTGATGGAAGTATTTATTCAATTATAAAAGGAGTTTTCCTGATTTGCTTCTAAAGTGCTGAAAAATACATTTCTAGAAAAAACTATTAATAATTTAATGAAAAACAACACTGATGTCCACATGAGCATATCAACACAGGACTATAAGAAACCATGTACGTGTATATATATATATTTATCGTCTTTATTCAACTCAGCTTTAGAAAATTTCCAAGGAGTGCATAAACTTGAGTGTATTTTCTTGTATTTTGTATCCTGTCGTTATGATTTACTTTTTAAGATTGTGTTTTTGGTGTTGGCAAGCAAAGAGGTTCATAATTGAAAACTGTTGCTGTAATAAAGTAGGATCACCTTTTTATTACTTATATGCAAAACAGAACAACATTAAGAAGAACTTCAAAACAAGCAATCGCTTAGTTCTTTCTTGCAGAAATGTTCAGGTTTTTTTTTATTAATTTTTTTCATTTGCCGAGTTACAAGATTTGTTGACAAGTTCTTCTTGAATAAATTTTGTTTGAACATCAGTAAATTTCCTTGGTCTTTACTCTGCCTGGTCCAAGGTCGGCTTTATATTCGACTGAAATCATAAAATGACACTTGAGATAAACAGAATGTTTACCCTCCCCATGTGAGCTGAGGCTGATATGTAAATGTTGCCTTATTCTTTCATTAAATTTGCATTTACCCTCTTAACCAAACACTACAGGGCTCTGATTCAAACAGCCCTAATGATGGCTGGCCCTTTATGACCGATTGCCGTATCAGTAAAAAAGGGGAAGAGCGATTTAGCCTGGAATGAAAGGAGTAAAGCATAGTAGCTATCTGTGAGTGGCTGACAATAATTGGATCAACTTTGCTGAGAAATGGATGTGTTTTGATGCTCTAGTGGCTGACTGGCAATCGGCTGGCTTTTCGCCTATTTATCATTCAGCTTTTATCTGCTGCTGCCAGACCTTTCCACAGCCTCCATTCCAGGGCCGGCTAATCAAACAACTTTTTAATAAGACTAAACGGCATTTCCACCGCCAGAGAACAGAGCAGGGCTTCGCGGAACAGAGGAGAATCTTGGGATGAATATCAAGTAACTCACTGACATACTGAGATCAGAAGTTTGACACAGTATCAAGAGCAATCAGCTGACTTTGCTGCTTTCAGATCTGTCAGGCAAGCTGTGATTCACAAGGCCACAGCCTCTTCAAGCTGGGCTTCTGCTTGCCAGGAAGAGGAGATTCAACTTTTTTTTTTTTTTTTTCCAGTGCGGCTGAATGTCTTCCAGAGAGCTTTTATTTGCTGCAGTTGAATTTCCACCTTAGCCGCAAGGACAACCCCACTGACGCCTTTCGTTCATTTCTGTTTAATTTGCATCTTTTCAACCCATAATGTGAAAACAATAGGAACTTTCACTAGACTCCGAGTGTTTATGAATGAACTTTGCACTGATGAGTTTAAAGTTATTTTTAGAAAATGGCAATAGTGAGCTACTTTATCAAAAAGTGTGATACTGCTCATCATCCTTTAACGCCTTACGGCTGCTTCACAGTCGGAGCAGACGGAATTACAGTGAGAAGGTCAAGGTGTTTTCAAAAGCGAGTCTGGCCTGTTTTCCCTCCTTGTCCGAGGGATAAAATTGATGTCTTACAGCCCACCGCAAGCTCACCAGCTGCTGCTTGTCCTTGTGGCTATAGAGAAGTTAACAAGCTCAAAACAAAACAAGTGACAGAATGCAACAAAGGGCACCAGGGAGTGAACAGGGCTGTCTTTAAGGAGGATCTCCCCGTTGGTCCCCTTCCACCAAAGGAGGGCAAGGCAGAAGGGGAGACCTAGATCTGAGCTCTTGCTAGGAAACTGAGGTTCCCGTGTTTGGAATGTTTACGTGTCATTACGTCTGCGAAATCCCTCCCTGCACGTCTCCACTGGCCATGGGTTGCACAATTTGTCGGGTTTTTTTTTTTTCCTCAATACTTCAATTATGTATTTCCTTTCTGACAGAAACTAAAAAAAAAAAGCAGGAGGTGCCCTTGGAAGAGAAAAACCACCTCACATTTTGAGTGTGCCTGTCAAATTGCTATCTAATTGTTGCAGGGCTGCAGGGGGAGCTGATATCTGCTTTTCTCTCGCCGCCGGCTGCCGGTCCTGCCGTTCACAAAGCCCGGGATGCCACACACATTCTGTTTGTTCTACATGAGCAAACAGATTGTAAACTGGCTGATAATTTTTGTACTGACAATGTCATTTACGGCTGTCAGCCTTTTGTCTGCTCTGTTTGCTTTATTCAAATATGAACCGAGTGGACCTCCCCTCCACCGCTCACTTCTGCATTAAAATCACATCAATTCACTTCCATTTTGTCTTATCTGAAATTCATTGGAGGCAATCACTTGGTTGAATGCACTGCTGTTGCCATGGAGACCAAAGGTCCCGTGTGGACTTCAGAAGGATTAGGAACTTGTAAGATTTAAGTCTTGAAGTACACAGTGGCTTTGTTGTGTTTCTCTTTGATTTGATGGGGAGGAATTTGCCTTTTCTAACTTTGGACTGAGGTGAAATAAATCTGTATATATATTAGCATCCTCTGGCAGGATGATAAATATTCATCTACTCCCCTTTGCTCTGATTTATCTCTACATTTACCAGTCTCTTTAAAAGGCACTTCTATTGTTATTTGCCTAACCCTGATCTGCATTCATATGGCACAGGCATCCCAGCAGTGAACCACTCTGAAAATGACGTTTTATTCCTGTGCCGCTCTGCTTCATTTGTCAAGCAGCCATCTTTGTGCTGCAACTATGACAGTCCAAGTGGCATGTGGTGCCTGGGTGCCCTGATGGCACCTCGTTACCCTGCCGAGTGACAATAACTCCAGCACAGCGAGTCGAGCAGGGATGCTCGCTGGACACTCGCCTCCCGGGGCATCACACCCCACTCCCGAGGCATCTCCCCCACCTTTGTTCGCCAAGGTCAGGGCACAAAGTGCTGAGTTATTCACATCAAACTGTCTGGCTGGAAGCGGCTGCAGATGTTACTGTTTTTGTGCTCGGTTTTGTCTCCTCGCTCCATCCTTTCTCTCTCTCCTGCCTCTTGTCAGCGCTGGCTGCCAGGACGCTTGGCATGTGAGTTTTTAAAAAGCTGAAAAAACGTGGCCCGTGAAAGAGACGCTGAGGCCTTGGCTCCAGCACCTTGTGAATTAAGTTTTGTTTTTTTCCTCTTTGCCCTTACAGCTAAAAGTACAAAGTAAACAGTCTGAAGTAAATGGATTCATTTTTTTTGTCTCTCCAGGCAGTCTGCGGACAACAGAGAGACGCTTCTTTTTGTTCTCTTCATCATTAGTACTCACATCTGTTAGGCTCCCCTTTAGAGTCAGCCATGACAGGCTGTTCTCAGACCTCAATGCATCCCAAATATTTTCTCCATTTTCTAACTACGCTTCACACAAAATAATTCTTTTGAACAGTTTGGACTTTTTAGGTGACAAAGACGTGGTCGAGATTAGTACACTGAATAATGTTTCAATAATATGCAGTGTATGTGCAGAATAATTTGCATCTCATTTCCTTATTGAACTGCACGGCACCGGCCAGTTTGGATGCTGCTGAGGCAGCCAGAAGAATACCAAGGATGCCTGAGCAGGATTTGTTTACTTCTCTACTTATTTGAATGCTGTGTCATGAATATTACTTTCTAATAACGCAAACATCAATCAGCACGAGCATTTACATTTATGGGACTTTTTTTTTTTTTTCTTCTTCTTCTTTTCAAAATAAAAAAGAAACACACATTTTAAGAACATGCAGGTTGGCTCGTAATCTTTACCCTCCAATTTTCTTTTTTAGCACTGACACTTCAGCAATATGTCAATAATTTTTTTAGTGCCGCTTCAACATTCTGTGAAATTTGAGAGGTAAACAAAGTTCTCTCCGCTGGCGTGGTGTCACCTGGAGCATCTAAACAATCAATGCACATTTGCAACTTGGTATTTACCTGGTGTTGACATCAATGGCAGCCCTTTAAATTAAGGTCATTTTGTCGGATATTGCATGACATTATACTTGGCATTTTGGCAGGATAACTAGAGGCTGAATATAAAGCAAAGCCAACTATTTTTTATTTTTATGTTGTACCAGTCTAAGTCTTTCTGAATAGTAGAATAGTAGAATCATGTATATATATATATATATATATATATATATATATATATATATATATATATATATATATATATATATATATATATAAACAGGGTTTCATAATAGAGGAAAGACTAAAGTTTAATAGTAAACATTTGAGAGCTTACCTTGGGTTTAACTGCACATTTCCTGTATTAAAAGCCAGGTGGTAAGTTTAAATCACTTGTTTTGTCATTAACATGACATTTTTCAGCCTGGACCATTACAGATCTCACAAAGATTCACCTCTGGTAAAGCTTTTGACAGAGTCTTGCCGCTGCCTGTTGAGACACTATTTCATCTATGGAAGGAGGATTATTCTCAAATACCAGTCCCTGTTTGAACAAAAGAAGCTGATGATGGCAAATTAGGCTTTGACTTTTTTTTTTTTTTTTTTTCTGTTGGAGAAAAAGTAGAGAAACACGTAAAGTCTAACATGGTGGTCTCCATTTTTTTTTTTTTTTTATAATGATATGATCGCCTGCAGTTCACGCTATTACAGAAGGAAACTATCAACATAGAAAAAAGCGGACAGCTAAACTTGAATTCTGTTTTCACTGCAACACAAGTAAACCCTTGCTGAGTTGAAAGCTCAAAAGTAGACGCGATAAAACATCATAGATTACGTTTTAGTCAAGGACACATTTCAGTGGCTCGTTGACAGTCTTTATTGTGCCAAGAGGGAATGGGAAATCAATGGAACTGACCTGTCCAAGCCAGTGTACCTACAGGCTGACTGAGGTCACAGACGGGAAAGATCCAGCTCAGCAGAGTAAACAGAAAACTTTCAAAGGTCCTCAGGGACATTTTTATCTAAATGGAGATATGCTGCATCAATATCGCACCTCAGTCTGCTGTATTCCATTTCCAGCTTGGCAAACGTAACAGAGAAACTGGGCTAAAAAAGTTCTCCTTTTTAAAGCAAAACGCACACATGTAGATCAAAGATATAGATCTGCCAATGTGTCTAGTCTGATCAGCTTTATCTTGTAGCTCCTCTGTGACTGCTGCTGCCGCTAGTCGCCGCACAGTTGGCTGTGCTATTGATCTCATTGTGGCTAAAGACACTTCATGTACCCTGAAAGACTGCTACACAAAGCGATGACATTGATAGGGCCACTCTGAGGTGGGTCTTTTTGTTCCTGCCTGTGTGTGGGAGTTGGTTCCACGAATGAGAGTGGGGGCAGTGCTCTGAACTGACCCACGCAGGACAACATTTATACTTCACACAACTTAGAAGCTGCTTAGGGGTTTAACCTAAATGTTGGGCTGTCTTTCGCTCGGTCTGCGCAACAATTTTTCTATTTGACTCATTTGAAGTCATCGGTGTTGTACAACAATTAATCCAGTTGATCTGCTTTGTTGCGCAGGCTTGCAATTGAAGTACCAAGCTTTTATACTGAAACAAAAAAAACAACAAAAAAAAACATGATATGGATGTTTTATGGTCGCGCAACTTTCCATTTAAGTGACTTTTTGCCAAGTTCAGCGCTCATGGTTTCAGTGATGTTCGTGCATTTTGTCAGAACTGAAGGGTTAAACCTTTCTTTGTATGCTGCCTGAAAGGGAAAGTCAGTTTGCAAAAGCAGTGGTTGTCGACAAGGCTGCCTTTCGTCGTCACACACAAACAGCCTACATGTAGCCACATGAGACTCTCGCCTGCACATCTGGCCTTTATTTTCGTAGCTAAGGAGTATCTAAACAGGGCTGAATCCGAAAACCATTCTGTTGTTTTAGGGCCAGGTGGAAGGGATGTCGGCAGTCGCAAAAGGAATTTTCACTGCACACCGATTTCTGTCTTCCCTGCATTCCAAGCGTGACACATCACTGTCGTTAGTGGGCACTTGTTTGTGTTGTTTTTCCAAAAGGAGTCCATTTTGATAGGATTAGCTATTGCCAGAAGACTTGTTACAGCAGACTTAGATTATCCAAATGTAGGATCTGCATTGTGCCGTTCTGAATGAGCCACGGCCACCCAGATTTGCAGTAGTAGCTGGGGATGACTCTCCAGGCAAGGCGTGACTGATGCGCCTCCCAAAGGAGAACAACTACTTCCGAAAGGCAAGTGGGTAATTAATTTGGTTGCTTTGTTAGTAGTTAATGACTAATTGAGCATACCGACAAGTCCAAAAAAAAAAAAAATTTGACATTAAACCTATTTATTGTGTTTTATGTCTGAAGCCTATGTTAAGAAAATTTGAAAATAACCACACTCTAACCAGATTTTTTTTTAAATATATATATTTCAGTCTTTATTATAGCAACGGGTTAAATCCTGTGAAATTTACATTTTAACCCAGGCTTCTAAAATCTTAAATTAATTCAACACTCATGTAACACTCCACTATTTACTTTCCTTGGCAAGTTCTGACAAGGATTATACCACAGTATTACATTCAGCCTTTTGTTTTCCTCCAGAATTTCAGCACCATCCTCTACCATTTACAATTCTTTGGCATCTCACTTCTGGTTCTGCCCCTAATTAGATCATAATGCAGATCTGTTGTCCTGATTAGCATTGAATGGACTTTGATCAGCGTGTATTATCAGATTACTGTGATAGCCCACCTTTGGATTAAGACAAAGTCCACGCTCATTGTGCTCTCTTGCTGGGAAGAAAGAAGGGGGTGTGCGTGGGTTGAGGATTAAGCCCGATGCTTCCTTTGTATGCGGGAAATACCACTTTATCAGGGAGGGCTGAGTCGAGCCGCAGGTTCTGGCAGTGAGAAGGGGGTAGAGCGCTGCTCTTTCAGGGGAAGCAGTCTTCTGTACCCTGACCTCTTTTGCAGACTGCAGCCCTCTTTTGTGGAGACCCAGTGACCAGCAAGGATCACAAGGGATGACACACCTCAATCTGGCCTGTTTACCCAGGGAAATAATCACTAATTTTGGAATAATCACGCCTCCCGCTGACCAAGACTAATTGAATGGTGGCATGCCATAGAGGCGCTGGACCAGCATTGCTTTGCGTCTTCCTTGTCAATGGTGTTTGGCCAGGCAGCTCAGAGTGATTGATCCCCATGGAGCTGAGAGGCGGAGCAGCAGAGAGGCGGAGCAGCTAGATATAGAAACATAATTAGTCATGAATATGCCTCCTTACCCCTGCTGTGATGATCCAGAGATTTTAGGATTGAGGAACGTTGGATTACCCATCAGCATTACTTAGACAAGTTGGCTGCATTGTTGCATACACAGATAGTCCGAAGAAATATGTGACCCTCCTGAACTCTATCATGAAATGGAAATTTCATATATAGGCACTGCCTATTCATAACCATTGAGAGCACTTGCATCTTTTCATTATGATGTCATGTTTCAATCTTATTACCAGCTTTGGGGAAGAAAAAAACATCCTTCACTAATAAATGGGTCAGCCCTGTTGACATTTTTCCCAGCATGAGCCATTTTGATCACCCAAAATATCTATGAATTCAGTTTCCAAGTAAGAGGATTTACGAACTATATTCCTTCAGTCAGCTGATAGACAAGGTGTCATTTCATCTCCTCTTAGTCATTTTACCATTGATCTAACTCACTGCAATTGAAAGGGAAGCTTTCAAAGGGGTAATGGAAAATTTCAATCCATCTTTTCTCACTGACAGCCCTTCCCTCCATTAGATGCAGCTTAATGCAACAAAAGAAGCCGATGCATGTGCTTCATGCTTTGTTTGGTATTTTGAGAAGACTAAATGCTCCTGAGTTTGGATTACTGTGGAGCAACATAATTGTTAAGACTGGAACAAATGCAAAACGTGTCTTAAAATGCAAATCTAAGATGAGAAATGATGCTCCAGGCTTGAGTGTCTTATCAGTTGTGAAGTAATTTGGGTGTTAAAGCTGTGAAAACCCTTCAGTCTCAGAATCTGTTTTCAGCAGATGGAAAATTATGATCAAATGAAAATGAATCTAGTCTTTTTAACTTGATGTGTTCAATTTGCATCGTCCCTCTCTGTGTGGATCTTTATATTATTATAATTAAAAAAAAAAAAAAAAGAAAGAAAATCATGTAAATAGTCATCCGGATTCCAAATATTCAATTGACTCAAGCCTAAACAAGCTAAAAATACTTCTCCAAAAGCATTTTACATGAACACATAGAAATAGAGATATCATAAAACTGAAGGGCTGATATCAAGGTTCCCATCTGCTGTCAGATCAATATTTTGTGCAAGTCTTGTAGGCTTGTCTGTTTACCCTAGGCATCTGTGCCTAGCATACCAACCCAGCGCAATGTTTGAGCATGTGACTGTGTAATAATGGCAGATAGAGGAACTAATAGCCACTGCAATATCTGTAGCTTGACCCAGTGTGCCTCTTCCTAATTGATCTATAGATTAACATCAGACACATCAGTCAGGGGTTAACCTTTTCCGTTAGCAGGACTGTCTTTGCTGTGGATTATCAAGCAATTGGAAAGCTGACAGCAGCTGGCGAGAAACAGGCCGTCCGCACTCTTTAATTTAATGTATTTCAAAGAACAAGTGCGAGCTTTACAGTCACATTAAATGATAGACTAAGATGCCCTTTATTATTCATGGCATGCTGCAATACCAAAGCACTAGTTTTGCTGTTGACTTTGCGTTATGTTTTTTCTTCTGTTTTTTTTTTTATTTGTCACTCCACAGCATGCGGATGTAAAATTTAATTTCAGAGAATCATCTTTTGTGGCGAGGTAATCTTCTTTCTTTATGGCTTCTCTCAAAAAAGTGTCTGTTTCACCAGCACAGACTCATCGAGGTCAGGCCAGTTGAGTCCCAGTCGGCCCCGCGGCTCCCTTGCCCTATATGTACACTTGGTCTGGCTATGTAAACTTTGACATGTGGGTGTCAATCTCTCCCATATTTACCATGGGCTTTATCAGACCATGATTAGTTTTCCGAGCAAATTTGGAGGTAAAAAGAAAAACACCACTAGCAGTATGTAAGCCAACACTGCGTGTGCCACTGTTGGGCACTGCATATTTACAAGGGTCCTGCTTGTTTTGCTAAGGCTTTCTCTGTGGGTACATGTCAACTAAGGGCTTTTAGAAGAAGCAGGGGTTTATCAACAAGAAAGAAAGGATGCGTTCACGCATGCCGGCAGGTTCATGTTTGTTAGCTGTGCCGTTCCTCTACTGTAAATACTTAAAAGTGTGGTTTATGTCAACAGTCCAACTTCATTCAGTCACAAAATCACCAATGACTTTTCTGCAGACCCGCTCTGGAAGTTTATAATATGCTCAAAAAAAGAGGACTGCTCTGTATTAAAACAAGGCAGACGGGATTATTTTCATTTATTGCATTAGGGAAACAATTGTTCGGGACATCCTAAGATTGAACTTGATAGGATTATATTTGTGGACACTGGTCAATGACATATGAGGGCCCTAAGTGTTTGCCTCAAACAAATGGTCCCCACTAAACGTGTACTCAAGCCAGAGTAAATTTGATTGTGGCGAATGGAGAGAGGAGGGTGGCTCGGCCATTCCTGTAAACAGTGGAGAAAGAGAAACATTTGCTATGACACGGATAAAGTAAAGATGATAATGGCATGCAAATGTTGGCCAATGCTATAAAGCAGTTTGCTTTTACAAACCTCGAGGAGTTCCCATAGAATAATCACACAGACCTCAGTTAGTTGACGTGCAGTGCTCCCGTCAGTCTCGACATTTGAATATTCCAGTCACAAACATGCTCTAAATGAACAATATTGTGAATCTCATTGACTTACAGCACACAAAGTAAGTCTGCAGATCTTGGAAAATCATGTGTGATTATATTCTGATGAATACTCCTCCCTGTGCAGAACCTAATCCAGAGTCAACTCTCTTTATCCATCTACAATCTCCTAACCATTGACACAGATCTAATCAAAAGTTATTAATGTTGAAATTGAACTTCTTCTCTCCCATGTTACCATCCAGTCTGCACCAATCTCTTTCTGTGGCGCATGGTGTCATGGTAACCGCAGGAACGCTTGATCTCTGTTTAATAAACGTGGTCGGACCAGAGTGAGGGTCCCATATTGACCACTCAAGAAGAGATTAAACGCTGGTGACATTTCCGAAGTGGAATTTGCAATTTCCACAAATATGAGGGCGTCCTCGAGCCTCGGCATGACAGCACATAAAATCAATACAAATAACCTGAATCCCTAATACCTTGATCCCTGTTAGTGGAGGGATGCATTACAACTAAGACACTGAGAAGTGGGAGACACAGCTCTCCATAACACCCCTCCCCTCCACCAGCACCACCGGGCTCTCTGCTGATTCCTATTGACTGTCTCCAGGCCAAACACAGGCGCAATAACAATTAGGTGGGACACTGGACCAATTCTCTCCCGTGCAGACATACACAACAGTGCAGGCTGGAAACGCACGCACTCATACAACACCTCCAAATCATAAAAACATGGAGAGGGGCACACATGTTTTTCAAAATTTTTCAATGTGTCAGGCATGTAAATACGTAAGAAGAGGATCTTCAGCCACTATAAGAAACTAATAAATGGCGCACAACACGATTCACAAAGCCAACATAAACATTCCTATTGATATTCAGGCTGTGGAAAAGATATCTTTGAGAACACATTGGCCACACCCGTTGTGAGTCATCACACCAAGCAGGATTAGTGGGCTTACCCCAGACTTAGACGAGGGGAGACACTGAAAAGAAAACAGCTCTCTTTCTTTATATCTTCTTTTCTGTCTGTTGCAAGAGCCAAAATTGGGAGGATTTTGAAGGTGTGCTTCACTATACAGTTGCTACCAGGCATGGTCTAGCTGAGTCTGGAACTCGGGAGTTTTTATTCACTAAGCCCTCACAGGAGGGCAGGTGAGGCGAGGCAGGTGGCTCTTTTACTGCTCAGAGAGCAGTTGGCCCCTCTTCAAAGCAGGCGCCTGTAAATTTCACACCACTTTGAGTCTGTGGAGCACTCATAAACAAAAGGGATACAACTGCCAGGCACAGAGGTTAACAGGCAGATTGTGTCAAAGAGTTGGAAGTCACTATCAATCTTTTTTATCATATACAGGTCCACATACATAATTAAAATATTGTTCGGTGTTGTAGTATAAACTATCCGACTCAGCTGCGGTGGCTCATTTCCTGCTGATTGTGATGTGGCTTCATTACCTTTCCATGTAGGTGATAACAGTGCACCTGCTGTCTCCGCTTCCTGTGTCTGACCCCAGCTTGTTGAGCCCCTCCTCGTCAGCACGGTTGTCTGCGTGCAGGTGGTGAAGCTGCTGACCCTGCAGCCGGATGCACAAACTTACCAGCAGCTCTCTCGGAGGCTATGCTCTCATTTGGGATTAACTGTTGCATATATTGCCTTAAAGGGGCACCGTGGTGTTTTACAAGGGCCTTGTTCCCTCAACCTTTGAGCAAGATTTGGAGTTGCTCTAAAAAGTAAAATCTCATACTGACATCTGACAACAGGCAAGGAAGCATGGGGTCAGAAAGTTACTGTAAAGAGTTAAGTGCAGAGAAAGTGAACTGGCAAAGCTGTGGACTTCCCCAAAAGCAGTATAGTAAAAGGCTGTAAGTAGTAGTAGTTAAATTACTTTTAACAGGAACGGCTAAAAGCAAGCTGGAGTCTGCAAGACAAAGAAAGGGAGCTTTTTCCCTAAATCAACACTTTAGAAGTGTTTTGGCGAGCATCCGGACAAGGCTTTGTGAAGTGCTATGGGGAGATAAAATTAAAACGTCTTCCCAACACACGGTCATTCAAGTCGCTTTTCATCACAACCAACCAAACACAACTCCAACCCCAAGCAGCTAAGTGAGCGCATCACAAAAAAAAAAAAATGAGACCGCAGCGTCCCACAGAAAACCAGCGCTGGCAACCAGCAGCTGCCATCCACGGACAAAAAACTGCCGTCGTGTGAAAGCTATGACTCCGTAGATTATAACAAAACGACCACTCTGCGGCAAAGACTCGGATATAACTTTCACCGTTTCACCATCATAAATTATATTCCGTTAAAACAATGGACGCGGTTCATGTGATCCCAAGTCTCTGTGGCCATTGAAAGTTGATAAATTACATACATAACGGTATGTTTCTGGTACGAGTAGAATTATATAAAGCGGGAATGCCAAGACTCATTTTAGGATATCTGTGAATTTGTCAACTACTCTCTGCCTTAAAGGTTTTGATCACTCAAATCTGCGAAGACGTTCCCGAGATATCACGTTGCCCAAACAGCTACAGCTTTCAGCAAATGCTTCAGCTTCACATACCAAAGAGTGCAAATGATATAAACTATAAACTATAAATATAATCTAACCCCAAATAAGCTACATAGTTTGGGACCTGAAAAACCTCAATCGTGTCCCTGTGCATAAATGGCTACCTAAACATTCCTCATCAAAAACATCTCTCAAAACTCAAACAGGAAAATCAGTTTTGGTGCAAGAAATAAAGAGATATAATTTAAAATGTTTTCATGATATGAACCCAAAAAAAAAGATAAACCTCTGAAAGTGTAATGTTTTGTAAGATGTAAAATGCTTTTTATCTTCGTCTTTGTTTTTTTTTTTTAATCTATTTCATCATTACCCTTCTGCTTCATCTGTTACCATTATACTGAGAAATACTCTTACTTACATGTAAAATGTCATTTTCAAACTAGAATCTCACAAATGTGTCCTGTTAGAAAGAGTTTCAGTTCCACTTCACACGACTTCTAGCAATGTTTTCTATTAATTTGCACACCTGCACTCACCCTTACAGTCCGTTTACAATCAGCAATTATCCGAACGTCCATGTTTTAGGAGGAAACCAGCGTACCTGGAGAAAGCCCACGGATGCCCGGAAGTCCATACAGACCTCTGCCAAGATTCCAACCAGGAACCCTCTAGCTTCTGCGGGAGCAGCAGTGCTCATCAGAGGTTGGATTCAGTGAAATAAAGTACATTTTGGGTTCTCTGAGTGATTCGGAGCATGCCACAAATTCCCCAATACCTCAAAAGACACAAGCTGAATGTTTCCAATGGCTCTCACTGCCTAAACATCCCCATAAATCTGTGGAAAGACATCACAACAGCAAAGAACCGGGCATGTATGATAATCCAAGAATCTGACTGAAGAAAAACTCCACAAAAGCACCACTAAAGGTACAGAGGGAAGCCACGGAAGCAGACCAAGACAAAAACAAATGTGGACAAATGATCATCTTTTATTTGCTTGGAAACTCCCACAAATATTTTATTTCTTATACCAACAGGCTATCAGACAGTCGTCATTTTAAATGATCTTTGTAATTGTGGCACTTTTAAATCATGGATATTGTTATTTATTGTATCTTGTTTAACTTGTTTTGCTGTATTTTACCAACCTCTGCCATGTACTGAAGGGGGTGTCTCTGATGTGGTCAACTGCAGATGAACTGCTGCTCTTGGGATTTTCTCGTATATACTCTTATAAACTCTGAATCTGAATTTAAATCACATTCACATTTGCCTACGAAACAGATGTTTTTTTTCTCACACACGCCACCGTGACCGACTTGAACGTGATATGTGCGATGAAAGGAAAATGATAAAGTTTGTTCATGATTGAAAGCTTAACGTATTCGTGAGAAAAGAAAAAAAATCTTTCCTCAAGTAAATTAGAAGAATATTTCAGATTATTTTGGTAGTTTTAAGAGTTCTGCTCGAGAAAATATGTCTTACTATTTTTTGTTTATAATATGACAGTTTTGACTAAATTTAGGAATATTAGGCTGATTTCTAGAGGGGCTGTTTTTGCACTGTAAAACCTGCACATAAAACCAACTTTTCAATAAGGAAGCTTCGAAATTGCTGTGATTGAAAACAATATACTCAAAAGTAATCCGTGCAAACACAACACAAAAAAATCCTCTTTTTTTTTTTTTTTCAGCTCCCGCAGCTAAAGCGTCATTGATGGACATGAGAATTCCAAGTTTGGCCCCAAATCTCTCCTGTCATGAGGCATTACCGCTTCTGCTGTTTTGCAAGAGGACAGTTGGAATCCTTCAACACTCATATCTTAATCTGTGTGTCTCGAAAGTGCGACTCCTGATGAAGTGGTCACCGGATTTGGAAGGAGGAGTTGCGCTAGAATCCAGATGGACCGTGACGTTCACCGGCATGCGAATCCCGAGGAAATGGCATGCTTGTACTCAGCAACTTTAAAAGTCCTGTCCCTCCACTGCAGGAAAGTGCTCGCTAGGGAGTTGGTTTAAAAGCTGGGCCTCAGTTAAAGCTGCCATCATCATTACACTAAGAGGTTGAATTGTAGCGGCGTAATGTGTGTGCCGAGTTACTCTGTCTGTTTGAAGGGCCCTCAGCAGGAGTGTGTCTGCTGTTGACACTCCTTGTTTAATATTGTTTGAATTTTTCATCAAGATCCCAAGCCTTGTTACCCTTTGTTTTCTGACTTGTTTGTACATTCTTTGTGTCTGTGTGTACGGGAGTGCATGTGTGTTTGCGGAGACATTACAGATATTTATTTAGTTTTAAATGTAGCAACGTTAGTATGGATTTGCCTGCCTCAGGTTACATGTCAGTTATTCTGTGAATCTTTTTTTTTTTTTTTTTTTTTTTTTCTAGTACTGCTCTTCCTGTATGATTGTAGTGGTCTTCAAGAGGATGATCGGGGACTCCAGGCTCTGGACCAGTCTTCCAGCTGCAGACGTCCCTGTACCCCTGTCTTCCAGCATCTTTTGTCCACGGCACCCTGATACAGGCCTGAATGCAGGTCACCACAGGTTACTGACAAAGCTCGCTGAAAGGGGTGTTTTGTGTGCGTGTCTGAAAGAAGTGCACATGGTTAAAAATAGCTTGCCCTCCTGTCAATGCTTCGCCATTAAAAACAGCTGGGCTGGGCTCCTGCCTGCATTCAGCCACGAGAAAGTTGATTCTTTCTTTGTGCCGCTATCTTGTCACAACTCCTCCTTTACTGCCACTCTTTGTTGGCTGCTTTGTGCGAGCACCATCACGGAGGCACAGTCAGCCTCATAAAAGGAGTTCATTTTGGATTCACTGGCCTCCGATGAACACTGGGAACTTTCTTTATTGTCCCTCCATCCATAAATCGGCGCTCACTCACCGGGCCCTGTCAGTCTGTCTCAAAAGATTCTTTACGGAGCATTTCCTACTTCTTCCTTTGGACACGTTTTGGGAATTCACCCATGTAGGTAATCAGCCTAATCGCTCAGAGCTGATTTTGAAGCTGCCTGGATGCAAATAGTCCAGCCCCAATGCTCCACTAATTTAATTTGTTTCAGTGTGAAGGTTCGGGGGGGGGGCAGATTTTTATTTTCTATATATGGTAACAACAAAGATCTATATTAATGAGCTGTCAGATGATCTTGTGAGTCTGTTCGAGTGTTATTATTTTTGCTGTCAGTTATGACACATTAGAGCTTTCACTGGCTTTAGGATGAGTTCTCTGCAGGTAAAAGTAAACACAGAGGATCCCACCCATGGAGCAGCTGTCAGAGGCTTCAAACCTGGGCAACCAGGCACTCTAGGGGTTAATGGAAGTAGAGGAGGAGGAGGAGGAGGAGGTCTGGCTTGTCCATGGCACAACCTCCTGCGTTAGAAGTGGTGCTTTCAGGAAGACCTCCTTCACTAGACTTGTCATTTTCCACCTCCCCTCATTGTTCCACCCCATGTCTCCCTCTCTGACTCTCCGTCCCTCCCTTTCCCCCTCCCCAGGCCCTCTCTTCACCCTGTCCAAGGCCTTTTCTGATGCCAAGGGAACAAACACAAGCAAGCAGCAACATGCACCCTTGCATCGACACACTCTCATAAAGACAGACACGGAAACAAAGACAAAGAAGGCACACACACACACACACACACACACACAAACGCACAATCATAAAGTTGCTTAAAGAGCTTTCTTATCTTATCAGCATTGTCACTGCTCTATAATGCACGGCCTATCCTCTCGTCTAATTGCTCAGTGATTCCCCCAAAAAGGGTTGCAATTTAAGAGAAGATTTGGAGTTAACCAAAGCTTAGAGATTACATTTAAATTAATTATTATTTACAGATCTTAAGAGGAATGAAGTTTGATTAAGTTTAAGAGCTGGTATCATTTGAGACAAGAAGTTATAAAGGCATTCATGAAGAGCAGCGTAGGCATTTACCCTTTGTTGTCTGCATGGTGAGCAGGAATATTCACTGTTTAAAAAAAAAAAAAAGAAAAAGTTAAAATAGGTGTTAGTTGAGTTACAGAGCCCAAAGTCCACAACTAAAGGAATGATATTCTCCTCTTAGTCGAGTGTTTCTTCTCTTTTCTTTTTATTTTTCTTCTTCCCTCAGTTATTTGATCACAGAGCAACACATTTGCATAATACCTGCCTGGTAGTTAGTTTGGCACACCTAAAACGAAAACCTAACAGCTGCTTCACACACAGCCAATTCTGACTAATCACCCGATCAATCAGGGCTTCCCCTGGACAGGCCTCAAAGGGTCTTCCAGTCAGCAAGTCAGGAGAAGAGCTGCTGCGGCGTACAGCGTGGCAGAAAAACTTGAAGTTAAAGTTTTTAAATGGATTATTACCAGAAGGGTGTCTCCCGATGTGAGTTAGTGAGTAATGACTAATGAGATGCAGTGGGACAAAAACTGAACGCGTGCCATCAGAAGGAAATATATCCGGGGTGTCTAGAAAAGCCTCTGCCGCACTGCTGGTACTCATGAAACGCATTATTAATCAGCTGACACATTTTTTGTAATAGCCTTGAAATTAGATCGTGTTCACTCCTCATTATCACATTAATTCTGACACCCCCAGAAAAGTCATGTTTTTTGGTGTTTTTTTCTACGAAAGCATGTAAACTTATTTAGCAGAACATTTAAAAGAGCAATGATTATGCTTTCTTTGACACATCTATGCGCTGTGTTTTCGTTTTTTTCTTTGCATGACATTTGAAAAAAAAGGTCAAATATGTTAAAATTTATAATTTCTGGAAATTTCTTCCATTCCCAAATTATTACCCATAATGTTTAGTTTTAGTGATACAACAGTGACTGATAATCACTCCATTTATTTTGTGTAACTGTTCCTTTAAAACAAGTTAAATCTCTTGTGTCATAATGAAAGAAGTGTTCGGTCTTGATAGCCGGACCCTGTTTCAAGTAAATGAAGAGTTTGAGGTTTTATACTGGCAGACTGTAGCACGCAGATAAAGCATAACATCCTCTTTTGCAGTATCTTGAAGCCAAACCCTAAACCCATTTAAAATGTCGTCATCGTAATTAGCTATCATATACGATAACGCATTATTAAAACCTAAAATGAATCTTTTAATTCTAATATCTACATCATATTCCATTTTTCATACAAACTGCTACCAACTCCTCCTTTCATCCTGCTCATTTTCTACCTCACGGCTCCCCGCCTCTGTTTTCTTTGTTCTCAGTCGCTTTCTGCTTTGGCTTCTGTCGCCGCTGCCGTGCTGCTGATGGAAGGGATTGTCTAGTTTTATTAACATGACAGGTGAGCCTGCCCAGCTGCTACCTGACTGTATCTGTGTGCCTGTGTGTTCTCTACACGCGTACTTGTGTGTGCGGCAATAAGACGCAGCTGTCTCATACACGCAACGCACACATGCTTTCATGTAAACCCCTTTCACACAGGTGTTAATGTGACACGTATACGTTTTAATTTACCACGCTAATTACATTTACAAGTTGCAATAACGTAAAGGAGATCAACATATATACATATCATCAACATATATGTATATATATATATATATATATATATAGTTTTCAAACTGGTGGAAAGAAACAACTGGTCACATGCTCTCCGTACTGGGACTTTTTTTTCTGTATTATTACCCTCATATATTACCACTTTGTTTACTTCCTGGGCTGCAAATCACCCATGTAATTTTAACTGCCCTACTGAGACGGCCGTAATATCCCTGCACTTGTATATACACTTTATGATTTCACTCATATGTTGGTGTCCAATACATCTATATTGACTCAGTTAATTGAACACAAGGGACACTGGCTCTATTCATAAAAAAGGCTAAGGAACATTTTTATGAATAGAGGGGTTATTAAAACCACCGTGAGAGGCTTCTAGCAGTTTCATCGGCACGTTTTTTTGTTTTTTTTGTTTTGTTTTTGTTTTTTCTCTTTAGAGAGAGGCATCGGGCTCTCTGTCTGTCATCGACTGCAGTTCAGGCATGACGATTGGCGGGACAGAGGTCTTCCATCTGAGCAGATTTGGCTCCATTACCTGAGTGGTTTACCTTTGTGTTACAGCTCCATGTGGAAAATGAATACACACCTCAATGGTCCTGACCAGCGGGCGTCGTGGGGATTGTTTACATCTGGGCTTTACGGTTTCTAAGGCTTGGAATATTTTTGAATGCTGTTATTTATCTGTAGCCTCATCATATGTCAGGTAGAACATTAAGTTTCATTAACTGAAATCAGATTTTTTTTTGTTTTGTTTTTAACTACTGCAGGTTAAGATTTAAAGTCACTAAAAAAAAAAAAAAAAAAAAAAAAAAAAGCCTTTGGTGTATTGTTTTAGACGGAGAAGTTAAAAGATGCCGACCTGGAGCCACACAACATCCTCTCAAAATAGCAGAAGTGTTTTATTAGCATTCTTTGAGGAGTCAACAAACTAGCTGGCAGATGGACAAAGATAGTGCCGGCCCACTTAGTTAACAGAGTCTAGAGACGGAGACGGCCTGCGCTGACCCACGACTACCATGGCTGACTGCTGGGTAATCCGCCAGCTTGACCACATTTCCATTCGGTTTTTTTTCTCTCTTCAAAAAAACAGGCAGTCACGAAGAATTATCCACAGCTTTTTCTTTTATTAAACTAATGCATGCCTTGACAATCATTAAATCAGCACCGACAAGTGCTGACTAGGCTTTCTCTGCAGAAATAGGTGGATAATGTGAGTTGCCACTTCAAAGGATACACGGGTAGAGGGTTGGTACATGACAAAGCTTCGAAAAGAGGCCAACTCTGTCTGTTTCTTGTGCGGCCAGCCTATAAAGGCAGCAGGTAGAATTAGCACAAAGGTCCCCTCCCCACAAGGAGGCCATTACTCATGAACTATGTTTTTCCATAGAGTGGTATTTTGCGTCTTTCTAGGTGTGGACCTGTCAAAAGACAAGAGCTTAATGCTCTGCATTTCTGCTTAAAGCACACTTTGCCCTTTTCAAATTTTACCATTGTGCCCGGCAAGATCAAACGAGCCCTTTCAACATGCCCCTGTGTTCAACGATCTTTCATGTCTTACCTCATTACTGGAAAACTTTTCTCTGAGCGAGCTGAGGTCTGAGCAGAGTCTGGTCAGACAATAGCGCTGGACGACTTTCACCATAATACAATGAGGAGGACAACAAAGACGTTGTCTCAAATCCCTCTCGAGATGCTGGGCCCCCACACTTTACTGTGGCCTACAGGCCTGTGAATTACAGTAAGACTCCTAAAAGTGAGGATTTGTAACTCCTCTGATCAGACTCAACTCACGACCAGCGAAGGCTAAATCCCTGCGGGGGACTGGCGGCGGAGCAGGGATGAGATGAGCCCCTCTGAATATGACTCTGCCCGTTTTAAACCCTTTTTGATGGAGCTAAGAAGAACGCTTTAAGGATGTTAAATTCAACTTTGAAAAATGTTTGTCTTAGGATGATGAAATATTCAAAGAGTGGTCAAAATGAATATCTAGTAGGAGAAAAGTACATTTCGAATAAATCACAACACTTGGTTTTAAAAAGAATATTTTATTCATACAGTTCCAACACAGCTGCATTTTGGGTCTATGTTTTTTTTTTTTTTTCTTTAGTTCCAGCAAAGTGTTAACATTTCATGCCAGAGCACCAATATTTTTTCCAATCATTTTTGGTGGGGAAGAGCAAACAAAGCTTTGAGTGAATCCTTGAGTATACATTCTCCTCTCTGACTCCGAGAATTGGGCTGTAAAAGTCAGAAAAGCAGACAGAAGGGCTGTTTCACTGATCAGCAGTCCGTCTTAAAGGAAACTACATCCCACGGGCTCACCGTTCGTTCAGCTCTCAAAAAAAAACACACCAGCGCTTAAATTTTCACTTTTTTACTTAATTTTTCCTCTCCGCTTGTTTGCGTGTCTTTTTCTATAACTGCATCTCACGCTTTAACAATTTAATTTCCTCTCCCTTTGATTTAATTTGTTTGTTTAGAAACATTTTTTATCATCATTCCAGTGATAACTGCTTTATAAGCTCAGGTAATTGCAGACTGTCAAACCAGAATGCCAGCCAGAGACAATATAAATATTTGAGTGATTAAAAAAAAATAAAAAGAAAAAAACCTGTTCCTGTTACCTGGCTCAAGTAGAAAATTGAAAATGAAATAAACAGCACCTATTGTGAATTTTCCAGTCTGATGATTTTTCCTCTCTTTGGAGGAGTCCGCCAATAAGAGCGAAGCTTTTGTTTCTCTTATCACACCCTGTTCATTTGTCTCCCAGCCGGAAAGTCGTGTTAAGATAACGCCATCCTATCATCTGATTGTCTTATCAAACTTGAACGACACAGCACCCCCTCCTTAGACCCTCTGATGAAAAGGTTAAGTGCTTCAGACACCTCATGTTTTAGTTTGTGGTCAAACTACTTAAAAATGCTACAATCTAATGCAATATTACTAGTTTATTTAAGATTTATTTTCCACACTGATGTTCAAGACTCATGTAAACCGATTTAATTTCGTATGGCCTCCTCTCAACATTTCAAGTGCAAGAGTGTGCAACCCTTATGCAGCATTTGACACCGGGGTCAGTGGAATTGCCCCACTTCAACTAAAAGACATTTAGTTTGGTTTGGAAAGTGAAAACTCGGACACCATTAATTTGTTTGCTCTCCCACTAGTCATGACCACAGCAAATGCCATCACCTCAAAAGAAGTGGCCGACCGGTCCTCACTTTTATTTGTTTGTTTCTTTGGAGGGTGTGAGAAGTTGTGGAGCCTGGCTGCAGAGGACATTGCACTTGCGCCGGGGGTGGAGGGGTGGTGGGGTTGGGGGTGAGGGTGGGGGTTGGGGCAGTTTGCATGGACCATCCAGAAGGAAATCTGTGCAGGGAGAAAGCTATAGGCAGCTAGCAAACAAGTTAGCTTTCCACAGAGCGGGGGGTGGATGTGGCGATGGCACTGGGAGGGGTGGGGATTCATTTAGCCAGGCATAGCTGCTCTTGTTTGTGGTTGTCCCTGACAGCCTCGGCAACGCTGCTCCAAAGCACCTGTGTTTGCTCACTAGCTTTCCCCCAATCTGCTCGAAAAATGCTGTGAGCATGTCACATGGTGGCCAGATAGCCCGGGCACCATGGGAATACAAAAGCAGGGGCTTTTAGAACAGTTAATCATTAATGGAGGCCTCTCTTTTGTTCCCATTCAACTCCATGCTGACAGAGGCTTTGATATTACATATGGCATACAGGTCAGACGCAAATATAGCCAAATACATCGACGGGAGAGAGCTTTCAAATGGCGCGGCGCACGGTGATGAAAGTCAGCGGCAATGGAGGTGTTCATCGCTTGAAAAGCCTTTAAGCATCTGCAGAGGGAAAGGGAGAACATACAGGTCAATTTCACATTACATCGTGTGCAGTTCAATGTTATTTTACAATACAATAATCACATGCTGGAGTTGACTGCCAGCATTGGCTCTGATTGGCAGGATGGCAATTAGGACGAGTCTTTGGGATTGAAGGCCATTTTACCGACCTCACGATTAATTAACATTCCCTAATCTTGGTTTGCTCTCCATCTTGAACTGTCAATGAAAACTCCAGAGCTCATTTCACGCTTGTCAAAGTAGGCTTTAGAATAAGGGGGGGGGGGGGGGGGGGGGGTACAAATGTGTAAACTTGCTTCCACAAAGCAGGGCCAACTTTATCTGGCGTGGAGATTAGGTCTGCTCAGACCACTTTCATATAAAGAACTAAAAGGGTCAGAGACAAACTCTTATCTCCCTTTTGCCTCGGCATGCCAATGGTTCTTTATTGAAAGTTTGTCTGGACCCCACCCACCCTAACCTCCCCAGAGTGCTAATAATACTGTATGGGACTTGGAGAGGATAGTGAGACCACAAACATTTACGGCTGAAAATGCAGCACAAGTGCAGGCAAGTGGCCACTCAATGCAGTATGCTCGGTGCGCAAAGAGTCAATCATTAACACAGCACTTTTAGTGATATCAGCTCTCTCACTGACTAGAAGTCGAAAGATAAGTGAAGGTTGCGTTTCAAGGAATGAAGTAAGGCTCCTACCTATAACTTAGGTGCTTTAGTAAACATACCAGCCCACACAAAGGTTTCTTTTAAAATGTTTGTAGTCAGTCGCCATTGCCTCACCCAGACAATATGTCCCCAAACTGGAAAACAATAGCGAAATTATCCGAGTTTATGTCTGTGCTGACATCAGATTTCCTCATTCCTGTCAGCCCGATTCGAGTCTTAACTTTCTCAACACTGGGAAATTGTTTCTGTCTTAACTTCATGGGTTGCATTCTTCCTCTGTATAAGATCGCATTTCCATAAAAATGATTTAAACCCAATGAACAATTTTCAGTCATTTCCTTTCCGTTCAATTTCAACACGACGCAGAGACTGAGGCACACAATAAAAACACTGTCTTTGTCACTTGTGAGCATCACACAGCAATAAATCTTTCCCCTTCATACAGCAAGATCTATCTACAGCATGTTTATTTGCTAACCCTGGTCACTGGTGATAAGGGCCACCGATGTGTCCAAACTGTACTTTGGCTCCCAGTCTTTCAAAACACCCATGTTTGTAACAGCACATTTGCCCCAACATGAGAGGAAAATCACAAAAAGCGCTTATACATCCTCTGCCTCAGCTAGAAGGAAATGGATTCATCTAACCAGAGTCAAAGGATGGACTTAGCAAGTGCATGTTTCAAACAAAAGTTCCTGTTTCAGGAGGGAAGGTGCACGGGTGATGGATGGCTTGGCAAACATAGCTGACATACCTGGGCAATGCCATGGGCCGGTCACAACCCGGTATACTGAGAGAGACATTGTATGAGTTTGAGTGTGTGTGTGTGTGTGTGAGTGAGTGAATGAGTGAGTCAGTGCAACAGTGTGGCTCTTCCAAAGCTATCCTCCTTCCCTCCGAGGCATCCTCTCCTTCCTCTCCTCCACTCGGGCCATGGGGATCGTTTCAGTCAGCAGAGCCCTGTTTGACAGAGACACAGCCTTCATATAAATCCCATCCTCCTATTTATTTGATGTGCAGTTCTACTAGGACGCCTTCGATCCGCCCTCAGGGAGCCCGCATCTCAAAACACTCAAATAGTCTGGGTGTGCAGATAAGCACGAGGCAAGAATTATACTCTCAAATTCCCAAATCCTTATAGAGCATTGTTCCAGGCCTTTGTAAAAACGCGATCACAGCAAGAAAACTGACAGCTGCTATAGAACTGTGAAGAATTTTAGCTGCTCTTTTAAGTATAATTATGTATATTATAATGTCAAACATAAACAGGAAAATGTGAAATACGTGAAAAGAAAACGACAAAACAAAAAAAAACCCCATCTTCTTTGAGCTTTTTCCTCGGGTGCAGTTTGGAGCGTGGGAGATGGGTCAGTGCAGTCTGATGGGTGAGTGGTAGACCTTTACAGAGAACACCCAGGAATGTTTAGTTAACTTGCCCGTCGCATTCAAGCATGTGTGTCAAAGGTGTTTACAGGGTGTTGACATTCACACACTGCCAGAGAGGTAATTTGAGTGGTATAGCAGTGTCTGCTAGAGATGTGCCTTGAATTAAATTGTCAATGGAAATAATAGATAATAGCAAAGACTTCAAAATGTATCAGCAGGAAAAAGATTTATGCAGTTGTTTTTCCATTTACTATATATATATATATATATATATATATATATTAATTAATGTATTTTTGAGTGCTCGGTAATCTTTCAGTATTTTCTTTATCTTCTTTGTAATATTTTTACTTCATATTCAACCAATTTCTTATTATTTCTGAAAAAAAAATTAAATAATCCCAAAGAGTCACATGGTTTTGATCCTCTATCCCAGCAATAATTTTAATGACATCCACACAGGCGCCCAGCAACCAGCCGCTGCTGCGTGCTGCACAACCGTCCCTGACGGTCCACTTTCTTACTGATTGATTGTTATTAATTATATGGGGTTATGGTAGGACAGAAATTCATATAAATATTTAGATACATTTATTTTTCAGATGAAAGTCAAAATTGAATTTGTAATTAGATGGATAGGTTTGTTGCCCTTTTTATTTATGAAATATTTGTTCACATTTATAGAATTCCATTACATGCATACTGTTGGGTCTAATACACTAACTCTACTTTTTTTGAAAAATGCGCCTTTACTGCATTTTTCAGTAAAACAAACTTAACCATAATTGGATATATGACCATTTTATTTTTATTTGATAACAGAAGCTCTGCTGATATAAATTTCACATTTTTAAGAATTTTAAATTTCAATTTGTGAGTTTACTAAAACATGTTTGTATTTTTTTTATTTATTTATTTGATTACCATGTAAGTTAAGTATAATTACACTAGTAATGAATTTCATGATGCAGCAACATTTTTTACAGCTGATAATGTAGGGTTATATTTGTCATTATAAGCAATAAAACATAACTGCATGTCACTGCAACCATTTAAACATTGTTTAAAAATTGAAACTTTTGTCTTCAAACTATTTCTTTAAAACCCACATTTCTACATATTTATATTTTGCTTTGGGGTTTTTTGTTTTTTTTGTTGTTTTTTTTTTTTTTTATAAAAATGAAATAAGACTTGTTTTCTAATAGTATAAGGATGCTGTCTAACGGAAAAAAGGCAAAAACTTTTTTTTTAATTTGAAAAAATATATATTTTTGCATTATATAACTAAACTTAAAATATAGAATGAAATAAAATAGCCAGAGCAACATATTCATTTTTAATCATGTTTTTAAGATGCAAATGACAAAAGTCCAACCGCAGCAGTACGGTGCCTGCAAGTCCTGTCTGTTTGTCTGTCGGCCCTCGTTTCTGTCTGTCTGTGAGTCCGTCCACATGACCACCCACTGAGAGCTCTGACACTGAAAGTGATGGGTTCTGTCCCCGTCCTACCAGCTCTACTACACTGACCTCTGGGTGACAAAACAGCTAACTTATCCAAGTGCCTGGACCCCCAATTACTTTAGGTCACGTCCCATCCACGTTTACACGTTTAACATCCGAGCCACACACCAGGAAACTACAAGCATCCCTCAGACCGCCACTGTCTCAGGTAATTGGAGGAGTGTTGTAAGTTTCCTATGACTCATACGGCTCTCTTCTCCACCCATGAATGCTAGAAGATTGTAGGTCGTAGTTAACTTTAGAAACGAAGTCCTCTCAACTCATAAATTACACGGCAACGGACAGCCTTAAGCGGTGTTGAAATGCCTCGAACAGAGCTTTATTTCAGCGTTGCTGGAGCGTGAAGCTGAGAGCACCACCCCACAAGGAGCCTGGCTCTCACAAGCACACATAAGACAGCTATTTATCTTGCCATACCTGAGGTCTGACATGCTGGCAAAGTAGTACTGATGCACCGAAGGTGGATGTGAAAACAAGCACTTACTGTTTCTTAATAATGTTGCTCTTTAAGATAATTCTTCCGTTGCAGGTCATACATTTTTTTTTTTTTTTTTTTTTTTTTTTTTTTGTGTGATTGGAGTCCCTGTGAATGGTCGTAAATTTAACATTTCTGCCCCAAACAAAAGGGTTTTCCTTCCTGGGACCTGTCTTGGCACAGCTACCGACACTTTGAAATCTGATCTGATAGATTAAGAGCTTATCCATTAGAATAAACCATTGTGGAGTCACCGTGAGTTGTGTTTTCACTCTGGTGAAAAAAAAAAAAAAAAAAAAAAGAGCAGTTTTCATACAATGTCTGTATACTGTATATAAAAGCCTTTTGTAACCAAATATCATCACCTTCTTCAAATGCTTAATACTCTAAAAGAAAAAGTATACACAGTCTGTTTGTTTCATGCAAACGTGACAGTAAAAACAGCCGGTGAACATCTTTCCTCAAAGAGTCTGTTTCACAACATCATATTGTGTTGAAATCATCCTCAGTCTGACCACCCAGGGGGTCCTGACACCGCAACCTTTACAGAGGGGGATGGGCTTCAGTGTGCGTGTTTGTATTTTGGCAAGTGTCTGTTCACATGCATGAATACGCTCCTTCATCTTATGTGTATTGATCCTCCTGTGTATCACCACTACTCCTCTTTTGTTTGTTTGTTTGTTTGTTTCTGATTCATTTGCTATTGTTGTTTTATTCCCAGCGGACTCTGGTGGTGGAGCCCACTCCGTGCAGCGCCATGCAGACAAGCGTTACACGTGTTGACAGTGAACACACGTTCAGAGAGTCGGTGAGTGTAAGCGCAAACTCTAAGCGGCACGGGAAAACAAAAGAGCACATTATGAATCCTTCTTTCAGCCAAATCCACTACACTTGTTTTATTTGCCCTCTCTAGAGGTTGGAGTTGCCATCGGGTCATATAATGGCCACATCTCATTTCTCCCTCAAGAGCCTTCTGGAGCTTTCTGCCTTTGCTCGGACGAGCACGGCTTTGCTCATTTTCCTCACTTTCATTTGACTAATAATTATTTGTATATAAGTGAAATTCAGCTGCTCTAAAATTTCAAGTCAGTCTCACACGAGCATCGTTATCGCCCTCGCTTCTTGACTTGTGCTTCCCTCTCTAAGACAAGAAGAGGGGTCAGCCTTTATCCCCCCTCGCTGGCAGCAACCCTGCCTTTTATGGTAAAGTGAAACCGATTCAAGCCCTAAATGAGTACACATGTTAAGATGAACAGCGATACACACGCGATAACCCATTCAATTTGTCAGCACCATCATGGCAGGCAGAATGTGGACAGATAAATGACCATACAGTATGGCGAACAATGGGAATTAAAAGTATAGGGCAGCTGGGCTCTTATCTGGCCCAGGGAAGAAGAAACCAGGCAACAAAGGGAGGCCTACATCTAAGAGGCTTGATGCATGGGAAAGCCATGGGCCGGCCATTGTGGCTGCCCTTCTGCTGAGCAAATAGTCCAAACTGTTCATTCCCCATCTCCCATTCTCTCGCCGGTACATTGTTTGTGTCCTTGCATTTCATTCTGACTGGGGAAGATTGCTCTCAGGGCCAGTGAGCAAACAGTCCAGAAAAGAGCCAGCTATCTCCTGCCGTTCCCAGGAGAACTAGCATTTTTATTTCAGCTCCAAGCTGTCAAAGGATTGGAGAGTTTATGTCAGGATCCTGAATTAATTGCTCTAAGCCTCGGGGCCGACGCCGGCGTTTTTATCACCAAATGTTTGGTAAAATGTTTCTTAGCAAATTATGCAGCACCCCCTCCCCACCAGCTCCTTTCTGAGTCACCAAACATTTGGTATTGGATACATACAGGATGAGTTTCAGCAACACAAATGATGTGGTTTAGCTGCTGTGACAGCACGGTGATGCGAATGCTGATCGGGTATACCGCGGCTGTCAAGGATTTGATGGAGTGAAGGCAAACAGCGAACTTTTGCGTGTGAATTTGTGTGTTTTCTACCCTTCCATGATGCTATGTGCACGAGCCAAGCCTGGCAGTAAAACGAGTGAGCTTACAGATGCCTCAATAAACTATAGATGTTCAGACATTTGGTGGACGAAGCTTTAAAGGCTCCAAACTGTCCCCTAAACTGCCAAACTGACTTCACAGCCGTCTGCCATCCTCATATCTATCCCATGCTACCAGTTGCCTAACTGCTATATACTTTGTATCAGATATTTGGAGCTGGGAAACTCCTACGTGTGCTTAAAAGCCATGTATTTAACCCAGCTGAATGTTGCAAAAACAACAACATGCGACTGAACTATTTAAATCTGCAGCTTTTTTGCTTAACTTTCGTCTCAAAGCATCCTCAAATTCAGTCAGCGGCGGCTGCACAGCTGTTGAGGCCTCGTAGAGCAGTTATTTATCCTCATCACTGGATTCAAAAAGCAAATCTGACGTTTTTTTTTTACTTCTGTCTGATGAAAACTCACGAAAGGAAGCGAAGCTTCAGAACACTTCAGGGTTATTCAGCCATGTTCTACAAGTTCCTTATACGGGCAAGTTTAGATTTTTAGTAACTGAAATGGAAGGAAATAAAAAGGGAAAAAGAAATCAATAAATGTTGTTTTCGTAATTCTGAGCAGACCCTTCAGCCACAACATATGCAGCCAGACTTAGAACAGGGGGCTCATGGGAGGAAGAGCTTAAAGACAAACCATGGACTTGACTGCATCGCAGTGAGCGCTGTAATATATTTATTGTTAATAGTCAAAATCACACTTTTGATACATTTTAAAGCATCTGGCTCCTTGCACAATATTTAAATGTGTTTGTCATGCCTAAACAATTTTTTATTTGTCGTGGATTTCTTTTTTTTCTCTTAAATTTGCAGAAAATATATTCCCTAAGAAATACGCATCACTTTATTCACGTGTTTGAATGTTTTCTTTTTCAACGCCATCGCCAACAGTTATGCTCTTTGGCGCTAAATAGCTGAATTTAAAGCCGCCACATGTCCTCAAAGAGCAAGTGCAGTGCAGCTGACCATATTTGCATCCAAAAGCCATTAGCAATATGTCACTATGCCACTTCATGTTTTGCCATTTGTATAGATAAGCCTTTCATGTCATCCGCACGTCACTGACTTCCATAAATCAAGGTGTTAGTGACGTTATGCTGATCTGGTTGGTGCCAAAAACACGAAACGCCTCTTCGTATGAATGATTTGCATATGAAGGGAAGTCCATGTTAAATTTGCATCATTGCATGAATGTAACTGTTCCCTCTTCTTTTAAACTCAAAGAGTAGTCGCTTGCAACAAGTCTGGACCCACGGCACATCGAAACTAGTCAAACTATGACGCCCAATATGTGCAGCTTCACATTTCATCGTTCTATTGCTGGACACTTCAAGATAAGAGCTAGCTCTGACCAATAAACCTGCCAGTTGACTCCTTAATCTGAAAGGATATTAGGTGACAAGCACCAGGATGTTTCTGTCAGCGTTAACCAGGCGAGGGTTAAATTGTGTGTATCAGGGGACCACTCTGCAGTGAGGGAAACATACAGGGCCCATCCTTCACTATAATCTGCTCAACAGCCCTATAGACACCTCCCAGCTTTCTTCAATCCTTCAACTGAGCATCCGTCTCTCCACTATAAATAACACAGCCATTTATATGGGATTAAATTGGGGATTAATTTGATTCAAGTCAGGGTATGAGAATTCATTAGAAGGCTGACAGTGACACTATACATGGAGAGAATTTAATTTGAATCCCCCGGGGGAACCACTATAAGACACCAGAACCGTGTTAAAATAGAGCTCTGACAGACAAGGGGGATGTTGTCTTTCACTCTTAAGGTTTCAAGAGCATGAGAGTGGAACTTTATTCCTGTTGATGAGCTGTTATCGAATGAAGAGGAGCACTGCCGGGAGGTGAGGGTCCTGTGAAATAGTTGGGTCATAGTTGGGTTGGGGAGGAGGGCGATTGCTGGAAGGAGGAGGGTTATACTCAGGTTTGGCCCCGTATATCTGCACGGATCAAGGCATGCACATGAACGGGAGGAATGAAAGGTACAGCTTTTTCACACAGATTTAGCTCTTACTCGTGTATGGTATTAAAATGAGCACATTATTTGAATGTCAGTGATTCTCATGAATGTTGAAATGGCATATCTATTGCAGTCACTTCCGACAAGCAGTGCAGTGTAAGGCAAAGGCATTAAATTCAACCCGAACGCTGATTACAGAATATACCCCTGCAGAACACCGGCCTGGCATTCTCTAAATTGGACAACTCCCATTGTAAGATATCCTATCAGTGTGCACATGTCTGCATAGGAGAACATATACTGGACAAAATATTCCGTAATTTGTTATTCCGAGGACAGCACTGGGGGCACACGGGCTTGTTTGCCTTTGCAGGGAGAGGAGATTGGATTGGGGGTTTAAATGAATTGCTGGCGCACCACGTTTATAGGTTTCATTAACTTTTAATGAGTTGAGTGTCCTTCGACGTGATTGGCTGGCAAAGCTCAGCCTTCACTTCCTGGAACTGGAGCCGAGGGGGAAGTGAGGAGCATGTTGGCTTCCATGTTTTGACCATGTGCCACTGAATGCGCCACTCTGGGTGGAAATGGCTCTGAAAATAAAGGGGATGTAATGCCGTACCATTTGTGGTCCCTATTCATCAGCGATGGCAAAAGCTGAATCGCGAAAAACCTGGAGGCATCAAGTCTCAAGGGGAATAAAGAAACTACGGCACATCAATCACTGTCACGCAGGCATGCCTTTACCACTCCTGACTGACATATCATTTTATGGCTGCTTTGCCAGCGAGGTTTGATCTCAAAGACCGGCATGAGGGCCACTGGGAAATGCCTGTGGAATTGTCAAGGAGGAGCTATAATCATGAGTGTGTGCATGAACGCAAATGCTTCCAGGACATAACTCCACCGATGTCTAACTTCATATTTTGAGCACCTTAAATCTCCATCCAATAAAATATTGTTCTGCGTGGTTGATCACACTTTGATTTTCTTGCATGGAGGGGTGTTGTGTATGTCCATGCTTCTCCTTGAAAGGCGAATCTCCCTCTTCAGTGTGTGGCTGGGCATCACCTCAGTGCCTCTCTGAAACACAGGCTTTAACAGTCATTCAGTTTTGCCTTTATCGGGTTAACACACGATGGAATGATACCCTTCAAAAGTTTGCATTACTGTAAGTTAACGGTGCTTGATATTCAGTGGTTGTCAGCTGGTTTAGAAAGCTGAGGACCGTTTCTCTTTCACTTGCATGACGTGGATAAACACTGACCATCCATCCACTTCCAGCCGTATAAAAAGCAGCGGAGTATTGAGAGGCACCCCGTCCAGACCTGAATAGATTGCCTTTAGGTCACTGCATGTCCCACCAGCTGTTCCCTCGCAGTAGTCAATTGGCATTGTTGATGGATCTTTCTTTCTCCCTCTCTTTCAGTCTCAGGACATGAAGGAGTCCTGCGCTGGAATGTCACAGAGTCGTGTCAGAAGAGTGCGGACACATCACAGTAAGCATCCGCATTCTCAGCCTGTCCATGCTGCCATCCCTCTCTTTTTCTCCATCTCTCTGGTGGTCTCTCTTTCTCACCAAAACACACACAGACACATCCACCTCCTTCTTTTCATCCTCACCATCATCATAAAAGATCACAAGAATTTCCTTTTCCTGGGTTCAAATTCACAAAATAAGATCCAACTCTGCCAGTTATAAATCAAACTGGGACACGTTACAACATTTTTAAAAGAAAAAGTGGTATTTAGGAATTTAAAAAAGTTAATATTGTAGACATAAAAAACATATTAAAGATATACACAAAGCAAAAGAAAGCAAAAAGGTTATAAAAGCAAAATGATGCCAGATTTAAGTGTGTTTTTTTAAGGAAATGGCCTAAGCAAGCTCTAAAAGGTTATTCCAAGTCACTACCTCTCCAAAGCCAGTTTCTGCTCTCTTTGGCCCTTGCATCAAATATCAATAAAGCTTGACAAACAACATCTAAGGACTGATACAGTTGCTGATATATACTTGAAAGAACAAGTACAACAAGTACTGACTATTTTCATTTAGAGTTTTTTTTTTTAAATATTGATCAATGTTTTCATGAAAAGGCCATCACAGCCAAACAATTAGGCTACTTCAGGCACCCTGATGTATGATTTAATTTTCTTTATCAACTTTCTTCACGTATGCATTTATTTCTATTAATGAAAAAGAAAATAACTTAGGAATGATTGAAGCTAAACAATTAATATAAGTTAAACGTGAACCTAAAACGTTGAAGTTGAGGCCTCTTAGAAATTCAAATCCACATGACAAGTTCATACATACAATTACAATTCAGCAGCTGAACAACATATTTATACAAAAGAAATCCGATTTTATATTATTAAAATGGCTTTCTCTTTTTTTTAGCTGTGAAGTGCAACTTTCTTTATAGTGTATTTTGATGTGCATTTCCAGGCTACATTTTTGTCTGAAAATAACAAACTGGATTAAATTTGCATTTCTGTTTACTTGTTAGCTCCCTTACACATAATATTTTATGACAATATCAATTTGTATATAACGTATACAGTTTTTTTTATATTTTTACATATATATGTATATGTTTTCTATTTTTTTAAATTTTTTTATATTATTTGTACTCATCCTAAATGAAAAATAAATCAATTACCAAGCATTAAAAACCAAATATATAAGACTTTTATGACAGCAAAATTATTAATTATATCCTAATTCAAACAGATGTTGAAATTGTATTTATTTATTTTGTTGTAAAAACAACAGTATTTCTTTACATACAGGCCTATGTTGTTTTACATATATTTAATTTTCGTATAGGCTAAGTCTTCTGTTTTATTGTCTATTTTTTTTAGATAACAAAGTAATGATGAGTAATTTTTTTTTTTTGTTTTTTGTTTTTTTGGTCCAATTGACATTAATAAGTGCTACGGGGACAGACGGGACAGCGGAGCGTCACACCGGAATGGGCCGCCTGCTGAGAAATCATGGGTGGCTTTGAGTTCTGACTTTGTGGTCCCTTTAATATACTGAGGGACGGCAGTTTGCCTTGCTAAGATATGGGATTAGGAGTATTTCTGGTGAAAGAGGAGTTAAGTCGGGCTAGTGTGGACGGTCCCTCCCCTGCAAAAGGCTGAGACAGAATTACAGCTTGTTGGACCGGTGTCCCGCCGTCACCATGGAGACAGATCTACTTGGGTGTTCCAGTCCGCGGGCTGCTGCGCGCAGACCTATAGGTGCGGCAGTGCACTGATGTGTGTATAACAGCCTACCATATGATTCCCTCTAATAATGCTACATCTGATGTTAAAAGCCAAAAAAGGACCTGATGAGCGGAGCGCTTATAAACAACGAAGAGCCTCATAGTAAAAACATCCAGCTCTGGCTATTTATTAATTATTGAGCGTCCCGGACGCTTCTGCCCTGGTGGCAATGATTATCAAAGTGCTTATATCTACGATTTCCTTCTTATATGGAACTCCTGTTGTGAAAGGCAGCACAGTTGCCGCGCTATAAGGAGCTGACGCCGATGGGTGGATGCGCATATGGCTTATAGGGTACTGAGTCATTCACTGAAATCAGAGGCCCAAACTCCCCGAGGCATTAAAATATCTCATTTAGGCAGTCTGGTACAACTAGACGCTCATTCAAGACACGAAAGTTAAAAAAAAAAAAGAGAGAGAGAGAAAAAGACAAAAAACAAATCACCTCTCATGTTTACAATTTACAATTAAGAGGAACTATGATCGGTGGATGATTTTATGCCGTTTACAATAAACTTTTTTGTTTATATACATACCCAGGTGAGACAAAATGGATCATATTTATGTTGTATTCGTTGAAAAAAATGTCTTCGACGTCCTGCTCCTTGCAAAAGATGCAACTGGATGCATTGTGTCTCTGTGAAAAAGAAAAAGTCTGATTTCCAGGCCTTGATCAGGAAACATGCTAATTCGACCCCAAGAAATACAGAGAAATCAAGTTACAGGACTAAAAAGGATCAGTCGGCACGACCACCCTTTATTCGGTTGCTATAACAACAGATGTCCTCGTCTACGACGGCGCAGGGCCGTGGATCTGCAGAGGTATTCCGAACTCATAAACTTAGGAGACGGAGATGGTCCAGAGTTGTGGCCTCGGCTCGCGTTTGTCCGCCGGAACAGATTGCAGAAGGTTACCTTTGAACCGGCAAAGATCCAAAAGGCCAGTCCCTTGTCGGAGGGCTCCAGAGGGGGCTTGACCGGGGTTAACCTGCCTTCAAAGGGTCCGCGAGAGCCGCCTTGAGAAACAAATGTTTAATAATGGCTGAAGGACATTTTGGAGAGCTCTCCATCCATTCTACATCTCTAAATTTAGAGATGGGTTGAATATTAATTTGAATGTTTATTTGTAATGTAATATGATCCACATTCTTTTATTATTATTATTATTATTATTATTATTATTATTATTATTATTATTATTATTATTATTATTATTATTATTATTATTATTATTATTGTTATTGTTATTATTATTATATTTAGATTAATTCTGTTTTTTAATAACGTCCCAGTATTATTTACTATTCAAGCAATGCGTGCATTTTGTTTTAACATGATAAATCAGAACAAGCACTTCTGTCAGTCATTTTGTTTATAATTAGTCCGACTGTTTAAAATATACCATCATCAAAATGAAACGAACCTAACGGGTTTTTAGAGGTACATGTTAAGGCCGATATAAGGTCCGTCCTGCAGTTAAACTCGCTTTCTGGCATCTGTGCGGCAACATGATATCAATCAGCATCACACTGCAAAAAAGAAATATCCAGCAACAACTCATCAAGCGCACGTTAGGTCTCACGTGCCGCTGAACAAGTGCAAAGATAATCTTTTCACGCCTGTCGTCCGGCTTAAAACAACATAACTTTTCCAAAATAAAGTTGTAGGCGCTGACGGAGATCTCTCATCGCTTGTCCTCGTTTCACAAAGTGGCCAGCGATGATAGGATGAGAAGTATATTCATCTTTATTATTGTTGTCGTTATTAATCGGTTTTCAGGTCAATTCAGAGGCCGTTTTGTTTTTTTGTTTTTTTTTTTAGTTTTTTGCTTTTTTTTTCTTTTGTTTTGTTTTTGCAGTGCAGGAGCATCTCTCCATCTATCACGCCACTCAGAGATACAGGAACTCGGAGAAGCCTCCATCACACATCCTGCAGATCCCTCCAGCTTTACACCACCCTCTGGCACACAGATCCATTCAGCTTGACACCACCCTCTCTATTCAATATGTCTCTTTTCCCATGAATTTAGGATATCATCTTCTGCCCCCACCCCTCCCCTACCCCTCTCGGTGCATTCCGAGGAATCTCCCTTAAATGATCTCGCATAGAAGAAAAATAAAAGTTTAAGAAAGAGAGCGTTACATAAAAATACCAAAAGCTTCATACCTGTGCAAAATAGCCGGTGCACATCGTTGGCAAGCCACACAGGAGCCCATTGTAGAAGCTCGCCTTCTGCCTTCTGCAAAGGGCTCCAGACATCACGGCATTTATTTGAGCTCAAACTCTGTCACTGTTGACTTTAGCACAAAGCAAAGATTTCACTGCCCCGCTAGTTAAAAAAAATGATTATTTTACAGAGATATCGATCAGTGTGCTATAAAAAAAAAATCAGCTTAGCATTATATGTCTAAAATGAATAGAACGAAATGTAATGTCTGTGTAAATTTACAGAGCTGTGGCGTCCTATTCAAAGTTTACACTTGTGCAATTTGGTTTGTGTGTGTACTCTTCCTATATGTGGGCATAGCCTCCACTCTATTGTTTACTGGCTTTGTTTATTCGCAGATCACTCTGTTTAAAGTACGATCTGTAAAGAGGGTCTGGAGAATAAACGCACACTTTAGGCCCTACGTGTTCAGAAGTCGAAGGGGTGTAGTTTGGGTATAAAGGGAGCAGAAACGTCCCCCCGAACCGTCCCCGGCCTTGGATTTGAGCGCAGCGGGGAAGAGCGGGCAGGAGGGGAGCTGGATCGCATGTGGACCACGACTATCTTATCTAACGAGAAGGGAGGGCCCGACTACTTTAAAAAATACGGAGCAGACAATGGGACCCCGGGTTGTAGGGAGAGAAGTTAGAGCTTCACTTTCAGGCGGCTCTGTTCCCAAATCAGCCCTTTTTTCCAGCAACTATTCTCCTGCGTCGCGGGAGGCTGTTTTATGTGACAATGACACTTAATCTCATTCACTGATCTAAACTTTGCAGCGTGTTGTGTGTGCGTGTGTTTGTGTGACGGAGGGGGAAAAAATGGGAGACAGGGATACTGTGCGCCATGGGTGACTCACAGGAATGCATGGCGCTTGATTGGCAGTTTTGCCATAAGCTGTATGTCACTTTATGTGTGGGAATTTAAGTGTTCGTATATTCGTATCACCTGAGCCGCTCTTCAAAAGCGTGTCAACATTTTGCTCAGCTGAATTTGAGTGCGGATGAATAGCGTGATATTAATTTATGTGGAGGACACTCGGTTTAAAGATTCTTTTTTTGTGCTCTTCTAAACTTCTTTGTGCTAAAATCTTATCTCTTCAGTTCCAAAATATATACACAGTAGTAGTAGTGGTGGTGGTTCTGGATAAACCATTTTTTTTTCTTCCTTCCCATCAATATCTCAATTTGTGTTTGGGATTAATGAGCATATATTGTTTTGTTTGCATTTCCTGGGAGACAAATTGAGAACAGTGTTCCCGGTTTTATCCAGCAAAGCTATATTAATCCCCTGCTGAAAGTATGTGCTTTATTAGACCAGCATGTGGATGGGAATGAATTCAACGATTTAATTTTTTGTAAAAATGCATAAATATAAAATGTATTTTGTGCCATTATTTGGAACTCATTTACGTTCAGATGCGTGCCTTCTGTCTTCAAATGTCTTCTCCACCAATGTTTCTCCTTAACATTTAATGCCTTTTCTTTATTTTAACATTTAAAATGTGTTTGATTTGTCTAAAAAATAAATGTTTCTGCTTATGTGTCATATACTTTGCGGAACAATGGCAACGCACGGGCTGTAGACCTCACTGAGTGGAGGAGACGCATCATCTGATCTACTATAATAATAATAATAATAATAATAATAATAATAATAATAATAATAATAATAATAATAATAATAATAATAATAATAATAATAATAAAGATAATAATAGTAATAATAATAGTAATAATAATAGTAATAATAATAGTAATAATAATAATAATAACAGCATTCAGGGGAAAAAACAATTACACTTTAATATAGATTCTATTCTTGTCACTACAAGAATTCACATATACAAGCCATAAATAGGAATTACATAAATGATTGGACAAATCCTGCCAGGCATTTAAATTCGTTTTGGAATCCAGTTATGCAGATGAAGACTAACTTACAATAAGCTGTTGTTTGTCTTTGGGGTCCATTCTTGAAGTCAAACAGATCTCACCACATTAATTTGATTATTTTCATCAACAACCTCTCTCAAAATAATTACACTACTAACAAACTCGACAACTAAAACGGTGGGAAAGGTCAAAAATATCAGTAATGCATATTGTACACAAAGTCTATATTTTTTGTTTTTGTTTTTTACAAATGTACAAATTCGAGTGGGAGGAAAGAAAGTCCACATCAGGTTATGGGGGGGGGGGGGGTGAAGAGTTTATGAGGAGTTCATGATCGGCCTGGAATAAACGCCTTGGTAGTAAGATGTGTCAGGTATAGATGCAGAATCCAGACTGGCTTTACCCGCCATGGAGCCCATGGAAAGAGGTCCGGCCATAGGGGAGCCATAACCGGAGTAGTGCATCACTTGCTCATAAGTCTTAAGGTCCATTTTGTGATGCTGCTGCTCCGAGGACATGAGGTTGTTGATGGAGAAGGGGTGGTTGAAGGAGTAGTGGTGCTCGGGCTTCAGGTGGGCTTCGTGCGCAAGGACTGAGTGATGCTGAGACATGAGGTGCTGCCCCTGAGACACCGGGGAGGCGGCGGTGTGCTCCGGGCTCAGGGCCTGGCTTGTCTTCATGTCCGACAGGGACCTTTTGTGATCGCTGGAGGAGGAGTTGGAGTGCGGGGACTCGTTTCCGTTGCAGCTCTCCGAGCTGCTGTTCGAAGACCCCCCGTCTCCTGCTTTGCGGCCGGTGTCCTTCATGGCCATCTTCTTTTCGCACTTGAAGCGCTTTTGCCTCCTCAGATAGCAGCCGTTCTCAAACATGTTGCCGGAGTCCGGGTGTAGAGTCCAAAAGGAGCCTTTCCCGGGTTTATCCGGCGACCTGGGTACTTTGAGGAAACAGTCATTGAACGACAAAGAGTGGCGAATGGAGTTTTGCCAGCGCTGCTGGTTCTGTCGGTAAAAGGGGAAAAGGTCCATTATCCACTGGTAGATCTCAGCCAGAGTCAGCATCTTACTGGGAGACTGCTGGATAGCCATGGTGATGAGAGAGATGTAGGAATACGGGGGTTTAGCGTGCGTGTAGCTCCTGCGGTAGGTCTTGGGATCTCTGGACCTGTTGATGTTAGACTGTCCGTATATGGGGCTCATGGCGTTCATGTTGGTGTACGATGTCAGGGCGTTCATGGACGCGGGCTGTGCGGTCATGGGGCTCATACTGGGGCTCAGGGCTGCGCTCATGGCCGTCATGCCTGCTGCGCCCATGCCATTCATGGCTCCGGTGCCCGGTGACATGCCAGTCATGGAGGGACTCATGCCCGTGTTGACGTATGACATGTTCATGGAGTTGGCCGTCATGTTGGCGGTGGTGCTCATGCCAGACATGCTCATGTAGGTATTCATAGAGTTCATTCCCAGGCCCGTGTTCATGTTGCCAACCGAGGTGTAACACTGTCAGTGAGGGGGGGAAAAAGCATTTGTAAGTTTCACACGGACATGACTACGCACAGAGATTTTTTTTTTTTAAACATCTTAAAAATATATATTATGGTTACCATTGAAATGAAAATAATGAAGCCGCCTGCTATTGGAAAAATGAAAACTTGCCTTGTAGTGCGATGTAATTATACATCAAAAAGGATACGTGTTTAACATTGTTATGTGTCCTATATGGCATATAAAATGAGCGAAATAATTCTCCCAAATGCGCAATGTTGCTGAAAATGTTTACACCCCAGAAAATATTATTCTCGCACAAATAAACAGCAGCATGAACATTTATGACCAAATAATATTTATTGACTGTAAACGTGGCAATAATAAATAATAATATTAATAATAATAATAATAATCAGGTGTACTGAAGACGCCGATACATGTATGAAATTATGATCGGAGTGAAAACTTCGCTCCGCTGCGCGTCAGGCGACTTTGTTAGGATAGCGCGCCGCGCAGAGACGGGGGAGGATTTGGAGGCGCCTCAAGTCAATATTTGATCACAAAGTTAATATTATCTCAGTGCTAATATTGAGTTGTATAAAATGGGATCGGCTTTAGACGAAATATATATATATATATATATATATATATATTTAAGGTACCCACCTCGGGCTCTCCGTAGTAGGTGCTCCAGTCGGTGTGTTCGTGTCCTTCCATTTTAACTGCTCCAAGCATCATGGAGGACTTTTTTACAAAGCGTCTCCCAGCAGAGGAAAAGCCCAAAGCCTCTCTAATAGCAGGTGACTGACGACTACCGGACGGATTTTGGTGCTCGGCGTGTCCCTTGTCGAGGACTGGCGCATGTGTCTTACGGAGCCAGCCGTGATGCGTCCCGTCAGTGACTGGAGTTCAAATGACGCTCTGTGCTGCTTGGTAACGCTGTGATATAGCTCAGTGCGCTAGGCAAGCCTCCAATCCCTACTTCTACGCCTTGGGCCCTATTTGAATAATCTCCTCGCACCTAGGCGTGAGACTCCTCAAGCTTCACCCCCCCCCCCCCTACACACACACACACACACACACACACTTGCCCCCAACCCCAATTGTACACCTGCGCTGACTGAATAGAAGAGTTCCGTACGAAAAGCTTAATCACAAACCGATTTTATTGTAGGGGCAGAAAAGGAAGTCTAAAAGGAATGATTGGCGCTCTTCCTTGGTGTGCGTTTCATTACGCACATCCTCCGACGATCTTATTCCACTTCAATGCGCTAAAATCATAATCCACTTTTATTGCGGTGCCTGCAAGGGATTTATTGCTTTAGTCTGAATATAACTGTTGCATTTTTTACACCGTCACTAGTGAACATATATTAGAAAAGGATGCTTAGAAATTATAAATATGCGTAAAGGAAGGGTTTTGGGTAAATTAAATGACAGATTACAAATTGCACGACAATGGACACCATGTGAGGGCATTTAATTAGAGGTGCAAGTGTTGTGGGTATCTTAAAGTGTTAAGATATTACTTTTAAACATCTGTTTTGCTATTGTGAGGATAATAAATATCTTACAGGTTACTTAGAGTCTGCATAAAAGCATGTACAGCTCTCAAAATTCTCCAAGGCAATAAAAAAACCTTTCAGTGGTTTATTTGTCTATTTGTTTATTTACAGTTATACTAAAACAAAAAAAGTAAATAAACCTCAATTTGTCCCACGTGTTTAACAATTACTAGAAAACACATTAAAAACAAGATTAATTTGCTTTTTTAATCACCCAATAATTAAGAGGAAACGCAATGTCTTAACGTGATTACTCGTCTTGGATGACTGAATTACTGTTTCTAAATGTTTTAATCAGTTAAATATGCCAGGCACAGCTTCAGAGCGCCCTCTCTCGGATGTTACCGCAATGTGGGTTTGTCTGTTTGTGCCACAAAAAGATCATTCATGGAACTCTTACATACCTGACACATTTTCAGAAATCGATATCATTCATGCGGTTTGTTTTTTTGGCGTTTTTTTTGGCGTTTTCGACCTCAAGTAGTTTGAAAGTAGTGATAATAAACAAGACTGCAACAATATCACCCCCCCCCCCCCCCCCCAAAAAAAAACAAAAAAAAAACTGCAGTCCCAATTTTTTCATTTGCAGAACTAAAAAAGAAATTATTTGTGTTCAGACTATTGGCACCGTGCACATACAGCGGCGGTTTTATTTATGTAATTATTTTTGTGTGGCGCTTTTAAACAATGGAGGTTTATCTGAGGGGTTAATCTTCCCTGGAAAAGGCTGGTGAGGCCTGGAGTGCTGAGGGCCACTCACTTCTCGGAGCCCGTACTGTATTTGTATGAAACAAACATCAAGGTGAGGCTGCAAAGCGCTGTCAGCCACGTGTCGGTAGTTGTACATCTATTTGACTGCATATTTACGCAAGAGCAAAACTATCAGTATAGAGCCCCATTAGTAAAGGCGAGTAAACCTGTCGTGTTGACGAGGGACTAACACAGTCTGCTTAACTTGGAAATGAGATCATGAGAAAAAGCTCTGTGTGTTTGAGGATTTGGGATTTGCACCGGCGGAGAGCTGAGGATGGTCAAACCTGCGCTGGCTCGGCTTGACTCAACCAGAATTATTATTTTAATATTCTGCATATTATTTTTTTTATTACTATTTTTTTACATTATAATTTGTAAAATGGGCAGTCATTTAGACGCATTGAAAATGCAAGTCAGAGTTATTGTATACGTCCATACGTGGAGATAACTATTAGATATTAAGTTAAAATATCGATTAATGCGAGTTTTAAAAATGAAACTTTAAAATTAAATACTTAAAAATAAAGGTAAAATATTTAAACCAGTTTCACGCTGCTTCTGTTGCATAGTTTAAATTTACTAAAATAGTTCTTTTTTTTCCCTTTTGTTTTCAAAAGCTAAAACGTCGAGACATTTTCTTTACAAATAAGAAAAGCGCCCTATAAATTCTTAAATACAATTCTCTGGCATAAACATTGCCTCAAAACTGCACTCTCACATTTTAAGTGCAGGCTCGAAATGTTCCATGACCTGCATGACATCGTGTTCCTGAAAGACACGTCTCTAATTCCAAAGTTAATAATCAACATATAGTTGTGTCATAAGGGTGAAGGTCACATTTTGGATTCAGCCAAAAACATAAACTTGATCTGGGACCTTCCGCAGTTGTTTTTGTGGTATTTCTTGCCTCCCTTTCAGTGTAACGCTTGTTTCATGCTGGAGCGTCATTCCACACCAGTAACTGGACTTTTCACATGCGGTATGAAGAAGGTGGCCACATTTTTTATTTTTTTTTTTGGCGGGGGGGGGGGGGGGGGGGGGGGGCTACACAGAGAGAGACAGCAGTTAGTGTTTGTTTAACCAAAGTGTATTTAGGCTCCTTTTTTTTCTTTTTTTTTTTTCTTAAAGCTGTGACACACCTTCTTTATGCCTTTGTTTGCCTTGTCAAAGAAATAAATTATGGAAAGCAAATTTTAAGCATATTTGGTATGTTGTGGCTCCTTTTTTGTAGATAAGACAATCGACTTTCTGCAGAGGGGGTGATCAAAATGTGAATAGCAACTGCCAGTGTTGGCAGTGTCGGTGGTGTTATTAATGTAACAGTGGTGTAGAGACCTGAGCACTTTCCCTTCACTTTACCCTTCTGTTTGGATGTCGCATGATAACTTAAACGCCACAGATCTAAGTTCACGATTTCACGAGTTACTGGATTTAAAATGCAAGCAGAAAGAAAGGTTATTAAACAATGAAACATCAAGTGCACTCCTACGACAGATGCAAACTCACTATGGCGACGTGCAAATGTAAATTAAATGAGTAGCAGCATCACTAAGACTGTCATTACCCTCGTTTTATTCTTTTAAAATAAGCAGCTAATTTCAGTTTATTTTATGGAAAACAAAATCTTTCTTTATCTCAAGATAAAGATCTCAAAATAAGAGTATAGATGTAGATGAGTAATTATTTATGACCAATGTATGGTAACATATCATATCTATTGTTTGTGCCAGCGCAGGCTTTATGTTTTAGTAGAGAAAACATAGTTTATTCTACTTTTAAAAAAATGAGATGCATTCATGTAAAATTCATATATTTTCCACCGAAGACATCCGTACCATGAATCCTGCTAGAGTCGCTGCTCTCTTTATCGGTGGCCTTTTGTAATGACCCGTGTCACATTTTACACACACAGGTGTCATCATCTTACAGGTTATGACCAGGGGAAACTAAATAGCGAAAGTTTCATGGCTCACTTAAAGAAGTGAAAGCGCAACAATGAGCAAGGGCCTAAAATGAGTCTGGCAGGTTTTATTGGGTTCAGGGCAGGGGGATGGAAACAGGATGATCTCTGCTCTGTGGGAGAAAGGCGGAACTCTTCCAGCATTCCTTCAAACACCCAGGAGTTGTTGGCGGTAATGTGTTAACTTTAAGTTTCTACTTTCAAAGTAAGGATTTTTTTTTCTTCCTTTTTTCAGCCGAAATTAAAAGATCCACTTAGAATGTCCTTTTTTTTTGTGTGTGTGTGTGCTTTTGTATCCCCCTGAGCACACCAAGTCACACAAAACAGCGCGGGGCAAAAGGTCAAGCATGTAATTCATCAAAATAAAATTAATAACGAGAGTCTTCCTCTTGGAAAAAGCCTAGAAAAAGATGTTTGCTGCCAACTTGCCTGTGGTGACAGTAAACATTCCAGAGCCAGGCTGGAGTTTGGACTTGCCATTATCTGCCACAGCTGTGACAACGCCTGTTGGCTGCAGGTTTGTGGCTGGCCACACTGTGTTTACCTGGAAATGAATCTGAAAAGCGGCTGGACTGGGAAGGCACACAACCCGGCTAAATAAAAACCGAGAGTGGTCATTGCGATGTGAGGCGGTGGGAGGGAGTCCAAAGTTATTGCACTGGCCTCAGTGGGCCGGGCTACAAACACGGGCGTAAACGCATTAAGGATATCCTCAAATACGCGCATTTTGATATTGAGAGGAATGCGGGGAGGAATGCCGTTTGACATGTTTGTGTTGACCGTATCCATGGCATTGCAGATTCAATATTCGCCCCTTGTAATGTTAAGGGACCTTATGTTGACTGCTGCCCTTCATCTGTCAAACGAGGTGACAGTTTATCTCAGACCACAGGAGGAGCGCGAGGGAGAGGTGGTATCCTGAGAGATGCACTGATAAGACTAGAATGCCTACGCACTACATTAATGTCTTTAAAAGTGTAGATTATTTAAAGTTTTAAACTTCTAAAATTCATTTAGGGACCACTTTGCACACAGGCATCCATTAAAGAGAGCTAGAGTGAGCCAACTAACAGCTCTACTGATGACTTCATCTCATTTATGCTTGTGGATCATTATAAATCCTTTTTTTTTTGCGCTTAAATTTGGTTTTGCAGGTTGTGAAGGCTGCTTTAAATCGGCTTCCTCCCCATACAACTCCAGACAACATGAATCAAAATCACCTTCTTAACTCTCGTAACTTCACAGCTGGCGGGATATAAAAGAGACAACAACAGAATCGCTCATCGATCTAAAACTTAATTATTGACTTTACAGAGGCTATAAGAATTTGACAGCTTTGAACCATCTCAGATTTATTAAAGCCTTTACAGGTGCAATATGAGAGCTTTTTTTGCACTCGCTGTCACAAGGTGAGAGGCAAGCTGTCATCTGTCGGGCCGCCATGCTCAGTTTTATGTATAATTCATAATATCTCCTCATGAATTGATCGGGATAATTAATTGCGTGCTATGCCTTATCCAACGCCGCACAAACTTTAGAGATGCCCCGCTGTCGATGAGGATCACGTGACGTATTACACGCGTCTGCGCTCTGATCTGCTTGGAAGCCGTGACTCCTTGTAATGTCTGAAACTTTCCTGGCACCGTGGATGGGATGTGTATTGGAGCCAGAACGTTTAATATCATCAAATCAGCACATTGTTATTCATTAGTGGACCAACTGCAGAGTCAATACACATTTAATCACAGACCGAAGGCAATTAAAACAGAAGGGGAGGCCGGTAGTGCTATGTTAATTAAAGTGTCAGGGTCCCATAGGAAGCTGGGTCGCTAAATATCACTACGATGAGGCCTGTGCAATAATCCATGATGAGCTATGAGCTTTTCACAACCAGCTACTATGCTTTCAGGTCCTGTCAAAGTGGAAAAGAGCATACATCCAACGTTGCGATTAAAAAGTTCCGAATCAGTAATGGCCTGTGTTATCCCAAGTGTCTACACTGATCTAGTTTTGATTTAATTAATGGTGTGTGAGATAAGCGGGGGAGAAATTCAGATCACCGAAATGCTCCGTCTCACCAAATCTCCCGAAGAGCAGCCTCGGCGGATAAACATCTCGAGGAAATGCACATGTACACATCTCTAGACATCTCACACATCTGAAAGGCCCATTTACTTTTTCCATCAATCACACAGTCGGCCTGTGAAGTGAGGCTCGTATCTGCAGTCGCGTTATCTGTATCCCAGACTGATGGAGAAATTCAAGTTTGGGATTACCTCCGGCTGCTGACCCGGACTCATCTTAGCCGACAAATCAGGCCCGTGCTTTCTCTTTCCTCATGCTTCAAAGCACCATACAGCACATGTGTGTGCTCTCTTGAGCAGAGAATCAATACGGGGATATTTAAAACCACCGAGCATGAATGTTCCAACCCCTTTTTTGCGCACATGAAGATAAAAAGGAACGTGTATCAGCTCTGCATCAGCATACAGGAGAGCTGAACTCTCCAACCTTCGTCCTTCTTCCTGTATGGACTGAGAGCCCATCCATATGCAGATGGATAATTTGTAGTGTTTACAGAAGACCACAGAGGGGGCGGAGACTCATGAGGAGAGCTCAAAAGGGGCTGCCTACGTGTCACCCCAGGAGCCTGGTGTTAAAAAGCCTGCCCTTCCAGAGCAACAACATAAGTGTCCAATCTGTGTTTGCTTACCCGTGGACACCGATGGCGGAGTTCTGGCTTGGGGCCCATAAATTGTGCCTGTTTTACAGGCCTTGACAGCTAACAGGCTATTGGGAACAGGGGCCCAATGACACAGCCTCTCAACAGATTAGCACCTCATCAGCCTCCTGCAGCTTCGAACAAATATGGCCCCTGCCTCCTTCAAGGTACAATAGGGTAAGTACCGCTCAACAGCCCCCCAGCTGGAGAACCCCCACTCATCTCCAGTCACAAAACTTCCTGACCTGGTCTTTCTCCAGGACGCAGCTGCATAAAGGAGGCCTTCCCCAGTCTCTGAGCCCACCCCTGGCCCAATTGGCAAGATGTGTGTATTTCAGGTGAGCAAATATTGCCACTTGCCTGAGAGTTCAATGACCATCCCTTTCGAGGGGAGGAGGAGAGGAGGTTGCGTATTGCGCCTGCCTGCTTTGCAACAGGGGTGCATGCGGCCTCACACAGCAACCGGTCCTCGGGATGGGCCAGGGGAATTCTCCAGGCACAGCTGGAGTCAGCAAATCAAACACGCAAGCATAGCTCATCTGCATTTTCCCCAGACTGTTTCCAGCTTTCATTTCCTCTCACCATAGATTTTACAACAAAAGATGTCCCTACAAGCCACTGCTCACAGAGCTCTGACCCTTTCTCTTCAATACACTCCTCAACCCTGATGAGGAGGCATTCGTTTATAAGTATTATCTTATACGCCATTTTTGTATATTATCCAGACATTTGACATTTGAGCGCGTCTTTTACTTTGAAACTGGGCGTGAAAGATGGACACCGTGTGCTGGGTTGTACCCTGGTACAAACAGTGTTATCTGTTTGTACTCGGTGACAAACGTACGATGTCGGGAGAGAGGGAGAGAAGAAAAAAAAAACAACAAAAAAAAACAGCGCAATTTAGAAACTGTGGATGTTTCTGGCTTTGTTGGCTTTTCGAGAAGACGTGTCACAACTATATTTCAGCGTCTTTATTCCAGTCAACATTCACTGAAAATGCAGAACAATGAGTCAAAATTTATTGGCTATGGCTGAAAGAGAGCATTGTGATGATAAAAGGTCACCAGTCAAATGGCAAACCAACAAGCCTCTCAGATAAAGACCAGGCTAAAGAGGCAAAGACTCTGGCAAAGTCTACAGGCCTGTACGACTGCGCCAGCTGTGTATTGGATCGGAAGATGATGTGTCAGTGTGGACCAAGGACTGCCTTGACCCCCCCGCCCCACCACCCCCCCACCCATGGAAGTTAAACACAAGTGTGGGTATAGTCGTGTCCTGGGAGGCCTTCTCTGCCATCACAGTGAAATGGAACCGGCCTGGAGAGCAAATAAAATCTCTTCCCATCTCTCCCCCTCCCCAAGCCCGGACCAACCTTGTCTGGGTGATGGGTTTTTTTTCTGTTGTCCTGTTTGTTTGCTTGTTTGGCCTGGAGCTCATGGGTGCCCAGCATGGAGTAGGGAGAAGAGGACGAGGCGGAGGGGAAGACGTGCACAGGTGGATGCGAAAGGAGGGGGGGGGGCGTGAGGATGCGTGACACGCAGACCTCTCTTTGAGGTGATGAGAGACCTGCCGAGAAGCCCTCAGCCAAAGCTGCTCGACAAATATACACAGACCCCGGGATGAGCGCTGCAAACGGCCGTCGCTGCTTCTGATCTTTCCGGAGTTTTTATTTCTGGTTAAAATGATAGCACAAGCATGCATTTATGTTAATTATACAAGAACCTTTCAAATGTGTGTCAGTATTTAAAAAATTAAGAATCACAAATGAACTGCCTAAGGGGTAAATACTGGACCTCAAGGTTGGTATATGCCTCTTCTTGAGGGCCTAAATGGTACATCTATGTTTCTATTTAGTAAAAGGTACTTATAATGGACTGCTTCTCGTAAATGTTAGGGTAGAAAACGGGGTAAACTCTGTATTCAAGCACTCAAGACTGAGAAATGGCCTTCATCTGGACAAATATTGTGAAAGTGGATGGTACTGAGGTTTTTTTCTCCGATGGCACCAGTTGATGCATGGATCATCTCAGACCTCTGCGTATACTTTGACTTCGCTCCACATCCAAGACACCTGAGAGACACTTTTGCTGCAGTTTATCTGAAATGACAGTCAGTTACGACCAGTATACTTTTTAGATGTTTCTGTAAGATGTTTCCGCAATTATGGCACTTTTTTTTTTCGTCTTTTAATAACTTTTTGATATGAAGATCTAGTGGACCCTTTCTCTGGTAGAAATCTGGACATGGACCAGTGCAAACCAAATAAAAGGTACAGTTGGGTACTGTATTTTCAGAGACCGATGGACCCATGTTACTGTGGGAATAAAAGGAAAAAAAATATATAAAAAGATGCATCCAGCTTTTGAATTTCACCTACCATACTCTTACCACACATCTTCCACAGCTTACCAGTCCCTGCAGCTGTTTACGGATTAACCAACAGAGAGTGACACCTTCTGGTAGCAACGAGAACTTTTTTTCTTTTTTTAAATTTAAACTAGAGGACAGTTCACTGTACTGTGAAAGCACAGAACCACGTGATGAGATTTGAAGGATGGACAGCCTGTCATAACAGGCTTCCGTCACATAAATGAAAACTAATAAGGAAATTGTCTGTACCTGCTGCATAAACTCTACTATTTTAATATAAGTACGTTATTTATCTGAGTTTGTAGGGGTGAGTTTGATGCTTTGATCTTTCAGATAAATAAAATAAAACATACTGTTTCTCAAAAAGAAGACTACAAAAATATATATTTCGAGTGACAAAACAAAACAAAAAAAAAAAAGTTTCCCGTTCTTCTGAAATGACTAGTCTGTGTAATGTACTTTCCAGAGAGGAAAGTACTCTCTTTTGCCAGCTGTGGTCAGTGAGATTAAATTTCATTTCAGAGCTCAGTCAAGTATCATAACTTTAATGTTAAATGAAATGTACTCAAACAGATACTTCTAATATTGACCTCTGAAGAGAGGTGGTGCCGCTGTCTTCTTTCGCTGTCTTCAGCCACAGGAGAGAGTCATTTAATCTAATTTACAAGACATTTTTGACCTAGTTCCTCATTTCAGTCTTACATTCTATGATATAAAGTATGTAAAAAAAAAAAAAAAAAAAAAAGACATGATATGCTGAGGGGCGGTTCACTGCACGTTTGAAGACAACTCAGGGAGCAGGTTTCGATACATGGTGTATTGAAACCTGCTCTCCAGCCCCCACCACCACCCTCACCCATCAGGAGCACACAGATACATCTGGAAATAATGCAGACAAAAAGATAGAGGACAACGGTAGAAAATATCTTTTGCAGAACCAAAAACAAAAAAAAAAAAAAAAAAACGTCCTGGAAGAGAAGTAGTCCTGAATTTAAAAGCGGTCGAACATTATTCTAAACTAATGACAGTTGTCGATTTTATAAAGTAATTTGTGATTTTGCGATCCCTTCAAACAGTGGGCATATTCACAAATCCACAAGAACAGTTCAGGAGAGATTTTACACATATGGACCAAACTTGTTTGATACCAGAGCGTAATCAGCAAGAGTTTTTGTCATGAAGGATTTCAAAGTGTTCCTAAAACCCCCTGGTTCCCCGTCACCCTCTCTAACCATGTCATTAGCTCCTTGTGGTGAGCGTTTGGCTCAGTAAACTGGTTGCTGTGGTGCAGCAATCACATCCAGCTGCTTAGAATTGAATCTGACACGTGAAGCCATCGCTCTCATCTCAGGATGCATTGCGCACAAACTATGAGCGGTGGGTGTTTATGCTTGTAAACATGAAGCCCGTCTCTGCACGCGACTGCATAACTTTCCTTTATTTGCTATTCAAAGAGCAAGAACAGAGTTGCAAGACAGATGTTTCATTCACTGTTCAGTTTTTAATTCCATTGGTATGTACTGAAATATACAAAAACACTGACACCTGCCAATCCAGCGGCAACAAAGACAGGAGAATGACAAAAGGAAACAGAAACTTACTCCCAAAACACACAATCGGAGCAACGTACAGGACTGTAGTACAATAAACTCCCATGTTAACCAATCTGTCATTACACCCAGTTTACGCGTCGTCTGCTGCACACAGAAGGGATGTTGATATGGCCAAGAGAACATAACAAACAAGGACACTGACATCAACATTTTGTTCTATGTAAAACCCAGATTTGCCCACCTCTGGCAAAGAGATGTTTCCGACACCTGCAGAGCGTCAAACACGTTCTTTCCAGAGGGCTTCAAAAGTCACATTTGAGAAAACAGCAAAAAGGCTCAAAAAGGGGGGGGGGGGGGGTCACAGAAACATTACAATATAATATAATTTGATTTATTGCTTGATTTAAGCTCGTGTTGAAGACCACAAGCTGCATTGGCATCTTTATGACATTTACCTGGTTCATTCACAAGAAATTCACAATGTTGGACAAAGAAAACAATTTGGAACAATCCGTTTTAACATACTTCGGAGTCTTCACGTGAAAGTTGATACAACCTACACACTATTAGCTGCCACTAACAGATCAAACTAGACAACATGCTGGCTGTAAATTCCTGCAGTCAAACCTGGGTGAGCTTTCTACTGATTACGTCATTTCATCACTTTGCACTGACTACGCACATGTAAAATTGTTTGCTCTCTGTAGCAGCGAATAGTGTTTCTATTCAATTGTTCAATATTTTTATAGTGCAAAACCTATCACAATTACTAAATACGTTAAAAAAAAAAATAAAACAACACATATACATGTGATAGTTCCAGTTCGTGCCAAAGGACAGTCTCACAAACAGTTCAGAAATGAGAAGGACATCGTGTGTTTAGTTCTCAGACTGTAAATCCCTTGTGAAAAGTGCCCTTTACTCCTGGTGTAAGCGTCTCTTTTTCTCTGATCGCCTCTCTTACATCAAGAACATTACTGCGCAGCATTGTCCAAAATTATGTCTACGCTAAGATTTTTACTTATCGGGCTCATCTTCTGGCTCGCGATTGTTCTCAAAAGCGAACCGAAATGGAGCAAATCCATGGAATGTTACCATATTTTACAGAAAGGAAGTGAGGACACTCCTCTCTGCTGACAGTCTCTTCGTGCATTTCTTTAACCCCCATCTCCAGCCACTAAATGTGTCAGAGCACCGTGCTACAAAATGTGTTGGGTTTTTCCCCTGCTCACAAAGCCTCTGGAGAGCAATTCTGCACCTGATCGGCTTCTCTCTGTTTCCACAACAAACAGTTCTGGAGGGAAAACCTGCCACTCCCAAAGCCTCTTTCAAAAAGTCCCTGTGACAATCCCAGTCGTCGCTGTAATTTAATACATACCCTTTGCCACTAGGGGTCCTCCTCCATGTCATCCAGGTTGGGTGCCATTATAAAGTGTTTGGGGTAAACAAGATTGTGCTCGTCTGCATACTCCTCCCAGCGTGCGTCATCGCTCTCGTGGGTGATGTAGCGCTCGCCTCGCCGTGTCTCAAACTCCCTCAGGTCCAGCCACGTCTGATAGTCCTGAGAAAAAGACACATTTACTTTAAAGTTATAGCCTTATGTCGTCCTTGTTGATAATATTCTGACCCACATGGGAAACCCCAGCAAGTGCAGGGAGAACATGCAAACTCCATAAAGAAAGACTCTTGCTGAGATGGGGGGTTTTTTTGTGTTTTTTTTTTAACTTTTCAAATCTTAACTTGCTGCAGAAATTTCCATCCTGGCAAGTGTTACAGAAATATGCATTCAATGTTTCTGCATTATTAGATATCAGTATTCAGAGTCTGAGAATGAGCTTGATATATGATACTGTTTTAAAACTGTCTATTTTAAGAAAAAAAACCAAAGAGCAAACATGTCACCTGTAACCAGGGATGACTGAGACACTTGTCCACACTGTATCTTTTCCTCATCTTGACTTGGAGAAGATTGTTGATCAGATCTGTGGCTGTGATGTAAACAGACATTACACAGATTATGTAATTAAAATGATAAGGTAATTTAGTTAATCCAAACAGCTTCTGCAAACACCATTAATGTTGTTTTGATTAGAGATGAAGATGTACATAAATGAAAAGATGACAGTAGTGTATAAAAGCAATATCAAACATGGCTCATTAAACGTCTGCATCATTTTGTATTGTGCATTGTGTGTAGGAGAAGCTGCAGCTTGGACAGTTGGGGAGAAATGAAAGTGATTCATCTCAACCGCAGACAAAGTTTAGATGACCCAGACATGTAGGTGGGGAAGACGGTTGTGGAGCTGCATGTCAGAATTTCAGTTTGACACCAAACTACAGGTGCAGCCTGACAAATCATTTACTACGATGAAGGGCAGAGCAGATTAAGCACTGGGGAAGTCTTGTCGGAAGAAACCGTCTTCTCTTTTGTCTTTTTACCTTCGGCAGAGATGTCCTTCCAGGGTGTCGGGGGGTACATGAAGGCAGCATTCTGGATCTGATCATTAATGTCCTCGTCTTCATTAAAAGGGAAGGTCCCGCTCAAGCTGACATATACAATGACTCCTACTGACCACATGTCTAAGGAGCGGTTGTAGCCTTTACTGCGCAACACCTCTGGAGCCAGGTAAGCTGGGGTGCCCACTACAGACCGCCTGAACGACTTCTCACCAATGATACGAGCAAAACCGAAGTCACACAGCTTAACCTGGGAAAAGAAATGAATAGTCAACAAACATCCATCCACAGGGAACAAAAGCACATATACATATTTACATACACCCTATATATTGCTTTGTTTTTTCGTTCTTTTTTACCTGAGGAAAAGGCTCTGCAGAGGCCAGTAGTACGTTCTCAGGCTTCAAGTCACAGTGAACAATGTTTTTGAAGTGCAGATGTCTCAAAGCCACCAAGATCTGTTGCAAACACGATTTCCATGAGCACCGGTTCAGTTCAAATGACAACAGATGACAACATTTAAATGTTTCTTATAGACAAAGTGGAGTTAGTGAAATCTGTTGAATTTAGATTGCAGCTGTATGGACTGCATACTAGTGCCCTTAAATGCTTCCATCTTGACCAGTGGCTTCACATGAAGACATATAATCTCGTCCCATCATCTCATCTATATTTACAAAGCCTGGCATAAGCTACCACAGCACAAATGTCTGCCTATGGCTCTGTACCAAACCCACAGTGCGCCTGGCTCCTCAACCCTGACCCTGGCTTTAACAGAAGCCCTCCCAGCCACATCAGAGCCAGGCCCGCCGCAGCTAATGGGGCTGTTGTCAATGGCCCCGCTCCCGTTTGGGATTGGGAATCCACGGAGACCCGGGGGCCTGCTGCTGCTCTAATCAGCCCACAAACCCACCAGCACAATGCAGGCTGTAATCCGTGGCCAGGGTGGAGGCTGTGATGCCATGCGGACCAATCCCATAAACAACCCCCCACCCAAAAAAAAAGTCATCTCACCACAACAAAAAACTGGCCCCAGAGCTGGAGCAGAGGCTCATCACACCCCGAAAACAGGACAGAATCAGAAAGGAGATGGTTCAGAGAAAACGTTAATGGAATAGAGAAAAATATGAAAGGAGGAGGAAGAGTACTGTTAAAGCTCGCACAGAAGAGACAAAAGCTTTTAACACCAACGACTGATAGGCAAAGAAAGACACCTGGAGATGAGAGAGAAATGACAGAGGGCAACGTATCAGCAGCACGGACCTGTGTGACTAAGAACTTGGTGATTCGTTCAGGTAGTTTGCTCTTCTCGCTCGACAGGATCATCTCCAGCATGTCGCCGTGCAGCTTCTCCATGACGACAAACACTCGCTCTGGCGTCTCAAACATACACTCCAAGTTGACGATGCCTGGATGATGCAGATTCTGAGAGAAGGTACATACTACATATGATGTCTTTCATCTTAGACGTTTGGGTATAACCTGTATGGTAGATTCACGAGGTCCATCCTACTTTAGGCAAATGCCACCTATTTATAATTTATCATTACCTGTAAAATGGCCACCTCATTCCTCAGCTGGCTCTCCTGCTTGGTGGGAAATCTCATCTTGTCTATAACCTTGATGGCCACATCTCTGCCACTCTTTCTGTGTTTACCTAAAATATTATAGAAATATTATAGTCATATTATAGCTATATGAGTAAAAAAAAAGAAAGAAAGAAGGAAAGACATACCTCCATACACGATGCCAAACTGGCCCGAACCCAGCACTTCATCAGAGAATATTTGGTACACGGAGGCAATATCCTACACAAATATAAAATGTTCTTTTACTCGATGACTTAATTTTACTAGTAGAAACATTCAAGTAAACTTTCCACACTGAAATTGGCAATCATCAAAACAATGACATCGTTGCAGCGTTTTGGCAAAAACTGCAGTTTTTCCAAAATGTTTTTGGGAATTGCCAAATATTTAACTTTCACTAAATGCAGAAGTGGAACTGAGACGAAAACCCCGTGACCGAAAGAAAATGAGTCTGCAGCTTCCCCATTTGTGCAGCATGAAAGCTTCTGTTGGATGTTTAATAAACGCTATGGCAGGATACAATTTCTGCTCTCGCCACAACAGTTACTTAAATAGCTCATGAGAGCCTGAACTTGCAGGCTCTGCAGGGAAATTGCGCAATATCTTGTCAAAGAAAGAAAAAAAAAAAAGAAAAAAGCTCTACTCACCACATTCTCCTGGATCTGACAGTTGGACACAGATATGCTGATAGACAGCTCTTCTGGGGGGGAAACACATGATATTTACACGTTCGGCAACTGCAAAATTTCTCGATACTGATGCATTCGACCACAAACAAATCCTTAAGTAACTGTTGTAAAACGTGCTTTTCTCACATACAAGCATCCATTTTTTTTTTTTTTTTTTCCCATGAGGTTCAATTTACATGCAATAAGTCACGGGCTTGCATAATGAGGTATTTTATTGCACAATAAATGGACTATAAAAATCGATCTTAAGAGCTATGTGTGACTGAGTGGCGCAACTATGCAATGCATTTCAAACTTGAGACAGCCCCGGGGCTAATTCTGCATACTACCCAAAGACTGGAGAGCCTGAGATCAAAGACGACAACTAATGCTTCGCAAAAGATGCTTTTATTTAACTGATATATTAAATATATTTAAGCACTAATTGCAAGGTTTTATCTTGAACATAATAAACCAATCCAGATCCATGCATTCTTTTGGAAGCTATAAAATAGTAAACCCACATATTGCATATCTTTTTCAGATTTGCAGCTTCTTGCGAGAGACTTGATCTCTAATGTCAAGTCTGTGCTAACAGTTCTTTGCTGCTAAAGAGCATTTCTCTCATGTGAGTCACCCATCTCTAAATCAATTCATAACCACAGAAGCTCATCACCAGCAGCACAAAGAAGGTTTTGGTCTGTTTTGAAACTAAAAGGATGACACCACTTCTGTGACCTGTAGGAGTAAAGTTCAGTTTCTACTGTTAGTCCACGACACTCATCTCTACTGACATTTCTGAATGGAAACCAGACGTTACTTCCTTTGGCCTTTGGGAAATAAAGCAATGTTTTGCCTGGCTGTCAAAAGTTAAAGCAGGTTTATTGGTGCAAAGCTCCTACTTTTAAGACACATTATCAACAGGAAGTAGCACTTTTAAAACTGCTGCGGGCCTGACGCGTACAAGCTCAAGCTGGTTATAAGGCAACAAAACCCCACAAAATAACAAGTCATCGCTGAAAGTTAAACACAAACTCGATTATGAGCAAAAGAAAGCTGACACAGTGAGCTGTAGGGAAGGATTAAATTTGACGTACTGTGGTCTTTGCCCTGACCAGCGGCGCTGGCCACGCTGGGCTGAGGGGTGACCGGCATCAGGGCCTGTCTGATGGCCTTCTCCCAGCCCTGGGCCACCTCCATGCCGACTCCAGAGGCAGCCAGAGCAGGGCTGTGGTAGTGACTGCTGTTGTTCTCCCCTACATAGTAGACCATGGTGGCTGTGATGATCTCGAAGCAGTGAGGGTTGCTGCCCTGCGCCAGGTTACTGTAATCTCGGAACGGTTCCACCTGAAGGATCTCGGACAGGGGGATTTCCTACCGGAGGAGTGGGACATTACTCGTGAGAATAACAAATTAGGCAAAGAAACAAAAAACATTTGCAGACATTGCATTTACACAAACGCATATCAGATAGCAGATCAAATCGTTTTTTTTTCTATTCCAATATAAACAGACATATAAACACTAAACCCCTAAATGGAAAGTTGGAAATAAGAGCCTGAACCACACAATAATATACACCCATCCATTTCTGTACATACATATTATATCTGCTTTGAAAATAAAGGAAAAGAAGGGAGGGATAAAATGAAAATGACATTCACATTTTTAATGGATCAATGTCCATGAAAAGAAATGATCCAGGGATAAATAGTGAACTAATGATAAAATAATAATTCCTACATTGACAGGTTTTGTTGTTAGGCTTAAAATACATAATACCACATATATAGTACCATGACACGTTTGACTACAAATGACTTCGATGCCTCAATGACTCGTGTATATTCAATGAAATCAAAATCTTCTCAGACTGGAAAACTAAAGAATGAAATGTTCAGAAAGATAACAAGTTAACAATTCTAATAAAGTCACACTCACGCACTCGAAAGGTCTCCAAACTGTGTGGTGTCCACTCTTTCTCTCTCTTTTCCTCTTCTCTATCTTATGAGCTTAAATAGACAGAAACGTTGCAGCGCATTTTAAAAGTTCCCCCTTCCCCTTTAAACTCACTGTCAAATCAAAGAGCGGGGGGGGGGGGCTCAAAGACAAAGAACTCAGAAACTTCCAGCCAATGGTGGCTCTCAGAGGCGCACGCTGTCCCCTCTGCGTGGCTCACCACAGAGTATCAGATGAAGTGCTTGTGGTTAGCGGAGCCGGGTCACGTGAGCAGGCTCTGCGGCGGCCCGAGTGCTCTGGTTGCTTGATTACAAGGCAGGGCCATTCGGGGGCCCCATCTGAGCACGAGCCGCTGGCGCTACCGCCAGCCACCAAGACGAAAGACAAGGCAACTACCGTTCCCCCACAGCGTGGAGTGTGAGTGGGTGTGTGTGGGTACGGCGTTTCAGTGTGACAGGACTTAGACCGAGAGAAGCCCCCTCACTCTGTTCAAGGGTCTTCAGAGAAAGCCACAAGTACAGGGGTCCCATCTTCAAACGAGGAGCCATTATGGCTTCCAAATGGTGAAAATGGCTGCCATGCCCGACAAGAAAGCCACCACGCGACCACCATTAATCAGATTGGAGGTATAAAGAAAAGAGGAGAGGGGAGGATGGTGGCCGCACACTGATGAGCAGCAGGGAAAGAAACTTCAGGGAAATGAAAGGAATATGTCCAAGGCAGACAGATACTGACTGCTGAATCCTGACGGAGCTTTTTCAGGATCAGTGACCTCAGAAAAGAAACCTCAAAAAGAACCACTTTCTGCTTTAGGTATACAGTCGGTCATCATCTTATATTATCCATCACAGATACACTATACTATGACTCAATATTTCAGAAAAAAAGCAGCCTTTGGATTTATAGCTACCCCTCATTTTGCTGCCTGAGGAGTTGATAATAAAGAACCACATAAAGTTGCCAGTAAACACACCCTATAGAGTTTGTCCCCAAAAGGAGGTTTCCTCTCCCAGGCTTTAGTGGCAGGGGATGCAGGGTGTGACAGAATCATTTGGGGAAAACGGAGAAGGAATGAAGTTTTAAGACAGTGTGGATGGAGATAAAGAAGGAAAGCAGGACTCAGATCTTTTATAAAACACCTGTTTGACACACATTCAAGTGTGCAGATAAACTGGAAACGGCATCCTACACACCAGCCCACAGCTACATACCTCTGACCTCAGATCAAAGATGTGTCAATGTCTCTAAAGACACACAGAGTACAATGAACAATAGGAATAATTACACCCCCCCTTAACCCTACACACGCACACAACCGCCAACACACATGTGGAAGCTTTTACCGTGCAAGCTGTAGTTCCCTCCCTCAGACTTCAGGGTGTAATTACTGCTTTATTAAGCCCCTGCGGCGGTGTAATGACTGGCTATGGTGCTGCCACTAAGAGGGAGGTGTCACACACTCTCCACGACTGATTTTGCACGTCCAATTTACAGCATTTCACTCAGTTCCACCGCTCACTTTGAAATGAGCTCAGGGTCTCAAAAGAAAAAAAAAAAAAAAAAAAAAGGTAAAATAAATCTTATCAGAATTTCAGTTTGCTAGACTAGCAAATGTCCCTCCTTTTTATACCTGCAGATGCAAATATTCAGTTGATTTTCAAACCCCCTTCAAATGTCCCAGCTGTTGTGTTGGTACCGCCACTTTAAACAGAGCAACGGTTTGCAATGTGACACCTTTCACTTCATGCAGAGACGAGACCCGGCTGGATGGTGGAAACCCACAGGGGGAATTTCAGCAGGCCCAACTGACCTCCCTGTAGTTTACAGTTGCAACACAACCGATCTGAGACTGAGTCAATAGCTTTTATTTACATACCTCATACGAATATGAATATACTCCTACAGCTAAATGACTTCACCAACACGACACACTGAATCACACGATAGCAGTGCTCGTCTTAATTTTCACTTCTGTGGTGCTATCATGAGCTTTTTGTGGATGCAGTTCATCTTGGTCTAAACAATGAATCAACATGCTCGAAGCTGAACAATTTTCTGTCGTTTTCATGTCAGAAAATTGTCAGTTTTAGTGTGTTTGACATGGACGAGAAGGTGTGTTACTCCAGGAATAAGGCAGGGATGAAGTTCTGAGGCTTACTTTGTAGAACTTGGCTCCGGTGTCATTCTGGAAGAGACTCAGACTCTTGCTGTCCAACCTCCAGTAATGTCTCTTCCGCTGTTAAAAGGAAAAAACAAATTAGGTTAAATGGCGAAAGATGCACCCCCTTCTGATGTCACAGGAGCTTTATTTTACGAGAGCAACTCCTTGAACGCACAAGAGCGGCTCGGAAGAAGGAGCTTCAGCCGCAAAACAGACCGAGTGCAGTCATTTCAGACTGGGCTCCTCTGTGGGGTGACTGGGGTTATCATTCTTACCAGATTGTCCCTGCTTGTATAATGAACCATCCACCCCTCCTTCACCACAGTGGAGCTCCGCCTCTTGGTGTGTTTGATGGACTGGACCACCCGCATTAGAGGGATGTTGCTGCTGGTGGATGGGCTAGACACATAAAAACATTCATGCAAACATAACTTTAAAAATTTTAATCAAACTGTCTATCACTGTAGTTTAATCCACCTTCAGTCAACTCACGAAGGGCTGTATATTTGCTTTTTCAACTAGTCTAGAAGGCTTTTCTTGACGCTAATCCTGCACAGAAAGTGACGAGTTTAATGTTTACATTGAAAATAAATAAAAGCTTCAACTAAAAAAAAAAAAAAAAAAAAAAACTAAAAGTATTCAGTTTAATGTAAGACCAGTAAGCCTTTTTCTTGTCACTTTTTACTGAAATGTGTAATGAAGTCACAATAAGAAAACACAAGAAGATAGACCTGGAGTAGCGATGAACAGCGACATCTAACAGGACTGAAAAAATAAATAGTAAAATACTGCCACCTACAGAAATGTATGTATCAGCAACCTTTAAAAAAAGATGTTAACTTGTAAAGAAAATCAGATCACATCATACCTAATAGTTTTGATGGGTTCTTCGTCCTTCTCTCTATCCATGAAAGGAGAATCCATAACGAACATCCCGTCTGGAGTTGAGGGTTCTTCTGGATCATCTAATCCTCTGCTTCCATCCATTTCACTGCTGTCTACCTCCATAGTGTCCATGGTGGTGTCCGAGTCTGGCCCAGGGCTGGCTGGCTCTGGACATGTATATATGTATATATATTTATGTATATATGTATATATATATATATATATATATGTATATATATATATATATATATATATATATATATATATATATATATATATTATATATATATATATATCTATATATATATATATATATATCTATATATCTATATCTATATATCTATATATATATATATATATATATATATATATATATAAAAAACATCATCAGGTATGGTAAACACATAGTTTCCTATACTTTTGCCACTAACAGATGAGTAATATTGAATCGGTTTTATCCATGAATTCTATCCACTAGATAACATTTTGTTTCTAATTTGTTTAATTCAATTTAGTTTGGTGCACTTTATTTACTTTTATAATTTGCTGGAAAATCTAATTATGTTTAGGTCATATTTAGGCAAAAATGCAAAAATTTCAAAAAGGGTTCACTAAGGTCAGACAGCACTTGAGTTACTGAGAAACTGATGACAGACATTACCTCCATTGAAGTCGACCTCCCCTAAACAGTCTCTTGGTACCTTCGAAGCACATCGCTTATGGCAGTTGAATCTGCAATCTGGCACATGGTAATTATGCAAAGTGTCTGTAATGAAGCGTAGCATCTTTAAATAAAATTCTGCATACAGTATGTATGCCTACCTTTACACTGCATGCCCTGCCGAAAAAGACCCTTGAGTAGACGCTTGCAGTACTGGCAGATGGTAGGCCGAGTGTATGTGTGAATGGCGAAGGTGTGTGGCACCTTAACTCGCGTCTTCTCCATCTTATCCATCCAGATAGGCCTCCCGCTCCAGGACAGGATGCGCTTCCCTGCCTCCTGATGGGACCGCTGCTGCTGAGGTTGGATGGATGAAAAAAGGGGGAAGACGGATGGGCATTAAAAACCTTGTGCAGAAAGAGAGCAAATGGAAAAACGGCGAAACAGCAGCATCAGAGGCAGTATTTGAGAGAGAAATATATATAGAGAGAATAATGACATGGCAGCGGAAAGAAATCAGTGAAAAGAGAAGCAGAAATCCGCCGGAGAACATTAGCCTGTCTTCGCTTATTATTGTTTTTCAAAGTGGCCTATAAATGTAATTAAATTTGTCATGTTTTATAACAAATCAGCACTTTGTTCTCATTTCAAGTGCATAATTTAAACCGTCTAGTTGCTCCTATATGAAAAACGAGGGATACTTTCTTCATTTTATGCCAGCAAGTGAGTAGATACGTAAACTTGGACTTCAATAGACTTTTAATTCCATTAGCATAATTACATTTCGTCATGACCTTTTGCATTGACACAGACAAGAAAAGGAAGATTCCAGTGTGAGCTTATGCAAAAACTCTTTCATAAGCAGCTAAATTCAATTTTCTCCATCCGTGGTATTCTACAACATGGCTCTGGAGAGTCTGCCATGGAAAACAGCCAGATTAGATAAGTTTAGAAACATTTCACTGTGCAGATGGAGCTTGTGAGTTGCATGCGGACCGATTGCTTCAAACACATGTAAACTCAGCTGCTTTCTAGTCTGACTACAAAACAACAGACCGTTAAAACTCGTCCTTCACTCGCAGAGGAGCTCTTTTCACATCTTCACTCACACGTCAGTCAGTCAGAACTCACCTCATCTGAGACAACCACTGCATTTTCAGCAGGCAATGGCCGCGGGACAGTAAGAGACGGTCCCGGCAGTGACACGTTGGACAATCGCCTCTTCCTCACACCAGTACAATTATTGGGGATCTTGAAGGCACAACGCTTGTGGTAGTTTAGCCCACATCCTTGCCACCCAGAAAACAGAGATCACATCAGTCTCAAAAACTAATAAAATTTGGCAGAAACAAAAAGAAAGAAGGGTTAAGAAATTATTCAGTCTGCAAGTCAACCACAAGATGGCCCCAATGATAAAAACCCAAGAGTGTGAGAATTCATAACTATGCTTCACAAGTAAATAAATCAACTTAATGAATAGTCGGCGAGGATTTTAAATGAGACCTAATGTCATTAAAACAAAAAGATTTCATCCGAATCTGATTCAAAAATCACAAAAACGGAGAGACGAGTCAGCATGCCAAAATTCCGCTGGGATCTAAATGTCAAGCGTTTCAACGGCTACAGTTCCCAGACCAGATCATTCTTGTTGCCTTGCGTCTCTCCCCGATACTTGTTCAAGGTCAGAGATGTGCTGTGTTTGTTCTTCTGGGCGTGAGATAGAGTACGGTAAGAGACAAGCGGGATTTATATAACCCCGTTTCCAAAACTGAAAATAAATGTGTATTTTTCCTGGCTTTTCGGGTAAATGGGGTTATGCCGTACAGAAATACAGTAGATGATCCTCAGGACGTCAGGAGGATTAACAGCCACGCAGCGGCGGCAGTATTCGCTCAGATTTGTGTGTGTTGGTGTTTGTTGGGTGTTTGTGTCTCTAACCTTCACATTTGAGGCCCTGCCGGACGAGACCCCACAGCATCTCCCCGCAGTAGTCACAGAAGGTGGGGGCCTTGTAGGAGTGGACGTAGAGGGCATGGGGTCGGATCTGGAAGTCTTCAACTGTGGCTTGAGCTAGAAAGAAAGTGGCACAACTAAAAAAAAAACCAAGTAAAACAATTCTAGAAACTTGCATGTAAATAAAAATAAGAAAATGAAAATGAGAAAAGAAACAAATAATAATTAATAAATCAAAGAGAATTCATAAAAGGACAAGAGAAGAGTTGATTATCCCCTGGACTATGTTTGATAAAGTAATACCAAAATACACCGTCACACTATTATAGCCCTGTGAAACTTGACATATAATATAACAGTAGGTTCATTTTTTCTTATCATCTGAAGCATTTATTGGACCTTTTAACAAACCCCACCCTGTCTTTTGATTGTTATGATTATATATTAATTTAGTATAATCCCTAGTGGATAAATAGGGCATTTACACCAATATGTTGAAAACAACATTTCCGTGAAAAGTCTAACTTGTGTGGGTGGTGCCGTTATGATACAGTCGGTGTTTTATGATCAGTCTCTAGAAACATGCTGGAGCTGTGCATCCTCATTGCTGCAGCAGGGGGCGTCGCTTCTGCACTGACACGACCTCAGTGAATCCACTCCCCTCTGTCTAGTGACGAGACACACGAATGACACACAAAAGAAATGCAGAATAATCCCGCGTATCCACATAACGAACACACACCACGTTGTTCTAACTATGTGTCACTTCCTGTTTCTTTCTTATTTTTCCTTCATCTCTCAGCTGGTTCGTGTCTAACGAGACACACGTAGCGCATTGTTGGAAGCAAGTCCTGCTTTAATCATGACCATGAATCATCACAGAGAGATGAGTAAGATACGGAGGTGCAGACTGACAGCACTGTGCGCGCGTGACTGAACCTTCTCTGTCCTCCGTCGCCGTTCCCAGTGCGACCGTTTGTGAGACCACAGTGGCCAACAGGGGAAAGTTCATCTTTAGACTGAGGTTAAGCAGCAAAACCTGTGTGGTGGCCATAGTGAGGCCATGCAGTGCGTGCTTGTGTATTTCTTTGAAGTGATTTAACCAAACAGACCTCCTCCAGAGCAAGAGCTGTCATTTCTGTGATGAGATTCAATCCTCAGCAAAGTATGTCATGCTGTCATAAGTAACCAGCACATGTTATGGATTTAAAAAAAAAAAAAAAAAAAAAGATAGTCATGTTTAATCAATTAAGTCCCTTTTTCACAGATTCATGTGTTCAATACCATGAAAAATATTTATCACTTTACACAACTTAAGACAAGCTTTTCTCCGTTTCAGGGAACCATCGTGGCTTGTGGGGTGATGTTCACAATTTGGGTTCGATTTGAAAGAGAAGAAAGCACCCGGACACGTCACATGTCACAAGGAGAACACAGCTCGTCGGCTCAGACACATGAAAGGCAGCATTCATGAGCTTTTTCACACATGTTTGCAAAACAACTGGCTGCTTCTTAACAGTCGCAGCGTTACATAAGCCCCGTCTTGCTAATTAAGCATCAAACAACACGGAGCATAAACTCAACACGTTGTTTTTCACAGCCTCTTTCACAAGAATGAATGCACTGTTCTGCATCTGTTTGCTATGAGGCACCCACTTCTCCTTTCGAGGCCAAAACTTTCCATCCGACGAAAATAAGTTTTCAGTATTTGGGACTAACAGGAGGTATTATAAAATACAATTTTCAAGTCGCCTGTGGTGGTGAATAAGGAGCTTGTGAAAGTTGGAGGGGGAGTTGAGGGAAGTGAGCAACAGAACAAGGGGACAATCGGTCAGGCCAAAACCTCAAATCTCATGGGCCGAGATGCCCTGTGCAGTGTCCGCCGAGTTTCAGGGGCCGCCCCGCACATCAGAGCCTGTTTACACTCTGTGGATCCACTACAATCACATACTGCAGGAAAAACAAGCCCCTTCCTTTGAGCTCACAGCCAAGAAAAAGCCACTTCTGCCACTTTCTTAGAGAGAGGGAGATGTTCAGATCGTCCCTCTCCCACAGAACGGAAAATGACAGGAAACAAATTGGAGAGGGGCAAAAAAAAAAGGTTCATATTCCCCCTGAACTAAATAAAAGGCATGGGATCGCATTTCTGCCATGCAAAGCCCCTATTAGGAGCTTCAATTAGCACTGAGAAAGAAAAAAAAAAAGAGCTGAGCATGTAGATGAGTAATCTTAGACAGATGACATTGTCTAACACAACTGTTGAAGCTTAAACTTGTATTTCAAATTTCAAAAGAAATAATCTAAGGAGAAAGACTGAGCTAAAAAGGCTGAAACAAAAAGGCAAACCCAGACAATGACAAACAAAAAGAAGGAAGTTCTCCAGACTTTAGTGTACATTCCTTATTCCTGAAGCCTGAAGTGTCTTCAGATCCTCAACCTATACGATCACCCGCTGTCTAAATCCCTGCAAACAATACTCTCAGCCCAGAAGAGAGCGGCGGATTTTCAGCACAGGTGGTATCAGGTACTTCCTAGTAGAGCCAGATGGAGTAAGAAAACAGATTATATGAGAAAAGAAACTCTAAGCCATTTGCTGGTCTCAGAACCACAAAGGAAGTTGATTCATTCATCGCAGGAAATGACAAAGAAAACCCAGACACCTGCGCAGCAGCTACAAAGGTGGACAATCTGGTGGAAACTGTGGTGAAGCAGAATGACAACAAAAACACGAACCCACTCCAAACTACTACTAAGTAAGTAGAGTAGGAAGGATTTCACTGGCAGTCACAGACTTCGGCAAGTATCTGACCCACTGAAGTGCTCTTGAACACAACACAACAGGCTTTGTTTACCAGAAGGGTGTCAACCATGACTTAGTATTAAATGTAAAAACTGTAAAAACACCAGTGAATCAGTTTTAGACCACTGTTTGGACATTTTAAAATACTCAGTTTACACTCCTTGGCAACATTTTGTATCTATTTTTTAGTCTAAAGAAATATGATTTTTAAGTCTGTTTGGAGAAAAGCAGCCAGAACGAAAACTGTGTTATTTACACTATATGTCTTCAACTAAAAACCAAAATTCAGTTTAAAGCCAGGCCTCTTATGACAGCTGGAGATGTACAAGACATCAGACCTTATTCTGGCCAGGCAGAGAGGGACGGGGGAGTCGCATTTGATATAATGTGCACAGCAGAGATTTAAAATATCAGATTTTAACCCTTTAATAAATTGAATTAAATATTCACGTTGTTTTTTTACACTTTTTTTTTTTTACACAAAATCACATATTATTATCCTACAAAGATGCACTTTTGGTCAGTCAGTTCTACTGCTGCGTTTTTCAAGGACGCATATTTTCACAATTTAAGTTTTCCTAAGAACAGGAACGTTTCTATTGAATATGTTAGTGTGAGACAAAAGCTTAAATTTGTATGTTTACATCTATACATCCATTTGCTATACAGGCTATGACGTCAATGTGCAAAATGAAAATGAATGATGGGAGGTTGTGAGAGATTTTGTTGAAAAGTAATGAACCACTAATGGATGCTGTCTGTACATTACACAGCTTTCAAGACTATCAACATTAAGATGTCAAAGTGTTTACAAACTTTTTGGTATACAAAAGAGTCTTTCCAAAGTCAAAACCTTAAAATAAAATTAAAGAGGAGAAAGAAAAAAAAAGGAAGGTGGAGTTTCACACATTTGTCTTAGATTATGGTGACTCCCGAAGGAATGAGAGGAGAACTACTTGACTGTTATTCCCACCTGACTAGATAGAAAAACTATAATTTTCAATGTGGATGGCACTAAGTGTTTTTGGGGACAAAAAAAAAACAGAATCTGAAGGTTGTGGCAGACAGCGATAAATTTTGGTAACACTTTGTTCGTGTTTCAAGTAATGTGAGTGTGAGGAAGTCAACCACCGCATTTCCAGCACAACAACATATCCATCAGCCAACTGCTCTTCTGCATACCTACCGGAGAGCACCACCTCAATGAGGTCCCCTTCATGGATGTCTTCTACTGAAGTCAGCCTCTGCAGGATGTTGTCATCATTTAAGTTATGGCGAAACAGCAAGATCTTGTCGTACATGCCAAAGAAGCCGCACTCTGGGAACTGAAGAGAAATGGAGATGAAAATATAACGTGAGTAAAAATGCTGATGGGATTTGACAATGTTAACCAACAACAGGTTCTTCAACAGACCCAATATAGCTGTTTTTTTCTGCAACATAGACACAAGCTGCTCTGCTGTAAAACGCCAGTGTATACATCCACATATGCTCATGTTAGATCACTTCAGTGGCTCGGTGGCTTACATCACCGTTGGTCGGGGGACTCGAGTATCCTGAACTCAGTGACTCAGGAAATGAGGCCCTGCTCAGACCTTCTTTCCTCATTTCAAAGGAATCTACACTATAAGGTAGGAGGAAATGTGGTAAAAAGACCCCTCGGTGAAGCCCCATTCCCACCCCATACTCCACCACATTATTTTCACCCAGTTTTAGAATCTACGGGTGTTGCTTTTTTGCCTGATTTATGGGCAAATCCTTTAAAAGTGTGCAGTGAGATGAAATAATTTCCTAGATGAAGACAAATATTCGGGGTAGTAGCGTATCTGTGAGCCCCAGCTCAGCAGTCACCATCACTGCAAGTGTCAAGGCCAAAAATAACATGAGCAAGCTGGTCATTAATCAACATGAAGCCACGCGATCAAAAACTGGGGGAAGGAGGTGATGAGGGTGGGAGACGGAGACAGGAGAAGAAGGAGGTAAACATTGTGAGAGGAGTAGAGGAGTATCAGGGCTCAGGAAGTGCAGCTCAAGTCAATAGTCATTTCCTGCACTGAGGGCAGCGCATAACCTCTTAGAAAACTATGTTCATGAGGTGCCCGTCACGACACTATGTGATCAGCTACTCTACAAGTACACATTTAAAGTCTACACATGTCAAATGGTAAAGCCTGCACAATAATGAAGTGCAGCACTGCCGCACATCTTTTCTATTTCAGCAGGAAAAGTCAAGTCAAAGAAAAAGGAAGAGAAAAACTTGGATGGACCAAATTGGCACTCATGTCTCCCATTCCATCATATTTTTTTCAGATCCAATGGAAAATAGTGTTTTGAATGTCAGGGAAAAGGGTCGTATCTCCTGCGCACAATAGCAACATATCTACACACCTGGCAAAGCGGAAAAAGTCGATCAGCGCTGGATGGATGTTCAAAGCTGACCTACACAGTTTGTTTCATAGTGGGAACTGGGGCTTACGCTATGACAGAAGCTCAGCCCTGATGCCAAGCAGCCTGGTATTGAAGGATACACCAGCTGTTTCCCCCTGAACCAGGGTCATGCACAATGGGCCACGCAGAACAATGCCACTGTTGTCCAGGAGAACCAGGACTTGGCCCAGTATCTGGACATGGAACGCATAAGACACCTGGAGCATTGGAAGCGCCAAGAATCGGAGCGCGCTAGACTGACTGATGTCTGGGCAAACGTCTCAAATGACGAGTGTCAACAGAGACAGGGGGATCAGAGACAGTATAAATGTTCTTCTGAAAAGAAACCGATAACTTTTGAAGATTCTGGTGATACTGTATGTAGGCTAGTCTAGTGGAGGGATACAAACACTCTGACAAACTTGTCTTAGCCGTTTTCTCTGTGGAAGGGAGCCATCTCCCCTCAGGGGTCATCCCGACAAATAAAAAACATCACTTCTTGCATGGCAAGCATTTTCCCTCGCGAGACCCACCAGTTACGAGCTGTTTACAAGAGCATTCACGCACTCTGTCTAGGTTAAATGGTCCCAACTTACTACTGAGTCACTGAGCCAAGATACCACTGTAGTTAAATGGTCTTTGAGATTGCTTTCAAAGACGGTAATCAGTATGGAGCAACAGGAAATACGGCCAGGAAATACAGCCAGTGAAAGTCAAATACTTTGGGGAAACTACGAAAGTCTTGATTCACATCATCAATCATCATCCAGAGCTGAAGTTCACGGGACAAGTTAAACCACTGATCCAAACTCTGACACGTTACTAAACTCCAAGCAAAGAAGGGTATAAAAAGTCAACAGGGTCTATGTCGCACAGAGGAGTTAAAGGCTTAGATTTTTACACAGATGCAGCAACTAGTACCCTCTTCTACTGAATCCAGAATCATTTTCAATCAATTTTGACCTCAAATATCAAAATTAAATTCAATTATTTAATATCTAAAGCTAAACAGTCCTAGTTAATACCAGTTATAAACTAAATGTAGTTTCAAATCTTTTTTTTTTACTACCACAGAGGCGACAACGAGTTGGTCAAAAACAAGTAAAAAAGCTAAACCATAAGTCAATAAGCAAAAAAGATCATTCTCCAGACCAGCTTGGGGATTAGTGAGACTGACAGCTGGTTTAAATAGGTATCAGGGATAAGCAATCCATATTTTCTTAGCTTAAATTTAGAAAACAAATGATTAAAATGACTTTGAAGAGATTGTTTCTGCCAAATAGCGATGGGAGAAACACAAAATGAATGACAATCACAAAATACACGAGTTCATTTTCCATAGAACAAACACGGTAGCATCAGCGTCCATGTGCTGGACAGGCGGCGTAAAAGGGCTAAATCGTAGGTTTTACGTGACTAGGTTTCACTGAAAGGACTAGTTACCAGGAGGCTGGTCAAATGATTTTTTTTTTTTTTCTAATTGATGCAGTCTGCTTCCTCTGCATTCACTTCGATCTAGTACCAATGGAGGCAGAAGAGACTGTGTTTGGACAGACAATCATACAACCAATCAGAAAGGACGCATTTGTCACAGGCACAGCAACAAGCCATCTATCATCAACAAACCTGAAACAAGCTTTCTTTAACACTGAAATTAACATGTTGCTCCTGTAAACTGAAGCGTTTCAAGTTATTTCTCTGACGTGATAACAGATATCGCAGCCTGAACTATGTTGCTATGTGGCTATGTTAAATAACGCGAGACGGATGAGAAGCTTTCACGTTTATAGAAACAGCTCTGCTCGGTTCTGGGTGTCAAATGAGCCACGTGCCCGTGCGATGGAACATTTCCAGTTTTCCCTCCTCCTCCTGACTACCCATGTCCTAAACCCTGTCACACTTTCAGGTGATTAATGCCATGTGGTGCAAACCATCACCACCCCAGGCAGGGAGGAGTGTGTCTGTGGGTGGAGGGGGGGGCGGCATCCTTCCTGAGTCACCTGCAGTGTTGTGGCGGGGTTTTCCTCCACTAGCCTGACACGCTCGCTCTCTTATGCAGTCACATAAACACTGATGTTAATGCCCACATCTACTCAGCAACCTCTTCTTGGCACCTCCTGCAGGTCTTTTCCACTGTGCAGAAGAGGTCTTGTTCCAGAGCAGGAGCATTTGCAGGCACGCATGTACAATAGCTACAAGCGCAGAGAACATGGCTTTTTTTTTTTTTTTTCCATGCTCCATTGAAGCAAGAGGAAGCCAAAGGTACAACAACAATAGATTGGCAAGTTTGGATACTTTAACAGTTTGTTTTTCAGATCATTTTGATAAAGTGATAACCGATGGCCAGCCTATGGCCCAGCGCACACATGCAACAGATTTAGATGCACGTTTTATAGATCCCCACCATGCTTCTGTGCACATAAATACCCAAAACACAAACGATCGTCCACATGCTATTGCATACATCTCTGAAGACCATAGTGACTAAGCATGCCTATTGTCATCTTCAAACGCAAATCCATTCAGCTCAGCGGTGACGACCACACACGCACACCAAAGACTGTGGCAGGGAAGAGCTGTGTGTGAGGTCCACAAGTCAGGCTGAAAAGACGAGTGGAAAGGGGCTTTGCAGTGGTAAGCTTTTGTTAAACGAACTAATCCACCATTGATATGCTAAATCCCGTCATAAGGGGGGAAAAAAAAAGTTTAGGGTGAGAAGGGAAGAGGAAAGAGCAAAGACAATAAGAGGAGTGGGACACATCTGAAATGTGGTGCCATTTCATCTCAACATAGACAAGACGCTTCAACTAACAACAGCACTGAAGGACACAAATTCATACGTTAGCGACATGAAAGCAGAAACTGACCATGTACATTTAATTAGGAAAAGAAAAGAGTATTCTTGTTCATTTAATTTCTGCTACTGTAAAATAACACCAGAACAGCAAAGTGGAAGCACCTCAGTCGCGCGGGACAATACGAGTTCATGTCATAACAGGATATAATCTACTTGATCACGTTATTGGACATTGTGGTTTGTGTCCCTCTGCATGTGTGATGTGTAGCAGAGGTGGACAGCAAAGGGGAAGTGGCGCTGAGAGCAGGTCATGTGATCACAGTAAGGAAAGTATGCTGCTTGACCTTAGACTGGTTCACACCTTTTTTAGTCTGGTAGCGGGCCAAGCAGATGTGGAGGGCAGTTACAGTTAAACATCCTGCTGTACATCATTATGTAGAGGTTAAAAGTTGTACATAAATTGGTGTCTACCGCTTGTTTAAAAAAAAAAAAAAAAAAGAGGGGGGGGGGTCCAAAAAGAATATTCCAAAACTAATTTCCTCTGCTTATTTCTTTTTAATCATAAACGTCTTTTTTAAAGCAGTGCACTGCAGTTTTATAAATCCAGAAATATGCATTTAAATAGCTTGTTTTAATATGATAAACACAGAATCCTGTTTAATGAATAAAGCCAAACTCTCATTTAATAAGATAGAACCGAATATTTGTGATTGAGAATAATTCATCATCTGCTTCTTAACTTTTCTCACCTACCTTTTCTTTAAAGTGATTCAGGCTGCAGCAGATTTTAAAAGATGGTTTTTAAGCAAAGATATTCTTGGAAATGTCAAATTCAATTTTCTAAAAATGGGAAAGGTAACAGAGGTAATTGTCATGTGGTTTCTTCTTGAGAATTGTGAGGGCATTGTGACATTTTTCTCCTTACGCTATAAATACGTGATCTCACACAGACAAGACACTGTAAGCTCAAGTTGCACAACAGTTAACTAAAAAAATGCAGTCAGCAGTGATTATGCAAAGCAACACTATCATCCTTCAAGGCTTTTTCCAAAGAAAAAGCCATTTAAATGCCAGCCCAAAACTTCCAACCACCCAGATCTTTTTTTTTTTTTTTTCTGAATTATCTCAAAACCTTGTGCAAGGTCTTTTCTTACATGAAGAAACAACTGTCACACTGGCACAACTTTTTACAATTGACTTCTTTCATGACATCATCACAAATAAAAATAAACATACGAGGAGGTGAAATCCAGGCATAAATAAGCGTGAAACTGAATGTTCAATTGTTTCAGAGGCCTCTGAGAAGACACAAGGGTGAATACAGAAATGGACATAGACTTAGATTGTAAAACTATTGCACACTACATATGTGCAATAGTTTTACCAAATCACAGAGTAAAACATTACCTAACACCCTCCCCACCCCCTTTGCAAAAAATAAAAACAGTCACCAAGGTGCAGGGTTCTTGTGAAACATTTAGCCAGAATCAGGAGGTGGAATGCTCTTGTTTATTTAGCTGGAGGTGGCAAGTTAAAGGGTGTCACAGGATCAGAATGTGATACAAGGTGCTTTATTCACCAGATAAATAAGCCTATTGACTAATAACTTTGACATTATTTAATGCTTTTAAGACACAGACCACACAGCCCCAGAGATACTTCATCAGAAGACACAAGATGTTGATTTCTCTCTCTGTATATAGTATCTGATAACATCTTTAAAGGAGACCTGTAAAAATAAGATTTTCTTAAGATAGCACACATATTCAAACTTTTTTAAGATGGACAAGCATGACTCAAATTTGTATGTTTTTGCAGGTTTAACAGAAAACATGAACTGCATCTCTAAAAAAAAAAGAGAGAAAATCTTTTTTTGCTTTTTTAAATGACAAAACGATGGGGAAACCATTGCCTGACTTTGAGGTGCATTTTAATGCCCACAACACAGGAAAATATGCTTTAACTCGTCAAACTACTGCATTGGAAAATCCAATTATATGCTCGTGCGAACCTTGAGGGAAAGCTATGCAAATTCTTAGTCCAAGTCACATCAAACACAATGTGGAAAACTGAGTTAATTTATTACTATCAACAGTGGAATTGTAGTTGTTCGCGTTATTTATTGTTATTCCACACATCACAGTACGAGGAACACATGCGCAGCAAATTATACAATTACAAAAACCGAGTGTAAAAAGATGCCAAATAATTAATTTGCAATTTGGAGCGATGCATCAAAAGAGAGTACACTGGAAAAGCTCTGATTTTCTAGTGTCCGTAGTTTTGTGGACAATTTCTAAATAATATATTTTGATGGCACTCTTGTCCTCACTAGACTCCGGGTCTGAAGGAAATTCAGTAAAAATTCAGTAAAAATTTAAAAAGAAAAACTTAATAAAAGTCTTTAGATGAAATGATCCTCCTTAGTTCACCGAACAATGAAGAAGAGACTAGGGGATCTTGGAAGTGAGTTTGCGTGCTGCAGTGGAACTCATGCTTAACCAAACACATTCTCAGCCTCATATGATGCAACATGTGCATTGCTGATTCACAATGATGCACAAAGACTGCAGGCATAAGGAGCAAATAGTCACCACTATGCAAATGTAAGCTTCAGTCCCACATACAAAGACAAATGTACCTCTGATGTTAGAATTAAAAACTGTAAGACAGAACACTTTGGAGTGCAAGATGTGGTACGGCATCAAGATGCGCTGCTTCCGGCACCCAGTTTCATTAATTCACAGTTTATTCTTTTGTTTTTGGTTTTCTTTTTACTTTGGTGGGACTTGAAGCAAAGTAAACTCACAAAAAAAGAAAGAAAAGAAAGGTTTCAAACATGCATGAGCATGTGAGAATTGAGAAGGTTTATTTTAAGATATGTGATCATATTTTCTGAACCCTAAGCTAATAAAAAAAGACTGAAGGTAAAATTGTGAAAATTATAAAATGTAAAAACATTTGAGACTTGGTTAAGAAAAGAACGCAGGTCTCCTGGAGGAAAGTGTCCAGTCTCCAAATACTGGATTTTAAATACAGTTTTACAAAATTTTGCAAGAAGTGTACTCGAATGTGTAATTGTTTTGTGTCCATGTGCACAAAAATAGAAAATCAGATCAACAGAAACACAGCAATAGTGAAGTTTCCTGAATGTTTCACAAACTGCGTCATTCATAATATAATATAGATGATGATGACTGACCACGGTGGATCGAGTAACTGTACAGAACGTGCTTCCCGTCTTTGCAACCGCTGCATAGAAAGAAAATCCAAGATGCATGCTTCATTTCAACAGTATATTATATAAAACTGTTTGCTCCTCTGTGTGCAGGCACAGGCCAAGAAAAGCAAACTACAGCTGGAGGCAGAAACAGTGGGGGAAAGCTGCCTGACAAAACTCTGCCCTCATATGGTTTATATTCAAGAAGGCATCTTTGTATACTTTCAGGATCATGCAAACTCATCCAATCACTTTCCACAACACATTTATGAAGTGTGTTCCTACTGAAGCCGATGCAGCTTCTATTCCACTGCAAAAGCAAGACTTCACCTCGCCCCTATCAGCCGAAGCAGCCTCACGCAGCAGCAGATAGGAAACTTACGTGGTGGCTTAAAGTGGCAAGAAAAGAAGCGACTTTCTCACTCTACCGGCTGACTATCTTGTTTTCTTCCACGTGGTGTAATCTGGCTCAGAGTTTCGCTCATGTGTTTTACTGTATGACGTTTTGTCATCACGGAACACATCTGTGTGCTCAACAGACCAAGACATCCAGCCTGAATGACACGAGAAACTTCTCAAGAATAAAAGTCTCGCTGAAGCATGAGACTGCACTTCACTTGAAATCAATCTGGCGCTACTGTCAATTTCAACCCGTGTAGCCGTGCACTTTTCAATACTGTAACACACCAGAATGCTCACGCTGCAGCTTTTTACGAGGACAAGAGTCAACACACTGACGAAGCAACATCTGAGCACATTATTAAACCACTTCTTGCTCTTTGTATCGCGTCGCTTTACGTTTCATAGGCATGTGAACTGTAAGATGTTTCTGTGTGAGCTGGTTTACTACTTTTATAAAGGCCGTGATGCAGCCTATGTGAGGAAAAAAATAAAAATAAATAAATTCTGGTGCAGACAAGGTGGAATAACAACTTTAACCACTACGATTTGGGCCACAGCATAGTAAGAGGGTGTACACCTGTCATCCTAGACCTCTGAATCGTTTAGAAAAGCTCTACTGCTTTCCCAGTATGTATCAACCACAACAGTGGATGATTTCCAGCCAAGACTTCTGCTGGTTTTTACAAAAAACATCAATGTGAAGCTTTCCAAAGAAAATCCCACAATTATACCACTGACTTTTGATTATTTGGATCTGGAGAAACAATACTCTTCTGTGGTAATTTGGCTTAAAGTACAAAAGTGCTGCGGTGAAGTGGAGATAATGCTGCTGAGGTCACTGTTTGGTTACAAGCATCTGTATTTTCAATCTAACCATGTGGCTTTCGGCCTAACGGTACAGGACTTTTTTGCGTAAAAGTAAGGCTGAACAATTCGGAGAAGTTATCTTCGGAATAATTTGCAATTGTGATTGTATTTCAGTTTGCAATTATCAGCATAAATCACACTGAGCTGTGTGTGGTCAACAGAAAAGTGTGACATTTGTAGGCAGCAAATGTTCAAGGCTCTAAGGTTATATCTACACAAAGACGAAACGCTTTTAATTTCAAAAACGTTCGTCGTAAAGATGCGATGTGGCAGTAAATGTACACGTCCACATGAATGTACTCGATACGCCTGAAAATGCTGTAAATGTCTGGCCTGTTACTGGCGCTGTGATGCCACAGACCCCCAAAATGCCGGCTTCGTATGGATGATGCGCAAAATACTTTTTCGTTTAGGCCAAGAGGAAATGGCATAGCTTTTATCTTTTACAACCATTGATGTTGGGATGCTGTGTAAAATGTAAATGAAAACAGGATGCAATGATTTGCAAACCGCATAAACCCACATTTTATTCCCAACAGAACATAAATAACATAGATGTTGCAACAAAGACATTTCTTTATTTAATTAAAAATATTAGCTCATTTTAAATTCGATGGCAGCAACACATCTCAAATTCAAGTTTGAACTGGGGTAACAAAAGGCTGGAAAAGTAAGTGGCACAAATCAAAAACAACTGGCGGGACATTTGGTTAATTAGATTAATTGACAACTAGTCAGTAACATGACAACCTCTTTGAGAGAGGCAGAACCTCTCTAAATGTAAAGATGGACAGAGTATCACCAATCTGCAACAAACTGTGTCAAACAGAAAGTTCTCAACAGAACATTGTGAAGACTTGGACGCGATCCAGAAACGTTGCTGTCTTCTCAGGGCCAAAGCTCATTTAAAATGATCTGTCCAGACCTTTCACTAATAGAAAGCATTTAGAGCATCATGAAACATAGAAAATCCAACAACGAAGGCCCAAGACTGTTAAACAGCTAGAATCCTGCATCAGACGAGAATGGGACAACAGTCCTCTCCTAAAGCTGCAGGAACTGATCTGCTCACGTTCCAGATGTTCACAGACGCTACAGACAGAGAGGACGCTACAGACTGGTAAACATCACCCTGTTCCAGCTTTTATCAGACATGTTGCTGCTATCAAATTCAAAATAAGTTAATATCATTTTCATGAAATGACAATGAAAGACATGTTCTATTATAAAATATGGGTTTATGAGATTTGCAAATCATTGCATTGTATTATCATTTACATTATACATAGTCACAACTTCATTGGAGATGTCAGTGCAGGATGTTTTTGGTAATAAAGAGGCGATAGAGCTGATTATTATGTGCCTCTATGAGGCTTTTTTTTTTTTTAAAGGTTGTTACCATCACAAACAACTCAGATGGTCTGAGGTTGTTTTTTTTGTTTGTTTGGTTTAAACTAGGCAACATTACTCGTTTCACATGATTTCTTTCATTTTCGTAGGTCTGGGGTTGCTTCTTTAAATGATGGCAATAGTTTGTGGAGTTGCATCGTGTCATAGCAAATGGATTGTAACGCATTTTGCACAGCACCCTTATTTTGCTGTACATCACCCTTATAAAATCAGAAATGCGTCCATACAACAGACGTTGCTCTTTCTGCACTTTTGGGACTTTCAGCACAACAGTGGCCATTTCTCTGACGATTACAATAAAATATTATGCTACTTCTGCTTCCACTGTTTTTTTTTTTTATTTGTGCCATTTTTGATTTGTTAACTAATATGAGAGGAGAAAAGGTACTTCTCCCTGGTGGGCATGACTGTAACGCAAGGACGAGACTGATTTTGTAAAAACCAGTCAACAACTATATTTAAAGCCTTTGTCATACATGCTGCAGAATACATAACATGACTGCAGCCTTTGCAGTTTATTCTAACCGTTCAGACAGAAATGTGCTCACCTCTATTCAGTGACAAAGACCTTTACTTGTGTGGGTGTCTGCTGTCATGCTGCATGTATGTGTGCTCGTGTGCAGGATCTAGCAGGCATTAACGGTGTGTCCAGAGACCAGACAGAGAAAAAGGAAGGCTGATTCCCTAAACCTAAGGCCTCGCAGGAAGGCAGCAGTGTGATCTAAGACATGCTTGGCCAGGCCCCCGCACACTACTGATGAGTTATAGTCCTACAGCAATCCCACGCCAGTGCCTCTGTCTTAAAGATATACTGCAGTACACACTCCATCTCCCCTCTCTGGCCTTGAGTATCAGGGGGGGACAGCTGCCAGATTCACCACCTCCACTAGGGGCAAATAAACAAGTGAGCCTGGGGGGAATTTTTCTGAGATTGATGGCAACTGCACTTTCTCTTGTTCTGGAAGAGCAAGAGGTCAGAAGGTGTGTGGTAATAGCAGGATGTTGGATCAGGCTGCTGTTGCTGGGCTAAATCATTAATAATCAGAGTGGAGTCTGTCACAAAACAAGCTGCTTAAAGTTTTCTCTTTTTATGATTAAAATGTTACCAACACTCTTTTGTTTGTCATACCGATACAAATCCAAGCTCAACAAAATAAAACTAAACAGCCAGCCCAGACAAATTCCAACACCCGAGTTGTCACCTTCTTCAAAACCGAGACAGCAACCAGCCAGTTACTCTGAACATTTGTACACACTGAAAAGAATAATAGCAAGTGCAGTGCAGAGAAAAAGCTCTATTTGGCTCAGACTTGAACAGGCTGTGCTGCTCTGCTGACCACGACAGATCGGAGTGCAGAAGCAGAGGGAGTATGGAAACAGGGAGCGGCTCTGGAGGGGAAACTAACCAGAAAACGAGGCCGAGGAGAAAGACACGGTGACAAAAGGAGCCATGCCGAGTAGCTGGCCGATTTGTCTCTGGATAAAAATAATTAAACAAATCACGCTAAAATGGAATCCTAACCGTTCTGGGTTTTTTTTCAGTTCAATGTGCTGCTTTTCATTTGGAGCAGAGAGGAATATCATACCAGCATTCTACTATCAAGGCGTTTTGTAGCACCTTCTCTCTGCATGGTTTAGATGCTTTCCTGTTGTATCAACATATAATTTCACTTCCTCTGCCACCTTCCTATCAGCTTGACAGATCGTTCTCTACACTGTGCGACAGGAAAAGCAAACAGTACTGAGAAAACAACACAGAATAAGACATTCTGTAGCCTGTTCATGCTGAAGGGATCAATAATGCCACGTTGATATGGCCAAGTATCCACAATAGAGACCAGATGGTCTGAAAAAGGTTATCAGACCTGTTAAAGTAAGGCTATTGGTGCTAATCTTTTGAATCAAAGAGCTTGTGGACTCAAAGAAGTCACATCAGTTATTAACTAGGTCAACTATGCCCATGTTATAATAATTAAGAGGTTAATGTCCTTGTCTTTAATCCCAGTTTGAATGAGTTTCTTCAGTATTTGTCACGCCTCAAGTGCTTTAAGTGAGCTGAGGTTGTCAGAAAGTGCAGTCAAGGTGGAACGCAGTCATGGGAGGTAAAACAACAACAAAAAAAAAAAAAAATGTTAATGAGTACATTAATAAGGAAAAAGAGATATCCGCTCTCAGTGAACCATGTTATGCCATGGTTACAAATTTATGAACGGAAATTCGTGGAGTCTCTCAGGAAGCGCTCCTAAATCACTACACGTGGGCAGGTTCACAAGGACAAAGTCACCGGGAGTCCTGAGCATTAAAAGGCAGGGCTGCCTTCCACTTCAATGTAATCACAATCAAAGCCATTTCAGACAGCATTAGCATAGATTAGAGCGAGGTGAGATTATCTTCCACCACTGGTGAAGTCAGGTGCAGTGAAGGACGTTTGGGTCACCTATACTGTACTCGCTCGGGAAAACCCAAAGTGAAGCTATGCACAGTGGCAGAAGCGGCCTTCCACTGATGGTTTTGGCACAGAAAATCAACCATGCATCGCCCACAACCCTCTCTGTGCCTCGTGCAAAGTCTGCCAAGAGGGCTGTCCCGGGCTCCCCAGCCCCTTTTCCCTGGAGAGGTCCACACTTCTCCACTCTGTCATTCCCTGACTCTTGTGGCTAAGGCCCTGTGTTCTGCCTTGCCATTTTACATTTAAAGGAGAGCAAAGCAGGAGAAATCTGCACTGCAGATGGTAGAAATTACTTAGTTCACTTTACTTCAGAGATATTTTTCTTTTTCCTTTTTTTCCCCCCTTCTCTCTCTTCTTTTTGTTCCACAAATTACTCCAGGGCCGGGTAAATTGATAGATTCCTTGTGCAAGAGAGCTTTGAGCTGTGGATGTGCATCAATCACCATTGTGTTATAAACTTATTCAACTCCATGGCTTTGGAATACATCAGTGCGCCTGCAAATAAACACCGAAAACCATCTAAGAAAAAAAAAAAAAAAAAAAAAAGGTCCTATACTTGTCCTTCAGAACCAATAGCAATTGTGAATATTTTACATCGTGGGTAACCTGCTTTTTCTTGACACTGAGCTGAATGTGCTTTCCAAGAAACTTGGCCCCATGTATGCCACACATTAGGGCCTTGCTGTTGGGACGTCTTCTGGGACAAAGTATGCTCGCGAGCTCCAAAGAAATATGCAGATGTGGGCCTGAAGAGAAGGAGGGAGGGAAATGGTGGTGATTTATTTCCTGTGTGTTTCGGTTAGGGTTGGTCTATGTGAACCACAGTCTTTTCATTTTCCATCTGCACCTTTCTCTTCTGATTTTCTTCTGTTTATAACTATACCTATTGTACATGTCTTCCCAGTCAATATACCAAATAACTATTCCAAGTAAAAGTGCTGGTTGGGGTATGGTCATTGATTCTATGTTATAAACCTTAAAAAAAAAAAAAAAAAATTAAAAAAGGCAAACAAAAACTGAGCCTTCCAATCACAAGTGAGCATGACAGCATTTAATAAATAAAACCCCAAGCCACAGCTTGTAAATCATAAAAAATATCATCTCTACAACTTAAATTATTTAATCTTTAACAGGAATGATGAGCTAATCTTGTTTTCTCTGCAAACTAGTAGAATGGATCTTGCTCTTTTTTATTACTCAAAAGGTTTAAAGCGCTTCAATCTTACTTTTTTTTTTTTTTTTTTCAAAGCTTTTGCCATTTCCCTTTATGATCTCCAATGTCGCCCATTTCTGACTGAAAAAGGCCTTTGTCTCTGTAATTACAGAGGCAGCTGTATCGCCCTCAACCATAGACTGGAGTTAACAGCAATGACAAAACCAGTTTGGAAACCTGTGGCCGAGGGAGCTGCCTTTTACAGCGTTTCCAGCTCCACTGCAGAGGCAGCTTCATCCTGAAGACGAGCGGTTAAGAGAATTAGAAAATAAAACAAACATTGCAGGCAAAAGTTAAGACACTACAAGTAGTCTGCTTCTGATTCACAGTGCAGAAATACTCAACATTTCCTCCTTCCTGAAGCCGTTGAAGTTCCTATCGATACTGAGGCACTTGCAACTGTTTTACATCAAACACACTCGCTGCCAAAAAATTCCACAGAAATTTATGCCGTGCTATTGACAGGAATTATTAAACACGGCTCCATGAAGACTGAAAAGAAAAATCTGTGTTGAACATGTCACTGATGTACCAGAGAAAAAGGCTTTCACTTAAATAGCTTCATTTTCATAGCAGTCTGATCCCACCCGAACGCAGCAGCGTCACATCATCTTTGGAAAATGCCTGCGCGAAGAGGAATGCTCTGTAGCTGGTTAGCCGTCCAGGCTGACCAGCTGGCTTACTGGGAGTCACTCTCTGTGAGTCGTGAACTTTTGTCCTGCCGCTGCTCCCTCGCTGGCTGTGCAGAAAGGACTTGGGCGACACCAAACAGGAAGCGCTCAACAAGTGGAAGCTATGGGTGTTTATCCTGCGCCATTCATCAAGCCCCCAAAAACCAGACAGAAAAGTCAGGACCCAGCTAGTGAAACGAGGCCGTCCCCTCAGACTAGTCGCAGTGGGCCGCCAATGCCCATCGAGGATTAGATCTGCTTCCTCCACCACCCAATGGCTGGACCTCCTCATCCTTTCTCACAGCCTTCCAGGAGCCAGGCTTACAGTTGATATTCCTGCGCCCTGCGGTGACTGTAAAAAGTCATTTTTAAATATTCAGTAGATTGCAGGAGCGGTAACCACAATAGCCGCTCTGCAAGACTGAGACCGAATTCATCAGGATCAAGTTGCTCCACTCTACGGTTGACCTTAACCACTAAACTTGGTTATTGGGGTCCAAACCACCACTATCAAAACCAACTTGAGATCAGCACAGAGAACAAAGAAAGCAGATCTATTCCACGTTGAAGCTGACAGAGTCATGTGTTTGAGTCTTTAGAAAGAAGAGTAATGAGTTGGACAAAATCTATACAATGCACTACTCTTATAACGGGCTGTACGACATTCAGCGAAGAAAAAAGAAAGTTAAAGTTGAAAGATGGGGGCATGACATGCAAACGTTTGATGGGACTGTATGATGTGATTCATAGATCTAGATATTCACGTTAATAGCAGACACCTTCAACATAAAAGCTTATCAAAATCTTGTCCGGTACACCAGTAAGATCTAAGACTTTAGTTTGACTAAACAGTGAAGGAAATGGCTCCAACAGTAATAATTTTTAAAAAAAAGTAAAGCACCCAGTGGAATTATAGTTAAATGCTATGTTCTTTCCTGAACATTGGAGCCCGTGTAGGTGTTTTTGGACGGCTTGAACCTTTTTATAACATTCTTACAGCTACTGGAGTTTCCCCACTGTGGCCAGTTGCAATTTATAAATCTGTATTCACAGACTGCTTTACTGCATTTATTTTCTTTTAGCTCCTCGGGGACACAACTGCACAACAAAACAGCGCCCTGATTGGTCCAGAAGACATATACATATATAGACATTATACAAAAGTATAACCACGGAAAGGCTACATCAGTGAAGCGAAGATCTTCATGTTAATATCTAAAAACCTAAACAAAGAGGGATAGAGCAGGCTTGAACCCCCAGGATTTATTAGGCCAACGTGCAACAGATAATTTAATGCATGATTTTCTGTAGTGTGCTCCCCACTCGCTGTCCGTTATATCCACCACGTGGTGTGAATGCAACCAGAGAAGAAGACCCAAAGAAAGCTCTCCAAGTTTGCACACGGGAAACTCCTCAGTTTCTATAATTTAACAAGACGTCTTGGAACTGTTTGGTCAAAATGCACCTCATACGTAGCACACTACACTATTCAGATACTATTTGCAAAACACTAAACAATTTTTTTTTTTTTTTTGGGGTGGGGGGATAAATAAGGGTGTGAATGTTAAAGTGGCAACAGACCAACTTAAGAGACTATTTGGTGTCAAATTAAGGGATACCAAACAGTCCCTTCATTTGCTCCAATTTAAAGGTCTATTTGGAGCATCTCAGACCAAATTATAGGTAACTAACACTCAGGAGAACCACAGTATTGTTGACTTGGTCTTATCCCTCTCTTTGCGGCTACTCGCAAGCCAAAGAACATGTTTTCAGTGAAGAAATATCTGGAAGTTCATGATGGAGGCACAAATAAATGCAGACAAAGACACTTTATGGTAGACTCCATCCACAACTTATCCCAAATCATCTCCTAAAAGATAATGCCAAACGTTTTCTGAACGTTTTCTATTACAGAATTACTATTACTATTACAGAATCAGAGGATGAACTGATGACAGACGAGGGAGCCAGGATCGGGTGTTAACAAAGTTACAACGCAAGGATATGACGGGTCATTGCTCACCATTTTGTCACTTTGCTCCAAGCTTCATCAGAAAATAACTGAAGAGCTAAAAAAAAACAAAAAAACAATAAGTATAAACAGTAGTGGATCGAAGCAACCTTCAAGCCCTCAGGACAGCATGAGAAACTATATAAGAAACCATCATGACATATTAATAAATGTACAGTATGATAGTAGTCACATGGGTTCAGGAGTGCCAAGGAAAAGTAATTGTCACTAATGTTCCACAAATGTGCATTACTGCATTACAGAAGGAGGACGCCAGATGTCAACTCACCTCAACTTGGTTGTTTTTAAAAAAAACAACTAATGTGACAAATATGACCATCCAGACTGTTATCAGCAAGAGCTGCAAGAGCTGCTGTCTGTGACGGTACGTGCAGGGCTGCGTCACTCAGCGTCTATGGCACGAGCGATCCGCATACATGCGGATGTACTTGATGTCAGGTCCATCCGTTCATTTTCATCCGCATAACCGGGACCGGGTTGCAGGGGCAGCAGTCCCCAGACACTTCCTCCACCTCTTCCTGGGGGATTCTGTGGCGTTCCCAGGCCAGCTTAGAGACATAGTCTCTCCAACGTGTCCTAAGTCTTCCCCAGGGTCTTTTCCTTTTGGTCATAACCCAAACTTCATGACTATAGGTGAGGGTGGGAGCGTAGATTGAGCAGTAAATCGAGAGCTTCGCCTTTCGACTCAGCTCCTTCACAGCAGTCCGGTACACCGACAGCATAACTACGGACGCTGCATCAATCCATCTGTCAATCTCTCGCACCATCTTTCCCTCACTTGTGAAAAGACCCCAAGATACTTAAACTCCTCCACATGAGGCAGAACCTCTCCACCTACCCGGAGAGGGTATGCCACCCTGTTCCGGTCGAGAACCATGGCCTCGGAATTGAAGGTGCCACTTCCCACTCGGCTGCAAAACACCCCAGCGCATGCTGAAGGTCCTGGTCCAATGAAGCCAACAGGACAACATCATCTGCAAAAAGCAGAGATGAAATCCTGTGGTTCCCAAAGTGCTGATGCGGAGGTGGATACTGGAATTTTGAGGAGACAAGTACTGGCATCAAAGCCACGTCTTTTTCCGATAAGTCTGCGTTTATTTCAGTGGGAAAACTCTAAACCTCATTCTAGACAATTTACAACACCGTTGTTCATAAGCACGATGTAAACTGTTTATAGTAGTAGTTTATAAGTACAGTAAAAACAAACACTGTCAGTAAGTACAGACTTAACTCTACAGTGAAAACACTATTACTCCACTAATTCTTTAAATCACAGATAGTTCATTTGCTGCTATATAAACATTAAAATTACTGTAACCTTTATGGACTTGATGGGATTTCCACGCTATGACCGTAAAACCAGCTTTCCTAATGCAAGACATCAAATAAAGTAGTTGTCAGACAATAATAGAAGAGAGAGACAAAAAGTTCCTGGAAGCTAATTTGAATATGAAAAGTGTATCTGGGGTGCAGATACAACCCCCCCCCCCCCCCCCCCCCCCCCCCCCCCCCCCCCCCCTCCCCCAGATGATCAGCAGCAAGATGGACAAACAACATTGAAGACTAAGATGTCAACATGTTTGACATCAAAGTTTACACGCAAAAAAAAAACTCTCTCTGAAAGTTCAGAGCAGCTGACACAGCAGAAAACCTGACTCTGAACTTCACCAGATTTTAGTCGGGATAAGCATCCCTGTTTGTTGCATGACTGAGCGGTGAGTCACTTAGCGAAGCAGCCCAGCTCTCAGCGGAGGAAACGGCACGGCAGCTATGGGGAAAATACACTTGTATCCAGACTTTATCTACATGCAGATATTACCAGATGAGCTCTGGATGCTTTTTTTTTTTTTCCTGTCTCACTTTTTTGCTGACAGACTCCTGAAGTTCTGCTGACTGGTGATATCCTGGGACCAGTGTCAACGGACAATCAAGCTGGGGTCAGAGATCCTCAGCTGGGAAAGTTGGCAAGGAGGAGCGGACCGTGCAAGAAGTGAGGCAAGAATTAAGTGAAAAAGCACACAACGATACAGTCATATTTTCCACTGATATCAGTTCCAAATGGCTGGTTTTCATGAAATAGTCGAAGCAGCAAACTACACTCGGCAGACAAGATTCACACTCTGGTGGATGAAGAGGCTGGATATGTTCTGTCATGATGATGTGCAAATATTATGATGAGACGAACGTTCAAACATTTACTGGCGTATAGCTTTTCAAGAGAAACTGGCAATCATTTTTGAACATGTCTCACCAGATCTTATCAAACTCAAACCATCTTCACTGATAAAACTGCACGAAAGCAAAATGTGATCTTGAGTTCATCTATGCAGATGATCAGCACCCATCTCGCCCTGAATGCACAGCACTGATTCTCTCCGAGGGGCTGTCTTTGAGGCGCCATATCTCCAAATCTTTCCCCTGATACAGATTCTTGCAGCTATGCCAATATGTTACAGGATCCATTGAAATATGTGCAGTGATGAGATTTTCTGCTCTGCGGACCAGAACTGCTCACAACTAGCTGGTGAGAATCAGCAGACCTCGTAAAGAACAACAACATTACCCTGCTCCTCAGGAATGTCAACTTCCAAAGCATTAGATGCAAAAGACGTAGACTCGGTACAGACGGCTAATTCCCCATCTTCTCATTGTTGTTCAGCGCAAGTTGGCCCCTCCTTCCTTCCTATTTGTTTTTTTCTTCATTTTAATTATCATCAACTCCAAACATCAATAGTGCTCTGGCCTACCTAAAACGCTAAGATTCCAGCTGCTGATGAAAGTGCTTTGTTTAATCACGCTCTTCTTTATTCGATCAATGATAATTACACGCACGAATGGAGTAATCATCATTATTCCCAGGAGGTTAAAAAACGGCAACATGTGGATGCGCACTCAAGCCATTTCATTATTCCGCCAGGCTTTGCACACTGTTAATCCCACGTAACTATGAACTGCAGAAAATGTTCGTGGGCTAAAAGAAGGTAACAGCTGAGTAAAAGGTTTAGAGCACATTAATACGTTTAGAAACATTTAGTGGGCAGATAGTGAAAAAAAAAATACAACAACAAAGATGCAATTATAGTGGGTTTTAAATGATGATTCAAATATTCTTAAAACGCATTGTTAAATGTGAAATACATATTATTTGAGGTAGAATTAAGTTGTCTAACAGCTGCAGTTTTCTAGCTGTATACTGTTAATTGTTAAATGACTTATTCTTCTGAATTCTGGAGGGGGAAAAAAGCCAGGCAAAACTCAAACTATGATCTAAAACAAGCCAGGCGATCCTTCAGTCGCACTTTGGATATTAATACGCAACAGAATACGATGTGGGAGATTATATTCAACAATACAGCTTTGTTGAAGCTGACTCGTCTTTGTGTTTTTACAGCTCGTTATCACTGTAGGGGAAATAATGTGGGGCAAAACATACTGAAGATGCACAAAACCACCACATCGCCCCGTTTGCACGCGTGTGCACCTGCTTCGTGTCAAGTAACACTACACCACGATGTAAACAAGTGGCACCACCACATTCTGCCATGTAACTGGAGGAGTCTCGGTACTGTTGGTTGCTTGTTTCTGCCACATTCGACTCATTTTGAGGCACATGGCGCAGATGTCTGCTTTGGAAAACAAAACCTGAACACATAAATATGGTATGAGACAGCAAAACACACGCTGGTGCCTCACCATGTGGGTCCTCTCAGTGTAAGAATAAGTGAGAATGCATTTGTGGAAAATCTTTCACTTCGGAGGAGAGTGGAGCGTTTTAGTTTGATGACATGGCATTTCAAAGTGAAAACAAGAGTGTGAATTATATGAACAGGAGGCATTTGATGGCATTCCTACCTTCTGATCAACTATAGAGCACACCAGGTCCTTGACAGCCGACAGCGAGAGGTCACTGGCCTCCAGGTTCACCGTCTCTCTGGTCAATCCGATCTGCAGCAGGAAGGACACCCCATGGAAGGAGCTGCGGGAGTTGGTGGGGCTGGGAGCGCAGTGACTGCCGTTGGATAGCGCTGTGCAGATCTGTCCAGGTGGGCTAGGCGGCAAGGGCGGGGGGTGCGGATGGAGAGAGTGGAGGAAGGCTCGAGGTAAGGATGGCGGAGAGGAGGCAGACATTGGGTTTCTTCCAGTTGCAACTCAAAAATGCGGAATAGTAGAAGATTCAGTTGAGGCTGGCGGGAGGGAGCTCAGCCCGGTCTCTGTGAACAGACTCGTTGCAGGGGGACTGCTTGGTCCGCATCAGAATCAGAGTCAGCTCGGTGTGGCTTTATTTAAGCAGGTATTGTCTCCCTGAAATTAAGACGATAGTATCCTGCCCACCCACCTGAGCTCACGCATCATTCTTTAGATGGGAAGGCGATGGAGCAAAAGTTTCTGAACAATCCGCAGGTTTCTGCAGCGAAGTTACTGTGGGAAACGTCATATCCTGGAGTTTTGCTCCTTCTCTTTAGTGAAGTCAGTAATCCACTCTGACCACAGGAGGCCTGTCACCACAAACACACACAGAACAGACACAAACTCACTGCGATTATACAATAAAAACTATGAATAAATCCCCTTCTGGTCTTTTAACTGTGAACCTACTTTTTGGGCTTGTGTTACTTACTTTTACAAGAATTGTCACTTTGAAATTGAAATTCCAGCTGAAGATTATTATTTGCTTTTCCCTTTCACTGCTTTGACTCTAGGAACTTCCCTATTGCTGCTTCTTTTTTTCTTTCTTTCCTTCTCAATGTAAATTTGCTGTTTAAATTGAAAAACGACGTCAAAACGAACATAGTAGCATGACATAATGTCATGGGTAAAATAACGTTTCGGGAGCAGTTGTTATCACGGCGCTCGTTTACGCTCGTGGCGTGAAAACAACGGCCGAAAAGCCACGCAAGAGTTGATTTAAAAAAAAAAAAAAAAAGTACAACACCACCACGTTTATTCCAATTCAAACTTCTCCCACATCTGGAACCAAGGCTCCCGAACATCTGCACCCCTCCCACTTTCGCTTGGCTCGTTGGCAGAACACAACCCAAGTGGAGAATGCCAGCAAAACAAGTTATACAAGCCCCGAATGTGAACTTTCTGAGAGCTCTTTGTTGCGGGCGAACCACCTCCAAGTAAAGTCTTAATAAAACCGAACGTCGAAAGAGATATTTCAGAAATTAAACTTTACCTTCACTCCCAGCGACGAGCGCTTTTCTTTCCATTGTGAGAAGACGGGAGATGGGACTTTTCAACTCCATCAACTGGGGAAAGCGGAGCCTAAAGTTTATTCTTCTGCACTTTTTTTTAGGGGGGGAGGAGGAGGAGGGGGTGGGGTCGCGTGGAAAGCGCAGCGGGAATTAAAAATACCTGGTCAAGTTAAACGCGCGGGCTCGTTGAAACAAACCGCGCAGTCCACTTAAATCCTCATATCTTTTACTCCACTTTGTAAATTCATGCGCATCTTATTATCCTTCCAGCTGTGACTACCCCCCCCCCCCCCCCCTTAGGAAAAATAGCCGCGGTCCTTGCTGGGAGTTGTAGTCTTTTATGTTACCACCACATGACCGACTTCCCGTTCATAGGGAACAAAACTTGAACTACAGTCCATGTGAGGCAATGGCGCCTCCGATGAAGCTTCAACCAGTGCGCATGTGCTTTTCTTTTCCGTTAGTTCAACTTGGCCGTCCCGAGAGAGAGAGAAAAAAGAGAAAGAACCCACCACATGACCCGGATCGGTTTAGGCTAGAATAGTGGATTTAAAAGTGGGGTGCGGAAGAGCCCCGGGGCCCTTGAATTGGATGCTGCGTGACCCAGTACCAAGAAAATGTATTTGAATTACATTTATTTAAACAAAGCTACAAAAACGTGAAGTAGCTAGAGTTTTGTGATTCTATGATCTGTCTTGACCAATAAAAGACAGCTCAACTTTGTAATTGGAAAAGGTTTCGGGTAACACATTTCTTTACGAAAAAAGAGTGAGAGAGAGAGAGAGAGGGAGAGATTGTGCTTTATTACACACTTGCAAATATCAGCTGAAAAAAACGGAAGATGACCTGATTTTGCAATTTTCATACTTACATGTTATCTACCCACTAAAAAAAAAAAAAAAAAACAAGGAACTCACTGAAGGAAGGGGTTGTGCAACTTAATTTAAAAATGATTTGCCTTCAAGTAAGATGGTAATTGTGCATTATAACAAAAAGAATCAGGCATATGACAGTCTTGATATAAAGTTTATTTACAGGAAGATATTAAAAAGATTTAATACTGTGGAAATGCTGGATCTATTCTCGCTGCCCAAGCCATGAGGCCTCCACAAATGTCTTTCACCGTGATGCTGTCCACCTCAGACCCACTCATCTCCTCCAGAACTCGAACGGCTTTCTGAGAGTCGTTACCCTGCTTGCAGATTACATACACTGGAGGAAAGCAGAGAAAAGAGAAGGAAGAGATGGAAACACCTGCAGAGACGTAATAAGTCTAAGAAGACAAACTTACACAATTCTAAAACACTTTAGGGAACAAAACCTGCATGGATGAGTTTACGTAAAACGTTACAAGGCTAAATTTAGCCTACTGATTAAAGAAAAATAGTTTTGAATATTAATTTCTGCAAAGCTGACCAGCTGCTCAGGTTGAACGTGCTTGCTTTGGAAAAGGGGTCACTTAGCAACAACATCACTTGTCCAAAATAAGGCAGGATGAGACCACACAGAGGACTGTGAATGTATGCAGGAGATTCTATGAGCCAAAGATCATGAAGTGTTTTATCATCTTACCTGGTGGCCGGCAGTCACCTGGAATCTGCTGTTTCAGTTGGCTGAGTGTTTCCCGAAGTAACTGGATCTGTTCGCTCTTCCTCTCCTCTAAACTGGAGAGTGGAATGTCTGGCAGCAACTTAAGGAGAATAATCACACAGAGAGTCCAGGATGTGTACGGTTTTTATTTTTTTGCCTTCAAAAAGATGCTTAGTGAGAAGGATTTTGGGCCTCTACAACAAAAAGGATACTTAGAGAGGAGGGTAAGTGGCAGATATCCACTTCCACAAGAGGGCGCACATCCAACAAGATATGGGGCCCTGCGTTGTCCACTATTGATTTATAATCCTGAAATTACATTTTTTTTAAAATAATTAAAGCACACACACACTACATACTCTTATGATAGGAGACAGGTGTGGATTTGATTTTTGGAAAAAATATGTTGATTTATATCATTAGTTAAACAGGAAAACCAAAATTGCTCAAAATGTAGAAATGTTGCCTGAATTCATAATTATGAGGTAGCGTGAACGTTTTAATGGCTTTTCCGTAAATCACAGGAAGCAAAACTGTTTATAACCGGAGTCCCTTGCATAATCTAGACTGCACCCCAATCAATCATGAATCCCATCTTTGTGCTTAATGACTCAGCAGGTTTCAGAGCGCCAACTCTGCAGAAATATAAACAGATGCAATCCACTACCACTGCTCCCAGTGCCAAAGAGAACATGTTATTTTTTCCCATAGAAAATCTGCGGGCACATTTTAAGTCATTTCCCATTTGAGGGTGGGTCAGCACTGAGATTTAATCAGTTTATGAATGCTGATGAAAACTGAGAAAATTGGGACTAATCATACCATAAACATGACTAAATACAGTTAGTCACGCAAGGGCCAACTTCTTAGGAGTATCTACCCTCACCTGCACTGTAATTCTCTGATCTTCTGACAGGAGGTTAAGTTTGCGGCACTGAAATGAGATATTAATCCATATTAATGAAATTCTGTTGATGTGAGAAGTACTTCATTTCCAAAAAGCAATAACCCATTTACAATAGGCATGATTCGTATTGATGTATCCAATCAGTTCCTTTATGATTAACCTTATCTGTGGCGGCAGACCCGCAGAAAGCCTCATAGTCAATTAGCTGGGTCACGCTGGGGTTTTCTCCACACGCTGCACAGCCAGCCTGCTTGGGACGCAGTTTGATGGATCTGAATCTGGCATCCTGAGCATCAAACATCACCAGCTGCTGACCGCAGGAAGCTGACACGCCCCGGTCAAGGGAAAGGTCTGCGCAAGAGACTCAGAGCATTGCCTTGCACGTCTCCCACTGGTGCACTAACGGCGGGGCAACGCGCAGGAGTTTTGGTGGGAAAAACAGCGCACCACTTCCCCCGACTGACGCATCACAGCCAGGTGTTGGCGTGTGTTTGACACAGCAACGCGGAGAGCAGGATGGAGAAAGCCTATTCTCCGTTGTGAGTCTCAATATCAGCAACCGGATACAGAAACCACAACAGCTTCATTAAACAATGGCAAATTAACAGTCAGCAGAGTCCGGAGAATACGCCAAAAAAATGCTTTGTTTTATAGATAAGAAAAAACCCTAAGTGAAAACACTTTCAGCATATCCCAATGACTAGGCGAAAAACAAAAAGAAAAAAACAAAAAGGCAGAGGAGGTGCTTCGTGAAATAAGGGGGTGTGGAATGGAAGAAACAAAGGATACAGCCTTGCCCAGAGGCAATTTTGAGGACCTCTAAAGCTTGGAAGCAGCCCATTATACCTGGAACTTAAAAGTGGAATGTTTTTACAAAGAACTAGTATTCACAAAGTTGGACAGCTCTGAGAAAGTAAGAGGATAATACTCACCGACTCCCAACACCCCTCCATCAGAACAGTTTGTCACCGTCTCTGGCGGTGGAGGAACTGGGTATAAACATCTGTAGCAAGGGCCTCCACGGTAGTTATACACCGTCAGCTAAAGACACACACACACTATAATGTAAACCTAAAGAAAAGTGACTGCACTGATGACGAAAAACGCCACGTTTCACCTTACTTGCCCCTCCATTCGCAAGGCACTTGCTGACACGAGGGATTTCCCACTGAGCACACAGGCGTCATTGACCAGGTAACGAGTGGGAACGTTGTCTGAACAGTCGGCCACGATGTCATATATGAGGTCAGAGAAGTCAAGGTGTCATAGACGGTTTACAAGTACGAAAGGAGTTCTTGCAGCTTCTCGCTAATCTCCAAATTGCTTAAGGAGAATGAAAAGCAGCAAGCTTGAACAAGAAGAATAACGAGACTTGGATCTACGACGGCAGCAGGTCAAAGATGTAGCCTGAGGATACTGTTGGATGAGCTGCAGGGCGTTCTCCGGTGACAGCTGCAGGTGGTAGGGAATGCACTCTACAGTGGAATTCAGCCTGCAATCACACATTCAAGAAAGCATTTGAAGCTTTACAGGGTTAATAACCATATCTGCTAACCTCGGTAAACCTACGTACTAGGAAAATTAAAACAAAACAAAAAAAAAAAAAAGTTCAAAGTAAAAAAAAAAAAAAAGGTCCTTTAATTTTCTCCAATGACCCTCTAAAGTTGAAATTGATAAAAATGTCATATTTTTTATTAACAGCTCTATAAAGAGTTAAGTAAGTTTTTTTTTTTTTTAATCTATAAAAATAACTTATGATATAAACAACTGGTATTTCTCTCAAAGTTAATAAAATACACATACACAAACAAATATTTTCAAAAATACTTTATTAATACCTAAAGGGAAATTATTTATTAATTATAATGACTTAAGTATTATGAAGTCTGGGCTTCCCTACTTAGGCTACGGCCCCTGCAACCCAACCCCGGATAAGCTGAAGAAGATAGATGGATGGATGGATGGATGGATGGATGGATGGATGGATGGATGGATGGATGGATGGATGGATGGATGGATGGATGGATGGATGGATGGATGGATGGATGGATGGATGGATGGATGGATGGATGGATGGATGGATGGATGATTACAACCAAGCAAAAGAAAAAAAACAACAAGCAATAAACAAGTAAACTTTTTCTGACTTGTCTAGCCTGTTTCGCTTATCAAAACCTGTAAAGAATAAAAATAAAATAAAAATACACTTTATAAATAAAGTCTCTTTCGATTACATTAACTAAAACAAAACAGGACGTTTTTATAAGTGTGATTCAGCATCAAAACACATACAGTATTAAGTAATGATCCCAGTCAGAGAAACAGCGCCCTCGTGTGGCTGCGACTAAGTGACAAGTGTGTATCTAACAGTAGGCCCACTGTGAGATACAGCTCCCTCTAAAATAACATGTAGAGTGAGGGGACACAAATACAACCTGTGGTTAGACAAGTAAGTGCCAACAAGCATTGCAAAATAACCCAAGATTCAGACAGAGCATAAAAACACTAATTATCACTGCTACTTTCTCAGATTTAATAATGAAACCATGACACTACTTTTCCTTTTTAGTTTTCTACAGGTTTTTTTATAGGCTATTTTGACCTAGATAAACATGTTCAAATTATTTTCTTAATCAGATTAATAAGGTTTTTTTTATTCAATATAGTGGAACGGATATGAAGCTATCCTTGACTTTTGCAAACCACACATCAGTACTGTGCAATGTGTACAAGTGTGTGTTGAGTTAGTACCTTCTGACTGCTCTTGCAGCAGACACAGACTTGGCTTGGCCCTGGTTCTCCTCCCCATGAAGCACCTGCCTGTGAAGGTTACTCAGCTCCACTTCGTCATAGTCCAGCAGGCCGAGGCGCCCTGGGAGCGGGGGATGGGGGACACAAAGCTTAACAAATAAGCCTTGAACTTGATGATAAAAATCAAACTCTGGGACTTTTTTATTTTAAAGGCATTTACACCTCTTTATGATTGTTTTGTACTTCTTTTGATTACAACTTGCAATTTAAGTCCACATGGTGTGGGATTTTATGACATACACAAAATAGTCTGGTGGTATTACTGCTACCCTGAGAGAGATGCAAAGGTCCATTGTCACATTGAGACACAATCTCAAAAAAAGCTGTGCTTTTTAAAACAACACCCAGAAACATCCAGGAAACTCCTCATGCACATGGAAGGAGATTAAAATTAAAGTTTCAGCCTAGACGAATCCTCACCATTGTAAAGCACGGTGTTGGTACCATCATGCTGTGAAATTATTTTATATGCAGAAAGGAGGCAGGGAAATTAATCAGAATTAAATGAATGGTGCCAAAAACCAACAAATCGAAGAGGAAGACTTGCTTCAGTGTTATACAGAATTGACGCTGCAATGGAGGTTCACCTTTAAGCCGCCTGATATAAATCTGCCTGAACACACACGCAGACAAAGTGTCTGTCTTAGTTCTGCTGGACCCGAGCGCTGCCTTTGACACAGTTGACCATGTGATCTTATAACAGAGGTTAGAAGACTAGGTGGGAATCTCTGGTACTGCTTTAAACTGGTTCAGTTCCTACCTCGAGGACAGAAGGTCCTTTGTAGCAATTGGTAACTGTGTCTCAGACCAAATGGCTATGACCTGCGAGGTTCCCCAGGGGTCAATCCTGGGACCCCTAAATTTAATCTGTACATGCTTCCATTAGGTCAGCTAATACGCAGCTGTAACGTGTCCTACCACAACTATGCAGATGACACTCGGATCTACGTGTCACTGACGCCAGGAGAACATGGGCCTGTAGATTCATTGTGTCACTGCATCAAACAGGTCAGTGTGTGGATGCAAAGCAATTTTCTCCAGTTAAACTCTGACAAAACTGCAATTATTCTGTGGTCCACAGAAACAAAGAGAAAGTGTTATCAGTTACCTCGTGACTCTCTCTCTAGAACCTAAATATCAGGTTAGAAATCTAGGGGTGATATTGGACTCAGATCTGAACTTTAACAACCACATTAAAACAATAACATCTACAGCAGAATCAAAAGAATAGTGTCTAAGCAGGATTTTGAAAGACTAATGCGTTTGTCTCCAGCAGGTTAGACTTGTGAATCGTCCTGCTGACTGGGCTCTAAACGAGCTGTAAGACAGCTGCAGTACGTCCAAAGTGCTGCTGTTCCAGTCCTGCCTAGAACCAGGAAATACGACCATATTAGTCCAGTCCTCGGGTCTCCGCACTGGCTTCCTGTCGCTCAGATAATGGACTTTAAAACAGGTTTTGTGTACAAGTCTCATCATGGCTTAGTGCCAAAGTACATCTCTGACATGTTAGAGCCATATGACCCAACTCGGACTCTGAGAACCCCAGGGAGCGGTCTCCTGCTGGTTCCCAGAGCCAGAACGGAACAAGGTGAAGCTGCGTTTCAGTTATATGCTCCTAAAATCTGGATGGTCTTCCAGAAGACGTGAGACAGAACTCAACTCTGACAACGTTCAAATCCAGGCTGAAAACAGATCTATTTAGCTGTGCATATGACAATTAGAATGATTTTATCTGCAATCTCTTTGTTAATTCATTAATGATTATTTTCATGTTTTATAGAATACTATATAAATACTATAGAATACGACCATCCAGCTGTGAATGTCAATATAACTTAAAGCTTGCTGTACACCAGTCTTGTAGTGTTGATTGTAAAAAAAAACAAAACAAAAAAAAAAAAACAACAGTGATAAGATATGTCAAAGTCTTAAACACATACATGCAGATATTGAAATTTATAATCAAAATTTCTGAATGTTCCCATGTCTCATTACCTTACTGAGCAAGACAAAATAACAAAAAAACTTTTGTATATTAAGACAATTTCTCCAAAATTTTAGGAGCAAGCACACTGGAGGACTATTTTGATCAGTATTAGTAAATCGTATTATCGCACTATGAACTTTATCAACTAGACTACCTACCGATGCCTGCTGCTGCCAGATACTGTGCCAGGGGGCATCCCAGTCCGCCACAGCCCACAATCAGCACTGAAGTCTTGGATAAATTCAGCTGGCCTGTGGACAATCAAGATAGTCTATAATGTGTTCAATCAGCCCACAAACAGAATCCTCGCTGTACGTTTTATGCCAGAATAACACCATCTGTTTTCATTTCTACCTTTGACGCCAAGTTCAGGCAGAAGTAGCTGTCTGCTGTACCGCAGGATGTCCTCGTTGCTGAGAGACGGCTTGGCTGTTAGAGGAGTTAAAGGTATCACTTTGCTTTGCAGCTCCAGTGCTGAGGTGTGGCTCTGACATCACACAAGAAGAATATTAGTACAAAACATTAAAAAAAAAAAGATGTAAGAATTGTGTCCTGACACACTTTTAGTTTATGTTTCCAGTATTGCACAGGACGTAATGCCATACTGAGGTGATTAAAAATAAAACATCCGTTTGTAAATCTTGATGTTGAGAGCTAGATCATCTGTAAACCTTCACTAACAGAATAATTGAATATGCTGAAGCAAAATCAGATATTTTAAAGTTTTTACTCAAGTGGTATTACAATACTGCTTGGCTTGAATGTGTTTTACACCTCTGCCAAACGATATCATTACAAAATACTTTAAAACTTCAGAAGAATTTTAAAGAAACAACAGTATATCATCACGTGTGTACTGCTCGCCCCTTGAAACGTTTATATGTGAATAATTACTTAAACGTGGCGCTAAATAGTTTGGATCATCTGTGTCAGCCGGGGTTCGTAATGAACCCCATGCCAAGTCCTAAATGTGTAAATGAAGAGAACGTTGCAAACACGTTGCATTTACTCTCCATGTGGCTGGAAAGTAAAGAAAATGCGCGTCTCAGCCAGGCCACTAACGTGTGAAAGCGCTTCAAACCTTTTCCAGTTGCTCCAGTTTACTCCGCAGAGCAGCGACCTCGTTTTCTTTGGCCTCCAGCTGGGCCTTTAAGATGCGCACTTCTTGGGCCATCGCTGCAGGCAGGTTAAGAGGGAAGTGTTTTAAGATCCTAAACGAGTCTGCGAAGTACGTTTGCAACAGGAAAATGTTGACATGCGAGGCGAACGCTGGGCGAGCGGGTGCACGGCGTAAACTTCCGGGTAAGCCACGTGAAAACAAAACCACGTGGTAGGTGACGCACGAGTCCGCTGACGTAGACTACAAATTAAATTAAATCAAATAATAAATCACTGGAAATATATAATATTTTTTTCTATTGAAAGAATATTTATTCTTGCAACGTTTGAAAATAAATATAGCGAGCTCATGAGCCCAAATTTCTTTCAGTTATATTCACAGCTAAATAAATGAACTTATGAAGCTCCCGTTGACTGAGAGACAGACCTGTCTGAATAATGGTTTACTAAAACTAGTACTTTAACAGACGATGTTGGTCCAAACACGCACATAACTAGAGATTCCACGGTGTCACCGTTCTCCAGAGCTGATCCGCGGATTTCTGCGGAGCGCACTCTCACATACACTTTTACAGCCAAATAGCAGAACAGTGAAGCGCTGTGGACTGGGAGCCTCCGATCCTCAGATCCTCCCTCCTGACTCCTGCCTCCTGCCTTTCACATGATCCGAAAGCTCCACTAAAAGGGACAGAAATGTGGAAAGGAGCTACAGCATCGATGGCCGAGAGGAGCCGCGGTCCTTCCACAATGCGATCCTTTTACGCTACAATAATCTGTGTGACATTCATCCATTACATAAATGGGATCCCTTGGACGCAGGAGAAGGTAAAACATAAATTAATAAAAAAAAAAAAAACATTTAAAGTATGTGGGAGCATTTTTGCTCCGTAGCCTACAGACGCGGCGCTAGTGCGAGACAAGTCTTTTAAATGTATACGTAGATGCTCGGAAAGCCACTTTCAAAAGTGAAACGAGTGCAAATGTCGTGCCTACTACCGTTTGAAAATATTTTCAGTTGATTAATCAATGATTAATCTGTTTGTTTGCAATGGTTAGGTATTTTTTCAAAATGTGGTCTGCGTTACGTGAACGCGTCCTCGCTTAGTTTTTAAAGATAAGTTTTAAACCAATAGAATTTTTTTTTTAATTGGGGGGGGGGGGGGTAATTTGCCCTTGTGTTTGTCACGGGTGTTTGCGTGCGTGCGTGCGTGCGTGCGTGCATGTGTTTTAATTCACAGATGGATGATGGATGGAGATTGCCTTTACTTTGCCTGGTTTTACCTCTTGCGGTGAAAATAAAAATGACAAATATGAAGAAATATTCATATTAAATATATTAAACATGAAGTTACTGCACGCATGAGCAAAAATAACGAGAGGAATATTATTTCAGACTGTTCCCGAACATGACTGCACAATTCTCGCTAGATGTACCTGAACATGTCTGGTCGTTCATGGTTCTCATGTGTGGTCTTCATCTCCTTTCCTCTTTGCCTAGTTGCTATGGCAGCACAGCCATCATCATTGATCCACCAATTGGGGGTCTTTGTATTTATAGACCTGAAGTGGACCCCTGTTTAACCTTGTCTGAGCTCAGCCAGCCCAGAGCTCCTCGGAGGCTGTATTCAGTCTGTGTGAGCATGTACAGTAATGGTACCTTTTACACTGTATGCCGCTGAGGTTGCAGGACTGATGCGTTAGTCACCCAGGGCTTGGAACGGGTTTTGCAAGTCATTGTTTACTTCTAAGATAAAATGTGCACACTTAAGAAATGTGCCCAACCCCACTATCAGCAAGAAAGAGAAGCTGTCGACGTGATTAAAAATCCTAAACATGCACTGGCTCATGTATCTGGGACTATTTGTGATATAAGTCACTTTAGATTTAATATCTCATATAAATCATTAAGCCATTGCTGAATTCATGTACTCTAATCTCACATAATTAGTATTTGGATCAAGAAAATATTATCCTGAATACTGCATCACTTTGAAACCTTTAGTGGATTAAAAATTGATAGTCCATCCAAGGGTAATCAGATTTATTGGAAAAATAGGCTTCAAATTTCAGTCTTTAATATTGAGTTTAGGATAGTTAGGATTTTTTTGCGCACTAATTTAATGGTCTGTCACAAGAGAGGAGCCAATAGTGTTGAATGGACAAACACCGGCTTTGACTTGTCTTAGCTATTTACCACCAGCGTTCCCTCTCCTCTTTGTTTCCAGGACAACCGTGGTTCCCGGCAGGTGAACTTTGAGGTCGAATAAATAAGAGCCATGGGATTGAAAAATCAATATGTTTTTTTTTTTAACTTAGCATTCACTGAACTGGCTCGTAAAGTTGGAAACCAGAATGTAAATCCAAATTGTGTTCAATAAACTACACAAATGAGCAATTTGCCTTTTTCATATACACAAAACTGTGCTGTTAGAATCTAATTTCAAGGACAAGAGAGGCTGAAAGCCTAACAACGCTTTCATCATGTGTTTAATGTGTTTAAAGCCATTCAGTCAGAAGCTCTTCTCACAGTCCTAATTGGGTTTTGTGTCCACGAAGATGTTTTTAACAGCTCATTAAGAACACAGTGTTAAGCTGGACAGCATTGATACGGGATTGGCCATTTTTCAAGACAATAAGACACGCCATTTCTACGTAAGTGACTTGGCAATATGTGTAATCCTTCTTCAGACGACCCTTATATATCTGAAACATTGAGAAACAAAATTCTGTGAGCGACTTACTGAACATCATGACACATTATCCACTTGCATGTGTCATTCACGTTGTTGCACAATTGAAATGCGTCATAGGAAGACTAACTTTGTCCTTATTAGTGATGTACTTGAAGACGTGTGACACCGTCATAGCAGAGACTAACATTAACTCCAGAACAAACTGCTGGTTTTGCAGTTTTCCCGTGAAATGCGGGCTAGTTTCATCCTTTTGTTTCACGTGTCTTTTGCTGGCTCCCTCTCCAGCTCCAGCATAGAGCTGCCACACTAACAGAAGACGAGGTCCACGTCGCCTTGTCTCACACTGATCTTGAGCAGATGTGGCAGAGGGACCTGACTCCACTGCTGGTTACCAGGTACCCGGGGTCTGCAGGTAGCCAGGCCGTGCAGCAAGTAAGTCTTTTACAGAATTCCTATTTATTTATAAAACTGGGCATTTTACTGCAAGCACCCCTAAAGCATTGTATGGAAATTGCAAGTATATTTGTGAAAATTTATATTTATTTACCTTTTGGAAACATTGTTTTGTTCACTGGTGATCCCATGCAGAAGGCTGCTTTTTTTTTTTTTTTTTTTTTAGATCCAGATGTTGTACTACATCAAATTTCAATAATTAATAAGGAACTGCAGCATAATTCCTTAAACGTTTTAACATTTCTTTTTATATAAAAAGTGTAATTGCAACAGATCAGCTAATTAGAAAAGACAATAATGTTCATTAAGAACCACGCTGTTTTTGTGTGTGCTTTTGCGTCCACAGCACATCAGAACAACGCTTGGCTCCCTCGGAGCAGGCTGGGAAGTGACAGAGGATAAGTTTGTGTCGCAAACACCCTATGGCCCCCTTCCCTTCACCAACCTAATCGCCACACTCAACCCCTCCGCCAAGCGTCGGCTGGTTCTAGCCTGCCACTACGACTCCAAGTACTACCCACCTCAATGGCAAGGAAGGGAATTCCAAGGCGCGACGGATTCTGCTGTTCCCTGCGCCATGATGTTGGAGATAGCCCGAGCCCTAGATGAGGAGCTCACAGCTCAAAAGGTAGTGGAGCAACTAATTTAAAAAGTGACATTATGCATTACTGGGAGCCTGTTTTTTTCTTTCCTTGTTTTTTTGGGGATTTTTTTTTTGGCTGTGCTGCAGCCGCTCGGGAGGGACGGTTGGGAAGTTGGTGTGTGTTTGTGCTCAGAGGCAGGATTTACTTCATCACAGACTAGGGGCCAAATGGCATTGCAGACGGCTGAAAGCTTGAGGAAAACATGGCAAAACAGATGAGATCAATATAATTTAAAGATAAAACTTCATCATCACCACTGAAGGCTTTACTAATAAAACCAAACATGAGGAACAGTTTCCCCTTAAGCTGAGTTCTGAGTGCTGTGGTGGACGCTTAGGGAAGCGTTGTGGTGCTGGCGGCGTGGTTACTTCCAGAAATAGCTGAACAGTGACGTGTATTTATGTTGTTTCTGTGCACGAAACGGCTACATTTATATAATAAAGAGTATTTAACTCGAGCTGAGACTATTTTCAACCAAAATTAGATTTACAGCTCCTTAACATGCAGTCATATTTAAATTTAATAAATTTAAAAGCTGTTGCTTTGAGCACAAAACACGTAGTAAAAGCAGCTCTTAATATGAAAGTCAACTGGGTCAACCATTTGTTCCACATAGAAACCAAACATTTCTAGTGGCCAAATTAGCAGTCTGCTATATTATGAGGAAGAAAAAACAGAGAAGGAGCTGGTTAGCTCAGCAAAATAAAAAAAAGCCTCGGCTGATTGGATGAGTGTAGGATCGATTCCACAGGAAAGAAAACCTCCTCATCATATCCATGTGAGTGGAGGACATTCTCCAGGAGGCAGACATATCATTATCCACGTTCACCATACAGCCAGGACTTCACATGAGCAAATACAGAAGGTTCACCACAAGCCTCAAACCATTTTAAAGCCTCAGAAAGAGACTTCAGAACGAACTTTGCTTAAAACAAAAAACAAAAAAAAGGGAAAAAGACCACCTTAAAAGCCAGATGAGTTCTGAAACAGCAGTCTTTGGCTGGATAAAACTGAACAGAATGATAAATACTGAGGTGTGCCGAGATAGTCCGTCTGCTCCCAAATAATTGGATGGAGTTTCACAGTACAGACAGACAAAAATACTGCAAAAGCGACACAAGAGTATTTGTAGCCAAATAAGCAGAATCATTTGCAGCGGGCCAGTCAGTTCTCTGATATACTGTAAACTCCAACAAGCTGCTGTTTCATTTGCTGAAGACTAAAGTAAAAGTAGAAAAGTCCACAAGCAAACAACAACTAAAGGCTGATGTATTAAAGGTCTTGGAAACATCACAAAATTGAAATCCTTTCTATGCTGATACCTGTGCCAACCCTTACCTGCAAATGATTATCTGCAAAATATGAAAAAATAAAAACTATTTCTTTTTTTTTTTTTGCCAATTATGATCTGATGTGGGCTTTAATCGCAGTGCAATATGTCGTAAACAACAAAGTGAATATTTCTCGTCATATTTCTTTGTCTATCGGTCAAAAAAATGTAGTGAACTAATGTGTTTCTTTAAAAACTTTTTTTTTCTGTATTACCATCGCTTTCCCTGCCATGACAAGTGAAATGTCTGCCGAGGGAAAGGAATACAAGTTCCTATATCCACCTTTATTAAACTAAATCAAGTCATGAACAGTGACGTCCTGTTGCAAGGAGATCGGTCGAAAGGACATGGCCGTTTAAGCTCTGCTGTCTGTTGAAAACATCACTATAGGAACAGCACAGAATACAAATGCAGTAGCAGCTGTGGAGGATGCATCATCACTATCATCACTTACAAATCACACACTTTTTTTTTTAAAAAAACCGGTGGTTACAAATCCAAAGAAAGAATCCAGTGTTTCACGTGAAAATGACTTCTTTTTAATCTGTGATCTCTTGCTCTTGTCATATAATCTTTGTACCACTAGATGGCAGCAAAACTCCTCACGATGAGCTTCTTTTCGATCCTCTCGTAGAGCACCAGCCCAAACTTGACCCTGCAGTTAATTTTCTTCGATGGAGAGGAGGCACTTTTCCAGTGGACCTCAGCAGACTCCCTGTACGGCTCTCGCCACCTGGCCCAAAAGATGGAAACCACCCCGCACCCTCCAGGAGCCACGGACACCAACCAGCTACACGGCATAGTACACGTCACTTCTGCTCATTCTTCTCTGTTCACATCACATGGCCATAATCACATAATTACAGTCACAGTCATCCTTTTGTTGGCCTTGATTTGATGTTCTCAATCACATAGGCCACATGTCTTACAATGTTTTGTATTAAAAAAAAAAAAAAGGTATGTCACTCACTTTAACACCTATGAAGGCTTTATATGTAGGACCATTTATTCTACATTCTGTGGTAATATGATTTAATAGTAACTGGTGTACCTTTTAGGATAAAGTGGGCTTAGAAAATTGACGGATGGGTGGTATTAGTATATATTTTTGTATCTTAGCTAAAGAAAAAAATGACTGTGTCCACAAAAGGAGACATTCGTGCGTGCATGGATGCAGATAAAGCAGAATACTTTCCTGAAGCTGGCATGAGTGCATGTCAGTGGATGGGTGTGTTTTGTGTGTTTGTGTTGATAGTATTTTGTCAGGTTGCTGCACCACGGAACATATGATATCATCATCACACCTCAAAGCACCGCCACTGGGAGTTTTCCTCAGGATGAGTGAGCAGGGTTTCTCATGTACAGCTCGGCCTGCATCTCTCACCCCCTCCCTGTTTCTCCTCTTCACACAGGACATGTTTGTGTTGTTGGACCTGATCGGGGGTCCCAGCCCCCGTTTTGGAAACCAGTTCCCCAGCACATTGCCCTGGCTCACCAGGCTGCAGGACATCGGTAAATTACAATTTATTGTGATCACAATACCACGTGGGGATATTTACTTCTATGAACATGATTCATGTGTCATGACATGTTGGGTCTTGAGGACATTAGTCATATTAGTCATGGCTGTTTGAGGATCTGTGAGGTATTAGTGCTTTAGAATCGAGTCTTTACATCTTTGCTTTTCAGAAAATAAAAAAAAAAGTCTGTCCTTTAGAAATAAGCTTAACTCTTGCTCTGCTTTGTGTAGAATTATGAAGACTGAACTGAAGCAGAGAGCTTTTAACTCTTTATCCATTCTCTTTTAATGACAGAGAAACGTCTGCACTCCATGGACAAGCTTGTGGATCATCCCAACAGCGTGCAGTACTTCTGGCCTGATTACCTTGTGGGTCGCGTTCTTGACGATCATATACCTTTCCTAAACAGAGGTATACACTGCAACTCACGCAACAGCCAGGACTTGGCTCAGACTTGCCGAGCCGCTGTCCTCAGGTGATCTTAAAACAACTTTCTCTCTTTCAGGAGTTCGGATACTCCACCTCATCCCCACCCCATTCCCATCCGTTTGGCACACGTTTGATGACAATGAGCAGAACTTGGATCGTCCCACAATTGAGAATCTCAGCAAGATCCTGCAGGTGTTTGTTCTGGAGTACCTCAACGCCACACCCATCCTCCCCTCAAACCCTCAAAACGCCCCATAATATACATCACAATACACCATATTAAAGGACTTCATATAAAAAGATAAAAACTCAACTCTTCCCATCAGACTAGTGACATTTTACACAGACAGTTTACAAAGAGTTACTTGATGTGATCTACATGGATCAGTACATGTTTATTGAAAGCCTTAAGCGTCTTTTTTTTTTTTTTCTTATGTGAGTATTATAAAGTGTCTTTTATTTTCCACTGGCTTCATGAGTGAGGCCAGCTCTTTATGTTTCTCTCCTTCCCCAGCAGCAACACGAGTAAACAGAAGCATCAGTGTATCTTTTACAACAATGCAGTCTTTATATGAGCCCTCATTAACACAGCAAAGAGACATCGAAGAGTCTGTGGTGCCGTCTAGGATCGGGTCTACTTTACTTTAAAAGGAAGAATAAGCGCAGTGCAGTGGAAAAAAAACAAACAAAAAAGAGGGCGGACCACTGGAATTAAATCATTTTATTTTACCGATAAAGGATAGCATTAAATATACAAATAGAGTGCAAATTCAAACGTGACAGTGATCATTTTCAGCGAGCAGCGCCGTCAGTGGCAGGAAGTGGGGTTAATTCATACTTACGCAGCATCTCTACTTGTTGAAGTCCTGTCCCCTGATGTAGATGAGTGGTTAACTCACAGCGCTGATGTCTCATGTGCCTTCTTGTGGTTATATTACATTATTTACTTGATTTTTTTTTTCCATGTTAAAGTCAGTTTTATATATATATATATATATACAGCCGTAACTGAATTTCCTGTATTTTGAGTCTGAATAAATGTTGATTGACAAAATCAAATGCTTTTAAGTGGGTTTTGCGTATCTTTCCACATCTTTTCCTGTGATGTTTTGGAAATTTGGGATAAAGACAAAATCCCTCCACTCATGCCAGATCCTCCTGACAACTGAAAGGGTTTTAAACGGCTTTAATTGTGACCTAAAAACAGAGAATTGCCAATATATTCTTCTCTAGGTTTCCACAAGGCTTTTCCCCATGTGAGACTTAACACTCTTTCCATCACTCTTCTTCACCTCAGCAGCAATCCCATGATTCCCTTAATCCTATCAGAAGGCCCTCCCCTGAATTTCACACCACCTAAATCCTCCTCACCCCACAACACTCCCAGGAAAAGCGAAAGCCTTTGCTGCCGGCAGAAATGCCTGTGATGCCTTGCAGCAATTTGGATTAAATTACTGCATATCTTTTCTGAAGAAATGTTTCACTCTGCGTCGATAACCCTTAATATTCTCTCCATTTGTTCTTGTTTAAGTCATTTTCAACAGTAACTTACCTCAAACACTTTACATGTCAGCAAACAAACAATGACTAGGTAAAGAAATAATCTTCAATGAACTTTAATTCAAAGCAAAAGCACTTACTCTTTATTATGACTCAAGTCAGCCACCAAAGGCAGCAGGATATTTAGGCAAACGCTAATATAGATGCAATAGAAAGGTTGTTGATGGATTCCAGTACAGTACGTCTGTGACTGCAAATTAATGCATAATGGAGAGTAATAACAGCACAGCTTTCATCTGCAGATGATTAGTGCTTAGCATGCAACAGCTTCCAGGTGGGGAAAAAAAGGAAATAAAGAAAAGGGTTAGGCTTGGAATTTCTCTCATGCAAGGTGTGTTTCAGCCTGTTCAAGAACAAAATCTCTTAGAAAGGCTGGAAGTAGTGTGGTTTTACTTTTAACTTGCTTTAAACTGTCTTCTGACCATCATTTTATTAAACATACAGTCTGCATGATGTAACTTTTACACTTTCTATTCACGAGTGTGACCACCTGTTTCAACAGTGTAAAACAGTACATGCTGTTCACAGGCATATCTGATCATATGGTTTAGTTAAATCATGCAAAAACATTATGTATCAAATTTTACTGGGACAAACAAAACGAAACATATACATTTAACGATCCGTTTTTCTGCTCATTTGTTCTGCTCAAGGAAAGAGGAAAGTAGCACCTGTTTACCTCCCTCACTGCCTTACTTGTGAAAATCCCTGCCAGTGTGAGTGAGACAGTCATCAGAGTCATTATAGCCTCCATCCAGTTTTATTAGTCTTTATAGTCTTCAATAGGGGGGGGGGGGTGTTAATGTATTGTGTGTGAAGTACTGCAGCGGAGCAAATATGAGTTTTTGGTTGCCAACAGAGAGCAGTGGTGAGTAATATTCAACCGCCTCTGCGACTGTTGTTTTTCCAACATTATAATACATTTTGGGGTCAATTGTGTGATAAATTCAGACCATATTTACAATTAAGCCATATAATCATGTAGAATATAATTACGGCAGGGCAATGAATGCCCTCAACAGAAATCAGTTTAACTGTATAGAACCATTAAAACTATGTAGAAAGAGTGGAAGTTGTCAGGTCAGTGAGCTCCTTTATAATTTATTTTCCAGACGTAACATAATATAAACTCGGCAACTCTGTTTGCGCCACACGCTTCAGTTTTCAAATGAGGGCGGTGAAAGTGCGCCCTACGTCACATGCCACATTTACGTGTTCTCTATAAATGTTCGTATTACGTATTCAGAGTGAGTAACTAGGTAATAAGACTTCACTTGAGTGGAACTGGGCTGTTTGGCGTAAAATCCGTTTTTGTCAAACATAGGTGTAGAGTGAAATACGAACTTGTACTACTGCGACATTGTCTAACTACAGTAAGTAGTCTCAAACTTTGCCAGTAAATTTTACTTTTCCTAGTATTCGTTGCTGTTCCTGAAGGCGGCATCAATCCCAGACCGGGCTGTGGGGAGCTGTGTGGGGGGGATCCCAGTCAGGATCCCAGTCCAGCCTCCAGCCCAGTCCAATGCGTGTTGTCCAGAGTTGTTAAGCGGGTGAACACAAACGCACGAAGCGCGTTGACCTGCCGTGAAGAATGTGGCAGACGTCCGTTAAAACACAGTCGAACTCCTTATAAACGTCGTCGTATTTTTGTCGTACGTTTTTTGCCCGTGACACAGTCCCGAAGAAGCCATGGAGCCGATAACGAAGTGGACGCCGAAGCAAGTTGTCGACTGGATGAAAGGTGCGTCTGAAGCGTCGTGTGTTAAGTCTAATGTTTGAATCCAGCAGTAAAAACTCACTTTACACGTCCTCAAACGCCCGTGTTAGCGGCTCGATGTTTGTTATCCATCCAGTTTCGTAGAAACTGCCGTGGTGTGACCGCATACCTTCACCGAGGTGTCCAACGACGCGTTTACTCTCAGTTGTGGAGAAAACCTGTGATAAACTGTTCATTTGAGCCCAGTAACACGATTTAGTTGCCTTGTACATATTTCTCTGTCAGACGTACCACCGTCAGTAAAACATTCATTTCAAACAGATTTGCACCGCAAGGTGTATTTTCTTACTAATTAGTAATAACTATTACTCATTACTCATAATACTAATACACAATTACTCCTCTTTTGTGGTAAACACGCATCCCTAAACACTATAACGAATCAATAAAGCAACAAATACGCTTTTTTCTTTATACATTGGACATGGCCTTTTATACAGAAGAAAACATTAAATCATGTTGAATACAACATTAAAGCCAAACACTAAGTATACACGAGAAATATTCTTCAAATGCTCATCATTAATCTTTGAATCTGACTTCAGTCACAGCTGATGTATTTCTAAGCACTTGACTGGTTAAATTGAATTTGAAACTGGTTGAAACTGCCACCCTAAAGAAAGAAACTGTGATTTTTTTTTTTTTTTATCTGTGTTGTTCCCCAAAATGAATCAAGTTCTGTTCTAAATGTTCTAGTGGCGAGTTCTGAAAACTTCCCAAAAACGAATCGTACGACTTTTGTTCTGATCACATGTGCAATTCGGCTGAGGTGCGCATCTGCAATTGGGGAATTTCAGTGGGGGATTGTGGAGGGTTTAAAGTCCTGTGAAAGAACCTCAGCCGGTGCGTACACGAGTGGAGGATTAGTTGTCTATACAAACCCCATTTGTTCTCTGTCTCCCGAAAGTCTGACTCAGCAGTTGTCTGTGTGGGTCCTAACCACTGGATTTGCAGACCCTAACAAACACAACTGCCTATGGGAGCATTTCAGACCCCTCTTTGGAACGTGAAGACGAGCTCATCCAGCACTGACGTCAAATTTTGTTTTATGGCTAAATACCAGGATGTCATTTTTGATCTGAATCAGAAGTTGTTGTTGTTTTGTTGTTTTTTTTTTTAACTTTGGTCTTTGCATTTCAAATGTAGCGAACCACTCCTAAATATTCGATTCCTGCACTGCAGTCTGACTTGACTAAAGAGACTTTTGCTCACGCTGTAGGTGTTGTCAGTGTTTGTAAACTGCAATTACTTTTTCAAGCAAGTGCATCTTCTTTTAAGCAGCCAGAGCCACAAAACAAACAAAGCATTTGAGTAAACGTCAATATGCAGCACTGCTTGAAAATGAAAAATAAGATGCATGCTTTAAGCAGGGTCATGGCCTTCTCTTGACCATTCAAAGTGATGTCAAACAGCTGTTTTGCAGAGTGGTTTTACCTGTGTGACAGAAGTCAAATTAACAACCCAGGAAGCATTGTATGTAGACCTCTGCCCCCATTTGCTTCGGGCTGTTTTCCTCAGTAATATAGTGACATGCTCTTGTGTACCGAGACAGTTGTTAATCTTAAGTTGATCTCTTTGTTAAAAGAGATCAACTGATGGTTGGTGGATGTTTATTGCCACTGAAAGGGAGTTTGATTCATTGAATTTCAACACTTGTCTTTTGTTTTGGGCCCCAAGATGCCCTGAAGTGTCTGTCCTTCACCTAGTGGTCTGATCTTCCAGCCGGTCCTGTGGTGTCGTATGATTGCTGTGCCATATGTCATGTGATGGACGACTAACTCGAGGGGGAAATGTGCGCTTTCCTAATGGCGTTATATTTCAGTTTGGGTCAGGAGGACGTCAACGGGTGCATCTGCTGATATTAAATACAGTGACCCACATAGCTATAGTCACAAATATTAATTCATATGCTCAAATTCTTTTCCAAATATAGCGCCGCCGCCACACAGACTGTATTTAAACTGAGAAGGGAAAGCAACATTCAGCCGATCTTTACCCTTAACTCTGCTAGATACTTTATTACTCAAAAATAAGCTCCTCCACTTTTCTACTTAGGAGTCACTGGGTGTAAGACTGTCACGTTGTAACAAGGCATCCCAGACATGTAAACTTGTAAAACTACTTTTTGAATAGGTGGCTTATGTCCAAGTCTTTAATAAGCAGACACACTGGGAGCCCTCCAGCATTTTCTATGTTTGTATCTCGCTATCATATTACAAAAACCCTGCACCTGGAAATGGATTACACGTTTAAAACTTTGGAGGTGAGATATTTTAAGCAAAAGATCAAAATTGAAGCTACTCATACTCTTGTCAACTATCAGCTTTATCCTTTAAAACTAAACAGGCAAACACATTTACAGGGAAATACAGGTGCAGATTTTTCTTTTTCTAGCTCATCATAAAAAGAAGGTTAATACAGAAATAGAGAAAAAAAACAACAAACTAATCTATCCTCCACCAAGGCAATAACTGTACTTTGCTGTTTTAACCAAAGTTGTGTTGATCTGCCCCAAAAGTTAAACTTTTCATCCTCTACCTATGCTTGAAATGGTCACTAGGTTTAGGTTTAGATGGAGATAGGCTTGTGACTTTATCGTCACACAGACTTTAGAACTGAATGGTTAAATGCAAAGTAAATGCGTGTATTTATTTATTTTTCTTTAGAACTGCGTGTTTGAGGGCATGTGCATGGAAAGGTTAATGTGTCTCAGTAGCACCAAGGTGCAAAGAAGACGGTTAGGTCGTCGGAGATCGGACAAACATCTTTTGAATGCATGTGTGGAAAAACAATATTATGTCTGACTCTTCACATGCCGAGTGACCTCAGTGAATGGTGCCATGAGCAGCTTTATCTGTGGAGAAGATTGCAAGGTGTGGGCAATGATGGCCCATGATCCTTATCTGGCTAAAACAGAGACTTCCTAAACTGTAGTGTGAGCGGACACTGTGCAGACATCTCACCCTTATTAAGGCATCCCCTACCTTTGTTTTAGTGCCTGCTCTATCAGGCAAGTGGAGTTCTATGTTTGGATAGCCACCACACGCATCATTAATCTTTTTTAGCAGCCCTTGTGCTGTGCGGGCTCCGTGTATATCCTTCAGAAAGCAGGTGTTAAAATAATCCAAACATGCTCTTTAAGAACAGCGGAAATTTGGTTGCCCACCTCAGCAGGAGGTTAAAACTCCCGTCTTTGTCATTTACCAGTTTCCATTCATCCAGTCATGGAGCTTTTAAAATCGACTCATTGTGCTCTATTGATGGGCAGATAACAATGTCAGTTTTCCACGGAAAAGTTCTTTTAGAGCTGAGGGGAAGTGCTGTAAGAGGACTCCCCCTGGGGGGAGACGTTACTGAAAGAAACTGCTCTAGTTTTGGACCCGATGCAGCCTGTTTCTCACACGGTCCAGCCATCCCAGCCTCATAGCCTCAGGTACTCCAGCATATGGGACTGAGAGAAACGATGAATTGTTAATGTGGCTGTTCTTATCAAGAGTTTAAGAAACAAAGACTTGGAAAAACTGTGTATTATAATAAATGTTCAGCTTTCCCACGCTTGTGCATTGTAGTGACAAAACTTTTGATCGTTTTGAACTGTTAAAAAATATCAGCCTGCATTTGCATCGCTTATCTGATGTGTTTCACCCCCGAGACAAAGTGCCACCCCATGTCCCAGCCAACCCAGGGCGCGATATGTTTGCTTTTACATTCAAATTCAAAATGTGCATTGCAAATCTCCTAGATGGTCTCAGCTCAGTAAGACCTGCCGGTTTTGTGGTCCTTGGCCACCCCTTAGAGCCGTGAAGAGGACGGCTTCAGTAAATAGAGAATAAAAACTTCATCTGAGTCAGATTGGTGGTGGTGAGGGGGGGGTCTGTGTGGTTTTGACACGCTGTAATGAAGTTGAGCGTCAGCATGGATATGAGGTAGTCTGTAATTTTACCCACTTCTGGGCACTTGGGTGCGGGCCAGATCTTGTCCAGTACATGTCCAGACAAGTCCACTTTTTCTAAGTCCTCAACAGAGAATTCCTATCTAACATTTATCACTGTTTAAAATTGCCGTCATAGGAAATAGAGACTCAAAATGTAACCTTTTACCTACTTATGCGTTTGTGCCACATGAATATACAATTAAAGCTGCTTGCACGTCTCCATGCTTATTTTTGTGCCTCTCTAATTGACTGGTTACATTAAAAAGTGATGGTGGACAACAGTTCTATTGAGCCACTTCGTTTTCACACTGTTGATGCTGCATTAAGCTCATAAGATGACACAGTCGCGTCAAGCTTCTGTTTTCATTCGTCTCATGGCTGAAAGACACCCTTGGGAGTCCCCAGAAAATTCCACAAGCGCATAGCAGTGAAGTCATATATGGTGCCCTTTGGAAACTTTCTGTTTCTTTTTTCCCCATGGACTTCCCACCATGGCATTGTCTTTTGGGAAAGCGACCCATTGTTGCTCATTTCCTTGTTTTTCTACACCTCACATTGGATTTGGCATGCAGGCTCTATATTGGTATATTCTTGTCAGCTGCTCTTGAATACTCTGGAGTTGGTCCTCCTTACCTACTGAACTCATCTGTAACTCATTGTAATCATCTGCTCCAGATCTCATGACATATTTCTGCTAATCTTGACCGGAAGGCTGAAAACCCTAGCAGGTCTCGTACAAAACGCTCTCGGTTTAATTGACTTTAAACCGATTTGTCGCACAAACGACAGTATTGCAAATACGGGTTTTATATTAGTTCATTGTTCCAAAAGAAACAATTGCTGGTGACTCCGTTGAGCTTTCCTTTCGTTTCTTTTGGAAACACCTGGGAACGCTCGATCATCTGCCTGCGGTGTCTTTTCGTTTGTTTCTATTTTGTATTAACGTCGCATTAATCAGTTACGGGACTGTCTCTTTCTTAATTTGTCATGTCTTGGATACCCAAAACAAGTGGCAGTGTGACTACAAACAAACCTCAGGTGCAGATGAATCACGTTTAGTTTTTTTTTGTCGCTTTTTTGTGTTGGGACGTTAGAATACGTATGGTGTGTTTCTGAAGAATCTATCTTTGGTTTTGAGCAATAACAGAATATTGCAACATCGAATAATTACAGCGCATCATATTGTATTCGTGCGTCACTGGCCCCGTCCTGGCCTGTATGTGACACAGCGTCATTCAGTTCTGTCCCTCGTTGAATATGACTCACTTCTCTCATCTCTCACAGCAGGGAGAACAGGATCAGCTGCCCACGGCCTTCAAGCTGAGATGCAGTGTCTTCCCGTGCGTGATTCATTCAACCGCTCCTGTCTTTTAGATCTAAAATAATATCTCCCTCGAATGGTATAGCGTTAACGGATTCATCGGTTTTTCGTAAGGCAAAGGCGATCGTTGGTTGAGACTTTGTGTCAGAATTCTGTTAATATTCCTAAAGTCCTTCCTTAAGTCTAGAAAGAGTTACACTTTTAAGAGAACATCATGTCATATTTTGCCCTTAAAATCCATATTGGGAGCCCAAGCAGATACTTATATCTTGTTACACACATCTATGTCTGTCATTAAAAAGGCTAACAGGTTTGCCAGGTTGTGTAAAACAATAGAGCAGTGGATTGGAGAAGCTGAAAACCTTGATTTTATAATCAGATACAGTAAAAGCTCTAGCTGTGGCTCATATTACAAAATGTTATGTAAACCTCACCAGGGTGTTCGGTGAGACATGACACACAATGTTCAGTTGCGATTAGAATAACGGAAAGCAGTGAATGTCTAAAAGAGACAATTCATTTTTTTGAGCCAGGCCGTTTAAACCTGTGTGGAATGTAAGTGTGTGTTTGTACCATGTTGTTTAGACTTCTGCATTTCCAGATTAATAATTTTTGACTTTTGTCACCTCCTCCCTGTCCCGGGCACAACCCTGGTATACATTTGTGACATTCCCCCAAAAGCTGATATTCTATCTCCACCCAATTTCCAGCCAGTTCTTGTTCAAAGCCGCTATGGGCTAGGGGGGACTACCAATAGTACTTTGTGGTGCCACTGCAAAATGCTTCAGTCGGGTTTATTTGTGGTAGAAATCTGATTCAGATGTTTGTGTAGATTGGCCAGGATGGTTGACATAGACAGGATTTTTGTGGAGTTTTCTGTCTAAAAACAAATCGACAAGATACTTTTTTCCCAACATTTTTTAAATTAAATATTGTGATAGAATATTTTTATTACAAGACACTATGCATTTACATATTTTGTAAGTAATTTAAAAAGTACTGCTGCTTTGTGTAAATGAAATCCTACTAAAGCACATACGATGTATGCCCTACTTTATGCAAGATCTTTTTTGTTCTTTTGCAGACTTTAAAATATAAAAGAACAGCATATTAGGAGGAACTTTTTTCTGAAAATCCTCTACATTAAAAAATGTAGTAGGGTCCAAAATAACATTTACAAAAACGTCTTTCAGAAGACCTTGTGATTTTTGCTGCACAATCATCATGTTGTGTCTACAGGTGTTTTCCAACATAACCCATTTTAGAAGGACCTCCGGTCAAAATATTGGTGAAATGTTTCATGTTTTTGTGATATTTGCCAGCTTTTTGGTTGTATATCATACAAACTTACACACACACAGTGAAAGAAAGGTAGACATAAGTGACTGTGTCCAAGCAAAATTACAACTGGAGAATTGTATTTGTTATACTATGAAAATAACATTAGTCTCATATTGTAGACAGTTTGGAAATGGTAAGTTTGACAATGGAAATGATGTGGAAACACGCACAAAACAGGAATTGTTTATTTAAAAAAAAAAACCAAGTGTTTAGCTGTTTAGTACACCAACACTACTACTACTACTTTGTCGTCTTGTTAAATCTTGAACAGCTTTGCTTCACTGCTTTCCCTTACTCGTGGTAAGCTCGCACCATATCTTGCGCTCTCATTGGCTGTAGCTGAATTGGGAAGTCATCAGCACTGTTAAGTGGTTTTCTAAAGGCTGCACAGCTGTTTAGTCCCAACCCCTTGAGTTCCCTTCACTTTGTGCATGTGGAAATGCTCTTAGTTTTAGAAATCACCGTGAATGTTTTTGGTGCTTGATGACACTTCTGAAACAGATTAACATATTTTAAACGACCACAAGATGTGTCTTGCAATGTGTTTGTTTAATAAAATATCAGTTTCTCTGTGCATCAGTTAAGGTTAACAAAAACTTTTGCCCAGCTGTAATATAATCATCCATAGAGTAATTATCTTGGGAGGCTCGTAGGTGGTGACTTGTTTTTTAAATTTTTTGGACAGGTAGTGTTTTTTTGTCTTTTTGGATTTGCCTTTGAGTAGTTGCCACTTAATGATCAAGTCATGATTGGCCATCACCAGCTATTAAGCGGCAGTGCCTCACAGACCTGCCTCCGTTCAAGGGTTGAAGGGCTTTTGGCTCATGTGGCAGCTTGCATTTTGTCAAACAGTTAACAAAGTCGTTTGCCAGTTATATGCGTCTATTTTCCAGCTGGTTTTACTGTTCTGTTAGAGACTCACCACATCAAATCAGCTTCTTTTAGTTGCCACTAATTCTTCCTCTCTAAGAGCCTTATCTTTCAGTCAGCAATCGTGGCAGTCTGTGACTCCCAAGTCCTTATCCAAACATACTTTATCAGGAAGCATTTTTACATCATGTAACAAATTATACGAGTCACTGGGGGCAGCGGGATGCTATGTTTTTATTTTTGTTTTTTTAATTAAAGTAGTTTTTTTTCATGCCTGTAAGTTTTAAAACTAAAATGATCACCATGCTGCAAATAAACACATATTTGAACCCAGTTAAGCTATATTGTGCTTGAAAACATGTCCCGTGTGGCAGGATGACGGCTATCACACTATTCTCTTTGTAACTGAAGTGAGCAGTACTCGCTTCCCCCTCCAAGCCATGTTCATCTTTATTCCGGTTTCCATAGGCAGTTATTATGGCGGTAGTAAATGGGCTTGTAATCAGCATGCAGGGCCACCCCGATCACACAACATACGTGTGATGGGAAAGTACGACACTAAGTTCCACTTTGTTGTTCTTTTGTGCGCTTGTCTCGCCGGCTGCGACTGCCCCACCCCCACCTTCAACTCCTAATGAAGTTCACTTTGAGATGTCTCTCCTAAAAAACAGACATTCATGGTTTTTGTCTTTGTTTTTTTTTTTTCTTTGCCTATTTTCCTCCACCCTTTTCTCTTTGCAAAGCACAACAATCTTTAATTGCAGTTTTCTTTTAGGATAGTGATGCAAAGTAAAGTCCTGTTGATGCACACAAACAGTCTTTTATGGGACATCCCATCCAACATACTGGCTGTCAGGCCACACAGAGTGTTATCATCATTACTTCATGACTGAATGCAGATTAAAAACGTACAAAACAACCAATCCACAAGTAAGAAAAGTGGTACTCTGTACTGTAATGTGCTCTTTAAAGCACAAAGGCTGACTATGTTGTTGTACTGCAACAATATGAACACTGCGGGACGGGGATGACAAAAGATCGTACCGGGTGAAGCGATAGCAACCACACAGAAGGGAGAGAAAGGAGGTTGGTGGGGCGTCTGAGACATTTCTGCGGTCTTTGTTGCTTCCTTTAGCAGGCGTTTATGTAAGTGGTAACGAGCCGCAGGGTCGTTAGTCGATAGACCGACTGAAATGAAGTTGCTGTAGCCCTCACAATTACCTGCACAAACTATTACAAACTATTGATATATTTTACCATCATTAAGGTCATTTTAGAGCTGGAAGATAATATGGATGCATAGATCATTGTCTTGGATAGTTTTGGTAATAACATGTAAAAAGCTGTCTGGCCTAGTGGCATCTATATGTACGCGGCTTATTGAAAGTAGCCGAAGGTGCCTTATGGAAAGCTTGTCCCTCACAGAAACGTCCAATCCTGCTTGTTAATTGAGGTAAGCAAACCAATATCGCCTTAAAAAAAAAAAATAAATAAAAAGGCATGTAAGATGCTTCCTTAGAGACACGGTGCCTTAAGTTGAGCCGTCTCATTGTGTTTCAACAACCAAATAAGTGAGACGTCTGTCAGAAACACAGGTTTTAGGGTCGGATCAGTGTTTCGTTGGTCTGGGACCAACAACTATTCGCATTTGTTTGGGCTGAGATTGTGACCAACAAGAACTAAACAGGTCTGTGGTCATCCCACAGACACTGTTGATCTCTTTACACTTCTCTTCTACATTTCAGAATAAACTACCATGAGCTGCAGCTGAAATGAAACCAGCATTGGAATAAAAATATGCAGTGACCTACTGCCCATAAACAGTGGCGCAAAACAAACTCCTGGCTCATAGTGGTGGCAAGAGAATCCAAGCTGTGTTACTGTTATCAAACTATTCATAATGGAAGTTGACCTAACAAATTCATACTTACGCAATCACATTTCAGGTTTAACCTCAGTGACCCTGTCAGATGGCGTTTTACTGTTTTTCCATGCTATTATGTTTAGGAACATCGTGAAGTCATCACGTGAAGTCATCACGTAACAGACCCCAACAAACCCTAATGTCATGGTCATTTCCTCTGACCCCCCATTGCCACTAGACCTGACCTTTTGGCATTACACCAGTCTGTACCCTTTCCAAACACATTAAAAATAATGGTATCATTAATATAAGAGGTGTGGCTCGACTAAATTACAAGTACTGTAGGCTTTTACCAGTTTTGCTGTACATGTTGTCCAACCAATTAGGTCTTTGTCTTTTTATTCCATTAGGGGTAGTTGTAGATGATAGGAATGACATCAATGTGGAATTTTCTGAGATGCATCCTGAAAATCGAGTACCCGAGGAACCTTAACTGGCACTCATGGTAGCTTATGTGTTTTAACTGTGACAGCCTTGTGAACTTTAACCCCTCTTCTCTCATCAGTCATCATCCATCACCCTGCAAGAGACAGAGCTGCTTTTGTCTTCTCTTTAGAGGGACCAGCCTCAGCTGCTTTCTTTCACTTATGAAACCCGCTAGGGACAAGTGACTCCCATTTCGTAGTTGTCTGTGTTTAAGATTACGGGTACATGAAGTGTACGTTCTTTGTTAGCTGCAGGGAGGGATGATAAGATCAAAACATGGACATTTAGACACTTGGAGCAGAGAGGTCTGTTCTTGCTCGGCTGCTTGTTTTGAGCAATACGAGGACTTTTTCAAGTGATACTTAATCATATGTTTACACCAGTTGCTAAACCGAGCTCCAGAGCAGATTCAGTTGTGCAGGAAACAAATACCCGTATCTTAAAACATTGCAAATCCTTTCCCCTTGAATTTGTGGCCTGTTATGAAGTGGAAAAAAGTCAAATTGTATGCTGTGAAACAGACGAGGACAGAACATGGCACCACGGAGAGGCGTAGAGCATCATTGTGTAACCCCCCGTCCCCGGTTCCCAGTCTGTGTACGGGCTTTGTTGTTGTCCTGTGAAGTCATGCATTGGAGAATAGCTTAGCAGTAGCCGAGAGGAGCTTTTTCTTTCCTTTTAATTACAGCACGCCTGGTTCAGCCAGAGACCATTGTGCCAGAGTGCTGCGAGTTCCCACAATGGAGCTGCTCAGCGGAGAACAATGAGTCAAATTCCTGACCATTCCCCACAGGTTCAGAGGCCGGCCTGACATAGAAAGACAGCGGCGTTACAGTGGCTTTGCTTTTCTGCACCCGGTAGATTTCCCACTGACCACCTCAGTGGGGATAATGGATGGTGTGTGTGTGTGTGTGTGTGTTTTTTTTTTTTTTTTACAGGGTGGCTACAGCTCCCAATGGGAGCAAAGGGAGGGGTTCAAAGTGGGGGAGGGAGCTTGTTTTAGCCGCGTAATCAAACCCCTGAGAACGAAAAGTTGGCAAACAAAAGCTGGAATGAAACCATTGTTGATCAAAAATGATCAGCATTTTTTCTGAAGTTGTGTGAGACGCCATGCTCTTTGAGTCTTTTAATGTTTTGCACAACTCCGTGTGACCTGAGCCGTCATATTCTGTACGTGCCCACCGGTGTAAAAGCCAGTCTGCTCTCCTTGTGTAACTTAGTGCTGAGAGCAAGGCAGGAATAAACAAGTCTCTTCTAGCAGGAGTGGTTCTTTTGTTGACAATGCCAAAAATGGGTGCTTACACAGCCTTTAAGAAGTCCGCTGAGATTGAAGGCCTCCAACTGGGTTGAGTTCACGTTATGTTGCCCAGATTGTCTGGGTCTTGCTTGTCCAGCTGTCCAGAAATATCCGTTTGATTGTGTTTATAGATACTTGTTCTGAGCATTTGTAACTTGCTTCGCACATAATCCCCTTTTACAGTAGCTGACAGGATAATAATACAAGCTGTATTCCTAACATGATTTGTTTTTTAATATCTTTGAATAATTCCTAGATTTTTTTTGACACTGGAGTTCATTCTTCAGACATTATTTTAGCACACCTGAGTCGAAAAGTCTAGTTTTGCTTTGCTTTAAGAATGTAAATGCTTTTTTTTTTTGTTTTGTTTTTTTTAAGAAACTCACATTTAATTGAAGCTGAAAATCATTTAATTTCCTGTGTTTTGTGATATTATACCTACTTCTTCCTCTAATATTCACACGTGGCTGGGGTTTGTTTGCACCCCTGCTTCAGCAGTTGTCCTCAAACGTCTTGGGCCAGTTTGAGGATATTTGCCAAGTGGTTCGCAGAGGCTATAAAACTCCCCCAAAGGGTTTCATCCTTTTTCCTGTGCAAGCGTTTGAAACACAGCTCACCCCCTCCTCCCGCCCCTCAATTCACGATAACATGACACGCCACCTCTTTCGCTGGTTTCTCTAGCCTTAATGAAAATTGATAGTTTCACACACGTACACACCCTAACAGCTATTGATCGAGGCACAATAAATGTTTTATAAGCCCCAGTGTAAGGACATCCCCTTTTTTTTTTTTTTTTTTTTTTTACTAAGAAGGTGTTGGAACTTCAGATTGTATTTGGTTGGTTCCTCTACGTGGCCTTGAAGTTCTCTGTGCTCTGTTAAAATGTTAATTAAGATGTTAATATTATATTTGAAGTTGTGCTTATAGAAAGCTGGAACAAATTCCCCAACTCTTAAATTACATTATGTGATTGTTGTTGTTGTTTTTTTTTTGTTTTTTTTTGGCTTTTCTTTTTTTAGAACAATTGAGAAATGACACGGGCGATTGAAGCCCCACCAAGCCTTACTGTAGCCCAAACAATGACTTTCCGTTGCTGATGTTGAGGACCGTGGCATAGTTCCACAGGAAATGCCTTTTTAACGCAGCAGCAAGGAGAATGTTTGCTTCCTCTAGATCCCAAGTCTTTGTTTTTGTCTAATCGCATTAAGTGACTGGCTCAGTGTTTGTGTTTGGCTCGGGCCGGCGCTCAGTCCCTTTCTTACAATTTGAAGTTGGTCCCTCTAGAGAATGTCAGCCAATCAGTGTTTAATCTGCAACATTCTCTGAAGTCCTGCCTAAGAATTAGGAGGCCAAGGAATGAGAAAAATGTAATTAAGCTTAACTGGTCTTGACTTTTCTGGGGTGGAGTGGGGGGCTAATGGCCAACAACGCATGAAGGATTTTCCTTGTGATTCAGTGGAAATGACTCCAGCCCTCACATATCGTGCACTCTCCCAAGAGTTCAAGAGGCTGTTATACGTTTATAAGTTTAACAGTTCTGAAATACCTCCCGTCACTGACGGGGCTTCCGTTTTAAACAAGAATGTTTGCAGGAAACTTTGAATGCCACAGTACAGTTTCTAAAGCATTTGGAAGGAGACACTTGTTCCTTATATGCCGTACTATATGATGATGAATTAAAATTGATCGGGAATATCAGTTTTTCTGACATCCTGGCAGTGCCTGTGATAGTCTGATCCTGTTTGGTTGGCACTGACTGTTGTGTAACACATACACACTCACGTACCTTTGTTTTTCCTGTATGCAAACTGCCAGCAACAGGTGCACAGACTCAGCTTCACGGAGGCGTGGAGACACGAGTGGCCCGGTGACCACAGAACACACCCAGGGAGTGTTCACTCATAGCCTTGAGCTTTGCATTGAAACAGATTGATGATAGTAGCCTTAAAATCACGTGTTTTTACATCTTCAAAATCAACAGAAAATCTTCCTACTGAGGAATTTTTGTATGTTTTTGTGTGACATGGTTTGTAAGAGTTGGGTGGCGGTGGGGGTGGGGGTGGGGGTCTTGCAGCTGACAGGTCTTTCAGAGATGCAGGGCACACGGCCATGAAGCTGCAGCTGCCCTCTCTCTATATGCTCTTTGATGGGGAGAGACATGGCATTTACTTCAGTGCCCTCAACCAAACATACAGAGACACAAAGGCCTATTTCTTCCCAACATGCATACCAGGGGTATGTTTTGTCTGTTTGTTTATTGTAACGTACATGTATGACACGCTCTAGAGTGTCAGAAAAGCCTCATGCAGGTATTTCTTGTATTTTTAGGCGAGTTAAATCCTTCCTCATTCGCTGACCACAGCAGATGACAGTCAAACGGTCCAACAAGTTTGTTACTTGAGCTTCAAATAGTAGCGAAGGCACGCCTTTAATACTGGCACGTTTACTGCACGCACACACTCACACACGCGTTATCCATACACACACACAAATATAGTATCCATTGTTTAACCAGCTGAGCAGACTTTGAGGTCTCAACCGTTGTTCTGTTCATGGTGTGTTTGTCTAGCGAAGATAGCTGTCCCACCTGTTCTTTATCGACACCGTACACCCACTAACTCAATTAGGGCGTGCAGTGATAAACCTGACATCACCTGACCGCATTATTTTTGTTTTGCAATGAGGCGTTGGGCCCTTACGAAGGACAACGACACACTGATGTACGTTTATTCTTGTCTTACGGGTTTTTCTGTCTTTTGTTTCCCCCCCTTTGCTCCTTTTAACTGTCCAGGCTTGGATGACAACTTGCAGCAATATGTGAGTAATTTTGAGAGGGAGAAGATCAGTGGGGAGCAGCTGCTGAAGATCACGCATCAAGACCTGGAGGAACTCGGCGTGGCCAGGATTGGACACCAGGAACTTGTTCTGGAAGCTGTTGATCTGCTCTGTGCTCTGGTTAGTGGATTCATAATTGGAGGAGTTCGTTGTGTACTTGCAAGGATGCTGTAGAGGAAAGCATAATTGTAGGACTTTGTAAGAGAGCATTGTCTCCGCTGGACACTGATCCACCCATGCTTGGTCGAAACATCAGCAAAATGTATTTGCCTTCAACTTCCCAACATGAAAAGAAACATGTAAACGGTCCATGCTCCATTTGAAAGAGACCCAGGTTTTTCAGCAGATGGGATCGATTTGGACTTTTATTACTTCCTGCGCCATAAAAGTCCCAGATTCCAGTCCCCGCATTTTGATCAGTGTCAGCATTTCTGTCTTTATGCTCTCTTAAAACGCTTTACATTAAACACTTACGCATGTTGAATTTCAGCCCTGAAGAAACGTTAAATGTTAACCGTGTCCTCCTGTAAGAGGCCGATTCTCACCCTGATGGTAAAGTGAATGCTGGAGGTCAAAAAACATCATTTTTTTTTGTCAACAGTTTGCCGTATCAGCACACAAAGTTTATCCCAAGAATGGCAGGTACACACATTTAAGCAGTTTTAAAAGTCAAACTGTGCTTTATTCATTTTAGTGTAGTGTCTGAACCCATAGCCATTGTATTGGACACATGAAAACACTTAAGCACGTATACATAGATCATGTTTTTCCTGTTTTGATAGGTTAACTCATCATAGAACTTTTACCATATGGGACATCCACTGAGCTTTAACGTTATTTACTGTTGCAGTAATGGAGACCAGGTTGTTGTGCACCTATAGAACTTTTTGCACCACTGCGGCAAGATCTTAAGCAGTTTTGATCTTTTTGCCCTGATGACTAACGGTGAACACTATATACCCTTGTGCAGTTTGGACAGGAAGCATTTGACACTTCTGTACTCACCCTCCTTCCCTTTTCTATTGAACATTAGGACAGGAATTCTGGACGTTCAGGAACTTTTGACCTCTGAGGGAAGTAGTGCAGCTTAATGTTTTTTGTACGCTGGGGGGTGGGGTGTTCCTTATTAAAACTGCGGCCACAGCCTTCTACACGTCCCTTGGGAGGAAGTGAGGCCCCAGATTCAATTAAATTTAACTGAGACAAGGTCATTGCTACTGGCAGGAACACAGACCACCAGTGCCTGAGCCCCAACACATCCTTTTACACTTTCCCCGACTGTTTTTTGTTTTTTTCCCCCCTCTACCCCCTTAAGTCCCAGCAAGGTCAGTCTGTTAATGGAGTCACTTTCATTCAGGCTTTAGACTTGTTTTTAATATATTTATGCATGTGCACTTTTCATCTTATAACTTCACATCCTCCTTTCCACTTTAAAACCTGAGTCATGATTATTGATAGCCTAACGCAGAGCCCCATAACCCTGTACTATCATGTCTATAATTGTCTTCCCCTCAAAAAGCTATCTAGGTCAAATTGCCGTCCTGGGACAAAGAAAGAACATTGACTTAATTTACTTGATGTAACTCGGTCTCAATGTTTTTTTGCAGGGTGAGAGCTGAAAGCCAATATGTCTCCATTCCTTTTCAAACTGTAGTGATTCACCTCTTTATCTGTAAAGCATTGGGACAGCATTACATAACAAATCAGCTGGCTTAATCATTCTTACAGCATGATTTTCTGCTAATTGCAAAGAGTAGAATCTGTCTGAAGGTAAAATGTAAAAACCTCCTCAGATGGTACACTAGAACAAGAGACACACTCGTCTTTCCTGTCCAAGATTCATTTGCATCTTTTACCAAAAAAAAAAAAAGAAAAATCCTTCAAATTCTTAAAATGACATAAATACAAATGCAGAAGAGCAGCATCGTGTGACATATAAAACAATGTCGTTATTTATTTTAAAAAAAAACATTAAAACCTTAAATAAAATGTAGAAGCAGTATGAAGAAATAAATAAAGTAAAGTAAAGTAACGCTTCATTGTTTCCATAAGAATTAAGAGGCTAAGTAGAAGTCAGGTGATGTTAATCAAACGCACATCACTAATCATCTGCAAGTGTGAAGACATCTGGAAAAGCAGAGCTTTTGGCTGGTTTCGGTTGATCTGCTACATTCAAGTGTGTGTTAACACAATGCCAAGGAGGAAGGCGAACAGCAACGAGATTAGAAAAGAAATTGTTGCTGGACATCAAACGGGCCATTTCCAAACAGTATAATTCAACAGTGAGGAAAAATGATCCACAAGCTTAAATGATTCAAGACAGTTGCCAGTCTACCAGGGAATTAATGTACCAGCAAGTTCATCCTAAGTTCACCCTCTGCAATGCTCAGTGAAAAATTGCAGAAGATCTTGAGACACAGAGACTCCCGAGACTTTACACGTCTGAATTGGTTTGTTAAATGTTAAAGTTCACAATAGTAAAATTAGAAACCGAACACTGAACAAGTGAGTGTTGTTTGGAAGGGTTGCTGCTGAAAGCCTTCACTCTCTAAAAACAACATTGCATCACAGATTAAATTCGCACACTTGTGTTTAAACCACAAAGCTTTTGGAACAATCGTCTTTGTACAAACAGCCCCAAAGTGGAGACGTTTGGCCCGAATGCACGGTGAAATCTATAACAGAAGAGGAAAAGAGTCACGCTGTCGCAACAGCGCGGTTAAAGTCCAGGCCGGATTAACATGCTGCGCCGGGACCAGACGAGAGCTGTGCTTAGACGGAGCCCCACAAACGCAGTATATCGCAGCAACGTCATAAAGACGCGGAGCACGTCACACGGGACTAACTTACAGTTATTCAATAAAGGGGCTCCACAAACTGTTATCCTGGCGTCTACTTAGTTTTTTTTTTTAACACAATACTTCTGCAGTTTTGGCTTAAAGATGTTAAAATTAATATTATCATAATAGAATTTGTAACATTTTATTGTCCACTAAAGGTTGTATTTACTCGACTTTCAAGCTTGTTAATGAGAGCGTATTATTGTATGTTAGTCAGTTCAAAAGTAAAAACTCAGAAAGGACATAATGCTGTTTTTCTTTTTTGTTTTTGAATATTAAAATTCCCCTCAATAACCTCAGTCTGGATTAAGCCATTGTCTCTGTAAAGATGCTGAGAGAAACCAAATGTGGCTTTTTCAAGCTCAGCTGGCGGAGTGGGACCAAAGCTCTCCAGACATCTGTGGACCAGTCAAAGATCCTGCTAATAAAAAGTCAGGAGGCAACATCAGATTATTTATATCTTTAATGTATCAACAATCTATTTCAGGTCACGTGTGGCATGAATGAAGCCACAGCTACTGTTTGATTAGTCCAGCTGTTCCACTGTTTCCTCTGGGACTAAAACTGATTTGCATGCTTTCTTGAACACAAGTTTATGCGCCAGCAGAATAAAAGGAGACACTAACCACTTAAAGAGCTTTCTTGCTGGTTGCCAAACATGTGACATTTTACTCATTGCACAGCACGCCTTTTTACTTTTTTTTCCGTCACATACAGGGCAGTGCTGCATGCTGCAATGCAACACCCTGTAAGCGTCGTTTGAGGCCCGGAGCCCGGCCACTTTCCTTCCATCTGCCGATGGCAAATCCGTTAAATCGGTTCAACTCTTACAACACGATTCAAAGTTGCTGCTTAGTCCCATGCCGATTTGTACTGTCATAAGTGACCCGAAAATCTTTGTGAATTACCTGTGAATTAGAGGAACGCAAAAGCAGGAAACAACCCCGTCTCAAGAATGCAAACTTTGCCCTACTTGATAGAAATCAGGTGATAGCTTTTGCATGCCCTGGAACAAATCTACTGACTGCTGCAGGGAATGTTATGCTTGTGGTATTTTCACAGGCACGTGCACTTAAATCATATCTGTTAAAAAAAAAAAAAGAAAATAATTATAGGCCATCACTGTACAAGAAACAACACGTTTCTCTGTTGGGAGTGAGGGGGGGGGGGGACCTAAGGGTTTTAACAAATAAACTTCCAGCATCCATGGGTTTCATTTACGTGAACGTTTGGAATCTATTTGGTTTGTCATATGTTAATTCAATTTTGTTATTTTCCAGAATTATGGAGTGGAAACGGATAACTTGAAGAATCTGGTCGTGAGGATGAGAGCTGCAACCAATAGTCTGCACATGGCCACAGCTGATAGGAGAAGAAGCCCAGCATATGACGGAAGCATCTCTCGCAAGCCGCCGAACGACTTCCTGACCTCCGTGGTGGAGCTGATTGGCGCTGCAAAGAGCCTGCTGGCGTGGCTCGACAGGTGCTCGTGCTTCCTCACCACCGCGTGTTTGATCCCGTGGAAGAAACTTACTACACATAAGCTCACCCCACCAGCTTAGTAATTAGACATATGACATGTTTGACTCTTTTTTTTATTTTTTTTTTATTTGTACGATATAAACAGAGGACAGGAAGTGCAACGTTCCTCAGGTGGTTGCGATGGTTAAGCTGATAAGCTATTTTTAGCTGCTGCATGTCAAGTTAACCCTAAATATTCAGAGTAGCCTAACGCTCTCCTGTTGACCCGAGCGGAGGATATTGTCCCGAGGCTGTTGTTTCCAGTGGTCTCACTTTTTCTTTCTTTCTTCCTTTTTTCCATCTCCTTGCAGGACGCCTCTTACAGGGATCAGTGACTTCACAGCGACCAAGAACAAGATCATTCAGCTGTGCCTCGAGCTCACCACCACAGTTCAGCAGGTCTGCACGCTTGTTAGTTCAACAGTGCACATGTAGACCCCCTTCCCAAAAAAAAAAAAAAAAAAACAAGAAACATACTCACAATAGCTTTTTTCCACTGGGCAAATACCACCACAGACATGCAGTTTAAAATTTGCAAGAAGAGCGTTATGGGAAATGTGGTTTGGCAGCCATGACGTAAGCCTGAAGCCTGCAGTCTGAACACATTATTGCAAAAGCCGATGTTTTTCTTGGGATCTTTTTCCCTTCATAATGGCTAATGAGGAGACCCCCTCGGTGTGGAGACGTTTATTGGTAAGCGCCGCTCCTGTGTTTTTAGTTTCATAACACTCCGTGAGCAGTCTTTGAAAGTCGGCTGCCAGCATTCCCAAGGCTGCCGTTCTCCCTCAGCCATGCGGTTCCTGTTTCTGCCTCTCGTGAGGTTCTTGCAGCAGGAGGCCAAACTGTCTCAAAGCAGTGTACGGGTTTTATGTAGGGACGAGGAAGCAGTCAGTCAGTGAGACGGTTAATGGATAAAACAGCTCTGCAGCTGAAAACCTTCACTTTTCACAACTTTATGCTGTTATAATTCATCATAGTAGAGTTTGCTGTCGTCTTCTGTTCAGTCAGTTTGTAATTCTTGGCCACATATACACATATTTTCGCAAATTATATTTCCTCTTATAAGCATGCCTGTGCAGACTTTCATCTTTGTAAAGGCTTATCTGCAGCGTTTTACGCTGCCAGTGAACGTGACTGCCGTGACTCCAGGTGTCATTTTTAGTGGCTTATCGCATCAAGATAAATTCCTTTCCCAGAGTGCCCATTTCCTCACCAGAGTCTGGGATTTCAGCACCTTTAGTGATTTACTGTGGGTGTCCCGGTCATGGTTATGCAGGAGAAGCGGGGGTATGCATTTCCCACACATATATGTGTAGTACAGAGATTATGCTGCATTTTAAACGCCTCATAGGTGTTGAAAGAGTCTCACAAGATTTGAGCGGTTAGTTTCTTCTCCTGGTCAGAGCAGAGAAGCAGTTTGCACCTTTAGTCTTAAACCACCTAAACTGTTATACAGGCCTGGAAGAGCCGTTCAGTTTCTCATTAGTTTGTTTCATTTGTGAGGGACAGCACATAAATGATTTGTACAGGAGACTGCCTCAGTGATTAGTGTTGTGATATAGGAGAGCGGGATGAGCTTGGCTGACATGCTTCATGGACCTCAGCCAAGAAGTACGGCTTTTTTAGATCACGCATATTATATGATGTGGCTGAATGAAGCCCGCATACAAAGACACACACACACACACACACAATGGAACAAGGCCATAAAACAGTGAACACATCACATGTCTCGGCGGATCCAATGGAGTTGAGGTCATTGTCTTACAAAGAAGGTATTTTTTCATGCCTCCTACTGCTGAAATGTGGGATGAGGTGCTGCGTGTATTTCTTTCTGTTGGCCTAATAGCTGAAACATGTCAGACGAATCCGTTGGGAAAACTGTATGTTGATACTTGACTAGTCCAGGTTCTCGCGCTTCGCCGGCAGGACTACCTCTCAGCCACTTCATTGCTCGTCCATGCAGATCTGCTCTGGTGGCAGATCAAAGGCCCGGAGAGCTGCACACAGTCATCCGATCCACGTTGGTTGTGGGATCAAGTCAATAACGTGAGGGATCAGTAGATGCGGGGAATTGTTTCCCAGTTGTGATCCAGCCCCAACTGTGGCTTTGTCCAAGATATGCGGTTACTTTTAAAACAACAAACAGATGTTTGAATTGTTGTCTACACTTTTTGTTTTGACATGATCAGATACTGTGAAATTAGAGAAAAGTTCTGTAAATGTTAAAGCTTGTTGGGAAACGTGTCAACTCCTGTCTGTGCTGTTTCACAACCTCTAAATATATATATATTTTTAGTTCATCCCTCCTGGCTCAGTTTCCAGTGTAGTTATCCAAACATGGGCCACTTCGTGAAGGAAATATGCAGTTGTTTGTTTACGCAACTGCAGCTAAATTATTTCCGAAACCACCACATATTCCTGGCTGACACGAGAGATCGCATTGTATGGAAAAGATCTTTGGATCTAAACTATGTCAAGTAAAATAATAGTTGGGTTTTTTTTTTTGTTTTTTTTTTCCACTTGATGATTGCTTTTTGTTTTCCCCTCAAATAAAGGAAACACGCCAAAGTCACGTGTGTAATACTTCCCCAAAAGCAGACAAACATAGATCCCAAAGAATATTTGAGAGCGACAACGAGCATCTGCTTTGCTGTGAAGCCATTGCTGGAGTTCACAGGTGTGCAGAACTCGTATGCTCGCACAAACCAACAGGATGACGGGTCAAACGCATTTGAAAGTGGCTGAGAGGAATGTGCAAGGTATGAGAATGCAGAGAGGAACTTTCTCGACCACCATTCACTGTCTGCACAATGACTTTCCAAAGAGCAGCACAGCTGCCTTTGCACTTGGCACAAGCCCACACATGCCACAACACCGGTTTTCTTTTATTTCTGGTATTAACAATAGATAGTGTGATGGGATGGCGCCGGTGAAATGCCAAACTAGATGATTGTTTTTGTTGTTGTTGTTGTTGCAACTTACCTGCTTTTAATCTTTTCTTCTCGTGCATTCCCACCACATTTTATCCCATAACACCTCCTTTTCTCACCAAAAATAAAGCTGCAACCCCTCTAAACTTTGGCACTTTGACCACCAACAACACAGTTGTCGAGGGAGGCTGTTGTCTCAGCTGTGTCAAGTCCAGCTGCGTGGAGCTGTGTCGGGACACTGGGAACAGCGGACACTTTCGTAGCTGCCGTTGCAGATTTCATATGTGGCTGCTTCACCCAATAAACCCAGACCACCTCTAAAGTCGCGTGTGACTTTCAGTGACCCCTGACTCCACAAGCCCACCAACTTGCAACTCTGGAAAGCAGCTTTGCATCTAAATATTTGATATTTGAAGGAAACAAAATGCTGTTACAGGGGCCATTGTTCTTAGCATGATGACAGGTTTGGTCCCTGCTATGTCATCTTCACATTGTGAATCTATAAGTGTTCGAGTCGTATTTGAGTTCCAGTACTATTATACCAAACCGCAAGGGGGATTATGCAATTATAGCATCCACAGAATTTAAGCAAAGAGGTCATTTGAGTCTAAAAGCTGTTTATTTTGTGGCTGCTCTTCATTTTCCTCTGTTCTATATGAAGGACTTTGATTACATCTTATTTTATCTCACTCCTGTACTTTTTGCTTTCTCTGGATGTTGAATAACTTCTTCCTCTTCCCTGTTGTTTACTGCTCACAAGTTGAATCTGTCATCATTGTCTCCCCTGCAACAGGACTGCAGTGTTTACGAGATGGAAGAAAGGATCCTCGAAGTTGTAAGTATACCGTATCTCTTCTCGTTTCACACGGCATAAAGCTAGTGGGATCCGGAAGTTTGTATGTATCAGGGTAAAGCCCTCATGTCTTTCTACATAGAGATTGTGTGACGTGACCTCAGTTGCAAGGTCAGGTCCAATGTGAAAAGAGCAGACGGATCTATAGGATCGCCAGCAGAGGAGGCGGTTCTAATACGCCCCAATCATCAATCAGTGTTTCCTGCTGCTGACACTCTCCAGACTCTGTGGGATTAAACCGGGCTTCCTGAAGCACTCTTAGACAAAACAAGTGTAGTCGACAGTTTGACCCTTCCCTTCTTTCCTTCTCATTTGCCTGCACTTGCTTTATTCTCATTTTTTTCTGTTTGCCACCTGATTCTTCACTCTCCGCTGCTGCTGATGGTGTTTTTTTTTTAATTTTATTTATCGTTGTCTTCTTTGATCTTCATTTAACCTTTAAGCTTATTTCTACAGAAAGTGTAGTCAACAGGTCTAAAACTAAATCATTTGCCACAGAAGTCATTGCCCGTTACGCCTTACACTACAAAAAGTGTCCGGCGTAACCAAACTAGTCCCAGCCTGTAAAAACACAATAACCACTAACTGTTATAGGCATAACACATCATTAGAGGATTCAGCACGCCACTCATGATCATAGTGGAAAGTTTATTAAAGTCTTTGGCTTCCTATCGTAATCACTGATGCATTTTGTTTTGCTTCTTCTTCTGCAGTCTAAAATTTTGAACAGTATTTGTGATCAGACCGTGAGAACCACATCTGACCCCCTGATGAGCCAGTCCACCTGCTTGGAGGAAGTCCAGCTGACCAACATCAAGCCAGGCGATGGTCTGGTAAGGAATGCTAATTTGATGAAATTGATGTATATATATATATATATATATATATATATATATATATATATATATATATATATATATATATATATATATATAAACTTTCCAGGGAATGTACGTAGTAGTTGTTATGCTGTGTCTCCCAAATGCAGCATACATTTTTATTTTCTAAAATTTGTGTTTATACCGTACATGTTTTTTTGTTTTTTTTTATTTGTTCGTTTGTTTGTTTTCAACCTAGGGAATGTACATCAAGTCTACTTACGATGGGTTACATGTCATCACTGGAACCACAGAAAACGTGAGTTTGAATATAAACGCAACAAAAACACATTCCCCTACTCTCCACAAAGAAATGATTTTATTCATATTTATTGTACAAATGTGTGTTCCTGTGGGACATCCTGACTTCCTACATCTAAAGATGTAAACGACTATGCATCGCCCCACTAAGCAGCAAACAACACAAACAGCCTCCAAAAACAGAAGTCCTACCTTCGGTGACTAACGCACCACCACAGCAGGATCCTCAGTCCTCCAGTCTGTAAACGTGAACCAGGATCTGTATCATAATCATAATCAAATCCACCAACAAGTTAATCCTGTTCGGCATAAGTATTACATGCAAAAACAGTTCCGCTGATGTCCGTACTCACAGAGAGGCTTTGGCTTGTGTCATTTTCCTTTATTTGCCGTTTCAAAAGAGACCACTAAGCTGACCCAGTAGAAGCAGGAAGAAGATTTTGTTCATAGTGAGCTATTTTTTTTTTTTTATATATATAAATGATGTTACTCCTACTTTGAGCTTCGTTTTCGTCATTTGTTGCGTAGTCTCCTGCAGACCTAACCAGAAAGATCCACGCTGGTGACGAGGTGATACAAGTTAACCAACAGACAGTGGTGAGAATCTTAATTATTTTTCGCCCCTCGCATTCATTTTAAGGTAATTTAATTTTGACAATATGGTTTATGTGTATTTGTATCCTGCTGACAAGGTGGGCTGGCAGCTGAAAAACCTGGTTTTGAAACTGAGAGAAGACCCTAAAGGCGTTGTGCTGCTGCTTAAGAAGAGGCCCACGGGAACAACTGGTTTCACGCCCGCCCCGCTCAAGAACATGCGCTGGAAGCCACCCGTACCTCAGGTACATTCCTGTATACATTCACTCACCTCTACACACTAGTGTGTTTTGTTTTTTTTTTTGTTTTTTTGTTTAATCTGAACAGCCTGCGCATGACTGTTTAATCATTGTCAAACACTTATGAGCTTCACGGGGAGGGGCGTCCAAAGCAGCAGGTTGAGACAGAGCCACCCTGAAAAGAGCCGCGGTGCAAACTGAACGGAATAAAAACACTTTTCATTCACGACAAAAGCCACAAAGCTCTGTCATGTCATTCAGTTTAAGAAGCTGAGTTGGCGGTCTTGTAGCGTTCGAGTCCTCTCAACATTTTATTTTATTAGACACAAATGGCCCCAGTGTTACTTTTAAAAGAAAATAGCTGGGTGTAAATAAGTGTACTTACGTTAAACTTTACTTTTTTCATGAGAAAACTGCCCAAACATCTGCTGTTTAAAGAACAGTAGAAGGTGACTAATGAATGTTGAGCCAATAGGGTTATATGACTGATTCAGTTTATTTTGTACCACCATGCGAACACATTAGACTTAACTCGCCAGTTAAACACATATTTGCACCTGCAACCCCCTTTGACAAACGAGGGAGAGTCAATAAGCCCGTTGTAGACTTACAAGAGTCAAGGTGTGGAACAGCCTTATCATGCGTAGCTTGTTCTAAAACCTGAGAAGGCAAGATGAGATGATACGAGAGCGGGTCTCCTGAGACTACAAAGGGGTTCGAACACAATGGTGGCCAATGAAAACATGCGCGCCAGTATCTTGTTTTAACAAGTACTTTGAGAGATCAGAGTAAGCCATCTCAGTTTATCTGTGGGGAAAAAAAAAGAAAAGAGGCTTGACAGTCAAAACAGACTCAATTATACACTCTTAAGAATGAGACAGAAAAAAGAAAATTATTTACAAGAGCTTCGATCAGACGGTTCATTTGTGGCGAATATACCAGCTGTGCGATTCAGTGGCAGCAGACGGTGAATGTGGGGAAACATAGCTGTGGTAAATGAGTGAATGAATGTCTCACGGACTATTTTTGGTCTGCACTTACAGTCTTTTCATACCTCAAACAAGAAAATTTATACTCAGACATAAACATGCACTAAATACCTAACCACTTATGGTGAACTCCTCCCATTTGCCAGCAAGTCATATTTAGTTTTTATTTGGGATTGAAGGAGCTGCAGCCCCGAATCAGACGCGGCAGCAAAAGATTTGTACCGCAAAATCAGTGAGATGGGGGTTTTGGGGGTTAGGCCGTGTGGTCGGGAAGAATTCATTGACTGAACGCTGTGTTATTTTCCGTTTTCCTTTTCAGAATAATTCCTCCTTGACCAGAGCCCAGTCTCCCTGCAGTTCGGTTAACGGATCAACCAAAAAGGAGAAGCCAGCTATCCTGGACTTGTACATTCCCCCTCCTCCTCCAGTCCCATACACCCCACGGTGAGCCACCCAATTTAGTTCAAGTCTTTTAAGTCGTTTTTTCCTCTTTTACTCCTCTTCAGCCCGCTCTGCTCCCACCCACTGAAACAACCATTTCATCCTCCACCTCTAAAAAGATGACCAAGAAAGTGAATATCATGAAAGGAGTGTATTTCGCTAGGATCAGTCTTGGTCATAACAATACGTGTTTACAAACCGTCCTCACTGCGATAGGCTTCTTTTATCATCGGTATGGCAGGTTGAGCTGTGATTTCTAGCTGAACATTTGCTCCTCCGTGCAGAGAGGTGAGAACAGACTCCTTCTCCAGCATCAGTAAGAGGACAAAGGGCTCGGAGTCGCCCAACTCCTTCCTGGACCAGGAGAGCCGAAGACACTGCACCATTCCAGAGTTCGACAAGCTGAACGCTGGCTGCCCCATCGAAGCCAGCGTGATACAGCCCAGAATGAGGGAGCAGAAGCCCTCACGCGGTCAGTGCTCATCATGGCATGAACTACTGAGTCAGTACATTTCTGAAAATAACACTCTTCTCGATTATGAAACTTGTTCGCAGGTAAACCTCGGCCACTGTCAATGCCAGCAGATACGTGCGTTGGAGCTGTAGATTCTCACGCTAAACCCTGGGCTCATGACAGGAAAGGTATGTGTTGAAATATGCATATATTTGCATGATTTAAGGTTATGACTTTGTCGCTCGGTGATATATTTTCATTCTAAAAATGTCACTTGAAGGGTTATTTTTCTCTCTTTTCTTGTTACATTGTTACATATACATGTAGGATTGGAGAGGTGTGTGCTAGAAATCCTAGTCTTTTCAACACATTTTTAAAAAATATATTCACAAGCAAAAAAAAAAAAAAAAAAAACACAAACAAAAACCTGGACTACAACTAAAAATAAACTAGTGATAGTCCAGGGTTTTGCATTGCAACAGATGTGAACTTTGCTGTTGTATTTCAGATTTAGGAACATTTTTCCCTTAAATGTGCATTCACAACCAGCGTGACGCCGAGACGCATAAATGAGGATAACATGCTGCAGATCGAAGACGCCTTGTTTTTCTTGAACAGTGACTGTGTTTGCGCTGCAGGCGAGGACCTTCTGTACAGGTACCTCAGTAATGAGCGGATCCCCACCATTGCTGAAGAGGTCCCGTCAGTGTCCCGGCCGTACAGGCCTGCCGGGGACCGTCATCTCGTCCGAGTGGACCACATCCGAGGCAGCCGCTATTACTCCAACTCGGACCTCCACAGCAGCGCGACCATCCCCTTCCAGGAGGACGCCAAAAAGGCCCCCGTGGCCCCCATCTCCAAGCGCACGTCGGCCGAACGCTCACTACTGGTCAGTTGGATCACCCGGCTTAAGCTTCTAACTCACTGATGATGTGCTTCCTATGCGGGGCTTCCTGTTCCTGTCCTGTGTCCTTCCTCAGTGCCTTTGTTACTTAACGCCCAGCTGGTTTTTGTTTTTTTTTTGTTTTTTTTTGGAAGCTTCGGGCTTTCTCACACTCCTCTCTCCCCCAAAACTCCATATTTCCTTGGTGTTACTCCTACTACCAACTACTACTACCAATTACAACTTACTCCACCTCAACAAAACTTGCATAAGTAGAACTCACAAACATGCAGTCACAACCCCTTTAACATTACCCGCGATTCTCATCTCTGACTACAAGTTTCAACCTCGAAGAAGATACAAATATGTTCAGGTTTAGGACTCTTTGGCCTTGTGTGCTGTTTATAGGCTTCTGTACATATTAAGTTATGTTTTCGTTCAAATGTTCTCTGGTACCAATTATTTAATACTTCAAATACAGAAGTTCTGTAATTACATGCTTCTTTGGTTTTCATTTGAATTAATATAAGTTATAAAAAAGAAAAACATTTGTTTGTTAGTCAAACTGCTTTTGCCATCATGTTGTTTTTCTTGAATTGAATTTTTATCAGTTACTTACATTACTCTCTGCCAGTGGTTGCCTCTTGTAAACTATGCCTAACTTTAACCGTCACTTTAGTTGACAGTGCTGCATTGGTCAGTAAAAAAAGGTGTTTACAACTTGTCACTAGCAAAATATTTGTGCATGTTTGTTTTTTTTTTCTTTTCTTTTCTTTTTTTAAAGCTATGCACTCTATTCAGTGAGTTTGGATATCCTGTGTTTGAGTTTACTCTGTAATCAGCCACCTAAGCGGCCTTCAGTATGCACGCCGCTGGTCGACTGTAATAGCTGACCTCGCGAAGCCAGCGTTTTTTAAAGCCAGCATCTTTCAGGTCACACATGACACACGGCCTTCTGGTAGCCCCTGCTATAAAATCACCACAGATCCCAAAAGACAGTATTATTAAAGAAACTGCAGGGAGAACGTGTCTGTTGTTGCTTTATCTGCCTTTTGTAAAATTTGAATAGCATTTTATTAAAAATCGCAGTTCATTTCAGCGAACTCTTGTATTGTCTTTATTTTATAAGTGCGTGTTGACTGTGTTCTCATAATAAAACAGCTTCTGTTTTTATTTTATTCAACCCAGAAACCACACTTCTGAGCTGTGTCATTCTGTGTCGAGTGTACAAACTTAAAATGACCGTTTGTCAGTGAAAAGCAGTTAAAGTCATCAATAATTTCCAGCGTGAGGCTACATGTAGGACAGGGCTGTGTATCTCCGATCGGTTTTAACCTTTTGAGGTAAAGCCCTGCTTCTGTATTTTAAGCATGTGGTGACACAGGATAGTTACCTTTTCTCCGAGCCTCAGGTACTGATGCTTATGCAGCTACCTTCCCCCCTCGACGAAGCTGAGGGGCCGCTTGGTCAAAGCAGCTTTTATATTAGGGGATCTTTTTCCTGCACATATGTTGTCTTTTAAATATTTACATGGTAGGTCAGGATTACCTTGCTTTCCATTTGTATGGGGGGACAAAAATTGTTTTCTTGTGAAGAATGAACACCTTTCATCATAGAAGTGAAGACTGGACTGCAGTGAGGATTACGCTGCCATCTCACCACTTACCCCTCTGCCTGCTCTTTTCTAAGTGCACGTATTTAATGTTTGAGAGGAGCCTCTTTTATCTCTTTTTCGCTTCCTCCTTCCATGTCTTGCTCTGTCCAAGCTTACTAAACCCTAGTCGCCTGCGGCCCTCTCTAATTTGCACTTTGTGAAATTCTGCGGTCTGCCTAAATACCACCTGCACTCTGTTGAACCCACTGCGTACGTTTGTTAACCACTAACATTTTCTGCCTGCACATCACAAATGGTTACATGGGAACGGTGTAGTGAATTACTGCTAGTTTATGCATGCATTTAAAAAAGAAAAATGACTGTCTTGATCATCATTTTTGTTACCTGATTACATACATACGGATGCATTTTCCTATAATTATCCCGACTTTTGAATGGTGTAAAACCATTTTTTTTTCTTTTTTTTTTTGTTGAAACAAATGCACAAATATGTATCATATACTGTACATGCACACAATTATATATATATATATATATATATTTTTTTTTATATATATATATATATATAAAAAAAAGCAGAATGCAATGATTTGTATTTAAGTGAAGATAATTTTTTTTTGTTTTTTGCACTTTTTAAATTGGATGACTCCTGGCTAAAATATTGGGACTAAACGTTTATCACCAACTAATTACCGTTGTTTTCTAATCAAAATGTTTTAGTCCCCCTTGACATTCAAATTCATATAAATTCCAAGATGCTTTATTAATCCATGAAGGGAAAATAATCTTTGCAGTAGTCATGATTTAAGCCCCATCAAAGAGTCCCTTTAGATGTTTACAGCTGTAGGCAGAAAGGATAAAAACTTTTGTACCAACTAATTACCGTTTTTTTCTAAATAAAATGTTTTTTGTCCCCCTCAACATAAACACTGGATCATTTTACTTTCATAATGGTCCGAATGTTTTCCGTAAGTACGCAGGCCTGGACTGCAGACATGACGGTTAAGCGTCTGGACTCTTTAACTGTAGAGCCACGCTGCTGGAACGGGAACAGAAATGTGCTGTTTCATTGTGACGCCAAGCTGAGGCAGTGGGACAATGAAAACAATGGCGTGTAGATGGTCACGTGCGTTGCTCCACGTTATAAACAAATAAAAGGTGAAAGACATATTTAGAGATGAGCAAGTTCACTGTTTCTGAGCGCATTTCTGCGCTGACCACCACCTGCTAGATCCCTTCTCTGCAGCCCAGAGGACGCGGCGATCGTAGATTTAAGAAGAAAATTGGAAACTTTGGTCAGAGCACAGGACTCCCTGCCTCAGTCCACGCGGTCTGGGGACTGTCTTTCTGGAAGAAATCATTTTCTTTTAAATAGAAGAGGTTAAATTTGCATTTGTAGATGCAAAAACAAACAAAACAAGGTAACTGATGACGACTCAGAGTTGCTTCTGGTCCCATGGACTGATTTCCACGTCAGAACGGTGTCTGTTTTTAACATGGCGCTTTTTTTTAATCACAATTTGTAATTCAAAATGAGTGTTTCGCTTTTTTTTTATTTTTATTTTTTTACTTCTTTTTATGTCTTTGACCTTGAACGCAGAGTTGCAAATCATTGCATTATGTTTTTTTTTTCTTTATTACACAGAAGAGCTGACGTTGTAGGAGCGTCACGTCTCACACTGAACGTCACTGTTTATAATTGAGTTCCTTTGCTACATATTTACAGTCAATGTTCAGGACTGAACAGCACAAACCATCGTCTGGGAGTTTTTAGGAAATATTTTTACAAAAAGTGTTGATCCGAATCCGTTACCATATTGATTTCTATGTATCGCAGGGACCTGACTGGTTCTCGAGCAGTGACTTCCTCAACCGGTGAGTTCTTCTGACTCTCTTCTACATGTACACTCCCACTGCTGCATAGTCTGTAGGTCAAATGGGAAACATAAGAGCAGGGTGGGCCCGGTTTTCCAAGAGGGAGTGACAGTCAGTGGGCTGTGGAATCTTTTTAGAACAGGCCAGGGTGTGATGGGTGTGCTGCTTTCATGATCATGGAAAAGACTCCAAAAACACATGGCACGCAGATAAGAACCACCGGCCTCATCAAAACTCTGCAGATAGTTTCTACAGTTTTCTTCTGAGAAGTTTTCACTCTGTTTTCAAATGCTGAATCATCTCATAGTTTAGCCGTCTCGTAAGACCTCCGGTGTCCAGCGTGTCCCACCTTCACCAAGCTGTCCATCCACCTCCGAGGCATCTTCACGTGCCATATAAGCTTCAGAAATGTCACTGTTATGACAAATTCTGATTCTTCTGAGCTTCTGGCTATAAAAAAAAAAAAACCCAATCCCGCTGTGAAAAATGTCAACATTGCGAGGATTACAGTTTCCGTCTCCCACATTCTTGGCCCCTGGATGCCTTCTGGTCTTGGATCCAAGGCCTGATGAGGTGTGACTTTCCATATTCACATCACGATCAATGAATAAATCCTTTGCTCTATCCCCCATATGCCCACCTACACCCTCCCCAGCAGAACTATTATAGCAGCACATAAATGCATCATGTCCGGATATTTCCATGCTTGATCAAAACACATTACTCACATTTGGACTATGCTAGAATAAATCTTGTGGGAAAGCAGTTGACTCATCGTTGCTGGCTGTTACGAACACGTGGCCCTGGCACTGGAAATGGGAGATCGACTGACGGCCGATTATATCTGGTGTCATATAGATTTTGGCTGGTCAAACTGTGAAAAAAAAAAAAAATGGAAACGGAAGCAAGTTCCAGTGCATAGCAGAAGGAATTACCATTTCCTTTAGTAAACTAGCAACTTAAGAAAAAGACAAATGTGAAAATTTATGGACAACGAGGAGGAGGAGGAGAGCAAAAACAATGTTACGTGATTGAAAGGCAGAAACACCAAATGGGTGTTAACTGTCTTGCCATAAGATTGCAGGGTGAGGCCCTGCTGAGGAGATGTGAGTATTCTGAGCTTTGGGAATAAGCAAAAGTATTATCAGAACCGCCGGCATACTGAGTATAACTTCAGCTACAGAAACACGCTGAATCAGGTGCATTTACTGCAATCAAGAATGAGTGTTATATTTCTTCTTCCCGCAGATACAATCAACCACATATCCGATCCTGGTCCTTCTCTCAAGCTGTAAGTAATCAATTATCCGCCGCTCTGTGCTGTCTGTGGCAACACCTGCATATGTCAGTTTAGATTTTCTGCATCCTTCGCAAGGCGAGGGGCTTGACGAGAGGCTGCGATATCGAGAGCCTTGGTGACAGGCCCATGAGATTTCACGCACAGATAAGACGGCGTACGTGCTGCCCGCGTCATAAACCCGTCATCATCTGAACGCAGCTCCTCTGTTTAAAAACTGATCACAGACCTGAAACCTGTTTCCAAAAACAAAGGTTCTGAATCCATCCATCCGTCATCCAGGGACTCACGGAACCATAGTTCTGTACGGACGGGCCGAAATGTGTTGCTGACAGGTTCCAAATGAGCATACGTATCATATCCGATATGTTGTCTTTGGACTATTTGGCTTATTTATATTTAATTGTACTCATATTCTATTCCAATCCCTCGTGTAGTCAAAATTGGTACATACATGCTCTGTCACCTCCACACCACCCACACGGTCAAAATGATAAAAAAATAGTTTTATACTATTTAAAAAAGACACAAAAATAAATAAAACTACCCATGTATTCACAGAGATACAAATATTAATTGTCAATGTTTTTAATGTCAATATATAATAAATACTTTTTTTTATTAAAAAAAAGTATATACATAAAAATATATACAATTTTCTGTGTATTATTTCAGTAATTAGGTATCAAGGGGTTAATTTAGTTTGATTTAAAGCTTTGCAATTTTTTTTTTAAGAAATAGGGTGGTAAATTAATATAAATATAACAGCCGCTGGATGCATCGCCATTAAAACTTAAGACAGATATCTATATCCCCCCATCCCTAACTACCCATCAGAGGATGGGTTTGTTTTTTTTGTTTTTATTATGAATTTTTAGCTTCAGCTTAGATTTGTGTTTAATCAGCAAACGTGAGCAGGCTCATTGCCTTTGTTGAATGTTCTGCAGGTGTTATGCGTTATCTGACTTTGGCAGATGAGGAAATTAAATGACCACGAGGGTAAACTTGCGATTACCCTCCTTTTTCTGCACAGAAAAAAAAAAAAAAAAAAAAGCGCTCTAATATGATTTACAGTCAAGTCCCTCGGTGGTATTTACCAGTCATACACCTCCTGCAGAGGTCAGATGGATTAGGCTCATAGTCCGTAGTGGCAAGTGAACAAATCACATTTGTACAGATTTATGGTTCAATTGCGGCTTCTTGTTGCAACAACAAGAAAACCTTGATCTTGCCGCCAACCATTATATAGAACAGAGGTTAATGTTGCTGGTTTCACTATAGATAAGTTGTCGGTTGTGTCTGTTTGCAAAGTTGTGCTGCACAGATTAAAAAAAACAACAACCTGTCATTCAGTTTTAATTTACAGCAAATTCTGAACTGAGATGATTAATGACAGATCAGCTGGGCAGCTGCCACAGAACTGAACAAGCTGGAATGGGCTATCATTCCTATCCCTGCACCCTTCCCCCTTCTACAACAAGCGAGTTTCACTCGCTGAATAATAGCTACTCTGTTATCCTCCTCACCCATTTCTTTCCCTCACACACACTCCATTTCTGGGTGGAGGGGCATAAACTAAGTGCCATGACAATTCTCAGCAGGATTCATGATGGGAGATCGAGTGATACAATGGTGTGACCAATCTACAATCCTGTGAATCTTTCAGGCATTTGGCCTGAGACAGAGACCTGACACCTCACTTCCTCCAAAACATAGCTTTAGAAATATCCCTTTAAATGGTCTTAGACTGTTTTATGTCATAAAAAAATGAGAAAACTGTGAAATTAGTTATTCCAAAGTGGATATTTTGAGACTAAACGTTTAATTAAATGTTAAACCCGTTTTGTTGGGGGCAAGGAATTTGCTTGATGTGGATGAGGAGCAACTGCTTCAGACAACTTGCTGCTGTACAACAGCAAGTGGAAAAATAAAAAGAGAGCAGAGGCCCGGCTACTTCAGCATAAATGAAGTGGAGACTACAATAACGCAAGACTCAGGAATGTGTCTGCTGGTTTACCACCATCCCAGGACAGACTGAGAGACTGTGGACAAGAACATTCAATCTTCTTCATAGATACATCTCCAGCGATGACAGTACGGCTGCAGACTTGCTCTCCACTGAGGCAATGAGGCCTTTCTTCCACTCTCCACTGCAATGAGTGGACACTCTTACTTATTTTTCCCTTTTTTCTATTCTTGGAGGCCAGTCTCTGTATGTTTTGCAACCGATTTTTGTGGAAGTCAAAATTGTTGAAGCATTGTTTGCAATATTTGATTTATTCGTTTGAATGAATTCGACTGAACTGATTTGTGTCCAGTAACTTTTTTTTTAAAGGAGACAGAAACAAACAAACAAACAAATCATTTTAAGTTTAATTACTGTCTTTGAGTAACGAAATATTCTTCTGAAACCTTGAAGGTCTAAAAGTCACATAATATACTAGACCTTCTACGAAGCGGGTATTTGTCGACACCTAGTGGCCATAATTTGAAAATGAGAGTTTACCTTTTCAGAGAAAAAAAAATCATGTTGCATTTATTTTTATAAAATTGAAAAAGCTGCGTGTGTTTTTAGTAGTATTTGTGTTATATCGTAGAGAGGGAGACGAAAACAAGAAGAAGAAAAATAAAGCAACAAAAACACGCTCAGACACCGAAAGAAAGCCCCTTCCTGTTGACATGCGGACGGTTACACCCAAACAGGACCCGAACTCACCTGAAACCGTATTTCTGGTTTGTCTTGATCCCCACCGGATCCCAACATGCTGGCCAAAGTTTGGTCCGAGTTTGGGCGGCTAGTTCGGGTCAAACTACTTTCTCTGAACTTGTTGTGGCAGGTAGGCTTTTGTTTACGTTTCTAAGAGTTTCTCGATTCGATTACTTTTAGATTTACTTTTACATTTTTAGACCAGAGGGTTCAAAGTATGTTTTTTTTTTAACCACAGAACATGTGCGGTTTTGAGAAATGTTACCCTAAGAAAAAAAAAATTGATTTGCGTTTGCAAAATCTATTAACAAAAGCAACATGGTTTGTTTGTTTGTTTGTTTGTTTTTTCAGCAGTTATTATTTGAGTAAGTTACTTTTTTCCGTGATATTTTGCTGTTTTATACATAAGTTAGCTTTTTAAAATAGTTTAAGAACTAGGGGAGTTATAAAAAAGACAAGTTGGGAAGACAGTGAACTAAATTTCTGGTTCCCGGAACCTCCCAGAAACGTCATGTGTCGGTTGCGGGAACGTTGACTAAGGGTTCTTCGTGGTTAACTAGAAAAGGTTGTCATCTTCATACAAATATAGATTTACCATCTGGTATAATGTTCTCCTGATCTGTCTGGGAACCTTAAACTAACCTTTGTCCCTATTTGTTTGTATTAATGTTCCCTTAAAACCTTTTTTTTTTTTTTTTTATGTTCATATTTTTCTCCTGTGATTGCTCAGTCCAATAAAGGATAAACAGTAAATTCAGATATCAAAATAAGACTTAAGTTACACATTATTTAATTTCTTTTTTGTTTTATATCTGAAGGCAAAAATTAAAAAAAATAAACGTCAGGAAGTTGGTTATCACACACAAACAGAAGCTCTAAGTCACGCTTATCCTGTGGTTAATGTGGTGATCATCATCATGAAGTTAACTAAAGCACCCGGAAAGCAAGATGTGATGCACTTGTGTTGTGTAAGACGAGTTTAGGTGAGAGGCTCTAAGAGTTGTTTTTCTGCCACTCGGAGGGCTTGCAGCGTCGCAGCGATTAGTGACAGGAGGCTGTTTGGACTTTAATAGAATCTGTTCACATTTAAAGAACCAGGTATGAGTCGTCTTCTGTTCTCTGGGATATTTGTAGATCCAGTGAGTAAATGTGACAAACGGCAGCAGGACCAACCTTCTGGTTATCACGTTTCCTAAAGCGATTGTTTGTGGCATAGCACTAAATCTGCCTTTTATAGCGTTGAGCCACTACGGTCAACACATTTCAGATCTACTGAGAAGTGTAACTGGTCAAGATTGTGCATTTCTGTGCAATTACATGCAGGGACATGAATAAAGTGAAAAACTGGTAATGTGTGTTTTTTTTTTTTTTTTTTTTTTTTTTTACTAGTGGAGGGTGTTCTTTAGAAATAAGGAACTCTGTGATCAGAGGAAGTTGGGCAATAAAAGCAGCTTGGATTTCTCAATGTCGCTGTCCTTTTAGGATGTTAAAATGCAGATAGAAAAGTTTCACGTTCTGTTGAAAAGCGAGTTTTTGCTCTGAGGGAATGCAGTGGGATTCTGTCAGGTTTGCTGAGATGCCTCTGTGTACTTTCTGTGTGTCATAAAGGTAATGAAACTGCTGACAGTGAACTTTGTTACCCTTCATCTGTGAGTCAGGGCCCCAATGTGAGCAAAAAATTTGCCTTTCTGACTCAACTTCCTGTTCGACAGATGGAGAAATTAAACTTTTTCAATGAGCATTTGAATTTTTTTCCCCTGCAAAACAAAAATACACTTTTATGCCAGTTCCTCTTGGAGGGGGTGTGTCATTTTTCATGTATTAATGGGTGGGTAATGACAACCAGCACACCTGTTAATAAGGTCTTTTCTCGCGGTTTCTTTGAGCAGGCGGCCTTCCCCATATCTGTGACTGCGTCGATGGCTGCCGATGACTATAACCCTGTGAGTATTCTTTGGTTTTCTTTTTTGTTTGGTTTGTTTTTTGTGTGTGTATGATAGTGAACAAGCATAACATAGGAGATACTTCTGCTTATCCTATTTTATGATGATCAGCTGGGGTAGTTGCACAAACAAAGCTTAACACGATTCAAGCCCAGGTGGAGAGCAGGCTGTTGTCGGGTGTGCTTTTACTAGTTACTTGGTTTTGGTCCACATGGGGGGGGGGCAGGGAGGGCAAAAGAGAGACGAGGCATCGCGCTGAAAGTCGAGTCGCTCATGAGGATGTTAGTGAAAGCAGCACAAAGACCATGTATGTGTGAAACAGGATGTTCCAGGCAGACTCTTCTCTTCAGTCCTTTTAGTCTCACACTGACAATTTTCTCCTCCTGTCTTTGCTGTCCTCCTCCTCGCGCTCTCGTCCTAAAGGTCTCCCTCCGACACAAATCCAAGAAGAAAGGCAGAGGAGGTAAGCCAGCTCTCATCGCCGAGTGTCTGCTTGTGCTCGCAGCTGTAATTTGGGCCCACGGTGGGCATGTGTGAGGTGGCAGGGCTCTCTGTAGCACTCCCCTTCTCCTCTGTGGGGCAGACTGGTTTCTAACCCTTTTCAGGTAGGGTTTGTGCAGCCAAGCTCGCTGGAATCGACTGTTACTGGATCGTGCGTGGGTTGCTCAGTGTTATTTTTAGAATTCATGTGGTTATTGATCGAGCACGGTGGCCTATTTGAACTTTAAATGGAAACGCCCCGCTTGTTGGTCGTTAGACTCTGGGGCTTTTTTTGACTTCGCATAGGCTTGGAGTGATTTCTCTGTGGACTTTCATGTGGACGGAGAGGCCAAGGTCTCTCCCTGGATTTACGTGCATGCGTTTTCTGTGCATAGGCAATGGTACAATGAGCAGGAGACGGATCTCGGTCAAAGAGCTGGGTCAGCCAGACCACCAGGGCTGGCTGTACAGGAAGAAAGAGAGCAAAGGCTTTCTGGGTATGAAATGGAAGAAGTACTGGTTTGTGCTAAAGAAGACTGCTCTGTACTGGTACAACAACCAGCTGGTGAGTAAAGTGCACTTCAAGAAGCCTCACGAGGCCACATGTCTCCTGATAAAATTGTGATGTGGACACAGTCCAGTTTTTAGTTTTCACAGACAGGGTAGCTGTAGTTGCAGAACTATCCAAAAAAACCAAAAACAAATAAATGTCCGTATAGTTGTACAAAGTAGTATTTCTTCTAGTTTCCTAACATGATTTGGCATATTTGTGGTACTTTTATTGAATTATTAATACCTTTTATTATTCAGACGAGTTAAGTGTAATCAGTCTGTGATTAAAATCGTGTTTAAAATGTGTAACTTTAGTTGAAGATATCACTGAAATCCAAAGCCAAACAGTGACGACTGTTTTGGCATTAAAAAAAAAAAAAAAAAAAAAAAGACGGGTGATATTTGCATGAATTTCCTTTGCACACTTTCAAAATAAAAATCTATATATAATATTTGAACTGATTAAATCTAGCATCATTTTTTGCTAAACTGAAGATCAGCACATAGATTTTCACTGCTTTATTGGTTCCCTGCTACATTCAAGAATATGTGAAAATGCGTATCTGGAACTAAATCTGTGCAATGAAACTGTGGTGACTGTGTTTTGCAAACATCAGCAAAATCTAAATGCAGCAATCAAACATTTGTTCTCTGAACATTTTGGAGCGACCGACTGCCCATCGGGCCCCTGACGCAGGCAGCCGAAGGTCCGATTTTTACTGGTGCCGTGACTTCAGTCGCATTAACTGAGTCTCACCATTTCAAAAAAACGGCGACACCAGACAAAGTGGCTTGTCGCAATACAGTGACAGGTGTCATTGCCAGGAAGTGGTTTGAACGCCGCTGTGTTTTCATCCTCGCTGTTGTTCAATCTTGTGTGTTTGCAGGCGGAAAAAGCTGACGGCTACATAGATCTCACCAACTTCATGATAGACGTAGCCATCGAGTGCAAGAAGAAACAGTAAGCTCAAACGTTCCTCTACACCGTTTCGGGGTTCTCTCAGCGAGACTGTTGTGATTCACCCGCCACCGCTTGTTTGAGTTCAGAGGGAACTATTTTTACATCAGTAACTGGACTTCAATACAGGAAATGTTCCCCCACACAGTGATGGGAAGTGAATAGTGATTAAACAACATAAGAGTAAACAATTAAGCACAACAGGGTGAACATGCAGTTCTTAGTATGATTCCACCGGAAACAAATCATCCTTCCATAACAGTTTTTTTTTCCTGCTGATTCTAATAATGCTTCTTGAGATGGGAATTTTCTGCCTGAAACCCCATCAACTTTGATTAGTTAAAGATAAACCCAGTTGAACAGAGAAGAGAAAAATGTTAAATGAATGAAGTGTCACGTTGTCCAATGTGGCTGCAACTGAACTAAAGGTTTTGATCAAAGTCAAGTCCATTCTTCTGTGCAGAAACGTTTCCTGTTGGTCTGTCTGAGTCGTATCACAACTTCTAGATCCTTCTGCAGCATCTCTTTGATTAAAGTTGGCATCATCAAGAAATACTAAATTAATGCTTGTTTTGTTTTTTTTTTAAACATTCTTATTCGGTTTTCTTTTCCTTGATCTGTACAAAGTTTGTTTGATTCTGGATTTGTGCTCTCCAAACTCGTTAAAATGACCAAACACTGTGATTTTAGCCGTGCTATAAAGTCAGTGCAAGACGTACTGTTTAACAGTCATCTATAGAAGATGTAGAACCACATCATTTGTTGCTGCAGAATTAAGCAGCCCAGGAGCTAAAACCAGCCAGACATGCAAAAAAGATCCTATTTTGCACACATTTAGGAACATTTCATGGGCAAAGGTTTCTTCCTGCCCACTGTTCAGGGGCCATTTGCGCACAGTTGGGTGGGACCTTTTTCCACCTCACTCAACTCATTCTGACTTTTGACAGTCTGGGGATGGAGACGAATGAGTGCATTGACCGGCTCACGATTGATCATTTTAAGTGCCATCACATCCACATGGATGTCCACCTTGACTTTGACAAATAACGTCACAGAGAGCCCAAACCTGCCGAGTTGGTAGAGGAATAACTGGCAGCAGCAGCAAATCATGAGCCAGTCAGGGGTATCGGCCCCTTTAACTGTATTAGTAAAAAAAATAATCAAAGATTGAAGTGAGGAAAAGTTAACACCTGTATGTTGCAGAGGTCCTGAGTGTGCGTAGTAGGTTCAGCGCCCTGCTCTCTGTGACCTATAGCTGATATTTGTTCTGGGGCTTCGTCATTCTGCAAGTGATGAATCTGACCATGAGAGTTACTTATCTTCCTCGCGACTTTACTTTTGGCGTGCAGTAAATGTGATGCAACAGGGACGCAGCATGCAGACGAGGCTTCCTACGGAGCCAGACATGCAGGAAGATGACTCTTTTAGTTTTCTATAAATGCCCTGACTGTCACTTTATTGCGCAACTGTTGAACTGGCAGTATTTTAGCCTCTTTCACTGCTCAGTGTTTGACTGCAGTTTTTTTTTTTTCTTTTTAATTGCAAGGATCCCAGTTGTTAGTACTTTTTTTTTTTGTCATGTTTCTTCTTGGACAGCTGAAAAGTTTACCATCTTTCAGCCTTCACGCATGATTTTGAAGGCTTTTGCAGTCCGAGGATCAACAACTCTTTCTAAAGTTCTTGGAAGTCTCCTTAATTCATGCCATGATGTATATTTTTGAGGTTCAGTCAGTCATAAATCCTTGTTATTTGGATAAAGTACACACACCTGATTCTCATCTTACTGATTAATAACACCTGTCTCTAATTATACCTTCAAATCTACTGTGAATCATTGCTGCGTATGCTTTTGCTCCTCACAAAAAAAATCTACCATTTTAGTCTGAAAATGGATCATTAAGTACGTGTTTGTCTCATTTTATTCGTTTTTTTTTCCCCCACTCGACTACTTGTAAGGCCTGTGACTGTATGTTTACGTCGTCATTAATCAACGCTCTTAATGGTCGCTCTGCTCTCCACTTGCAGTGCCTTCAAAGCCTGCCATCCTCAGGTCATGATGTTCTATTTTGCTGCTGAGAACCACGAAGACATGAACCTGTAAGCCGCATTAAAAACTTTGTGCGAAAAAGCAATTTTGGGAAATATTAATCTTGGTATTGGGAATGTGGTAAAGTTGAGTAATTCCTCCTTTTCAGGTGGCTGAATAAGCTTGGACTAGCCTCCATTCAGTACGAGGCGACGGAACAAAACGCTGCTGCTGGTAAGTGTTTGAGCAAATCGGATCGGCTGCTGAATTAAAACCTGAATTTCTTAGAGGCTAACTTTTTTTTAGGAAACTGATAATCTTAGAATAGTTAATAAACAAGTCAACTAATTGACTTGGTTTTCACTTTTTAATGCTAAATTTAAAAGTATTGAAGATCTTGTTTGCACATAACATGTCTTGGGGAGAGTAGAAGTCTTGGAGCACAGTAATATGTCATGAATCTTGGCCTTTTTTTTTTATTTTGTATTCAGAGTGTTACAGTGAAGCCAGCGATCACGAAGAAGCTGAAGCCACGGAGATCCCTCCTCCACCTTACACTGAGCAGACCCTTCAGGACCCGGTGGTTACCTCTGATCCACCTGGGAGCACGCATCAGGTCAGTGGATGCACATGCTCTCCAAAACTTCTCTGGAACATTTGTATGTTTTTGACACATTTGTCCTCATATCTGATTTATATGTGCAACTCGTGGTCGGTTGCTTCTAACAGCAGGATGTTTGCTTTTCAGGGAACACTTCCTCCCCCTTATTCATCCACAGCTCCCAGCGAAGCCAATGGTTCCCTCTCCTCCCCTGTCAGTACGATAACGTCGCACAGCTCTGCCTCCTCGCTCGGGAAACAGCGGCAGTCCTGGTTGGATCTGGTCTCACAGGTGCCTCCTACAGCTGGTGAAACGGCGGTAGTGTGTTCAGTCCAAGTCCACTCTCATCACCCCCGTCAGGAGATTGAAGAGGAGATGGCATTGGAGAACTTGATTCAAGATTCTTCAGATTCAACTGGATCCAATGAGGAAAGCCTTGCAGCGGAGGGGAGCGAACATAGAGACGTTTTGAGGGCTCATGATGGTGAGGTTTTTTGTTGTTCATGTTCTGGCATGACTTGATTTTTGCCATCACTTCATCCCCCAAAAAGCTGTCGATTTACCTAATATTGAAATATATATAAACTTGCCTTGTTATAGGTGATCGTGGGAGCAGCTCAGATGAGATGGAAAAGTTGTATATTCATCTAAAGGAGGCCAGCCTCTCGCCAATAGGAGACCGTAAACCATCCACGAAAAGAGAATTCAGAGCCTCCTTCATAAAACGCTGTAAAAACCAGACTGTGAATGATAAGTTGCACCTTATCAGAGCACTCAACAGCACATTAAAGGTATTTTAAATTTATGATGTTAAAGTTTGAATGGTACTGGGCATTGTCCAAATATTAAACTGTGACATGAATGTGTCTTTTTTTTTAATAACATAGATATAACAGAATGAATCAATTTATACATGATCCCCCCCCCCCCCTTTTTTTTTTCACAGTCAAAAGAGACGGACTTGCAGGCGATAGACCAGGTGCTGTCGGACCCACAACTTACCTCAGACAAGTTCAGAGCGTGGAAGGAGGCCAACGCGCTCCTGGTGCATGAGATCTGTATCAGAGATGACCAGCAGGGGGCACTGCAAGCCGTGAAGCCTGCAGCATCCAGCATTGATGCTCCTGTTGTGGAGACCAGTTTATAAGACTCCCCATGTCGCCTCTGTGTTTGGACTCTGGACTTATGTCACACATGAGATCAGCACACACTGCTGTTTTTGTTTTTTGTTTTGCCAATTTTTGTATAAATTGACAATGAAGTGCTGTTCAGCACAACTGCATCTGTGAAGGTAATTTCTCGGCCCTAGATGGAGATGAAAATATAAAATGGCTTGCATTAAGCTGTGAGATGCATTATAGTATTTGTTTGGGTCAGTATGTGGGATTAACAAGTTTCACAGATGACCTTCCATGAATTTACGGTTAAGATATCTTTTTTTTTTTCTTTTTTTTTGCAAATTAGGGACATTGAGATAATGGATCCATTGTTCTTTGTATGAAAACACTTCTTTATAGGGTCAGATTTATCTACTTGAACTTAATCTGTACAGAACTTTTTTTTGTTATTTTTTTTTTATTATAAATGGTGCCATGCACCATCAATACCTGATACAAGTGTTACAGCAGTGACTTTTTTTAAATATTCTCTAGACATGCCATCGTTTTTAAAAAAAAAAACAACAACACCTGAGCAAATAGAAAAGTTGGCCAAAATGTTTTTCATATTTTTAGTTGTTGTCAAACTTTGGTTTTGAATTACATTAAAAAAAATGTGGGATGAGAGAGAAAAGTAATCCATCAACACAAAACTCACAATTTTTTGTTCTCTTAAACATTAACAATGAAAAGATTGAACATGCATTTAATTTTAAAAACTGGACTATAAGGCGTACTATATCCGTTTTATACAGTTACGTGCAGGTTGGTGTCGCAACACAAAATGCATAGTAACTCTATGCCTACAGATTATCCAAACATTTAGTCGTTCTGTGGACTCATGGCAGCCAAACGGGGACCTTTGGTCACAGTGAGATGTGTAAAAGGTATCTATCGTAGTTATACCCATGTCACGCTTCCCTAAAATATTTAATCTGCTATAGATGTAAAATATTACAGGATGTAAATAACTGTACATTGTTCTTGTTTGTGGTACGAAAACCGATGTTTTGTACACATGGAAATAAAGTATTGCCACTATTTCTAAGGGTTGTGATTATTTGCATCCGTGTCCGGCAGCGTCGTGTCTCGCCTGCGTCTTTATGCCTCCTGTAGTACCGCAGTCTGGACGCTGGGGGTCGCCCGTCTCTGCGCGTCACCGCTGGGGTTATGCGCCATATTGGCAGTCTCCTCCATCTCGTCAAACGTCGAGCATGCATGTTCTGTGCCGGTTATTGAGGAGATATATGTAAATATTTACTGTAACCTGCGAGCCGAAGCACGACGCGATGGAGGCCGTGAAAGCCTTTAACAACGAGGTTTGTCTGCAACGCCTACAAAGCTTTAACATTTCGAGGCTGCGACGTCTTGGTTCGCGTAAACGGCAGCTAAGTCGGCTAACGTTAGCATCGCGAAGGAGAGTATCATCACACAAGGCCGCTGCCTGCTCGGGGATGCGGCCACAGCCTTGCCTCGTTTACCGCCCCCGTGCAGCCGCACGCTCCGGCACCGCAAACGTCGAGCCGAACGCATTGCTGTAATTTAGGCTGCCTTCGAGGGGAAAGTGGGGCGAAAGTGTTTTAGACGAGCCGTTGTGGACTGTGACGGGCTAGCTCCAGGTTAGCCGGAGCGGCTCGTTTACGGTAACTGATGTCGGGGATAAACATGCACGTTGTTGGATTTTCCTGCGGCGTTGGTGCGTGATTCTGTCTCTGGGGGGGATACGTCGGTTTGTACCGTAGGTAATCCACGACGGGGAGCATCCCGTCCGTGTTAAAACCCTTGTTTACCCTCGTCCGTCACGGGGCTCTGCGGTTTCGCCGTAGTCCGTCTGTGCAACGCGCGATCCGCGCTCGTGTTGATTTAAATGTTAAGTTTACAGTAAATGCTGCCGTATTAAGGTGTAAATCCCACCGTCAGACTCAACTACATTTACTTACATTATCCCGTTGTTAACGCCAAAATAAACCCAACTGCCATGTCCATTTTGACCTCATCTACATACCCAAAAGAAGTTGTTATAATGGACAAAAAGGAAAACTGAAGATGCTTAGGAAAGCTGCTTATTCACATGGGCGTTTGATGACTGTTGGACGTTCTTTTACAGTAGTGATGGTATATCACAAATGCATGATTAGATGTTTTTGTTTCTCTTTTGTCTGGTTTCATGTTCCAGCTTTACTCACTGAATGAGTACAAGCCACCCATCTCCAAGGCCAAGATGACTCAGATCACCAAATCTGGAATCAAGGCTATAAAAGTAAGTATGATATTGGATAAAGCAGGTAATTTATAAATAACTAAACAACAAATGGCTACTTACAAGAAGTTAAAGGACTTATGATAAACTATCCAGCTTAAAAAATGAACTAATAATATGAAAATAAAGATTCCATAATGGTAAACTTGGCAGTATGGGTCAATACACTAGACTATCTTTTCTCTTTTTTTCTGAATCAAATTACCTATAACACATTGGTTACCTTGGTCCATTATTTAGTTATACAAGAGTTACTTGTAATTAGTAATTCTGAGCCTGCGTGCAGCTGAATGTGGTCGTGTGAGTTAGTAGGTGTACCAAACTGACCTCCAACGGTTCAGCTCTGTTGTAGTTTTGCTTTATCCTCAGTGTGACCTCAAGACCAATATTCATTCTTGTATTTGATTTCCTGCCAGCCTGGTCTGCCCTGTGAGTATATTGACATGGTATAACTGTAGCTTATTGCCAAAATAAATCCGGTGTGCATCTTTAGAAGAGCAGAGCCGGCCGTTGCTTCTGGGATGCATCTAACCTCTATCGCAGTGTTTTTGATGGGACTCAAACGTGGCACAGCTGGTCCACAGCACTTCCATCCTTAGTGGGATCCCGGAGGTTAGAGATTTTGGCATAAAAGAAATTCTTGGGACTTGCAATTCTTTGTACTTTCAGTTTATTTTCTTTATGGGAAATTAGCTATAATTTATCCTGAAATTTTCTTTATTTTGTTAGTAGTTGTTTTTTTCTTCTTTGATTACAAAGATGCCATGTTGCCAACAATGAACAGAACTTGCAAGCAAGTTTTCCAGAGTCTTCCAGAGAGAGTACCAGCATCATATTTTGGAATATATATATATCTGAGAGCGTGTGAGACATAATAATAATGACATTAAACCATGTTATATTAATTTATCTCATGAGTTACTGGCATTGTTTCACAACTTAAGTCTAAACCTCTCAGCACCTTCAAAAAATGTTTCTCGTTGTGAGAAACTCAAATTCTTAAATTAGACTTTTGGCAAAGCTGACACAATGTAATATGATGGAGTACTTCAGCCGTGGATAGCTTCATCTCAGTTTTTTTTATTGCTTCAATATGGATTTTAGTTATTTCTAAGAAACGCCCCAGTACTGGGGCCACATGATGCAGATCCCTTTAAAAATCTTTTCACACAAAGTATGATACACAAATACAGCGCACCAAACAAATGGAAAAACTTTAGCTTTAAACATCTAGAGTCCTTTTTCTCATAAAACACTATTCTGATCGGGGGCTGATGATATTCCAGCCATAGTTTTAAATTAATGTCTTTTGTGATATGGCTGACTATAGTTTAGGTATTATTCCACTTCTCACTTTGTGAGTTACAGCATAGGCTTCAGCAGACCCCCTGACCCTGTACAGGATTAAACGGGTGTAGAGAATAGATGGAAGTTGCAGCATGCATGTACATGCTCGATGCTGTCATTTGTTTCAGGGGATGAGGTTTGGCAGTGTGGCACAACTTAGTTTAACAAACTCTTAGTATTGTAATGAACCAATAACTATATTCCCTCAAACAATATTGTATCAGCAACTACAACAATGTTCTTATTTGCACTCATGACAACAGTAAGATGAAGTTTCTACCAGTTACACAGTGATCTGCAAATGCTCTTTTCTAGTTTAACCTTATCGACAGCTCTGTCTTTGGAGTTTACACATATCTCTTTGTTGTATATTTAAGTTCCATTTGAATACTCCTGGACAAAAAGTATTCCTTTTTGAGTCCAAAAGTGTGTCTAGTCCAGTAGTCGTACCTAGTCTAGTAGTCTCGGTACAATTCAGGGCTCGATTTGATTGGGGTTGCAGTATATCGGTATATATCTATATGGATATTTTTTTGCCTGTTTTTTAGGATTATATAATACCGTTTATACCATGCTCGCATTTAGATACCAAGAAGCGGACACTCTTATTATACACAGCTACACCCCGTCTGCACTTGTGTTTACCTGTGGTTTACCCGATGAAAGGAGAAGTGCAAAGGGACACAAAGTAAATTCAGTTAATGGGTGTCTGGGCCCTTGGTGGCCATGCCTGGGGATCGGTTTGGATTCCCCCCCTGTCACTCCCCGTCGCTGCTACCTGGCGGGGGACTGCCTGTGGCCACTGGGGTAGATTGGGTGGGCGCCTCCAACCCACCCCAGGGCATGCAGTGGGGCTCCTGTTGTGGGGAGGTCTGGTTGCAGGGGGATGGTGGGGAGGCTCTCAGGTGTTGCTGTAGTGTTCCTGGGTACTGATGTTGGTAGGTTGTTTTGTGCTGGCCAGCCGGGCCAGAGAACATCCTTGTTCTGTTCTTGTTCGGTCACGGGGGGGTGGTGGTATTTGGCTGTGTATGGCTGTGAGTATATATGTATGTGGAAATGCGTGCATTTATACAAATATGGATAGTAATAAGTATAGTTGTATATAAATACTTTAATGCGTATAGAAATAGTAAGAATGCTTGTAATCAATAAGATTGTACATGGGTGTATATAAATTCACATTGTAAATAATGTATGCAAATATGTATAAATGAATACAGGGACTCGGGGGAAATAACGTTTATATACAGTGGCATGTAACCGCACATGGCAATAATAACTCGGGTATCTGCTAATTTATATTCGCGTATACCACAATATATGTTTATACTATGCAAAATTCTTACTATTATTATGTATATTTTCTAAGTAAGTCAAGATTTTTATATATCTTAAGCCAGAAAAATAAGGGTCCACCTGAAAACATAGTATTGAGTTCAAGGGGTTGGAGTTCAAGTTTTTTTTACTTCTTCTTACTCCTTTTTGAACATGTCAAGACTGCTGCTGCTACAAAATAATGTCTCTTGCATTCCTTGTTAAGTATGTCCAAGCATGTCTGCTTCTTGCTATCATGTTCAAAATAATTGAATTGTTACCCACAATCAAAAGTCAGAATTCTGAGATTCCATTAGTCCTGACCTGCGAGTTAGTGTATCTTTAGAGGCCAGTTGTTGGCGGGGCCACCTCAACATGCCACCCCGTGTCAATTCATGTAAGGACAGTCGACATGCCAGACTCCAGTGTTAAACGTGGGGTATCCGCCAATGTAAAAAGGGGGTAATGGTACAAAGAACTGGGTCTTGGAACCCTTGTGTCCCTTAGACACACACACATGGCCATTCATCAATGTATTAGAAATAATTCTACTACAACCTTTTTCTGGACTCTTCTTTAAGTTTGTATTCAACATTATATTTTATCTCAATGAAATGTGAGGAAACTAATGTACATGGAACACAAAAAGGGAATTTAGTATTTTGACCATTAAAAAATATGCTTGGCCGGTGGATTTTTGCAGTCAACTTGGCTAGTGAGTCAAAAAGTTATTGTCGGACCCTGCTTACTAGCAATTGTTATACATTTTGACCTAAATGTACTTCTATTAGAGCACAACCCCCTCCTCTGCATGTCTGACTGCGAGCCTTATACAGCTATCGTGCGACATGCGTGTTTGTTTGGGTTGCGTTTACCCACAATGCTCTGTGTTTTAGTCAATTTTCTGTATTGGGTTCAGTGGAAGTGGACAGAGGCCCATATTTTTCAACAGATCTGAGTTTGCCTCTTTGATCCACTAATGTGTGACTAATACAGCAAGTCAGATTATAGGTGGGTTTTTTTATTTATTTATTTTTTTTGACTCGTATCCAAAATTTGGAATATGAAGAAAACTGGCACTGCTTTGATTTGCACATGCGGGCGAATTGATGGGTGTAATTTTAAAAGTGTACTAAACTAGTTGGATAAACATTCCCGTGTTTTATCAATTTAGGACCATCTCTAAACAATATTGTTCATCATGTTTATATTTTAAGACATTTTTAAGTAGTCAGTTATTTAAATGTTGGTCCATTTTAAACGTAGAATCATTTGGGCATCTCTTGCACATTTTTCACTTAGTTGGAATATAAAGAAGGGGAATCTATTGAAAATTGTGCCTTCTTTTACGTAATTTCATGTGGGGATTTGAAGAGATTATGGTCAAGTTGCTATTTTGCTTTGTTTTTCGCTCTCTGTTGAGCAGAAAGTGTTTTCCTATAATTTGTCTCCATGGCTGATTTCCTGTACTCTTGTCAAAATAAAAGCCTGTTTAAGAGTAAAAAGACCGTGATGACCATCTTTGTTTAGTGTTCATGCTAAATGTTACATTCTTTAGAATAATTAACATAATTTGTCTTCATAAATGCATTACTATCATTATTAGTAGTGGTAGTATTTGCCAGGCTTGACATGGGTTCAGAACATCAGCCATCAATAATAAGTCTTTTAGTAATGTAAGAAACTGTTGCTTTTGGTGTTGCTGTGCCTTGTGTTGCCTGTGAATAACACCCGTTTCCCCTTCCCTCAGCAGCTCTCCCAGCTCCCCCAAAGCACTGAAAGTGAAGCAGGAGGATGGGGTGGAGAGAGTTACAAAGAGATAAGAGAATCCCTAACCAGCTTAGGTAGGAGTATGGGTTGTTTCACAAGAAAGATGGGAGAGGACTAACTTAAACTTAATTTCCTCCCACACACCAGGAAAAGCAAGGTGTTTGCTGTTGTGGTTGTCATGCGTTAATTGATGTGGAGCTTCTAATTGATGAAGCTGTAATCTTGGTTATTGACTTTTTGAATACTCTGGAGATGGTTGTTGTGTTTTAGGATGGTTATCACAGGAACATTAAATTTGGTTGAGCTTGAGCAGTCATTTATTAGTCTGGAAACCTGTATAATTAAACCCTAGTCTTGAAATTAGTCTCTAAAATGTTGACGTTTGGTTTATGTGCATGCATAATCTAAAAAGTTAGTGCTTTAACACCAAACAGCTTCATCTGCAATGTAGGGGATACATATATTACTCATACATTCACTCACACTTGATTATTCTGTTTTTTTTTGTTTTTTTTTTTTTATGAAAGAAGATGGACGTGGACAGAAAGTTCTAATAAATATAATAATTTCAATATTATACATAGTACTAATTTAACAATAGGCAGAATAATCATCACACAGCTTTTCCAAATATGACCATTTTTCATTGTTAACTTTCACAGAGCTGCTAATGTCTGTTTTACTCACAGCGTGGTTGTATTTCCCTTGTTCTGAGATTGTTTAATTCATATTGCTGACCCAGCTTACATGTTATATCTGATTGTTTTGCATCATGATTATCTGATCAGCAAAGTTTGCTAATTATAAGAGAATGGAATAATTTAAAATGTAGTACATGCGCATCTATTTCAATTAAAATGTTAGTATCGAGACTTATTCTCTGGATAATCTGGTCCTTGGTGGACTAGATTATCCAGAGAATAAGTCATCAGTCATACTTTTTCCATGCCCACCATATGTCAATCAAAGCTTGCTCTGGCTGCCAGCTCCTTCAGCTGACCCATGTCAACTGAGCTGCAGAGCTGCGGCGGACGTTTACAGCAGAATATCCAGCCTCAGATGTTGAGTTGGCAAAATCGGACACTTGAGTTATTATAAACTGATGATGACTAACGAAGAAGTGATGATTGCTAGCCATTGGCCAAGCTGACCGTCAAGCAAAAGGATAATGTATAAGAAAAATAGTTAAAAATACAAACCAAACTGCTTTAAACCATGGGATATTTATTTTATGTTAGAATTACTTAGATCAATATCAGTTGTTGCTTCGTGGGCCAAGGCGTAACCTCTCAAGGCCTTCAGGTTATGTTTTTGATGTATTATAATACAACAGTAATTTGTTTAAAGCAAGGATAATTATGTGTTACTGTATTATTGAAATTAAAAAATATATATTTGAAGAAACACATCGATTTTTTTTTTTTTTTTTTTAAGGCAAATGGAATATTAAAAACGTTGTGCCAATAATCGTTAACCAACTATGAAAATCTTTCGATTAATTGCGACTTAAATGTAATCAATTGACTGCTCTTGCATTTTGGCTTTTTTGTTGAATAATGGCTGTTTACTATGTCAGATGTTATTTACCGGTAACTAAGGTTGTGTATATACCCAAGTTAAGGACTTCGCAAGGACCAAATAATGTATGTGTTTTATTTTTTAATTATGTCTAGATGCATACAAACTAAAGAGGAAAATGCAATTGATGCTTTTGAATAATGTTCCCTTTACTGGGTAACAAGGCAATGGCTCTTATGTCAGTAATTTACTGCTGACTTCATACGTTTTTCCTCCTCACGTTCATAGAAGTTTGTCTTTTGGAGTTTTTCTTCTTCGGACAGCCTTGTGATGAATTAACTCTTTATGAATCAAATCTTAAGTTGTGGTTGGTTTGTTGTCCTGAAGTTCTGCAGGGTTTTTTTGTTTTTATTTTTGAGCTAGATGCATAAACATTTATATCCAAAATTCCTACTTTTGCTATGGTCTGTTTGCTTTGGACAATTGCAGCTGTACTTAATGGCGTCTCCATTCGCACTTCTGCTTTCATAGAGGCACAAAGGTCCTCAGTTGAATCTCTTGTAAATTTAGATTGCCAAATACATTTTCAAAGCACGTGGGTGCGTGCGTGTGTGTGTGAGAGAAAGACACGGTGGTCTTTTATGTACCATTGTCCCCTGGCATGTCGCCTGTCCCTTTTAAATTAATTGACATGGGGCGGGGTTTCAAGCTGGCCCTGCCAAAAACTGCCGCTGAGGGTACACTAAATCGCAGGTCAGGACTAATGTAAACAGATGTGACACAGGGAGGCAGGTTGTGGGTGGGATTTGTTGATGACAAGACAGGATTTCTGCAAGCTCCTCATCCTCAGAGCCATGGATGTCATAAATCGGTACATTACAGAACCGTAATTTGTACCTCGCTGCTTAAATGACAGGCCGCAGCTTTGCACAAAACTAAGATCATTAACAATGTGAAAAGCCTTAGAAAGAAGTTATTTGCATTCAACGAACACAACAGCAGGAGTGGCAGAGGGAGACTGCTGGTCATAATTGTGCATATGATTTGGGGAAAGTCACTACGCATATCCTGTTGTTATTCAGCATGAATCCACCACCCGCACCGCGTCTCCTGCATCATCCAACTCTACTAATGTTGGTGAAGCCAGTGAAGCCGACCAGACAGTGGGTCATCATGTTACTTAGTACCACTCAATAACTTCTCCTGGGTCATCTTCCCTCCCTGCAACTCAGCTTCAGGTGCTGGTGGAGGCAATAACACGCCTCAAGTTGACATCGTACAGCGTGCATTAAACACACGTTCTTTATCCAGGGATAATAGCGGGCTGTCGTTTACTACCAGTGTGGCAGATAACCACTGCGATTTACTCGCCAAACAGAGGTTTTACTCACCATTCGCTCTTGGGTAGCTGTTAGTTTCAGACCCAGGCCATATGTGAAATTAATGTAGATCCCATGAAAGGAAAAAATAAATAAATAATTAAAACAAGGGGGGATTTCGGCACACGCGATCAGCAAACTCAGTGTCACTACAAGGCAATATTGCTCTGGTTGGGCGTTTTTAACAGATCACAAGCCAAGAGGTTAATTTAATGATAAACAAACTAAAGAAATACTCATAGCCATCCTGCTTTTTTTTTTCCATATATAAGGTTGGCAGGCCAATCCTATACACTTTTTTTAAATTTGAATAATGTTTTGTTGTTTTAATGGTTAGTTAGCCCCTGTCTTCAGGATTGACCCCTCATGTGTCAAGTGGTAATTTGAATTCATGTGGCTTGCACAAATAGCTTAGTATGGCCAGGTTATGTATCCTATGTCTTTTTTTTTTTTTTTCTTACCAACTTACATTATGTGTAAGCAGATGCATAATAAACTTGTGCATCATGGCAGAGTGTGTGTTGACATGGAATAACTACTCAGTTTAAACTATATAAAATCATACCACTTTATGCAAATATAATTCATTTTAATTTATAGCATAAACCCCCCCAGAACCAGTTTCCATGTAGTAGCACTTGTACATCATTGGTATCCAGCTGCCACTGTGGTGCATCATTTTTGCCAAAGATAAACAGAACTTTGCACTGAAAAGTTCTGTCCTTAATCGTGGCGCATGAATATAATGTTAGTCTTGCAAAAGTATGAAATTTATTTATTTATTGTATTTGAATTGTATTATGCAAAAGCAGTAGGAAAAAAAAACAGGTAGCACCACTGCAATTATTTTATTTTTAAGTATTTAAACATCATGTAGGTTCAAACTATAGGGCTGGGTATCATTTAATTTTTTTTGATATCGACACCAGAAAAGATATCCAACTTTGGATATCGATTCCTGAACAAAAGAATTTTGATACTAGTTTATTCAAATCTGTTTCTTAATAGAAGAAGTTGTATAGACATTAGTGGCAGAAAATTGACAATATTGATTTTAAAAAAAAGTTGTTTTTAGTGAATATAGATTGAGAGCTGTTTTCTTCTGGAAATAAAGCTGGATAAAAGTATCAGTATATGTGTCACTGGTGCAGTCCAGTGAAACTAGTCCAGTTCACACTTCGTCTGACACCTTTTCTTTAAATCTTAGATCCAATGGAGTTCCTTCCTCCAAGAAGTGGCTAAGACCCTCACCCCGTGACCCTGAAAAAAATAAAAAATTTTATTGCATTCAAATGCACGAAATTACATTATTATTTGATAACATTTTGACAGACGTTTAATGTTTTTCCCCCTTCTCTACAAAAGTGATTAAATTTACATTTGGTATTGTGCTTGCACAGTGTTTATAGCCAAGCACAGCTGCATGTGAGAGAGATGGTGTTTTTTATCTTTGAGCAGTGAGCAACCAAATGTTGAGGTTAGGTATTGAAATTAGGTATTGAATGGCAGAGTTTTCCGATACTCGACGGTATCGAACCATTTTGATCGATACCATAAAGGTATTGGTTTTTAATACCCAGCCCTGCTCACGAAATCCCCTCGTCTCAGCAGTTTCCGCATTGTTTTACTTTTAAACCTACAAGATATAACCACAGGAGTGCTATGAAAAGGTAGATGGTGAATTTAGGACTTGGCCTAGAAAAAACTTTGGTTTGAAACATTCTTCTGAAACCATTCTTCTGAATGTTTCATTTGTTTTTTTTAATCAATTTGAATCCCCAGTGTCATAGCGTGCACTCACACTTGACAAGTTGTGATGTGCTGTGTCCAGGCACGGTTGATCCCCACTCCCTCATAGCTTCACTGACCCATTCTCAATTGTACTTCAGTACAATTCAGTTCAGTTCATACTTATGCTCTCATGTTTTTACATTAGTTAGTTGTTTTTTTTTTTCATTACCATTCTTGTCAGTATGTACATCGTGCACACGATGTATGTACAATACACACCGAAATTGGACCTCTGCTTTTAACTCTTCACTAGTGAGCAGTGGGCTGCTAGCATCAGCGCCCGGGGAGCAATTGGGAGTTAAGGGCCTTGCTCAGGGGCCCCCAGTGATTTACCATTGTTGCCAGCCCTGGGCTTCGCCTGGGTCCTTCATGCCCAAGCCCACCACTGTAACCACTAGGCCACCACTCCCTGTCTGTTTGCTCAAATCTCAAAGCATACATCGTCTCAGAGAATCGGCACAGAGAATATGATGGCATAGCTTCTGAACTCTCAGCTTCTTCTGAGTTTTTCTGGCCAGATACAGATACAAGTAAATGTTGCTTTAGATGATAATTTTGTTGGCTTTGTTTTCTCTCATCTTTATAGCATGGGCTTTAGGCACCATGCAAAGGAAATTTGTGGGTGTGTTTCCATTAGCAGGGGTTCTGGGTAAACTTGCCAGATGGGCACCCATAACAGAGTCACCCCTCTCCTCGGCCCCTTCAGGGTCTCCTCACAGTGTTGCACCACACAAGAACCATTGACCGAGCAAATAGCACTGCTTAACACTTAAAACAGGAAATGCGCAGAAATGAAAGACAAGAAGAAACATGTAGAGATCTACGGGACAGAAATGTTTTTTTACATTTTTGTCTGCTTTATTAACATACACCACAGTGGTAGCAATGGAAGAAATCTCCCACTAAACCTCTTCATTGGTGTAAAATGCTGACATGGCCTGAACCTTGTCAGTCCATCTATAGTTTTTTGTCTTTTAATCTCAATCTTCATCACATGTTCTCAGAGCAAAATGTTTCTGGTCCAAGTGATTTATGTTTACCTAAGAGGGCAGAATATTATCTAGAATACCAAATCCACAGAGACCCACCGCTGGGTCGTTCCTCTTGGCCAATCTGAGTACCTCTCCTACCTACTACAGGAACATTTTCTGCCCTCAAATGTTCCTAAAGGCCACTTTTTGCAGGGCCGGTCTTGGTAATGGAGAGACGCATCAACGAACCAGCCCCTGAAAAACTACCCCCACTAATGGAACTAATGGAACCCCTACTAATAGAAAAAAAACCCTGTGTTGCCATATAGTACTACTACTACTATGTTGAAAGCCAAGCGCAACACATACCTTTTAAGTTTATATCAACTGAAGCTGTCTGTAAACATTACAGATAAATACTACAACAGCAGCAAACACCAGGCATTCTCTGCAGGACACAAATAGCTGTAATTGTGTGATAGAATTTCCCACATCTGAGTTATGTATTTGCAGGATTCTGTGAAATTATGTTTATTCCACGATGTTGGCTCACCCTTACACAATGACCACGCCTCCCCTCTGTTTCACTTCTGTATCAACCTAGCAAGGGGCAACAAACATATCCCACTTTTCTGTGTAGGGTTTATATACGTACTTTGTGGGGAAGTATATTGGAGAAAATTTGAGATTTTATTTTTTCTGGCATGATTGATTTTTTTTTTTTTTTTTTTTTTTATTTATTTATTTATTTATTTTTTAAACAAATCGAAATGTTCATTTTAATGTCACAATAATAATATCACAACTCCAACTCAAATTCTTTATCCTGTCTATAGGCCAGTGCAGTGAATAATTATTATATTCATTACATTAATTAGAATGATATATTAATAATGTCCTGTTCTAAATTAATATCTGCTTGTACTTGTCATAGTGATGCCTATGTAACTCTTGATATAAAGGAACTTAATTGCATATTTCTTTACTATTTTTATTATTTATTGTTTGTATTTGTAAAACAGCTCTGTCTTCAAAATGAGACCCTATGTCTTAATTATCATTTTATTTATATATATCCACTTAATCCTATAAAGGCTCACGGGATCTACTGGATCCTATCCCAACTCATTATAGGTGAAAGGCAAGCGTACACCTTGGACAGGGTGGAGGTCCGTTGCAGGACCATATATAAAGACAAACAACCATACATGCTCACACCTATGGGCAATTTGAATCTTCAATCAACCTGTTTTTGTGAGGAAGCCGGAGTACCCGGCTGAAACCCACTTATGCATGAGGACGACATGCAAACTCCACACAGATACCCTTGATAGGCCCGGGAGTCAAACCAGGAACCTTCTTGCTGTGAGGCAACAGTACTAACCACAAATCCACGACGCTGCCATAAAAGATTCAGTATTCAATAGCGCTGGACCAGTACTACAGACTAAAAACAAGGCCAGTACAAAAAACCGGCAGCATTAGTTTTACGCATGTGCAATCAATTTGCAGGACAGCGAGGGGTGAACATATCCGTCTTTGGCTCTGACTAGAGCTGGTGAGCGGCTGCTGTGTAATCAAAAGGCCACCTTAAGAGTGCTTTGGTATGGGGGGAGCGGCCCACAGCAACACCAGCTGCTCACGGAGAACAAAGTAAAACAACATATGCTTTCACATTAGAGTCTCCATCAAGACCTGAAAAAGTGGCTAATTTGTCCCTACAGAGGTATGAAAACATGTCATAAGCTGAGGGAGAAGGCAATGGCAATGAACCTGTAGGAACCATTATTTCTCCACTTATTTCAATCTGTTTGCTTATTTTCTAGTTGTCACTGGGTGGCAGTGCAGATCAGGGTGGTGATTTTGGTCCACAGCATGATTGACGCAATTGGTGGTATTTAGGCACAGGTGTAGTGGGCGGCCAATTGATGCATGGTTGACGGGGACACCACACATTTTTCTTACTACTTTAACCAGCCAGAACCATTACAATTATTTACATAGACCGTTTTGCCTTAAGGTAAACATACTCTGAACATGACATTAATAAATAGGAACGACAGTGGAAGTCGCTGTGGATGTTCATTCATTCATCCATCCAGCCAAGCGTCTTTAAAAACATGTCCCAGTCCTCAGAGGTGACGTGGATGAAAATGGGAGCGTTTTGTTTGGGATGTAGCTCGTGAAATAAAAAGCAGAAGAAGGATGGTCAACTCAGGCAGCCCAGTCATCATTTGATGGGAATCCATGTCTGTTTTTGGAGAACTATTCCATCTTTTCAACCTCACGAAATGCAGATACAACTAGGGATGTAGGATGCAGAACAGTCATCCAACTCATCCAAATGGTAGCTCAAGTAGTGAATTAATTTATTACAGGTTTAAGTGTTATGTTATTTATAAATCAAGTGGAAGTGAAGCAAAAAAAAAAACTTTAGGGTGAACTGACACCGATATAACAAACAAAACGTCCTGCTTTTAAACCTAGTGCGACCTTACCTGTCAAAACAAAGTGCAAAATAAATTACAGTGACTTGCGTCGCTCCCTAAGCTAAAATAAACAGGAGAAAAACACACTTCCAAAGAAATGGGCAGTTAGCCCCCACGCGTCACTATCAAGTGCAATTCAGCCAATAAGTCTACAAATGTCGGTGAAGCAGAATTTAGGGATTTTTTTCCTGGCTGCAAGGAAAAGTTTTATTGCTTTCCCCCATTCTTTCTGTAATTGAATGTGGGTGTTATGAAGACAGATTACAGGTTGTTGGTTTTTTTTTTTTGTTCGCTTTGTGAGTCACAGTGCTATAACACAAAAAGCTTAAGATATAAATTGACTAGCTGTATCACACATCAGTGTAATTGAAGACTTTGCACAAGGATTCCTGTTCACAAATGCCTTCAATTTTTGTAATACTCAGGATGTTTTGATGCAGGTTATTTAGGTAATAGTTCTGGGTTGTATATATATGTGTGTGTGCGTGTACGTGTGTTAGAGACGCACCAATTGCCCTTTTCTTGGCCGAATCAAATTACTGAATCAGCAAAAAGTCTATGGTCAGATTTATTTATTTATTTTTTTTGTTCTAGTGAGTGGGACCTACAAATGCCGTTTCTTGCCAGTTCCGATTTTTTTTTTTTTTTTTTTTTTTTTTTGGTAAGAACTTTAATTTTATTAATACTCAAAATTATTTTTTGCATCATGGTTGTTATTACTTGGCATATATTATATATTTAAAACATTTTTTATTGTAAAATTTGTAATAGAAATAGTAGTTATATAGTTATTTGCTGCTATTTATAATGTTGTTGTTGTTTTTTTAATTATAGAAATGGTAATCAATAATTTTTTGACTTTATAACTTGATCAATTACTCTGGTTGGAGTGAACTGTAGCTTCTCTTTAGTGTTGCTGAACCTTCTTTGAAGAACATCCAGCTGTGTTGTTTTAGCGATATAAAGTCGTCAACGACTGAAGTTGATCAAAATATTTAATAAATGTTTTTCACAGACAAGAATTTATATTGTTCAAAGTTCTTTCATGACATATAATTTTAATTCACTTGAAATGTTGACTACTCTTCATTATTATTTTGTACCACATCAGGTGAATTTATAAAATGTTTTTGCTTTAAATAAATTTACCTCTATTGAATTTCATATTAAATATGCAACTTTGCACATATATTAAGGTTAATACCACGTTTGGTAGAACCTAAGAGCTATATATATGCATTTTAATCTTGCGACAGAGGGTTATTTTTATGTGTGCGTGGGTGTGTGCAAGTGTGTTCCCTTCACCACCTCTTATGACAGTCTAACCCCCTGGAGAGAAAAAAAAATGAAGGGGGGAATAAATATTCTGCCGAAGAGGGCTAAAATCACCAGGCGTGGAATGTGAAAAAACTGGAAAAAAGTGGGACTGAAAGAGCTAGAAAGAAAGATGAGACAGTGGTTGGTGCAGTCTGGTGTATGTGTTGTAATGTGTGTTAAAATGAATCTATAACGTGTTGTTTAAAGAGTAAAGGTGGACACAGGACAATCAGGTTTTATAAGCAAAGAGACGACAGAGAAAACGGGGGAAGAGCATTCTATTTAAAATTGTTTTAAATGAGCATATCTGAGTGTATAGTGTTTGGGGGTGCTGGCAACAGTATTAAAAAGGAGGGGGGGGGCAACTTTGCATAAAAAATAAACATTTAAAATTGATTCAAAATGCATTTTTGTCTCCATTACTAGATGAACTAATATAAGGCAGTACATTTTATTTTTATTATGGGGTGAGGCCTTTTGTTTGGTAGTCTGCTTAGCCAATGACTAAGTCCCTGGCCGGTCAATCTGTGCATCACTAACATGTATAACTTTTTTGTTTTTGTTGTTAGAGGATAACTTTTGTTGTTGTTAAATAAATTTTCCTGTAACCCAACTCAAAAGAGGAACGAAATAGAGGGATCCATGGATTAATGTGACTTAAATTTCAATTGTAAATGAATAGAAGCAGCACAACAAAATATAATGTGCTCTGTGAAGCCGTTGAGTACGTTGCTTACTAATGAAATGACTGTGTTTCAAGCACTGAAAACTAAATGTACAAATATCTGTTTTTCAAATTCTGAAAACCAAATGAAATGACGGCTTTTAAGCTGCTATGTTAAAACAATAACTAGTAAATTGTTGTCTGTGCGATGCACTGGATGATCCGACTGGTTTTGGCTTTGCCTTTTATCATCCTCAATAGTTTGCACTTCTTTCTGGTGCTCTCTGCTATTAGCATACTTATCAAAAGCTGGATGACTGAGGTTCCTAGTACCATTGAAAGGTGCTGTTTTTTCCTCGCCACAGTGACATTTTCATGGCATATTCTGCACCCCATAGCTGTGTTCCACAGATCTGTGCCTTTGTCACTTGTTTGAAGCCAGCTGACCACATTCAGCCATGCACACTTCTTTTACTTCAGTTCAGACTCAGTCTGGCATTTCTTTGGAGGAGGAGGAACATCAACATAATTGCTTAAGAAAACTTGTTTCTTTGACATGTTGACGATGTTCTAATGGCTCATACTCTACACTACAGTCATAAGATCTTAGCTATGCGTACATCTAAACCCCCGTTTCCACTGAGTGGTTCAGTCCAGGGTGGGAAGGTGGGGGTACCTATTCCCAATTTTTTAAATATATTATTAAAATTTAATGTTAGTCCTGAGATTTTCATCTTTCTGGAATGATACTTCTTGCACACTGTGAGAATACCTTCCTGTCCAAGAGAGTTGAGTGATGGGCTGGTGAGCTTGTCGAGTTCTGTTTCTCACATGTGCTTTAGACGGCATGATAACAAACTATCATTGTGCAGTTCAAGTAATTCAAATAAACGAGTTTACAGCACAGTGGAGTGGTTGCTGCATTTGGTGTGAGAGCGGTATTAGATTATGGTTTACTTTCAGTTGTTTTGGAAATTAAATTGAAGATAATCAAAATGTATAAAATGCAGTTGATTTACGGTGATTGTGTCAACCATTTGCCTTAATCAATATGCAGCTTAGTCTTGAGTGTATCACCGAGAAATGCCTTGGCAAAACACAGATTAATGGAACTGTGATTTATTTTTATTAAGTTTGTTTTTGTCTATTTAAAAAAAACAACAACATTGTTTTGATTTTTTTTTTATTTCCCCTTAAACACTAATGTGTGATTTTTATTTTTCCTTTGAAAATAAAACCACTATATGAAATTTGTATATATTATTATTGTTTGGTTTTCTTTTAACTGAAGCATTTATCAGTAAATATGTTTTTTTTTTAAATATTGGATGTTCAGTATACTAAATTAGCAGTAGTATGTAAGGAGTGTGATTTAGGGTTATAATTACTCCTAGAACCTACCTACAAGTTGATAAATGTAACTGTTTCATTTATATTGCTATTTTAAAATGAGATGTTAGATCAGACAATATCGCACATAGCAGTATTATGTGATTAATTCTCTCCTCCCAGTAAGTCTCACCATTGTCCCAGCATTGCCTCCTCCTTTCCCTCTTCATTTGGTAGTGACAGGGTGAACTTCCCATTCCCAGCTGTTCGTTATTGTTGTCAACTTGGCAAATTTGGCCATGTATTTTTTAAAAATTTTTTTTTTTTTTTCATCAAAGCTACTTGCATAAACTTTAGCAATGAGATGGGAAAAACTATAGATCGGGAGTGGCCAATCCTGGTCATCGAGCGCCTCGATCCAGCATGTTTTAGATGTTTCCCTGCTTCCACACACTTGATTCTAATTAATGGTCTTCATCAGCTTGTCATCAAGGTCTACACAACTCTCTTGATGACAGAATCATTTGTACCATAGTGTGCTGAAGTAGGGAAACATCTAAAACATGCTGGATAGGGGCTCTCAAGGACCAGGATTGGCCCCTCCTGCCATAAATAAATGCTAGAAAATAGTGCATGTTTGTCTCAAGTTAAGTAATATACGTACTCTTACAATGTGATTGCTCACGTGTGTAAGTTCATATGGCACTATATTATACTTAAACTGAACTATCTTCAAAGTTCACTTAATTTAGTTGAATTTACTCTGTTCATTTGCAGTATCTGTGAAAACAAAGTACACACTATATCTTAATCATCTGCTTGACTTTGACTCCATCTGCTGGCTGACCTGCTGCAGGACTTAATGTTTGAAAATTCAGACAAAGCACACGTACCAGTATGAACTAGTTTGGCTAAAAATACATTTGCAGAACTATAAAGTGGTTCTAACTGCTTTGTCAAAATCTTTGACATGCCTCTTTCCCTGTTATGAAAATTGATACGAATGAACATGTTGTTTCCAGACTAAGTTGAAAGGTTTGTCTCTGGGATCCCACTAGAGTGATCACCAGTCTGACCAATAATGTGTTTGTTCAGTCCTGTGTATGACTTCATAAGACACCAGAGGGCTTTAAAAACAGATTTGTTCCTCCCTAATCTAAGGATATATAATGCTTCATGTTTTCGTTTCCATACCATGTCTTTTTTTTTAAGTGTATAAAACTGTGGTTTTATACATGTAAATATGTATTTTTGGTCTCAAATATAGTAACAAAGAAAATCTTTTGCATTGTGAAAATCCTCAAAAAAGAGGTATTGATGTAATTGCTTTGCAGATTTTTTTATTATTTAATTTAAAAATAGATTGGCCTATTTACCGTTCTTTTGTCTGGCTACCTTCCCATCTCATCTGCTTATGTATTTTTAGTAAAGCTGCCTCTGAGATGCTTTTGAAACAGCCTACAACACATCTGGAGGAGTTGCACGTATTTTGAGAGGGGTTTTGACCACATTTGGTGACCATGTCCAGAGATTTGTTCAACTTATCTTAAGATGCACTTGTGTTAAAATGTCACACTCAAAGATATGAGCATCACGTGGCATTAGGGATGGGAATCGAGAACCGGTAGAAGTTCGATTCATTGGATTGTTTATCCGCCTGCCCAACAATCCCGTTTATAGGTTCTGCTAACGTCTGTCGCATTTGCGTTATGACGTCATGTACATGTTTTGTAGTTTGGCTCAGGATGTTTACTAAAACAAGCAGGATATACTGTTTAACGTTTTGAGTTGACAGTGAAATAAAAATGATCTTTGCGTGTTGTTGTGGTTGTGAAGTCGCTTGGTTGCAACATATGCAGAGCTTGTATCAGATCAAAAGAGGGAACTACTTCCAACGATCTGAAACATTTTCTGCACAAAAACTGTTGATGTGCAAAAGTTGATAATTGTATTTTATGTCACAATGTTCATTTGAAAAAGGTCCTGTTTGTCAGCTTAAGCCAGCTTTAATTTAGTTGAAGTTGAGCACAAAATGTTGGTGTTACTTAAAATGAAAGTGTTATTGCTACCAAAGTCATTTCTACTATATATAACTGAATAAGAACCGACAAGAGAACCGATAGGGAACCGAATCGATAAGCGTTATTGATAATTGAACCGGAATTGATAAATTCTTAACAATTCCCATCCTTGGTGGCACAGTGTGCTGCTGTTGCAGTGTTCAGTGTCTATAGAAAGTATAAAGTTAAAATGCAAGGGTTCTGTTGCACATTTTCTGTCCACAGTTACATAATGCCTGAGTGGCTGACTCATTTTTCACATTTTTACCAGAACCCGAGGTAGCACCATCTAGATGGACTATATGGTCAGGTTGTGTCTGAGATATTTTAGGCCTAATACAAGAAACGTCTTATTCTATCAAACAACTGGTATTATTTAGCACATTTCATTTTTCATTATTGCTATATAGAGAAATAATGAAAATCTCTGTCAAGGTGTTCATTTTCCTGGGCTGCTGCTTCAAGTCCCTCAAAATATTTGTTCTCTTTACTTTCAGTTCTACAAACACGTGGTCCAGAGTGTAGAGAAGTTCATACAAAAGGTAAGTAATATCACATTTTATCAGTCAGCTGCTACTAAATGTAATCAATTTTGGTGATTTGGTGATCACATGCACTCTTAATAAATTATGATGCAATAAATTCAGACTAAATTCCTTCTTAAAATATAAACCATTCACTAAGGATGTGATGCCAGGAAAATTTTGACTGTTGCTATTTCAGATACTTTGGCACTGATCTGAAAATAAAACCAATGTTTATGATTAACATTTTCATAACAAAGTTATGATCAGGTGCTCTGAGCAAAGTTGAAATACGTAGTGGAGTGTTTGTAATATCCCTTTGAGTATTTTGACCAAATCTTGTCACATTTAACTGAGACATCTGGGCATTGTTTCAGCTTTTGAATAAAAGGTTATGCATGTTTTCATTAAGTAATTTATAAGATCGCTCAGACAGCAGAGTCATAGATGGCTTTGCTGTGTGTTTTTTTTTTTTTTTTTTTTTTTTTTTTTTTTTTTTTTTTTTTTTTTATAAATCCTAACACTAGTTGTCTGTTTCTGCTACAGTGCAAACCAGAATACAAGGTCCCGGGGCTGTATGTCATCGACTCCATCGTCAGACAGTCTCGGCACCAGTTTGGCACTGAGAAAGATGTTTTTGCCCCACGGTTCAGCAAGAATATCATAGTAACATTCCAGCACCTGTACCGCTGCCCTCCAGATGACAAGGTCAGACAATTTTTTTTTATAGTTTTTCTGTTGAATTCTTTTCCTTTTCATCTGAGTTGATGTGAGACACATAAAATATAAATAAAACTGTTAAATTGTTATTTTTGTTTTTGAGTAATAAGATAAATGGTTTATAGCCTTGAGCCCTACTACTTTCACATGTCATTCAAGCAGTTTTTGTTAAGTTTCACCTCTCACAGAAATCCCCTCACATTATAATTGTTTGTCTTTTGCATGTCCAGAGTAAGATTGTACGAGTCCTGAATCTGTGGCAGAAGAATGCGGTCTTCAAGAGTGACATCATTCAGCCTTTACTGGACATGGCAGCAGGGATTCCTCCTCCCAGTGCCACACCTGTCCTGCCCAGCAGTGCTGCCCCGGTCAATAACACTACACCGGGTCAGTAAGAACACACAAATTTGTTTGATATCACTTTGGAATATGGTTATTCTCACAGTTTATGTGACGATTCTTTTTTGTATTTTTAGGCACCCCAGCTACACCAGCCACCCCAGCAAACATAGTCCAGGGGCTTCCTGACTGGGCGTCACAGATTACAAACACAGATACTGTGGCTGCTGTTGCACAAATCTTACAGAGTCCACAGGGACAACAGGTTAGTAAGTTTAAGGGTAATGTATTTTAACAGATGGCCTGATTCCAGTATTGGTACCTTCAGCTAATCGACAAATTAAATCAGAGATTTCCGATAAATTAAAAATATTGTCACTGTAAATATCTGCTCATTGATTCCATATTTTCTGCAGGACAACCTCCTCAGTTTGTGTAACTGTTGATGTTAAAAAAGTGTCAAATACTCAGTTTTGTTACCTGTTGCAGCTCCAGCAGCTGGTACAGAGTCTGCAGCTGCAGCAGCAGAAGCCCCAGCCATCACTGCTGCAGGCATTGGATGCCGGCTTAGTGGTGCAGTTGCAAGCTCTGACAGCTCAGCTCACCGCTGCTGCTACTGCCAACAGCCTGAACCCCCTGGAGCAAAGAGTCTCCTCCTTTAACAAGGTAGCACTCTACTGAGCAGCCAGTAGTGTATTATTTCTTTCTTTTTTTGATCCTGCTGATTTGATAATATTGTTTGTTACAGAAGCTTTTGGGTCCTTTTGACTTTGGAAATGAATCTGAGCGCAGTGAAGAATCTAAAAAGGACGCTTCATCATCTCAACTGTGAGTTTAGTACTCGTGTTCCTTCATTGTGTCAGTCACTTTCCCTGAATGCTTGTATCTAACCAAACTGCTGAATACTTGTAGTCCCATGGTGTCTGAGCCCATTAACAGCTCTCTGTTCCATCAACTGGCTGAACAACTACAACAGCAGAACCTGGAGCAGTTTCAGAAGCAGCTGCTCGAGCAACAGCAGAAGGTATTTTTTTTTAATCTTTATTGGCAATGCTGTTTTCCTCCACAACTTGCTCACTGAGTAATGTTCCCATCCTCTAGACTAAACTAAAAATTAACTACAACAAAAGTTTAGTCTTGGTTCACCTTGCCCCTTCACACTTACATTGGTTTGTCAGTGTTTATTAGCATTACACAATATATATGTATATATATATTACCAGCAGAAATTTCATGAAGAACTTTTGAAATCTGTAGAGGAAGTCAAATAATGCCTGGAGTTTCTGTATTGCACATGCTAATGAGAGAACAGTTGTTCTGACAGCTGTACTGAACTCTAATATGCATTATAGGTCCCATGTTTAAAAGCACAAGGCAAGCGTGATATCAAGATTCAAGTCAACATTTGTGTGGTTTGGGTCTCAGCTTGTTCAGTTTTAGTCCACTTGTCCAGTCTGCATGAAGGTTTAGATGACCTTCAGAAGATCTTCTCGAACAGTTGGGGCAGTTTAACTAAACCTCTGAACAGCGTTCATGCAATGACATCAGTTGCGTAAGACTGGTTTAAGGGTTGTTTCAGATAAGAATAAGTAGGCACTGGAGTTGATGTTTCTGACTCGGACCTCTGAGCTCTCATATTTTCTTCAGATAAACTGTTTTTTTCACTCAATGAAAAGTAATAGTTATAGTGATTTCTAACAGAGACAGAGGGGATATTACTCCTGTTATTTAAAAAAAATATCTTAATATCATTATGCTGCTTTTGTTTATCCTCCAGGCAATGAACATAGAGGGGCAGGATTCAATCTTTGGTCAAGACAATTCCGTTACAGCTGGTCAGAACAGCAGCCAGCCGCAACTTCCTGAACCAGAGAACAAGATCGATGACTCCATAGACAACCAGCAGCAGGTATTTGTGGCAACTTGAAATTTAGACAGTTTTCATAGACTTTATTTTGTACACGTTTTAACAAAAAGAGTACATTTAAATTGCTGCGCATATAGTTACTGTTTTTCCTTTAAATCAACCACTTCTTGTTTAGGACATGGATCTAGACGAGGGCCCTGATGGAATGGAAGAGGAGATCTTTGAACCAGAAGACAAGAAAACTTTAAGCACACGATCCAGAACGCGTTCCAGATCACGCTCCAGGTAAGCCTCACTCAGTCTCGAATTTTAGTGTTCCTGGACTTGTTTCTGCTGTCCTTAAAGACTGTTTCTCTGTAAGTTTAAGCAAACGCATGCAAATGGTTAAGACATTGGAGACTGACCAGAGATTTTATTGACCACATGTATATCAGGGAATCGTGTATGGCCAAAAGTAAGTTTGGAAATATTGGCCAAATGTTTGTCTTTTCGGTAGGTCTCCCAAAAGGAGAAGATCCAGATCCCGCTCGGACTCACGGAAACGTAAGCACCGTAAGCGGTCGCGTTCACGTTCCAGAGATCGCAAGAGGAAGTCCTCACGGTCTTACTCGAGTGAACGACGTGCTCGAGAACGAGAGAAGGAGCGTCAGAAGAAAGGACTACCTCCCATACGATCTAAGACTTTAAGTGGTAAGAAGAAGTGATTGTGGGAGTTTGGATATTATCATTCCCTGCCAGTCTTTCTAGAAATGGATCTCATCAACTGTCATGTTTATGATCTATTTCTACCTAGTTTGCAGCACTACTCTGTGGGTGGGCCAAGTGGACAAAAAGGCCACTCAGCAAGACCTCACCAATCTGTTTGAAGAATTCGGCCAGATTGAGTCCATCAATGTAAGTGGACACGGCCTCTAATTGCCAACCAGTTCTCTGAGCGCTAACATTTGTCTGGTCAGACTGCTGCCTCTAGTCTGATACTGATACAACTACTGTTTATTTTTCATGTCTTTGTCTCTGGGTTTATCTAAACTTCACATTTTACTTTCCGTTCTTTCTCTTCTTCCTTTTTCATTTAAGCACTTCCCACCTGTCACACAAGGCTACCAGTATTCTCCAGTTTGGCTGTGTGCTGTTTAACCTTTGCGTTCTTTTTACTGTGATCTGCGTCTCTTGGCAGATGATCCCTCCCAGAGGCTGTGCCTACATCTGTATGGTCCACAGACAGGATGCATACCGTGCCCGACAGAAGCTCAGCACTGGTTCTTTCAAGATTGGCTCCAAGATCATTAAGGTGTCAATGAATTTCTTTGATATTTCTTATAGTTTAATATTAGAGTCGACCTCCAGTGCTGGAGGTCCAGCTTTCTGGGCACATCCCTTTATGCTTAAAGAAAATGACTGGAAAAAGGCCTTTTGTTGTGAACTTTTTTAATCCATCTGCTCCAGATTGCATGGGCTCTGAACAAAGGTGTAAAGCAGGAGTACAAGCAGTTTTGGGACGTGGACCTGGGTGTCACCTACATACCATGGGAGAAGGTCAAGGTAGACGATTTAGATGGCTTTGCTGAAGGAGGAATTATTGACCAGGAGACTGTCAATGATGGTAAAAAAGCCATACTCTTTTACAGAAACACTACATCTGTTGATTAAATGAAAGCTCATGTTAAAACTGAAGATGCTCATCTGCTTAATAGTTACCCTGACCAGTACTGCCGTTTCTTTGTTTTTATTCCCTCTGGATTTTTCTTTTCTGTATTCATGTCTACAATTCTTAAACATTTCATGGAAATGTAATGGATATTAAGATATAACAAGAAAAAGGAGACCTGATCACCTAAACCTAAACACGAAATTGTGCATCTATCATTAAATGTCATATTTTATCTGAAACTGCAGAGTGGGAAGCAACCAAGAACTCTGAGCCAGCCAAGGAAATTGTGAGTCAGCCAGCAAGCGCTGAGGCTGCAACAGCATCCATTGCACAAACCGAGGCCTACAACCAGCAGGTTACCATGATGCCTGTACAGGTACAGGTACAGGACTTCTGCTTGAAATTGTGTATAGACCTTAAACGCTCTTAATACAGTATCTGAGTGATCTAGCAGTTTTAACAGCATTAACAGTGCATTAGTCTTTTCCCATTGCAGTAAAGAACATCTTACTAGAACACCACTATTACTTGGGTGGAGGCTTGAAAAGCTATTGAGTCATCATCAGGAATTATTGTATTATGAATTCTGGACTGCTGCTTTTTAAACTTATTTGTATTTAAATGTATTCTCTCGTTCAGCTACCAGTTGCTCAGGCAGTTCCTGGTGCTGTAGGTTTGGTGCCTCCTACCTTCCCTGTGACTATGGGCATACCTCCACCAGGCTATGGACCACCACCTCCATTCTTAAGAGCTGGCTTTAATGCCACACAGCCTCCCCCTGGTAAATATCGCAAGGAAATGTGTAAAGGTTAAACTAATAATAATAATTGTGAAGCTTTCACTTAAGAGGTTTCTTTTTTGTAGGTTATTTGCAGGCTCAACAAACTGGAGGAATGGCCTCAGCAACTACATGTAAGTTTTTATTACCTGCTACCTCTGGGGAAAACCTGCAACCAACAGTTAAAACTGTTATGTGGCCCTGGATAGTGCAGTAGGGTTGTGTGGGCGCCATTTACAAAGGCAATCGCCCTCGTGCAGGCAGCGCAGGTTCGAGTCTCAGCCTGTTGTTCTTTGCAACCTCTCTGTACCCATTTCCTGTCTACCTACCTTTAATAAAGGCCACTAGTGCCACACAATCTATCAATCAACAAAAAAGTACTACTAATAATAACAATCCTGTTGTTTTATTTCTCCTTCTAACTTCTTTGTTTCTGTCTCTCGGTTACCTGTAGCCCTGGTGCAGCCCTCTGTCCCCTCCAGCCAAGATGCTGTGAAAGAGGCGTCCTTCGGCACTATGATTCCTCCGACCAGCACCATACCTGGAAGTTTCATGTCCTCGGCCATCCCTGGAGCTGCTGTGTTCAACCCAGTGGGAGTTCAAGCTCAACAACCCACCACTGAGAAACCTCCACAGTCTACAGAGGGTAAGGGTACTGCAGCAGAACTGTCTTTTTGCTAATATTAGGGATTATCAGGTTTGTTTGGCTTTTTCAAAGATGCATTGGAAGAATTATTTAAACGGTATGTTTTGTTCACAGGCATCCAGAATGCAGTCCGCAGTGGGGTGGGTCTACTTGGCATGCACCCTGCAGCTTCCCTCACCCATTCGCTGCATCAGTCTGGTTTGAGTGGACAGAGAATGCCTGGCCTATTGCCCCTGGATGTGCGACCTAACCTCCTTCAGCCTGGGGCTGCTGCCCGTTTCCCACTCCTCATGCAGCAAGCCACTGCCCAACAAGCTGCTGGACTCCTCGACGGTTCCCTTCAGGCTCAGGTTCGCCCAAGGGCACCTTTCCCTCAGATGGATCCCTTCAACAGGGCCCCCAATGTTACCAGTGAAAATGTATCCAAAACTGAAGAAGAGTCATCCTCTGGGGCTGATGAGGGCAAAGACCAGGACTATCGCTTCCCTCCTATGGAAAAGCAGAGTACAGGCTTACTGCGGACCCCTCCACCAGAGCATAGGGATACCCTTGGTGGCATTGGAGGGGCAGGAGGAGGTGCAGGACCAGCAGGCAGGCCTCCCCTGCTCCAGACCCCTGGAGCTCACCCAGCCAGATCCAGTTTAGTGGGACGTTTGCAGGCTCTTGCAGGCTTTCCTCCTGATAGTCGTTGGAACCAGGCCAGGGGGGACTTTGATGAACGAGATGGCATGCGAGGAGGTCCACAAGCCCCAGGTGGTCCAAAAGGCTTTCAGGATGAGCATCCTTCACCCGGGCAGAACTTCTCCAACCGTTTCGACAGCCGTCCTGGACCAGCAGGGGGCACAACAGGTGTAAATGCTGGAAATGTTGGGGGCCCCCAGCCCTGGACTCGTAGTGGTGGTGCCACCGCTCTTTTTGACAATGAACTAAATCAAGACCTAGATGACCGCAGGCGTCCATGGGAGAGGCAAAGAGACAGAGATGAAAGAGATTTTGACTTCAGGAGAGAGATGAATGGTAGCCGCCATAGCCGGGAGAGGGAACGGGAGAGGGATCACGACAGAAGCAGGGATCGAGGCAGAGAGCGCACCAGAGAGCATGAACGTGATAAAGATCGTGATAATGAGAGGGATCGTGAGCGTGGAGGCTGGACACCTCTTCTTCCCCTACCCACACCACTGCTTCCCACACCTCCTCTTAATCCCAACCTGACCCTGACTCAAGGCAAAACTCTTGCTCCACTCAAGTTAAATCCTCAAATTCAGACACGATACCAATCGCTTCTTTTGCCTCAAGCTCAGACCAGACCTCCTCTCCTGGCTATGCCTCAGGTTCAGATTAGATCTTCTCTTCCATTGCAGAACCAAGTACCTGCATCCATGCCCCAATCAGAAACGCCAGCTCCAGCTGAGACCTCTTTGACACGAACACCACCCTCAGCCCATTCACCCAAACCGTTATCTGATGATAAGGAGCGCAGCACATTGACTGAGCCTCCTACCCGGTCTGAGCCATCATCAGAACAAGAGACCCTTCCAGACACAAGGTCACCACCCCAGGTCATAGCCCAGTTCCCTTTAAAGGCCACTCCAGACACTGAGACCCCAAGTCATGCCTCCCCACTAGCTAAGGTCTCATCCCAAGCCTCAACTGTGGCCTTCACGCAAGCTGACAGATCCCCCGAAGATCCAACTCAAACTCTGGAAAAGCAGGAACACCCACAGAAGGATGATGAAGAATCACGAGAGAGAGTGACCCCACCCCAGTCCCAGTGGGTCAGTGAACCTGGAAAGGACAGTGTCAGTTTAGCTGAGCTAACTCCTGAGGCCTCTTCTGGGCCCAACCTGGACCCTGCCCATGAATCTTTGGTCCCTAAAAGAGAAACGGAGCCACAGCAGGAGCAAGTTCCATCTCCTAAGGACCTAGACAATGAACAGAGTGAGCCTATGGAGGAAGCTCCGAGTCAGCCAGTGGTAGACACTGTCACAGACACTGAGGGGACATAATCATCACTCAGTAGGTAAAAGATCATTTTGTAAAGTTGTCTCTTCTTCTCTGTACTCATGTCAGCAAACTACCACCACAACACGGGACATGACGTATATTGACTCACACCAGTTGCTGTCTGATATCTATAACAAATGATTTTATCTCACATTACGAGTGTACTTAAATAGAAGGCTCTTTAGGTGATTTATGGATAGACCTTTTTTGTGTTTTATTTCCTTTTTCCTTTTTTAAGTTGTAAAACCACACCACCAATTTTAATTAATATAAGCTTGGTAAATTTTGTTGAGTTGCCTGCCAAAATGTTTCAATTGTATATGGGGAAATTTAGCTTTGACCTTCCTATGGAAGAGAGTAAAAATCCTGGCTGTTCGAGAATGGATTGACTGCAGATCATATATAATACTTGAAAGGCTCAACCAATTTCTGTCTCCTTTTCTTTTAAACTGATGCTGCAGTTTTATAATGAATGCTTTTATGGTGTACTACAATGCTTTCTGTTTCTAAACAGAAAAAAATACCCACAAAACCAAGACAGCTGCTTATAATTGGGGGAGGGGGGGGATTTTTAAAATTTAATGTTGTACCCCCTAAATAAATGTCTGTAATTTGTTTCTAATTACATAGTGGACACAAAAAATAAAATGCTGGGGAAGAAAAAGAAAATGAACAGAGGGATGCCCTGATGTCGGATGCATATTGTTTTAGTTTGAAATAAACATGCTCTGTCTGTTTATAAACACATGCTTAGGACTGTTTTCTGACCCAGGACCAGTGGAAAAATAAGACTACTTTACAAACTCGTACACTGTGTGCTGTCACTTTGATGCTCTCAAGTTGCTGCTATACCATCCATCCACAGAGCACTTTGTTGGATGCAACCATGGGACTTGTAGTTTTTAGCTTCTGATGACTTACACCTGTATGTTTGCCTAAGCTTTTGCTGGGTGACTGGTGAGGATGGGATTGTGCCTTCTTGAATGGATTTGTTGTTCATGATGCTATCCAACACTTCTATGTGATGTACACCAGTCTGTGCGTGCAACTTGGTTTCAGACAGTTCTCCAAAAAGAATACTACCTTATAGAAAATCGACTCGCGTACCGATTAAACGGTAGCTGCGCCATTTATACAGCACTCACCTGGAGGAGACGATATGTACTCCACCACTCTGTGCATGCAGGCCTGTAGCCATGTTTTATCCTTCCTGTCTTTCTTCATTTCATACTTATTGTGGTTTGTTTTTTTTGAGACATATTAGAAATCCATAGTCTGCTGTTCTTTCAGACCAAATGTCTACTACAGGAGTTGTGATGTTGAATAAAAGTTAAAGGTGCATCAGATTTCTTAATCCTGTTATTGTCATGAATTTTAATTCAGAATGAGCGAATGAATTCTTTGACACACCACACTTCAGCTCGAAACTGACACTGAAACATTCCGATCAGAAACGTGTGATCGAGATTTATTTATAGTTATATTGATTTGCATATCTAGTTTATGTTCTAATAATAAAAACTCATTTAAGCTGCGTAAAAACATTGTTCTTTTTTTAAAGTATCCAGTCCACTGTGGCTGCATTTATTCTGCAGCTCCCGATGGGCAGTTCTGAGTTAATGCCAACATCCAACCCGCCTTTCTTTCTTTTTTTTTTTGAGTTACTTCCATCATATTTTAAAAGTGACTCGTATCCGATAAAACCTACGCTACGTTAAGTGAACGCAGCCACGTGAAATGAACACGGATGAAATACAAGATGTACTTTATGTACCTAGTTCCATTTACAGTTTTAAAAAAAAAAAAAGATGCAACAGAAGATGTTATGGCTGTTGCTTTCTGGAGTATTCTTAAAGCTCGGCAATGGATTAGGCATATTTTAAAGCGGAGAACAAAGTGGAGAGCGCGTTTACGTCACTCTCCACTCGCATTTCCAAAGACGTCTGAGACGTATTAACAGGGAAACTCCCACTGCATTTGCGTCTGCTTAGACAGAGCATGCAAATCCACATACGATTCATATCTTGATTTGTTTCCACATACTAATGAGGCTTGAAACCGATTTGAGAATGTCAGATTTCACGCACTTTTTCTTGCTGCTTTACACATTGGATGGTCATGCCTGATCTCTACCATGTAAGGCAAACCCCTGCAAGCCTGTAAATGCAGCCTCTTGTGCAAGTGGAAAGGCCCTTAGAAGGAAGATGTTACGTTTTAGGAAAAGTGTCTGCGAGACACTCAATCCTGGACAAAGGTCACTTAAACACCGTCGACACGAAGCACAATACTTTTTTTCAGACTTGGAGACAAATGTCTAGACCGCTCATGGGCAAACATTCTTTGCATACATATAAATGAGACACAAACCTTTTCGTATGAGCCATATATTTTAAAGAGCCAGCTGGTGTTTTCCCACTGAAGAATAAAACGAGTTTATACAAGAGGGGGAAGTAAAGGGGACAAGAGTAGACGTTTGCGTCTTCCTTCTACAGACTGAGCTGCCACAGCTGGAGGGAGGTCCCGACTCCCCTTTGCACACTTGTGGCCCGACTAGTGTCAGAAAACATGAACTGGAGGATTCATTTAAACGTTTACCTCCTCCATGGTGCCTGCTGGTTCCACTTCAGTGCTTTTATTTCTATAAAGACGTAACAATGACAGGAGAGCACTACATCATGGTATATAGTGTCTACCTCCAGTTAGACAAGCTTAGTCTACTAATCCAAACAGTACACAGAAAAACAAATACATATTTTCTTTTTTTTTTTTTTTTTTGACTTTTACAAAAGGATTAGGCAAATGCACACGGGAGTGGGAGTAAAGCTAAGCTGCTTGTCTTCTATATTGGCACGCTCCGTAAATTTCAGGCTCCCACCTCGATCACAAAGGCCCGGGCAGTGAGCCAGGTCCAGTGTCCTGCCGACCTCCCTGCTGAAAGATTTGATAGGCTGTGATTTTGAATCAACTACTATCTGCCCCAAACAGACTCGTGCAGAGTAGTTGGTGGTAATGAAATATATTATCCTCACTCTATTCATCAATTATTTAGCTCTAAAGTAAAAGTAAAAATATCGTGAAATATACCATTCAGCTTTACAATTGGACCCAGTGATGGATTGGTGTGTTACATTTGAGTGAGTTTGTTTTGTTTTTTTTCTTTCTCCCACTTGCAAACTTTCCTTCAAAAACCACAGACCTGTGTCTCTGTTTGAGTCTGGCGGCGTTTACCGTGCCAGTCCGTCTGCACATCTTAGCCCGTTTATGCTCCGTCTATAACATACTGCCTCGGCCCACAGGGAGAGGGGAAAGAAGGCTTGACCTTTAACTGAGGATTACCCCAGCATGAGCCACTCATCAGAGCACTGAAACCACAACAGCAATGAAATGATGATACACTGCTGGGTTCATGCCCCGGTGGAAGTAGTAATGTGTAGTTTTAACAGCTGGTCAGAGCCAGAGAGGTCCCCTACAGTGAGGAAGGCAATTAGACAAATTGCCATGTGTCGGCTTGTAACTGAATTTTATTGTGACATGGGGGAATCATAAAATGTCCTAGCCTTATAATGGCTAAACTTCAAGGTTCGATTATTTTATAAGGAGCGTTTCCCCAGTATTTGGTAATGCAGAACAGAAATGCACATCCTCCACAGTTTGTACTCACGATGGCACAGTTGGTGCAGTACCGCGTCTGACCATTTGAGGTCAGTGTGGGACTGCAGCACTCATGAGCTCACATGGGATTCATGAAATGCAACAGCTTGAAATCTGCAGTGCTCACCTCTCTTTAGTTTAGTTTTTTTTTTTTTTTTTTTTTTTTAAATTTACTTGTGATAAATATATATATTAATACATACATCTCTTTGAAAACAGCATAGAAAATTTGAACAAGATCACCGAGATGCCACCTCATTTGAGTGCCTCTATACCTGTTTTTAATCAGAGCTGTGTGATCAATGAAATTAAATCCTTTTCAGAGAGGAACTCTTGTTTCTGCAACTTCTTCAATGCTGCGTTTTTCCTAGTTTTAATTGATCAAAACTATTGATTCAAACTCACGAAAGCCAGCAGACTAAAGATTAGTTTCTCTCTATCATGGCCAGTTTCTCAGATGGCACATTCACACATACTGCAAGTGTGTGCCTAGTGGAGAGAAGAGAAGATGTGTGTTTATGACCGCTTACACAGATTCCATGAGCACCAGATAGGCAAAAAAAAAAACAAAAAAAAAACCTCAGAGCCATCCGTCATCCGTCCCCCTAGTTATGCAGAGAAGGAATCCCCTATCTCTGCTCACACTCAGCCACCACAGTAATTACTTACCACTGTGGGAGCGGGTGTAACTTTTTGTCTTCTTTTAAGAAGCCACTGTCCGCCCTGGCTTTACGTTATCAGGGCCGGCAGACTCTCCTAGACTGGGAGGTGTCCAGAGTCCCCCTCCATCACAAACTCTGCCTCATCACAAGTTCAGAGCTGCTGCAGGTGTCTGGAAATCGGTTTAGCAGAAAGTGAGGCGACTATGTTGTCCCGCGCTTTGACCTGCAGACAAAGGCTAGTCGTACACAGAAGTCCTCAGGTTTGCACTCACCGTGACTTGATTTCTTCTTGAGACAGTTTACCGTCAACATCCATGTCAGTAACACTCTATTTTGAACTTAATTTACAGTATTACATTATGTCTTTTATAAAACTGAAGAGTCTCATTATATCCACGCATGGCATTTTGGAACAGGAACTGGAAATAATGTAATTTTTTTTTCCTGTCTTCATGAGAGGAAGCCTGTTTGCCAAGCCAGTGTGTATTTCCGTACCATTGAAGTGTGTGTGTGTGTGTGTGTGTGTGTGTGTGTGTGTGTGTGTGTGTGTGTGTGTGTGTGTGTTATCAGTGGTCTACATGCCTGCCATTGAAAACCTTTTTTTGACATCCATCACTAACTGTATGTGTTTCAGGCCGCCTGTGCATAAGCACAAAAATGCTTTACAAAAGCCCTGACATGACAGTCACATTATAGGATTAATGTTGTTGCCTGTTTACTTTGTTGTTATTGGTTAATCTTTCCCGTCAGTTGTCCCCGCCGTGTCCAAACACAAATATCAGTAAACATGCATTGTCTGTTTACTATCTGCTCATTGTGGCTGTTAGTTCTGCTTCCCGTCTCCAACTGTCTGGACCTTTTGTGGGGTGAGTTTGTGGCCATCAGGACGTAAGAGGTACAGGCCCGCTTCTGTTGGAGATGTTGGTAGGACCAAAGAAATGAAAACAATGGAGTTGTCAAGGAGACGACCACAAGCGACGAACACCTTTTCTAATTTTTGCCTCGCCGTGATTCACAGCAGGCAGAGCTTTGTGCTTTTTATGTGTAACTGGGGTGACAGGGGAGCTTATTAAATCTGCCAGCGTCAGCGAGGACTATGTGTGTTGTTTTTTTTGTTTTTTTGGGGAGGGGGGGTGGGGGGGGGGGGTGCTGAGCAAGCGGAGCTAGCACCATGGAAATGGGAGTGGAATTGGAAGACATGAACTGTATCAGGGAAGGCAAGCAGTTACCGGCTGCAGCCTCCTGCAGTCAGTTTTACATCAGCGTTGCTCTCTTCGGAGGGGGGGGCTCATGCAGCTGTACGCACTCATTTCATTTTCCTGAATGTGGAACCACCGCTCTCTCTTCCTCTGTAGCGACAGGAGGCGTGTGATAAAGGCTCAGCAGAAGCATTCGCGCAACATTAATGCACTGCAGGCGTTTTATTCTCATGCAGACTGTCGCCTCCATTCGCATAAGTCATCATTTGAGAGACCTTATAAAAACTGGTTATTAAAGGCTGAGTCAGCGCCTTCCTGCAGATGTGACACCTGCCTCTTTAACCGCCGGTCTAAGCCTCATTGTTTCCATCAAGGTGTACAGTGTCTGTTTGTGTGCGTCTACCTGCCCACACAAGAACAAAAGTACCCCTTCTCGCCTCTGTTTCCCTCCCATACTGTTTGTTGGCAACTTGTAATTAGCCCTGGAGCCCTCCTGGTTGTCTGCCTTTTTGTTTATGATAGTAATAAGAATCCCTCCTGAGAATCGGAGGCGTCCCTCAGAAGTGGGCGCAGGAGACGGAGCGATCGGTGTCAGATTAATAACGTAGGAAATTCCTGACTCGCCCAAATAATCCAGGCTTGGACTGTGGGATTAGAAGAGAGCGGGAGAAGGGGACTGTAAAAGGGTGAAGAGGGTGCCGTCAAACTCAAGAGTGGGCTGTTTCAAGACTTAAGGCTAAAGTATGGACAAAATCAAGAATTTGTTCCATAACATATGTAAAGTACTTCAAAACAAGACACGTTGATTTAAGACACGTGATCCTAATGGCTTGATTATCCACATAACTCTAATTTTCATCTTATTTATCCTATCTTATCCTATCTTTAAAAAAAACACAAAAAAAAGCATGCACAACAACAGTCGAGTAGAAGGCCACTTGAAGGAGGTGTCATCACACTGACTGACTGACTTTGTCTTCCTCGATTCCTCATATCATCCCATATGGATGCATCTTTGTGGTATGATGAAGTAAATTGGAGTTAAGGAGGAGTTGCATAATGCCACCGCTGTCATTTGTGAAGATGAATCCTTCCTTGTTTCAATTCACAGAAAAGAAATTAATTTCTCTTTTCTTTGGCTGAGGACAAAGAGGTTTTGTGTTCTCAAGCATTTTCTCTTTCAGCTGCAGTAGGCATTCCTGCTCACATTGGACATTTCTTGATCCATGAATGGACTATTCATGCAGAAGTCACCGTGTCCGCATCCCGTCCTACAGACATCCTGTAAAACTACTGCATTTTATGTGAACATAATGGTTATTACAGAAAAAAAAAATAGTAAAACTACACCTTGATATGTTCTTTTTGAAAAGAGGTGTTTTTTTTTTTTTTAATCTTTGTGGGTTTTGAATAACTTTTTGTGTATGTAAAAGGTTAGAAGGCTTTCAAGGCCATTAGGTTATGATCTAAGGTTATCTTTGATAGTAAATGATGTCGCCGTTCAATTGGCCATCTTAACAACAGAATATATTGTAGATTAAGTTAAATAAGAACAGGTTTTAAAAAAGGCATTTGTATTGCTTGAATCTTATTTAATAGAAAGCAGATTTCTTAAACAAAGGGAACCGAACTGTGAGCTACTCATAGCAGATTCGTTTTTAATTCAAAATTAAAACTCATTTACTCAGAAATAAACCTTAACATATTCAGTATAAAACCTGCAGAAAAATAGAGAAATCAAAGAATGAGTGGGACGCTACGCGTGCAGATGACAGGGGTCAAAGTAGGCCAGAAGGAATGTCGTGGTAAGTGAAAAGAGTTGCTGCCTCTCCGAAACCCACTTTCAAAACAAGTCACTACCGCTTCAGCTTTATTTATCTAGCCTCAAATCCTGACAAATGTCATCTCAAGGCAAGCTGGAGGGGGTTTTTTTAGAGATTTTTTAGGGACACCTTAATAATAAAGAAGAACAATAGTCCCATCTTCAAGTAGCACATGCATGGGTCAGTTCTTCTGCATCCGCGGGAGACGGGATGTTCCTGATTTTAGCACGGGTGAAAAAAGAATCCTGTTTAACACAGGAATCAAGGGACAGATTCTGGTCGGAAATACCTCCCGGGTTCCTCCCTGTAGTACTAAAGGCCGAGGTAACGCCATCTAGAGTAACCACACGCCTACACAACACAGAAGCAAAACAGACAAACAAGCACTTTAAACAAAACAACAGAACATATGGTACCATTGTACCATACTGAAGAACCTACCGCTTCTTTATTTACCGCCTCCTTTTCCTTCTTTTACAAGCGTTTTATATTGCGCCGATCTCCAACATGTGTGACGACACCTTGTACATCTGCAGATAACCTGACGGAGTGCAAACGTGATGAAGGAGAACGCTGATCCTAGTGACGGCCCACTTTTCTGGCCTGTGATCGTTTAAATACACGCGCTGCCGTGACATAAGGAGGAGGCCTTTGGTGCAGAAAGGAACCAATAACGTGGACTTAATGGGTGTTATCCTATTGAAAAAGCAGTAGAATTGTAATTTTTTTTTTTTCTAGTTTCTGTTCAGTTCTGCTGGAGATTTTGATCGTTCCAAATTGTGCAACGTTGTGCAAGTCTTGGTGGTTCTCTGCAGGGCGAGGGTTGGGGTTATGCTTCTCCGCAGCAGTCTGTGAAACTGTTACTGCGCAGATACAGATATTAGACAGGTTTTATTTGAACTCTCGCAACTCGTGTCTGTGTAAAAGCATATCACGGACCCTCATTCTTGTTTTCTTTGCTGCAGCTTCTCTCCTCCTCAGCTTTTTCTTCTTAGTTTTTTTTTTTTTTTCTGTGTTCTGAGCTTCTCCTGCAGCCAGTAGCTTCAACCGTCCGGACTGGTTAGTTCTGTTAGTGGGCCGACGTCGGGGCCCGGTGCCGCGTTGCAAGCTGGGACGTTACTGGGACCCCGCATCTGGGCAGCTGTTGCTGTACATCAGCAGACGAATGTCATGTGATTCGCACAGCTTGTAACCCAAAAGCCAGGTTCCCATTTTAGGCTCCTGTTTCAGTTTAGCAACAAATGCATTTTTTTCCACAATATCTGCAGTTGCTGTTCTCCCTTCTGCAATTCTAAGGTTTTACTAATTAGTACATAATAAAAAAAATAACGTGCGCATACCAGATCTTAAAATGGAAAAAAACCCAACTAAACAGGCTATCAGCTATCAGATCAATGGCCTCACATTTAACTGCAAAATACTCTCATATACATATAAAAATAAACCCAAATCATGAACCAACCTTTCTTTGTTTATTCAAAGAATATTCCAGAAGAACTGCGGTTGCTTTAGATGCAGCTTTTCATGCTGGCATGTGTTTTTTATTGAGATTAGAGACACATCTGGATGCAGATTGATACACTGGCTCCTTTTTCAGACAGCGGTGAGGTTATGCTTAGTTTTTTTTTTTTTTAATTTTTATTTTTTACTTGACTTAGTTTCTGTGAAGTAAGGCACGTGTTATCAACATGCTGTCACCTAAGTACGTATTTACTGAATTTTAAGACCCGGTGAGGGCCGAATGAGTTTTGACGCGAAACCTGAACAGTAAGTTTCAAATTAAAGTTTAACAGATGACAAAACTCGATATATATTCGGTGTATTTGGGACTTTTCCTCCAGCGTTCCCATCAGCACCATGAGCAGAGCCTCTCCGAGCTGTCGGCAGGTGAAAAGCAGCGCCCGCCCTGGCCAAGATGCCTGTCCATCACGCGATGATTCAAACAACCGTGCGAACTCGCAGTTGTTTCTCTGGTCCATTCAGCGTACCAGTTCATGTTTTCACTACAGATTGGTTGTGCGTGATACGACCTTTATACTCACTTTGTATCGGTAACACAGAAGAACAACAGTCGATGTCCTGCTCAAGAGTTAACCCCACGTTGTGCGCCTCGAACCTCCCTCCTGCCACTCGTTCAATCTGTCGAGTGTGTGTAACAGTGGGTGTGTGAAATTTTGTCAATAACACCCATGAGGGTTTTCATGCCACCCCACTGACTGGATTAAATATTCATGATCATGTTTATTTATGACCAGCAGGCATCGGGGATCTCCAGGCTGTCTCTCTCTTTCTCTCCCTGCACTTACACAAGCAAATATTCACAATCATTTCCATTTCAGCTCACGCGCGTTAGCACGTTCTCCACTACACCTACAGAGTGCTCTTCTTCACAAACGCAGCCTCTTCCTCCTCTTCCTCCTCCACACATCACACATATTAGAAGAAAAGCTCACACCTACTTTAAAGCATACCAGAATACACTGATGAAGCACGCACTCTGGGAGGATGCTGTTTAACAGTGTTAAGGTCAGAAATGTGTGTGTGTGTGTGTGTGTGTGTGTGTGTGTGTGTGTGTGTGTGTGTGTGTGTGTGTGGATCCACTGTCCTGTTAAATTGAAACTGAACAGATTTCCTGTCTCAGTCTCTCTGGACCGCCGTCCTGAACTCTCCCATGGGTGGAGGGATGGACTGAGGACCTCGCTGACAACATTTGTGATGGCCGGCCCCAGAGACTGCAGTGTGACAGTTCCCATCCACAGCAGATGTCCCGTCCGTGTGTGTGAAAGAGAGAGTGTGTGTGTGTGTGTGTGTGTGTGTGTTCGGGGCTGAGAAATACGCGACCTAGACACAATGTCGAGTAAATGCTCTCACACTTTCTCCGCCGTTTGTTCCCGTCGTCGTCAGTCTTGTTTTCTTCTCGACTCTCGGAGATGTAGCGGTAAATAAGGAAGTGGGTAAACACGACATGAGCAACCAATTATTATTATTATTCAATAAAATCTGTTATGTCGCCGGAAAAGCTTTGGAGACTCATTAAAGTGGGATTTCTACTCTGTATGGTTTCTTTGTTTGTCTGTCCTCCTTCACAAGGACCGCATGTCCTCCGATGTGATAGAAAACTCTACATGCTTTGCCCCACGCCCTCCGCAAATTATATGACAAGTGAGGGATGAACATAGGAACGCTGATGCTGCACTCTTTGCCATCAGATTCCACATCTACTCTCCCTTTCTCGCTGTCTCTTTGGTTGGGCTTCCCCTTTCCTCCTTTTTTTCCTTATTATTATTCTTCTTCTCCACTCCACTTCCTCCATTTTCCCATTATTCCTGCTATTTTTGTCTGATTTAGCTCTTGTTTCTGTGATGTACTAGTGTAGTTTCTACACCCCCTACCAAAGCTTTCTGCTCACATTCCCTGGTAACACGGTCCCTCTGATGAAGATACTACCCAGAGATGCTGAAGAGAGCTTGTAAACAACCCCTCAAACTAAAGCAACTAACTCTAAATTAATTCACCATTTAAATTAGCTGGCCGTCATAAAGTTCCTTAATGAAATGACCGTTTCGTTGTATTTATTTCCAAGCATGTAGGTTTGGCTTCAGGAAGGACAGCGATCCATTATGTAAATGCTGCGTAGGCTTATAGTGCTGCTATGACCTAAGATTGTTTTTACACAACAAGACAAAGGGAACCCTAATAAACACATGATTTACAACTCTTATGCTCAGTCATTTATTTATAGATGAAAATTACACACACTGCACATTGAATTCTGAGTTGGACTCGTACATTTTAAAAGCGTCAATCGTTGTCTGAGCGGAGAGAGCTCTGCAGGAAATCCGCTTCATCGTAGATTTGCATTCAACGCTTGAATCAGGTGTCCGGCTCTTTCGTCTTGATAGCTGTACTTTTGTTTTTGATGTCTCAGCACAAGCTGACGGTGAATAGGCTGATTTCACGGCCTCCGTTGATTTGAAATCTGCACCGACGTCACGCATAGCAGGCGCACCAAGGTCATCTCCAGGGCGACAAAAATACCCACGAAAGGGAGGAGTCAGACAAGTTAGGCAAAAATAATCCAAGATTTCCTTCCTAGACTAATATAAACTAAGCAGAACTTGCCAAGTTCTACTGGAAATAGAAATACTGGAGGCCGAGGCGGGTTTGACAAGGAGAAGGGGGAATTTGTTTCTAATGAGTAAGAGACAATGTGCCTTTCTGCCAAACCCATCCTGGATTTCCACCACCTCTCTCTCTCTCTCTCACACACACACACACATATATATATATATATATATATATATATATATATATATATATATATATATATATATATATTTATATAGCATGTGGGACACCGGGAGAAAGTGAGAAACCTGAATCTGTCCCTCACAAGTCTAAAGGTTTTAGGTTTGGGAGAATACATGTGGAAGAGACCCAACAAGAGAATTCAGGCAACACCTGAGCTAAAGTATGAATCTGAGAGGATAAATGAGATTGGATTTACTTTGCAATCCTGTTTTCCTTGCCAACATTTTGCAGGTTGGAGGAAGTATATACAAAAATAGAGTCTGGGCTAAGTAGGAGAAAGTTTGTACATTAAATGATGTTAAGTTTCTTCATCACTTCATAATTACAAGATTAATTACACAGGCAGAGTGGGGAATTTGCCAATTAGTAGTGTGTGTGTGTGTGTGTGTCAGCTGCAAAAGAGGTCTGGTGATCACATTTTAATAACTGCTCATATTATCTTGTATGTGGATTCTTACATTTTTACAGTTTTATATAAAAGTCCAATAATGTATAACTGATGGAACGACAGTTACATTTTTTGCATTAATTCAGCAACCGATCGTCTATTCAGTGCAGCGTCTACGGGAACACGATTAAAACAGCGTCAAATACTTGATACTTGACTTTGTACAAGACCAACACATTTTCCTGCTCTGGCTCTAAAACTTGTTCCTGTAGTTTTTTAAATGTTAAAAAAAAGGAAATTTCTGATGCGTTTTCTGTCATGTGTGATAAGTTCACATGGTGGAACTTTAAGTAAAGCGATGACTAGTAAATTACACATCAGCTTCACACCAATGATCTTGTGAAAGATGGTCCCAGATTATTAAATGTGTGTGTGTGTGTGTTTTAATATGTGATGCATTTATTATGCGTTTAAATGCCAGATTAACTTACAAAGAGCCCCTTCAGGGCGAAATTAATGATCAGCTTTTGAATCACACAGCTTTTGTTTGATTTTATCCAAACCGGTAATCCAGTCGTTCAATTATATTTTACTTATATAGCAAAAATGATAATGCCCTTATAAACACTATTTAACAAATTAAGAGTATTCAAAAAACAGAAAGAACCTTTTTTTTTTTTTTTTTTGTACTTGTTAAAACATACTGATTTTGATTGAGTTTTTTCTTTTTATTCTTGTTTGGTTCTAAAGAGATGAAGACTTTATTTATTTTTAAGTGATCCTTATCCATACTCCAACCCAAAGATGTTCAGTTTGGCCTTCCTGTTGTGACGCTGTTGACTGAAGTTTATCATTTCTTGTGGAAGTTTCGAAAGGATCCAGGCATTAAGGATTTACACCAAAGTTTCAGTTAACAAACCTGTCAAACGTTTGACAGCATAAAGAGGAAACATAGCTGTTCACATCATTTTGATAGTTGGACTTAGACTTTAAGATTGCAGAGGATGCACATTTTAAAAATAGACTTCTTAAATAACATACGCACTAACTTTAAATTACTTAAAAAATTTGGTGTCTCTGAAGTTTGTGTATTGTCTATTTTAGGTTGCAGGCTAATTCTTTGTGACTTGCTTCCGGCTGTTCCGTTCTGTCACGACGCAGGAGACAGAGGGGACAGGAGTTCCAAAACAACGCGATATATTTAAACAAAAAGCGCTGCTGAGCAGGATTCAAACCTAAACTACACTAAACTACACATGATGGGGAAACTAGTCAGGTGAAAACAGGCAGGATAAAACAGTATGGACCAACGGAAAGAGGCGACAAGATATACACACAGGACTTGACGAGACAGAGGTGCAAACAATCAAGGCAGACGGGAACAAGGGAAATCAAGACAGAACTAAAAACACAAGCACACAGACTTTCAAAATAAAACAGGAACAGATAAACCCAAAAAGCGTGACAGATCAACGGGGATGGATGGATGATTGGATGGATCGATGGATGCGGAGAGAGTTTTTGCCTCAATTCTCCATTAAGTAAGGTGTAGGGGGGTGGGTGCTGGGTCTTTTCAGGCTTCCTCGTTGACTGACACTTTCATCTCGTTCACCAAATCCGAAACATTTTCTCTAAACAATAAAAGCTTAAAAATGTACATTAAACCAGACAACTAGACAATTTTTTTAAAGGTGGCCCAACCTAATTGAAATTTAGCACCGATTTCTGTAGTATATAATTCGCATGGACTCTTAAAATGAATTTCATTCAGTTATATAAGAACAGAAGCTTTAAATGATCTATTGAGAGAAACGCTTCTTTGTGTTTATTTTCTGCTAGGGATGACTTTTGTTTTTCCACTTATTTGAATGTTTTTACTTTTACAGATCATTTTGCTTTCACTATCCACTTGGTTTGCTTTATTTATTAGGACTAATTAGTTCGCCTTTGACATCCAAACAACTATTTGTTAGATTAACTGATTGCTTATCCTTTTGTTGACTCTTAAACTCCAAGTAGGAGACACATTAGTTGGATATATAAACAATTTCAGCGTAGTTTACCACACGGTGGTGTCTCATCTATAGTCTACCATATATAACGTTTCCATCTGTTAAGTGTCACTGAGCTTCATGCAGACCTCTTTTGTAAACAAAAAAATCCAAAGACGCTTCTCTGTGTTGCCACTTGGATAATCATTTTGTTTTGTAGGGTTGTAGCAATGAGCCTTAAGTAAATGAGCTTTTCATTTGCGAGGTTGGATTCCTTTGAAACCACATTCTTTCTAGACTTATACAAAAGGAAAGATAAATAAATGCCCATAATCCTGAAACACAGACGCAAACTTGGACATGTAAGCGCCTGAGCACAGGAGCTCCTCTGTCTTTGTCACGCTTGCCTCTTCAAGGCTTGTAAACAAACTGGTCCTGATAGTTTGAAGGGGAAAGTATCAGATTTCCAGTTAGAGGACTGGGTCACTCATTTCCTACGTAACTAAAAACCTGAGCTGCCAGACGGACAGCCAACCAGACACCAGACTGGGTTCAACACCGTCTGTTATGTTGCTTCCTACAAGTTAGTGTTAATTTTGTGGGACAGAGCCAAAACGGTGTGTGTGTGTCCAATTAAAAAAGTAAAATGAGCTAATTTTAACAAGGTTATTTTAATAGCACATGGGTGTAAAAGTGCTTCTCAGCGGGGAGTGAGGATGCAATGGTTGTGGGAATGTCGGTTTAACCGACTCGGCAGAGGGACGGTATAGTCTTTATGGAGAAATAAGAATTTGCTTCTCACACTTCTTCTTTGACTTCATTAAAAGGTGAAAGAGTAAATTTGTGGCTGAATGTGGGCGGGGTAAAGACTCATTCCCAGACTCTGTGCTCCGTGTTGTTCATGTCTGAATTGCCTGGTTTGTTTTCGTCTTATTGAATTTGGATGAGCTGAATTTGGGCTCCGCTCAGCCCAGTGCAGATGACAGTATAATTTAAAGTGAATGACTGCATTTGGCTGATTGGAGTTAGCCTTCATCGCCTCGAGAGATTTGGACTTCTAACACATGATGGTTGGTTGGTGATCTGTTGCTGTCATTTGACTCAATTTAAGACGATGATAACCAAATCAAATGTCCCAGTGTTTACTCTGGTTTACGCTCTGCTGGCTGCAGGAATGTGGTCGTAATCAGCCTGAAAACATTCGAAGCAGTTTAAACTGTCAGGCCAGCCTGGAGCTAAAGACTGATTCTTTATTCTCTTTTGTCCAGGCTGTAGAAAATAAAAATAGACTCCAAAAAAAAAAGAAAAACAGGCAGGCCTTGTCCTGTGCAAATCTTTCTTTCATACAACAGTTTCCCCAGAGTTAATCAATCATTTATATCCTTTTCTCTCTCACATGGGATAAATTTAACTTCTTACGTACTCTCGACTTCATCATTGTCAAATCTGCCCTACATTTAGTTTTGAAAGAATCTGTTATTTCCAGCGCACATTTAGATTGTTGTCGAATGTCATGCTGAGTGCACATTGAACTGCCCTCCATCGGTCCCGTGTTAGTTACGTTCCTTTTCTACATGTCTGGAAATGACATCGTGTGCTGAGTTGACTTCACCTGATGGAAAGACAAGGAGGATTTCTTTCTTATAGTTAAAAAAAAAAAATCTGAAGGAGGTAGGCAATATTGCTGGTAAAGAGCAAGGTAGAATACTGAGGTTTCAGGGGATGAAGAAAAGGTTCTTTTTCATTGAATTATTTGTTTAAAGAAATGTCAACTTCTTCTGAGAGAAGATTTCTGATTACATTTAGCAGATGCACATAAACACCGCAAAGCTTATGTGTGACAGCTGAACACTAGATTTTACTAAAAAAAAAAAAAAAAAAGAACAAAAAGAAAACAACAGATAAACTACATGTGAAGCGATCACATCCGAGCTTCTTCCATTTACTTTCCACCGGAATGACGTGAATTCCTCCACGATACGATTCGACCTTCCAGTGTACACTGATTCAGATGAGTTATGCAGAAAAAAAAGTAAACAAAGGTCAGAATGAGGCAAAATACTAAAAAAAAATAAAATATAACAGATGGCACTGCAGAGCTAGAGTGAGGAATTTCATGTACAAAGAGCCTAGAGTGAGATGTGAAATATTGTCACTACGGCCGCATTTACACCAACACTCCTACACATTATTCTCACCTATAACAGTCTGCATAGTCCAGTCTGGTGGTAAAACACGAGATACAAATGCAAGTGGACGTAAGCTGAGAAATTGCAACTTTCAAAGTACTACGTCAGCGAGAACTTTCCTTTGTTCCTGGACTACGTAGGGTCTCTTACAGATGGAGTTCGCAAATGTCGCTCAATAATCTAGATAAAAATCGACACATCCCATCCAAATATGGATTTGTTTTCTCTCGTTAAAACTTCTACCCACTCATGAACACTAATCAATAGATTGAGGGGTTGTTTTGTTTTTGTACAGTTTTACAAATTGCCGTCAGACTTGAGTTGATGCATCCAGCTGAAATACATTTCTTATGTGTTCTTATGTGCAGGTTTGAACCCCCTCAGCCTCATCGCTGTTTGTATAATTTTGCATTTCCTGGCCGTTCCTGACTTCTCCATCTTTTTCTTTGGCCTCGTGCTTATTTTTTTTCCCCCTCTTCTTTGCATTAATGACGCGTGCTTCTGGGCAGTCTGCAGCCACACTGCTCCGGACTTGTTCGGAATTAGTATTGACGACTCACCGACGAGATCGTAAATCCGTTCTCAATAAGTCAGAGAGGTGCGGACGTTTTGCAGACATCCGAGAGTTCGCGTGAGTGGTAGCAGACAATCGACCTAAGAAAGACAAATGGGGGTACTTTCCCACGAGGCACTTCTAAGCCCAATCATATTCCAACTATGACCCGACGTGGATTTACGTGAAGTATTTCGCTGGATTTACAGTCAACCTCTTCTTGGGTTTAATGGCAACAATATACAGTCTACTTGAAGCTTTGTCTAGACTCTGGTCCTCCTGTTCACCAAATAGCCATCTAAATCCCTTCTCCGCATGCAGGGACACAAAAACCTAATTAATGTCACCAGTTCATCGCGCTCATGTGATACTTTTCTCACCTAGAGCTCAAGTAATCAACAGCTCAGTCCCTCTCGTAGTGACATTTCTGCTCTGTAATGCCAGTTAAACAAGCATCTGTGTTGTGTGTATTACCTTTTTTTTTAAAAGCAGAGTTGCAAATCAGACTGTCTTAAGATCCCTGTCTACGTTAAGAATGCGAATAACATGGCAGTGAGAGGTCAGCCGCTCATCAGTTCACTTGTTGTCCTCATCGATTTCTCATCAGTCAGGCCCCGAAGGAGCCTTAAAGCTATCGCTCGAATCAAACCTGTCATGTTCGATTAAAAGCTCCTCCAACGCAGCCGGGTCTTTTTCTCGTACCTTATCTCTACACACACCCTTTTCTGGGTCAGGATTTCTTTTGTTTATCGTGCCAGCTGCTGCACTACCCTCTTCGTGTTTTGGTTGCCTTATTTAGCAGCAAGTGAGGAGTTGTTTCAGGGTGTGGCGCGAGTAGGTCTGCTTATAGCCCTTCCTTTGTCTGTCTCACACGCACACGTATCTGTTAAGAAGTCCTTTCTGGGGTTTCCTGACCGGACAATTACACCCCGCGCATGGCCGCGAGCCGCTGGAAGCAAGCGCATGAAGCCATTTCGAGATGCCGTTGAGAGCTGCAGCACAGATGAATATGACGAGTGTCTCACACAGTAGCAGTAATGGCTGGGTCACATCCTATAATAGGCAGCAGAGAGAGGGGTTTCATCATCCATTTCCACAAGATTTTGAGCCCGTCTCGCTTTTTCACGCACTCACACGGGCATGCATTTACTCTGACGTACCCTGTCAGAGCAGCCACGGTGGCAGAGCGACGCGGTGACGGCGAGAACGGCGAGAACGGCTGGACCGAAGGTGTTGAGAAGCCACATTTTGAGAGAAAGAAGCCGAGCCAATGTGCCGATCAGTGTTTACCTGGGCATGCACCGTGGAAGCTCATACCTGTCTGCCAATCTGCACAATCTTTTACTGCACGTCAGCAGGAAATAAGGAGAGAATCCTGGCTGAGCTTACTGGGGTTTTTTTTATTTTTCTGCTCACCGATGTGTTTTAAAACAATAAACTGACATTACCAATATTTCATTTCTTTGGTGTTCCGCTAATTCCTCTGGGAGTTAATAGGAGCAGCACAGCGAGGACCGCTGTGTGGTGCCAGATCAACAGAGGGCCGATGGCTGGCAGGATGTCCGTCAGAACCAATTATCCTTAATGAGATGCGGCGTGACCAGAGCTCCTGAAAGCTGTCAGATCACACCGAGAACTCTGTGGGCAGAAAATACCCAGGATATTGCCTAGAGTAACATCATATGGCATAGCGGCAAATTACCGTTGTAATAGTTGAGCTTTTTTTTTTTTTTTTTTTTTCCATCAATATATTAGAGTCTCCTTCAGCTGTCAATCATCCTGGCTCCATCACATCTCCATTTGTAATGTTTCCTGTTTGTTTGTGTAATCCTCTAACATTCCTGAAGACGCATCACAAGATATTTCTAAACAGTATGCTTGGCTAAATTAAGTTAAAATCCCCATTTGACTGAGAGGGATGAAACGCCTGTCTTCATCGGGCAGGACGCAGAGGAGCATCATCAGCATCTGATAGGAGCCGTAAATAGACAGATATGGAGATATGATGACACACCTGGCCAAAGTACCATGTTATGAAATCTCAAGCTCCAGCACAACAATGACGAGTGCCACCGCCGTCTTAACTGTTTGAGGAGGACAAACCTGCTTCCTATCACCCTGATCATCTGGTCAAAAGTCCATGTGGCAGTCGTCGATGCTAGGGTTATGTGAGGTATGCACTTCCTGTTCAAGGTTTCAAGTAAAACCGAGGCCAGGAAAATGTTCTGGTACGGGACTGGCAAACAAGAAGGCAGATTACCGGTGATGGGAATATATATGCAGTGACTGAGGGGTTAAAGAGTAAAATATGACTGCTGTAATTAAATGTAATTAAACCATGGAAGTAAACGTAGATTCTTCAATCCAGGGACACCTGTGATGAAACAAGGTTCTCGAGATCACGCCAAAGCTCCAGTTACATTTTTAACACTTGGACAGTCGAGTAAATCACAGCTAAGCACTGGTACCCTTGGGTGTGTTCTGGCATTGGTGGACTTATGTAACCTAAGCGTGGTCCTGGTATGGGTGCCAGATTTCTATCAGGTTTTGTGTGCACATCATAGTCAGATTAGCCTGGGAATCAACACATTTAGAGGCATTCACCAACACATGGAGCGACGTGGATTTCGGGAACATTTTGTGAGTTTCGGCAGGCAGACTTAGACCAGGGTGTTGATCCTAGATCTGTCGTCCGCACCATATTTAGACCGGTTACGTCAGGTGGCCTGGGAGCTTTGCTGCAATAAATCTCAGTGTTCAAACTGTCGGTCCAAATCGGATTTTAGTTTTTTCCAGGTTGACTTGTTGACAGTCTGAACGTAGGATCTCAAATATTCTTTTGTGTCGTTCATAACAAAACTTGCATAAGTTTATACACAGCAGATCAAGCTGACAGGAAGAAGGTTATCCAGAACCCTGGTGAATTTTCAAACTAAAACACCATGAGCAAAATCCGAGTCGTACATTACCTTTACCTGAATGTTTGGAAGCCAGGGGTAAACAATTAGTTGGATTTTAGAGGACGTTTGAACCACGTATTCAGAGAGGTTTTGTTTAGGAGTCAAAAAGCTCACGAGATATACATCTTTAAATGAGGGAAATACCACACGACGCTCATGTGATCTTAAAGCCTTTGGGCGAACTTGTAATCTCATGAATCCAGCCGAGGAAGCAGCACTTGGTAGCGCTCCACTTTTAAAATGCACGCTCCACACGAGATCTGAACAAAATCGCTGCAAAACCACGGCAGTTCTGTCCTCCTTGGGGCTCATGCTTGAGGCTGCAACCTCATGTAACTAACCAGTTTGGCTACTATTACATACAATGCACCATCTTCCCATACCTGAAAGGGTTAAAATAGGTTACAGCCTATCCTTCATAGTTTGGAAGCAAAATTTACAGTTAAACTGCAGGTAATTCCGACCCTGAAATGTCTTTGAGGGGGCCCATAAAAGACCACGAACCAGCGTTTTGTTACCCCCACTCCCACCCACCCCCATCCACCGATGATTTCCTGTATAGTTTCCTACACTGAGCTGCACCTTTCTCTAATCCCCTGCTACTCCGTGTTGTATTCAGTCTCACGGCCATCCCCCCTCTCACTGTCCGCGGGAAGGAGGAGTTTAACCCCACATTGTCTGGGAGGAGTCCGCAGTCTCCTGGCGCTCCGTCCCAAGATCGCTTGGCGTGGAAACAGACATATCTTGGACGTAGACCCTAATCAAAAGCGACTTTACGCGTTTATGAAAAGCCGTTACGTTTAAATTAAATGTTCGGTAGAGCGAAACACGTGAGTGCAGCGGGAGGCGGAGGAAACATTGACCGGTAAGTTGGAGGTCAACTTACTTTGTGTAGAAAAAGAAAGAGAAAAAAAAAAGACTCCGTTCAAACGCGAGAGGTTGTAAACACATGATTTTCGGATTTTCGCGCAGTTTTTCGCAGGTGATGAAAAGTTTGCAGATGTGCGTGAGTGTGCGTTTTCCCTCTCTTTCTCTTTCAACGCGTGCGGGATCGTTTTCACCGCTGACTTCTTATTGGCTGTTTAAAGAATTAAATCTCCTGCACAAACACGCGATTGTCTGCTGATTTTAATTTTGTCACGCTGTTTTTGAATCATGGGGCTCAAAAATTGGAAAGTAGGCCCACAGTGTAATTTAGTGAGTGACTTCTAATTTTACATCTGTGATCAATGGGGGAAAGCGTACACAATTTAAATGCTGTATTTAATTTCGCTCATCAAACCCTTTTTTTTTCTCTTTTGCTGTGTCTGAAACACAATTACTTTTAATTGCTTTCTACTCTGTTGAAAATGAACTCGGACTAAAACGTGTTATTTGTGTTATTTCAATAGATCACAGCAGCTGTGACAGCTTGGACCTGCGTCTGATTTATTGCAGCAGATATTGAGTCATTCTTTTAAATGTTGAGTTTTCCTTCCCCGTTGTGTGAATATGTGATGTGATTTACTGTCCAGTTGTATTGTTTGGCCGTGTGCGGAGGTGGAAGGGCTCTCCAGCAACATACAGAAGCAACAAAAGGGCCCGGGGACCCCTGGAGTGGAGGGTCAGTCCACAGCAAACAGAGCTGTGAAGCCGGAGGGAGGGCCCGGCATGCCTTTTGGCTTGTTGGGCTCTCTCTCATGGCAACCCAGCACGGGAAAGTGTCTAATGTCCTTCTGCTTTGTACATGCTGTGGGTGGCCGGTGGTAATAATAAAAACGTAGGCTAATGATCGACTTGAAGAGGCTGGGTGACTTGCTCATCGATCGTGTCCGATGATGCTCTGGCTGGAGTCCGCCGAGTATTCTTGAAACCACATCTTGGTGGCAAAGTCAAGCGTTGAGAAATGGCTAAGAAAGTGGTAACCTAATGATTATTGAACGATGGACTCACGTCTCAAATGTAAATAATTTACTTGGAACCAGGAACTAGCCCCAGCCAGATATGACTGCGGGAAAACGCATCCCATTGTTTATTTTTCTGCAGGAAAAAGACACGTGTGTGATTGGTTTATGTTTCAGCTGACCCGTCCGCCCCCTGCGTTTTTAACGGACTGTACAGAAATCACTGTCTTCTTGCACAATTGCACGTTTTCTCATATGTGCACCCTGTTTTTTTGTTGTTTTTTTTTTGGGTTGGAGATCCGTAATAGAGCTGCCCGGTCAAAAGCGCCATCTGCATATTTTGGCCTCTGTGGTTCACATTTTTGCGGAAAAAAAAAAAAAATCCTCAACCCAAAGGAACATTTATGTTTTTATTATTATTCAGTTGTTGTTTTTTTTTTTCCTCCCCATATTGAAAGAAGATACTGATTGAGTGTGACTTGTAATTTCCTTTCAGTGAAAAAAGATGTGAGATTATATTTGTGTTTAGATTTTCTTTTTCTGTGACTCTGGTAACGAGTTGTGGTTTGCAGCTGGCAGGACTGTCGGCTGTTGTAACCGTTAACTCGCGAGGAATGGGAGACGCAGGGCTGACTTCTCTCCTGGAGATGCATCTGCATTGTTTATCTTGAAGTTCAAGGGTTTGGTATCATTGTGAAGCGGTGACATAACTACCACGTGAAGGTCCCTCATGAAATAATCTGTTTTGAAGTCAGTTGATCCACTGCATGTAACTTTGCGGAGCTAAATAAAGAACCGCACGCTGAGCGTTGACTGCTCTTGACTTTGCCTCATTTGAGCAGCGATCTTCATCAAGTGAGAAACTTGGAACTGCTCTCCTCTCGGCAGCGGGCTGTATGCGAGCGCGTGTCATCGTTAATTCTGAAACGCTGGAGCTCTGGCTGATGTTTCGTGTCTTCTCGCCGGTGCAGTTTTCTCCATATAAGGTGCAGTGCGTGTGATTTATCAGGCGTGGGTAACATCTGTGCTTACTGTCACACAGAGGCGAAGCTTTCTGCTGTCTGTAGGTAGAGAGGCCTTGGAGGGGGAAATGGTGATGCAGGTAAAAGGATATGAAAATGGATGTATACGTTTTGCGTTTGAGGCATGTCCAACTGGGAGGTGGTCCTGAAGCAGACCAGGGATGCTGAAGAGATTTAAATATCTGGGCTCGTCTGGGAATGCCTCGGGAGGTGGACGGGGAGAAGGAGGTCTGGGCCTCTCAGCTGCAGCTGATCTCAAAGTTGAACATGATTGAAGTTTTTGCAAAAAGGCAACATTTCGTTGATCTGCAGTTAAACTGGCTTGAAACCAGAAGGGTGCTACAATGTCAACATTCACCATGGGGGTCAGTGCAGTCCACATGAAATCATTGTAATAGATAAAGAGCATCCATTAAATCCTCTTGTGAATAAAGTATTTTAAAGGGGGGTTAATGCGATGATTTAATCTCCACCATCTAATTAAGTGCTTCGTCTGGCTTGTGCTGGAGTCATAAATACTGACATGCACCAACACTTTACGGGCCTCCCCCAACATCCTAACAGCCTCAGCGAGTGACAAAAATCTGTTGCATGGACATAATTATTAGGCTAAAATGAACATCTCCAAAGGCTTAAAAGCTACACATGATGTGTGTGTTTGCAGGGCGGAGGTGAAGGACATGAGCATCCACATGTGTGGGGGGTGTTCTGGTGACACTACGCTTTGTCCAGCTCAGCAGTGGATTTAATGCTAGAAGCAGTAAAGTCTAGAACTTGGAAAGACTGGCATGCTGCTAATGAGTCTTCAGGGGGGGAAAATAGGAAAAGGACAGAACCATGACTATAACATGCACATAAAGTGAAAACAGATGCATAAATAGTAGTATCTCTCCTGAAAAAGAGACCGGGTCTAGACCAGGTCACAGGGCTGCTGTTCCAGGGCTCCATGGCTGCTTCCCTGCAAGTTTCAGGCCTGGAATCTACTTTGCCGCTTAAATTATGCAGGTGAATGCACCATGGCCAAGTACCCTGCATCCGTTTGGTATTTTGGTCGTGCACTGTCTTGTTTATTTATTTATTTATTTATTGTCAATACATTTCAATAAAGAAAAGAAAATCTTCCTTTTCCAACAGTGTTGTCATTTTGACTCTTGGTTTGGATTCTGCCCCCAACTGGAGACCTCTGGTACCACATGTACGGCCCTGGTCGTACTAAAACAAGAACGAACGTGAACCGTTGGTGAAACTGCAATTATATCCCAGGTCTTGGATGCTTCCCTTCTCCAGTAGACCTGACTCAAATGAATGTGTCATAACCAGACCTGTGCAGACCTTCGTGACAAGCTGCCGGTGATCCATTCATTAGAATCCGGAACCATCTAAAAACATGCAGGGCAGCGGACTTGGAGGACCAGAATCGGGCCGCCCATGTCTAGACGCACAGGCGTAATAGTGGCCTGTGTGTTTCTATTTCTCACTGCTCTGGTTGAACTTATATTTGGCTTTGGAAGTGTTTGCTGGAGGTGTATGGCAGCCGTGTCTGGAGTGGAGCTATAAAAAGCAGGTGGCGGGAAAGTGTCGTTGAAAGCGTCTTGGCCGACATGTCTGATTTGTTACTCGACTGAAGTGTCAACCAAAGGATAAATGCTTAGATCTGACCTCTCCTACGCACTACATGTAAAGGAGCCACAACCAGCAGCCTGTCCTAATGTCCTAATGAAATGTTGTGCATCGTGCACTCTTACGCACTTCAAGGACCCTGGATTTAACTTGTATTCTACGTGACAAGTTTAGTCCTTAATCAATGAAAATATTAATCCTCCTCTTAACAGCTCCAACGTTCGGGCCTTTGAGGAGATTAAAATAGTTCCTTATAGAAATTAACTCTTTCTATGTCACCAGTTAAAGAACAGCCTGATGGGTTTGAGAAGAAAAGGAAGATTAAATGGAGACGGACGCTTTAACGTTGCATCGAATTAGGTGTTTTAGGGACTCACTTAGCTGGTGATTGGGGTGTGTAGGTAATGAGGAAGGTGAGGCGGCTCTTAAACGGTGCCAGGTGGCTTCACTTGTGATTATAACTTTCATTAACCTCAAAGAAATAACTGCAAGGCTCCCAGTCACTGTTCTTTTATTCACGGCAGCATAAACCATGTGGGGATTGGTGTGGATCAGGAAAAGCATCAACCTATGTAATTCCTGCGATCTTGCTAGACTGTGTGCAGTATTTTAGTTTGATAACTTAAACCAAATAAAGCATTGATGATATAAATGTATTAACAATGGGATGGAGCGGGACAGGCTGTTTACAGAAGCCTTTGCAGGATTATTGATCCATATATGAGGCTTCAAATGTGCACCAAATCCAGTTGCAGTGTGCGTATGATTTATGTTCAAAGCTTGTTCTCTCAGAACTTTGGTGTTTTATGTAAACCCCGATTGAGCCTTTGATTAGGAATTCAAGCTGGTTTACCGTCGATCTGCTTCACATCTGTGCTGTGTGCATAAATATGCATTATGTTGAATACCTGCTTCAAAACACGACACTTGCCTTTTGTATTGAAATAACCCCCGTTTTTTTTTTTTTTTTTTTCTTTCAAGCTTCCACGCTGCAGATTGATCTGCAGCGCGGCTCTAATCTGTCTAAAAGGTCAGGTCTTATAGCAATAGAAATTGTGATTGATCTGCCCCACCTTGGTCCAGTTGCCATACGGTCCCTCTTACCATCCACGTCTTATTGGAAAGGCAAACACAGCTGGTGCTACCGTCTAAAGTGCTTGGTGTTGTGATGTTCAGTTGGCGCCATGTGTCTTGCATTGTCCCTGGTGATGGATGGATGGATGGATGGATGGAGTAAATTCTGGGTACACATTCACTCAAACATGTCCCACCTGCTCATCAGTGGGTGGAGATTGACTGTTGCTTTGTTTCAGTCTGCTCCTTTTTTTTTTTTTTTTCTTCTTGTTCTATACCACGTCACATGAAATATTTGATCCTTGTGTTGTGTCCGGTCCCACTCTGAGATATTGATGGGCATTTTCCATTAATTTAGATAACGCGTTCTGTATCGCCGTTGCCTTATCGCTTTCCTCGTGTGTTGTGAGTCTATCAAAAGATGGCAAATGATAAATCATAATTCTCCTGCGGCGTTACCAGGAGCACATGGGGAAAGAATGTGGAGATGCATATAAATCTGTCTTTGGCCACACCGTTTTCAGCATCCATTTATCAAAATCTCACCTTCAGCAGCCTTGTATCCATCATCACCACGCAAAACTACTTTAACCCCGCAGCTTCATGAGATGCTCGTGTCGTTTCCCTTCTTTTGCTTGCTCAGAAGCTCGCTCCAATGAACTGGGTGGAACGCGGCGCGTCCTTATCTGCACGGTTTCCTTTGCTTAGTGACGGAGGGGGATTACTTTTGAGGGTGTCTGGCCGGGCTTCGTGTTATGCTGAGGAACATTTTCAGGCTCATTAGCACCACTTTCCTTGTTCTGCTCCCAACTCCACTTAATAGTTGGGGGGTGGGGGGGGTCAGTTCAGTCATCTGGCGCCCGGCCAGCGTAAACCGAGACCAGGTCTCGATTGCTTCAGGTGACCAACATTCCTTGCATCCATGGCAAGATCATGCCTAATTAAAGCCTCTATGAAAATAATTTTCTCCAAACATGTAAATGTTTCCTGGGCCGATACCATCGTCAAGGCTTATTTGGCTCTCAGGCCTCAACTGTTATTAGAACAGGAGTTTACAGTATAGGGTGAAGGACTTCATTGTAACGTACACCAAGATAAGAAGTCAGGACTCAGCAAATTTGCTGCTAATTGGTGTAATGTGTGCATATTGAATCCTCGGTGTGAGGGGAAACGAGTAGCGTAACAGCCAGACTGCAGTATGTGTGGGCTCGACCCATTTTACCGGCACCCTCTTGATTCACAACGACGGACCTGCTTCCCGCCCCCCGCCATCGCTGACGTGGGTTTCCCTCAGCGTCTAGAAATGTCCACCTCCCTCTGTGTTCAGCCAAACCAAACATATGATCACGTGTTGGCTGCTTTATAAGTGATGCGCAACCCCCAGCTCACTCTTGGGAGCCACTACTGGGGTGGTTGGCCCCGTTTATGGGTGCAGGTACGAAGTGCTATGTGGACACGTCCACAGAGGAACCCCTGCTGGGTTCTGGTTCAGATGAGACCCACTTTACATGGAACACCAAGACCGTCCCCTTTTGTAGTTTCTGTGATTATTTGAGCCACTAAACTCAAATACGAATACACCTTTAACATGTACACACAGGTCAATGAGAAGGTCAGTCCTATTTGTAGCTGCTTCCTCCGAAGGTTGTTGCCAAGTCGAGAGGATTACGCAGAGTGCAGGTCGCTGCTCGGCTTGTTCCAGCTTGGGACAGTTGTGCAATATTTATACCTCTCAGTTCCCAAGTGGCGTCCTGGCAGATGCCACCGGGCTTTCTCCTAAGTGCTGCCTCTTAGCAGTCTGGCTGATGGGGTTCACAGTCAAGTCAGGACATGATTAAATCTTAGCTTGCACAGAAACTCCAAGCAATAACGCTGAATCTAAAACCCGATGGTGGGAAATGTAGAGCAACTAACCAACCAGGCTAAACACGGCAGTCGCATGTGTGAGTCGACTGTACCAGGGGAGGCTATTAATGGTGTCTGACATTCAGGTGTCATTGGAGAACCTGCCTCCTAATGTATCCTCCTGCTCAATCCTAATGTTATTAAAGGTGCTGGAGCCAAGAAACTGAACTGCTTGGTTTATCGACTCCGGCCTTGCCCCGGCGCTCAGTCCACGGTACTTTGCTTAAGTCCCATAAAGGTTACCGGTTACGGCGCATTAACCAAACTCCTCAGAAGATTTTTGCTGGAATGCATGCTTACTTAAAAAATAGATTTTATTCAGATGTAAAGACGGACGACAAGTCACCCTGGTATGGTTTTGGGACCGCTACATGTCACCAGAACAACCGCAGGGCTCATTGTCACCGATTCCGCAAACTAAAACCTGCTGAAGCGATTGTCTTCAGTTTATGCAGCCTCTTTGTTGGTTGAAGAACTTTAGAAAAGCAAAGAAGAGGTGTACATATCCTCGTTGTGCATGCCTCTGGGAAAAGTGGTGCTGAAGCGTGAAAAGTGGCAAACATGTCCTACTACAGATCCTGTGCTTGCATTCTTTTTAGCTGAGTAATACAAAGGCTGCGTTGCTTTGCACGACTATAAAAGTCTTCACTTTGCACCTTGATGGAGTACTGAACTGCGTGTGAACTGTTTTGATCTCCACCTCGGTTACTGTCATGATTAGACTCTTTCCAGCATATCAAAGGTTTTTTTTGTTGTTTTTTTTTGTATCATATCCTTCGTCACCACCCTTTTTCTTATATATACATTACTTGCTATTCACCTCGCTTGTGATGGGATCTGATGTACAACAGTGAAGTCATTCCTTGTAAATCATTTCCCCTTTGGAAGGGGAAATCATTAATTCACAGCCTTTTTGAGGTTAGTGATCCGAGGAGCACGCCCTGACTGCTGACTAATGGGTGCTGGATGTTGTGTCACTCAACCCACTGACATGCAGCAGTAACACTTTGGTTTCTAGGTTACAGTAATTCATTTTTACTGTCAATACAAAGTGCTACTACAAAGCAGAGTTCACTCATCTAGCCTCAGGTGACTCTGCCTGGGCTTTCATAGACATGACAGTTTTCATTTGCGATTGCCAATTTCCCCAGGCCGTGTGTCGGTTTCCTTCTTCCAGAGACTCTTGACTGCAAAATAACGACTTTAATAAACTGTGATATGATCCCAACGTTATTTTGAAAACCATTCTTGTCTCTTTAGGTGCCTTTCTCTTCCTCAGTAGTAATTTTGTGTGTGTGCAAGCGAGTGTTTTTGTCTCCAGGAGCAGGCTCTGTGGTCTGCTCGCGTGGGGAAATTGGCTTCATTGGAAACTTGTGGTTGGCTTTATTTTATTTTTTTTGTTGAAATACTCATATTTTACAGTGTCTAGGTCCAACCTGGCCCGCCCAGGCTTAAACTAATAATAACAGTGTTGAGAACCACCAGGAGCTGGGCTTTCCCCGACGGTTAAGATGATTGTTGCAGTTTGGAGGGGCTTGCTGCAAGCTGAACTTCTACTGTATTAGAGTTAACGCTCTCATATATCATCATCATCATCATCATCACCCCCCCCCCCCCCACACACACACACACCACACACTTTCTCTCTCTCTGTGATTCATATGTTTATTTGTAGTGAATAGTAATTTAATGTGTGAAAAATGTGTGTAAAACCTCCTCTTTTTCATTATTATTCTCATTTAATTAATGTCGCCCAAAAAAAAGCAGGTCTTTTAGTGAATGAGGGCTTTCTCTGAAATGATGGTAAAGTGTGTGTGTGTGTGTGTGTGTGTGTGTGTGTGTGTGTGTGTGTGTGTGTGTGTGTGTGTGTGTGTGTGTGTGCACGCCTGTCTAACAGTGTTGCCTAAGTGCTCATGGTTGGTCCCAGACAAGCTTGCTGCTTTGGCCAATTACGCTATCATACGGTGCCTCAGGCAAGTATTTTAACAAGCTGGAAGACTATGCTCATTCTTTCCGATCTTTTACCAGCATCCATATCATCCTGCTTAATGTCTGGACCTTTTGCCAAGCCGTGCAACATGCTTGGGTTAACTGCAGGAGTCCCTGGGCCAAGAGGCATTTTCAACATGGCATGAAAAATGCTGAAAAAAACGGCTGCACGGTGCTGCGGGCAGCTGTAAACCAGCACCGCTTCGATGTAGACTGAGACAAAGCAGCCTTGCAGACTCTGCAAGTCAGATCAGTTTTGATCGTCTAAACTGCCATGTGCCTCTGTGGTCATTACTGATTTCTGAAAGTGGGCTGCAGAACCGTTAGTGTTGGCAGCGAGCGTTGCCAGTACGCTGCGATCACATTGCCTATAAATTGCTGGTGTCCTCCTGCAACTGTAATACATGTTCCTTTTTTTTTTTTTTTTTTTTATATATGATTCTCTTTTGTGGGTTTTGCTGGAACAGTCACAGATTCTCCAGCAGTAATGAGAGAAACAGTGGATTTTTTTGTGGTCATCTGTTTGCCACAAGGGTTAAGTATGTTCTCCGTTCACTCCGAGATATCCCAGCTCAGGAGGAGAAGCCCGTCAATAAATAAAACCCTTGTCTCAGCATAATTGAACAGCTTGACCCCTTCTAGGCCCACTACTGGTCAGGACATTTGCCTGTTGATGCCCCCCCTACCCTACAAACCCCTGTCCTGTGGGACATCGCTGGCCTCTCACATCTGCTTGTGCTCAGTAATCCAATTAGTGGAGGAATTCATTTTAGTGAATAGAACTTGGAGTGGCCTGTCATTTTTCAAAGTCAGAAAAAGGAAGGCCGTCTTCTTTTAACATGCGGCCGGTTTTTCCTGTCTGTACTTGGGCGAAAGCTTCTTCGTTTCCACGGTGCATCGCCGGCGCATTACGAGTGTAATCCTCATCGACATTCTTGAGCCTCTCTGTACGGATGGGATAATAATGGGTTTGGCAGATGCCTTAATTTAATTGTGCCGGTAATAGCGGCGCACATGTGGCACAGCTGCTGCGCAGAGTCTTGCCACGGCCTCGGATGCGGTGCCGTCCAGTGCCAGCAGTGGCTTGTTCCTGTTTTATCGGCCATTTGTTAGCCACATTCCTGAGTCAAAAGGCTTTGCAGAGCAGCACAAAGGAGTTTGTTTTGCAAAGACTTGTCTTTGGGCTTTTTCCACGGGAATCGGATGGTTTCACGTGCCTCTGTCTCCTCGTGACTGCTCAAACTGGCTGCACAGGTCGGCCTTTGTTGGTGTTGGGGTGTGTGTGTGTGTGTGTGTATTTAGCTTTACTGGTCAAACACAATGGCTCGCTGAGTGTTTTGTTACGCACCTGTTGTGGATTATAGGTCGATAAAGGCTCTCCGCCTATTTCTTGCGATAATTCAGCAGTGAAAACTAGTCATTAAGCCTCCACTTAAGGTGATCTTGACAGACCTTTGGTCACCTTGTTAAAAGGTAAATCTGTTTGTTCTTAAATGAAGAGGAGCTAATGACAAATAAATACAGGCTCACATTCATTACTGAGCAAATTCTGTTTAAACGGGTGTAACACAGCTTTGTGTGCACTCTTAAACAGTCGCATGGTAACCTTTGGCACAGTTTCCGGGACACAAAGTAGGACTTTTGATCGTGCATCGGCCAGTTGCAGGAAAAACAACATGCAAAGCTGTGTGCACGCAGTAACCACAGGTGCTGCACCTGCTTGCGCATGGTGAGAAAGGTCTTTGAGACGATGTGCAAGCGTACATCGTTCCCCAAACAGGGGAAAAAAAAGCTCCACATTTTTGTTGTTTTGTTGGGTTTTTTTTTTTTGAGAACTTGTGAGTTTGTGTGCTTTGAGGAAGCTGAACAGCCAACCCGGCTCAGATTCCCCCGTTCCTGCTGTTGCCAGTAACAGATAATATCAATTCTAGTCAGCTGAGCTTGAGGCTGCAATGAAACGATTGGATTTGTGTTAAAGATAAGACGAGCAGTAAAGATTGTTCTTTCCTGTAAAGGAGCGATTGCACCAGGGCTAACTCGCGACCTCTTTATTGCTGGGGTGGGTTTTACCGTTTGATCAGCAGCCAGTCCACCAGAGAATCCGACTTATTTATCCTCTACAGCGGGGAGCCAGTTAACCGAGGGGTCTTATGTCAGAGGCTGGTTTAATTACCACGAACCGGCTGTTGCATTTGACGTGTTCACGTGCGTCCATTATCCACACGTATGCAGGCTGTAGGAGTTTATCTCACCTGGAGGACAGTTTATTCAGCCGGGCTGCTTGTTTGCGGGGCTGTGATGTAGGTCCGTGACCTGACAGCGCCGGCGCTTCATCCCGCCAGCTGCAGCCAGACAGCCGGCTCCTCTCCAGTTGGCTACACGGACGATGTATGTGCTTGTTTTCGCGCAGGTTCATAAACGTGTTGAAAATACCGAAAGCGCCTAAAACCATAAACAATATAAAAGTGGCACAGCAATACGACCCGTAACTGTCGCAGCTTAAAAAGGTAAAAGCACAAACATCACGTCAGGTCATACTTGCTTAAGAGAAGTTAAGCACGTGGAAAGTGACATAATTTTCTCCTACATGCACTGACGGTGTGTTCACACCAGGGAAAACGTCCCTCTTGAGCACTTAACAGGAGCAGCCCTGCCAAGTGTGGTACAAGAAAGGCTTAAATAACAGCAATAATTGCCTCGATAATGGCTCCTAATGGCTGGAGGTGTATGAGTTCCTTTGTTGTCTGCGTTAACCTTGACCACAATCGGGCAAACGGAGACGGGCCCAGACTAGTCCACCCAACACTAATAGACATAAATCACCATTGTGGCTTCTTCCCGTCGGTTTAACGGCTTAAGGGAGCATGGCTGTGATGTATAAACTGCAGCGGGAGTGCAAAGCCTAGTCCCAACAGTTACTGTGACCCACTTGTTGCCTAGTTTCTGATTTCCCACCTATACATCATATCGTGAGGTCACTTACTTGAGCCATCAGTCAGGCGGTCTGTTATCCCTCAGTCGATCGGAGTAAAGTGAGTGATTCATATTGTGTTTCGCCTGACTGTGATCTACACTCCTGCGGTTAATAGTCCATAAAAGTTGAGACACTGCCAGTTGGAGAGCTAGTTTACCATGAACATATGCCTGTGCGTGGCGCAGGAAGATGAAGTTTGAACGACCTTTTCTGTCAGCGTAAACCTGCCCTTTGGCTTTCCGAGTCTGAAATGAAATGATTCATCGGATCACACTCTGCCGACAGATTTTGAATAACTCTTGGCCGAAGTGCTGCCTTACACCTAAGGTAGGGGGGGGGGTCGTCACAAGAGCAAACTCCTTCTGGCGTCGGGGCTCCTGAAGAATGCAGGAAGGGATTAATACTTGCCTGTGGCAGTGATAGATGGGACTTTACGCCTCACACGCTCGCGCAGAGATGTAGACCCACGCAGCATCTGGATGTAGACTGCGTGATGCACTCCTGCACGAGTTTGTGTAAGTTTACTACATGTGTGTTAGTGCTGGGACCAGATCAAGGCTCTGCTGTTTCTGTTTCCCCAACTACCTCAGATACGGTCCCATTCACCATTTCCACTGGGAGACTAGGCTTTCATCACACCAGTTTACTTCTGGGACACTTTCCTTCGTTCAAACTGGGGATGAACTGATTTCTTTCATCTCAAGAAGTGCTCCTCTGCGTCCAGCAATTGATGCTGAGCTTAAGTGCTGGCGAACGTCAGCGGGTGTGACCTTTTTGATTGCTGCGTCCACCTACCTGCTTTCAAGTCCGCAGCATGTCCTTCAGTGAAGTTGATTTCATGCGGTTATGAGGCTGTTTAACTAGATGGCTGTCCTGGTCTCAGTGAAGCAATCAGCAGTTTCTTTTCCCTTTCTGTGCCTTTTTTACTAAGCGTGGTAGCTGGACAACTATGGATGAGAAAGTGATAATGCCTTGCTATTGGCTGAGTCAACTGCCAATCAATAACATTAGAAATACATTTATTTCTTTACATAAACTTTACTGGGGTAGTACCAAAAGAATTGCCCCCCTCAGAGTTGTAATGGTTTAGAAATCAAATTATAGAGACCAAAACTTTTTTTTTAAAAATTATTATTATTATCAGGCTGTATGTATTTATTTTTGTTGTAAATTGGACATTTTAATATGGGAGTCGATGAAAGTTGACTCGCCCTTGGAGGCGACCTCTAGTGGCCAGTCGAGGAATTGCAATAACCTCAGTAACCCACATGAACCTCAACCTGGAGTTCAGATGGTTGGCGTTTGATTGTAACCAAGCGGTGGGCATGTTCCTGTGCTGTGCCCTGTACGAAGAAAAACGGGCTTCAAAAGCGCTGAAACCACTGGGTCATGTGACCTGATGCTTTGTCCATTGTTTTTAAACAGTCTGTGATTGTAACTGGTACGATCCACTGACTTGGCAAGCTGCCGCTCCAGACCTCTAGTAGTGGTAGCGGTAGTGCATGTTTGGTACACACCAAACAAAAATAAAGGTGTGGAAGAAGGAATATATAATATCATATATATATATATATATATATATATATATATATATATATATATATATATATATATATATATATATATATATATATATATATATATATATATATATATATATATATATATATATATATATATATATATATATATATATATATATATATATATATATATAATTACCGTAGACCATGTACAGAAGGTCCTGTTGGGTCTCACAGCACACATATGTACAGGGAATTAAACCCCCGCTTGCATTATCTGGGTCGGTTTGACTGAACAATTCAATTTATTCTCATTTAGTCGGCTAATGTGCTTAAGTATATTATAAAGTCTAATCGTAGTCAGACTACCACAATAATTTCATTATTTTTCTTCCTAATGTCATGTAAACAGTACAGATTGTTTCCTCGTGACCTCCAGCATCACACACTGTGTGTCTGATTTTTGTTCTGTGGTGGTCAATGATCTCTGATGGATCACCTCAGGGAGCTGCGAGCATGTCCCGTCGCTGCCACAGCACACCACAGTGGCCGCCGCTATGGTAATGAGCGAGGGAGTCGTTGGCTCGGCGCATTAATCACCGCCGCTCACGCCGTGTAGTGTGACAGATTATCCTGCAGCACACAAAGGACAGCGGCAGTCAATTCCAGGGGAGATAATGCGGCGTGTGAATGGGCCCGATGCAGGTGCGGTATTCAGGCGTTCACAAACCGATGTGCAAAATTCACAAAGTCATTGTGAACCTTAGAATAAAGAATTTATAAGAATTTAGACAAAAGCTTTCTCTGACTAATGATGCCAAATATTCAAACCACCCTTGCTGAAGGTAAAAGAGAGGGGTAAAACTGGATTATTGTTCTTTTCCCTTTTCTTTGCCTCAAAAGCACTTTTTTTTTTTTTTTTTTTTCGCTTATGTGAAGATAATTAGATATCTCCTGCTCCTGCCGTCGCGTTTTGTCCTATTTTCTTGGGCAGGACTTAAGTGCACACGTGTTTTTCACCAGCCTTGAGGTCTCTTATCTTGACCCTGTAGCTGCTTTAGACCATCCACATATTTGCACCGCCTGCCATTCATTCTGTTATTTGTCCCACAAGCTCCAGGCATTTTTCTCCGTATCTCAGCAGCTCGGGGACAAGGCCTCTCAAAGATTGCTTTGCCTCTGCTCCCAGCCTACTAGAAGTAAAGTACTGAAGCCACTCAAACCTGAGACGCTGCCGTGCAGCACAGATGATGAGAAACGTGCGCCAGAACATGCTGATTGCACTGCAGAATTGATCCAATAGTCAGACACTGAACATCTGGAGCGAGTTCAAGTTCTTTTTTTTGTAGGTTTAACCCTCAGAATGACCTTCTGCTTTCATTAAGCTGCATAATTAGTAGAAAAACTAACAGAGAGCTGATTTGCAAATGCAAAAAAAAAAAAAAAGCTGTTTCTCCCCCTGAAAGTCTAAACAAGCACATTTTAAAAGGAGACGCTGTCTGGCAGCAGATGGACGCTGACACCCCCTTGAGGATGGCCGGAGTCACTGTCTCCCGAGTTCCACATGTGGTATCATCGGCGCTGCCTCTTTCAGCAGAGAGCGACACCTCTGGTGTCGTCCTGTCAGATGCGTCATTCCTCTTTTGTCAGCGAAGAGCCTGCGTGCAGCGACACATGCTCGTTAATTTAAAATTGGTGTTGTCATGGGCCGGCTTGTGTGGCAGGAGCACTAATGTGTAAAAACCGAGGTGACAGCAAGGGAGGTGGGCAGAAAATACAGAACATCACAGTTTGAGACGGACGGAGGAGGATGCAGACGGGGAGGACTGACAGATAGAAGGTGATGATGGACAGCATCTGACATTTTTTCTTTTTCTTTTTTTTTTTTTAACAGCTTTACCATCAGAAATAAACTTTTAATTTGGGCAAGTTTATGAAGGGATTATTAGAGTATATGTTCACAAATTACTTGGATTCCTTAATGTGATTAAACCCACTAGTTGCACTTTAAAAGAGAGGGAGTGGATGTAAGGGTGGAACCCGGTGCCGAACAAAAGACCTGACCTTTCACCCTAATTTTAAGCAACTCGGCTTAAGCAAATTCCATCTGTCACGCACACCCTTCAACCCCCACTTCCTCCATCTGAGTAATTTCAAATACATTTCTACGCGCTTCATCTTTTAAAATAGGCAGTGCACTAATTGATGCTAATATTAAGCAATTAAGAGATGTTTTATTCCTCCCACTGGATGTTTTGCTCGCAATTTGCTGCAGACCGACGTCCCCAGTGAGGGCGATAATCAATGGCATCAAACCATAAACGGCCTCCAGCCACGAGAATGGCTCCATCATGCTGTTTATGAGTGCAATATGAAATATTGGCAGGCTGACTGAAAACTCGTATTTCTCCCTCCAACTCTGCCCTGGCGTGCTTCCTCCAACCCATTCTTCAGAGCGCTCCCATGAGCAGCGCTCCCGAGCCAGTTTCTCCCACTAGAGACGAATTATCACAAGTAATCTAGCCTGACATTAAGTCCGTCGGGCTGAATGTGTTTTGCACATTTACATGGAAGGTTAAGGTTTATACCGCACCATATCTACGGGATGGATGTCCTTCTGTAAAACGCACGCGAGTTGTCGGCTGGATGCACGCTCGGTCGTCTTAATTTTCCTCCTCCGTAAAATCGAAGACGGATCTCTGCTTGATTGGGTCAATTGTTAGAAGAAATAAATAAACCTCAGGGGCTTTAAAAAAAAAAAAAAGATTAAAACCTTTTAAATGTCATTTGTAAAGTCCATTAAAGGTAGATGGGTTGTGTTGTTTACACTGCTTAAGCTTTACTGTAGCGTACTCGTATTCCAGAGTACAAATACTTAATTACTGTACTTAATTAGATTTTTGTGGTATCTATCTGCAGAGCTTTATACCCCGCTGGCTACAAAAAAATAAATAAATCTCACAGCTGCACGTACAATGCTCCATTTTAGAGAAAATTGCTATCCTTTTTATATTCAAAATAAAAATGTGGGAAGATGTTGATGAAATTGAAAGTGGAGGCCCCGCCTCTTCAATTCTTTCTCTCTTGCCATTGGTTGTCGGATTGAACCAATCGCAAACGCTTCTGCCCTCAGGACAACTTTGAGTTTAAGAAAATTCCCACCAGCAGTCATCCGGGCCTCTGCATCACAAACGATTAGTGTTTCAAGGCATTACCCTGATTGAGTCCTCAAACCCTGCGTCAGCACCGGCGCACATCAGTAGTAGTCCGGATTTCCTCCATAGGAAATCTTGTTGGATACGCTTTTCGTGTATTTTCCTTGTGCTTCACTCCAGTTCTTCCTCCGGGCGAGGTTCAGCAATGGGCACGAGCCTGACTTATCAGTATTTTCCTGAATTATTTCATTATTTGGAGCAATGTGACCTTAAGCTTCCTCCAGCAACTTCTGCTTTCATTTACTGTTTGAAGATGTGGTTGAAAATGACTGAGAGACGTGCGCGTGAGTCAGTCGCCCAGAGCTTGAATATAGAGGGATTTAATTCAGCTCTGGAGAGTAGAGCTTACCGGAGCCCTAATTGATAATAATCAGGGGTCAGGCAATTTTGCCGGGTGGAATTGGACCCAGCACCTGCTCCGTGTGAATCCACATCGGGACGGGGCTCCCTGACATCTCTCTCTTCCCGCAGTGGCTCTCCCTTTTCACATTTCCAAGTCGCTCCAGGCGTGGTGTCGACCAGCCTCTTAGACAAAAGCCTTTGAGTCGATCTCAGACAAGACCATGAGAACTATTGTGTTGTTGACAATGTTCGGTCGTGTCCAAAGCTGCTGATATTGTGTCCCTGGGCTCATGTCTCTGTGTCGAGCAGCAGGCTGATGGAAAGCTGCTCCACAGCTGCTCACCCGGCGTGGCACGGGCCTGACTTTGAATAGCTGTTTAGATCAAGATGATTTTCCAGAGAAGAACCCACGAGAGTGTTGTAAGTAATAGACTATAGGCTATTATTGTATTTATTTTTTATTTTTTGACCATTTGTTGAAGTGATGTTTTGTGCTCCTGAGCAGCAGTGATACTCGGGAGAGAGCGTTTTCAAGCAGGTTTTCGGAGCGACCTCGACCAGCTCGGATGCTGTGTCGTGAATCGGTCCAGTTTGACTGTGTGACCACAGTTATGTGAACCGTGGACAAACGGAGGCGCGTGTGCGCTTTCAGTCATGCAGCGGTCTCGAGTGCGTCTCCCCTGGGATAAGACTTAGTCACAACACTTTCAGAAGTTCAAATTCCAGGGAAGCTCCTGCCACATGTTTTGGATGTTTAATTAGCCTCTGATTTAAAAAGTGACTCACATTTTCGCCCCGCCCCCCCCCCAAAAAAATCCATCAGTCATATTGTCTTTTCCTCTTGTTCTTAATTTGTATTTTTGTTTTTTTTCTGGACTGATGCAAATACATATATAGATGCATCCACTTTCTTTCCGCCTCCTCAGTTCCGGACTGCTTCTCTGTCCTGCTGGGGTCATTGTGGTATTTAGGGTCCGACAAGAGATCCATTCTTTGCGCCTCCCCAGTGCCTCCCAAGTAGTACTGCACCCGTCACACGCCAGCTTGTCTCGCCCAGTCGCCTCAAACCGCTCTGAAAAAAAAAAAAACCCCTCCTCAGCTGCAATGAGCCCTGCATCCTCCTTCCAGCCAACGGAAAAGCTGGATGTTGGAAAAACAACGCTGTTGACTTGTGGGGCTTTTTTTTTTTTTTTTTTTTTTTTTTTTTTTTTGCAGTGGACTCTAAATGTTTGCGTGTGATAAACCATCTTTGCCTCACTTTCTGAGCGAGAGCTCTTCTGTTAAGGACTCTTCACTTTTTCCTCCCTCCACTCTGGCTTTTCCTCTTGGCGCTCCATTCCGCAGAGCTGCCCCCGGGAGGATTGTGATTCGCTGTTCCTCCCAAGCCGGGAGGGAGTTTCCACGTGTCCTCCGCTGTGTCTGGGTGTCTGTGTGAGTCAGATGAGGTGTGTGTGCATGCTGCTTTAAGACTCAATGAGCATTGACAGGGAGAATCCACTTTAAGATTCAAAGAACACCAGCTAGGTTTCCCTTCTGCAAGCTCTTCAAAGAGCTTCTAGATTAAAGCCCGGGGCATCGAGGTAAGGCATGTTGTGGACTCCGTGTTTTATCTTCTTTCCCTTTTTGTTTCTACTGTTTTAATGGATTAGGGTTGCTTCCTGTTTTTCAGATGCTCAGATGTAGGTTCTGCTTGTGTTTACTCGTGTCAGAGCTGCTAAAATCCCTCATGTATCTCCTAGATGGCAGGTTCTGTGGTTTATGGAGCTCTTCGCCGTCTTAAGCCGCCAGCATGTGGCCTTGTAAATACAGCGACCTTTCACAGTTCCAGGTTTTTATCACTTCTTCTGATATGTTGCAGCATTTTCAGCTTTTCGTGGCCTACTCTCACTCCTTTTTAGAGCAAACCAACTTTTTTTTTTTTTTTCTCTAAACGTGCGCAGACATGGTCGTATGCCTGCACGGTGGGAATGCGTGGCTTGGAAGCATTCTCATTCCCTTGGCATCACACTAGAATAGCGGCGGCGGCGTACGTGTATAAATCTTTTCGAGGACTGCCATGTCATATTTGGTCTGGAGCCAGGCGCGGAGCTTCTGAATGTATAATGAAAAAGTCTAAAAGACACTTAACAAGCACTGTGATGGATGTTTGGTGGCTTTGGCTGGATCCACCAAACGGTAATATAAGCTTTCAGTGAGTGATTCATCAAAAGACATTTCCCCTCATAAGCAAACAACCGCGGGATACTTTAAATCTTGTTCATATGACAAAAACTCAGCAGGAGATGGCCTGGTCTTTGGCTCCAGTGACACAATTTTCTCTCTTTTATTCACGTCCTGTTTTTTTTTTGTTATTTGCGTACCGAAAGAACTTGTGGGCTGTTTTGCATAAGCTTGCAGGCTCTCCGTTCCTTTTAAGAGCTTCGCAGCAGCAGAGGAAAGTGATAAGAAACAAATGTCATGGGCTGTGATTTGACAGGAGGACAGCAGTCTGATTGCGTTAACGGACCCTACCAATAACAAATGACCTCAGACCTCTCAGCAGTGTAATTCAAAAGGCATAAAACCCTCACTGGTACCCATTTGTGTGAGCGTGTCCTGTTCCACACCTCTGTCTGCAGTTTTGTCGCCGTTGCTCATTGAGTTTGGATTCAGAGACGTGAGCTTCAGACTAAAATTCTTTGGGCTTTTTTTTCCTCCTGTTCAACAAATGCTCGGTTCTCCTCGTGAGGGGAAAAAGACGGTTGCATCCTTAAGACGTCATGCACCTGTCTATATCTTACCGACGTGTGGATGTTCCTCGTCGGCATCCCAGACGCAAAACACAGGCGGCGTCAGACTAAACACGAAGCTGACGTAGAAGTCACCCAGGGGGCAAAGTGGGAAGAATGCCAGGTCATGGGGCGTGTGGAGGAGCGCTGGGGTGGCAGTGGGGTCTTGGGCCCCAGAGCAGATGGCTTGCAGGAAGCTTCTTTTTTTTTTTTTAATTTTAAAGAACAGAGGCCTGAAGGAGAAGAGGGAGGGTCGGTTCAAGACGGGGCGTTGTGCTTTTGCAGCTAAAAGGGAAGACTTGTCTTGTTGTTCTGTCAAAACAGCCGCACAATGCGCCGGTTCAGCTCGTGGCAGAAGGCAAATATGTGTGTCTTTAGGTTTGTGTGTTGGCACGCCTTCGAGCCTTTCAGATTGCAGCCTCGCTTTGCCTGAATAAACTTTTCAAGAAAAGCGCCAGTAGTGGTGCTTTTTTATTTTTTTAAAGAAAGCAGTCACTGTGACAAGTTCGACTCCCGGCTTTATGTTGACTCCCGCTGGAGTCGGGAGCCGCTTTCTCCCAAGTTTGCATTCAGAAAGAGAATTGTTTAGTGCTCCCTGTTTCATGTGGAGGCATTTTCAGTCATGTTCTTGCCTTCGCTTCCCAGTCTTTGGATGCAAGAGGATTTTCTTCTGCTAAACTTGGCTCGTTGGGAAATTCTGATGTTCACAGACATCGGGAACTGACTGAGGAAGTGAGCCAAGTTTCCCACACGTTATTAAAGGAAAAGTACAAGTCTTTTAGAGCTGGAAAACTCAAGTGCAATTGGCTGTTTTTGCCGAGGCTTCATTTGGATTGTAGCTCAAGCAAAAGTTACTTTGATGGGTGGATTCGGCATCAGCTGTGCTCGATTTCAGTGCCTTATCCCTTTGACTGCTGACTAACGGAGCGAGCGTTTTTACTAATCCCCTGATCAGCTCAGAGTGATGGTTCAAGTTCATTACCAGACCTGCATGTCCTCAAGCCAAGTTTCCACTGGACTATCAAGTCCTGCTTCCCCCCGTTCGTTCAAAGCAGCTGCGGGAGGAGAGCATGTGATCCAGATCCAGCTATTGATCCATCAATCAATACAGCGACTTAATAACCAATGATCCAATGGCATCAGTACAAAATCAAACACATGTGATCCTATTCGATATATGTTTTAAAACAGCCTTTTATCATCTATCTTTATTATTATTTGGTTCTTGTGATTTCTTTTTTTTTTTTTTTTATTATTATTATTTTCTGAATTGAGCTGAATCAAACTCTTTCCTCGAACTGAATCGACAAGTAGTTAAATTGACGTGACATCGCGTCGTGATGAAACCTACTTGTGATGTCCAGCCAGATTGGCAGAGCGATATTTCCATTTTAGCGTTACGCATGCCCGGGCTTGTGTTTCAAAGCTTACCGCCATTGTTACAGAGCTTTCCCAGGAGCAAACGCTGACGCAAACTACGTGTGTGGACGGATTACGTTACACATATGACAGTCACCTTGACTCAAGATGCCACGAGGCGTCTGCTGCCTCGGCGGACAGAGCCTTCTGCACTTCCTTGCCCTCTGACGAATCTGGCAGGTAGGAGCAGAGGGAGGGAAAAAGAAAAACATGGTTCCAAGGATAAAAATAAACAGACGGCTAAACTGTAGCCGGCTTTGAAAAAGTTTCCCCCGAGTCCGACGAAAGGCAACGTCATTTATTTGCGGAGAGGTGGAAAAATGCAACATATGTTTGGGTTGGACAGCTGATTGGGGAAAGTTGGATTTTGAGGGATGAGGGAATCTTTTTTTTTTTAAAACGAGTCACACTGCTTTTCTACATCTCTCCTTTGCCTGAGGAAAATTCACTGAACATCTCCAGAAGTTTCTGAGGAAAGTTATGCGTCTCTGAGGCATTGAGATAATAAAAAAATGTTTGAATTGAGAAGTGTAGCAGGACAATGTTTTCTTTTTTTTTTTTTTTTTGTATTCAGCTGTTGCTATGATACGTCCTTCTCCATGAGAAGCAACGAGTCCTCTGCAAAACCCTGGGATTACCTCTTCTCTCTAACTTACACACCACTTATCAAGCATGGAGCTTTTGTTGCACAACGTAAATTACAGTGTGGCCAAAGGAGACTAAGTTGACGTCTTCCTGTGTGTTTCAGGTGATCCAGGTAAACAGAAGGATGGCTGTATGTTGAGAAATGAGGTGCATCTAGAAGCTCCCGTGTGAGAAGAGACTTGTTTAGAGAGGTGAGTCCAACAACTGCGTCCTTCACATCCTCCTCTTGCATGTGACCAATGATGGAATGTCACTCCCACTTCTTCACGGGGGGGGGGGGAGAAGAGTGTGTTGTCTAACAGTGTCACATCCCTTCCATATGTTTTTGAGGGGGGTTTGCTTAAGGTCATAATCTGCTTTGTGAGCTAATTCAGACTCAAAGTCTGTTGAAGGTTTGAACCTCCACCTGTTACGTAATCGCATCACTAACTGTAACGGCGACCGCCTCCTACGGGCAACAGATTCCCTCTGCAGTGTGTCTTCTCTCGCGCCGTAATAAAATATCTGTGTGGTCACGGCTCCCCGTCTTTAATGGAGGAGCGCTGTGGACAGTCTGGAAGTGATTTCTTTTCTTTTTTTCTTTTTTTTTTTCTCCCCCGCTGTCCTGAGGATTGTCACACATAACAACCATGACAGCCTAAAGCCTGTTCATCTCACTTGACTTTTCTATAAAGAGAATGGAAGAATGTCGTAAAATGACAGGCGGGGGGTAGACCTTTCCCCCTAATGACCAGATGTGATAGAATTACTTGTTGCTGTTCTCTTGAAAAACATGTGGGAGAGATTAGACACGGTGCTGTTTCGCACTGGGACCAGCTGCTGCACATTGAACGATCATGCGTGCGTTGATGGCATGACTTTATGAGGACCGGTAATGGTTCGAGAGTAAGGAGTTAATTTTTATCTGTCTGTTAAGCAGACCTCATGCTCTTGACATGTTTTTTATACAGACATTACACTACTGTTTTGAATCCCATGAATTATTTTCCAACTGTATAGTACTGGTGACAGCCTGAAGTCATTTCCTTTTTTTTTTTTTTTTTTTTTTTTCCAGGCCAGGATGGGAAATTCAGAGAGCCAGTACAGCATAGAGGGTCCAAAAGGAACAAGCCTCATCTTCCCTGGGAAACAGAAGCCATATTCATTGAAGCTCCGCTCAGCCAGAGATGATGTTCTGTCGCCGCATACGTGGTGGAAAAACTCCCCAGCGGGCTCTCGGTACAAGGCCAGGTGTGTTGGCCGCGGCTGTCTGTCCCCTCCTAAAAGCCGGCAGTCCTACTCGGCCCAGCACTGTAACTATGTCTCCAGAGGAGTGAGGGGCAGTCAGAGTGAGCATTGCTGGCATCGCTCCTCTGGGTGTGGTGTACGCAGCCGACACATGTCGGATGCCTATGAAGAGAATCCGTACGGCGCTGAGCTCAGTGGGCACATGCTGAACGGACACAGCGATGAGCAGGAGGCTTTGGAAGAGCAGAGCAGTCCAAGGGTGGTGATTAAGAAGGATGGTACACTCAGAGTGGAGTTCACCAACAGTTCAGGGAATCCCCTTGTCCTGGATGAGGCCTCCGGCCCTGTCCAGCTCCTCAAGTTCTCTCCCAATCTGGAATCCGCTTCCACTCCCAGCCTGCCTGGCTCCAGTGGTAGCAGACAGGATGATCACCACAGTGGTCCACCACCAGCTTCTACCTCCTCTACGGCCAGAACCAGCAAGGGAAGCTCACTGAGCTCCGAAGGCTCCTGGTATGACTCTCCCTGGGGGCCCAGCACAGAGCTGTGTGAGCAGGACCAGCCCTCCTCAACCAGCCGGACGTTAGTGCACTCTCTCATCCACCAGCTCGGCTCCTTTGCGGAGCAGTCCCCCCCCGTGTCTCTCACAGACCTTTACAGGGACCCCAGCATGGCTGTTACTTTTCCAACTGCCAAGGCCTTGTCCTCGCAGTTACAGGATTCTCCACCGGGCCGGAGGCAGCACCGAGCCTCCTTCGCATCTGTCCTGGACGTTCCCGTGGAGGAGGAATGCCCAGAATCCCGGCAGTACATGTCATACACTCTGCCCTGTCGCAGGTCCAAAGCCCACACGGTTACTGAGGGCCGACACCAGGATCAGACACGGAACCAGGAACTGACTGGCCACGACTTTGGCTTCCATAAAAAAGACTCCATCAAAAATCGCATGAGACGGTTCAGCGACTGGACGGGGAGCCTCAGTCGCAAGAAGAGGAAGTCTCAGGTGAGTTTGGGCGGCATTGGTTTGATTTTTGTGCCCACCCTCCGCAGTTTCACCCGCACGAGACACACAACCATACCATAGAGAAGCTGCTTGCCGTCCTGCTGTCGCTCACGCCTACTCCTCTTCTTAACTTCTGTAGCCCGACCACTGCTTGCCCCTAGACATTGCTGCTAGTACAGACCGTGTCCTGTCTGGCCAGGTTTTCTCGATTTCGAGCCGCAGCGGTCGTCCTGGCATGGCTGGGAACCAACCACCGTCCTGTGGTCCTTCAGCACCACAACACCACCTGTCTGAGGACAGGGCACCGTGGGGCGGCACAAAATTAAATTTGTACGGCAGCCAGCACTGAGTGTTGCTGTTTTTTCGTAGACGGAATAAGGATGGGGGCGACTTTAAAAACGATGCGAGACGCGGATGAACCTCAGAGGAGCAGTCGTCACGGGCAGAGAAGCAACTGTCAGGATGAGTTGTTCTGGACCGGGGTGCGTAAATATGATTCCGATTATTTCTGCAGCCGGATATTTTCATTCCATGTAACAGGATGTTTGCAAGTCAGGTTCAGATGGAGAGAATAAGGATGTCCATCGGTTTTCTAGGGTGCATGAACATCGGCACATTAAATACAAAGTCTTAAAGAGAGGTTTCCAGTATTTCAAATAGCCAATACTGCAATCAAAATCAAAAAATGCTGAGAAATTTAAGAGCGCGTGGAGTGGGGGGGGGGGCGTATGGGATACAGGCGTGGGTCGGGGGGAGAAGCTAAAAATGACCACAGCGTGTGTGCATGTTGCCTGCACTTGTTTGTAAGAGTCATGTGGTCTTTTTTTCTTTTCGTTTTGTTTGAGCAGATAGAGTTTGCATTCCTACCAGATTTACTTTCACGAAAACATTTGTTCTAGTCGCGTCTGAACCGGAGACTCTCGTGCCGTTGAGGCCTGAAAGCAATTGTTTCCCCATTAATTCGTTTAGCATTGCCTTGTAAAAGTTTTAGAGACTCGACTGTGCCAAGAGGATCGCTGTAAGCCTCCGAGAGGCTCTGTAGAGTGAAACTAAATCCTAGCCGGAGATTTAACCCCACCCCCTCCCCTAATGTTAATGAATGATTTATGGTTGTTCTGCTTGTTGGGAGCAGATTTTCTGGGCTCCCATCACGTTCCTTAGAGAGTAAATCTGCTAATAGGGATTTGTGCTCAGTCAGTTGGGTCTTGGAGAAAAACAAAGAGTAGAATAGGACAATTGCAGTATTCAGAAGGTATTTTCTACTGTGGTCTTGGGAGAATTTGTGACTTTCTATTTGTGCTCCCACAGCAGAGAATCCTCAGTGAAATATATAAGATACTCTGCACTGGCACCGTTTCTTGACCCTGCAGTGACAAACGCTGGCGAGCCGTGCCGTAATTTAGCCGTGCAAAATAACGGCTGGTTTGTGGAGCATGCTCGGGAATAAAGATGGCTTAAAGCTGCTCGAGTCCATGAACAACAATCGCAGCTCGCAATCATGACTCAGGTGATGGCAGTTCAGGCAAATGTTTGAAGTTTTTGTCTTTCTTGGGTCTAAATGTTCGTCTGTCCTTTTGGGGGAATTCGCTGCCTCCCCGGGGTTGGTCACAGTGGCTCCTTTCAGCAGGTCAGCCGGAAATCAGGAGTACCTCAAAAGCTCCAGCTGAACTTGAGGATTTGCAGGTCAAACCGTGACCCTGATGGCAAGACCGAGAACCAGCTTTCTAACAAAAAGCAGCTGTAGTAGAAAAAGGGGAGATGGAGGGTTAAACCTGGAGCTTTGCCCACTGGAGGACACCAGGGAATGCTTGAGAAAGTTCTGCCCTGTGCACAGTCGGCATTTTCCTACATCTTAACTAAACAAATCCTGTGTATGTTACGGTGTCGGGTGGACATTTATAGTAGCTAAACGAATGCTGTCCTTACATGAGTTCAGTAAGTTTCCTGCAAAGACTCCCAATTCCAAGTGTTCATTTTGGGAATTGGGAAGCTGCATCAAACCTCAAGTAATGTCAGATTGTCGTGAGCCCGGAGGGTTCCAACTTCCCAGCTGCCATCGAAGGCAATTCATGCCACTTTCTCAGTTAAGAGAAAAATTGAGTGGCTTTGAAGTAGGTCCGAGTGGTTTGGGTTGAAATTTTTAAAGTTTTGCGATGGCGTGCAGGTAATGGAGTAGAGGACATTGAATCCCCTCAGGAGCCTGCTGTATATGCAGACGGCTGCACATTTGAGCACAAATAGGTTACGTTTCGTTTAAACGTAGATGGAAATATTCCGGTCTAGGATTACACAACCCAAATTGACATCCCTCACACTCTGTGTTTTCTCAGGAGACCAGTTACAAGGACCTGGGCGATGCTTTTGACAGTGGGGTTGATGGCCTGACCGCAGACACCAGTTCCCCCTCCCAGGTCTCCAGCCTCTGGTTCCCTGGAGCTGCCAGGGCCCAATCCTCAGGAGCCATTCACCAGACGACCAGCGACGCCCTCCGCCAGAACATCTATGAGAACTTCATGAGGGAGCTGGAAACGGGCGCCGGACAGGGAGGAGGAGAAAGAAGAGATCCGTCCACTGGCACAGAGGAAGGAGAGAGCAGCAGCGAGTCTGCCGAGGGCTCCCTGGAGCAGCTGGATCTTCTGTTTGAAAAGGAGCAGGGGGTGGTCAGGCGGGCTGGTTGGCTTTCCTTCAAACCACTCGTCACCCTGCACAAGGACAGGAAGCTGGAGCTGGTGACCCGCCGCAAGTGGAAACACTACTGGGTGACCCTGAAAGGTGAGCTTGATTCTCATCTGTGAGGCGCTGGGTGAAAGAGTTGGTTCGTACATATTTCCTGTTTCCATAGTTGTTATTACATGTGTTCCTGACGTTCCTGCTCTTAACTGCTGCCGGTCTTGGTCTTAAAAAAGAGATTTTAAATTTAAATTGTTTAAAAGATGAGCTCCCATTTTTTTAATCCCAGGGTTTTCCACTTATTCTTGACCATCTCGGATGACATTAAATGACTTTTAATGCTTTTGTGGAATTATGTTGCTGCTTCTGACCATAATCACAAAATAATACCGCCAAATCTATGCGGTTTGGCTTTTATGACACTCCTTTCACAGAAGAAAAAAATGATTGAATTCCCAACAGCCTTTAGGGAGCATGTCAAACATGACCTTTTTTTTCCTTCACTGCAAGTTCCTCATTCCTATTGGAAGTTTTTAATTTTTTTGTTTTCTTTGCACCTTTTACAATCTGAAGAAACTTGTCAACATTTAGATTTACTCCCATCTCTAAATTTCCTTTTCCTCCCTTCTTCCAGGATGCACATTGCTGTTCTATGAAACGTACAGTAAAGGCTCTCCAGAACAGGAGTTGTCGCCCCGCTACGCCCTCTTGGCCGAGGACAGCATCGTCCAGGCTGTCCCCGAACACCCCAAGAGGGAGAACGTGTTCTGCCTGAGCAACTCGTACGGAGACGTCTACCTATTCCAGGTGAAGCTCATCAGCGGACACGCTGCTCCTGCTTGGAGCAGTCACTCCTGTCATTCCTCACTGGACATTGTGCATACTGACCTTACGCATGTCTTCTAAATCCACAACCAGCTTCAGCTCGACATCCAGTAAATAGCTCTGTGCGGAGTTCGGCGATCCTCTAGAGGATTGCGAGGAGAATCATGTCTTTGACGCAGAGATAATCCGGGTTTGATCTGTGTTTCTACTGACATGAGTCATTTTCATTCAGAGGGATTCAACTGATTTCTCAACCAATATGTCACTGTCATTATAATAACAATTACCACAACGTGCTTTATAGAGGAAATAAATGCATGTTCATGCGTTTTCATACTGTTAATCATGCTGTCTTTTATTGATCCGGAAAAGTCCCAGTGAGTTTTATTGAAATATACAGTAGAATAATACAAGAGCGGCGTGCTGGGAATCCCGGCAGATTTATCGGGTGTCTAAATGGAATCTCGTCTTCCCGCTCTATTGAATTCCTGTTTCTTTGATCTTCTAGGCCAGCAACCAGACTGACCTGGAAAACTGGGTGACGGCCATCCACTCCGCCAGCGCCTCGCTGATGGCCAAGCGCCAGGGGAAGGAGGACACGGTGCGTCTGCTGCGTAGCCAGGTCCGCGGGCTGCTGCAGAAGATTGACATGGATGGAAAGATGAAGAAGATGGCGGAGCTGCAGCTCACTGTAGTCGGCGACCCCAGAAACCGCAAGGCTATCGAGAACCAGGTGAGGCGGTGTGGATGGGAGCACATACTCGAGGGCATTTTTTTTCTTCTTCTTCTTTTTGCAGAGAATCTGCAGGATTACTTGGTGTTTGCTGATTTTAAAAACATTGTCTATGTGTCATTATTTTTCATGACGTGTGAAGCAACCATATCATGTGCCCTACTTAATTTTTCTTTATTTGGCGGCTGCGGTGGTGAGCCAGTGCTTTATTTTTGTCTGTGAGTGGGTGAATTGGCCTAAATGCATCAATCCCCAAATGTATCTCACGGGGCCCAGGGGAGCAGCGCGTTCCCCGGGCCTCAGATTGAGATTCCAGATGTTTCTTGGTAATAGGCTCTCAACATGCATTATCCTCTTCTGTGTCTTGGTCACAGCCTGGGGGTGGGGGATCCAAAGCACTCAGCGCCGCGCTGCAGCCCACAAACAGCAGATTACACATTGGCGGGAATAGGCCTGTAGATTGGCGAGAGCGTAAATACTTTTACAAGAATTTAATGGAATGCCGTGGAATGCTGGGGAATCTGAGCTGCCTTTTCTTACCTGCGATTCAGATGGTCGCAGGGGGAAGTTGTGGCGCACTCCCTGCTGAAGGTGCTAGAGAAGCTAAAGTGCGTTTACTTCGGGAATTAATTTTAAGTTGGGGATAAAAGAAAAGTTGTCATGAAGAGCAAGCAAGAAAAAAAAACGCAGCAAAGCCCACTGCAGCGGTGACCAGCGGAGATGCTGGCGCGTGAAGGCTTCAGCGATGACACGGTTGTGTCTGTTTCCAATCAGCCAGCGTGCCACCTCAGAGAGACAGGCGGGGTTGGAGTGAACGATAGGGTCAGACGTCGTACGGGGCTGCGCTCTGATAAAGGTGCCTAGAGGCTGATGATAGATTTAAGGTTTTGGTAAGGTTGTCTAGCACCAGCAGGGCACTACTTTGATGTCCCCGCCTACCCCCACCCATGTCTACTGAAATCAGTGCCAGTAGACCGTGTTTGAAGTCTGCTTTTGCCCCCTTTTGAACACACACACACACACACACACACACACACACGCTATCAAGTTGCACCGACAGACTTATCATGCATTAGGGGTTTTTTTTACAGAGATGGGGGGAATAAGAAGAGATGAGAATCTGTTTTAAGAAAGGCTTCTGCTGAGCTTAATGACTAAAATGGGTGTAAATAAGTTGTGCGTGCAGGCCAGATGGGCCCAAACTTGCTTTGCTTTTTCACAGATCTGACTTAATTGTTTCTCTTTGTTTACTCAAAGCTGCTTAAAGCTTTATGAAAAAGATCATGCGCAGGATATTTTTACTGCATCGCTGAATAAAGAGACACGTATTACACTGTTGACAGACTCTTAGAGCCCTGATGGTATGTAAATCAAAAGTATACAAGGATTTTCAGCCATATACTTAGACTTCAGCTGCTTCCGAATTTGTCTTGAGCGTATTGGATTAAATCAGTTACTGTACATCTCTCCTAAAGTCGTCTTCAAACTACTCCGCGGATTCAAATCACAGTTCAGTTTTTATTTAATGATCTAAGACTACCAGAGTAAACAAAATGCTGTGGTGCTTTCTCACATTGGGATATGTAATGTCTTAAGTTGAAGCCACATTGAGATTCAGAGCAAACAGCAGAACAGTTTAATAAAATGTCAACTTCCCTTTAAAGTGATTTAAAAAAGTGCAGCCGAGCAGAAATGGACAAAGGGACGAGTATGTGCATGTGTATCAGGATCGTATCATAAATGGGTTTGTTGTTTTTTTTTTAAACAAAGAGGGCACATCCCAGACTGGTCTCCGAATGGTCCAAGTCAAAAATTGGGAATATGTTAACTGAGACCACGTGCGCAGCTACATGCATAGTTTTTCTCGTAGTTATTACTGTGCAAGGTTTTCGTTGAAGATGATCGTAAAAAAAAATCCGCTCCCACTTTGCTCCCTAATCCCAAAGAATCAGCTGGCGGGAGTGAAACCCAGTGGGACTACACCATGGGGCGTGCTTTTGTAAATGAACTCTCAGATCTATGAAAGTTAGTGGTTATGGAGCGTTGTTTAGGTTGAGCGTTCCCATTAAAACCAGTCTCCAGCCAGTTTCTTATAGCTTATATAGTGCAAATGGGCAAAGGTGAGAGGAACTGTGAACTGGGAAGGTGTGGCATGTTGATGGGGGGGATCTGTTCAGTGTCTCCAGTCTCTCCAGATGTCGCTGACAAAACTGCGCTTGGATTTGCTGCACATACAAACGCACTCACACCCACACTCCTCTGTCAGATATGCAGTCATCCGTCGCTATCAAGCCTCCATGAGGTCATACCCTTCCCCTGCACCAACATCTGCAAGCAATTGCAGCTTGAATGACCGCAATCATCTGACCCTGGATCTCCTTTGATTCGCAGCTGCCGACCCCCTCCCCAACCCTCCGAGCGCTCCTTGCTCACTAACCACCCAAGCGACAAATTCACAGGCGAGCCTTCAAACAAGTCTAACAAATGAATATTCTTCCTTTTCCTTCAGATCCAGCAGTGGGAACAGAACCTGGAGAGGTTCAACATGGACCTCTTCAGGATGCGCTGCTACCTTGCCAGTCTGCAGGGGGGGGAGCTGCCCAACCCGAAAAGCCTGCTAGCCATCGCCAGCCGCCCCACCAAAAGCACTCTGGGTCGCCTGGGGATTTTCTCCGTCTCCTCCTTCCACGCACTGGTGAGGAAGCTCAGGGCGGACATGCAGAGAGCAGATAAATGACTAGAGAGCTGAGGCTGCAGAAAGCGATCAGGAACCCGGAAACATGTCCTGTTTTGACTGTTTGTGACACTTTAATTTTAACGAGCTTGATCTGTAATGACCATCTAGAAGATCTACCTTGCCCAGCTCACAAACCTGCGTCAATGCTCGATGGCGGGCATTTCTGGCGTGCCACCATCATATCGATTAAAAAAAAAAAAAGCAGCTTAGTTCGCCAACGGTTCGTGGATACCCACACCGGCACAGTCAGGTCAAATGTGTGTTGGCGGGCTTTGTTGCTCGCGGTACTGATGGTCGTACTTGTGTTCAGATCTGTTCCAGAGACGAAGCCACGGCCAGGAGGCGCTCGTTGTCTCTGACCTGCAGACAGCGCAAGAAAGGCCTGTTCTCCTCTCTTAAAGGTCTTGACAACCTGACTAAGAGAGGCCGGGACAAAAGACCCTCGGTATCGCAGGTATTTATTAAAAAACACAAACTTTTTTTTTTTTTTGGTTTGTTTTTTTGCAAAATAGACACTAAAATGCCACCATTATTGGTTTCTTTATATATTTTTTTTTTTTTTGCGGTCAAACATGGTTCAGCTCTCCTCCCTCAGGATGAAAATGTACTTTACGTTAGCTTCGGCAGTTTGAAGATGTCGGCGCACGCTGTAAGTTTTTAATGCGATGCTTGCAGCAAGCTCGTGGGCAACCGATTTAATCAACAAGACCTCCGCCGAGGCCGCAGCATCCAGGTCTGCTGACATTAAAAATGAATGGCTAAGTTGGGCCGTGCCACACCTCTGCTAAAATCTTTGCGCAAATCCACAACTATTAAAGCAACCCTCCTTACATTGACGTATAAAAACAAACCCAAGTAACCACTTAACATCCTCTTCAGAGGCGGAGAGAAAATAGACGATGTAATAAGATGAGGGATTGCATAATGAGCTTTATGCCCGGATCTCTGTGTCCTTGTTACAACGTTGGAAGCCTAACGGCAGCACTCGGGCCTTGAGGTGACACCGTATAATCCCAGAATGATGAAACCCTCCTGGAAATGTTGATTAGCAGATTCAGGATCGCCCGCCTCGTGTGTTCGGCAGTAGGGGAGCTGGTTTGCACAAGAACACACAGAGCATAAGCATGCAAAACTTTATAAGTAAATGTGCAGACGCATGCTGTACATTCACGCTCGCGTTCATGCACTCTCTGGGGACATGCCTTTTTAAATTTGTTTCCTGGCCCCCTCAGAGCATATTTTTGCACATTTGTTACTGAAACTACCTGAAATCATGTTGCTGCTTTAGCCTGCTTGCACGTAAACTGCTGCTGTTGGCATGAAAGAGGGGCAGGAAAATTGTTGGGCTCGTGCAGCGGTTTCAGCACATTTTAGCCCCGTGGGAATTTTTTTTTTTTTTTTTCTATTAATCAAAAACACATAAGCTCTGGCGTTGGAGTGCAAACCTCCCATCGACACAAACGCATGGGAGCATTCCTTGCCCAGGTGCAGAGGGGGAAACTCTGAATCCTCTCAGGTTGGCAATTAGACTCGAGCAGGTGCTTATTCATCGATACCGAAGGAAGGGCTTTGGAGAAAGTATTTCATGGATCTCTGGTCATTAGTTGCAGCTCCAGAAATGAAGATGCAAATATTAATGCTGTGACCTCTTTCTGGTTTTTCTCCATTGTTTCGGAGCTGGTGCAGTTAGTCAGGAGTCGGGTCTTATGTACTCAACAATACGATTGTGTTCCCTGTGATGCTTCGCTCCCTCTTCCCTGCCCGATCACCAACTCTGTGATGTCAACGCGTTCGCATACATGCGCGTCCGTCAGCATGTAGGTATGCATGCAGCGTTGTTTTTTGTTTTTTTTTTTTTTTTACCTCGGGAACTCCAGCGGGCCGGCGTAATGAGGCACAGTGAACGTTTTGTGGCGCGGAAGACCAAGGTGGCACCGCAGCACGCAGATGAATTATTAAAAGCCATATGTGGTAGATGGCATTTTCCACACTTTCTCCCCAGCCCCCACAGACACCAGCAGATGGTTGGTGTAAAAGACGCTAAATATTAAACACCATCCCCCCCTTTTTTTTTTTTTCTTTTTCCCCCCTCTAAGTTCCCCTTCTCTTACAAGATCTTTTAAGTGTTTTCTGGCGCTTTTTTTTTTTTTTTTTGTCTTTTAGTTAGTTTAATAAGGACGTACCGATGGCTGCTGCAAAGTGCAGCCAGGGATTTTCAGCGTTGGACATCTGCTGTTTGCGTGGCTTCTTCACAAGAGTTAATTGTTGTACAAGTTTTCATTTCCACTGATTGAAACTAGCAGCTTATCAAACGACAACATCAGCTCTCGTGTAGCTCTGGCGAGAGACGCGTCCTTCCTTCTGGAGGATTTGGACAGCAGGTGGCAGAGGTCCGGCTTGCCTTCCCAGGTTGCTGCACACCAGCACCTTGCACCTAAAGTTCCTCTCGGTTTTCCATTTTCTGATCTGTCTGAGCAGAGCTACAGTAGGGAGCTAGCCGTCCGTTGGCTTTGGGAAGTAGACCAAAGTCTGAAGATTTGTGGGGGAGCTGGTAAAGCTTTCTAAAATTAGACAGTTTTACGGCGAAGCAGCACTCTGTTTACAGGCTCTTTAGAAACGTACCCATGCTGAGGGAGGGAGGGAGTCTGGAGATCTAAGGTCAGACGACGCATCTCGCTACCGAAGCCAGGGAATGGAAAGCTTCTTTTTTTTTTTTTTTTGGTTTTCCATAAATAATTTATTTTAAGTATAATTTTCTAAGTTACGCGGGTTACTTCTTTGTGCCACTTTTGAGTCTTATTTTGCATATACTTGGGAGGAAAACATTCTGCTTGAGCTCAGTTACATATCCTTGCAGCCTCCTTTTTTTTTTTTTTTTTTGTCCTGTTACCAGCCGTACCACCTGTCTTGCTGCTTCTGCCCGGCAACAAACTGTTAGAGCACAAACCCGATAACTGCAGCCTGTTGGAGGGCCGATGCCACATCCTCATGAATGCAGCTGTTGACTTATCCGGACAGAGCAGCAGCAGAGATCAGGCTGCGGAAGCTAGAATATTTGAAGATATTTCAGCACCAAAGGGTGGTTGTGAAAGGGGGAAGTCTTGTCCTCTCATCTACCATTGGACTGCCTCTCTCTTTCATCTGTCTGCAACACAGAAACCACTAGATGTCCATGCACATTCCCTCTGGTCTCACTTACACACACACACACACACACAGACTGCATATTTCCATCATTGCACCTTCAAAGGCTGCAGATCCCGTTTAGAAGCAGTATCAAAGTGCTGCACTCGCCACAAGTAGCTTTTAATTAGCCACCTAAGCTACGAGCACGGTGTTTGTCTAATATTGTGTTGCTGAAGCAACAATTATGACTGAGTCAGTCAGTGTGTTGCCCCCTCGTCTCTGCTTCTTACCGTCTGCCTCATGATTTCAGATCTTTGAAAGCGATGCTGGAGGTCAGATGTACGCCCTGCCTCCCAGAAGCTCTGAGGTGAGTCAGAGAATCCACTAATTTAGTCCACGATGATCTGAGGACCTTTTGATGTGCAGCAAAAGCCAATCTGCGGCGCAGCTGTCAGTTAGAGCATGAAGTGGCCGCGGCAGGAACAGGTCTTCTGCTACTTTGGCCTCTGCCGTCTCTCGTGGCTTTGATAGTGGGCTGTGTAAGGATATTTTTATGCATCGAGTGTATGTGTCTTGTACCTTGTACAGGATCAAAGCAGATAAACCTTTCATGTTGATCTGCAGGTGTCTACAAGATAAACAGTATTTTGAACAAGAGAGTTTTAACTTAGTAAAACTAAAAAAAAAACAAAAAAAAACTGGTTAACAGGAGTTCAGCATGTGTCGCAATTGAGTTGATGGAGTGCGTATTCGGCCGAGGCGTGTGCTGCAAGCGGCCAGATATTAGTAGATCATTGGGTGGTTGCATATCTGCAGAAGCAGAGTGTGAAATGTTTCTGTCAGTCAGAGCTCAGCTTGCCCTCAGACGGCCGCATCTTTTCACCCATTAGGTCAACGTTTTTCATTTTCCACCTCGACATCTGGGCAACAGGGAGTTGCTTGTGGTTGACGAGCACATTTGCAGGTTCCTGATGTTACTTTTGGGAGGTCTAGTTGAACGGTTCACGTGTGTTAATGTTGAAGAAAAGCACAGTTTTCCTGAGGCTGCACAGTCATGTGCCTAAAACGCACAGTTTTAGCTGCCGTCTCTTTAAGGCGCCTCGCTCGGATGATTCTGCTCAAGCTGACGTTGTTGAAGTTTACAATCGCCGCTTCTCCCTTGTTTGAGGCTCACCAAACTAGCAACTGGAGAAGAATTATTTAGACATTTTACATGTTCGCTGTCCACTGCTACTGACATTTTACCTCCAGTGTTTCTCTACGTGACTGTAAAACGCTGTTGATCTCGTCTCTGAACTCTGAATTAAAAAAAAAAAAAAAAAAAAACCCCAAAAAAACAACTGTCTAATTTTCTTGAGTCGCATTTACAACAAAGTTTTGTTCTTCACATCCTGCATGGAAGCTGAGGATCATCTGTTCCTGTCGTTCCCGACGTTCAGAGTCTGTCCATGGTAGAAAAAGTGGGACGTGTCCCATCTAAGACATCATTACACTGACGGCAATCCCACGGCTCCCGGCATGAGGAAAGAATGAATCTGCTTGAACTGGATTGAGGGAAGAAAAATAAAACAAACATGCATTTTGCTGCTTTTGTTTTTTTTTTTTTGTACGTTTTTGTGTTTGCTTCATCCGGATGTGATGATATTTTACAGAAAAAAAGAGGTCAGTGGACACAAAGCATAATTATTACTAAAAAACACTAAAGAAGAAGGTGAAGCAGCCAAAGAGACAACTGTACATAAGCGGTATATTTCAAAATTTAAGAGCCAAAGCTGTGCATGGTAAAACAGCTTCTGTTTGTCAGCTCAGTCAAAGTATGTATTTGAAGTCAATACGCCGCCGAGCTTGTTTCCAATGACCTCAGAAAGCCAATGTCTTGTCTTGATGAAATGCAACGCTGAACGATGACTAGAATGGGCACTTTGAGATGATGACAGATGGGCGTTGTGAAGATGATGGTTTAACAGGATGCAGTGATTCACTGTGGGAGTCTGCAGTCAATAAAAGCTCCCTGACTGAAGGCCTAGAAGCAGACTCTGAGCAGGAAGTGGTTTGGGAGAAACAATAGTGGCTTTTCAACAGGTCTCTGCTTTAATGTTGATTAAAACGAAATGGCTTCTCTTTCACGTCAGTGTTCAACCCCCCCAGCTTTGGATTCAAGTGTGCAAAATGGCTGCGGATGAGGACTAAGAAAAGTGACGTTGGCACAGCTGCATCGATGTTTGTTTGTACATACAGTTCTTCCTTCCTGTCTCCACGACTTTGTGCCGGTCGGACCGCTTGGGTTTCAAATCCCCTGAATTACTTTTAATAGGTATTCACCTTCCTCTAATCCTTTGCAGCAAAGGCTAGATCTGCCTTTGGTGTTTTCTGAGCCCGATGTCGCTTCCACTGAGAAACAAAGACGTAAATGGTGTACAAGTACCGTGGGCTTCTTGTAGAGGTTTGAACTCGCACCGACTCCTGCGTTTCCTCAGATTGCCGGTCCGACCAGTACTCCTCTAGTAAAAAAAAATCCTTAAGTTTTGCATTAATTAAGTTGCGCTTATTTTGTTCATCGTTTAAAACGACTTGCTGATATTTAAGAGAACCAGATTTGCTTCATGGATGTTTTTGTTCAGCAAATTTGAGTGTAAAAATTGTAGTTTGCAGTCAAGTTCTCATCCTTTTTCACGTTCCTTTCCTGCGCTGGTTCCCTTTTCCTGGGTCTTGACCAGGAGTGGGAAGAAGAGTCTTGGGTGGAGCTGGAAAGAAATGAAGAGTAATGTTTTTTTTTTTTTTTTTTTTTTTAATAGATGAACTGACAAAAACTGCATTCAACTTGTTTTTCGTAGCCGGTGTATTTGGGACAGGGCTGTGATGTTTGTGTTGCTATGTGGAACATTTAAGGGTATTTTTGTGCAACGTTCGTTCCTTCACGGTCAGGCTTTAGAAAAATCCCGTTTGGAGGATAGCTTGCTGGGATTTTTTTTTTTTTTCCATACTTGAGGGGAAAGACTAGAGCATTGAATTATTTGGTTGGGCGCAAACATAAATAGCATCCACACGCTTGGCCACACAGAGCACTTGTTGAAGTGCGGCGCGTGTCTGGACCGTCGTCTTGGCAGCCGGTCGTGGAACCGGGCAGCAGCCGAGCTGTTCCCCAACCATGAATGAGTGTACAGTGTTGCTCAGTATCCTGCTCAGGGCAGTGCAGGAAACCAGATTTGAGTTTTCCTGGTTGCCATGCCGCCGCTTTGACATGACCTCACACTCTAAAACGGTGCAGGCAGGACTCGGGTGTTTAAGGGGACATATTTGGTAAGAACCAACTGTCAAAGATATTGAAATAAAAAGGAGGCGAATGTTTGTGTGCTGGGTGCGTTTGTGTGTCGATGAGTAACGGTCTGAATAAAAGACTTCTACTCGTCCCTTTTTAGGCTGCTTGGCTGGCAGGCAAAAATGTCTTTTTCCTCTTCAAATGATTCATCAACAGCAAGCAGCTCGTCTCTGAAATGGACACAAAAGCTCAGATAAGTCAGAGTAGAAAAAAAAAAAATCAAATAAAAACCCAGACGAACACCACTCTCCGTTTTTATGATCACATGATGCATTTGAAACATTTGCAATTATCCTTCTTCTTGGTCCCATGTCTCAGTTTGAAGTTGGTGTGGTCAGTACATTCGGTGCGACGAGGCCGCTCCTCGTGATCTAGAGTAATTGATAATTGTGGTTTTAGGCTGCAGTGTGTTGCAGCCTCCCTCGGCTTCACATCGCGGCGGTGGTGATTACCACCAGAGACAGGGAGTCTCAACCAAAAGCCCCAAATGGCTGCCTGTGAGGCCGACTAGTGGGCCGACCCACCCCCCCCTCCCCACCTTAATACCCAGCTCAAACCTCGCTCCTAATGCCTCAAATAATGCAACACGTAATTACCTCCAGAATTTCGGTCTGATTCTGAATTAAATCGTCCCTATACATCGCTTAGGGGTGGGGTGTGGTGGGGTGGGGGTGGACTGCTGCAGATATCATCTGGATGTCTAGACCTGCTGCTTGGCTCTCGCCAGTCCTCTTGTGTATACGGTCATTATGACGAGTATAATGTTGAGCAACTGCAGTCTATGTTGTCAAATGAATTTCGGAAAGGCTAATTGTATGACATCTTTGCTCCATTGCTTGATCCACAGCCAAGCATTTAGACTAATGGACCCGTATTGATCTGTGTGCTCTGTCTCACCCGCCCCTCCCTTTCTGTCTTTACCTCCCTCTTATCCTCGCTGCTTGCCCTCCTGTATCCTCCTTTCTTACCTCCCTATTCCCATCCCGGTAGCAGAGGCTGGACGTGTTGTCCAGCATCTACTCCATGTCGCCCCCCGAGGGTGGCCTTTGGGACGGTGTCAGCGGTGCCACGGACCTGCCGATGTGTGTCTACACGCCAGACGGCCTGACAGTGCAGGTTCCCGTCAGAAGAGACCAGACAGTTGCCGACCTTCTCTGTGCAGCCTGCAAGGTTGGGTTTCAATGAAATGACATGTCACCACAGCGAGAGAACAACTTTTTTTTTTTTTTTTTTTTTTATTGTGGACATTTGATTGCACATCAAGCACAGAAATAAATAGTCAAATAATTTTAGTATTAATCTGCAGCAGCAGATCGAGATAGATTATAAATAATTAAAATAACACATCCTCATGTAATGTTTGACTCTACATCATCCCTAATGAGCAGCTGCACGTAAATACAAATTCAACATGCGTGCAGTCCCTGGGGCATTTTTTTCTTTCTTTCCTCGTTTTATAGTGTAAAATCTGCAAATACTTCCCAGTTCGGCTGCACGGCATCTGCCAGGCGAAGTGCAAATGGCCCTGAAATATGTCAGCTTATTTTGTGTATTCAGGCCGCTGACCATGGGGTCTGTCTTGTGCAAACAGGTGAAACAGCTCGACCTGGGCTCGCACTGCCTCCGGCTGCGCAGGCGAGTCGGACAGGATGTGGAGCTGCGATACGTGGCTCCTGGCGAGCTCCTCCTCAATTTGGTGAGAGGGCCAAACACCCAAAGTCCCACCTGACTTCACAGAGCTCTCCGTTATCTTCTCTTTTCTTTATTGTGTATTGATTTCCTTCACGTCGCCCCGTAGGTCAGCGATCAGCTGGAGGTGGTCCCTGCTAATGTGTTTACGCTGCACATAAGACGGCTGGACAGCACCGCAGACTTTGGTGAGTCCGCTGTGCGCAGACGGCTCAAAGCCAAGTTGTTTCTGGAGTTTGACGTGCGCCTTGTGATCTGTTGGCATCCCTTCCTACCAGGTTTTGCGGTAACAGGACACATAGATGGTCAGAAGAACAGCAGGATTTTTGTCAGTGAAGTGCTCCCCGATGGCCTGGCCTTCAGTGAAGGTTCACACCTTACTCCTAAATCACCAGCAGCAGTTAAAACACAACTGTGCAACCATGCCACCTCTTCTTCTGAAACGCAATTGCCTGTGCATTCAGGTCTCCGAGCAGGTGACGAGATCCTGGTGCTGAACGGCCGCTCTGTGTCCGGCCTGGATTTGGCGCTGATCCAGACTCTGTTTGCAGAGCAAACCCTGCACCTGAGGCTGAGGCGGGACGGTCCTGCGCCGGTAGCCATGGTCCCTCCCTGCAAACGCGATCAGGAGGTTCGCAGCAAACACCACAGAGCCAAGTCCTCATCAGGTGTGTTCATCGCCCACAGACGGACGGGTTGTTAGTGAGAATAAAAGCCGTCGATTTTTCTCCGGTGGAAGTGAAGTTCCACTGCGGGTAAACCCAGTAGGGATGTCTGGCATGTGCTGTCACATCCTGACCTCAATCGCAGTGTGTCACTCTTTTTCTTGTCTTTTTAAAAAAAAAATATATATATATATACCTTGTGTTATCAGAGTAGGGACCTTAGTCACATAAGTTATGGTCTGTTGCTCACATCAACAGAAACTGGTCATATCGTGAGTAGTTAAGCCACCTAAACCACAAGACGCCCATCACGCTTCCGTTTTAGTCCAGATCTCCACTTCCCCAGATGATGCAGTGTTTCCTTCCTGCTATTACCAAAAAAGTGAAAAAAGTGTTAAAAAAAAAAAGCAAATAAAGGACAACGTTTAGATGAGACTTAGCAGAGCAGCAAGACATTTGATGTCTGAATGCAGAATCTAGGAGCTCATTTTCTCTTTGAATGTAAAGTTTCCTGTCTGCTTGGCTGAACGTCATTGCTTACACGCGGTGCCTGAAACGGTGAGCTCATCGGCGTTGCCGCACAAGCTGGTACCAGCTGGCACAGGGGCAGTTCGCGTGCAGCCTGTGCGGTAAAAGGTAAGGACGGTTCAGCTAGAAAAATCTCATCTCTGGTCTCGCCAGCAATTTGATGTTATTTTTAACGACAAAGCGCCGTAACAGATCAGAGTTGCAAGGGTTTTACGGGGCGAGGACTCAACATAGGCGGTGAATGTAACGTTTCAAACTGTTCTTTGTAAGATTTGTGTTTATCTGTGCTCGTTTTGGACTGTGATGGAGACGGCAGCTGGCTGTCTAAGGAAAGGTACGAGTTAAAAACTTAAAAATAAGATGCTGTAAGTTTGTGACTGAATTTGCATCACAGCTACAGAAGCATTCCTCTAACTGCTGCAGATACTTTTACTGTCCTCCCAAATGTACAGGGGATTATTTTATTCGTTATTTTGCATTAAAAACAAGAGTCCGTCTCAGAGAAAGTGTTCAGCGTCATATTAATTATAGCAATTCATTAGTGTTTTTTCCAGTATAGACATAATTGAACACAAAGGGATTAATGACTTGAAGGCCTCATTACTGCAGCTGGTGTGATCAAAGCGCCTGCAGTTTCCCTCTCGGTCTCTAGAGGGCGCTTGGTCCCAGGCAGGTTGATAAAGAGGCAGGGTGGTAAATGCCCACTGTGGGCGATTTAACACTCATCCTACAGAAAATAAAACGGAGGACATCTGTCATGTGGCTGAATGAAACCAACATGATAGATCTGATATTGAACTGCTATTATTTTTGACACAGATTGTCACTTCAAAATGTGAAGTTCAGTCTCCGCAGAAGGTTTTTCTGTCGTCGCACTGGCCTTCCTCCCACTTTACAGTCAAGAATAATGATTTATCTCATGCCAGTTTCTAGACACTTTGTCTTTTTGAAACGTGAGTTTAAAACGCTCATTTTTCTTTTGTTTTTTGTTGTTTTTTTTAAAATCCTGATTGATAGTTAACATGCAAATATATTTTATTTAAAGAGATTTTCAAATGGATTAGCAGAGAACTTGATCGGCTTTTTGTATCCCTCAGACAATGAAAGAGATAACAGTCTTTAATTAGGACTGCCGAGTTTGTTCTTTTTTTTTTTTCTTTCTTTTTCTTTTTTGGGATAACAGAACGCCCTGAATGCCATTTTTACTTTGGAGATATATTTAAGCTCTTTGCAGGCGCCCATGTTGGTCGCAGACTATAACTAGTCAGCGTTACTTGTGTTTTGTGGTTGGAAGGATGAGCTTTAGTTAAAACCACTGAAGGGAGGGTTCAGAGTGTGTGGCATGCAAGCACAAGACACACACACTAACGGGCAACGGTGACACTCTTCCTCCTCCTCCGTCTCTCCAGATGTGTGTGCTGCAGCTGACGGTGGAGAGCCCCTCTGCGTAGGACTGGAGAATGGTCACTCCCACTGCGCACACAGGCCTGTTCAGCACAGCAAGGTAGGAGGAGCTCGAATGCTGGAAACGCTGTATTTTGTCCACACATTGTACCTCTCATTCCTTCTAGGTTTGTGTGAGCTGGAGGAAAAAGGAAAAGAACCAAACTGCGCTCGTCGCTGTGGGTGTATGCCCACTCGTGGCAGCTGTGAGAGGCTGTCAGACACCAGACTGGCACCAGTCCGTGTCATTACCATAATTAGGATACTCCATCACAGCCATTGTTATAAACACAGCTTATTACTGGCATGCAGACAGAGAGATGAAGCCGCGCCGTGCAGCACTCCCACTGCATGCATGCACATGGCAACCTGCACCGGTAACAGAAAACCCAGGAAAAGGTTTAATGTCACCTACTTATTTTTTTTATTCCAAATAATTCATATAGTCATATTTGGCTTTAAGATGCCTGGCTGTGGTCTTTCAAACCACCAAACAGGAATATCTCTTTAAAACTTCCTCAATAGTTGTCTCTAATGAATTAAAGTAGATTGCCTTCCTATTTCTGTCCTCTCGGCTGTTGAAATTCCTGTCAGGCTTTTGATATGTAAACGGAGTTTATTGAAGTCATTAAACCGAGTGTGAACCTGTCCCGTTGGGATTTACGCCTCGACTCCGCGTTGGTGTAATACGGCAAAATGTGGATGGTTGTGTTTATTGGGAGCACTAATGAGTGTGTGTGTGGTCACTGCAAAAAGCCCATGTGTTAATGATGCAGACGTGGCTGGAAGCCGTGAGAGCCGGCGAGAGTGTGCATGTGTGTGTGTTCATGCATATTCACCTTCTCTACAGCCATTCGGATAATATTTCACGTCCTTCACAGCAGTGCACGGTAATTGTTATTCCAATCGTGAGTGCATGTTTGCCTAATTTGCTCGCTGTGTAACCCAGGCTAAACGAGGAAGGAGCCGGCGCTCGTTTTGATCCCATCTTTGATAGAAAAATCCAGGCCAAATAAACAGGGGGTTATTAATTGGCTTTTGCTTTATTTGCCGGTGTCAGAAGATGCTGTGCAGTATTTGACCCGAGGTCAGCCAGGAGGTGGATTAGAGGAAACAACTCCTCCAAATCTCTGCTCTGCCTCTGTTCATCTCTTGATTTTGTTTGCCCGGCGACATGAGTCAGTCCCCCTGCACCAGGATCTGCACTGCACCACTGCTGCTGCTCAGCTCCCTGCCGTTTGTGTTTTAGAAGGGAATGAATGGAATATAGGTGTGTGTGTGTGTGTGTGTGTGTAATAAGAAGGAGGTCTTTGAGTGTGTATCCATGGCACCTCTGTCATTCTGCTCGTACGAGACAGAAAAGGACACGAAGCTCGCCTTTTCCATCAGTGAGAGTCAACCACTGTGAAGGGAACTTAAAATAAAAAGATGTAATACGGGGTGAGATATCGGTGATGGTAAATCATATTTTTGCTGCCATGCACAGCTGGATTTAATCACGACCGAGCCATCGGCTTGCTCTTCAGGGCGTGGAGATAAAACGAGTCATCGGGTTGAAAATCGGCCACGTCTCAGCATATAGGCTCACACGTGCGTGCATGCTGCACTCTGGACATCTACAGAGATGGATGGAAAGGAAGGAGTAACGTCAAACCCATTGTTGCACCTCTCTCACTCTCTCACTGAAATGTCTGCTTCGTTATCCCCTTCATCCCAGGTTCCACTTTGTGCGCGAGGTAGAACTTTACTCCAAGATCCTGGACCATGTTCTTGCACCTGGTAGTTATTTAAGAAAACATTTGCCTATAAAGTGCCTCAGCAAGTGGTTTAATGCAACGCTGTGCTCCTATTATAAGCTTAACCAATCGATTTTTAGATGTCATGTCAAGTGGTCCTGCACAGCTCCCCAGAGGCACCTCTAACTGAATTGATTTGTTATGGCTGGAGGGTGCAAGGATGCGTACAGGTGGTGCAAAAGTGGCTGAATGTGTCGACTGAATTTCACTAGTTTGACATGCTGAAATGTATAGATGATGCAATAGTCTGAAAAATAACTTAAATCCTTTCTAAAGCAAAATAAATACATGCATACATATACATATACATATATATTTATTCACGTGAATCATATTTAGCCACATGTAGAACTTTCCTACGCTTCTTTTAATGTGGAATCTAATCAAACTAATCCAAGTTGTTATTGTAAATGGACTATTTAAAATGATGCATAATTATATAACAAAAAAGTAAGAAAAAAAAGCAGTTTGACGCATTGTGAGGTAGACATTCCAGTCTTGCTTTAACCTAAAGGTTAGATGGCAGGCAGACGTATTAATCCTCTTTGCTTTTGTCCAGCCCAGTAATTTCAGTAAGAGCATTTAAAATGGACTTATGAAGAAGCTATGAGGGGAGCCATGCGCTGTCTGGAGGAGACTATGCAGAGATTTGGCTTCATTCGCTTGATGGAGGCCCTGACGTTGTCGGGGTTTTGACTTGGGGGAGAAGGGCAGCGTTGGTCCGGTCATGTTCAGAGGACTGCAACATTTCTGCCGTTCACCTCATAACCGCCTCCTCCTCTCCAAACTCTCCTGCTTTTTAAAAAAAAAAAAAAAAAACAAAGGCTTGTAACACTTTTTCAAAAATGTCTTGATTGTCCTCTAGAGTCCTAACAGATTTGGATATAATCGTGCATCTTCTTTAAACACGTTAACTTCCTAGGAGCTCCGTAAGGCCCATCCCTAAACCACCTTTAACCCTGTTGTGTGGCACAGAACTGCTCAGAGTTGTGCACAGTGGTGGTGATTGGTGTGTGTGTGCGTGTGTGTGTGTTGGGGGGGTAATTTGGGAATGTCTGTGTGTGCATTTTGATTAAGCCCATCGTCCTCCATCTGGCTGTGAGCAGGCTAATAATCTGGGCTTACTGCTGGCAGCCCAGTTACTGCGGGTGTTCCCTCATCAACCCACTCCACTGTAAACAAGTAGGACATAAACACTGGCCGGAGCGCACTATGACACCAGCCCGGCTGGAATGACCACTCCGGGGGACGCCTGTGCTGCCTCTGCAGCAGCTGCAACGCTATATGGGAATGATGAAGACCCCCGGCCGTGCCTCTGCCTCAGCACCTTAATTGAGCTCTTCACGGAGGACCTGTCACCCGCCCGCGCCCTCTGCTCCCTCCTAACCATGTGCTGGCACTGGCCGTCGGGCTGCGAAGCCGAGGAGACGGATCTGTTCCTGGGATCTGCGCTGCTCGGCCTGGGACGGCTCCTCAAGGACAAGCTGGCCTGCCTGGCTGAGGGCGTGACGGCCTGCCTGTCCTGTCGGAGAGATGCTAAAGGAGACAAACGGCTGGTAATGTCGCTTTGACTGAGAAAGCAGATGCTAAAAAGATTTACAGTGGAGCTGCAAAACTCCACAAATATCTGCGGGTGTGGAGTAAAAATATCCTGACAAACGTGGAGCGGTTTAACTGCTGAACAATTCATGGGCCTTTTATATGCATTAGTAATTTGAATCATGGCTCCAGGGGTGATCGGCAACTTTGTTGCTGACTGGGAGGTTTAAAGTGGCGGCAGAGGGGACCAGTTCAAAGGTCTTACTGGCCTTCACTCGTATCAAGTAAAAACCGGTCCCCAAAGCTCCTACTCTCCCGTGTTTGCCGTCTGCAGCTCTGTAATGCATTGTTACTTGTTGTTACTTGTTGTTGTTACTTTCATTTTTCTTGTGCACGGCTTGAATAGCTCCGAATTCTCCCATATTTAGCCTTTTCTTTGTCCGGAAGGAGATGTCATGACAGTGGCTGCCATCAAGTCCGCATGCTTGTTTGCCGTTAACAAGCATTTCCACTCAAACTTTTCATTTACATTTTAGGCATCTTGGGGTAAGAATAGCGTATAATTCCAGCATTCCTTTGCCTTTGTGCCAGCAGACATGCAGTGGAGTGGATGTGAATAGCCTGGGGGACTCGGTAGAATGGGTGCTTTAATCTGGAGCTGGCTTCATTATTAAAACACACTCCTCTCCCAAAGTCCTCAGAGACTTGGCGGAATAATATTTGTTAAGGATGAATAATAAAAGGCGTAAATGGGCTTGAGTGGAGCGCGACGGGACCTGCCTTCCCCCCACCGGCTTCCTCTCCCCCCCAACACTTCTTTTTTTTTTTTTTTTTTTTTTTTTTTTTCCCCCCCTCTGTTTGATTTATGAGTCAGCGTCTTCTTTTATTGGGCTGTGGAAAGAAAATGGCATTGTGGCACTGTAGCCCACTAACATGGCAAATGAATCACCGGCCCCCTCCCGCTCCCTTTTCCCACCTTACGGTTTCATGACAAGGCTGTTTCCTGTGAGGGATAGGCAAAGCCAGCCCCCAGGGGCATGCCTGTATTTCATCCTGTCGTCTTTATGCGCTCCATCCCCATATTTGTTTGTTGTTGTTTTTTTTTTTCCAGCGAAGAACGGGCTCTTCCGTGGGCAACGTACAAAGCCCCCACTTTGATCAGCAGATGAAACCGTCTCAGCCATGTGCGTGTAATGACTCTGAACCCTAAAACGGAGATGGATATGGTGTTTTTATCTTCCTTACCCCCAAGTCTGACACGGATAAGCTGCATTTTCCTTTTTGCCTTTTTTATTCCTGAGGATTCCATAACTTCAGGGGGAAAAAAATGGGAAAACAAAACCTTAGTAGCGTAGTAAATTTAAAACTAAATTATATGCTGATTAGCTACAGAATTGAAACAACTGGCAGGTTAGGTAAATGATATTAATTTGCCGTGACCAGGAAATGTTCAGTGGGAAAACCAGGGACCAGGAACAGCTCGAGAATGTGGCTTCCCAGACACCAACCTGACAAAAGTCAATTAAATTTGGCTTTATTTATATAACGCCAGATCTCATCTCAGACCCTTCAACATTACAGGTCGACTCGTTCCAAATGAATCCAATTAATACAAAGTCAATAAAATAACAATAATAATAATTATTGCTTCGCACAGTCCCCCATCCTGAGCAAGCACCGGGAGACCGTGAGAAGGAAAAACTCCACCACTCAGAGAAGCTCCGTCCTGTAAGGTCCCCGCTCTGTTAGAAGCAGGATCCTGAAAGTCCAATGACAACGTTCCGTAGCAGGTCACCGCCCAGAGGTACCGCCTCCATGACCTGACAGGTTGTGTTTTAGCAGGATCTTCCTGACAGAAACTTCTGCTTTATAAAGTCTCATTATAATTGCAATAAAGTCGATGTCGTCTCATTGGGATTCTCTTGACTAGTAAGATCCTGGCTCCACCTTAAAGAAGCTCCATCCACTATCCGTCTGATTGTAGCTCTTCATTTCAGACATGATCAGTAGAATTTAAACTCTGATATTCCCAGTTCGCATCAGGCTGGCAACATCATTCCCGTGTTTCCCTGCCCTTTGTTTCCAGGGTGTCCACACACATCGTTACACTGAAATGCGACAGACAGGTGCGTTCCTAATCTACTTTCAGTCGTCCTGCTTTGAACGGCACACGTCATCTGATTTTTTAATAATTTCACTTGAAAATAGGCTGTGCATCGAGCAATGTGCGTCACGTTTTTATTCCTGTGCGAGACCGTAGCTGACATTCCTGCCCCCGTTAGCCCCACCGGTTCAGAGCCTCTCGTTTTTGAGTCAGCCATTCTTCTGTGTGTGGAGGTAACAAGCCAGAACACTCCCCATTGTACCGCCGCTATTGAGCCAGAGCGCCGACACCGATACAGCTCTCTGGAAAGCGCACCGCAGAGGTCACCTGGAGCCGGGAAGGAGAAATGGAGACTTTTAGAAGGAAATGGAAAGAGGGAGATTAGGATGGATGGCGAGGAGTGGAGGTGGAAAGGCAGGAAGAGCAACGCTGACGCAATGAGAAGGATGGTAATAGCTGCTTGGGTGAAGAATTCCCCCGACGTGGTCAGACTTTACGTTTACTGATTGATATGCAGAGCGAGGAGGCAGCGGACGCCTCTCCTCCGCCTACGCTCTCAGAACGGTGGGATGCAGGATCAATGGCTCAGTGCGCAGCAAAGCAAGCTCTACAAGGGAAGCAGAGGCGTACTCGAGACTGAGGCTTCTGACCCGGGCCTACCGGAGGCGCACAGACAAAGTTAGACGCAGCAAAGGAGGAGGGCGGCGAGATCCTCCGATCGTCAGGTGAAAATTGGATCTGACTAGACGCTTGGGACACATTTTGTCTGACTGGGTCCAGCGTCACGAGCACGTGCTGCTGTGTGAAGCTGTCATGCCAACGTCCAGAGGAGGCAGGCTGCGTAGGAAGGGCTGCTCTCTGGCCCGGAGGACCCAGCGGCAGGCCGCGGCAGCGTGGCGGCTGCTCTACAGACTGCTCTTCATGGTGGCCAGGAGGCTGGGAGAGGTAGCGACGCTCTACAGTCTCCTCTTCACAGTTTTTGAATGAGGCTTACTAAAACAGACAATAAAACCAGTCACAAGCTGCTTTTTTTTTTTTTTTTTCCTTTTTCTTTTTAAGTGTCACTGCTCCTGAACACGCATAGATTCAATAAGAGCTTTTTGATGTAATATTGAAATAGATGTGGTTTAACTTCAGTGGGAGAAGACTGCTCTGAGTCGCTTTGGCTTTTATGTCAACAGTGATTTTCTGTTTTTGCTCTGGAATGAAAGTATTAATATACTTTGCCTTTACTCCAAAGATGTTGCTGTGAAGCTCTCCGGTTCGACCACCTGTGTGTTTGCAGGCACGTGATTGAAAATGAAAAGAGACGCTGCTAGATGTTGCCAGACAAAATAAGCAGAACGCCCTCTCCTTTTTTTTTTTTTTTTTTTTTTTTTTTAAATCTGCAACTGTTGATGAAGAATAATTTTCCAACCTGACAGAAGGACGTGAGCAGAGGCAGAACCGGCAGCTTGACACCTGTCTAAGAAAACCCGAGCGGGGGTTCGCGGCAGCGCTGTCAGAGTCACTCGAATTTGGTGGTGCTCCTGGGCTTTTCTCCCGCCTCTGCTGGCTCGCATCCTCGGCTCTTAATTGGTTATTTGGGCGAGCTGTCAGTTCTGTGTTGGTTGGATTGTTGTGAGGCAGTTGCAGCTCCTGAGTCATGACTGCATAGCCCCCCCCCCCCACACACACACCACATCCTCTTTCCTCGTCTCTTTCTGCCTGCCCACCTTCTCTCGTCACGCTTCAATGCAGGTATCTGCCAGTTAGTGGTGATGAAAAGAGGTGAAAGTGTGTCCCAACATCCGATCAAGCATAATCACCTCTTTTCCTTTAGTTCTGATGCAGCGCCGTCGTCTCATTCATGTGTACTTGAGGTGAACATGTGTCTGCGTCGTGCCAGTGTGGGGTGGGGTGTGATGAGAATTGGCTTGGCACTTGAGTGGTGGTATGTACAAACCTCCCCCCTAAGCCGGGTGCCTGCAGCCGAAATAGGCAGCAGATATGACTGTTATCGGTCTCCACAAGCCTGCTCTCCCTGTATGGAGCTACCAGTGGGCTATTTGATGAATTTGCCACTCTGATATCCTTCAACCTCTGTGCTTCCTTCAGGCAATCTCCCCTTGTCTGTCTGTCTGTCTGCCTGCCTGCCTGCCTGCCTGCCTGGTGGGAGTGTGTATCAGTGAATGAGGGCTGACTGCCGCTGTGTGTGGCATCATCGTCAGTGGCTGAGCCAAACTTCATAATCTATCAAGAAGGGGGAAAAAAAAAAAAAAAAAAGCAGTGTTCACAAGTTGAGTGAATCCCTACATGCAAAAGTTTTCCGGTCCTTTTTAACGTGAAATTCCTCCTCCGAGCGAGTTTGTGTGCTAAAGTAAGTCTTCATGATGGCTTGCATAGCTGCAGATTACAAGTCTTACCTACAGGAACATACATGTTGTCATTAGGGTCAGTGTGGATGACCACCTAAAGGTGTGTCCTTGTGCAGCATTTGAGTTCACCTTCAGCTCTCCACTTTGCCCGTCCATCAGCGCACTAGGAAGCATTGAAAACCCTCGTAATTATTTGCCCCCACCGTTTAAAAGAACTCCACAACAAAGCGCTGCAGTGGGCCGCAGATCACTTCAAAGAGGATTACCCTGGACATCGAGGACACGGACAGGAATTCCCCCCGTTTTCTCTTTCTCTTATTTCCGTCTGTGGTTCTCGAGAACATGCGGGCTACGTTGGAATAATCGTGTCTGGAGTGACTATGCTATAGTGGGCTGATGATGGGCTTTATTGATGGTAACCTTGTATGTGTGTGGGCTGCTTTTGAGCAGGGGAAGGGGGGAGTTACGGGTGGTAGCTCACCCCAGTATCAGAGTTAAATGAGTCAGACAAGCTTTCACACTCTGCTCGGGTCGTGTGCATGCATGCATGCATGCATGCACGTCAGCGCCTGCGCTGTCAAAACGAAGGGGTTATCGATCCAAGTGCGCTGCTGCACGCTCTGTGGTGCGGAGCTGCACATGACTGCTTGCTCATGCGATATTTTGAATAGCGGCCGACACGCGCGCACGCACACAAACGGGGAAGTGCTGAGCAGCTGTTTTGCTTGGCACTGTTGTGGTCCCACTGCTCTGTGTTGCTGTGCAGCAGATTGGAACCTGCTATTACCGGCACTTATCAGCCTCTGCCGGTATCAGGGACCAGCTATAGATTATAACGCTACATCATGTCATTGACTTGCAATAAGAAGGAATGGCCATCTATTAGCTATTTTTAGAAGTTAAATCACATCATAAATGGTGGCTTGCACGCTGCAGTTGAGTAACGCTTCTGTTGATGAAAGCGATTTGCTCGTTTAGCCTGTCGGGTAAGAAATGGAGTTGGCGAGGTGGGCGTGCGTCTGTAGTAGCGCTTAAAACGCGTATACCGAAAGGTGGATGCCATGATGTTGAGTAGATCCCCACCCCCCACCCCCACCCCCCTCCTCCCGCTCCCGTCAGCGCTCCTCAGGGACAAGAACTGAGAAGCTTAAAATTGTTCATTTTCTGCCAAAGTTGCTAAGAGACAACAAAGTCTCACCTGCCACAGGCAAGACCGCGCGATACGGCGCTCCCGTCTTATGTTAATGTTTCATCCCGAGGCTGTACAGTTTAAACGAGCGAGAAATGATGCAGATCATCTATCCTGACTGAACACATCTTTGAATGGTACGAGACGCTGCGTTCTCCATGGGGTTTCACCCATCAAAGACGCTCTCCGGGGGGACCTCACGGGATTTTACTGGCATTGCGGATTTTAAGGAACCGACCATAAAGCTGCGTAGCTGCCCGTTTTTGGATCAAGATGAACAAAAAAAGAAAAAAAAACGTGCCCTAAGGCTATTTGCAGAGACATAGTTAGGATTTCAGAAGAAGTAGTTAGAATAAGTGGCATAACTAAATGTCAGTAGCCCTCTAAAAATACCCAGGAGTTATATACATGATTATCTCACACAGCTTTGGAGTCATTAGTAGTAAATGGTTAAATGAAGGACGTTTTGAAAGTGATCGTTGGGAATATACATGTGCATGCAGGGCAGTGTGATCCAGCTGGAAGAATAATCCCTGAGCTGCCTTACCTACATAAACCCCTCGTGCTCACTCTCGCCTTCTACAGAGCGTGGACACGGTGTGCGCACTCTACCAGTCCTTCCACGAAGGGTCCGGCTCACGCGCTGGTGGAGTGATGGAGGATATCAGGGAAACCTCGGTGAGGCAGGGAGGAGAGGCGGGATCGGGTCCTACCAGGGAGGGGGCGCTTCTAAGACCTTGTCCCAAGCACTTGAGCGCCACCGAGAGGCTGCGGAAGGTCATCCAGGAGCTGGTGGACACGGAGAAGTCCTACGTTAAGGTGCGGCCGAGGAGCTCCGACAATTGTAATAATTGAATTCCAAAGCGAAGCCGTTTCTCCTGCTCCCGTTTATCTTTATTTATTTTCCTTGTACTGTATCATTTTCCTCTTCCTTCCTATTTTTCACATTATGACCCTTTTCCATCCTTCAATACGCTAAAAGCCCCGATCATGATCTTCTTAAACCTGCAACTCTTGTCAGAGCTGCCGTTTCCCATCTTTCTTCTTCCTTTCCTTATTTAGTTCCCTGTGCACTCCTCTTCGTCAGCCTGCCATTGAGCTGTAATTGAGGGAGCATATTGTCTTCCCAGAGTGGTTCGATGCAGGCCTTTTCATCCCTATCCATGCGCCTCCCGTGTAGCGAGGGGAGGGAAGGAGGAGGAGTGAGATCATAAATCAGCCTAATGAGAAAATATCTGCTGATATCAAGACAAGCTACAGCCACATTAAGGGGGCAAAATAAGTGGGGGGGGTAGGAGGGAATTGTACAGGGGGAGACGTTTGGAGGTGACAAATAGAGAGAAGTGATGATGGAAGAATGAGCAGGTGAAGAAGGATCTTTAAATAACTGTCCTTCTGTTGCATTTTTCCTGTGTAGGACCTGGAGTGTTTGTTCGAGATCTACCTGAAACCCCTGCAGAATGAAACCTTCCTCACCCTGGACGAGGTAGGTGCCAGAGATGCTGATTCTGCGCAGCGCCGCATTCGTCGAGCGTTTCTTACCCATCGATGAACTCTGCTGGGCCCTCCCCCCTTATTACCTATTCAACCTCGTGGAGGACAAGTACGCATTCACCTCTCCTGACCTCCCTGCATCCTCCGGGGATACACTAATAAAGGCCGTCTTAAGAGTAAACCCGCGCTCGAAGCACTCGCCTCAGTCCCCTGATTGCTGTGCATGCTCTTTTATTACGAATGCGTGAGTTTTGCTCCATTTGAAGCCCCTTTGATTAAACCGTGACAGCACAAAGTGTTACTGCGGCATGTTAATGAACTTGCAGTCTCCCGCCCTGTGCAAGGCACGACCTCAAACACGGGGACGCCCCTCTCGATGTGCAAAAGTCGATAGGGTGCTGAGCACAGGAGCAAATCAAAAGGCCATTATGAGACACTGAAGGGACGAGGATGTGTTGGCGGGAGGATGGCTTGTAACTGAAGGGATAGGTGACCCTGGGCATACGTGCTGGAACGTGTTACACTTTGGACTTTGGTGCATTGAAATGCACTTCATTTCTAACAGGCCCCTAAGAGCCTGTGTCTGAGATGGAGCCATCACACTGGAGGTTTTATAACACTCCAGGGTGCCCGTCTGACTGACTGTTATGAATTACAAGCCATCTTGGCTCTATTCAGTTTTTTTTCACGTGGCCTCATATTCACTCATTCTCTCCCTTCTCCCCCTCCCACTCTTTTGCCCCTGCTGTTCTCCTTTCTTGCATCCTCATCAATCATCTTCCCACAATTCCTCCATACCTATTTTTCTACCCCGCTTCTCCTCTATCTACCCCCTGTTCTCCTTTTTAGATGGAGAGTCTGTTTGGCAGCCTGCCCGAGATGCTGGACTTCCAGAGGGTCTTCTTGCAGACGCTGGAAGAGAGGATCGCCTCCTCGCCAGACTTCAGCACCCTGGAGACCCCTTCACAGTTCAAGGTGAGATGCAAACACAGTGATATATTTAATTATTGATTCAACACGACCATTGGTCTCAAACCAGGTGAACTGAGTCACACATGATCTTTGAGTTCTTGGTGTCTATGAATAATTGAGGTGCGACAGGAGCCTCACTGGCTGATTTATCAGCTTTACATGACAAGGTGAGGGGTCTATTGATTGAGGCTGCAGTTCAGAGGCTGGAGCGTGAGCCGCTGAAAGCCAGTGTTCCTCTTAAGGTTGTTCCAGACAGAGGGAGCATAGGAGGAGGCATCTGAATCATCTCCCGAGAGCCGGGAGACGGAATTTACCCCGCTTTGTGCAGAAAGACTTATTCCCTGTCTCTTATCTCCCACAGAAGCTGCTGTTTTCACTGGGGGGTTCGTTCCTCTACTATGCTGATCACTTCAAGCTCTACAGCGGCTTCTGTGCGAACCACATCAAGGTCCAACAGGTTCTAAAGAGAGGTACTGCGCCCTGAAAAACGACACACACAAGCCCAAATAGTGGTGCAGAGGTGAAACTGAGGATGACGGTGCGATGCGTGCATCTGCTCCAAAGCGTGTCGGCTGCTAAAGTCAGCTTCCTTGCACCTTTGTTGCATCAGAGACGCCTCACAGCACTCACTTCTGGAATACTGTCCCCCAGATTGAGACTTGTATTTGAAAGTCTCCGATTTACTTCAAGCTCCTCCTGCAACTTCTGCCTCGTCTCAGCGACTGCATCAGATTCTCTCCCCGTTTCATATTGTGACCAAAAAGAAAACCTCAGTTTAAACAACCACAAGCGCATCTCAACACACAAACCTGGTTAGGATCCTGATCAGATGACGGCTCGCAAGCCCAAATATTTCCTCGCTGCTCCTGCAGCTAAGACATCGGCCTTTTTGTGACACCATTTGAGATTGCTGCAGCAGTAAAAAGAAAGATGTAAGAAGATTGGCTTCTTTACCGACACAGAGGGCAAAATGCATCCCTGAGCTGCTTAAATTTACCCCATTAGCAGGAATGTTAAGGGTATTCCTTGAAACAGGCAGCAAGATGGATATTTAATAGGATTAGCTGCTGTAGGGTCAGAGTTACCTCAAGGAGAATTAAAACGGAGATCCAAAGGAAAAAAAGCACAAACACTGCTACGTTAAAGGGTTTAAAGCACTGTTTTCAGCATGAAAATTATATTAATGATCTATGTGCAACCAAAAGGCTTTACGGTTCACTTTAGCTGCACTCGGACGAAAAACAATAACGTGTCATTTTTAAAATCGTCTCCAAAAGTACAAATGAAGCAGAGTTGTAATCGGCGGCTGCGCTGTGGTGCGGTTGGTTAACGGGAGTTCAGTCCACCGAGTTCACTCAGCACGACTAGCCGATCACCTGCGAGGGTTTGTCAGCCTTTTAAGTAATTCTACCCCCCCCCCCCCCGCTCCCACCACTGCTCTGCTATCTTAATCTCCTCCCCCTCTCTCTTCCCAGTTATGCCGTAGGTTGCCTCAATTTCTCTGCTTATTTGTCGACTCATTAATTGCCTGCCAAATACTCTGGGAGGCGCCGATGCCGCCGCCTGTCTGTGGCTGCGAGTGTTATAATTAATACCGTAACAGCCCCCCCCCCCCCCTCTGAGAGCATTGTGGAAGCTTTACCACTCGGGGAGAAGTGGCACCGTTACAGGAGACGCATCCTGCTTGTACACCTGCAGTGTCTTTTTAACAAGGTTCCCTTCAAGCGCCATTATTTCAACCAACGAGACAGTTGCACGTCTTTGACTTTTGCTTTTATCGCGACAACGTGCAGCGGATGCAGCGAGCAGAGCAAATGCAGCAGCAGGTGTGTTTTCATCCCCGTGGGGCTCACGGGCGGAGGAGAGGCCTACGCCACCCCCTGCTGGAGACACGATTCTGCACCACGATTCTGCACTGACCCACATTTCACATCAAAACCAGATATCATGCACTGGCCGGCCGCACGAATTCACCTTCTCTGTGTGTGTGTGTGTTTTTTTGTTGTTTTTTTTTTAAAGCTAAGACGGATCAGGCCTTCAAAGAATTCCTGGACACCAGGAACCCCACCAAGCAGCACTCCTCCACCCTGGAGTCGTACCTGATTAAACCGGTGCAGAGGGTGCTGAAGTACCCCTTGCTGCTGAGGGAGCTGGTCTCCCTCACTGACACGGACAGCGAGGAACACTACCACCTCACCGGTACGGGGCGGATCACACACACACACACACACACACACACACACACACACACACACACACACACACATCATCCACATATTAAGACGCAGCATTTTCCTGTACGTTCTCAACACAAAATGAGCAAATCCAACATTTGAATGCAAAGCAAGCGTAATGCAGTGAAAACCTGATTCACACCTTTTTACTTTTATTTTTTTTTTTTGTGTGTATGCGCGTCCTTGCAGAGGCCCTGAAAGCCATGGAGAAGGTGGCGAGCCACATCAATGAGATGCAGAAGATCTACGAGGATTTCGGCTCTGTGTTCGATCAGCTTGTGGCCGAGCAGACCGGCCACGATAAAGAGGTTCGATCCACGCCTCCGAGTTAGATTAATAACCCTCATTTGTGAGGACTGAGGTATGCATCCTCAGCCTAGTCGTGTCTCAAGATGCTTGCGCACACCGTTGGCTGGCAGGCTCTTTAAAAAAAACAAAAAAATAAAAAAGTAAAAATCTGAATCGGTATTTTTCGCTTGAGCCCAGCTAACTGTAAGTACATCAGAGCGGAGCTGTTTAGCTCGTGCGCTTTGCCTCGAGGGATTGAATACATTATTAAATATATGGAAAACTTGCTTGCAACTTGCTGCAGCATAAATATTCAAAGTGAATGTTAAATAATGATGTCAACAGCGCTATATGTTTTTCCTGTATTTTAAATGGCTCTTTAAGTCCACATGGAGGCTGGCAGGGTGAAAAGCGGCTCTCGGCTGGCGTGTAAGCGCTCGTCTGTGGGTGTCAGCCGGGCTCCGTTCACAGACGCGGCCACCCCACGCCTCGCAGTGGCTTGAAGAGCCGGAAGTCTGGCTCGCAATCCGCCAACTGTCTGCTGCCTTTCGTGTCCGTCGCAGGTCACGGAGATTTCCATGGGAGAGTTTCTCATGCATTCCTCCGTGGTTTGGCTCAACCCTCATCCGTCACTGGGCCGCATGAGAAAAGACCCCGAGATGACCGTGTTTGGTGAGCTTTTTTTTTCTTTTTTTTTTTCCGTTGTTTCTTTGTTTTGATATCAATTGTGGATGTAGACGTATGAAACGAGCGATCCGGATCTGCGCGCTGCAGCAGTCAGACGGAGAGTCTCTCCGAATGTAAATTTGCGTAGCTGGAATGTTGATGTATGCTTTAACCCTTTGATGCACAACATATGCACACCCCTTTTAATGCACAACATGGGTCAAAAATGACCCCCATCAGTTTCGTATGTTATTGCATGCTGTCTGAGTGTTTCTTTGCTGCAGCCTTTGAAATCTGTATTTTATAATTTAACAATCCAAGTATTCTTTAAAAAAATCTTGTTTTTGATTGCCTCAAATCCTTATTTATATTTTACCTGGCATATCTTATGATCAAAAGTCATTTTTGTGATTCTACATCAAGTTTACACACATGGGTCAAAAATGACCCATTAATCTAAGTGCAATTAAAACATGAATATGCATACTACAATAATAATTTCCTTTAAATATTTATTTCAGATGTGATTTGAGCCAAACAACATTTATTACATGAAACCTTTTTTGTAACATCTGGTAGATAACTAAAAATGAACTTGTGAATGTAACCAGCATTAAATAGAAGAGAACATCACATCTGCAGAGCACAAATTGTCAATTCAGTTCTTATGATTCAACACAAGTATCACAAATGACCACTATACGTTTGTGCTCCTTGCACACAGGCTTCCTGCACTGGGAACAGCAGCTGCTGGCTTTTCGGTCTTTTGCAGATGGGCAAATTGCACACCTCTTCCTCTTGACCATGCCCCTGTCTTCTTGTGGTTGGGTGGTGGGTTGTTTTTCTACTCCACATCTTCTCATTGCCTCTATGATGTGCTTTTGATGTGTAGCTGTGCCTTCCATGCGGCTCTTCATGTGGGGCATGATCAGCTCTTTTCCCAGCTCCTTGATGAACAGTCGGCGTGCATAAGTGACACCAGCCATGTAACCAGGGTGTTCTGCAGTGAAACTGGTGTAAGCATTGAGGGTGGCAATATCCAGCATATTGTACCACAGCACCATGGGCCACCTCCGTGTTCTCCGCTTGCCAACCATCTGATCTGTTGTGTCCACTCCTCCTTTTGTTCTATTGTAGTATTGAATCACGTCGGGTTTTTTCTTCGGAGTGTCATCCACTGCTTTGTCATCATGCATTGTGCTCAGAAGGATAACAGCCTTTCCTTTCCTCTGCACATAGCTCACCATGGTCATGTTACCATTGAATCCAAACTCTGAGCTATGAATCATCCTTGATTTTGATGGCTTCATAATGGGTGGTATGTCTGGCTTGTTTTGGCGAAGAGTTCCTACAATTGTCATGTTCTTCTCCAGGAGCTTCTCAGCCAGAGGAACACTGGTGAAGAAGTTGTCCATTGTAATATTGCAACCTATGAGAGGGAGGGAGCAATAAAAAATTCAACAAGAATTCAAAATTATATAAATTCTAACAGTGTGCTAGACTATACAGAATATTTCCATATTCTATATTCACCTGTTTGTATGATTCCACTGCTCAATTTTAGGACGATGTTCTCCCCAAGATTCCTCTGCACCTCCTCTCCTGGCTGTCTTCCTGTGTACACAATTCCATCTATTGCATAGGGGACCCTTGCATCACACATCCAAAAGATTTTTATTCCATACTTTGCAGGTTTGCTGGGCATATACTGCAAGAACTTGCATCTTCCACGAAATGGCACAAGCTGTTCATCTATGGTGACACAGTCACTGGGGATGAACCGTTTTCTGCAATTGTGTATATGTGTCAGATGAGCAGGTGTCCGCACCAAATACATCCCTGATGACAAACATGCTAAAATTCCAAAGGTTCCCATTGAAGGCAGGTGGGTCATTTCTGACCCAAGTGAGTAAAGTTGATTTAGAAATACAAAAGTTGTGCTTGTTCATAAAGTAAGAAACAGAACATAAATATGATGATTAGTTCTGAACAAAAACATGATATTTACTCAATATTTGTGATCGTAAAAAATAAAATACATATATTTCAAATATATGGCAAAGTAACACTCTTGCTTACATGAAATTACATTGAAACTAGATGTGGGTCGTTTTTGACCCATGTTGTGCATGTTGTGGGTAGTAATAAAAATTTCATTTTTATTCCAAAAATATGAAGATAAATAATAAAATAACAATGCTTAATGACAAAAAACAAGTTAATTGAGGAATACCTGGAATACTGAAACATAACATTGTGTTATTGCTCAGATACAGATGATAAAAACTTGGTTGGGTCACTTTTGACCCAGGCTGTGCATCAAAGGGTTAAGGCTTCAAGCTGGCATCTAAAATGCTCTGTGCTTTGGATCCCTTTAGTCGGCTTTTCCCAAGAGGCATTCGCAGTGAAAACCAAGACGCTGATGTGTGTGGGTTTTTGTTTTTTTGTGTTTTTTCCTCTCACCAGTGTTTAAAAAAGCCGTGATACTGGTCTACAGGGAAAACAACAAGCTGAAGAAGAAGATGGTGAGAGATTGTGGTGTGAAACACGGCACGTTTCTCTTGCACCTCACGATGATTTGATTAGATCTTTTTTTTTTTTTTCCTGCTTTCGGTGACCAGACGGCCCCTCGTTCGGCGCTTTGCCACGGAGATCCAGACCCATTCAAGTTCCGCTGGCTCGTCCCGCGCTCTGAACTGCAGGTCAGACTGGGAAACGCTGCAGGTAAGATTCCGGCGTGCCGCAGCATCATTACCTTAAAGTCTGTTACAAAGCACATCAAGTAAATTTTGGTGTTCCTTTCATATTTCCTCACACACGCCCCTTAGATCAGCCTGCCTGGCCCTCACATCCGTCTTCTGGCGCGTCTGTTCATCTCCCGTGGCGCTTATCTCTTTCTGAAACCTTAAACCGTGTTTGAACTGTGTGATTAAAAGCCTCTCCCCTTTTTTCTTTTTTTTTTTTTTCTTTCTCCTTGTTCTATCAGGAACAGGCACGGAAAGCAGCTGCATCTGGGAGCTGGTTCACTCCCGGTCTGAAGTGGAAGGCAGACCGGAGATGGTCTTCCAGCTGTGCAGCAGGTTAGATTCAATAATCAGGTGGATGTTCAGCACCGGATTATCAAAAAAAAGATTTTTTTGAATGTATTTTTCCTGTGTTTTTCTAGTTTTAGCTACTATATCTATTACTTGTGTAGACTAAAATGCAGCCAGCGCTTGATTATGCATTAACGATGAAGAAATCCCAGATATTAGAGCCACCAGTGAATTATTTATGAGGTAACATCCGCTGAGAGTGGGCGGATTTTCAGTATCTCATAATTATTACTCAAATTTAGAGCCTTTTTAAAAATACCTTATTTTAAAAATGTGTATTTTTCATTTTGCTGATGTGGAAACTTTGTAACGTGATCAGTTTGGCAACAGGTCAACTGGATTTTTATCAGACATGAGCAACAATAACAAGATCTAAACTCCACATTTATTTTTAGCTTGTAAGTTTTAATGTCAGAAATTTACTTATAACTCTTTAATTTAAGTGAAAAGGTCAAATTTAGCACATTACAAATGTATTTACAAATGTACAATGAACTAAGATGACTACTATTGCGCATATTCATCATTTTTAATGTTTTTCTTTTTAGTTTTATAACATATATTCATAGCGCTTCTTAAAAATGATCATTTCTTTTTAATATTTTTCACAAAATGAATAAACCCTAAAATGCAGAATGCATCAAATATCATTCATAATAATACAAAAATGATTATTTAAAAACTGTCAGACAGAATTGGGGTTTTTTATAAGTTTATTTAAATAAACTTTTTTCTAAATAGGTGTAATTAAAACCCCACAGATGTGTTTTTGTTTTTGTCATGGACTTGAGAGACGACGCTGGATACGTCGGTGTGAAGTGAAGCATGTGACCAAGCTGTTAATCCTTGTTACGTACCGTGAAATCGGGATTATTCCTAATAAATTAAATCAACTGCGTCACGCACAAACGAACCTTTCCACCGGTCCTAATGGCGGTAATGGTCCCCGTGCTCACGCGGCTCTGGTGCGTCTCTGATGTCCCCAGCGTGCCAGAGGACAAGGTCGGCGTCATCAAGGTGATCCGCTCCATCCTCCGGGAGAATGTGAGGAGGAACATGAGGAGCGAGGGAACGTTGGAGAGGAGCTGTAAGGATCGCCTGACCCCTCTGCGCAGCGCCGTCCCTTCCTCCGCCAAGTTAGGTGAGGTCATTCAGACGGAAAATATGTCTTTTTGAATTCTGTGTCCTTATCGGTCCGTTTCCTCTCGACTGGAATTTGGAAGCTCCTTTAAAACTCATCAGCTAAGTAAAGCCAAGGATTTGATTATCTTAGTTTTAAAGGTCATTAATTACATATGGGGGAGGTGGGTTTTTGTCCCAGATAAGAACCGGATAGCTGACTTCCGTCTTATCCGTTGTTACTAGGTATCTCCAGGGGTTCCTGGTTGTGTAAGCCGCCGCTTGAGGAGGTCTCCACCCAGGGTGGAAATCCCAAGCTGGGGCCAGACTCCGATGAGGGCAGCTTGAGCAGCGGGACCTACAGCTTCTCCGGGGCTCCTCCGGGCTGCGCCTCCTCAGACCCGCATGTCTTCCCTGCCCAGCAGAACTGGTCTCAGGCTCCCGGCTCCGACTCACGGCCCCACTCCACCCTCAAAGAGTCGGACATTTTGAGCGACGAGGATGACGACGGCTTCAGTGAGGGCGGGACCAGGAGGGACAGCGGAGACAGCAGCTCCCCGACCAGTGCGATCGAAGCCCAGTTCCTCCAGCTTCAGCTGTCGGAGGACACTGCGTCCAAATGTCCACCGGCTCCGCGTGTCCAACCGGAGGGCATCGGCGATACTCCCGAGGTCCAGCCCAAGCTCCTGCGGGGACACTTCAGCGCCATCAGGAGGAAAACGGACAGTTTCAGAAAGAGTCCACTGTTGCGTGTGAAGGAGCAGAACATGTCGCTGGACGGCCAGACGGATCCGGCGTCGCCAGGCGCTGTGGTGGATCTCAACGTGCTGCTGGACAGGGAGTTCAGCGTCCACAGTCTCACGTCTGTAGTGAACGAGGACTGTTTCTTTGACCCGGCTGAGAGCTGTGCCACAGACGCTGGAAACGCCCCGTCTTCGTAGGGGCCCATCACTGGGCGGAACAGGACGGTACCGTCTGTGCGAAGTCCCTGCGTCACAACTGGGGAAATCCCCGTGGCGAATTGTAGTGTCCGCCAGGGTCGGCCGCGACGCTGCGCCTGAACGCGGAGGTCCGCAAGTGTGACTCCCGGCTGCAGGGAAGCGTTGGGTGTAAATGATCTGTTGGCTGGCAGACCTGGGTTCTTCCCCTGAAGAGGTGCAGCGAGGTGGTTTCTGTCCCAGCGACGACTGCACCCAATCTTCCGAGCACTGGCGTGACCGTGCGAGCTCTCGGGAACCCCGCGCCCCTCTCCACGAACCGTCTCAGTGACATATTACATTTGAAACACCCCCCCGCTGAAGCGTTCGCTGGAACGTGACAAAACATTGCAGATCAGCGCTGGTCCGAGTTCAGTTTATTCAGACTGAAATGAGCCGCTCAGAGCTGCACCGGTCAGGACGCGCAGGAAGTCAACAAAGCCTTTTTTGCTGTATTTTGTGCACTAAACTATGCTGTTTGCCTATATATTTGAATTATTTTTATATGTACAGGTTATAACGTTATTACTGCTGTTTTTATTTATTACTAGGTTCTTCCCACGAGAAACATTTTGGGTGAAGTCTTGAATTCTTTGCTACAGATTTGTTCTACTTTCTAAAGTAAAAATATACCTTTTTTTTTTTTTTTGTTTTAGTTTTTTTTTTTTTAAATGTAGCCGGCTGGATTTGGTTGTTTCACTGAAGACTGTAATTTCCAAGTTTATGCATTGGAATGTACTTTTAAAATGCAATAACGTTTGAAATTCCCTGTTTTTTTTTGTTTTTTTTTTTTTAAATGTTTGTATGTTTTTTTTCCTGTATATAATCTTTTCTAACATTTGTGTACAGTCTTACATACCTGACACTGTACAGTTGAGAAATGACTTTGCAGCTGATATTTTTGTAAAGATGGTTTGCAATAGTATAAAACAGATTTTGAGGTACTATTATAAAAATAATAATAAAAAAACAAAACAGGCAAGCCACTTTTCTTCAGTTCAGCTTTTCATGCCTGTAATGCTAGTACACCAATGAATGTGAATGCTCCATTCTCATGGGATTGTTTTTATGAATAAAAGTTTATCTGTGAATAACATCTGGGCATCGGTCGCTTTTAAATCGCCTCTCAAATGTCTGTCTGTCTGACACCTACTTCATCTCCTGGCAGGTGAAGAGTTCGGAGGAGGAAAGTCTCATTCCCAGCTCGGACTTCTCATCTACATGCTGCTTTACAATCAAAAGTTATTTCCTCAGTAGACTACACATTTATCTGACAGAAATGGGGCACGGAAACGGGAGGAAAGGGTGGGAAACGTTTTACAGAGATGCTTTGATTTTTTTTTTTTTTTTTTTTGTGTGAAAATAGCTGATCTACACTGGATTTTTTTTTTTTTTTTTTCTTTTTTTTGTCTTACATTAGACGTTACACAAGGACAATTAGGTTTCTATTTATAAATTGAGCAGATCCCAGCGCTCATTCCGTTCCCGACTCATTCCCATTCCCACTTCGGTACCCGCGGCGCCTGATGGAGGCTGAATCTGATGTTCTGCCAAAATCGACGCAAGTAAGAGATGATGAGGGAGTCTCGACCACCTTTGCTCCACCGCAGTCACCTTAGCCACGATCATGTGAAACGTTTTATTCTAAATGTCCGTCAGACACATAAATGCCTTTTTCCAGACATCCAGACCGGGATTCCTACAGGAATTCGAGCACGCCTGGCGCATTCATCTACCATGTTTACACACATTAAAGCAGATTAAGCCTCCTAGTTCCCCAGCTTTCAGTCCACTCTTAATTTACAACTATTCAATCCAACTGAACACATCAAAAGTCTGTTAATGAGACGATCAAACACTGACGAGACAAACTAATGCTTTTATTTTGAATACGCTGAGTGCATTAAACTTGTATTATGGTTGATTAACACAGTCTGAAATATAAAAAGTATATGTACCATCCATGTCCCATAATGAGACGCATCAGCACAAGGAACACGCAGGTTGTGTGCTGTGGTGGCTCCTTTGATCTCATAAAAGTTTGGTGTTGTCACCGAAAACCTTTGAATAGTAAAAAAAACTTTATTTTCTTTTTACTTGCATATTAAGATTTTAGTTTCAAAATCCTCACACTGGATGTTTTCTTCCCTTTAGTAAACGTGATCTAGCTGTTGCAGTCCTCCGTCCAAGTTAGGAAAAAAAAACAAAACTGTAAATTGTAAAAATTGTAACCTTCACATCACTGCTCAACTACATTAGGATCTGATTGTTTTGTAATTTGGACATAAATCTTTACACCCAAACATGCCCATATCAGCTAACATGTGAAGATGGTCAGTTTGGACCAACTTGTAGCTGAAGGAAATTAAATGCCATCATGTGGCATGGATTGGATTATCTACAGCTAAATTGTGACCGGTGGTGGCCGGGCCTTTACCCATGGGGCCTGGCTGGGCTAAGCCCGAGTGGGCCACGCGGGTTTGTCCTCCACTCGCAGAAGGGGCCAAGTGGGTTGGGTGCCGTGTGATACAGGCAGCAGCGTGGGCCAGAAGTGCTCTTAACCTCAGCTGGGAATGTCGTTGGACAGTGAAGGGAACACTCCGAGGTTCCCCTCAATCCCACCAACACGTCCTCCTTACAGGAGTCTGAGTACATGGACTCTGGGATGGGTTCACCCATCACCGGAGCTAAATATCCAGAGGTGGTTCAAAAACTCTGGATTTAAGGACAGAATTTGTAGGCGTAGTCAGGGGATGGAGGGAGTCTGGTTTGGTGGCCAAAGGATTTGATCCTTGCTTTGTCCAGAAGATGTGGTCCGTCTGGCTTCATCAAACCATGATCTTCAGCTTTCCTTGGAGCAGTTCACGACGAGTGTGAAGCAACGGGGATGAGAATCAGCACCTCGAAATCTGAGACCATGGTTCTCAGTCGGAAAAATGTGTAATGCCCCCTCTGCGTAGGGAACGGGCTGCTGCCTTGGGAGTAGGAGTTTAAGTATCTTGGCGTCTTATTTACGAGTGAGGGGAGAATGGAGCGGGAGATTGACAGGCTGATCGGTGCAGCGTCTGCAGTAGTGCGGTCTGTTGAGGTGAAGAGAGAGCTGAGTCAAAAGGCAGGACTTTCTGGTTACCGGCCGATCTACGTTCCCGCCCCTACCTACGGTCATGAACTGTGGGTGATGACCGGAAGAGGCTGAAATGAGTTTTCTCCGTAGGATGCCTGGACTCCCTTAGAGAGAGGCTGAGAAGCTCAGTCCTCTGGGAGGGAGTCAGAATAGACTTGCTGCTCCTCCACATCGAGAGGAGCCAGTTGAGGTGGTTGGGGCGTCCGGTGAGGATAACCCCTGGACGCCTCCCTCGGAAGTGTTTCAGGCACGTCCAACTGGGAGGAGGCCCCATGGAAAAGACTCTGGACATGCTGGAGAGATCATATCTCTTGGCTGGCCTGGGCACGCCTTGGTATCCCTCCGGAGGAGCCGGAGGAGGTGGCCGGGGAGAGGAACGCTTGGCCTCTCTGCTTGGGTTGCTGCCCTCACAACCTCTGATAAGCGGAAGTTAATGGACGGATGGATAGATTGTGACAAATCACAATTCCTGATCAAGGAATTCTATGCTTTTCAGCGTGAAAAACGTTGTGAACTAGTTATTTCCACAGGTTGAGGCGTCAAATGTGTCAAACGTCATAGTGACGTGGAGGCAAAAGGAACGGCGGCTCGCTGTCGGTGTTTGAACGCTGCAACGCCACGATGTTTTACTGTTGTGTCACAGCAGCCCGAGGCTGGATGTGGAGCGCTTGAATGCTGCGACCCATGCAAGACCGGAGCTGTCGGTGACGTGTACAGAGAAATGCCTTCGATGTTGTGACATTTTCTAAGGATCTCATCCACAACAGCAGCGACCTTTGCCCTTTTTGCTGAGGACAGATGACAGAGGAGCCGGCCCAACGGGCACAAGCCAAGAAACCCACCGTGTCAAAAAGCCTTCATCCTATACAGTACATGCAAATACAAACAGGCGGATAAACCGCTGAAAGATGAATAAGAGAAACGAATCCTCCTTGATTTTCCATCAGCGTGTTCCGGTTTTTGGCAGGACCAGCTGGAGGCCTTCTGCACGACTCCTGCCACTGCGAGACCCAGCGGTGTGGACGCGCTTTCCGGGCTGATTTCAACCGAAATCCTCATCTCATAACTATCCCGCTGCTCCTCAGCGCCACTTCTCTCCTCCTTGTGATGTCAGCTGTCAAAAAATAAGAGCTGGACACCACACTGGATTTCTTCCGGGTCACTGTGCGGGTCCGTGTGCGCGAGCGCGTCCCTCCTACATATCTGCCGCGTGGACTCTCGATTGTTGCCGGAGATTATCACTCACCTCTCATCAAAGCCAGCGGACCCAAACGCGCCATCTGCCGCGCTGCCACGTCCTGCCAGTGACAATCTGCTCCACCGCCGAGGGAAGAGTATCCAGAACTGGCAACGCTTTTGTTGAATCCATAAATAACAGGTTCACACATTTGTGTTTTGTTTTTTTCTGTTTTGCGAGGCATTTAACCACGAATACTTCGGATTTAATCTAACCGGTAAAATTCCTGGTTCATGACGGGTTTATTTGACATCCCAAACATTTAGATGAATATGAGAAGCAGAAGGGAAATGCATAAAACATACATATTTTCACTCAGACATTTTATTTAGAAAATGAGGTCTGACAGATTTTCAAAGCGAATAAAAAAGTGATACTTTAGTATGACATTAGCATTTTTTTTTTTTTTTTTTTGCTTTTTCTTTCCATGACAAATTCAGAGCAATTTCATTCCTTTAAGCCCAGTTTCCCAAGTGACCAAGCAATACTCAGTCAAGGGAAGAAAAAAGAAACAAGCCCTGGATGTGGCGCTGCCGTGTTCTCATTCTTTAAACCGTCTTCTTAACACCAACGCTTTTTTCAGGTCCCAGAAGGACAAGGTGTTAGATGGAAATGAAGAAACTGGGGCATCACAGGATACTTGCAGGGAGATACCGGGACACTCGGGGAGTGTGCCATGAGCTGTCACATCTGAGAAGATGGCGCACTTGTGCTCCAAATTATCTATCGCTCTTTGGGCGCAAGAACAATGTTAAAAAATGCATGATTATACCAGGTGGAAATGCTAAGACTAAGAGCGGTCTGTTGTCTCTCCGCGCTGACAGAAGCTATTAGTGGACTTCTCTTGGTTTCAGTCCCGTCCCCCCACCCTTTTTTTTTTTTTTTTCCTGCTTCAGCTCAGTTGGGGAGCACTCTGAGTTATGGTGCTTGGCGTGTCCGTAAGCGTATCCAACGCGGGGCTTTTATTCTTCGCGAGGTGCTTCAGTCTGAGCTCCTCTCTGAAGTCGTAGCTGAGGAGACCGGGCTCACGGCTGCAGAGACGAGCGTAGGCATCTGCCAAAGCCCTGATCTGGGGTATGGTGAGCTCTGCGGGGCGTATAACGGGGTCCACGTCCGCCTTTTGCATCATCTCCTGGGTCAGCTCCAATCGACAAGCCTCGGGGAACAACTTTCTGGTGTGTGAGACGGGAAACGATAAGATGTTACTGATTTCAGCATTCAAGTCGCTTTGATATCTTAACGATCATGCAAGTTTAATGACGTTAGAAAGTTCAAACAGAAAGAAATTATCCCTCAGCAATTATTACAAATCTGTGAAGTTAATTGAAATCACACAAAGAGCCGCTCATGAATTGTTAATTTTATTCCTCTGCCATTCCCGCAGTCAAGGGATGTCAGAAAACTCACAAACACTTCTGGCACGGAGAGCTCCGATTTAAATTTCAAATTGTTATTAATTTTGCTGACTTTCATCCTGAAACCTCTCCAGAGCAGTGAGCAAAGACAGGCTCTTTTATTTTTAGAGACATTTACTGTCTAAGATGTTCGTCTGTGTTGTTTTTGCAGAAGGTTTACAGCCGGTTCGGCCTCATCGCTGCAGCTCAGGCGCTCTTCAGGCGCTTCAGAACTCGCTCTGCCTCCAACCCTCCAACTCTTACATAAAATACGCTGCCTCGTCTCTCCGTGACACCTCAGTGACTCATAATTGCTGCTCTCTTTCACACAACCAGGGTTCTTTTGTTATTTGGGCCTACATACGCCTCCTTAGCGAGCACGGGGGCGATGGGCAGCGTTCACATGCATGTGGATGTGTGGGCTGCTTGCTGGTGCTTTGAAGAGAGCTCTGAAGTTCCTCTACTCTTTTCAAGAGTTTGATTATGGAACGACTCAAAAGCTGTGTTCATTTGTCAGAATGAGATATGAGTTAAACGAGGGGGGGTTGATATAAAAAAAAAATCCTAATTAATGAAGACACTGCTGTCAGAAAGCAGAATAAAAAAAAAAGTAGAGAGAGAATGACAGATGAGGATGAGTCAAGATTAAAAAAAAAAAAAGAGAGAGAGAACTTGAAGATGAAGGCCAAATCATATTTCATTATTGTGCTTACTCTACTCCTTTATGGCAGTACTTCCTACGGAATTGGAAGATGTTCCTGACGACTTTCTCCACAAGCTTGAAGGGTTGTTGAATCTGGGGCTGAACCAGAGGGGTGAAGCGAACTACACCCACGTCCACCTGCGCACACAAAAGAGAGCGCCAGAAAATCCAAACGGCACGGTGGTTAGCAGAGGACCTGGACGGTGAGGCGGCGAGAAGACGGAGGCAGAAGAGTGGCGCGAAATAGCGAGCAGATGTGATCGGAGAGGGGAATGCTGGAGGGAAAGGACAGCTGATGAATGGCGGGAGAGGTGCAAAGCTGTAAAAAGGCAGAGAGGATCAACAGAACTGCCTAAAAACAAAGGAGAGGCAGGAATAAGATGACGCAGCATGGCTGGCTGGCGAGCTGGTTCCTGTTGCCACAGTAACACCTGTGCGATGGACCATAGAAACCGAGCCTCTCTGTGTCCCTGCATCGCCGCTGAGTTTCTTAATACTAAAAGAAAAAAAGCCTAAGTGCATTGCACCCCCCTCTCTCTCTCACAGTTTCTGTCAATATGGCTGTAGCATTCCCACTCAGCGTAGACGGGTGCAGACCGACCACGTACACATCTAGAGATGGGTTCACCATCAGCCACAGAGCTCGGCCGCTGCTTCACGGAAGACTGGAAGGATGGGTTAAAAAAACTAAAACGGGGAGTTTTACACTAAAGCCTGGATTTTATGAGGCTCGACTTAATGAATGCATTTTTTGGATCATTTATGAGTTAGATTCGAAATTCTGAAGGTTTTCTGAGCATGACAAAGCAAAGCACATATATACTTTTGGACCATTTAGGTAATTTTCCTACCGGGACTTGAGTGACCACCGGATGTTTTAGCCCCCGATTATCAAGCAATAATTTCATTATATTTACTCATTAACCCCTTTTTTAAATTTTGTCCCAATTAGTCACTTTAAAGGTAGGGTAAGCCATTTGTGTCACATTCAGTGAATATCTCCTCACTATCCCCGAGCTGTCCATCTCACGAGTACAACGTTACAAAATAAAAACAACAGAGTCCAGGCAGCCTGCTGCCTAAAGCACCACGACCTTCCTCCAGACGATCATAACCAGGGCTCGGGTTTGGGCTCGGGTTTTCTGGGTAAGGACTAGAGGGAAGAGCTGGCGCTCCAAGTTTCTTTTTTTAAATTTCAAACACCAGATCATCCATCCCTAACCCTAACCAAGATATTTAAATAGTTTGTCTTCTTTATTTTTATTATTTGTTTTATTTTACGTTCAATCAATGTTCCCCTTTTATTGCCCAATTGCCAGTTTTCCCTTTTATGACGACCTCATCAACTCATATTTAACGTACTATTATTAGTAATTTTCCCAATTCATAAAGGCCCTGAAAAGGACCTACGCTCCAGCTTGGGAATCTGATGTGAACCGCTTACAAAAGGACCGCTGGTGAGAATCTGGGTCCCGGTCACACACCGACAGCCACTTCCTGAACCTTCCTGTCCGTCAACGCTAAGCTGACACGACACACCGAGGAAGTAACGGGGCGGGACTCGGCTTCGGAATCTCCACGTCAAAGCCCACAGAGTGTACATCCACGTTCCGTCTTCTCCTGTTAAGCAATCTCTGCTCTTTTTTTTACCTTCGTAACGGGTTCAAAAGAACAAAACTCTATTGGAACTACATAAGGATCATTTTACTTTATCATCACTCCATGTTGACTTACCGGGTGAAAGTACAAAAAACATAAAATCCCATTTGTGCTTAAGTGCTTGATAGCTTTCAATGCCTCTGATGATCCGCACAGGGTTTTTACATAACATTACAAAAATAAACGTTTATATAAAATCAATCTTTTCATTCTGAAAATAGAATAAAAAGAGATTTGAAAGCAGAATATATGTTTTTTTTTTGTTTTTTTTTTAACGGTACATAAATACTACGAATCGGAGAAAAAAATGAGTTATGTAAATGCGGAGGAGGCAAAGAGTAGAGAGACTTCACGTGCGCCAACAGTAACATTTATTTTAAAGTTGAAGGGAAACAGACGTGAAAATAACACACATCCTAAGGACAAGCTTCCCCTCCTGCCTGCGTCACAGAGGTAGAGTAAAACAACGTCTAACGCAGCCCAACAGCCCTCCTATTGTGAAGACGAGCCCCGCAGAGCTCCATGTGCACCCTTGCAGGTTGTATTTCTGGATCGTGTGACTCATTCATTCACAGCTGCCTCTTGCTCGGGCTCGGGGCTGGCGTCGATAATTAGGAAAGGAAAACTTCAGTGGTCCAAGGGCGTGCGGAGGATTTTTAATGAGAGGCTTCGATGCCCTTTCACTTTAAACAACCGAGGTAGCGTTGGGGGAACAACCCTCAACCGCAGCACTCTCTGTTATCAGATCTATAGATCCCTGTGTAGTCCAGAGATGCCTGGCTGCTACGCTTCCTGCCGCAGTGGCGTTTAATAGGACAGCGGTGGTGGGGACTGTTTGTCTCAACAGCCCTGAAGGCTGTTTGCCATAATAGCGCAGAGAAAGCATCAACGTCTTTGGTTCAAGCACAGGAGGATGGAAAGAAGCATGTTTCAGCAGTAAGTGCATGCGCTGGAAAGCCTTGACGCAAATCTAATGTTTAAATGTGGATTTTTCTCACGTCTAAATGCTCAACGATCCCTTCGGTGTTAAGTTGTAAAGGTTAAAAAACACATTCGCTTCACGTTAGAAATAAAAGCCATGTGGCAGATTATGTGCGGCGCAGTAAGAGCTGCTTTATTTGTTCGGCATTTTACAATTACATCACCGTGTTGTGAATTTGACCAGGATTCGGTTTCTGGATTTGCAGAATGCTTTCATCAGAGCTTCAGTGATGCAAGATCAGACCACCATCTGCTAGGTAGAAGCAATAAAAAGAAATGCCTTTAATTTCACTCTCTGCTGGAATAATTAGGCCATTTATATTCTACACTTCATGATTTATAAGAGAAGCAAGGGGAAATGTCGATATTGGGGCTATACAGGCAGCAGCATTTCACCCATCAGCTTGTCCAAGTCACTTTGCTGCTATGATTTATGGATGGCCTTGCTACACAGCTTCAATGGGAAGCATTGCTGTAATATATCCCACAGCCCAGCATTAATCCTTCCTGTGATAACCTCAACATGCAAGGAAACTCTATCTTAAATCACATGTTTCCGTCTGCCGCCAACAGCCCTCTACAGAGAAGACCCTAAAGTCCTCTGCCTTCGCTGCGAGATCCCGAGGTTGGTAGGCAGACTGACTGATTCACTCTATCTGACAGGCTTTAAGATACGTCCCTGGTTCTGCCTCCTCCTCCTCCTCCTCCTCCTCCTCCTCCTCCTCTTCACAAGAGTAGTGCTGGGAATCGAGTGTCCACAGCAGACGCGAGACTGGAAATACTCATCTATTCTTTTAGGCCTGTGTAAATCATTACACAAACATGGACAACTTTGTTGGTTCTCCTAGAAAATAACAAAACAACACCTCATTACTTCTTGAAAGTGATCACAGGCGGCTTTCATATCTTCTACAAGGCATTTAACCCATTTAAAAAGGGAGAAAAACATGCTGCTCTGTATTTTGATGTAATTGTTTCCAGCACACTGAACATGGACCTGAGTAAACAAACAACAGCTCTGTCTGAAGAGCTGAATAAGAAGATTACAGATGTTAAAGATCAATGCTGTAAGACCACTTCCCCAAAGCTTCATGGTCAGAACTCAGTGGTTCGGCTACATCACTGTCCGATTGCACCATCCGATGCTTTCCCAACGACACTGGGCTCCATGGAAGAAGACCCCATGAAGATTCCACAGTTATAATAAAAACATACAACAGCCACATTGCAATGTTTTTTTTAATGCATTTTGGGAAAGTAAAGTTTCTTGGAGAACATCCTTTAAGTTTAAGTTTGGTAAGGACGCCAGCTCAGTGGTCATAAACAGAAAAATTAACCTTTCAAAGAACACAATACCTACTGCGAAATGCGGAGAGGGTCCAGTTGTATCCTGCCGGTGCTTTTTTTTAAGTGTCTGACATGGTCCTGTTGGTCTTGGTCTCGTTGGTGGCGCAGCCCAGCCGGTCGCATCACAGAAATCACCAACCAGGACGCGTCCGTCTTCGCCCTGTGAGATGATTTATTCTTTGGCTTTGCACCAGGCCCGTTCCGGCAGGATCCTTGTCCACTATGTTCAGTCAGAGGTGAAGTTGTTTCATTTCATTTGCCTCTACTCGTTGGATTTTGGTTTCCAGCATGTAGATTTTCTGAGGGAGGTCGTGGTAGTCATCTTCAGAAAAGGGCGGCGTCTCGCCGATGGTGTTAGCTGCAGCTCGTCAGTCCTCGTTCGGGTCTCCGCCGTTTGTAGGCCACGCTCACGTAGCACCGATAAGTGTTGGAAAAGAGTGACATCAGTGGTAAAATAATCTCCAAGTGATTTGCAATGAAAAATAAGAATATAGATGGAGAAGAAAGGGGAAGTGGAAACAGAAGGAAGGGCAAAGCAGTAAGCGTCCTTCCAGCAGTCTCCATCCAAACGTCGCATGTTTTGCTCTGTCCTCCAGCCAGGATGTTTTTTTCTGACACTTTCAAACAACTTGTGCATTTATATATTTCATGTTCGACCTTCCCAACGCTCAGCAGGAACTTTATTACTTAAGCTTTGCCCTGTGGTTGTTCAGCTCCCCTTTCCCCGTTTCCACCTGCGTTGCATTTTTCTTGGTAGGTTCTTGCCCAATGGGGTGTGAGCAGTAATTTGTCATGTCCCTCTAAGCGTAACCAAGATGAGATGGCAGGGGCCCGGGGCTCCACCTGAACCACAAGCACTTGTGCTTACATAATGGAAGGTTCTGAGAAAGAGCAGGGGGATGGAAGAGAGCTATAAACAGCCAAGGAACACAAGAAAGAGAAGCTTGGAGAGATCCTGCAACCAAAGGGAGAGGAGCTGCATTAATCATGACAATACCTTGATAAGACAACATCCATTACATCAGTGGAGGGAGGCAACCTCTTGAGAACGAGAAGGCAGCAGTCGGTGGCAGAAAATACACCAGCATGATACTGCTTGAGGGCTTTAAGGAGGAAAGGCTTTGGCTTCCTGTGCAGACACGCCACCATACTTCCCATCAACGTCCCCCCCGGCTTCAACGGAGGACATTCAAGACCTGAGACACGGTCCTTGACGTGATCGGTTACTCTGAGGCATGTTGTTGTCAGAGAAAAGCTTAAATTTTGCTCTCAAAAGGTGCCATGTTCTGTACGAGAAAATGTGGACAGCACGGGGAAAAAAAAAAAAAAAAACATATTTAGAAACTCATAAATGCTATTGTACATTGCGCCCTTGGGAGTCTTGACTTAATGGAGTCAGCTGAAGAAAAGCTTTAATGAAGCTGTAATTCAGCAACATGTCGCGCGCCTTTTGCTCGAGGCAGTTGTACACGTTACTCTGTTGGGTCAAACTGGACCTGGATACTTATCGACAGACAGACGAAAAAAAAAAAAAAAAAAAAAAAAAACAAACCCAAAAAACATGAAACACGTCGACAGCTGTGAACTGTGAACAAACCACCCCTGCAAGACGATGAGCGCAAAAACCAATTACACAGGGGAGGACATAAAAGAGGAAAATGCAAATTGATCGATAAAAGCTCCTCGTGTGGGCAAAGAGGAGGATCGCCGGTCCGGCTGTGCCTCACAGCTACGCTGCAGAATGGCCAGGGAGTTCTGCTGCGAAGCGATAAAAACAAAAGGGGACCGCACTTTCAACAGCCTGCGACATCTTCACACATCACGGCGTCGCACATCTGCATCCACCCGCTGCAGTTCAACTGCATTTTCCTATTCTCTCCGGTATTCTTGCCTTTCCTTTCTCACATTCCCACAATGAACCATTTATTAGTTCATTTATCCTCCTCCCAACATCACAACACCTGTATCAGCACTAAAGATCTCATTTGTTACAAGGACTCACATCTCACGACATGCTGTAGTGTCTCTGCAGAAATTTGCACTATTTCTCATAGTGGTATCCCATAAGAAGATCTGAAAATCGTGAGCTACTGAAGGCCACCGCCAACATTACACCAGAGGTAATGTGGTGTGCGCTGCCCTGCACCCTGCTCAGATCTCATTTTAAGAAAAGAGACTCTCAGGACTAGTTTACACACACAAACAATCAGGGTTAGAGACGGTGCCGGGTCAGATTAAACAAACAGATCAATAACTAAACAAATTAGTGGCTGCTTGCCTACGTACATGTAACGACTACATGCCGCTGCAACCAGCAGCTTATCATCAAACCGTAGCTGAGGGACACAACACCATTTCTAGCAGTAGGCCTCCTCCCATGCAGCAAACAGCGTAACAACACACATTCGCATTTACAAAGACATCAGGTCTATTAGTCAAGGCAGAATTCTGGATTTACCCCCTCTATCATTTTGCCCTCTTTGTCATTCATGAATCATGGCCGTCTTAGCCACTCCCTCCCTTGTTAGGCGTCCTCTACAGAGAGGAGAGGAGAGACATGCATGGACCGGGTAGCAGCTGCGAGTCTTAGCTTCCTGCTGACTGATGAAGACGGCGCTCTGGGGAGGGTCAATTTTGGCATGGTTGGGTACAAATGCTCCTCTAGCCTCTGGTCCTGCACATAAACAGACAAAAGCCTGGCAGAACACAAAGTCTGACCCGCTCATCTGATCTTAATGACTGCAGCAGTTTCTCCTGTCTAAATTAGATTACCCTCCGCAGTCTGTGATTGGAAGTATTATCATAACGTTACATCTCTGTCACTTCTTATCTTGTAACAGCCACAGCTCTGCATCCTGATTCCCGGGCAGCTCAATCCAGGAATCTGTGGGATCTAATTTTGCCCAAATTCATGTTAGAAAGTCTCCTTCGTCCTGGATAGAGCAAAAATAATCTCTAGAGTCAGCTACTAAACGTTCGATTAAAAGACATCTTTCTGGAAACCTTTAAAGTTCACTCATGCTAGAAGGGAAAAAAAAAAACAAAACAACCCATATCCCAACAGAAACCAAGACACCGGAAAAGTACAAACACATACGTGCAGAAGGAACCGCTGAAAAAGGATCATATTCTTCTATGCAAAAGACCAAACTGAACGCTCATACTTACAATGAGAGGGGTATTTATTTTCTAAAGTGCATCTTCCCTGAAGATTACTGATTGACAGGAGAATGACCAAAAATATATCCCGTCCCCAATTAAAAAAAAAAAGCATTTTTATCATGTTGAATTAGGTACTCAGTGGCTCTCCGGTATGGACTGAGGGCATATGCGAGCATACGTTTCACTGTAGCCAGAGGGACTGGACATGAATATATCCTCAGTGTCTTCTCACTTGTAATAAACCTTGTCAGCTTGTAAACAGAACACTGAGGACACATGCACTTATCAGGTCTGGACATGACCTCCAGGTCTATTCAAAGAAACCAGCGCGTTATCACCACACTGCATTACCAGCATGTCTAGAGCACAAGATTCATAACAGAAATGAGTGAAAACAGCACTGAGCAGCGTAAACACGAACCCTGATTGGAGACGAAAATTGTGTCAAAATAGAAATTAACAGAACCGTGTTTACCCGGGTCGCTAAAAAAACACTTTAATTTTCAAAACAACAATCACGAGATCCTAATTAAAGGTCTTACACACGCAAAAACAAAACAAGACAAAAAAACACACAAACAAACACAAGTTAAACAACTGAAGTAAAGGTGCTACTTTGCTCATTGCCTGTTATTATTAAGTATGACATGATGAGACTATTCACATGAACCAGTCAGTGACTATAAGCACAATACTGGTGAGGAGCTGCAGAGGAAGCTTGGCACAACTAGTTTATATGCACTTGACCCGATACAAAAAACGTTTGGTGTAAACTTAGGCCACATTGGAAGGCTCCTTTGGTCCAAATTCTGCCCCGACTGACGGCATGGACTCGAGGTCGGTGCTGCTTCGTAACCATGGACACATATCTACCAGACGTGGCCATTTCAATTTTCTTTGGGCCTCATCTGGCCCCACACAGCCCTTCCCATACTCCCTGCTGCGACTACCCACGTTTGTCGAAACTAGAATGCCGTTTCTCACTAAAGTAAAATAGTTTCCTCACAAATATTGTCCCACAGCGTAAAGTTGCCCCCTTTGTACATCAAAGTGGTACCAAAGTGCAGTGTTTGCGCATCCCTAAAAACACAGGTGGAATAACTGAAATGACGTGGCCATGCTGGAAAACAAGAGGAACGTGTTATTTAAAGTAAATACACCGTTTGGGTGAGTTGTCAGACTGTTGAAGTAATATCCCGGTTAATCTGTGTGAGCTGCCGCTCTCGCACCGGCTGTCGTGATTTTGCGTGAAGTGGGAGGTACATTAGTTACAACAGCAATCCTGAGATGTACAACGCCGTGTAATCACCGAGGCGGCGCGCGCGCGCGCACACACACGCGGGAGAGGAGAGGAGAGGAGAGGGAGAAAGAGCCGAGCCGTCAGAGGAGGAGAAAGAGGGACACGCCAGCAGCTCTCACGGTTACTTCTCGCGGGCTCCGGCCGAGCCTGTGTGGTCTCTCTCGCGCGCTGTTGCCAAGGAAATGGATGGTTTAAATGGATCCGTGGTTCGGACGGGATCGTCCTCCTCGCCTCCGCACCAGCCTGCCGCCTTTCACTTTGTGTTTATAGGAATCTCTGCGAACAACGTGACGCGCCAGCGCCAGCTCTGCACCAGCCGGGGTAAGGGATTATTTTAATATCGCTGTTTCCTCTCAGAAACGACAACGGCACACAATTACACGGACCTCCCATGCTACTAATCCAAAGATTAAAACAGAAAAAACAAAAAAAAACAAAAAAACAAGCGCAGATAATGCTTATCAAGTAAGGCGCAATAGAAAAAAAAAAAAAAAGGTAATAATTTTAAAAAGCAAAGAAAAATCCTTGTGCGTTAATAAAAGTTTAATTCTCGTGGCAGCATCTGCTATAATGAGTATCTTACTTTTAAGACGACAGCGCGGAGCTGCTTATTAGGAAAACAGCCCAGAAATAAAGTGTCAGAACTGGAGTACAGGAGTGGGGTGAGGGCACTGCAGCTTTAAGTCCACATAGCTTTTAAGCATTGCAAATACCACAAACTCATGTCTCCCTCTCCAGTAATAGCTCTACGGGATGTGTTTAGGCGGAAGAGAAGACAACATATAGATGTCCAGCAGTGTCCTGGGTGTTGTTTACCAACTGTCAGAGCCAGCTCCTGCTGCTCATTCCCCATGCCACCCTTTGTTTCCAGACAGAAAAAGTCTGGGCTTGTGTGAGGTGAATGAGAAAAAAAAAAAAAAAAAAAAAAAAAAAAAGAGCGGAGTGCAAGGATTCAGATCAATTCAGTTTCTCATTTCGTTTTCTGTCCTCCAGTCCAGTGGAACCGTAGCTGAAGTACCGGGGATTTTACTGGTGCACCACCGAGCGAAGGAAAGGAGGAGAGGCGGCTGGGCACTGGGACTGACGAGTCTGGCTGGCGCAGGGTGAATGGTGCCTGGAGAGGACAACGGCAGAGGCAGCAGCAGCGTCGACTTGAACAGGAGCATGGCATCCACGGGCATGCAGATATTTGGATTTGTCCTGGCGCTGTTGGGCATCATGGGTGCCATGGTGGCCACCCTGCTGCCCAACTGGAAAGTCAGTGCGGATGTGGGCTCCAACATCATCACGGCAATCTCCCAGATGCAGGGGTTGTGGATGGACTGCACATGGTACAGCACCGGCATGTTCAGCTGCACTCTCAAGTATTCGGTGCTTTCACTACCTGCGTACTTGCAGACTGCTCGCACCACCATGGTGCTGTGCTGCGTACTGGCTGCCATGGGCCTCTGTCTTGCGTCGCTGGGACTAAAATGCACACGGTGGGGAGGTGGACGGCGCTCCAAGCGGCACGCTGCAATCGCTAGTGGCGGCTGCTTCGTCGCCGCAGGCTTTCTGTGTCTGGTGCCTGCTTCTTGGTTTACCAACGAGGTCATCACCAAGTTCCTGGACTCCAGCGTGCCAGAAAGCAATAAGTTTGAGCCCGGAGGTGCTGTGTACGTTGCCTTTGTTTCAGCCGGTTTCCTTTTAATGGGGGGGTTCATCTTCTGTATGTCCTGCTCGGGGAAGAGGCATGGCCCTCAGGACCTGGTTTTGCTCCCTCCCCCTGACAAACTGCTGCTCCAGCAGCAGCAGCAACAGCTGCTCCAGCAGCAGCAGGAGCTCCAGCATCAGTACTGCTCTCTCTCCCCATTAGACAATAAGACTGGCTACAGCCTGCAGGACTACGTGTAATAAAGCAGCGCCGTGTGCGCTACGGAGAAAGAGACAGACAAGTCCGAGGGGAATCCATCACAGCTCACGCTACACCACTGGGCTCTACTCCAGACTGAGCTGGAGAAAGAAAAAAAAATTGAAGAGGAAGGCAACAACTTTCAATTCCTTTTTACGATCTACCTTGCTAGTCTCTCTTTTCTTTCTTTTTTTTTTTTTTTTTTGTTGGTTTCTGTTTTGCAAGCACAAGCAGTGGAGGTATTCTGCAAGCGGCATCTTAGAACAAACAGTGTGGATGCGTAAGGAGCCACGATAAGGTGCTGCAGAATGGAAGGAAGCCGCTAACCAAATGCAGACACCCTTCATCAGTAAATCACAGAGAGAGCTCCCAGAGGAATGGATTAAGCAAATAAGGAAGCCTTCCGTGTAGATTTTTTTCCCCTCTCACCAAAGGTTTGAATTGAGAGGGGAAAAAAAATGCAATCATTTAGCTGCTATTTACAATCGTTCATATCGGTACTCTCCCACTCGACAGAATAGGCAATATAACGCTCGAGAGCAGTAAGTAAAAGCCCTTTTCATAGTAAGCCATTGTAGTTATTTTGTAATACCTATACACTAGAATGCAACCTGGAATTGATTGACATAAATGGCAATATTTTTGTTAGCTACTAGAATGATGTTGATATTTTGCTTCTTAAGCATGCTGTGTGGAGCCTGTCTGTATTAATACAGAGGAATGCCTGGTTAAAAGAAAAAAAAAAAAAAAAAAAAAAAAGTGAACCACACAATGCCTGTGCCTGAAACGCTGTAGAAACATTACCCTGCTGTAACTGTTTTAAGAGGACTGTCAGGAGGAGATGAGGTGGGTCTGCCGGGCTAGACAGATAGGAACGCAGACCAACGGATGCCTGCGCCGCTCTCTGCAGGTGGAAATATGGTAGAGACGGAGAGAAATTGACAGGGAAGGATTCACTGCTCCAGCAGTGGACGATCTGACGTGCATTTAAAAAAAACAAAAAAAAACAACAAAATACAAAATCTCCATTCAAACACAGACAGTCTGCCTGTAAGTAGCAGCTCTCCATCAAGATCCATTCCAGACATGTGCACCCAAACACATGCGTATGCCTCCGTGCGCCTTGACGTACACAGTAAACATTCAGGCGCTTTTTTGCATGTGGTTTTCACTCATGTCACTCGCCTCTGCACTGCCATGGAAACTGAATTCTCCATTGAAATCTCTTCATTGTCTGGGGGTATGTGCATGTCAATCAGAGAAGTTGTGTGGACGGGGGGCTTTTTATTTTTTTATTTATTTATTTTTTTTAAGTTGCTCTATTGTCATGGCATGACACAAGCTATAATCAGAACAAAAAAGCTCCTTTTTGCGAGTCTCTACTGCACTGAAAGTAGTTTGCATGTGGATGAACCGATATTTAACGGGGAAAAGCCTCTGGAGTCGTCTGTAATAGCTCTGTGGCAGGCTGCTAAAAAAGGTTTGAGTCATTCTCCATATGTGACTTGTTTTCCAAGTGCGTCAGCAATGTGCATATGCCAGCCTACACCTGCAGAAAGTCTCCGTGTCTTAAATTGCATCCACTCGACTATGCCGCCGTTCCTCGTCTATGCCACCCATCACTCTTCATTTCTTTACTCTTTTCCCTCTGACCTGCTTGTGTCAAACGCCGCACGAGCGTGATACGTGACAAGAGAATGCTGATGCATGTTGAAAGTGTGTCCTCCTGATGTGCACCCCCCCCCCCCCCCCCCCCCGCCTACTCATGTGTCAGCTACATGGCTGTGCTTTCATGGTTGTATTCTGGAGCGTTTCATCTCTTTTACTCTTAGGGAAAGGGAAAAGAGGAATATTTTGTTTGTGCTTGAGACAGGCCTTGGCAGGGCTGTGATGTACAGAACAGCACATTCTCTCTTTCTCTCTCATAAACATACAGCTTCCTGGGGGAGAGCAGATGGCTAAGCCCAGCTCGCCACCTGCAGGCTGTTGCCGGCGCACTGCAGGCTTCTCTACGGGCACCGCCGCCGGCCCCCCGGCAGCCCTGCGAGGGCCAGGTTTCTGCCCCACCCCAACTCAGCCATCTTGCCCAGCTCAGGCTTCAGCCGAAAGAAGTGGCCTCCTGACAAAAACTCACTGCCCAGGCACCATAACCAATGCAATAAATAAAGTCAAGAATGTGCCATGTCATCAGCTAATACTGACACGTTACTGTGTTTCGAGAATGTGCCAAAAGGTCTCATGATGACACATTTCAACAATATCTGAAGTTCGGTTTATTTTTTTATTAGGTTGTTTGTACATGAATTATGCATTTGGAAATGTTTTATGGATTTGCGATTTGTTCTGCCAGACTAAGTCTCTAGTCAACTAGATGCTTGTGTACAGTCCAGTGCAGCTTTTGAGGGTTATTTTAAATCCTCTTTAGACCCGATTTTCCCAAAGCACAGCAAGACTTCACTGGGTAGGAGCGCAGCTTAAGAAAGAAATAAGGGTGGCATTTTCTTTAAAAACAAAACCCCAACAAAAAAACAAACAAACATGTATTTGTGCCAGGAATTGTTATAAAACTGTCGGTCTGTGACAAACTGTACACAAGTGTCTAGGTTTTCAGTAGAAACTACGAAACCACGTTCATGCCATATCTTCTTTATAAGAAGACTACTCAGTGCACTTTTACATTGTGTTGCTATTTGACAGCGGTTTGGTTCAAATGACTGAGCATTTCAAGCTCTCTGGACCAGTACAAATACATAACACATGTGGCACTCTGGACGCAAAGAGGAGCGATTTATGTCTGATAGGATTCAGCAGGGAAATATGAGCTAGAGATGTCTCTTTTATTGTGGCTGTGCAGTTTGATCGTCAGCACGTAAATTCATTCGCTTATAAACAGCCAGAGTGCAAAAGAGCTTTTAGCTCCTCGAGTCTATGAAGTTACAACTGTCTTGCATTTACTGTACCGAGATGTCGATCTATTATTTTGATAACTGCAGCTTATTTTTGTGAATGCTTTAGCACTTTTTACTTTGCCGGAGCATATTTGTGATGATGAACAGTTCACAAGTTCTGATACAGTTGTCTCAATGTGCTTGTGCAAGTAGTTCTATTTTTTACCAATAAAACTATTTTGTGAAAGCGACAAGCCCGCTGTGTTTGTAGTGGAGGAAGATGGACGTAACAGTCATCTTCCTGCCAAAGCTACAGATTGCCGGATGGTGCAGGCTGTTCTCAGCACAGGCTTGAAGTCATGTTCTCACCCACGAATACGGCCAGCCACCGGCCCAATGTAACCAGGCTCCCACCAAACGTTACTATGTGCAAACGGGTTCTGATGATTCTTCTAAAACCACCCCTAAAAGCTCCCCGCTTACCGTTTGGAAAGGTGATTTATCCGACACAAAATAAGGAGTTTAGTGACAACATGGAAGCCACACTGGTGAGGAAAAGAGCAAACATTAGGAAGTAATTAATTACAACTGCAGAGGGAGTCAAAAACACTCCAGCTTAAGTAAATGCTGTGAATGACAACGATTCATATTTCTGAACCCGTTTTATCACTTACTGGTTCTTTCAAACAACAAACCAAAAGAATAATAGTAGTAAACCAAACCAAAACAGCCTAATATAAAGAAAATTATTGTATATCTAAATAGCTAATTAAAACTGATTCTTTAAAAAATTATTTAAGTTACGGCTTAAAAACACTGTTACTCTGAAAAATGTAATAAGACTGAACATGTGAAACATTTGTTCAAAATACTAAAGATGAAACAAAAGCCATTTTTTTTAGCTCATCGTCCCGTCCAAGTCAAAAGAAAAATAGTTTCCCCCTACATTTTCCTGAAATAAACAAAAGGAACGACATGTGGAAGACGGGCAGGAAAGCTGGAGGTGCAAAAACTCGAGTCACGAATTCTGCTCTGAACGATCAAAGTGTGCAAAATGTGCTGCATCAAAAAGTCTCTGGCCTCAAGCGCAGCTCATTTCAAATCAGAATCCTCCCGTTTATTTCATTATTATTTTGAAATATTCGTGTGCTACTGCATATACATTTAACATGGAGCGCTTATTCAATTAGCGAGAATCAGGGATTCATATTACAGCTGGTTGGAGTCTTTTCCGTATCCAGCAAGTGAGAATATATCTTCATGAAAATACTGTGGATTATTAAAGACTTTCTCTCCCTCCTTCTCCCACTCATCCTGCTTATGCAACAAGAGTGCACATCAAATAACTACACCTCTCATATGGAAACGCTAATACATGTGCGCCTCTGTGTATTTAACCTAAAATTTCCCATGAAGGCGGTTCAGCTTAGGTTGTCGCCGTGACAGATCTGAAATGTGAGCTTTAAATGTGCGGAGGTAAGTGCTTCTTACTTCCAGGCAATGGTTAATTAAAGCTCTTCTGCCAAATCAAACTCGGATTGTTGAGTTGACCTTCCTGATCAGAAATGTCCCTCCCCGAACATCATGGAAAAAAAAAACAAAAACGAACCAAATGGGGCATCCAAACGATGCCAGTATGTCACCACAACGAACGTGTGGCTTTTGTTCTGCTGTTTGCTGCTGAGGATTCATATCGGAGATATAATTCAGCCATCAACGCAGAGGGAGAAATGACCTTCCTTTGTTGAAGCGGCGCTGCTGTGGTCACAGTACTTGTGTGAAGCTGAGGGAATAATAGTAACGACCTTGGCTGTGCAGTAAACTGCTGACAACGGCAGTAAAAGCTATGGAGATGACAAAGGGAGAGCTTGTAGGAAAACAATACAGTCTGACAGTTCAAAGGAGGCCTTTTAATATTTCAGCTTTGAGCGGGGGGCGGCACGCACGGCTGGGTGGATTCTTGTAGCTGAAGGTGAAGGAGGCTAAACGCTCGTAAGACATGCACCTATCTCCATTTTCCAATCTATACTCTCCTTGATGACAACGATCTCTGTAGTGATTACGCATCGTGTCTCAAGATGACTGCAAAAGAGTAATGACAGCACAGAAAGACAATGGAAAATTAAGTCGGCCCATGTTCACATCTGCATCGATATGTTGATGAAACGGCGTGATCATTAACCGGGCCTGAACCAACGTGATTAACACTCCTCCTGGATCCATCTATTACCTTCAGTCCCCGACTCCATGTCCAATCAGAGTTTTGTAACATTATTTATTCTTTTGCACCTTCAGAGGGGTATTTAGAAGAATTCCTCAAAATACCTGCAACCCCTCTTCCCTGCATACTTAATAACTTAACAAAGCTGAATTAGCTGAACTCCAAATGCTGACTGAGTGAACTTGGCACGGTTCCTCGTTAGAAGGTGCAATAGATCTCTAGAGATGCTTGTAAGCTTACTCTGCCAAGCTCGGCATTTTCTTTAAAGTGGAGGAGGAGGAAGTGTATTTTTAGCATTTCTTTACCTTAGGTCTGAGATGTATGAAGACCAGGCCTTCTGGCGTCTTCCCTGCTGGCGCAAGTCATTGAAATGACTTTCCTGGACGCGGCGTTTGACCCCGCTTACGAGGTAGGAATAGATCTAGATGAATTGTGCGAGACTAGAAAGTGTGGACGTAGCACAGCCCCTCCGACTAGAGAAAAGAGCCGAGCCGAGCCGAGCCGCGGCAAAGATATCCATCACTGTAAATGCTTTTCGCTGGACTGAGCAGGCTCACTTTAAAACACAGAAGCACACGCTCCAATTCAAGAGGATATCTTCATTCCACGCATGAAACACCATCGGACCTCTTAGCTGGAGGGAAGAACAAAAACTACCATAAATCTCCAGGTAAAATCAAAGTCAAGATGTAGATATGCGATCCAACTCCCCCTAACAACCGCCGGTTACTATGGCTGTTTAATGCAGCATTAACAAATTTAATTTGGGCTCAGCTCATCTGGTCGCCGACTGTGTTAGATGAGTGTGCACAAGGCGAACATCTGTAGGGGTTTCCTCTCGTTAGCTGGTGGCTGGTGGCTGAAGCAGCCATCATTCAGAGCGGGCCCTGACAGCCATCTGCTGGAGGTACGCCTCACTCTCTCCTCCGATCAATCTCCGTCATCAATCTGTTGTGGCGGAGACACCTTTTTCCAAGCCATTTTTCATTACTCGTGTTTTTTCCCCCCTCCCATCACTAACCTTTCTATATCTCAATTTTCCCACATTCTCATTTCTTTTATCATATTTTCTTTCCCTCTCAACCTCTATTCGCATTCTCGGTTCCTCACTTTCTTTTTGCTCTTCTATGAAGACCACCGTCGTTAACAAATTACGCAGCCCCCCCGATACGGCATTAATTAATAGAAATGAATGGAACATGTAAATGATCTATGACAGACCCGTATGTGATGGACAGAAGTTTATTTTTTATTGTCTGCCTTGATGCAGAGTATCAAGGAGAGGGAGGAAGAATAGACGAGCGAGTTTCTCGGTAAAGATGGAGCAAATTTGCATCTAGATGACAGTGATCAGGATGCTCAGACTGAAGAAGAAGCTGCATGATGGCAGCGTGCACTCAAAAACTACTTGACCTTTAACCAGAATATGAAATTGAGGTAATAATGAGGGCAACAAAGGAAGAGGAGTTCCTCGTCTCAGTTTAAAGAGAGCGTTTAGACGTAGGTGAGGCCGTGAATGACAGAAACAGTTCAAGGACTCCTCAGTCTCTCCAACTTTGCGAGAAGCGACAGAAAAAACGAGTAGTGAGGCAGTAACTCACAATGGACAGCTCTCCTCATCAGCCGGCCAATCAACCAACAATTCCCCATCCCCGTTCCTTCAGCTGACGCTTTCTTCACTTCCACCAGCTTCAGCAGTTTTCCTGCGTTTTCAGTTGCTCTTTGTGACTCACTGTTGTTTGAATCACACAGAAGTATGTTTTTTTAACACTCCACTTATTGGCATATGTGCAACGCTGCACCTGCAGCAGAGTTTTTCACATTTTACTGCGTAAAAGCAGCAGTAGTGCAAAGATTGTCAGTGGTGGTGAATGTAGGCTATCGCTGCCAGTTTAGGACGAAATATTGTTTATAAAAAAAAAAATAAAAAAAAGACTAAAAACAGAAACTTCTTATCGGTATATTATTGAGCTGATGATAGATTGGAAATAAACACACAAAACACAATGCAAGTCAGGTTTAGACGTGGCAATGACACCGGAACAGATGAAAACCCTGTTGTGCTTCAGTTTGAACAAATCCCTCTTCATTAACAAAATCAGTGATCCCTGAGCTTCGCTGTGAGCGAGATAAAACCTGCAATTAGACCTCCGGGCTGATTTATGGGCTATAGGTGTATAGCAAAGCCACACACACACACACACACACACAAAAGTCCCTAAAAAGGTGTGTTATCAACCAAGACAGACTTTGTAGGAGCTTTGTAGATAACACAAGATAGCACAAATCCTTCTCAGTCATCTGTTGTGAGATCCATCAAGGTTCCTCATGTCACATAACTTTCCAACCGTTCTCAGCCATAAAGTACCATCGACTTAACACTGATGCAATAAAGTTGGATCTTGGTATGCAGACTGAATTTATGGACCTCCAGATTAGATGAAGTGCAGCAAAACCACATGGCTTGTGGTATAGTGGATGCGTGAATTGTCTGCACAGGCTCCCTGAAAATGCCCGGAGTAAAAACAGCTTTTGGTTTTCCTTTTTGTATTTTGCAGCAGGATGTCAGCAGTGGATTCGTGAAGGCTGAGGTCTCCAGCACATCCTTCAGGTCTTCAGCCCGAGAAGCTTCTTGAGCTTTTCTTAGGTTGCCTGAGTCAAGCTCCTGGTTTTTGGGGTAGGATGGAGAGGGCCATGGGGCAGGGACGTGGTTTAACAATTGACAGTCGATCTTGCTATGATCTGATTGATTAAACCCACAAATTTGGTCAAAGATGAGATTTAATGTTAAGTGAAGGTTAGCGTTATTAAAGAAGTAAATACTGTATGTTTTGTTATAAGGACTTTGTGAGTCCTGACGTGATAAGCAGCGTTAAACGCGTAGGTACGTTCTTTATGGATGGATCAGATTTTTTTTGAAATTACTGATAAAATCAAAGGTTAAAATATTACACAGAATATTTTTGATTTTACTGGCGGTCAAGCTTTTGTATTGTAGGTATTGTAGGTTTAAGACTGTCACTAACCTTCAAATGAAGGTGAACATCCCAGCTGGACACAGCTGTATCTGGATGAAAACATCCAATCCAAACCACCAAAAGTGATCTTCTTTGTTTTTTTTGTTCTTTTTTAATTCTTTTTCTATCCCTGCCCAAATAAGACATTCAAACATTAAATCATGTTGGTTCCCAAAAGGAGGATTATATTCTATTTAAACAGTCAATGTTATTTACTTAATCTGTCAGTGGCTTGTTGGCTTTGGAACTTTATATGAAAATGTATATGTATCTTTGATATTACTTCATGTATTCATTCGATGTCTAGATCTTTTTTTTTTTTCTATAAAACCTCTCTTTTAGGCATAAATCTATAATCCGGAATGCTGTAACTTCAATCAGTCTCATGCTTGCAGCCTTTAACGTTGTCCCATAAATCAGGCTGGACATTTTTATCGTTCCTGCAATTCTGCATCATTACCCTGGTGAGCACCAGCAAACAATCCAGAGGCACAGATTATATATATATATATATATATATATATTAATACTAAACAACAGTAAAAAGGGTTGTTCATGATGGGGAATGGATAGCAGGATTAATACGCTCCACATGCTCTATGATCTTTTACAAGACATTAGCAGCAGGAGGCCTGCTCATCAAACAGTCATCATCTCACCTAATGATATCAGTTCGACCGAGTGCCCATTAAAATCTTTATTGGGGATAGATGGTCTGGGCTGGCATGAGAGAGACAGACACTGACTCACGCTCAACCGCATGCATGAGCGTGGAGAATAAAACCATGTGTAGTGTCTGAGTGTTCAGACCCTTTCAAGTATTATCGTTTTAAGAGAAAGTCTAATCCTATGTGGTTTCTATTCATTTTAATCCTCAAATGCATCTCAAGGCTACTGTGGACATTACAAATCACCATAAAGTAGGATGTTCAGGACTGTAGCTCTCTCCCATTGTTCGTAGAGCCTGCAGGAGCCGTTCTCCCAGTCCGAAGAGGTTCTTAAGCACCCTCCTTTTGATGTTTCTGTCACTTGGGGATGCTTTATCACTCTAACCTTCTACGGATTTTTTTTCCAAGCATCACTAGTTTATTAGTTTGACTCTTTCACAGTATCTTCATTCTTTGTTCTGTACCTAACCCGAGGATTTCAAACCCATATCCGTCAGAGATGGAAGACGCAGGCAGGTGCAGGTGACCAGCTGTTCATGTACTGTGATGTGTGGCCCTTCTTTGGTCCCTGGAGTCGTGAGCGATGTGGTAGACCTCGGCCTTTATTGCTCGTGCGCTTAGTGCATGTTCTTGTGCTGCCAAGATTATTATTGCTGCCTTTTGTGTGAGTAAGTAAATGAAAAACAAATTGTTAAGGGCTGCGTAGAACCTAAATAATCCCAATCAATCTTATTTAAATGTACAACATTTACATGTGTAACGGATACGTGATCGAGAAAGGCATTCAGTAGTCTATAAACAGTCTCAACGCTGACGATGTTTGTCAGGACGAGAAACAAGCCGTGACGTGAGGCTGAAAGAATTGTCTGTATATTTGTGAAACAGGATTGTATCAGGACTGTGAACAGATCTGGGAAAAGATACGTTTTGCAGCATTTAAAGTGCTCCAAGGCACAGCAGCATCCATCATTCTGAAACGACCCAGTTTTCAGTCACCAGCAGACTTCCCAGGATCTGGCCGACGAGCCAAACTGAATAATCTTGGATGAAGGGCCTCCATCTGACAGGTAACAAACGAGCCAGTGTCCAATCGTGAATAACATCTAGAGATGGAAACATTCTTACACAAAGACAACTTCTGGAGCAGCACCCCACCAAATACGCTTTTATGACAGGCAGAGGCCATTCCTCAGTGTTCAGGATTAAAGCCTGAAAGGTTTCAAAAAGACACTGATCCCCAAGAAAACACACGAGTAGCTTCAGTAAATGTCTAGAGGGACCCACCGGCCTTCAACACCAAAACGAATCGAGGCTACCTTTGCTGCTGAGGGTCCTTTAATCAAGAGATGAGATTCAGAATTCTGGTATAAAGTGGATATAAGAGACAGCCCGATGTAAATGTTCATTCTGGACTCAGAATCCAGCAATCTGAGCTCAAACGTCAATACAAGCTGATGAGTTCGAGGGAGAGCAAGCTTCAAAAACCTCATTGTGCCGCAGCTCCGGAGGTAGAGTGGAGGTTCCTTCTCAAACCCCAACTTGCTCCGCCCACATGCTGTAGACTCCTTTAGTCCAAAAGACTGAAACGCCAACTGCAGCGCAATGTGCTCCTCACTTGTGAGCTGCGTTGGATAAAAGCATCCGCTAAATGAATGTAAATATTTCAGCATTTTATTTATAACTCAAACAATTCCTAAAAAAAAAAATAAAATCAAATAAAATAATTTAAATTCTGCCATTCAGGGATTATGTATGTAAACTAACAAGGATAAAAAAAAATATATATATAATTGAATCTATTTTAAAATGACTCAGAAATAAAACCAAATGTGGAAAACTTGAAAAGTTTCTTTTGCTTATCGACATGTGAACAACTTCAAGCAACGACAAACCGAGCTGCAACCCATTAAGACACAGTTTGACAAACACAAAAAAAAAAAAAAAAACGAGTGCTCGAGAGAAAATAAATGCAGAGAAAGGCAGCAGAGTGCGATGAAATAATCATTGGAATCCATCTCTTCTAAGAGAATGAACAATCAGCACTGGTCCCATTTACTCTGCTGCATTTTTCTCTTTGCTAAAGATTAAATATTTACTTACAGAGGATCCCCGCAGGAGTCGCAGCATCTTCCAGAGACTTAGCCCATCTGACATGCACCTAACACCTTTCCTTTGATTCCATCAAAGGAAAGAAAATTGTGGTTTTATTTGTTCAAAGATGTTAAAGAGACCCCGAGCCTTTCAAAAGACTTTTTTGTGCCTCTAATAAAAAAAACATATCTGAATGGAGCCCAGTTGTAGCCAACACGTTCTGCAACACGTCCCCTGGTTCTAATGTGAAGCCTGAACGCAAAGTTTAAAAAAACAAAACAAAACAAAACAAACAATCCTCATGTTGCATAAGACCGTACGTCTTTATTTTGCCGCTTTTAAAATCACATGGGCTAAAGACACAAAGAAATCCAGCCAAAAAAAGAAAGGAGGCTCTCATTATAAGATGCAGTGTGATACGCCACATCTTAAATACCCACCAGGCATCATTACAACCTAGAAAAAGGGGTCCAGAGACGGAAGAGAGACAACACTGATTCAACACCGTCTTAATGAGGCCTTGAAGCGAGAGGAGAGAGGGTGGGATGTATGATGAGGACATGACTCTGACGGGAACATGGGATCAGCCGACGAGCAGAGACATGAGAAGGTCCCGCTGTTACCCCGAGGGGACAGAACTGCCAGCTGAAACCTCCCAAATACTAAAGATTGAAATCAACGTTAAACTTTCTAAGTCAATATGTTCTTAAAGCTGAATCCCTTCAAACACATGTGAGTGGATGAGGAGTTTACTACATCTTTAGATCTCCGGGTTCTGACACTTTGTACCTTCATTTTCAATGAACCACTGAGCTGAACATGCGGCGAGAGTTAAACTGTAGCCTGCTCAGATCATCTGGTACACAAACTAGAAAAGTGGCCTACCTTTGGTTTGGGGACGAAGGCGCGTCCAGGGATGGTGAAGCAGCTGTGGACGGTGCAGAGATACTGAGCCATGATGGAAAGACGACACCTCTGCTTGCTGCCCGTGCTGGCTGTCAACCGCTGGATGAAGAAAACGACTGCAGTAAATTTCTGATGTGTGCACAAACCGCTTCAGGCTGAATAAAAGCGTGCCTTTGTTGTGAACTTTTTCATATCGTCATTCAGGAAGTTCCAAAAACTGCAATTCCAATTGCCTAATTTTGTTTAAACAATTATTGCACACTTTCTGTAAAGCCTATAAACTTTGTTTCACTTCTCAAATATCACTGTGTCCATTTGTTATATGATATATTCAACTGACAATTTTTTATCGTAACAACTATCGATTTATACAAGAAAATCATGAAGATTAACAAGGCTGGCCAATCGTTCGGATCCCACTGTACACGTGAAAAAATAGGTTGCGGAAGAAAACGACCAAAAAAGAGAGAAAGTAACGCTTAAAGCAGCATCATCCTGTCCAACACCCCCAACGCCATGAAGATAATAAAGGCAAAGTGGCTTTTGTGTGTTGCACATAAATGTAATTTAAACCCTTCTGGGTGGGAAAATGGTCATTTTGGTGTCTTGTATACATTAACAAATTCTTTAAAAAAAATCTCAGTCTCAGTCTCAGTGTCTCTCTCTCAGTGTCAGTCTCTCTCTCAGTGTCAGTCTCTCTCTCTCTCTCTCTCTCTCTCTCTCAGTGTCAGTCTCTCTCTCTCTCTCAGTGTCAGTCTCTCTCTCTCTCTCAGTGTCAGTCTCTCTCTCTCTCTCTCTCTCTCTCTCTCTCTCTCTCTCTCTCCCTCCCTCTCTCTCCCACTCTCTCAGTGTCAGTCTCTCTCTCTCTCTCTCTCTCTCTCTCTCTCTCTCTCTCCCTCCCTCTCTCTCCCTCTCTCTCCCTCCCTCCCTCCCTCCCTCCCTCATTATCAGATTTTCAGTTACAGAGAAAAGACTCACTGATTTCGCATTGATTTTTAGAAAAAGCAAATGAAGAAGTAAATTAAGGCCGATGTTATAAAGCTTAACTTTGCAATTGAAATTTCAAAGCAGGAAAAAGTTTCATTGTTATTTCAGCCCCAACAGACCCAAACATCCTAATCATCTATACTTCGAAGAGACAACGCGGCGTGTGTGTGTCTAGAAGAAAACAAACTGACTTGAATGATGACGACTTATTCAAGCACTGCCTTGTATAAGATGACGAGGGAAGAAGTTTGTCCAACTCGGAAAACTGAAATAAGCTATGACTCATTCAAACTACAACAGACCCAACACGCCGTTTAGATAAGATGTCCATTTCTTGGCGCCGCGACGACCGGCAGCGAGTGCGTTCGTTCACCCACCTCAGCCACCTCTTTCTGGAACGTGAGTGTGAGTCGCGTGCGTCCGTAGGAGAAGGGCCCCGCCCTGTTGGCTACGCTCTCCAGCCACTTGATGATGAGCGGAGTCGAGACGTTGAATGGAAGATTCCCAATGACGTGAAGGTTTGGCGGATCTGCGAAGACACACACACTTGCACATGTTTTAGTTGAACTTCTTTACGTTGTCCTAAGTGTTGTTAGGCTTTTTTTTTTAAATTTGTTTATTTATTTATTTATTTTTTCCATTCTCTCACCTTCTTCCCACGGCTTTGAGATACTTGCTGGGAATCCACGATCCATTCTGTAGGTGAGTATGTCACCGTGGACAATCCTCAGCTTGCCTGGTGCTGCCTCAGACAACAGCTGCGGACATTACATGAGATTAAAACATTCCCAAAAAAATACCCAGTCACTATCTGAAAAAGCAAGCGTCAGCTCATTTGAATGCGGCGGCTCAGTTTACCTTCAGTCCTGGGATGAAGCGAGAATCCTTCTCCACAACAAGCACATCTGCCGCTCCAGCATTGAGGATGGACCGGGTGAGGCCCCCGGGACCGGGACCCACTTCACACACATGGGCATCCTTCAAACATCCTGCCTGACGCACAATCTTGTCTGAAAACACGGATAGAAGAAACAAATATAATACACCTTCGATCAAACATCCCCAGAGTCTTGGCCATCTAAAGAGGTTAACACAGTTTACTGTTTCAATATCTCTAAACCTCCGTGTGATGAAGATAAAACATATCAATATAGCGGTCACCTTGCCAGAGGATGCAGACCAAACCCGCACTGCACCCCTGATAATTATATTACAGCTTCAGCTCTCAAGGGCTTCATACAGTTAAAAAGGTCCATTCGCTTTATGTTGAGATCAACTTCAACTCGCCCACAAAGTAAAACGCGTCACTGTTGATTGTTGAAACAAAGCAGACAGTCGGCACACAGGTCGACCTAACAGGGACCGCTACACTTTCTCAAGAAAAGCAAGAGAACGGCAGACTATGGAAAACCAGGAGAGCCATGAAGATGTTTTCATAATTATTTTTTATTGAGGAAAAAAATGCATGTTACCAAATTGGATTGGAATTTAGTTCATAATTATATACATCAATATTCCAATTTATAAAGTGTTTTCTTACTGTAATGAGCTTTTTTTTGCATTTAATGAAAGAGAAATAAATAAATGAATTTGAAAATTCATTTAGGAATAGAATTCCTATTCAGGGATTTCAAAAGGTTATTTTGTGTTCCATTTCCACTCTTTTCCTTTCTCCATTTCCCAATTGCTCCGATTGGTTGTTTTTATAGTGTTTAGTTGAAATTTGGATGTGAAATTAAAAATTGTTAAAGTATTTCTGAGCAGATTTGAAAACTGGAGTTACTACCATTCATGATTTAACTGATTGACAATAAAATGGGGAAATGATCTTTCTATTGCTCCTGATGCTGAATTCTGGACTTGAATCTTTTAAAAAGACAAAAAACATCTAAAACGGGATTTGCATCCATATTGCTCACAGAATACTGCTGACACACATATTCACGCCAGCTGGAATTGCACACCCATTAAACATTTTTGGGAAGAAGTCACTGAAACTTTATCTAGTTTCTTGGGTTGCCTCATCTCCAAAGCTTTGTCTTTTAGGAGACTTATCAGATTCCGATCTGGACGTAACTAGGAATAAACTTCTAGCCCTAGCCCTAACTATTGCCGAGATCTTTATGAGCTCGAAATCAAAGAAAACTATACATTTATCTCTCCGGAAAAACTTGCTATAAGAGCACATTTCTTTAGATAATCGGTTGCAAGCCGGTCACATATCATGGGGGTCACGGCCGGACTGACCTCCTTCCAGGCCCTCTTGCCTGTCGTGGTTCTGGTCTATGATGGTGGTGGGGTCACTTGGATTTGCAGGCTTGATGGGCTGTTGCCCGGTGGTAGTGATCGCCTCGCTTCCGCTGGCCGCTGCAGGTTGGAGGGGGTGGGTGGCGGAGGTGGCGGGACCAGCGCTGGGATGTTCTCCCCCACCGTAGTGGTGTCCGGTTAACACTGGTCCAGCACATCCCCCCCGCCCGGCAGTCTTCCTTGGGGTCACCTTGTGTGCTGGTCTGCAGCTGGGGGCGGGGTTTGAGGTGGGGCCTAAGCCCTTGCTAACCGTTTGCAGGCGATTGTGACAGCGCTTTGCTGCTGTATTTGGTCTTTTCATTATTTCAAGTTTCAAGTCGGACTTCCCAAACGGTACTCATATGATGAATTAAAAGGTCAACTTTGTGAAACTTTCACAGAACAGATTCCTTTATATGCTGCCTGGATACTTTCAAACTTAAAGCACCCTGCTTAAAACGTAACCATGGTGATTTGGGTGCAGTCCTGTTGACGGACATACCCAAAGCAACTGTTGCTAGGGATAAAACTCCAAAGTTCTCCAGTTGTCAAATCTGCTCAAAGAATACTTTAGCAATGTTTAATTTCACATCCAGATGTCAACCATAGACTTTAAAAACAACTAAATTAGAGCAGGTAATGGTCTTGGCTGTCTGACCAATCAGAGAGCTCTGTTGCGTTCAAGGACCTGATTTGCATTGGTCAACCTGCTTTTCTTTGCTCAAGTCCCAAAGTGCAAGCGCAACGGAAAAGGGAAAAGGCGTTAGAAAATGGAGATGATGATAGATTTAGAAAATGCAATTTTAGATATGACTTGAAAATGCAGCGAGGAAAAGAAAGCGGAAATGGAAATCAGACTGACCTTTTGAAATGGCTGAATAGGAATTATATTCCTCATTTAATTCTCAAATTCATTTATTTATTTCTCTATTTGGAAATGCATGTTCAAAAAGATCATAAAACAACATTATGCAATAGTTAATTTATTATTGATAACAAAATTACATTTATGAAAAGCTCATTAAAACACTCAATGAGAAAACACTTTAAAATTTTAAAATTTGCAATCCAATTCAGCAACATCTATTTTCATTCCCCAATGAATAAATTATTATGAAAATGTCTTATCGCTATTTCCGTGGGCCTACTGGTCCTCCGTAGAAGACACTAACCTGTGAGCCTCAAGTCCAGGAGGAAATTCTGAGACAGATGCTTCTCAGCTCTCAGATTGTACAGCTTTATCAGGTCTCCTACTGTGGGCAACGGGGGCATGCGGAAAGATGCCACTGTCCTCGAAGCTGCCATTGTGCAGCTGAACGCTGCAGAAAATAAAACACAAATAAAAGTTGAGACGCACGATTACACACAACAGCACCCGAGCAATTCAAAGTGTAAAAAAATAACGACAACGTAGATGAGTATCATCGATATCAGTCTGTCTTTTAGTGATATGTGTCCTTATCCCAGGTTGACCTTTTGTTAATGTCATTCTGGATGATTTGTGCTCCTCCACCTTGCGTGCAGAGGACAGTCCTTAAACTATGTATGCGTGTATATTTCGCTTAATTGCACGTTATTCTGATTACTTATACAACAGGACTGATTAAAGCTTAAACTGAGGGTTTAGTTGAGTTTAGTTGTTGAGATGAGCCTCTTAAAATATGATCTGGAGCTCCACCCAGTGGTGCTGTATAAGAAAACTAAACTCCTGACACAAAGATACAAAACCCAGAATCGTAAAGAAGTAACCTCGAAACCACAAATGTGTTTTAATCTCGTTTTAATCTCATGTCGACGGCTGACACGGACCTTAGCATTTGCAGCTAGGATTAGCTTCGACATCTAAACGCTGTTTACAAAACATGCGGACGTACAAGACACTTGACACAGTTTCTGAAAACCGGCGCAAGGTCTATAGTTTACAAAAAAACCCGGAGTAAACTGAGCATGCAAGGACAAACGTACACAAACGTTAACCCACGTTTCTCACCGGTGACCCCCTTTTCATCGAGTGTATGTCCTCATTCGTCATCGAATGAAGGTCTGACGGCCCAATCAGCTCACGAAGAGGAAAAATGTTGGCCAATCAAATTGAAGTAGGCGAAACGTTGGGACCTCCTTTACCAGCTGGTGGGATGTTGGTGTAATGCTGCGTATTGCCAGCAGATGGAGACATTTTACCGACGGTTATCTGTGATTTCGTTTGAAAAATAGAAAATAAATAAATAGAAGTATAATAAAATCTGAAAAACAAATTTAATCTGATATAATGCAAAAACAGCACAGTGAGGAGAGGTTAATACACGTTGATTATCTGGCTACAACTGGCTGGAACTGCTTCATCTAAACTGGTAAGCAGTTAACTGTAAAGTGAAGATAAGAATGTTCCATGTTGATGTCCAGCTATGGTGAATGCCCTTCAACTGTGACCATTAGTCACAGCCTTTAAACTTACACCAGTGGTCTAAGTGACTGTCTCAAATTTTCTTTGGTTCAAGCTTCTAATCGCTGAATTGTTTTTAGACTAATAAACCCCTTTAACCCGTTTTCAGGACTGTAATGTAAGTATCTGACGGTGGTTAATGTCAGTTGCCATTGCCACAGTTGCCGCTGTAGACTAAAACAGAGGTAAATCCAGATCTTTGGGTAAAGTTATAATTCATGAATCCAGCTATGTAGGCTGCACTCACAAGTGCTCCGCTTTCTAAACAAATAGATGTACAAAAACATGATGTTGTTTGTTTTTACTATGATAATAATTTTAGGTGTTATTGATGCTGCCACAATTGCTACTGCTAATATTTAAGAATTAGTTATTTGAAGCTTTTGTATTACTTTGCAACTGTCACCTGTGGTGAACAGGGACCTCTCAGTGACCCTCAGAAACCCAACCTCTGACAATGTTCCACCAAACTATGCTTCCTACTATTTAACTATTAACACTTATTTACTCACATCATATCCTTATATATGATGTATGAATACTGAATTCATGATCTTTAATCATCTTTAATCTTTAATATTAGTAATTACATGCAATTATGTACACTATATGGCCAAAAGTATTCGCTCACCTGCATTGACTCACATATGAACTTAAGTGACATCCCATTCCTGATCTATAGGTGTTCAATATAAGTTGATCCACCCTTTGCAGTTATAACTGCTTCAACTCTACTGGGAAGGCTGTCCAAAAGGTTTAGGAGTGTGTTTACGGGAATTTTTGACCATTCTTCCAGAAACACATTTGTGAGTTCACACTGATGTTGGACCAGAAGACCTGACTCTCAGTCTCGGCTCTAATTCATCCCAAAGGTGTTCTATCAGGTTGGGGTTAGGTCTCTGTGCAGGCCAGTCAAGTTCATCCACACCAGACTCTGTCATCCAGGTCTTTATGGACCTTGGTTTGTGCACTGGTGCACAGTCATGTTGGAAGAGGAAGGGTCCAGATCCAAACTGTTCCCACAAAGTTGGGAGCATGGAATTGTCCAAAATGTCTTGGTGTATGAAGCATTCAGAGTTCCTTTCTCTGGAACTAAGGGGCAAAGCCCAGCTCCTGAAAAACAATCCTACATCATAATCCCCCCTCCACCAAACTTTACACTTGGCACAATGCAGTCAGACAAGTACTGTTGTCCTGGGAACCACCAAACCGACTCGTCCATCAGATTACCAGATGGAAAAGTGCGATTCGTCACTCCAGAGAACGCGTCTCCACTGCTCTAAAGTCCAGTGGCGGCGTGTTTTACACCACTGCATCCGACGCTTTGCATTGCACTTGGTGATGTATGTCTTGGATGCAGCTGTTTGGCCATGAAAACCCATTCATGAAGCTCTCTGCTCATTGTTCTTGCGTTAATCTGAAGGCCACATGAAGTTTGGAGGTCTGTAGTGATCGATTCTGCAGAAAGTTGGCGACCTCTTCACACTCTGCACCTCAGCATCTGCTGACCCCGCTCTGTCAATTTAGGTTGCCTACCACTTCATAGCTGAGTTGCTGTCGTTCAAAACAAGAAAGCTGTCAAATTGTTAGCAGAGAAAGTGTACTGAGTTTTACCCACACATTGTGCTTGGTGTTGTTTTTATTTATGGTGTTGTTTAAACCCACCAAGTTCAACAGTCATCTATTCAAGATCAAATCAAATGACTGGTTCTGCAGTGGTCACGCCACACAGTAACACCAAATTTCAGATTTCAGATGAGATGTCAGTTTCAGATTTGTATGTACACATAATGACCCCTGTTTTTGAATAATATATATGTTTTGCCGGATTTCACTTCACCGAACATTTGTATGTCTACATGTTCACTCTAAACTCACATTTCATATTAGAGACCATGTGTAGATTCACATGGTCTGTCTCTCAGATACTAGAAGTAAAGTAATTTGTGTATAGGAGATTTATTTTTTTCTTGTGACCATTGTAAAGCTTAGGTGTAAAGGCTTACACATGTTGACAAATTTGTTGGTATCATTCTATTGAAGAAAGAAAAACCCTATGTGAATAATACATTATAATTGACTGAAAACTGTCTACTGAATATTAGACTTTGTCTTGAATTTTGGTTCAACAAAATCCTAAAAAAAAAAAAAAAAGTAGACTGCAAATTTACTGGTACCACTTGAAAAGATGGACAAACTAAAATGTGTCTTCAATCTTCAGTTGGTCAATCTGGCTATTTAAAGAGTTAAAAGTTATTACTCTGTTTGTCATCGTGGTGTTGTCCGAGGAGATCAGAAATCTCTGCTCCCTCTTTCTCTCTTAAGAAGTTTCGTTGTGTCTTACAGAGCTCATAGCTCCAAATTTTCCAAGCAGAGCACTTCACTCTCAGACGGCAGGGTTACTTGTGGTTCCTGGAGTATCTAAAAGCAGAATGGGAGGTGGAGCCTTCAGTTATTAGGCCTGTCTCCTTTGGAAGCAGCTGCCCATTTGTGTTCAGAAAGCAGACACCCTCTCTACTTTTAAGATTGATTTGGCGCTATGTAAATAAAGCTAAATGGAATTGAACTGTAAGAACATTCTCGACAAACATGGCTAGAAGACCTTCTCCAAACAGCTTGATGAAGGTGAAGTCCATGTTTCGTATCCATCAGTGTCAGGTCACACCATCCGTCACTGTTTGAGCCAAAGAGGACGACTGAGGAGGACTCCACAACAAAAAAGCCAGACTGGAATTTGTCAAAACCCTTTTTGACAAGTCACAAAGCGTGTGGGACAATGTCCTTTAGATAAATGAGAGAAAACTGGAGTCACATCAGCTCTTTGCTTTCAGATGGGAAAAATGAAGTCAGTGGTTCTCCAACAGGGTGGTGACCCAACACACGCAGATAAAAAAACAGCCAAGATTGACTGAAAACAACACGCTGAAGTAATGTGAAGTGTTCTTCCATGAGCCCTGCTCTAAATCCCATTGAGCATCTGTGCAAAGGACTGAAACGTGCAGTTTGGAGACAGCTGGAGCAGTTTGTTCACGAGGAGTGGACCAAAACACCTGTCTACAGCTGCAGAAGTCCGACTGAGAGTTAAAGAAACGGCTTGACAGCAGTGATTGACATCATTTTTGTTTTGGCCAGATTAGTTATCAATAATTCGTTTTTAAATGATTCAGTTTAACCACAATAACAAAGGCATTTACTGATTTTAAAGTCCAGTATTATTACTTCAGTCAGTATAAGATTATTTAAGTGGTAATCTGAGATTTTTTTTTTTTTAATAGAAAGGTACTAATACATTTGTAAATGTGAATGTACATTTGACCACGAGTGTATGGGAACACGAGAGACAGAGGGCATATGCAAACTTTAATAAACCATTTGCGATGAAGCTCTGGGTTACAGATTTGATTTCTTGGCTTCAGATTCTCGGTTGTGGTCCTCAGATTTTAGATGTTGCGCTCGGCGATGTTTTGTCTGCATATAACTGTCCTTTGCTCTGCTCAGCATCTCACCAGCAGCTTCAATGACGATGAAACGAGCTGCCAGCACTGAACCCTCTGGAAGCAGCTGCCTGCACCTCTGAGCAGATAACTACTTCATGGACTGTCTTACTTTATGGAGCAATATATTTTATTTTTATCTACTGTCAGGGGTCGGTTTTTTGCATTAGTGTTAAAACAGTCATAGCTTCAACAGTGTTTTCTTATTAGAAGAGAGTAACAGAGTATTTATTTTCTGTGTGAAAAGAAAAGCCGGCGGCCCACTGCGTCTAAAGATTAAATGATGCTGAAGCAGCAGCAAAATACATCTGATATTTAGGTAGCATACAGCTAATTACTACATAAAACATGACATATATTGGATCTTGTAAGAGTAACGATAAAAAAAAAAGTTATATAGCATACATGCCAAGATTTGACCGTGGCAGATAAGAAACATATTTCCTCTAAAGATCCACAGTTATCCACTACATCAGTTATGTCAAAGTTTTGTCAGGTTTTTAAACAAATTTAACTACAATAACCTGAAAAATAATAATAATAAATAATAATATGAAGTATATTCCTTTATTATCTATAAGAATATTTCATATTTATAGGACAACTGTGAATGAGAGGTCCATCCATTATCTATACCCGCTTTATCCGTTTCCGGGTCACGGGGGTCTGTCGGAGCCTATCCCTATGCATAGTAGGCGAAAGGCAGGGGTACACCCTGGACAGGTCGCCAGTCTATCCAGGGCCACAAAGAAGACAAACAACCAATCACACTCACATTCACACCTAGGGAGAATTTAGGATGATCAAGTAACCTACCCTGCATGTTTTTGGACTGTGGGAGGAAGCCGGAGTACCCGGAGGGAACCCACGCAAGCACGGGGAGAACATGCAAACTCCACACAGAAAGACCCACCGGGCCGGGAATTGAACCGGGAACCTTCTTGCAGTGCTAACCACTAAGCCACCGTGCTGCCATGAATGAGAGGTGTTTTTGGCATAACAAGACTTTATGTTTAAACACTAAATGTGCAAACCACATACTTTACACTTTTTTCTTAATTTATATTTTTTATGATAGCACTTTTTGTTATATTTAAACAAAGTAAATCAGTATCACATGAATAAGATGTTACTAATAAAAAAGCAGAATAAATGTACTGCTTCACTGACATAAATGCCCACATTAGTGTCAATGTGCTACATAAATGAAATGACAAAATAAATACACAATATTTAAGGGTTTAATAGCTTTTAGAAAGCTTGCATCATCTACATGATTTCATTTTGCCCACTCATTACTTTTCCTAGCTGTACGGTCAGTAGAAACCCTGGTAGAAGTTCAAAATTCAGAGGAAAAAAAGAAAAGAAAGGAAATTGGCAGTTTTGTGGCCTCACAGCAACTTTTTTGCTCCCGACTGGCAAATTTACACACGCTGAACACAGTTTGCATCCACATAATCAAAATGTGTGAATCTGTTTATTGGATCTCATGCTTTTTGAACGAAATGTGTCCGTTGTCTAAGTATTTTGTCAAACTGGTTCATGCGCAGCGGTTGTTTGGAGTAAGACCAACGGCCCTGCAGCCTCCCTTTTCTGCTTACAACCCACGCTGCGTCACAGGCGTCTGAGCTTAATTTGGAAATACCCGTCGCCTCCAGTTTTTGTCAGATGACTGGCATGTCCGTCTCATGCTGTGGCTGACCTTGGGAGAGAGATGTAGACCATAAAGAAGCAACGCAGAAAAAAGAGACAAAAAACAAAAACAAAACACAACTGTTGAAGGCTGAGAGTCATGCTGGGTCTAGTGCCATGGAAACCACATAAAACTGATGATGCTCAATGTTGAATTATTAAACAATAATAAAGAAAAAAGAAAACTACTTTACATCCATAAAGTGTGTGATCGGCAAACACAGGAAATGAAACATAAGTAATTAACATTTCTGAGACATGAAGTTTTTAATGGAAATGAGACATGAAAGGAAAAAAACAAAGGCAGAAATACTTAAGAATATATAATTTTTGAGTCAGTTTGGACTGTAGAAACAGCCTTACATCAATAAACAGAAAAACCGCAGAAGATGAGATGCTCGTATGTTCAGCAGTAACTTCTGTTATGATGATAGCTCACGGCTGAGTCAGTATCATTTTCCTGTATTTAGCTAGATGTTTTATTGATGCTGCAACAAGTTCAACAGGGTTATAAGCCCCGAAAGTAAAACCAGATGTATGCTATTATGAATGCACTGTTTACTATGGCAATGCTGAATTCCACTAAAGACCGTTTTTACTACCACATTTTTTTTTTTTTTGGTAACCAAAAACAAGCTGCATGCTTTTTTATTATTCAATTGTTTGGTAAGTGATTCTCCTTTCGTGCTGATACAAGACTACGAGTTTAGTTAATTGATCGGATTATATCATTTGAATTCTTTTTCTGAATGCAAGATTATGCACATTTATCAAGTTTATGGACAGGACACAATTACTGCGTTAGGAAGTGGAAAATCTAAACCCTAATTAGACGCTCCTGTCTGTCAACCTTTTTAGTTTTTATTAAAAAAAAAATGAACAAAAAAAAAAAAACCCTTTAGTACAGGACCACATGAAAGGATCTGTGGTACTTCAGCATTGAAATTCCTGTGGCGATGATTGTTATCCGGTGATACATGTTTTGTGGTATTTTTGTGGTAGTCTGAGATTTGTTGGCCCTTATTTTAGGATAATTTACTTTCAGACCATCAATGTTCTATGGAACTGTTTGTTAGTCTTACACGGTAGTTATTGTGCAATACGAAGGAAAAATGTTTGGGTGCTACAGGCTTTATGACCAAATCAGATTAAACAGTACTGCCACTTATAACAACAAAATAATTACAAATCCAGAGGATTTCTCTTTGGGAAAAAAAATAAGTTTGTCTTCTGGTGCTCCCTGACAGCAGAGTAAAATTGTGGGAATTACATTTATGTCAGCAGGGGTGTTTTTGTGAGGAATTTGCATGTTCTCCCTTTTTTGTGTGGTTTTTTTTTTTTTTTCTCTCTGTGCACTCCGGTTTCATCTCACAGTCCAAAAACATATAGGCCACGTTAATTGGTGGTTGTAAATTGGCCATAGGAGTGTGGTTGTTGTCTATAAGTGGTACTGCGATGGACTGGACCTTTCCAGGCACCCTGGACAGGTCACTCTGTGACCCTAAAATAGGAATAAATAATCAATGGATGGATGAATTCACCATATTACTTGGAGTAATGTTCTGATCTTCTTTCTCTGCAGGATCAGTTAACTAATGTTAAACTAAGCCAGTTAACCATCCATATAGCAAATAAGTTTCTTATTTTAGTGCCATGTACTCTAAGTAGTTTTGTGTCATGTACATGAAAAAAATGGCATAAAAATTGATTTATGATGGTTTAACAAAGTGCCTCAAGACAGTTTTACAACATAGGTCTATCTGCTGCTTCGGTTGCCATTATTTGACCTTTTACATCTGCAAAACCAACCAATGTAGATAATATTTAAGATAACATTATCTAAAGTTTGGTAAGCAGTATAACGCATATATAAGTAGTGTTCAGACCTACTAATACTAGTAAACATTACCACTGAAATGGTTTAAATACAAAAATTATTCAAAACACAAAATAATTTGGTTAGGATGTTGGAGAGATTTTCTGAGGGTTTATGTTTATTTCACATTTCCAAGACCTTCCAGTTAACTGATATCTGTTGACTCAATGAAGCTTTCCTAAAATCGAACCTCAAACATGAAAATTCAAATAAATCTTTAAACAGAGTGCCAAATTTCATTTTACACACTAATTAATAACTCAGTATTAACACCGTTCTTAAGAAAGACCCATATAAACCCATCCAACGCTTTTCAGTGATGTTCCCACCCAAACCACGGTGTTAAATCATGATGCTGATGTTGGCAAACATAGACCTTTAAAACAGCACGCCTGTCATCATGAATCTGTTGTTTCTGGAAGTCCAATATAAAATCACATGGTCAAGTTAACCAGCTTCTGCAGCAGAGCAACACCTTTACAGCCGTACGATCTAAGGTCCACGCTTCACTTCTTGTATATTGTCCCTATTTCCTTAAAGCCATGACCCTTGATTGACAGGCGTCCAGTTTACTCTCATTACTTTTAGAAATCTACAGGTTTTTGTATGACTTGTAGTCTTTCGTTGTTGCAAAATACTTTTGTTTTGTTTCATACTATGATCAGGTGTTTTTGCTTTTTTACTCTATGATGGAGGTATTTGTTCAACTACCCATCTAGGATTCACTCTTTCTTTTATACCAAAGGAGGTTTGAAGTTGTACGATGAATTTTAAGCATGCTTATAGACCTACCAACAAGACAACTGCAGCCCATTCAGAACTCTGCTGCTCCAGTCTTCACTAAGACCACATCGGTCCAGCTATGAGGTCTTCAAACTGGATGCCTGTCCGTCAGAGGACAGACTTTAAAGTTCTGATGCTGGTCTATAAAAGTCCGAATGGTCCAGGACCAAAATACATCAGTGACCTCCTGACCCAGTATGAACCTTCCAGACCCCTCAGGTCATCTGGATCCGTTTTTTTTTTTTTTATCAGTTTCCAGAGTCAGAACCAGCTTAAGTTTCAAAAACTTGATTAAATTTTAACCACTGATTTTATTGTTCTTTTTCTTTTGTTTACATTTTAAATATTACTTTTTTATTTATGAGAAGTTTTAATGTCTCTGTAAAGCACTTTGAATCACCTTTTGCCTTGCCTTGCCTTGGCTCTTGAAGAACCTTACGTTACACGTTTAATCATTTCTGAAAACGAATGTCAGTGTAACATGAAACCTTACACACTCAAAAGGCTGAATTATTTCTTTGGCGCTTTATTTCTTTTACTAAAAGCCTCAAAAAACTCAAACCTCATTAGCATCTGTCAGCACACCCAAAGCCCTAGAAAAAAAAAAAAGAGAGCTTGTTTCAGCAGAAAAAAATAAACAGTGGAAGCAAACACAGCTGATTGGGATCTCTGTTATTATATTAAGAAATGTTTGTGAACAAGTGTTTTGCCTTCCATCCATCCGTGTTTCATTAATGGGCCTGACGTCTGTCTCACCTGTCATCAGCTGAAAAGGGAGGTGGTACTGTTCTCTCTAGTATTTTCTAAACATTTCATTTATTCGTCGTTTATGGTGAGTCCTTCAATGACTCGATCACAGAGCTGACAGCACATTGCAACATATTGATCAACCCATCTTGGAATAAGAACATCTGAGAGCTATTCATTCTGATCTCATCATGCAAGTGTTGGGAAAGTGCTACTTCAGTCAGCCCATGTTGATTCAGAACAACCGCGGCCTGAATGGGCCCAGACGGGACCACCGTCCTGTAGGCAATGTATATAGACAAAAATCATAACAAACCTCTTTCTCACTGGATTCCACCACATTACTTCATTTTTGGGTGTGGAAGTTATGGCATTGAATCAAAATACCCTTCTCATGAGCTCAGTTTGAATAGATCTTCTTCTTAGATATTGCATGTTGAAGAATGACTTCATATGTGGGGAGGAAGGTACCTGTCAAACAAACATGCTTTGTTTCTTTTTAAGGTTTTTTTTAGTTTTCGGGGTTTTTTTTTATTTGCTCTTATTCGTGCCTAACCTCACACACAGGGTTGTTAATATTTCAACTTTTCCTTCGAGGTTTTTTGTTTCCAGACCTGGTGAACTCTAGGTATCTTTCCATTCCCTCACTTTATACTGCTCAGAAAAATAAATAAAGGGGGAAGCTAAAATAAATTACCATTTGACCAGCGGTATTATTTGTTTGTCTTTCAGTTTGCCTGTCTGCTCAGTTGTTGTTTTTTTCTTTTTCATTTCACAGAGCAAAACATGACATCACGTCCACACCCACTCTGGCAACAACTGCTATGCATGAAAAATATTACACTTGGGTCAGATCTGCGTTGTTACACATGTCTATATGACATAATAATTCCTCGGGGAGTTAATCTTTCATCTAGCTGTCGTGTCTTTTGTTTTCTGATTTCTACGTAGAGGGAAAAGTGTTCACCAGACATTTCCTTTTTGTTCAAATCTTTAAATTTAAGTAGAGATAAAATGCTGTAAAAACGCTTTCCTAGCCCTTTTTGTGTATCATACAATGACGGTATGGCACTGAAGGGATCATCCAAGGGCAAAATATATTATAAATATGTAAGGAAGCGTCATAAATAAAGTCACTGATTGTCATGAGCTGCTAAAAAAGTTAAACATTAACCAATAACAGATAAGACTTATCATGTTAGAAACAAAGAGATTTGATCACTAAGTCTTTAAGACCAAAGCGATGTGAAACAAAACAGTTTTGAGTTTCGAATGAAAAATGTATTTAATTACGGCATTAATGTTAACATCAAGGGCAACAGAGCTACGTAAAGAGCTATTTCAAGCTTAAGACAAACCTGAATAATGTCATTCCACTTGAGTAATAATGTGGATAGGCTCCCTACAGACAAAAAGAGGTGATTTCAACTTTCCATTTGTACAAAAAGTTAATAAAATTGACTGTTTGTGCAGGTATTTCAATCCTGTTTCTGCTATCTTGTCAAAAGTCTCATTAAAAGTCCAACTATTGTCAATCGATGCAAAAAAAAGAGGAGAATTCAGAGTCTCTGCTTCCATACAAGTGGATCGGTATTTTGATAATTCTGGCAAAATGGGCAAGTATTAGAAGAATGTGTGTCCAGCCTATAATTTTTTACTCTCTGCTTTATTTTAATCTCTATTTCCTGTTTGGATAAGTTGAGGTACCCAAAGCACAGTATGAGGATTAGCTATTGAAAATGTTTTTTGGCATCTAAACACTCTTATTCTACAAAACATCCAAAAGGTTCACCTCCAAGGCCATTCCAAGGTCCTGTACTAAATACACACTGCATTTAAATTGCTCCATCGGGGATGAGGACACCAGCGCAAATGCAGCTGTGATTTAAACGGAATGGTTTTAACATGTTTTTCTTTAAAAGTCTATTCGACATAGATTACCTGGTTTTATGCAAGTGTATAATTATACTGAATTTATGGTGGACCTGAAAAGGAGGTTAAACCACAAATAAAAAGGTAGGTGAATCAGCTCTAAAGTGTGCTTACTCTACAACAAAGTTAACTCGTTGATGCAGAGCACAATTACTGTACCTCAGGTTTAGCATTTGCCCCAAATTAGATTGTTGTCTGCAGGCGGGACCAAAAAGACTGTCAAGCTGCCAGCGTCCTGCAGTGTTTGGCCCTCCCAAGACAGCAATTGGCGGTTCTTTAAACCGCCATGGTGTGGGCTCGGGTGGCTGCTGTCACTGGACTTTCCCAGGATGAGAGTGTGGCATTGCATGGTTCAGCTGTCACCACAGGTCAGCGCGGAGAGTTGGCCCCGCTGGCCGGCCAGCCAAAACATCCAGCATTCAGCTCGTCTCAGCTGCTAACAGCACCCTTTCTGGCAAAAGCGGATGGGTTAAATATAGAGCTATACTGTTGGTGTCTGGGAGTTTTAATCACAAAGACAAGAGAGCGACGTTAGAGGAGTAAAGCGATCTGGCCCGGTGACAAAAGACATCACCCAGCACCTCTACATCCCTCCTCACTGGACAACAGCCCCTCTTTAACTGCTGAGGCCACTGGCTGCCTCCCTCTTCCCCCTACTCCTTTTTTACTCTGACACTGTCATCAGCCAGCCTCTTCAGGGTATAGAGAGGGAAGAAAACGAGAGGTGCGTGTTCGCCTTCTGTGTAAACGCGGCTGTGGGAGTGACAGAGGGAGGGAGGGCGGGAGGGAAGTTACAGTGCTATGTTATTTCTCTCTGCCATTCCTTCTTGACCCGAGGAACTGAAACAAGAGAAAGAAAGTGAGAGTGGAGCTTGAGATGGCTTTTGGCAACACTCAGTAGCACGCGCAACAAGTGGACCACACACTCCAGAGGATATAAGTGGACACTTCTCCTTATTTTTCCTCTTTTTCCAGGATTATCTGGTGTGGCTATTAATTCCTCGAGAGCTGTGGACATCACAGCAGCAGGTAAGTCAACTTCTTTTAAGCTTTTTGACCATCTATGTACTTTGTTTCTGTAATTGTGAGGTGCTGCTTAGCTGACATCAGTTTTACAAAGCCAGTTAAGAGCACTGGTCAAAAGAAATGTGGACTGTCTGAGCTGTGGATTGGAATTGTAATGAATTCAGCTCACTTATTATCCATTCATACAACACGTGCTTCTGCATTTTGCATTCATATGCAATCATCTTTGCTCTGAGAATACAAGGGGCAACTCTTAGTGCTGTTAACGCCAATACAGCAGATGCACAGAGGAGAAAGTCATGAATCAAACATTACTCAGTGATGTACATGCGAATGTATGAATGAGAGCATTTAGAGCAAGAATTTTGCAATTTGCATGTGGGAGAAGAGTCAAGGAACTTCAGCAGACAACAGCAGTTCACTCAACGTGCGTAATCGAGAAGCTTATTTTTCAGGTCAGAGCTCGTGAATGATACGCACTTACGCTCACATGCGACCTTTGCCCTCAACTTTCACCACAGCCGCCAACTTCAACACCTTCGCAGCACCGTGTAGCTGTAACCGCTGAACTGAATACACACACATATAAGCACACAACAGCCCTTTAGCGTGGCCTTGATTAGCTGCAGAAGGAGGAGATCTTTCATCTTGAATATTTTTGGGATTGTAGCGACGCCAAAACAAATTCCATTTCATCCTCATGAAGTCATCGTCGTCTCGGAGGAGACGCGCGGCTCCTGGGAGTCGCCGTTTGTCAAAGCGCACGTCACTTCGTCTCACTAAACTGAAGAGCAAATGTAGAAAATGTCATGCTTAACGAGGCGAGTGAGTGTAGTGCTGTCAGATATGTTTTCCAACAGCGCCCGGGGGGGGGGGGCTCTGCTCCTGGATGCACCCTCTGGTACCACCGCGACCCAAGACAAGGAGCCTCTGCATGCTCCAGCTTTACCTCAGCACAGGTCATGGACAGCCTGTGAAGTTCAGTCAGCATTTGAAAAAGACAAATTACTGCACGCTGCATGGATGGTTATCAGTTCCAGCTTGTACAAGTCTTACTGTAAGTCAGTACCTGTTGAAGCTGAAACCAAGCTGGCCGTGCTTTGGGGCAGTGCCAAAGCAGCATTGATCTGAGTTGCACTAAATGTGTCACTGGCTTACCTCATGACATTACTATAGCTCTATGTCACCTGAGTTGCTGCATAACTTAGCTGTGAGGTGCACTGAAAGAAAGTCAAGCTTTCTCTTTGCTCGAACGTTTAGAAAAGACTTTAAATTGCATTTTCCTAAAATTCTTTAGTGCCTTTGACTTTTCTGCGCCACTCAAATCAGCTCCTTCATGTCTCCAGGACATGTGTCCGCGCTTGTCGCTGTGTGCTCGTGGGGTCATTCGTTTAAGGAACTATTAATGTACATGAGTATAAACATAACATAGGAGGCGGAGCTTGCTGCTGTCAGTGGCGGGTGTCTTCCCCACAGGTCTGGAGGGTCTCAGCAGCAGCTGTCACTGACACATGCGCAGCTCCAGTCGCATAAGGGCCTCTGGTCTTGAATTCCAAAAATGCAGTTTAGATACATTTGGATGTTTTGCAGAGCAGCAGCGCTCATAGCTCACATTGCCTTGGTTTAAAAATAAGCAGGTAAACTCCAAGTGGTGGGAAGTAACAGAGGAGAAATCATTGGTTACTTTAGTTAAGCGTAAAGGGTGTTAGAAAAAAAAGTAATTCTTTTCAGCTTTTGCCTGTGCGGAGGGACCCCCGCCCCCAATAAAAGTGCTTCTGCTGATGTAAAAATCCTGCAAGCTTGTGTAACTTCAGGTAAAATCCACGGCGATCCAAGATCATCGGACGCGTAGCACGCCAAAAACATGCTGGAAGTGTTCCACTTTGTATTTCATATTACAGCTATCAAAGTCACTAGTGAAGTTCAAGTACGATAGGAATATCCAGCGTTAATTAAAGTTAATTAAAGCTAATTAAAGCTTTAAAAATTGTGATTCTTCATTTATGGGAAGTCATTGGCTTTCTCACAGCAGTTTTATTCTCTTACACTCAAAAAAGACAAAAATTACACACACTGGGGAATATTGTTTTCAGACTTCCACCCTCGCTGCCTGTCCTATAAACGTCTTTGTTTACTGAGTTGATGTGACACAGTCATGAGTCCTTCAGTGAGCTGTGTAACGATGACAGCTGCTCCAAGACCACATCTGCCCAGTCATGTTACTACTATTTAGTGAGATAAGGGTGACTGGTCTCTGTTGCTCATTAACGCTGAAGACTAAACACACGCACACATTTCTTAGTGACTTCATTTCCTACCTCTAACTTCACTCCCGACCAGTTGATTTCATAGTCATTATAATGGGAATAATACTTTTTTTTTTTCTCTCAGGGAAAAAGGTAAACAAAAGACAATGGTACCAACAGAAAACAATAGAAATGCTCACTTATGAAACTCAAATTGGTTGTGGTTTGGAGGTTTGGACTGGTGTGGTCAACCAAGTGTTACATTATCATTCCAAGCACTCCAAGTGCGGTAGGTCTACTGTGTAAACCAAAAAAAGGAGAAAATGTTGTTTTTTTTGGTATTTTGGTGTTTAAAGTCACCACCAACTCCAAAACTCCAACATAACACTATCGCTCCAAAGAGAGGGATATGTTTTGTTTGGTTTTTCTGTTTCTGAGGACATTTCGTGGTGGATTTACATCCATGTGTAGGGTCGTAGCGTCGCTGCTGCTTTCACCCAGCTTCAAGTAAGATTCAGATGAAGGGCAGCAAAGCAAGCCCAAATCATGATGCTCCCTCCATGATGCTTCACTGTTGGGACCGTTTTTCTTTGCAATGTACATAGCACTGAGTATTTTTCCTGAACTATCCAGTGTTTGTGTCATCAGTACGCAAAACCCTTCCCCACGTGTCTTGCAGAATGCCAAACGGCCCTTCGGCAAACTGCAGGCACGTGGCAGTGTTGGTCTGGAGAGCAGTGGCTTCCTCTGTGGTGTTCTGCCAGTGACATTCTGCTTGTTCACTGATTTACAAGTGGTAGTTTGTGTGAAATGGTAGCTGTGTGAAAGCTCCAGTGACGTCTTCAAGCCTTTAGCACTTATCTGTGGGTTTTTTTTTTTTCTTGACTTCACTGAGGATCCTGTGTTGTGTCTTTGGAGTCATTTTGGCTGGGCGCCAACTTCTAGGAAAAGCAGTCACGGCACTAAACTGTCTCCATTTATAGGCATTTTTTTTTCTAACTGTCGACTGAGCCATCACCCCGCTATCCTACACGTTGATGCCAAAGAAAAAAAAAGGAGTAACTTCTTAAACGTAATTTAGAATTCTTAATACAAGAAAGAAGAAGAACAGACACGGAAACCCGAAGACGATGCTCGTATTACAAGACATCTGGCTGGCGCTGTGATGCTGAGCCAAATTTGAGTTTGTTTCATCCATATGTTGCCTCGCTGTTTCTATTCATGGAATGGCCTGATTGGGATCTCTGACTTGATCCCCATACTGTAAACACGATAGCCAGGCTAGAAAAATCTAGCACTTGATTAGTCGCTTGTGCTTTACTGGTGCTCCAGCTAGATCGAGTAAAACCTTGTTGCCATGGCAAGTGCTGCTACAATTTGAGTGTACAACCTACCGTTTTTAGCCCTCTGAAGTAAATGTCGTGCTGTCTATATCTTATTCTCATATCTTATTGGATTAAATTAGTTCTTCAAAGCATCTAATGAATATTAAACTGCCACGAGCACATCTATCACAAATGAAGAAAACCTTACAAGATACCGTGTGAAGGAGCTGCCGCTGCTGGGGCGCTGGTATCTTTTTCTAAAAGCAATAAACCTGCTTCTGAGTTTGCTAATTAGTGAAACCATAACTGCAGAAACGTCAGCCGCATCCAGTTTGAGGATCAAGTTAATGTGACATCAGGAAATTATGACTGGATGAAACCTTCCACCAAGTTGACATTTTGCTCCAGTAAGGCATGTCAGCATTAGTTTCACTATGAATGTATTAATAGAAGCCAGCATTACAGTAAGTCGAGTTATAAAAGCTTGGGTTTTGTCCATGAGATCGATTTGATTGATGTAACCCCCAGATGCCACTGGACTGGATTGGCTTGCATCTTTCACCCTCTCCCACAGCTTCAGCTACATCTTAGTAAACTGTTTTTTTTTTTTGTCTTATCAGGACAGAAGAACTTCTCAGATGTATGACATTAAACAGTGTCCTCTGGCTGAAGTTTCTGAATGCTCCACTCCTTGTTTGGTTACTGAGGTTACTGTCTTCAGTGCAAATACATGCAAAATTCACTGAATTAAATAAATAATTTTCCCGTTAACATGTTTGGAGCCGCTGTTCTCATCCCTGGTAAATTAATTTGGCTGCATGCCAGATTTTATTCTCCTCCCCGTCTTTTTGTTTTGTTTTTGTTTTCACTCTTCACAGAGGAGTCCCAGATTAACAATGTGGTTACCAGCGAAACATCCTGATATTTCAAAACATAGTGTACTGTAGTATTTGTGTATTCACTATGGTACAATCTGTAACATAGATAATGCTATCAGTTTGTGTGTAATGTTATCACTGTTTTATTGCAATGTTTAAATAAATAAATATGAATATGATAATTATATGAAATATAGCACTTCTGCAAATCTCCTGCAAGTGTATAACTGTCATTTTTAGAGGACAAAAAGCTCCCCTGCTGATTGATACAGTTAATAGGATTAAAATTTCGGTGTCTATCTCTCGAATCATAAGAAGTCCATGTGGCCCCAAATGAATGAGTAGATGTGTTCACACTTTGGACTTGCGCTTTATGTCACTTTGTAGCGTTCACTGAATTTAACCCAAATACACTACAACATAAACGATGTAAATGATCAAAGATAAAAGTCATGGTCAACATCAGCGCTGACCTCTCACAAAATTTGTCGACTCTTTGACCTTTTTCTACTTGGGGATGGATGCACGTGCTTTGGCGAGGCCTATAAATACTTATAAACGCGACAGCTGGACTTGGAACAAACCTTGGGATAGATTTGGGGTTGCATTTTAAATTTAGACCCTTTGACTGGGGGTCTTGGTCTGTTTTGGGCCCTTCTTTTATACTTGACCGCTTTTAGATAGCAGCCAATCAGTTGTACTCGTCATTTAGATACCGTGAATATTTATGTGCTTTGTGGCGAGTTTAAGTAGACTTCACAGTCAAGTCTGATTATCTGCCAACTGTCATTAATATCCCATGGAGACAACTGTGTTGCATGTCAGAGTGGTATGCAGACCATGTGGCTCGGGAATTCACATTTGTTCAGTCGATCAGTCGAAGTCCATGAGACAGCGAGGAGATCGTATTGATTACAAAGACTTGTTTGATAGCAGACATTGATAACCAAGTCTTAAACGACATCAAGACGTTTTAAAACTGCAGTGCAGATTAATTTCTTTCAAGATTTCAATATTGTCCTTTGATCTAAAGACAACACTTCACCAAGCAGGATAAACACGCAACCAAATGTTCAAAATGCAAAAGCAAAGGGACCAAGGAGTAGACTTGTAACTGACACAAGGAAGTATAAGAAACTGAACAAAAACAAGAAAGGATGACAACAGAGGGAAGAGACAAAAGACTGTGGACTGAGGCCTAGATACACAGGGCAGGACACAAGTGGTGACAATCAAGGATGTAAAGGCAGGGCGAAAAGGACAGACCAAATACAGAGAAAGCCAGCAGTCAAATGAGCAAAACACAGACGGTTTGCTGAAAACACAAGACAAATGAGACAAACAGAATCCTGGCCTGGCCAGTAAACCAAATAACTTTGTTAAATTCTCTCATGTTCAATTGTTCTGGTACCCTTTGATTAACAGCCAATGCCACAGATGCAAGAGCTGCAGCTTTTGTGTAATGACCAACTCTGTTTATGACACTACCGTGATCATGTTTTAGAGTTGCAAATAGTCCATATTCACTCAGTCCGTGCGAGAGTGAAAAAGCCTTGCTGGAATTTTATTCCCTGTTAAATCAACAAAAAGAAATACTGTTGTGCTTGATTCAGTTTGTCTGAGAGAGACTCAACTCACTTCCCTGCCCGCTCTGTTGAACTAGAGTGACACCGCAAAGTGAGATGGGCTGTTACAGTAGCTCCTCTGGATCTTTATGGACTCGGTCCAAAAACTAAAAATAAAGCGGCAAGTTCCGAACTCAGTGGGAATCATTTTGTGGCTCGATTTTAGGCACGGTGCCCGTGTCATTTACAGTGCTGCACATGTTTTTGTGTTTCATCGCTCTCGTGCCCCAGTGGCGATCGTTTTAATATCCTCCAACTTGGGGCACCATTTAATCTCCCTGGCACTGCTTGAATGGTGCCATGAACACCTTGTATAAACTAGTGTACTGTAACACCGGACACGTTACCAGTAACCCAACTGCTGAAACTTATCGTTGCAGGCATGAACCAGATCTCCTTAAAGCCAGTGTGGACTCACTGAACTCCACGAGTATACTTCATGTGTTGGTTTGTCACATTTAAAAAAAAGATTATTTCTTCTTCTGTGTTTCACCTGAACGACACAGGCACTGTTATCTTGCACCCTTCTAAAGCCTTGAGAATGGGGATTTTCCCTTGAAACAGATGGAATTCAAAGAGACTGGCTTCAAGCACCATTAAATTTCAGTGGTTTCTTAACTCCCCTGACAACTATTAAAAAGGGAGATAAACCTTTTCAGGATGCTAGGTAAAAACCTATCAACCTCTCATAAGTGTATTTTGGGATTCGAATCCTTTTCCCCTTCATGTCTTATTGTAATGTAGTGGACTGGTTCATACAGTTTCCCCTCGACAGTACCCACACATGTACAGCGAGCAGTTAAATGCAGATGCAGGGATTCATGTGTGTGCTATGGAGAGAATTCACTGCAGTCAGACGAGCCCAAGTGGGATGATTCAAGTTATTATTCAGAGGTCCGGGTGCTATGACATCACCAGTCTCGTGGGGTTTTGGGGGGTTTTTGTACAGTGGTTGTTTTTCTCTTTGTAATTTCTAAATGCCCCTGATGAAATCACTTATGGAGAGTGAACATTTCTTGGTGCCGCTCAACAGAACCTGGACATAAACAAGCATGTCTGTGTGTATGAGGCATTCATGTAAAAAAAAAACAAAAAAAAAATACTCTACACCATGGTAACACACCTTATTGTGCATAAATATGTGGTTTTATTTAATCTTATCTGATGAGGTACATAACAACTTGTAAACTGTCATGGATGTAAAATGTACATATCAAGACCAAAACCTTTTTTTTGTAGTTCCAGTAAGTATTATTTAACTTGATTTCTGCCGTGAAGACTTTGAGACTTGAAGGACTGACTGTGATCAGTGACAATGGTTTTCAGAGGTGTCGCTGAGCTGATAAAGGTATTTCCAACATGACTATCTGTTTGTCCTTGGTCCAATGTCCCTTGAGGGCCCTAACATTCAGCCTGCATAGTTATCTCCAGATCCCATGAAAACTTTTTGTCCATCCTTCAATTTGTTCTTATTTTACACTGAGAAATATCATTCTTGTACTGCTGAATTACTTTCTCATTAATTCTTTCACAGAATAGTGAACACTTGCCATCTTTACATCTATTACTTATAGGAGCAAGAAGGTATGCTTGAAAAAGTAGCTACGCTGCACTGTGGCGAGCAAGTCATGTCATTGCTCCTCAGGGTGTTTAAATAGTCATGCTGACAAAATTCACATACAGCAGCACGACTGGATACCTGCTGTTATGAAAGATGAACGGAGCGTAATTCGTTTTAAGTCTGTTGTCAGGTGATTTATTTTCAGGATCTGGATAAAACATTTCAGTGTCAGCAGAGAGGCCTTGAGAAGGGATGAGTGTCACTAATGTACTTCCAGACCATCAACACTCAGTATGAGATATCCAGCCTATGTGAGCGAATGTGATGTACTGGGAATGCAGTTACACACCCTCCCAACACACACAGTACCGTACACACACAGTGCAAGGTAGCGATGAACATCCAGTTTAGGAATGTTCGGAGAGGACTGTGACATCCAGCTGAAATGTATAAAGTATGATAGTGTTTAACTCAGTATGTGGGTGTCACGCCGTTCCCGCGTAAAAAGCTTATTTCTTATCTTATTTCTTATGTTCTAGACCCAAGTAAGATGAGGTCCAAAAGCAGCGGGGTGGAGAGCCCAGCTGATGGAGTGCTTGGGGTTCCCCAGGGCGAAAATGACATTGGCCAAGAACAGGAAGTTGGTTTAACTGTGAAGAACCTGAAGGCCAAAGTTCAGCAGAAGGAAGGAGAGGATGTGGTGGAAGTGATCTCTGACAAGGAGAAGCTGCTGTTGGATTCTGGTGATGCTGGAGAAAAAAGAGGGAACATCATGGATCTGTCCAAAGAAGATCTACTGAAACTCCTTGGAATCATGGAAGGAGAGGTTCAGGTGGGCTGCGTCTTGTTTCCTGATGCTTGTTACTCAGGTGACCTGTGGTAATATGTGAGTCCTTAGCAATGATGATGAAAGAAATCAGACTTGTAAGAGGCATCATGGATAAACAGTCATCTTGAATGGATATGCTGCAATATTAGCACAATAGCTCTACCTTGTGGTTATCCTGTGCTATTAAAAAACACACAAATGTGCCTTGTGTGTACAGAGGTGCTTAAAAAAGACCCTAAAATGGGGTGTACTGTTTTAAGATGCCACATCCATAACACTTGTACATGTTTGCAGAGTTGTTCATATTTTCAAGCCACTCCTGCTTCTCCAGCCATATTAAAGGATAAAATGTATGTATCTCTATGGGACTTAAGGCCAGAGAAGATGTTATCTGCATGCTGAAGTCTCATCAAACTCCTCCGGAGGACCTTGAGTCACGGTATGGCTGCGCGGCTCCCGGCTCGCCGCTCAAAGCGCTTCAGAGGGACAGCTTCATCGCTGATGAAAAGTCACATGACCACAGTGTCTACCAAAAACCCATGGCTGAGGTCAGTCGGAAAAAAAAAAAAAAAAAAAAAATATATATATATATATATATATATATATATATATATATATATATTCTCTGCAAATGAAATAAAGTTTGTTTAATGTTCTCTTGGTCCTCATAAATGTTTATGCGCATTCCTGCGTGGGCTCCTTTTCAGCTGGAGCGTCTGCAGGAAAAGCACAAGGAGACTTACCGGCGGATGCTGGGTCAGCTGCTGCTCGCTGAAAAGTGCCATCGTCGCACAGTCCACGAGCTGGACACGGAGAAACGTAAACATGCTGACTACATGAACAAAAGTGACGACTTCACCAACCTGCTGGAGCAGGAGAGGGAAAGGTGAGGAGGAGAGGAGTATGGAAGATGAGGAACAATACTCCTGAATCAAAGTCCATGCATGCAAACCCTTTCCAAACTTCAGGGTCTGTGTGGAAATAAACACTCTTGGTTTCCTCGAAATAATAAAACATTCAGATACTAGGTTTTAGATTCTAGGAGCTGTACAGTGATTGAGAACATTCAGTTTGAAATAGGAGCAACACTGCTAAATCTCAGCACTGCACAAACCCCTCAGTGGAAAGGCACCAGGGGGGGATGAGATTCTCCCTAAATACCTCTAATCTCTGTATGATGCTGGGCTGTCTTGGTTGACATCCCTCTGCAACACGGGATGGATGGATGGATGGATGGATGGATGGATGGATGGATGGATGGATGGATGGATGGAGGTGAGAACATGGCTGGAGAGAAAAGACATCATCATCAGAGAATGTGTGAAAGATAGCCTCATCAAACTGGGAGGTGCTGCTTACTGAGGTGATAACCACACATGCATCCTGTATGGAGAGAAATGCTCTACGCTTTTTAATGAAGGAACGATGCACTCAGGTTTGAGGAGGGGGAGAATGCATGTGATAGATGAGCAGGGGGAAGGATAGGCATTTCTCATAAAATCATCTGTGAAATGAAGTAATTGCTGTGGTTGGGAATTGGCTTTGTGGCCAAGGGAGAAAATGATGAAGGGTTGGGTAGAGAAACATATCAGTGTGGAGGAGTTACATCACTTCTGTGTTAACAGCCTCATCAGGCTCCAATAAGCTTGTTGCTAGAGTGAACTGTGCGCTGAAACCATAATAAGACAGAGGCCCTGCTAGTTATGACTGTTTACAGAGGAAGGAGTTTACTGGCTGTTGCTTGCTGAGGATTTTCACAATCTCTGTTACGCACCGGTCTACAGATTCTTTTGAAAAAGGGTTTCGTTGAAATACTTACGAGTATAGTTAGTGTCATATCTTCAGCAGACAGCAGTCACACTGATGTCACTTTGGAGAAACAGGGGGAAGTGTGATGAAGAGCTGAGCCAAGCCAACAGCCACTCAGAGTGAAGCCACAGAGGAGTGAATCTTTCACCATCTAAAACAACTCAGGCCTCATAAATCTCGTATCGCTATGAGAAAATGCTGTATTAGAGCTATTTACAATGCACCACTTTTACACTGGACAGTTATTTACTTTCACTACAATTTATTTACTGCAAAATGTCCGCGTTGCAAAATGGACCATGTTATGTACCTGTCTGATAATTGTCAGGTTAATTTGAGAATTGTACCCTTTTACGAGAACAAAATGTGATAGTACTCATGGAACTGGAGGAAGTTATGGATCCTTTGACATACCTTTTTTCGATATTTTTTATACATAACAGGTATTGTAACCCCAATTTGTTGATCACTCAAAGCACTTTCACACAGATAGGGTGAGATGATTGCAATGATTTATGCCAATTTAGCTGATATGTTTGATTTTGCATCAGGAAATTTAAATGATATTCCCATTTCTGCTACTCTAGAGCTCAGCAATGGATTTATTGTTATCAGAATGATTGCCCACGGGTTGTAAACGGCCAACCTAAGCTTCAGTTTAAAGTGTGTAGTGTAAATTTCAGCTGAACTGACTACCTCACCTCTGCTGGATTCAAATTTTGCGTGCACAAGAGTGCTGACTTTCCTCCTACACCAAGTCGTTTCCAGCAAGTTCCTTGGCTCGTGCACAACTCGGCCTCTGTTACCTCGAGGACAGAGTGAAGGGCGGTGAGCTCAGTTTGGTCTCACTCTGTCAGCCCCTGCATAGCGAAGATTTTGTATTTTTACTCAATAAAAGGTCGTGAAATGGACAGAAGAACTAATGGAAGTATAAAAACTATTTCCCAGGTGGAAATTTCAAAAGACAGTTTAGAGCTTATAGAGTTAATATGCTGTGAAACAAAATGATCGAAAAAGGGTACAATGGGAGCACCCACACCTACTCAAAAACAGGTACAAATGAAATCTATCTTTCATCCCTGTTTTGACAACTTTCTCTCGAAACTGTGTCGTCATTTCATACTTATCAATGCCCTCAAGCCATCTGACTGAGAGTGAAGAGAGAAAAGTCAAAGGTCTTTTGCCAAACATCTGGAGGAATGCAGAGGATGGGCACAGCTGGTCCTGACTGGTAGTCATCAGCCATTACCATGCAAGAGAGCAATTTATATGTCAGGAAGTTAACATTTTTAAGTGGCATGGAAGGAATGCGTGAAGCTTGACGGGAGAACCGCCACCCACTTTTGAAGGGATTTTTAAAGTCACGCAAACAAAATAGAAAACACTGATATGAATCAGGTTATCAAACTCTGTGACTATCTTCCAGTATCAGATGTCTTATGGTTCAAAAAGTGTGATTTCAACTTTTTCCTCAGATTTCACCCTTTTTGGCACCAAGTCACTTCGTACAGTACACTGCGTTTTGACCACGAGTGTCTTGCCTAACACTTAATTTCTTATAAATATAGGTCCTAACTCTTTGGTATAATTTTTGTAAAATTTGCTTGTGAGCAAATTTGCCAAGAAACATGGCGATGAAATGTTGTTTAATGGCTGAAAAACTGTTGAATGTTGGCTACTGGATCACACCCGTGTATAAGTTTAACATTTTTTTCCAGGTCTTACAAATCCACATATGTGTAAAAATTGAGATCATTCTTAAAAAAATCACCAATATTCTGTTGTTTATTACGCAAATTAGGATGATGTTAATCAGAGAACAGTTGTGTCTTTTGTGCCAAAGTTTAAATCTGCAACTGTCAGTTAACTATTTCTTCTGATTTAATAGACTACATATGGCAGCGATTTCTTCCATAGCAACAGTACACATTAGATCTTACATGCCTTGAACGTCAGTGTCAGATACCACTGACATCATGGCTTTGACCTTTGCATGAGTGCCAGGGTGTAAATGACATCTGACCGTGTAAGTAGGGATTTCATTAGCTGTCCTGGACAGATATGGATCGCCCCTTGGTACAGTAGCCAGGCGTGTTAATCACACTTGGTTATAAAATATTCTAGAAATATAGATCTGTGAAAATGTCTGTTAAAGACTTTTTTTTTTTAATTACAGTTTAAAACTGCAGTCATAAACAGAGTGGCATGATTACCAAACGTTGGTTTCTCCTAAAACTTTCTACAGAGTCCTCAGCAGCAGGCTAGTCTAAGAGCTTTTTCAAACGTATTGGTTTATTCTTCCAGATCTGTGACACCTCAGGAAGGGGGGACATCCAACTTGTCCAGATCTGATTTTCTCATCATATAAAAACTTTGCAGAAAAACCCATTCAAGTTTTCCCTCAAGTGGAAGTACAGCTCACATCCTTCCTCTCTCCTGTACCAATGTGTCTCCCAATTTCTAGTGGCAACATCTGGTGCACTTGAAGACATGATATGATTTCACTTAACATAGACCGATAACATTTTAATATTTTTTCATTATTCTAAAAATTTTATAAACTTTTTAATGAAGTCTATGGTTGACAGGTCTTACGAAAACATGACAACTGAGCAACTGGGGGAGGGTGGGGGTTCGCTAAACACTCCCTCTGGGCCAGGAGTCCCACCCCCTTCCTGCTATTCAAAACAGAGCAGGAGACACATACATACTACTACGATGTATGGATGAGGCGACATCACTCACTAGAGGTGTCCTGCAGTGAAACTCTATTTATATTCTCCTTTTATTGACTTGATAGCATGTTTGGAATATGATTACGGAAGATCTGCGCAAAGGAAGGTTTTGGCACTTCTGCACATATTGTATTATGAACAATGGCAAATCATTTTTATTAGCCGCTTGTAAAGAATATTAAGCAGGTAAGTTTTGAATAGAATTTGTATTATTAGGTGTTATAACATAACTACATGTGCATTGGATCACCATCCTTTTGAACGTTTAGTAGTTGTTAAAGATCCACTCTGTTTGTTTTCATGTTAGTGGCTGTTCTCATTTGGTTTACTTTGCAATGCAAAAAATGCTTACTTTGAATATTGTTTTAGAATTTCCCTGGGAGTGTTCAAGTTAGTTAAATGCAACTACATGCAATCTACTTTGCATGGATTTTGTTGGAGCTGGAGATGAGTGTGGGCATGAGTAGCATAGAAAGAAGCTGAGAGAAAAGACCACAGCTCGGTGAGGGGATGTTAGTAAAACCAGTAGTTTGTGTCCTTGGTCTCAGTCTCATCAGCAGGGGGATTTAATAGCAGGAATTGTTGTGCAGATTTTCCATCTTGAACATATTTTTTCTGTTTATTCTAGCACACTTTTATATATATAAGGAATTTGAAGGAAAATTCAAAGTCATTAAAAGGAGAATAAGGAAGGGAATAATTATCAGGGCTGTTTGTGATTTTAATGAAGACATTTGACGTTAAAATCAAGCTTTAATTTTAAAAAAAAGTCTGGATAGAATGGACTAATGTTGATCGAAGGGTTCAGTGTAATCAAGCTGCGTGTACATGCATACACATAACGCTAAGACTCAGTAAAGTACAAAATTAATATCCCGCTTGTATTTGATTCTTCTTATCCTTTTAGGCTTAAAAGGCTGCTTGAAAACGAGAAAGCTTACCAGATAAAGAAGGAAAAGGAGCACTCAAAACATCTGGCCAAGGTGAGAGAGGAGCTGGTCAAACTTAAGTCATTCGCTTTGATGTTGGTCAATGAGCGTCAGCAGCACCTGGAGCAAATTGACCAACAGACTCAACGGGTCCAGGAGCTCAGCCAGCAGCTCCAGCAGCAGGAGCAGGCTCTTAATGAAGCCAGGGCGCAAGCTCGAGAGGACTACCAAAGGATACAGAGCCTTGAAGGTGAACTTAAGGAGAAATCGAGTAAGCTCACCCAACAACACGAAGAAATGAGTGGCAAGATGACCACTCAGGAGCTTCACAATCGTCAACTCAATACCAAACTTTTGGGACTCACACAAAAAGTGGATGAGCTACAAGTAAACAACAGAACCTTGAGGAAATCTGAGGAGGAATTGCAGGAACTAAGAGTAAAGATCAATAAAGGCGAGTGTGGAAACGTCAACTTGATTACTGAGTTGGAACACTTGCGGAAGCGGGTACTTGAGATGGAAGGAAAGGATGACGAAATTACCAAAACAGAAAATCAGTGTAAGGAGCTGAGGAAGAGGCTTGAAGAGGAGGATAACAAGAGTAAAGACCTCAGATTGGAAGTAGAAAAACTCCAAAAAAGGATGATGGCGATAGAGAAACTTGAGGAAGCCTTCAGTGAAAGCAAAGCCGAATGTGCACAGTTGCGCACTGTTTTAGAAAGAGAGAAAGACATGACCAAAGAGCTTTCAGACGAGGTTGTAGTTCTTAAGATCCGTATGAAAGAACTTGAGTCCTCTGAACTCAAGCTGGAAAAGTCTGAGCTGAGCCTCAAGGATGACCTGAGTAAGCTGAAGTCATTGACGGTAGCTTTGATGGACGAGCGAAAGACCCTAGTGGAGACAGTGAAGTCAGATGAAAAGAAAAAAGATGATTTGAGCAATACGGTCAAACTTGAGCAGAGTAAGGTTATGGAGGTGACGGAGAAACTGATAGAGGAAAGCAAAAGGCTCCTAAAATTCAAATCAGAGATGGAAACCAACGTAGAGACTTTGACTACTGAAAATGAGCAGCTCTGTACTAAGCTTGCTTATGAAGTTGAGAAAACAAAGGATCTGAATTCTATAGTCAGTCAAATGAAAAAGAAATTGGATGTGTTTGAGCAGGCAGAAAAGTTTTCTGTGAGCAATTCAGCGATTTCTGATCCAAGGAAAATGTCTGACCCCAAAAGGAAAGAGGACAACAAAATCAAAGAGCTGACATTTGAAATTGAGCGCCTGAGAAAACGCCTCACGCAACTTGAAGTGGTAGAGGGAGATTTGATAAAAACGGAAGACCAGTACGATATGTTAGAAAAAAGGTTCATAAGTGAACAGGACAAAGCAAATGTTCTTTCCCAGCAGGTAGAGGAAATGAAAAATCAGATAGCACACAACAAAGCCATTGAGAAAGGAGAAGAGGAAAGCCAAGAAGAGGACCTTCGACAACGTTGTAAGAGAGAGGAAGTCAAAACCAGGGAACTGCAAGCTGACGTAGTGGCCCTCAAGGAGAAGATCCATGAACTGATGAACAAAGAAGATCAGCTGTCTCAGCTCCAAGTGGATTACTCCATCCTACAGCAGAGATTCTTGGAAGAAGAAGAAAAGGCCAAGAACATGGGCACTGAAGTTTTTCATCTTACCAAAGAACTTGAACTAGCAAAGCGACAAAGTAGAGCATTGAGGCCCAGCTTAAATGGGAGAAGAATAATGGATGTAGCTGTGACATCCACTGCAGTTCAGACAGAGACAATGTCCACTGGACCAGCAGAAGAAGATACTCCAGCTGTGTTTATCAGGAAGTCTGTCCAAGAGGAGAATCACATTATGAATAACATCAGACAGAAATGCCTGAAAAAGCCTGGTGAAAAAAGCAACGCTGTTGAGCGTTGTCCTTCGTCTAGCAGTGACTTGGGTATCAAGAAATCTTGGATTCCATGGATAAGGAAAAAGGAAAGCACTCCTCAAGAGACCAATTTGGAAAAGCCTCTGCACATAAATGGAGATAATTTGCCATCTGAACTAACCATGCCTCAAAAAAAAGGGGAGCCTTTACACATCCGGCTGACGCCGAATCACCAAAACAGCATGACCACACTGGAAATCAGCAGCCCAACTACTGAGGATGTGTTCTCTAGCTCAGCCCCCCTAAGTCCCAACCCATCTCAACCTAAATCGAGAATCACAATCATTCCTACCTATTCTGCGTCAACTCACCGGAGAAAGTCCCCCACTGGACCTCAGGGCCTTGAAAGGGCCAAATCACCAGTCACCATCACAACCATAGCTAGAGCCAAGTCTCCAGAAGGCAGCCGACCCACTTCCTCTTCCTCAGGAAGACCTCTTTCCCCAGTTTCTCTAATGACAGTGAGCACTACTGTAGTGTCCGGAGGATCTGCATCCCCTGAGCCCCAAGAGATGACCATGGGCCGGGCAGTGATCAAGGTTACCCCTGAGAAGCAGATGGTCCCAGTGCCTGTACGAAAGAGCCATAACAATGCCAACATCTTCACAACTACAGACGATAACAAGATCCATATTCACCTAGGCAACAGCATTGCCCCAAAGATGGTGGTCAGACCAGTTGCTACTGTAACTGAAAGCAAAGAAATGACCCTCTCAACTGGGACAGTCCTTCGATCTCCTCGGCAAATCACCACCACTTCCACACGGACCTCCCAGAGCAAAGTGATGAGCAGTATTACGATATCGCCAATTGCATCTACTACTTCAAGACCTACCCAAAATGTGGTAAGTTTTGGTTCGTCATGATTAATTACTTATGATTCCTGTTTGAAATGTCTGCATGCACTCCAAAGGAATGTGCAGCTGTAGTGATTACTTAATTCATCAGATACTGATGTTTTACATTGTTAAGAAAGGCAAAATTCCTTTTCTGCCTGTAAGGAGGTTACACTTTTTTTTCTTTTACTGTTTTCTGTCAGTGCTTATCCTTTATTTGAATTCTCCTGCCTGAGAAACTGTACTCTCTCTCTTTTGTCAAACAGACCGGGCAGGACACCCAGCCAATGCGTACAGGGGTGACCCGCATCCCAATGTCCAAGAACCTAAAGATGGGAAAAGCTGTACTGGGATCCCTGGGGCTCTCAGGTGGCGTGAAGCTAGAGCCTCGGGCTGAGAGTCAGTCCATGAGGATAGACGTTAAGAAATCCTCTGTGAATAGCAACACATTACAAAATGGAGGGAAAATATGACTGATATAATGGTATCGCGATACTTTAATATGTCTAAGTGGTGTTTCATAAAGAGTAATACATACATTTTAGGTGTGCCTATGCAACTCTAGATGTTGGGTAATTTCTTTTTTTTTCTTCTCTGCAAATTAATAATGCATTCAGTTTTATTATTTGTGAAATATTTTTTACTTGTTTGTCACAATTCTGTTGTTTAGATGGAAGCACAGGTTTTGAGTGTGTGTGTGTGTGTGTTTTTTTTAAAGTGTGCTTTCTACTGGGCATTGGATTCACTATGGATTTGATATTTTATCAGTCTGTGCTGCTACTAATGTCTTCTTGCTTTGAGTGATTTCACATAAGAGGTCTGCCAATATGTTATATAGAGACTTATTGTTTTGTGTAAATTAGGTTTTCTTTTTGTTGTAAAGGATTTCTACTGAAAAATATTTTAAATAAATCTAATATCACAGGGCAGTTTGATTTATTTATGTATGGAAATTGTGAGAAATATAAAAGAAAAGCTAAAAACTAAGCCATACACATGGCAAGGAAGCATTTCAAATGTGTATTTCTAACTAAATCTTTCAAAAACATAAATTTTATTGTGAATCTTTGTTGCAGAGCACATACTTGCACTGCAGATTACAGTTATATACTGCATAGTCTATTAATTTAAAGTACATTTCGTATACCGTATTTGAAATATTCCACTCACATAAGTATTCGGAAATATGACTAACTATTTTGATAAATAATCATAGACAATAATAGAAGACTAAACTCATTCACAGAACAATTCTGTGAGCTTGGTAACCTTTTTTAAACGCAATTTCACAATTTTTCTTTATTTTTCTTTATGTCAATCCACAACATTCACAGAAACACAACATCTATTTGTCAAGGTTGCAGAAACAGGCTGGCATGCGGCTTTTGTAAGCTTCATTCAAGTGGATAAAATTGAAAATAATGTAAAACTTAACCACTTATTAGCGTGCTTAATCTTCATATTTTGCAATATTAGCTTTTAATAATGTCCAAGAGGGCTTTATTTAAATCCATACTTTGGATGGAAGTTGATTTTGAATGCAATAATTTTAACAGCAGTTAAACGTAAACTCTGAGTTAAACTAAAATTATATAACTTGCGGTGTTTGATGTGTTTGAACAAAGTTAAAAGAGCATAAACTGACACTAATATTTACAGGACGCGTCATACTTTTTTTCTGGTTTGTTAAAGTGGTAGATGGGCGTCGTCAGTTTACGTAATGACGCACCTTTACGTTTCATGATCCCATTGGCCCACGCATTTCCGGCTTCTTTCTCAGGGTCGAGATTGACAACATAGATGAATTCAACCCCCGTAAAAGTACACATTTGAAACAGTCTGACGCTCCAATTGACTCCCTGAAAGGACGTAGAGTTTTTTTTAGTAACCCCACATTCCTCGCTGCCGCGAGGGATCAACGAGTAGCCGCCGACTGACAACTAAAGTGGATTATTTGGCTCGTCGCGGATTGCAGCCATGATGGCGTCAAGCTACAACGCCAAGGAGGAAGACGGACACCACTCGGGGACGTCGAACCACGGCGGGGCAGGCACCGCCAAGACCAGAAAGCCGGACAACACGGCGTTCAAACAGCAGAGGCTGCCCGCCTGGCAGCCCATCCTAACGGCCGGCACCGTGCTGCCGGCCTTCTTCGTCATCGGTCTTATATTCATCCCGATAGGCATCGGCCTGTACGTCACGTCCAACAACATCAAAGAGTTCGAGGTGCCGTCACAGTTGTGTCTCCTCTTCTTGTTAACGCGCTAAATGACAGTAAAGCCATTGTTGGCTCAGCTTCGCCCAGATGTTTCTACACTTTCGAGCATTTTATAATAACGGAGCTAACAGCTGGCGAGCCTTGTACCGCGGACCCGTCTGTGTGAAATGTTTAAGTGTACAATTTAGGACCAAACAGACGACGTGCGTTTTTGAATGAATTACTAAAAAAAAAAAGAAGATATGAAACAAACAAAAGACCGCCTAATATATAATAAATAATGAGGCTAAAAACAATATTTTGGTGTAATACCCCTGGTGTGGTGACATTGTAGAAAACAACCCGAGGAATGAAAAGTTGTGTCTAAAAATAAAAAAAATAATGAGTTTCACTTCAAAGCATCACTGCTGACTTTCAAACTGAATCCATGTTAATATGACCCGAATTGACTTAAACCACGTGGTATTTATTTAGTTTAATGTTTTTGTTCTTATATAGATGATTACTAAGCGAATAAATAGTAGGGAAAAAGATATGATTTCTGTTAAGTTTCCCTTTTGTTTTTCAGATTGATTACACAGGTGTGGAAACCCAAAATCCCTGCTACAACTGCGCCAAGAACTTCAGCTGGAACAGCACGACGCCTTGCAACTGCTCTGTGAGCTTCACATTGGAGCAGCCGTTCGAGGTGAGCCCAAGTCCTGCACAACTAAGTAATATTGACCCACTGAATAATGCATCACCTCAGCTTCCCTGCTCCCTATGCACCTTCTGTAATGACGGGGGGGAGAAACATTGCCAGACACAATGGGTCCATTAAGATCTATTATAAGAGCAAAGAAAGAATATTCACCATTTCACTATTGATTATTCTGCTTATTATTATTCTCTAGCCTTGCTTTTTAGTAGGCCCACATTGATTACCGGTACAAGTTCATTTAACCTGCATGTTTACATTAGTGAATTTTCCTTTTGTCCCAAAATGTTCCTGCACCAGAGGTGTGTTGTGTTGCGTACAGCAATGTCAAATTTGACTTATTAGTCCAAATTCTTATCCAAATGATGTGCCTGTTCTCAAAAGCATATTCGCTTTAGTGTATTATTTTGTCATGTAAACTGAAAAGAATCCATCGACAAACACATGTGAAGGCCACAGGCAGAATAAGGTTGGTGAGAATGTTTGACGCCACATTCACAAATTACACGTTTTAAGCATAATTATCACGATGAGGTTGCGCGTAACCCAAATGTTTTTTAATGGTGTTATGTGATAATAATATATAATCAAGCTGAAGTTATTTATACCCAGTGTTACTCACGACAGGTTGTAATTGTAAGATCACTTCAGTGGCTTTTAATAAATAAATAAATAAAAATAATCCATATGGGCAACAGGAATAAAGGTCTGCTCAGTATTTTTACCTGGATCATTTTCAAAGGTTTGACTCTTTTATCGTTTCCATTCGTGACTGCATCAAGGATCGTTCTAGTTCGCTATCCTTTTCTCATGCACTGACTATAGATGCATGCTGATCAGAGGGATAATATAACGTCACTATGCACAAGCAAAAGGCAGATTAAACAATGGAGAATCACTCGATGCTCTTAGAAATTATAACCCTCGACAAGTTTTTTTTTTCTGCTTCACATTTTTCACCGTGTTGACATAATCTTCATAACGTGGTCTCTCCTGCCCTACAGAGCAACGTCTATATGTACTATGGCTTATCCAACTTCTATCAGAACCACAGGCGCTATGTTAAGTCCAGGGATGACAGCCAGTTGAATGGTGATCAGTCTGCTCTGAAGGTAGGATCTTTTGTTTTACCTCTATGTTGCGCAGAAAAGCTGCTATTTGCCACTTCCATCACCTGAATGCTCTTCGTCTTTTTAAAGAATCCCAGCAAGGAATGTGAGCCATACCGTACAAGTGAAGGACTGCCTATTGCTCCATGTGGGGCCATAGCTAACAGTCTTTTCAACGGTAAGTCATAATGAAGAGCCTTTCTTTGTAGCAGTTGAAGTGTTGCTGCTGTTAATTCTGTCAACCAATGTTGACCACTGAAAGTCAGCTTCTCCGTCTCAGATACTCTGGACCTCTATCACATTGATTCCAATGGTACCAGGACTTTAGTTCCTCTGGTAAAGAAGGGAATTGCGTGGTGGACTGACAAGCACGTGAAGTTCAGGAATCCTGGAAACGGCAATCTCACTGCAGTTTTCCAAGGTGATATTACAAAGTTCGACATCAGTGTTTTTTTATATTTGTAAATATTTCAGTTGCTGTAACTGTAAAAAGGACATCCAGATACTTTGAATCAAACCTGTGAGTGTTGCAGTCACTAAATTGGCTTCATCTGGATCTTGCTCAGGCACTTCTAAGCCAGTGAACTGGAGGAAGCCAGTGTACGAGTTGGACCCATTGGATCCTGAAAACAACGGCTTCATCAACGAAGACTTCATCGTGTGGATGCGCACGGCTGCACTTCCTACCTTTAGGAAGCTCTACCGCATCATCCACAAGAAACCCAACACCACTCCAACTCTACCTAGTGGCAAATATGTTTTGGAAGTCACTTACAGTATCCTTTGCATTCCTGCCATAAAATCAGGTTTTCAAAATTTATTACACAAATAAATCGACAGACAATAGCCCATCAAGTACTCTAAAACAAACTCAACTTAGAGTGTCACACGGTTGTCATAAATTATACTACGAACAATCATTGTTTATATGCCGTAACTCCATTTGTGTTTCTTAAGGGTGTGAAACCTTGGATCTGTTTAAAAAAGTTGTACAGATCCACAGTATTCTTGCTCCACACTGAGTAATCATAGTTGTATCATCTTTAAAAAATAAAACAACCGTAGACTGATTTTATACTGCCATCTGAATGTATTAGTCTTTTTACACTGAGGGCGAATTAATTGCTGATCCGTCTTCTCTCATCCAGGAATATCTTCTTTAACTTCATGTAATCAGATTACCCTGTGCTTAGCTTTGATGGCCGCAAGCGAATGATCCTGAGTACCATCTCCTGGATGGGAGGCAAGAACCCCTTCTTGGGCATCGCCTACATCACAGTGGGCTCCATCTGCTTCTTCCTGGGTGTGGTTCTGCTCATCATCCACCATAAATATGACACCCGGAGCAACAGTGCCGATATCCCAAACTGAATGTTTCCTGCGCTGCGTTTTCCAGCCTCTGCATGCATGGATGACCCTAAAGGGTCTGTTCTGGACTGCTTGTTAGTTTTATCTTGGATACCCCGAGCGTCTGTCTGTGTGATCGGGGGGGCGGCACTCGTGCCTGAACTGTTTGAACATAGTTACGTTGTTGTTGGTCACCTATGTGTGTGTCTGTATGATATAGTTTCAAGGTAGTTACTAAAAATGTCCCTCTTTGGCTCCAGATTGTTTTTTTTTTTTTTTAAATCTGCACAATATCAAAGTACCTGTATTTAATTTTAGTATAGCTTTGCGAATGGCTAAATTGAAGGATTATATTCATTCTTTAATGGAAATGATTATTAACCACGTCCTGCTGATGAATGTACCATAATATATCACAGATATACCTCTGGTTTTTGAGATGACCTTGGTTACAGAGTGGGGTAATTATTGCTTGCGTGCTGTTAATTGTGGCAAACATTGTTAAATGAGAAGTATTTAATCACTGGACAAACTTGTAGAGAATATTTGTGATAAAAACCTTCCTACCACTCTGACTTGGTGTTGTTACGCTTTACACAGCCAGTCGTAGCTGCTTCATAATACCTATTGAGGATGCAACATTGCGCGGTTCCCTTTCCCCCCCCCAGTATTCCTGATTCCCGTTGGACTCCGTCTCTGGATAGATACAGCGCCATTAAAAATTCATGACTTCAGAATAGCTTGATTGACTTTTAAAGCATCATAAAATCTTTTGAGCTGACCAAATGTTATGCACTTTACAAATATCTTTACTATACCCCCATTGTTTCACTTTCACCTTCTGTCACATTTGAAATGATTGGTTTTTATATGGTTTTAAGGGTCCAATTAAAAGAACTCTGTCAGTCTGTTGATGTCATTTGCTGTTTTATTACTGTGTGTTGAAATTAAACTACTCATTAATACCGGTGTTGATGGATGGCTTGATAAAGAATTTCAGCTTTACTAACTGCTGTGTACTTTTATTTATTTAGTTTTTTTGTTTTTAGGTACAGAAGTACCGATTTGTGGCGCTCAGTAACATATATGTCATAAAACAATCTTACAATCACCTTCACCTTAATTCCTTTTAACACTGTGGACTCATTACTGGGGAAACCCGTCACTGATCAGTTAATACAGTATGATAAACAAATTATGCTTTGGGAAAGTGAAAAAACAACAAAAAGACGCTCACGTGTTTGTTTACGTTGGCATAAATGAGCTCACGTGACCAGACCTACATACGCTGAAGGATTGTGGGAAACTGCGAAGACTGTCCTTGTTCTGTTCTTTAAAGAGAATATTAACTTTTTCTCAAAATGTACAAACAACTCACGGTAAGTAAGACGTCCATTCGGTTAAATATGTGTGAAATAATAATACTTTTGTCATTAGGGTGGTTTCGGTGACATTAACATGACATTCATTTACGTTTACCAGTTAAATTCGTCGTTAAGGGTCCTAAACTCTTTTTTTTTCATTATTCTTCTAAACTTTGGAGAGAAAAATAGGAATTTAAATTAACTTAATCTCAACTGTTTGAGCTGTTCTCGTTTTGTGAATTTGTTCCCTTTTTGTCACCTTTCCGACAAAAATGTCACAGGTGACTTTCCGCTATTTTTTCACCCAGAAGCTGTTAACTAAAAGCAGGACGATCAAATCGCAATAATTGTTTAATAATTGTCGCTTAAAACAGTTGTTGTTTAAGGTCGACAGAAGTCATTTAAAAAACAAGGGTATTTACGTCTGTCACCGGTGGTACAGAACCCTTCTCTCCTTTGATGAACTGACTGGATTTTAAAATATACGTTTTTATCATTTTTCCTTCTGGGGTTAAGAAAGGTTATATGTGTATATGCAGTATAATATGTGCATTCAGTATAGTATGTATAATGTCTTAATGCAGAAAGATGTAATTAATGAATTTATTAAATGGAAGAAATCGGTAACTTGATCTTTGGCTCTTGTAACTGCAATACTCATGTATGTCCAGCAGAGGTCCTCATTTTTACTTTCTCACCGGCCACTTTTACCCCAGACTTGATTAAAAGTGGTTCATCTGTTTGTTCCTCACACGTCTTTGATGTCAATTACACAACGGACTGGTAATGGCAGCTCATAAATGTTATCTGTTTTCGCGCTCCCATGCTTTTTTTTTTTTTTTTTTTTTTTAATCTTTGACTGTTTTCATCTTCCACTTACTTGATCTGTCAAAACCAAAACAATGAAATCCTCATTTAATTGTTATTGTGTTTAGGGTCTTCGCCAGCTCTCCAGACGGACCATCACCAGCAGTATCCGCAGACAAATTGATAATACAGTGAAGGAAAAGCAAAAACTGTTTCAGGTACGATGAGTTTCTTTGGTGACTACAACTATATTGCCCCCACCCCCCCAAAATAAAATCCTTGTAAAATATAAAGTTAGTTTAGTCTCAGACTGAACCTCAGGCTTAAACTTTATTACAGAATTAAAGGATAGAATGGGTTCTCCTAAACTTTAGTACTTTAGTGTTGTAGTGAGAAGGTTTTCAATATTGTCTAATATTAGTAATATTATTAGCCTAAAGATCTATTTACTCACTATTCATTGACTATAACTATGAAACAATTGTAAAATATTACAGATAAAAGTTGAATGACATTATTAACTTTACTGAGCAAAGTATTTTAAATCGGTGTTGCTTATTGATCTTGGAATGGTTTAGACAACACATCCAGTATTTAAGCAAATATCCATGCGAATTAAATTTAAATGGACATTTTAAGATGAAAAAAAAGTCCTTTGTGCTCGTTTAAAGCCACTATGTTTATTAACACTCCTTATCACATGTTGTCAGCATATTACACATAGTTAATGTGTCAGATGCAATAAAATGTACCTCTAGTGGCGCAAAGTGGTATTACAAGACATCCAGACTGGCTCTTTTCTGAGTTGTTTAGTTGGTCAAACGTTTTATGGCTGTTTAAAGTGGCTTTTGGTCAAATTTAGTAAATTTCCAGTCATACCGGTCAGCAGCTAATGTATTTATAATTTCTGGTGTGACTGGCCTATTACCTTCATGCAACTGTTGTCATAGTCATGTGAACTAAAGACTTTGCTTTCTAGTAATCGTTTTTTTACTGGTTATGATCAAATTAAAGCTTTTATTTTATTCACAGGTTTTGGAGACAAAATCTAATGTTATTGTCTTTGTAACATGACAGATAAATATCAGTGAGGTTCCCCTGTGTTGCGTAACTAACCCAGGCCTGTAGATGAGATGGGAGCTGGACTAATGATGCATAGAAAAATCATTTGCTTTTACATTGGAGCATTAATAGTGCTTTATAGCGTAGAGGGCTGTATGTGATAACTGTAATGCCATGGCTATGCCGAAGTGAGCAGCATACCTGCAAACAGGAATACTTGCACTGGGAAACGGAATTGTTGATTGTGTAAAATGTGAAACATATGCCAGTGGGGTCATCTTTTTAAACAATGATACGCCTTCATTCTTTGAACAGGAGGATAATGGCATGCCCGTTCATCTGAAGGGCGGGTCAAAGGACGCCCTGCTCTACAGAGCCACAATGACTCTCACTATGTTTGGTATGTCAGCGTTGCTTTGAGACTTGATGAGTCAGGTTCTTCTCAGATGTCTGTTTTTTGGTGTAAAACCCACATTGTACCTCCAGCTTGACCCCCGTGTTATTACGAAAACTGTGCCTTTGAAATGAAAATTGCTGTAATTTCATGATGCACCGTCAAAGTTTATTTGAAGCTTGTATGCTTAGTTTTGTTGCATGGTAGCCACCTGGGTGAGCCGTGTTTAATCTCTTCACAGGGAGTGGGTATGTTGTGTATGAGCTGTTCAGCGCCGCGGCCCCGAAGAAGTCACAGTGAGACAAGACTGTCAGCCAATATCACGACGCAGTTTTACAAATGTATTTATTTGTTCAAATCTTTGTTGTGCAGAGACTTTACACCATTTAATGTTTGAAATGTGTATATTTTTGAATGTACAAATCATAACTTGCAAACAATAATAAAATATTTTTTTGTTAAATTGTGTTTATGTTTATGAGTTGATTTTTCAAATGTGTTTTTCGTTGCATATATATTTGAAGTAATAAATGAGGAGGTAGTTATTTCACAATTTAAATAATTTCCCCCCAGATGTAGTTCTCGATAATGATCGCTAGAGGGCAGCACAAACCTAAAAGTTAGTAGGTCTCAATTAGAGATGCGGAGCTGGATGAGATACTGTTTAAATTTGTCAATCTCAACAAAGCCAAATTCTTATTTACGCTCCACATGTTGAATAAAACCAAGAAATGATCTTGATGGAATGATTATTGCTGCTTTTCTTTCATTATACATATTGTGAACAATGTGAGAATTCACCATAATATGACAACAACAGCTTTATTGGTAAAGCGCATAATTAAAGTTTTGTATCTGAGTTTAAGAGATGAGGCTGCTTCTGGTTTAAGGAAAAAAAAAATACCCATCACAGTCTTGTTGAGACAACTGCTGTGAAGTCACACTGGCACAGGGGACTCATTAAATCTCCAGACCAAAGGAATGCAGGGAAAAATGCAATTTCCAAACTCGGGAACGGTCTAAACTGGGGACATATATCAAGTGAGAGGCAGAGCTTTCGCAACAAGTCCATATGACGGTAAAATGAGAGGCTGGAACTGCCCCCCCTGATAAGTAGCCGATGCTGGAAAGACTCTTCCCACTTGGAAAGAAGTTTTTCCTTCTTGGACATCTGTTGGCGGAGCCTCCTTGCAGCCCGACAGAGGAGAGAGGGGTCCAGGAGCAACTCCTGACATTTCTCTGTTACTTTCCAGAGGAGGAGGCTTCAAGCAGGCTGCTCTGGAGCTGGGTCCATTCACACAGCTAGGGGACAATTTAATAGGTGAGTAGAATATCTTAGTTTATAAGAACACAGTCTTGATTACAAAGGGAATCTAATAATGAGAAATATTTATTTTCCACAAAATTGAGAATATTATTTTTATTTAGTTTTTTTTTTTTTTTTTTTTTTTTTTTGGTCACGGCTCTTTTATATGCATGCCATGTAGGATGAACGATCTTAAAGCGAGCTGAACAGCTTTAAACAATTAGTGAAATATTTTCGATAGCTTTGATGAATCGACCTGGAGTATACAGCTTCTGGAAAGAAGAAAGATGCCGCGCTCGAGCAGCAAGGCGGACACATCCACTGTGGTTTATGCTTAATCTCATAATGCAGATCAGATGAGTACCTTGTGGTCCCTTCTCCAAGGGACCGAGAGACGCGTCGCCCTTGTGGCTGCAGTGATGTCGCTTGTGCACCAGGCGGGGCGCACAGCCTGCGGTTGGGACTACAGAGGCTGAGTTTGCTCTGATCATCTATTTTATGGATGCGGGGACTTGGAGTTTTGTATAAAGCAAGGTTTGCTTGAAAACGGCCAGGCATATCGTAGTTCTATTGTTATAAAACAATCCTATTGTGATTCTTTCAAGTAAATAGAAGAGGTTGGGGGCGAGTGTTATCATTCCAGGTGGAAAATCAGTTCAGTAGCAAAAAATTCAAATAGAGATGCATCATTCGTTAAAACGATACATCAACATGCCAGTGCTGACGTAGATATATTATAGATATCGAGAGTGACTTTGGTTTTTCTAAAGACAACCAGACTTCATTCCTCTGGGGCTTAAGTAGAAAAACCACAGGTAAGACTCAGCTGGATGTGCAGATCTGCACCGTAAACCATCAAAATGATCAAACCAGCCGGCGAGCTATCACTTCTTATGGCTTGTTTTGTGAAAATCTAATCAGATGATCTTGTGCTAAGTGATCTTTAGTCCCCTCATGTCTAAATACCTACAAAGTGGATATCAGCACTAATGATGTGCCTCAGGGTATGGGTGTTAACTGAAGGCAGCAAGGTGTGGCACATACTGAGTAAGCCAGTCTACAAAGATCTTTTAAAAAAAAAAAAAAAAAAATATATATATATATATATATATATGTATATAGTCATGGTGGAAAGTGAGGATTAAAAAACTGTCAATGGAAAATTGGTACCTGGACTTTCTTGGATCAGTTCGTTGAATTTCGACCACCTAAACAAAAGAATAAATCAAATTGCAATAACTGGCCGCGTCATTACTGACAATGTGAGCTGTGTTCCAGACCTGCAGCTCAAGCATACCTTCTCTCTTTGTGCTCAGACTGATTGATGTGCTGCTGACCCTTCAGAGTGAAACATGAAGATAAGGCTGTCACTGGCCGCGGCTGCCTTCTTTGCAGCCCTGATATCCTCCATAGATGCTCAAGGTAAATGAAACCACCTGGCCTCACTCCTCTTATGTTGACTTTCCTATTCTCCCTCTCTATCTCCTCCTTCTCTTGTTTCACCTTTCATCTCCACTGGTTTTTTTTTAATGTTACAGGATTTAGCTTTTGATTTTATTGTAAGAAACTTATTACACTGAACTGTTTGTCATGATAAACTGAATAAAGTTGTCTAAAATTGTTTGTGTGTATACTGTTTAACTATGATGTCCTTAATGGCTGTTATGCTTCTATCTCTCGTTTGAAGTTTTTTTATTTTTTTTATTTATCTACAAAAACATTACAGGCTGTTATATAAAATCAGATCCAGACTCCACATCCTTGCGTTTGGGTTGCAATTTAGATTATTTAAACAAATACTTCAGGGGCAATTTTCTTGTTTAGATTTGGCAAATATAAGGAACAAAAGCCACTAAAGCTTGTTTTACTTACAATGTCTAACCAAATGCTTTAAATGGCACGGCATTTAATAAGACTGGAACAAAAAGGGTTTCGTGCCTGATGTTTCCCCACAAATGCTCGAGCTGGACTGTTTTAAGTATTTGGCTGTTGTAGTTTTAGGAATTTCAGCATTTTTTTTTTTCCAGATTTTTTAGCAGATTTTTAACGATAATGTTGGAGACTGTGAAGGATCTCCAGCCGTGAAGCAGCTGAAGTGGGGTACAGTCATCTTAAAGTCTAAACTGAACTTCAGTAAAACTGCAAAACTGCATAAAATGATGAGTCAGTTCACTACAAGTTCAAAAAGTGAAAGCATCCATTCGGGAGTACTGTTCTACTATCTGTCGTGTTAAGCATTTAGCACTGCAGTTTTGTGGAAATGGGAATATCTAAAGCGATTAAAAACTCAAGTGCACTCTTTTTCCCCTTTCCTACTCCCATTTGGCGCTTTTACATTACTATTTTGGTATAATTAAATTCTGTAGATGTGCATGTCACATGAACTAACTTGCAAGTTCATGTGACATGTGGCAGTAGTTCTGACTGAAAATGACTAATTTGAATGTCTTATGCAAACACTTAAGTCCAAACTAATAGCAAAATATAGTTCGGAAAGCTGCTGAATTTTTTTTTTTTTTCCGTTTGAGAGCTCTCTTGCCTGGTGAGAGGAGTCTACGCGCGCATATCTCCACTAATGGAATGGAAAGATGAAATACGAGAGCAGCAAATTAATCTTCAGACAGCACAAAGACAAAGAGCCTTTCTTGGGCTTCTTTTGCGGGCATTTCCAAAAGTGCTGAGTTGCAAGACATATGGAAAGTTAATATGCAGTAATGTTTAATGTCAGCACATGTTGCGGAATTACTTTGGCATCTGTCCTGCCTCTTCGTGGAGAGTTGGTGTTCTTTCCTCCTCTTCTTGGTCTCTCCTCCTGGCAGTAGCTCAGGTCAGGATCCCAGGCTGGTTGGAGACTGAGGCAACATAGCAGTAGTCAGACTCTGGTCCCCGTGAGCCAGAGGTGTCCTTATTTAGAAACCACTGGGACATATAGCAGGATAGACTGTTATTTTTACTAAACCACTTTTGTTCTTCAAGCGTACTTTAAAACCAGAAGCAGATAAGGTCAAAGAGACTGCAACAAATACAAACAGCAGGCTTGTACCATAGCGCCATGAATAAACGTGGGAGTGGCCAGTGCTCTATGCAACCGAAGACCTGCCTAAAACATTTCATTTTTCGATACATCGTCCATCACTTTGCTACTTACAACCCTTCCCCCCCACTCATCCACACCAACAAATACTTCTGTACCCCCCCCCATTTGGTGTTGGAGATGAGTAATCGTGGAGAAATGAGGGGGAACACGGTCCATCGGGGTCTCCTTGAGTTGAAATGCCAGGTTGGTGATCCTCCAATCCCAGTTTTTAAGTATTCGGCAGGCTCCTGTTTGTCATCTGCCTGTGCATTCATTGTGTCCCAATCTATGGCTTCCTCCTCATAGTGTATTTTATGATGATATTCTAGTCTCCTGTGGGACTCGTATTAACATCCAGCATGCACCCACACGGCACAGGTGTCTGCGGATGCCTTGAAATGCAACAGATGCTTATTTAACCTAACGTCAGTCTCATGTGAAACCACTCTGCATTCATTACCGCTTGAATAAGTGCTACGAGGACATGCAAAAGGCTTTATTCTAACATCATTAACATCTATGAGTTTCACATCATGGAAAGGTTACTAATTGTGTCAGACATTTTTTTGCATTTTCTCTTTAAATTTACTCAACGATAACACTTTTAAGATTGCATGTAACCTATCAAAAATACATTATACGTTCTAATGAATAACCTAACTGGATAGATGGACTCACGAGACGTCAACCAATCCTGACAGAAGTAGGTCATTTCTGCAACTCTTCCACTACTTTGATGTGTCTTTCATGCATGCGAATAACACACAGTAAATGTCCCCAGACTCGGCTCAACAGTGGCCATTTTCCCATACCTTTCACCTGAAAAAGACAGAATATCATCCTAAAATATGTGTGTCATCTTTGTCTGTGTGGTCCCAACTGTACATGGAACATCACTTATTGTCCAGTCGATCAAAGTTGTTGAGTCAAACAACTTTCTCATGTACATGATGCATGATTCTGTGGTGGAGTTAGGTGCGTGGCCTTGTCACTGTGTACGTTTTCTTGTATTTATTCTCATGTACACGCTCTCTCTGTCGTTGAACGTTTATTGTCTAAAAGAAGCCTCGTTCTCTCATGCCTTCTCATGCATTATGCTGTCAGTGAAAAAGTACACAAGAGTCTCTGGTGACGAATTGTGTATTCTTTTTAAAAGGTTTGCAATGGATGTGTGCCACTCTCCTTGTGCAAAATGTTTTAACCAAATACATGGAAAACCACTTTTCGCCTCTAAAATATGTTTATATACAATGTATATACAACATATGCTGTTCAGTTCTGTCAAGAGTAACTTCAGTAACTACATGGCAACCTCGATTCCATTGTATAATCAGTAATTTGAGAAGGAAGTCGCTGTTTGGTTGTTTTAAAAACCGACCTCAACTCCAGAATGAAAGCAGTTTAGTAAGTGGTTGGGGCATGCGATGTAATGATTGCACATAGCATGTGTTGGATGGTTCACTCAGTGTGTGGAGTTTTGCACATGATGTGTTTGCGAGTGCTTGAGTTGCCGGCCGCCTCGGCTTCGCAACTCAAACAAGTGCCATTTTGTCCCAAAATGGCCTCTCACACCCTTTTCAATGTTGTCACGTGCTCCCTTCCCCCGTCACCCTCACAAACGGGCGTCGGTCCTGCGTGCCTGCCCCCAACAACGAGCAAGTCCACTTCAGTCATGAAGTGTTTGTTGTTGGATCTAATGTGAATGCTTGATCAAAAATGCCTCCCTTTCATTCATCAATCACAAATACAATCACAGTCATACACATCTTTGCCCGTGTCATCGTTTGACATCGTTTTGTATCTTGCTTACAGTGGAACCACCCTCAGACTTGAAATTTAAAATTCTCAATGAGAACACAGTGGAAATGTCATGGATAAGGCCATCATCAACGATACAGGGCTTCAGAATACTAGTCACGTCAGATGCAGGTAAGTGTGACATAAGGAACACAAATGCAATCAGTTTAAACAGAAAACCATCTCCAGCCACCGGTGTAACAGTGAGATTTGCTCTCTCCAGACGAACCAACCAGAGAGTTAAACCTGGATGCGTCCGTCACTTCAACCGCAATCTCTAATCTGACACCTGACTTGGACTATTCAGTGTCAATAAATTCCTATTATGGGTCAGAGGAGAGCATCCCCATCTTTGGACAGCTTACCAGTAAGTATATGTGGTGTGTTTGGAAATGGTCAGGCTTTAAATCTAAAAAAAAAAAAAAATCGTAATTAAACATTTAAAAAAATGTAGGCTTTCGTTTGAATTTGTTCATTTATCTGTTAATATTGTCACAAACCTTTTCAGTTGGAGTCATATACATATATGCGTGTTCATTATACATCTCCAAAGTTCAAATCTCGGATGCGGAGAACTTGAAGAGATACAATTTCGATTTTGCCATAGAAAATGGCGGAAAGTAGCAAGAAATCCCATCTGTTTACTGCCCAGAGTCGTTCATGTGGTTTCGGTCCTGTGGACGAGCTTTTACGACGTGTTGATTTTCTTTCCTTTTACCCCCGTAAAAAAAAAAAAAAAAGAGAAAGAAAAAGAAAAAGAAAAAGAAAAAGTGCGCTCTGAATCAGGAGCGGCAGCATGCGGTGGTAACCCACTAAGTGTTTCCTGTGTTTCAGTCCAGTCCAGTAACACCAGTGGACGAGTCAGGAGGCCACCGTCAGACGCAATCAGTGAGTATGTTTACAATGATGTCAAACACAGTTTGGTCCTCCACACGGCTCTCCAGTTTCTCAAGATATACTGCGTATATTTCTCTTTGTTACTGTCAATGTAATGTTTTTACCACAGGGTTGTTAATGTAAAACCAGACAGGCTTTATATACTGACTGGGAAAGCACACATGGGTTGATTTATAATTTATCTGATCCGGTGTGCAGATGAGGATAGGTAAGGAAGCCCCGAAGCTGGGAAACAAATGCTCTGTTATGTGTCATGGTACAAAGAGGTGCTAGACTCAAACAATAATGTTCTCACTTTAACTGTTGGAAGATGCTGTATGGCTCTAAATTATTTGTAAGTTACGAAAACAGTGGTGAGTTTGTTAAAAAAACAATAGAAATGCCCACGTTTTCACCACCTGTAACTTGTTTACAGATCCTGTATCTCTTAAGCCCGAGCGTGGCTTACGAGATACGGGAAATTGAATTCAGAGTCAATGAGACCAGAGGGAATGAGAATTGAAGTCCATCCGCACAAGCCCCGCCAGTTTTTTCAATAGTCATTTCAGACGTTCCAGAAAAATTTCACGAGTTCATGTGATTTTAAAGCCCTCCGGATTTTAAGGCAGAAAAGTGAGTAACGCTGGTGGAACCACTGTTGAATGTTTAGTCTGTAAAGCCACAGTCTGCCGCCGTCTGATGGAATAGCTCTACCAGCCCACTGATTGGCATTGGTTGATATTTCCTTTGATGTCTGAATGTGTTTCTTAGCAATCCAACGTACTGTCAAGGATTTGATTTTATTTAGACATTCAGAAGAAGCGGGCCAGTGGAACATGCTGTTCCAAAATCAGGTTGCTGCCATACTTTTACTGGCTCTCCTTTGGATTTGAAGTTGATTTACTTTGAGACACAAAGAATGTGGTTTTTCTGTATTTTCAGTTTTTACACCCATCATTAACCACTGGTTCAACATTTCTTTTTTTAAAGGCTTCTTATGGGGATTGAGTGTTTCTGCTCCTGACAGACTGCTGTCTTTTTCCACCATGTGTTCACAGAGTGTTCCGTTAGTGCAGTAGCAGATTTAGTGTTTCTGGTGGACGGCTCATGGAGCGTGGGCAGAGAAAACTTCCAACACATCCGCAGTTTCATCGCCACCATGGCAGGTGCCTTTGATATCGGTGAGGACAAGACCCGAGTGGCTGTGGTTCAGTACAGCACAGACACCCGCACAGAGTTCCCCCTCACCACTTACATCAGAAGAGGAGACCTGCTCCAAGCCATCAACTCACTGCCATACAAAGGAGGAAATACAATGACAGGTAAACTGCTCATCTGTAAGGACGGGACAAAAATTGACGTGTGAATTGTGTTGCATTTTTTTTTTAAAAGTTATAAATATGTTTATGCACATGGATCCAAAAATTAAGAAGATTCTGAAACACGTCTATGCTTCTTTTTATTAGGCGATGCCATAGATTACCTGATAAAAAACATCTTCACCGAGGCAGCTGGATCAAGGAAAGGTTTTCCAAAGGTAGCCATGATCATCACTGATGGAAAATCCCAGGACCCAGTGGAGGAGCATGCTAAAAGACTTAGGAACATTGGAGTGGAAATATTTGTCCTAGGTATGTTTTATTATTCAGTGTTCTGCTCACTTGCGCTCCCCCATGTGAGCGTCTCCCTGCTCTTGGAAACCAATAGATTTTCCATTCGTTCTTCACTGTGAGATCCTAAATTAGCCTCAGAAAAAGTCAAATGCAAATTTATTAAACATTTTTTTTTTTTTTTAACACGAGCTTTACTCCCAAACTGCCAACACTCTGCTGTCACATCTGCAGAGCAGGCAGTAAGAACACATGAGTTATTGCTGTTGTCATACATTTTTTCTGCTCAGGTATCAAGGGAGTAGATGAGGATGAGCTCAGGGAAATTGCCTCCACACCTCACAACAAACACGTGTACAATGTGCCTAACTTTGACCTGATCCAAGAGGTACAGAAAAAGATCATCACAGAAGTCTGTTCTGGTGTTGACGAGCAGCTCAACTCCCTGGTCAGTGGGGAAGAAAGTAAGTCTGGTGGTATTTATTCATTGTGCTAATGGAATTTCTATATAGTGGAGCTGTCAATGATAATCTCTAGCTCTTGTAAAATTATAACCTAAAGATTTGGCCCCGTAACAAATCCTTTTTTCCTGTTTTGCAGTGGTGGAACCTCCCAGTAACCTGCAGGTCACAGAAATTGCATCCAAGTCAATGAGGGTGCAGTGGGATGCATCTTTGGGTGATATCACTGGCTACAAGCTTACTCTTATTCCCATGGTACCTGGAATGAAACGGCAAGAACTGTACATAGGCGCCACGCAGACATCTATCAATGTGCGCGACCTTTCTCCGGAAACCGAGTATGAGATCAGCTTGTGCGCCCTCAAGGGTTTGTCTCCAAGTGAACCCATCATGGATCTGGCAAAGACCCAGCCGGTCAAGGTGTCAACAGGTAAGGTGTATTCCCTTGTGACTGGTAGCCGTGTCATTGCAGACAGCGTTGTTCAGTTTTGGAGTAATCCAATGGTTTCCTCTCTTTCTTAAGAGTGCTCTCTGGGAGTGGATGTGCAGGCTGACGTGGTGCTGCTGGTTGATGGCTCATACAGTATTGGATTACAAAACTTTGCCAAAGTTCGTGCTTTCCTGGAGGTTCTGGTCAATTCCTTTGACATTGGACCCAACAAGATCCAGATCAGCTTGGTCCAGTACAGTCGCGATCCACACACCGAGTTTGCCCTTAACACCCACCATGACATTAACACCGTCGTCAAAGCCGTGCGCTCCTTCCCCTACCGGGGTGGTTCCACTAATACTGGGAGGGCCATGGCCTACGTCAGGGAGAAGATCTTCATTCCAGCTCGTGGAGCAAGAGATAATGTGCCCCGAGTCATGGTCCTGATCACAGACGGGAAGTCATCGGACTCCTTTAAGGATGCTGCCACCAAATTGAGGAATATTGATGTGGAGATCTTCGCGGTTGGTGTGAAGGATGCCGTGAGGACGGAGCTGGAGGCCATAGCTAATGAACCAGCAGATACCCATGTCTATGAGGTGGAGGACTTCGATGCCTTTCAGAGGATTTCCAAAGAGCTGACTCAGTCCATCTGTCTGAGGATTGAACAGGAGCTGCTCAAAATCAAGAAGAGAAGTAAGGAGGACGAGTATAGAGAATATCTTAAATTGTAAACTAAGATTTAAAATACAGCCAGAAAATACTGATGATGCATTTCATGTTTCAACAGACACCAAGCCATCTTTTTGTATTTGTCAGATTAAACAGAGAACGTGTTATGGCAAAATGTCATTCTTGTCATTCTTGACAAAACAATTTTTGAACTCTTTTGACCATAACATTAGCAAGGAATACACATTCATGTGTGTATTGGAAAAGATCCATCACAAAATTTGGTTTCACTTACTGTTTAAAAACTGTGCGTCCTGGAACAGCGGGACTGCTTTCAACCTGGCCACACTTTTGGTACAAAAAGCCACTTACGGTTTAATAGGGAATGCAGCTGAGGTTCCTTCCGGCAGTGACAAAAGGCTGTCCCACCACAAACTACCTGTTTGTCAAAATGATAGGAGAAAAAGAGCCTTGTCGTGCCATTTATGTAGCAGATTTTAGATGTGATAGAAAACATTCTCATAAAGTAATCTTTCATTCTCAGATCTGCTTCCACCTCAAGACCTACGGTTCTCAGAGATTACCTCCCGAAGCTTCCGCACTACCTGGACAGCGCCTGGCGTTCCCGTCCTGTCTTATCTGGTGCGTTTCCGCAAAGCTGACGATGTCACTGCTGACTACATCTCCCTGGCAGTGCCTGGTGATACCACCACAGCTGTTCTTCCCAACCTTTTACCTCTCACCGCCTATGAAGTAAATGTCTTTGCTCAGTATGAAAAAGGAGACAGTTTTCCTTTAACTGGTAATGAGACGACTCTTGAAGGTGAGAGAGCAACATGGATTTGAAATGCTGGTCCTGAACAGAGCGAACATTTTGCATTTATTATAATCTTTCTCTTTCAGAGAAAGGGACTGTACGCAATCTACGAGTCACAGAAGAGACGACAAACAGTTTTAGGGTGTCATGGCAAGCTGCTCCAGGTGCAGTGATCAGGTATCGCCTGTCCTATGTTCCACTAAGTGGGACAGGAGAAATACTTGAGGCTCAGACCCTTGGACCAGAGACGACTATAGTCCTCCAGGAGCTGTTCCCCATCACTACCTATCGTGTGTCTGTGTCTGCTGAGTATGCAACTGGCATTGGGAATGAAAAACAGGTTGATGGTACAACCAAAGAAGGTGATTCAGGAAAATACTCTTCATTAGTCTTTGTGACGCTCATGTGTTTTGTATGGTGAACTAGTTTTCTTATCCGACTATGTTTGGTTTCAGTCCGTGGCTCTCCTCGTGACCTTCGTGTCTTTGATGAGACCATATCTACAATGAAACTGGCATGGCAGGCCGCTCCAGGGAACGTCCTCCAGTACCGCATTGCCTTTAAACCAGCTGAAGGAGGAGAGAGGAAAGAGATATCTGTCAAGGGAGATACCACCCAGGCTGTACTGAAGAACCTCCAACCAGCCACTGAATATGAGCTGTTTGTTAGTGCACGCTATTCCTCTGGTCTTGGAGATCCTCTTCTGGGTACAGGAACCACATTAGAAGGTAAGAAGAAATGTTGCATTGCTAATGTCTAATTTGTTACCTCTGAAGCATGGTAGGGGTTTTCCTTTCCGCCGTCTTGACAGGTCATCTTGATTCGTGCCAATATACTCAATAAGAGGGTTAAGAATACAATTGTATAGTGGTTTCCCGGCTTCTTGTCAAGATGTCTCAGCCCTTATGAGTTCATAATTAGGGAAATGTGTAGTAGTTTAGGTTTCGCTGTTGGGTTAAAATGGCATTTGGGTTTTCTCTTGGGCAGCTGCATCAGGATTGAAGGCATTGCACTTTTACTTTGCAAGCTTGGTTGAAAATCTGAGTTGTGGTTGATGAGCAGAGGAGGAAATGTGGCAGTTAATTTGATTTCTTTGGCAGAGACAGTTGCATGGGGGCAGCTTTGCTGTCCATGAAGACAGTGAGATGGAAATGGGCGTGAAATGCTTGTAAACCTTGAAAACAGATTAAACTGGATGGAACAGATTTTTAGAGCCATACACCTACCTGGTCATACTTTTACATCACTGGCTGTATGTGTTATATGGTTTATTGCTTTGTGTTAGTTTATATGATATTTTGGGATTTTTTACTTCTTTTGTTATCACTCCAATGTATTGTTTTAGTTAACCTGTAATGCCGGCTTTCAGTTAAACTTTACAATCAGCAAGTGTAGGCCAACTATAAACTGTATGTAAGAGGACACAGCAAAGTCCTGGTCTTCTTTAGATAGAGAGAAGGCAGGAAGATTGTCGTTGGGTCACACTCCAGGGAAGGAAGTCAGAGGGAGAAGAAAGAAGAGGGAGGTCTGGTAGGTCAACAACAAAGGTACTTTGTAATGCAGAAGAGAATAAAACTGTTTTGGTTTCTACTCAGCTTCGCTGTAGGGTGCAAAACCAATAACTGTGAATAAAAATTGCACAATTTCCTCAGCTAATTGGAAAACTAAAAAATGGTCTGTACTAGTCTGAATTTGGCTGTATCATACATAATCTGCTTGGCATGTATCTTCATGGCAAGCAGACTGATTGTGGTGAGATAAAGTGCCTTGTTCTTTTTCTCTCTTTTTTTTTTTGTCTTCTGGCATCTGTCCAATACGAGGCACAGAAGAAATCAGCGTTGGCTGGTTTCAATTACTTGTTCTTTCTTTGGGTGTTTAAAGATCAAATAGGGACTTTGCAGTCGTAGGAAAAAGTAGGAGTGTGTTTCATTCATCTCGAGAGCCAAGATGAAAACAGCCTGATGGCTGTCTCCAATCAGCTCCAAGCTTTGCTCAGTCTAAATTGGACTCCTCTCTGAAAGCAGGACATACAGTACATGCATATATCAAAGAAATTCTGTTGAACATGAAATTTGTAAAAAAAAAACTAACTGGTGTTTAACGTTGGCTTCCTACATTCTTGGCGGCATTGAGATGATCTGATTTCAACCTGGACATGTATCACAGAGCTGTGGACATGTGAAATAAGAGAGCCTCAACTCATTTTGATTTCTGTAGAAACACCCTAATCCACTAGTTTGACTTCACAACTGTAACAATGACTATTTGTTAACTTTTAGAAGGAGCTGTTTCATTTAAATTAATTCATCTGCCCCCCCCCCCCCCCCCCCCCCCCCCCATTCCCACATTGACCAAAGAGCCTGGTTTTGATTACAGCATTGCTTTCCACAGGTCAAATCTGTGTTGTCATCAGCCGTCACCCCCACAGGAAAAAGCTCAGTGACAAAGCACTTTGTTTAGCCATGTCTGTACAGCTGTCACGATGAAAGCATGCCACAACAATGATATCATTGTCATGACTGCCACTCTTTTTGAGTGACCCACTCCGTGCAGTCCATGTGGGAAAGAACTGGAAGTGAATGGCTTGCACAAAGGCCTTCGTTGTGGCTGACAGAGGATGTCAGCCAACACAGAAGCCTTGAGGTGGATAGAAACATCCTGAAATGACTCAGTAGGAGCACAGAGAAGGTGTCATAGGGAATGCTTTGTTGAACATACCAAATGAAGATTTTATATACAAATATGGGAAAATTATTTACTTAAGAAGAGGGAGTTTGGTTCACCATGTGGAAGATGTTACCTAAGAGAACCTTGAAAGCTGGGGGAGCTGTCTGTCTGGCTTTTAATGAAGCCAGGCAGACAGCTGTTCGTCTTCTTCAAGGGTGGGGCAATGACAGGCAGAGGCAGAGACACAGGGAGCGGATGAAAAAAGAAAAAGAAAAATGGAACTTCAAAATTGGAATTACAGTGTCTCAAGGTTATCTGGTGAACAAAAAGCTTTTTCTATCATAAAGAGGTCATATGATCATCCCCCAGAACTCCAATTGTAAACACTTACTACCTCCATTACAACTCAAATGTTTTCACATGTGGCACAGATTTTTTTCTGCTTTCCCTAAGTTGAAGAGCTGCACAACAACACGTGAAATTGTTGCAGCTTTGTTTGATTTCCTCCTAAACTGATGTCTTTGGCACATTTCAGACAGTGTGCTCAGACAGTGTTCCTTCCAGACTGGCTTTCTCCACCTCTCTAAAGGTCCTTTCAGGTTTAAAGGCCACAGACAGAAAAACTTGGCCGAAAGACACTGAAGACCTTTGATTTGTAGGGCTAACGTTTGTGTATTAGAAAACTAAGGAAAAAAAATAAAAAGGCAAGTTTGAACTTGTGCGCCGGTGATCTGATGGCATGATGCACTTCGATGGTGTTTGAAGAAAGTGCAGGACTGAGTGAGTCAGAGCCAAGGTTACTCATTTACTCAACAACTTTTCTTTTTTTCAACTAAAGTCTTGTAAGTATTATAAATACCAGGTTTGTGCGTAACAAATATGTTTATATCTCCTTTCATTGTTTATGGTTTTAGTTGCAAAAATAAAAAAATGAAAAATTGAAGAATTACAGCATCTTCTATGAAACATCACACACTTCATTATATATCATTGTATTCATCAAAGGTGGTGGGTGGGAGTGTGTGTGTGTGTGTGTGTGTGTGTGTGTGTGTGTGTGTGTGTGTGTGTGTGTGTGGTGGGGTGGTATGGGGGGGGGGGGGGGTCATAAATTATGATCTAGGACAACAGCAGCTCACATTCACATCCATGTCTACAAAAAGAAAAAAAAACAAACGGGAACAAGTGAAGTTCATCTTCTGCAGGACATTCATTGACATAAACCTTCTCATCTGCAGCCAAAGACCTGAACTAAGAAAGATTAGGGCGTTGCAGATAAGACACCAGTGTGTTTGGTGCTAGTGTGTTTGCTGATTCCTTTCCTTGCCTGGTGCCATGAGTGTTTTTTTTCTTTCTTAGTTTAGTACAATGGAATATAATTGATTCTGTGGTGTTTCATGGAGGATGCTGTAGTTAAAAACTAAAACTATAAACGATGAAATAACATATAAACATATTTGTTCAAACTAAACACGAGTGAAAAACCAACAAATAATTGGTGAATTTTTCATCCTTGGCTGTAAAGAACGTGCAGCGTCTGTTGACCATGTGTTTTGTGTATGCGTGCTTTGCTTCTTGCTTTTTTTTTTTTTTTTTTTTTTTTGTTGTCTTCAAGAGCTGATGAAAAGTCAGCTCCCATCTGCAAAACTCATTATCTTGAGATCTTTTTGCCCCTTGGTTCACAAACAGCCGGAAAAGTCAGTCAAGTTTATCCTCCGCTTTCTGCTTCGCAAAGATAAATCTTTTCAAGCGACGATCGGGTCTTTGTAAGTGGCCCACGCTGTTTTTTTGTGGCTCTCCAAAATCTGGAACTCCCCATTAGTTTGTGTCCTTGGCCATTGCTCTTGATAAGCGGCTACCGATCACTCTGCCTTGGCAGGCTCGCTTCTGCTGTTATTTGTGGTCAGATCAGTTTCCAGGAGCAGTGGACAGATGCTGAGAAAGACTTGTAGGGTGATGACAGACAGACAGATTGATACGGTGGGTGTCCTGTGACCAAACACTTCTAAATCATCATGCATTTAATTTGGTGGATTTATATCCAATGACATCCTTTACTATTGTCTGTTTCTTTTAATGAACCTCTTTTTGGTGAGGTTTGATGGATGAGGTGTGAATGGGACCACCCTCCTGCATGGCTCTACTGTGCCCATGATTATATTGTCATAAGCTGTTGGCATGCAGGGATTCAGGGGGCTTGGATGAGGAAACCGGAGGTTGAGTAGGAGGCTATATATGAGCAGCCCATCCTGTGGTGGATCCAGCGTTATATGGAAGCCAGACCATAGAGTACACCTCAACGTGTGTTTTCCTCCCAGCCAAGCATGTGCTGGACGCGCATCATGAAACACCACCACAAAGATTCCTCCTCTGCATTTCCTTGTGTTACTCCTTTCCCAATGGTCCCCCAGGAAATGTGAGTCAAGGAGAAGAGAGCTCAACATCTGCATATGTAGAAAACACACTTTTGTGGATCTGGTTTCCTCTGTTTTAATGGAAAATTAATGTGCTGCTGGGAGAGATGCAGAGGATATGTGATTAGTTCTGCAGATATTTTTCCAAACGTCTTGGAGAAAATTAAGTTTCTCAAACAGATTCTGACAGATTCAGGCAGAGACAGATAAGTTAGTGTTGGTGGTTTATCGTTGGACATGTTCCTTTTTGTCCATTTTGTGTCTTTCTCGGACCTTTAATACTTTAGAACCAGCACCAACAACACCAACCTACTCCAACTGAAATGACATCTAAACAAGGGAACTAAGATTCGTTGTTAGTTGGATAAACAAAAATAAACTCCACACACTCTACACACTGGTTGATCTACTTCCATATCTTCATCTGTCCACAGAGCTTGGCTCACCCAGGGACCTGGTGACCAGAGATGTCACTGACACCAGTTTTGTTGCATCTTGGACTGCGGCTCCGGGAAACGTCCGCCAGTACAGGATCAGGTGGAAGTCGCTATTTACTGATGAGACTGGGGAAAAGACGATACCAGGAGACACCACCACCACAGTTCTGGAGGGTCTCACCCCTGAGACGCGCTATCAGGTGTCGGTGTTTGCTGGCTATGGTCACGGAGAAGGCCAGCCCTTGGTTGGAGAGGAAACTACAGATAGTAAGTTATTAGACTTCCCATTTTTTAATCCTTTTTTCCCCCTGCTGCTTTGGTTACTGTTCTGAAGATATCTTGATTGGGGTCAGTGCCTTCACATGATGTTAGTAAAAGTCAAATTACCGCGTCATTGTCCAAGTGGAATGGCAGTTTGAAAGTGCATGTAATCATCTTAGTCCAGCAGAAACTAGACTAGACCAAACCGCTCGCAGACAGTAATAATATATCTGTTGACTCGAGCTAAGTTGTCAGTCCACCAGCTAAAGCAATATTTGTTGTTTATGTCTGTGGCGAAATAGGTAAACTGGGATAGCCCAGTGCTTACACGCAGGAAGCAGGAACCGGTGACGGGAACTCAGAGGCACAAACGACAATGGGACGACAAAAGAAGTCCAGGAAAACAGCCTAGTTGAGCTAAAGCTGTACTTTAACATTACAGCCCCAAAGAATAAAAGCTACACAGTTTTTCCCACGTGTAAAACATTTACCATTTTAATATTTAAAAATAGCGTAGTCTCATAATACTGTAAAGGCTTCTTTTTTGTGTTTTATGTAGAAAAGTACCAGTTGGTATTCATTAAATTCGACATAGTTCAAAGATAATCTCATAGCTTCTGGGATTCATCAGGGCAATAAATGCTATACAGACTTAACGGGCGCTACTTAAACGCTGCATATAAGTCATATATAAGTGTTGTTGAGGTGATGTAATGGCCAAGACACCTGCATGCGGTTTTCACAGGAGATACAGAACAGATAGGCCCTCGCCTCACCCTTGTTAGGCTGCTCTCATGCTTGGATGAGAAAAGCACATTGAGCGGAAACTTACACCAGTTGGGAGGGATCTGTCCACCAGTCAGTGAGATGAAATGTGCTCAAGGAAAATTATTTCCAACCACCTTTAGAGTTTATTAACCCTGTCAAGCTAAAAAAAGGTGGTATACGCATCAACTACGACTGTGAGACAGCTCTGACTTAAATCGTCTCTTCCCTTACCCCGTCCTTACTTTGTATGTGCCGCTCCACTTTCTCGTGCTTTACATAAATCAGACGTCTCTTTGGGTTGAGCCACACACGACAGACTTGGATGTGCTTCTTTTTTCCGTTAATAAAAGTCCTTCGTCTGAAGTCGAGCATTCAGAATATTTTCCTTAGCTCGTTTCGTAACATCTGACAGTCCACGCTTTCCCTTCAAGCTCTTAACAACTTATGACTGATGTGACATGTGAGAGCTTTTACTTTTTCAAGCCTGGGGCACCATATTAACATTTTTAAGGCACAGGTTTTTTTTTTCCAGTTTAAAAAAAAAAAAAATACTGGTAAAAGTAAGGGGAGAGTCAGAACTTTAAAAGAATAGCAGAAGTTTAAACCTCTTGAATGGTTTCTAGCTTCTTCAGAGGCTGAAATTCAAAACGTTTTAGTTTATGGCTTAGCAGTAAAACCATTAGGTTTTAAAGAGCTGTAGGCATTCAATGGGAAAATAGGCACAATGGGTTTTCTCAAGCTGTCTAAACCGCATTTCAAAATTTCTAACTAAATACTATCAATCATGTGAAAGTGTTTGTGTAACGCGTACCACTGGAAATCTTTTTTCCTGAGGAGGTTTGAATTCACAGGCATCTGGAAACTGAGTAGATATCCAGACGAAAATCAGGGAGGTAGCCAAGCGTGTTACTGTTTAGGTTACCTACCAACAGGAAATCCAAAGGTATAGTGAAAATATAAGGGCTTAAGGGCCGGTTTATAAAAGCTACCCTTCCGTACGAAGCCCAAACTTGACATTTTCCCTTACATTATATATTTACCTTTTGGCCTGTGTGATATTTCTTTCTATATTCATTTCTTTTTTTTTTTCTTCCTGCAGTCTCGGCAGCTGGCAGAGTACTTGTTGTCTCAGATGAGACAGAGCGGAGCATGAAGGTGACATGGCAAGCGGCGCCTGGAAATGTACTCAACTACCGCGTCACCTACAAGCCACAAGCAGGAGGCCGCCAGCTAGCGGCCAAAGTACCCGGTGGCAACACCTCCACCGTGCTGAGGCGCCTCACTCCCCTCACCACCTACGACATCACAGTTCTGCCAGTCTACCGTTCTGGAGAAGGCAAAGCAAGACAAGGGGAAGGAACAACACGTACGTTAAACCTCAATTACGACTTCGTTTGAACCAGAACCATCTTAGTCTAAATGACGACAGAGCCTTAAATATCCGGATTCCCTTTTCTCTCCAGTGTCACCTTACAAAGGTCCAAGGAATCTCCAGACTTCAGAGCCCACCAAGACTAGTTTCAGAGTAACCTGGGACCATGCTCCCGGTGATGTAAAGGGCTACAAAGTCACTTTCCATCCAGTTGCGAATGACATCGACCTGAGAGAACTTCAGGTCGGTCCCTATGACAACACTGTGGTTCTGGAAGAGCTCAGGTGGGTCTCCAATCGGATTCTTCTCTTCCTTCTCATTTGTTGTATGAACCTTGAATGGGATATGTGGGGAATTTAATACATTTTTTTGTTTTGCTTCGCAGAGCTGGTACCAAATACACGGTGAATGTGTTTGGCATGTTCGAAGGCGGAGAGAGCATGCCACTGGCTGGAGAGGAGAACACCACTTACTCCGATGATCCCGAACCTCCGACTTTTGAGTCATCAAGTAATACGCAATATCTACCTTTGAAATGCTTTTAACTATAATTCAGCGGTACTGTATCGCTTTTAGACAACAGAGCTGAGTAAAAAGCAAACAATTGACATTTTATTTTTATTCTGTTACAATGTCAGCCATCACCTATGAGACAGTGTCTCCAGTTTGTTGAACATCCCAGCAGCAGCAGTCAAACAGAAAAACATCACATTGTAAATTTAGGCAAATACACTGTAAACCGATGCCTTATAAAAGATGAAGGGGTTCTCTAACTGCCTTTCCTCAAAGCAAACTGTCTCACGCAGGAACAGATGTAATGGCAGTTCCATATGTCTGCCCTTTTCTCGCTTTTTTACTTTGTGTCACTTCGGGCTTCCGCTTTTTATTTCCAGTCCAGGCACAGCCCGCGCAGATACGAGCCATGCGCGCATAATCTGTTTGCAGTCATAAAATCTTTCCCTACTCTGTGATTCAGAGCATGGCAAAGAGACCAATTTTGAGGAAGAGGAAAAAAAAAAAAGGAAGAGGAAAAAAAAAAAAAAAAAAAGTTGTGTTGTGAACCGAAAAGGTCAGTTTGACCACTCGGCCCTTATAAGGGAACATATTTGGATTCAGAGACAAGATAAAAATGTTGAACTAGGAGAGTCCCCCTCCTTACTGAACCACCTACAGGCTCCAGCTTGGTATTAAAGGAAAATTACATAATATTCCTCGGTATTTGGCTGTAAAGTGCCGATAGAGCAGAAAGCTTTGCGGTCTGACCCGGAGTGAGAAAATCACGCCCAGCAACCACTAAATGAGCTGGGATGAGGAGTCGGATCCTCGTTCTTCTTGTTCTAGGTTCTTCTCTGCTTTTGACTGGCATTAGTCATTCTGGTCAAACTTTCCACTGCAATCACGATCATCTTCAACATGCTCTCATCCATTTATAAGACAATAATCCACAGATTCAGCAGGTCTCAGTCCTATAAAAACATAGTTTGTGAAAGTTTCAGTTTTCTTGCCAAGATATTTCTAACAACACCCTGTCATTTGCAAATATAATCCCTCTTAAGTTACTTGAGCTAACTGGCCCATGTTTATCCATTACAGCCCTCTCAGGTATGAAAGATCCTTTTATTCCTCACTGCAATTAAATACGGAAAAGTAGTAAATGTTATTATTATTTTGTCAATATACCTTAAATAAAGGTATCCTATTTGAATAAAAGGTATGTTTGCAGGCATCACCTCTGCATATGACCTCTGCAGGTTTGTTTTCTATGTGAGTAATACAGTTTGTAAGCCAAGTATTTTATAATATGTTTTCAGTTGCAGCAAGTGGAGGTTAGTGCAACATCTGCCTGTCATGCCTGCACATCTGCAGCCCTCTTTTAGGTACCGAGGATTGGATGCCTTCCCCTGTGATCATACTGTTGCGTTGGAAAACAGGATGTAAATATTACCCTGCTGCTCTGGAGGGCACAGTAATCTCCAGTGGATGCCTTTGATACACACTCTCCTGATCGTCCTGTGAGACTAACTTGTGGATCCAGAAAAACCCTGCCTCAACATGCACCAGAAAAGAAGATGATAATCATAAAACCCGGGACATCGAGGCATCTGGCAAATAACACCTCTAAAAAAATATATATAAATTTTACATTCGGAATGATTGTGAAGCTGTTTGATGAGCTCTGTAGATTGTTTTGATCTTCTTTTGTTCAAAGTGTTTTACTGGTTTTACAAAACAAACCTCTTCTTTCCATCTTTCTTTACCTTTTCCGTTCTCTTGTGCACCTCTTTCGTTAATATATTTCACCGCAGACACAGTTTGATGTGCATAATAGCTGGATTTAAGTGTATTTTAAGACTGACACCTCTGCTCCACCATGATGCATAAACCTCTGCCCCATCAGACGTGATGTGTCGGACCACCGCCCAGGCTGACATCGTGCTGCTGGTGGACGGCTCCTGGAGTATCGGACGTCTCAACTTCAAGACTATTCGAGCCTTCATTGCTCGTATGGTGGGAGTCTTTGACATTGGTCCTGATCGGGTCCAAATTGGTGGGTCTATACGGAATAAAGAAGAACGATTACAGTGATTACCAAGTAATGAAAAGCAAAGATTCTTTGACTTGGTCTAAGAAAAGATTTATGGTGTTTGCAGGACTTGCTCAGTACAGCGGAGACCCAAAGACTGAATGGCATTTGAATGCTCATCAGACCAAGGACTCCCTGATGCAGGCTGTGACCAACCTGCCCTACAAAGGTGGAAACACCATGACAGGTACTTCAATACGTCAACTCCTTATATAAAAACCAAAATCTTTTTTTTTTAACCATATATGCATTTGTTTTTATCTGATTCATCATGAATTGTTTGTGGTGTCTTCATGTCAGGCATGGCTTTGAACTACATCCTCCAGACTAACTTCAGAGAGAATGTTGGGATGCGACCCAACTCTCGCAGAATAGGTGTTTTGATCACTGATGGCAAATCGCAGGATGATATCATTATCAGCTCTCAAAAACTGCGCGACCAGGGCATCGAGCTCTATGCTATTGGTAAGTAAGCTTCCCCTCTGCAAGTTTTCACGAACGTATTGTGGGTATTACGTGTGCAATCCCGCTATTTATCATTCATTTCATCATTCAAGGTGTGAAGAATGCAGATGAGAATGAGCTGAGGTCCATTGCCACTGATCCGGATGAGATCCACATGTACAACGTGGCTGATTTCTCCTTCCTGTTGGACATTGTGGACAGTCTTACCGACAACCTTTGCAACAGTGTGAAGGGACCAGGTATGTGTGACCCGATCGAAGTATTTGAAGCAATAACAAGCAGCACAATGCACTTATTACATTTGAGAGGCAGTATAAACAATGGACATCACATTCAACACATGCAAATTACTACATTTTTACTTATGTGGAATACAAGATGCAGGGGAGAGGAAAGACAGGAAAGAGTTTTTGGATGTATTTGCAGATCCAATGATTTTCTGCTTTCCCTAATATTCATTCTGTCTTCCTGGAAAAGGAAATTGCATGTTCCTCAATCAAATTAAAGAGCTGCTTGTGAAGGATGTGACTTTATAGTCTCAACAAGCACAGTGCTGTCTTCCAGAGTCTGTTTAAACTTGTACCTGCAGAGACGTACTGAGTTTTAACTGTTGCAACCCAGTGTTTATCAAAAAGCTACCAAACTCAATAAAGAGATCCGCATTTGTTGCTGCACATGAGTAACGCGAAATCGGTGACTGTTTACCTAGACTTAAAGTCAAGACAGGGATACTTATGCATGACTGTGTAACATTTCCTCTTCAATTACTAATACAGCAGTCTGTACCTTTCTGTGATCATTTCCACATAGGAGGTGCTCCAGATTCACCCACTAATCTGGTGACATCCGAGGTGACACACCAGTCCTTCAGAGCCACCTGGACTGCTCCTGAAGGCCCTGTGGAAAAGTACCGCGTGGAGTATATGACTCCGTCAGGAAGCCCACAAGAGGTACACGCGCCATGAACTGCTGTGATGCAAAAAACAGCTTGTGTCAGCTGCCAGTACTTGCTGCAGTAACCTTAGAGCATCTCTCTGTGTGGGTGTTGATGGGATGTTGGCTTAATGCTGTTCTAGCCCACTGCCTCCGATCCCACTGGGAAACGGCGCCGATACTTCTGTTTTCATCTTCCTGTTTCCGTTGGCCCGTGTGTCTGTGCTTGAACGCATTGCAGTTTTGTTACAGAGCAAAGAAGAAAAAGGCAGAAGTCCGCGCTGAGGTTTCATTTATGAGAGACATTTCCCAGACGGCTCTCTGATTTGAGCGTGAAAGCTTCATGAAGTGCTTGCAAGTTACTCTAGTGAACGTTTGATTGTTTTTGCTGTGTGAATGATTATCTTTGGCCAACGCTCACTTCATATCTGTAGCATATACTTTAACATCCACACATGAGCGTCATCATTTACATGTTGTTAAAAGTAATCTCTGACCCAAAGATGTTACTGACAAATATCTGAACTGCTACATGTTACTGGGTTTATCATCTGATCAACTCTTTTATTAGGTGTTTGTGGATGGCAGTCAGACCACCGTGGTTCTCCAGAGGCTCAACCCACTGACAGAGTACCTGGTCAACGTGTACGCTGTGGTGGGAGAAGAGAGCAGCGAGCCTCTTAAAGGATCCGAGACCACCCGTGAGTCTTCTGTTTCTCTGTTTTTTTTTTTTTGTAACCTGTTAAGCCACCTTCCTAAGTCTCAGTGCATTGGTTTATATTTGAGTCCTGTATTTTCTCTGTCAATGTCTGTGATTCCTCTGTGGTCTTCATTATTAACACGTTCAAAGGTAACAAATATGTCTTGATCCCTTTGTAATCTGCAAAAATACAGCTGTAGTAAATCTTAATTGGATGCAAATTCAGGGGGAATTTACATGATTGCGTTTGCTTTCAAGAGGACTTTTGATTTCTGCCAATGTTTCTTTTAAGGTGTCAAATGCTGTTATATTGGTGCTCTTTAGAATAACAAAGATTTAATAGTATGACTCCATATCTATAAAAGCACTTATAAAACATCACTATGTCGCGTGAAGGGCAATAAAAGCAGACGACAAAAAAAAAAACCGTGTTTTTACGCCTTTGTGTGCATAATAAGATGATCTCACATGAATGTGTATTTATATGAGTTTTTTTTATTCATAAATACGGCAGCAGTGAAAATCTGTGCTTCTCTGTCCCATCAAATGCTGCGTTTAACATCATTTCCTGGGTTTTCTAGTACCCCTGAGCGCTGTGAGGAGTATGACCATTTATGATGAAGGGGTGACAAACATGCGAGTGAGGTGGGAGGAGGCGGAGGGAGCCACTGGGTACATGCTGCTCTACAGCGCCATCAATGCCACCCAGCCCACAGCCGAACAGGAGGTAGGACACATTCAAGGGACATCGAGACCACAGTGCACGAGCAGGGAGGCAAACAGCCAATCTGCTGTGACTGTAACAGAATATACAGTACTAGGAAAAAAGTAAAAAAAACAAACTGTATATATGTATGTATGTATGTATGTATGTATATATATATATATATATATATATATATATATATATATATATATATATATATATGTGTGTGTGTGTGTGTGTGTGTGTGTTTGTATGTAAAATGCAAATGAAGGGAATTTGTTGCGTATTCCTATACACTGAGCACATGTAAACATATCACTTGACTCTGGAAATGGCCAAGCAGTTGAAACCGTTTTCAGCAGTTTTTGACTCACTACAGATGTCCCACATTAAAGCAACATTTCACAAAGCCACCAGTGTTGGTCTCACCATTCAGCAGACAAGGCAACAAGAGAAAATACAAAGGAACATTGTTAATCACAAAGGGGTGGGTGAACTATGAGCTCACGCTGCCAGGGGAACATCATGATTTGTTCATGAAGTGTCAAATCCGGTGGGTCAGAATCTAATTCACCAGATACACTAAGCTAAGAGCTAAATATTTCTCTCTCAGCGCTTAGTCACATGTCTAGGTCAGTGATGTTTAGGCTGAGGAGTTTCCTCTTCCCCTCTTGACCTTGTCGTTGTTTTTCCCCGGTTTCCTTTCAGTTGCAAGTGGGAGCAGAGACAACTGATGTCCAGCTGCTGAAGTTACTCCCCAACACAGCTTACACGCTCTCCCTCTTCGCCCTTCACGGAGAATCCGCCAGCGTACCTCTTACAAAGCAGGGAGTCACCCGTATGTTGTTATTATTCACATATTTGTTTCAACGGGAACCACTGTGAACTCTTATTGAGTAGAGAAACTAATTCTAAGCTTTTGTCCCTTGTCCAGTGCCCATGCCGCCTGCAGGTGAGCTGAGGGTTCGTGACGTTACCCACAGCGCCATGGTGCTTAACTGGGATGCTGCTCCTGGTGCCGTTAGAAAGTACATCATCAACTACAAGCCTGAAGGGGGAGAGTCTAAAGAAGTGGGTTTGGCTGGAGTTATGTCAAATTTTCCTTTCGTGGCATCAATGAAATTAAATGCATGTGTCGAACTGATGGTTGAGTGGTTAAGGCTGCATACCACATGGACGAAAATACCTCTGCTGTTCCCACTTCTGCAGTCTATCTTACTGCTGTTGACCGTACGCAACATGTCACCAGACACTTATACCGATCTCATACTGCTTATGCATTTCCTCATGGATTCATTCGGTTTGATGCCATTAAACTGATAAAAAATCTTCTTGACTTAGACTTTATTATATTGGTTTAGACCATATAATGGAGACTGCAGATGGTCGGTTTTTTTGGTCCAGAGAAAAGACTGTGAAACAATAAGAACATAATTTTGCAGGGGTTTCAAATGTAGTTATCATGGGCAAATAGTTTATGATTCCTTGTTTCCTTCTGGGAATGCAGGTATAAAGCAGCCGAATCTGTGCTCTGCATTTTGCTACATCCCTTAGTAATAAATCAGGTGGAAGCGCTCCTCAGAGCTCCCAAGGGTAGAAGCACACATGTGAAAGTGACTTGCAGGCAGAAGATGTACGTGGTAGGAGCCAGTGACAGCGTGCCAATCACGATAAAGTCTTCCTTTGGTAACCCTGTGCGAGAAATCGAAAAGATGCAAGTTCAGATAAACAAATAGCAACTGTTGCTTAGTATTCGTTTGGAGCACAAAAGGAGTTTAAAGCACTTTTTTTTTCATACAGTCACTTTTTAGATGAACCTCTTAAGTGTTGATCTATTTAACAAGCATGTTTGCTTTTTCTGCAGCTGGAAGTGGGAGGAAGTGTGACCACAAAAAAATTGGAAAACCTGATCTCACAGACAGAGTACGATCTCGCTGTGACTCCAGTTTACGACGAGGGACCTGGACAGACAATGTTGGGAAGCGCAATCACAGGTACAGAAGATCACCATCATAATCGTGGCACTGCATTAGGAGAACTTGTTTTTTTTTTTACCAGCTCTGAAGTTAGGCAGAAACTAACTTCCTTGAGTCTACTTGACAGATGTGGTTCCGGCACCAAAGAACCTGCGATTCTCAGAAGTTACCCAGACCAGCTTCAGGGCCACATGGGAGCACGGAGCCCCAGATGTTGCTCTCTATCGTATTGGATGGACTAAGAAGGGAGATAACAACTTCCAATATGTAAGAGAACCCCAGGAACCAAATATATATGTTCATTTTTAATAGATCTCACAGGCTGTTTGTTGATGATTACCACTTCCTTTGGCAGTCTTCCAGGAAACATCTAAAAAAAAAAAAAAAAAAAGATTTCAGCAACAGTTCTTTGATGATTTCTCCAATTTTGCCGCGCCTGCCTTTGGTTTGTATTGGTTACAATTTTAATCACATGCTTGTTGTGCTTATATTTTGCTCACCAGGCCATTCTGAACAACGATGAGACAACTCATGTCCTGGAGAACTTGGAGCCAGACACTCCCTATGATGTGTCTGTCACTGCCATCTATCCCGATGAATCGGAGAGCGAGGACCTGCTGGGCACTGAGAGAACATGTAAGATGCATATTCCAACACTTGTGTGATGATATTTTAGCAATCACCTTTGTGCTGTTTTGCTTAAATCATTTGACAAAGTCTCTGTGTTGGATGGTGACCAAAGGCTCAAGCAGTTGTTTAATTCTTCTGATCCTGAAAAATAAGCTGGTTGAAATGTTCTGTTAAGGGTATGCCCATTATACCTTTCTATTTTTGCCTCTGTAGTGGCCAAGCAGGATGGTAGACCAAGTGAGTATGTTTGTGGTAAAGCAAAAGGATGCTTTGCGACAAAAGCATGTCTTGTTATTTCAATCATTTAGCACAACTGTTGTTCATTGGACAACTGTTATTTCATCACCAAGAAAGACCCTTAACCCATCCACCTGTCCCATGGTGCTGCAGCTGATACAGCCCAGTTTTATTATGCGTTTGTCTTTCCTTCTGTGTGTCTGGCCAATTGTCCATGCTGTTCACCCCAAAGCTTCCTCATGAGTATGTTCTTACTCGTTCAGATGAAATGGCTAAAGATGGATTTCCTCCATGCATGCCTGGCAAAACAGAGATTTGAATCCCTGTTTTTCAAGCCCATCCCATCAATCATCGTCTGTTCATCCATCCATCCATCTATTCATTGCATTCATCTGTGCATTTATGAGTCCATCCATCATCATCGTAATCATCATCATTATCATCATCGATCCACTGCCATTTTAAAGAACTCATCCCTGCTTTGGAAAAGACAAAATCTCTCAGGGCAGATTGTCTTTTCCTTTTTAAAGCTGCAGTCCTAGTGATCGATATTCTTTGTTTTATAGTAAAAGACAGTTTATTATCTGGGAGGCTATAGTTTGAATGGTTCTGTCAAGGCAAAAAACCAAACCAAAACAAACAAAAATAAAAATAAAAGTAAAAAAAAACAAAAAAAACCTCAAGAATTGAATTATCAAGGACTGTGTCTTTAAAAGGTATTTTAAGAATGTCCATACCGCAAATGCTCTAATTACATGTAACAGATGTCAGTTTAGCTGTAAGTCTGATTATGTGCTTGTGCTTTAACACTTTGCAGCACCTAATGCACCTCCCACCAACTTAGTTGTGTTCAATGAGACCACCACTACTCTGAATGCCAGGTGGACTCCACCTCCGGGCCGTGTGCAGAACTACAGGATCACCTATGTCCCCACATCTGGAGGCGTTAGTCAGACGGTAAGTCATGCTACAGCAACAGAGTCAATGACAGAATTTAAAAAAAATATATATATATTAATATATATATATATATATATATATATATATATATATATATATATATATATATATATATATATATATATATATATATATATATATATATATTAATATAGGTATCAGAAAATCACAGCTTTTGGCAAACTAGACTTAAAAAAAATCCAGGAGACTTTGTGTTGGGATTACAGCTGGTGCTCATTTCTGATCTTTTGCTTAAAGGTTTCAGATGAATCCATTAAACTTTGCAGAAGAGTTTGAGAGGAATCCATAAAAGTGTGTTTTGAAAAGAGCAGATTAACAACAAAGCTGCTGTTCAGCTGAGAATTGTGACTGTCAGTCAGAAATTTCCATGTCAATAAATGTTGAGTTTTGATTGGCAATTCATAGTTTCCATGGTGACCTAAAGTGCAACATACCATCTGACTTTGAAAATCACAATTTGAAGACGACCTGAAACTCCAATTGAAATTTCTTTGCCACTGTGAGGGGGACAATCCCCCCCCCCCCAGATATAAAGGTACATTTTGGATGTCTTTGGAAGTCCTGCTTGTGTAGATTGGGGTAGCTGAGCAACTTTCTCAGAAAAACAAAACAAAAAGAGTTGCCTTAGACGGCTACAGAGGAGACAGAATTTTCCTCCAACTAGACAAAAAATGTAGGCCTGTCAAGTGAAAACCCTCAGCTAAAGGAAAAAGTTTATGATTTTTAATTTTAAGCTTCCTCCACTCTGCCAAGTGTCAGTTACACTCTGGCTCACAAATGTTCCTCCATTTATTTCTACGGACCAATAAATCACTACATTTTTTTGGAAACCGTACAACGCATGTCAGAGAAAAGTCACAGCACGCGTCACACAATCATGCCAGTTATTCTGGCACGTGAACCGTGTTTCTACGTGAATGGTGCGAGACGAGTTTCCAGACTGGGATTGCACTTGTGCACCATTCCCTCCGTTTAGGAATACAGCTATCCCTAGATTTAGAGTTTATTACAAATAAAAGGCTATTTTTTTTATTATTGTTGATAAAATCTTACATATAAATTCCCTTATTAGATGCAACAGAGGTTGTGAGCCTATCAGCAACAAAATCATGATATTAGTTCTACTTCAACTGGTCTTTACTGTTGCATCCTCAAACCGCTGCACAAACGGAGCCTCCTGGCTTCTTAGCTTTAAGCTCATTTATTAAATTTATTTCTACTTCCCAAGCAGCTTTGCCTTCAAAAATGATGTGTGTATAGATTCAAGTCTGTTACCGGCAGCGTCTTTTTAATTTATTCATATTCAATTATTTTGACGTATTAATGTGTTGTTTCTTTTCAAGCATCCATAATTTTTTTCTGACAGAACTGAAGGTCTTGAAGTGGTCATGCATTTTTGGCCGCCATATAGAACGTGCAAAAGCCTTTTTTTTGGATGGCAGATGAAATTTTCATTTCAATTTTCTGTCATATATTTCTCTTTGCTTTCAAAAGCAATTGTTAAAGAGACAGTAGATTGCTTCACTGTTCTCGGGCACATGTTCACACTGGGGTTTACAGACTGACACCCTCATGAATCAGCGAAAGAAGAAGAAAAAAAAAACCCATCTATGTTAAATGTTCCAACTAGTTTTAGTTAAAATTTTTCTCTTTCATTCTTTCTTCCTTTCACTTCACTTCTGATGCGCTAAGAGCGCCGTGAGTGGAGCTTCCTTCTGGATCGGGGTGTGATTATGATCTGCAGGCTTTGTGCGTGGGGTGTGTATGGACGTGTGCGTAAAAAAAGTGGAATGTTTTTGTCTGGTCGGGTCGGCGTAATGAGAGAGCACGGTGCCATGTGTGTCATATTTTATGCAGTAGATCTTGTTTAAAGATGCTGTGCTCCCGAACCTGGCTATTACCTTGTCCTCCTTTCACTGATCCTAATGAGACCCAGATGGCATCCAGCATTTGTCATGCTGGAGAAGGCAGTGAAAGCTTTCACATCATTTTCTTTCCTTGAGAGTTTTTCTACCAGACCGGCAGATCAGCTGGTGTTAAGTACTTTGGGTTATTTGTTGACCATCAGTTCCCCTTTCAACACAAGGAATAATGTTTCCCCCCGTGTTACTCGATGAAAGTAGTTGTGCTGATACTTTGGGTGATAACACACTGAGAGGTTGATGGAAATTTGGAAACCAGCTCGGTAGGATCAGCCAAAACGTCTTGGTGCGCTGTCACGATTTCAACAAGTACAGCAAGCCCACAGAGTTTTGAGACATTTCAACAAGTTTTGTTTTTCAAAAATGCCGTATCTCCAACATTCCCCGGTGTTTAAGAAAACAAAGCAATAAAACCTCCGTTCTGCTGCTGGAAGACTCGTCCCTTTGGTCGCGAAAGCTTTTGAAAGCGGTCAAACAGAAGCACAGCGGACGTATACATGCAGACACATTAACACACAAAAATACACAAAGTATAACACAGCATTTAAGGGAACATTTCGGTAAATACATCATCAGTCACGACAAGCCTGTTTCGGATATCAGCGCAGAGATTTACTTTGGCTTGTGCTCTTGTGTAGCAATCATGTCCAAAAATACTCAAAACATGTTGACATCCTACTACTTTTCAGGTAGAGTTCTTTCCATCTGGTTACTGGCTTTTGGAAACCGTGGAGGATTCTTTTTCCCCATCAAAAACAGAACAATTATTCTTTCCCTCGGCTCCTATCGCATTTTCATACAGTAGGTCTGTTTAAAGCTGAAGGAAGGAAGGACATTTAGAAAAAGTGACCGAAAAGTTCAACTTTCAGCACTAAACTACTGTTTGAGCATCTTCATTCATCACAGCTCCGCTCAGTTTGATTACTGAGGTGTTACAGACGTCACAGCATTGCAAGTTAAACTTACATTTTTTTTTTCTTCTCTAATTAGACCCAGGTTGGAGGAAAGAAGAACACAGTCCTGCTCCCCAAGCTGACCCCTGACACTGAGTACTCCATCAACGTGGTGGCAGTTTATGCCAGAGGAACCAGCAGGGAGCTGAATGGCCTCGGAAAGACCAGTAAGTAGTCGACAATTTGTGGGGGGAAGGGGGAGAGCTCTTGAGAGAAAAAAATACCTAAGTTTGAGCCTTTCAATCAAAATGTGTCTATATATGTGCAGCAGGAACGATATTGTACCTTTTTGTTACGACAGAGCCTTTGGGTGGTGTTAGGAACCTCCGTGTAACCGACCCCACTACCAGCACTCTGAATGTCCAGTGGGAGCCTGCTGAGGGTAATGTGCGTCAATACAGGATCTTCTACGTCCCTGCAGCTGGAGGAACAGAAGAGATGGTAGGCAGCAAGTCAAAAGTTAACACTACAACGTGCTTGTGCACTGAGGAAAACCTCTTCCCTTTAGAATCACAGTCACATCACTTCCACTGATCAGAACCCAACCTGTTGTTTGCGTGGCTCTTCCCTGTAGGTGCAAGTATCCGGAAACAACTTCAACACCGTGCTGAAGAACCTGGACTCCGACACCGTCTACACTGTGACTGTAGTTCCTATTTACTCTGCTGGAGAAGGACAGCGCATGTCTGAGAACGGCAAAACATGTAAGTCGTGCAAGCAGCGTGTGCGGCCGCTGCAGCAGGTCATAAGTTTCAATGACGGTCCATGCAAAGACACAGAGACAAAATACGGACGTAATTGAAAGCCGGCTTTCGGAGTTGAGAAAAGCCTGTGCAGACCGAGAAGAAGACATCTATTACAAAGTGAAGAAGGGATTGCTTTCTCTGAGCCAGGGATCCATTCATGTCTGGCCAGACTGAACTCAGTGGCCTCAGCTGTTGGCTTACTGTTACCGTATGTCCGAGACGTTCAACAAGCCAGTCCGTTGTAACTAAGTTCTTCACAACATCATCCGAATCCTTTTGAACCTGGCAGCCAAGCTTTTCTGATCTAATGCAAATGATTTCTGTAGAAATTCACTGTTACACTATCTATATTATAAAACGAAACATCTAAACCAACATAAAATCACTGTGTTCAGCACATTTTGAACTTTGACAAAGAGCATGGGTTTCAAGTTTCTCCCACAGTGAAACCACCAAGTCCTGCTGGGTATGAGTCAGCTTTTTGTGGGGTGATTGCGTAGGAAGGAATTCCTCTGGGTTGGCAGCATCATAATGGTGTCTCCTTCGTTTTTACCGTAATATTATCCATTTATAGGTTGGAATGAAGGGTAGTGGTCAGGAAAATGTAAGGATCGGAGAATGGGGGAAAGAATAAATTGAGTATTTGGCTCCACTTTTGGGAAAAAGCAACATGGGAATCTAAACATGAATGGAAAGCATTATATCTTTTATGGCTCTCGACTCTCTTGGCTAGGGTCATGCTCCATGCTTGCTACCGTTGCCCCATTTCCCTCCTGTAGCTGCGGCCCCTCGTTTTTATGAGCTTTTTTTTTTTTTTTTTTTCCTCCCAACGCATGATAACCTAAGTCTAATAGAATAAATAGAGTTTAGCAGCTCAGACACCGACAGACACTTTTAAAGCTTGTCTTATCGTGTGCAAACAAATGACAGTTCTTCATCTCGTCCTAATTTAATTTAATTTAATTTAATTTAATTAAGGATCCACACTCACAGTTTGAGATAACATCGCTTTTCAGTCAGTGTTCATTGTGTCTGATAAATCAAAGCAGCTTTTTTTTTTTTAATGTGACAAGCTTCGGTTTGTGAAACTTTAAAAGCAGGAAACTCGTTTTCCGTGTTCTGCCCACTTTGTTTTTCCCTGGATTTATACGTTTTATAACGCGGTGTAGCACAGAGCCTATAAACATCTGCTTTGGATTTCTGGGAGGCAAACTGTGTGCAGGATACACATGCACCTTTGATCTCCTTTTCATGAACCTGTAGGGCACCAACAGGAAGTGTCCCATTGGTAGCAGTATTGTTAAATAATGCGTTTAAAATTCCTTTCCCGGTTGCTTGGGAAAATTGTTTTCATTTTATTGAAATGTTCTCAAGTAGTCTTGTGTTGGCCATCCATAAAACTGGTCTAGACTTTATTTTACAAAGGGAGACAAAGAGATTAAGTGTAGTTAGGAGATTCGCAAATGTCACTTTTGCACTTGCAAGCAACTCCAACGTGGCAAAGTTTAAAACATAAATAGTTTGATTTATCCCAACTTGATCTCACCTTTCCCTTTTATGTTTTACCTGTGTCCACATCGTAAACCATCAGTGGAGCGCAGCCCCGTCAGAAACATCCAGGTCTACAACCCCACTACAAACACGTTGAATGTTCGCTGGGAAGCAGCCACAGGCCCAGTCCAGCAGTACCGGGTGGTCTACGCTCCTCTGACTGGAGCCAGGCCTTCTGAGTCGGTGAGTTTCCGTCCTCTATAAGGAGAGAAGTGTCGCATTGCACTCACTGATGCAAACACAGCATATCTTGAGCAATCCAATCCAAAGGAAGCACCGTAACACAAATATTTTTCCTGTATCTGAGCCGTCTAAATGGTATCAAGGTGGCGCTGTGAGCACATGTTGTTTTGGAAGTACACCGTGTCTCGTGGTACTCGTCCGCAGAATTGGTCTGCTTACCAAATGGAGTTTGTATGCGTGCATGTTTGTAATTACCAACGTCTGAATTCTTTTCTTTTCCTAACTACTAAAGTGTTAAACCACTACAGTTGATTATAGCTAAAAAAAAAAATCTTTAATTGGAGCTCTTTTTCAACACAACATGTACCATATGCTATCAGAGCGCCCACATCTACATATGTCTATAAAAACCCTAACATTACACCATCAGCATCCACATCTGCCAAAAAGATTGCATCATTAAAAACAGATTCTCGTCTGCTCTTTTAAAAAAAAAGTCAGGTTCTTTCAAAAGAGAGGGGTATGCCAGAGGAGTGATGGAGAGGTGCGTGTTGCCTTTCCCTTTTTAGTTAGCACATTTATGGCAGAGGCATGATTTTTTTCCATGGCCAGAGCCAGTGATTTGCATCGGTCACAGTTTGGCCTTTCTCAACCAACACCTTCAAATTTAACACCAGCTGGAGGTTTTTGAGCATGGATCCCCTTTACTGGTGACGGGGGCTTTGTTCGTTTTATCCTCACACTCAGAAGGTTTCGCACTGGCAGAGATGGCAGCTGACAACGCACAATATGAGAGAAATAAACGAAACAAGATGTTTTCATGTTGACTGCAGGTGACACGAATAGATGACGAGCAGATTGAGACGCTCACCTGTTCTGCTCCAATGCGCACATATGCCACTCTCTCACAGATCCCCCTTCAGAACATTTTTTTTTCTCCCCATCCATCGAAATCTTCTGAACAAATGTTCGTCCCTTGACCTTTTGTGAGTTCTTCAGAGAGGTTATCAGCAGACCAGAGCCCCCGAGGGAGCTCTGATCTGACTCCGTCCAGCTAATTAACCCATGACAAAGACGGATGGAGAAGAAGGTATCTTCTGTGTAATCAGCTGCCACTGTCAGGCAGTGTTAATTTGTGGAGCAGAGTGTGAAGCCCCCAATGCTGCTACCACACCTCATACATCAAAGGCACTTGAGGCTCATGGCAGGAGCCTTTTATGGAAAACAGAGGTGTTGGACAATAACAACTCCTGCGAGTTCTGAATCATTTTGTCTTGGAAAACAAGTGTGTGGGAGCAAAAATGCTCGTCAGTGTGTTGGTTGTTGGGGTTATGAGTGTTGCTTGGATTCAAATAAAAAATGACTTTCTGTATTAGATTTTCCCAAGTGTCTGTTTTCCACCTTTATGGATTGAAGCTGACGTGTTTGGTGTCCTTGCACAGATTGTGGTGCCAGGGACCACCACGACAGCCCTGCTGACTCAGCTGGTGCCAGACACCGACTACAATGTTGGAGTCGTTGCCCTGTACAGCGACGGTGAAGGTCCCGCTGTCAGTGATGCCGGAAAGACGTGTAAGTACCTTTTTCACAGGATGTAAAGGCAAACGGTATGCGTGTCATAGGAACAGTATATTGTTCATAGGTTTGCTTCGGATGTAGAGCACTATACTTTTGTTTCCACGCTTCTAGTGCCCCGCAGCGGCCCCAGGAACATGCAGGTGTACGACCCTACCACCAGCACTCTCTCCGTTAGCTGGGAACACGCACAAGGTCCTGTCATGCAGTACCGCATCACCTATGCCCAGAAAACAGGAGACCCCATTGAGGAATATGTAAGCATGTTTAAAAACTCTACAGAGAAATAGTTTTCACTCATTTTAAAAAGAAAAATATCCAGCTTTCAGTCATAACGGAGCCCTCAAAGCACCTGGCTGTTAATACTTAGATATTAATACACATTCGCTCATCCCTTTTATTTTTTTTATTTTTTTTTAAACTGTAGACAACAGTTCCTGGGAACAGAAACAATGTAGTCCTGCAGAACTTGGATCCAGACACACCTTACAATATCAAAGTGACTGCTGTCTATGCTGACGGGCCAGGAGGAGAGCTGGACGGAGACGGACATACAGGTAGAGGCTTATCCAGACTCCCGCGTGAGTCTGGCTCTTACTAGGCCGTGGTCATTGACTGAACTGATGCGAAGAACTTTTCGAGGCATCAAACTGAACTTCACATCAATTTACTGATAACGGCAAACATTTATGTGATTCCAGATAAAAATAATAGACTTATTGATTGATAATGTACAATAATTATGGTACTTTTCAGCTAAAATGAAATCTTTGACTTTTTCAAGAATGCCACAAGAACCAGCAGACAATACCGGAGAGTTACAGCCTGCTTGTTCTTCACTCAGGGAAATATTATACTTGCAAGGCTTGTCAGTGTTTTGCCAAAATTTGCTTCTCACCATTACATATAGAGTCACTCCCTTACTTGAAGCAGTTTAATTTAATGACTTTGCAATGTCTTTAACGTGGTTGAAGTTGCTGCCATATTCATCTCATATTGCAATATTTCACTCAAAAGTGTCATAATGATCAGTGAGCCATAACGCAGTAATTAGCCTGCTGATGTTGTCACATCATCCGATACGCTGGAATTCAAAGCATCTGCATCTCTGCTGTGCTGACTGTGCTGTCTCGTCTTGTTTTCTGCAGTGGGAATGCTCGGCCCCAGGAACCTGCGTGTTTCTGATGAGTGGTACACTCGCTTCAGGGTATCCTGGGACCCCGCCCCCTCCAGGGTTAATGGATACAAGCTCATGTACCGGCCTGAGGGTATGAACAAGTGGTCTTACTTTAAGGACAAAAGATCAGTTGTATGTAGTAGTTTCTGCTAAATTTCTTTAAACCTCCTAAACCGTTCATCAAACACTGCATCGCTTACAGGTTCTAATGACTTTCTGGAGGTGTTTGTTGGAGATGTGACCTCCTACCAGCTGCATAACCTGAAACCTGGAACCACCTATGACCTGCAGGTGCTGGCACAGTACAACACAGGACTCAGTGGTCCTCTGGATGGTGAAGGCACCACATGTAAGTTGATTTTGTTGTCTGACAAATGACAGGAATCGCAGATGTGGAATACAGGTTATAAATTGGAAATGGGCATAAGATCTGCTGATAGATCTCCCCTTTGCTTTCCTCTAGTGTACCTAAACGTGACAGACTTGACCTCCTACAATGTGGGCTATGACTCTTTCTGCATCCGATGGACCCCTCACAGAGCAGCCACCTCCTACAGACTCAAAGTATATCCCTTTGACAGTAAGTGCTTCGCACAGTGGTGGTCTTGCTGAATTGTGCCTTTAATTTGTTATGTTTCTGCACATTAAATCAACTGAATTTGAACGCTGTTCTCATGTTTCTTTCCTCTCCTGTAGCCTCGAAAAGCGGAGCTCAGGAAATCACGGTTAGAGCTTCAGAGAGTAGCTATTGTTTTGACAACTTGAGCCCTGACACTCTTTACAATGCCACCGTGTACACTCAAACCCCCAACCTGGAGGGACCTGGAGTCAGCATCAAGGAGAGAACATGTAAGAAAACCCCTTCTGTGCAAGTTCAATACTCTTATGTGACAGCGCAGAAGCGTCACACAAATAAACCTGTTGATGACAGCCACTGGATTCTATTTTCTTCTGTTTTTAACTTCATGCGATTGTGCATTGCAGTGGTCAAGCCTACTGAGGTCCCAACTGAGCCCCCCACTCCTCCTCCTCCTGCATCAGTCCCTCCTGCTCGAGATGGTGAGGAGAGCTTTTGAAATCACATCTGTAGGATAAAGATATCTTTTCGGGGATGCTATAAGATATCCATTAACACTGTTTTACCTGTTCCACAGTGTGCAAAGGTGCAAAGGCAGATCTGGTTTTCCTCATTGATGGCTCCTGGAGTATTGGAGATGAGAGCTTTAACAAGGTCATCCAGTTCGTTACAAGTATGACCGCGGCATTTGATGTCATCAGCCCTAGAGGCATGCAGGTCAGCATAGGCTTTGAGTTTTCCACGACTGCGTCCCAATATTTTCTAATCTGTGCACATTTGACCCCTAACCCTTTCATGGTCATTCTCTTTGAACAGGTTTCCTTTGTGCAGTACAGTGATGATGCCAAGACTGAGTTCAAACTTAACACCTACCACGACAAAGGCATCGTGTTATCAGCTTTGCAGACAGTCCGCTACAGAGGAGGCAACACAAAGACGGGTACTTAAAACACACCTGAATATCTTTTAAAAAAAAAGAAAGTAAATCGCTCTGGAAAAGATGTATGTGCTCAGATTTGTAATAAGTCTGTCTCTGTCCCTGTTCTCTCATCCCACATCCAGGTGTTGCTCTGAAGCACGTCTATGAAAAGGTATTTACGTCTGACAGCGGCATGAGGAGGAACGTCCCGAAGGTGCTGGTTGTTGTGACAGATGGCCGCTCTCAGGATGAAGTCAAGAAGAGTGCAGAAAAACTGCAGCACTCTGGTATGCTTGGAATTATCCATCACCATCATGCATGTTTGGCTTCATCTGGTCCTTATGAGGTCTTAACATTAAATGACAGCCTGAGATGAACAGCAACACATGACATGCTTCAACATGTCATAATTTATTAAGCAAATGCTAAGCAGATATGCAGAAGCCGCTTCTGAAAAACACCCCGTGACTCAATATATGTAGAACCACCTCCCTGCAAAACCTTGAGTATAATGTTTTCAGTCTCTCTCGTCACTACGGAGCAAATATTTTATAGCATTGCTTCAGTTCATTGAGTTTTGTGAGCTTTTGTTTATGCACAGCTTTCTTAAGAGCCTTTTAAAGCATTACAATTAGGATTAAGGTCTAAATTTATATTAATTATAGGAAAAAAGATTCACTTTTTCAACCATTCTGTTGTGCAGCCTGCTGGTGTGCTTGACTCATTTTCAGCAAAGCTTTAGCTGTGCAAATGACCTCATATTTGACTCCAAAATACTTTGGGATATGGAGTAGTTCATGGATGAACCAATGGTTACAAGGTGGCCAGATCCTATAACTGCGAAAAGAGACAAAATCAACCCAGAAATCTACCCTAGCTGTTTTTTATTTAAAAAAAAGAAAAAAAAAAGAAAAGAAAATAGTGCCTTTCTTCTGGGAAGTATCCCAAACAAGAATCCTTCATACAATGATATTTATGTAGGGTCATGATGGTGTTTTTGCAGTTTGTCTGAGAATTGGACTGTGACCTTGAGGTGAATTGCTGGGATGTCAACTCCTGGCCTCGAATGTTTTCCGCCTTTCTCTCTGTAGGATGATGGACTTCAGATTGTTTGATGACCCTTCCCAGATAGATGGGTAGCAACAATCGTTTTTTTCTTACATCATTGCTGATGTCTTTCCTCCTTGGCTTTGTGTTAACTAAAAGGTTATCACACTACTTCAAGATCCAACTTAGTTTTTGTTCTGTAAATCATGACAGTGTCAAATATCATGTGTTGTTGTTCATCTGAGGTTGTGGTTACCTAAAAATAAAACCTGGTAAAGGACAGATGATTTTTGTAACTTACTGATCTGATCTGTCAAATTGTAGAATTACCAGTGGATGTGCCTCTTTTTTCACATGACAAGCATTTATTGCATAATAGGAGCATTGTTCCCTCTCAAATTTTTTTATTTTACTCCATAATATCTAAAGTTTGTGGTTGATTATTTAATAAACTCCGCCTTACCCTCCCCCCAGCGATGAAAACTCCTGTGGAAATGGGATGCCTAACAACTGCCTTTGAACTGCCTTTTGTGTTTTTCGCCCCCAGGCTACAGTGTTTTTGTGGTGGGAGTGGCTGACGTGGACATGAGAGAGTTGACCGTTATTGGCAGCAAACCCAGCGAGAGACATGTGTTCGTCGTGGACGACTACGACGCTTTTGATAAAATCCAGGACAACCTGATCACCTTCATCTGCGAAACGGCCACTTCCAGTAAATCAGAGATTTATATCATTTTGAATGTGTAGTTTCCGTAGTAGCTCATCCATCGATGGGAACCTGTACTGATTCCCTACGAGAGAAAACAATTACAGCCTGGAATCATCTTCTTGAAATATTCACATGTTTTTCCAACTCTTGTCGTCTCTCAGCTTGCCCTCTGATCTACATTAACGGATTCACCACACCTGGTGAGCATGCAACTTCACTACACGCAGAAACTAAACCCGAGGCAGCTTGTTGGCATTGACAGGATGCAGTTATACCACTAAAGCGTTTCACTGCTTCTTTGTGTGACTCCTGCTCTGCATTCCTTCCAGGCTTCAGGATGTTGGACGCTTTCAACATCACAGACCGAACATTCGCTGGCATGAATGGTATCTCCATGGAGCCCGGTTCCTTCAACAGCTACATTGCCTACAGGCTGCACAAAGATTCTTTCCTGAACCAACCCACCAAGTAAGAGCTGTGTTCTGTCTCAAACTGGAGGGGATGTGACTCGTGTTGTGTGTACTGTCATGCTCTTGGCCTAATCTCTTGTGTACTGTAATACTTCTCAGCCTTCGGCTATTATCATAATGATGTTCAATTCCCCTTGCAGCCAGAGGGATTTTCCCATTCCCTTTTGGCACTAAACCCAAAGCCCATATTGGCGCTTGTGGAATATGAGGTGCTATCAGGGATAAAGAGGAAAAAAAAAGGTGTTTGTAGAATTCTAACAGAAAAGTGCCTGTTGACCTAAAGGCGAGAAATCGCCTCCGTGTCAAGAGTTTTACCTCCATTTCGGCCACGTTTTAGAGGTTAGTCTCATTCAGAGCCGCTGGAACATCTAGATCACTTTGGTATATTTTGTTTGTATCGGTGTAATGGTCTGAAACTAGCGTGCGTGGGTGCAACCATTTATTGAATTCACACAAATGGAAACACTTCGAATTACGGCAAAGGAGAGAAGACAGGAAATACTTTCAGTATGTGAACAATTTAGGCCAAGTGGGAATCATTTGCAGGCTCTGCAGCCTGTGTGAAATCCTGGATTCTGCATGAATGCAGCAAGATTTAATATAATGTTGGTATTTTAGTGTAATAGCCTGGCTGATAGCCTGATGGGGCCGCAGTTATGACTCATGATGATGTATGTTTGTTCCACTCACAGGGAGATCCACCCAGATGGTCTTCCCCCATCGTACACCATCATCCTGCTCTTCCGGCTCCTGCCGGATACACCCTCCGAACCCTTCGATATCTGGCAGATATCTGACAAAAACAACAACCCCGAGGTTGGGGTCACTATCAATCGTAAGTCAGCTTAACATACACAGCTTCATGCTGACTCACAAGCCGCCTGTACCGTTTGATGTAGTTTACATGGCGGCAAAGTTAATTGATCTGTGTTTGATCTACTTCCAATTGAAAGTATTTCAAAAGAAAATACGATTAACTTCAAACATCTTTGTCTGAGCTTGATTTTGAACTTGCCTTGACACCCCCGCGGGCATTCAGAACCTTCGCTTCATCTTTAAATAGATATACAATACAGGACTTCACTTTCCACACATGGTGAAAGCGGAAAGCATGCAAATAATTACAGGAATAGTCCTAATCTCTGATAGCCCCCACTTTATCCCTCTGCCCTCTCCATGAGCATGTGTTCTCCACAGTCCCCGTCTGTACTTTGCGTGCCATCGTGCCGTAACACCCTGTCAGGGATTCATCAAAGGCTCCTCTTATTTCAGCTTCCAGCAAAACAGTCACGTTCTACAACAAGGACACCCGAGGAGAAATCCAGAGAGCCGTGTTTAACGAGGAGCCTGTGAAGCGGGTTTTCCACGGTAGCTTCCACAAGGTAAAAAAAACTATTTCTGAATGTGAACATTCATAAAGAGCCAAATGTGATATTTGTAACGGTCGATTTTATTTATGTCAGTTTGGTGGATTTTGCATATTATTTTCATTCACATACACTTTTCTTATTCTTAACATGTCTCCTTGTTGCTCTTCAGTCTCCCTTAGATACCATGTGACTGCATCAAAAAAAAAACAAAAAAACTCAGCTTGTCAAATGTGTTTTCTTTTCACTCTTTTGTGTCTGGATATTTAAGCTTTGTTTTGTTTTGACCAGGCACTTATTTTGATAAATGGGCTCTGGGAGCGATAAATAAGTTTAAAGTGAACTCGATGGGGAAAAACATTGATGCGTCGGTGATTCAGTATAGTGTGTGCAAACTCTTCCGTCCATCACGGAGGTCTGACCACATCAAGACTATCCTGGTAGTCATTTAGGGGTTTCCAAAGCAATCTGCGTCTAACTGTGTAAATTTTATTCAGCTTGCGTTGGTTCCAAACAGCGGCTCACACACACACACACTAAATCAAGATCTCAAAGTCTGCAAGTACACAGACAACGGCTCTCGATTGATTTAGGGTTTATCTGCTTGCAACCCTCTTGATAAAACTTCGTTCCAAATTTGATTTCTGCCATCATCTGTCTTCTTGTCTTCCTTGCAAGACATTCAACTAAGACTCTCCTAGAAGGTCTCCTAATTTTCAAAAATGCCTCATGAACATCAGCCCCTCTTCAAACCATCTGTAACAACTTCAAATCTAACTTACAGTGCCCCCCCGGGCCACTATTGTTTTGCAATCTTTCTATCCTTTTTTTTTTTCTTCTTCTTTATCATTTAAACCATTAAATTCGGCCCACATGCTGGATTCTCTTGTGGCCACCACAAGAGGTATAAAAAGAGACATCAAATGTCTCCATGTCCATTGCAAATCAGGAATGAGTAAAAAACAATCCATGTTGTGTTTCAACATAGTGGGGTATGGGAAGCAGAACAATGGAGTACAGTATATTTTCATACCGACCTGGATTGAGTTAAGTTAAATTCATCGCTGCTCAGCTGGATTTGAGTTTGTGCCCTCTGACTCTATTTTTGGTAGATTAGTGAGGTGATCAAACCGGACGACCCCTTTCCAAAGCGCAAGGGTCTTATCCAACATCAAAGTTCGCCCACTTCATTACACTGCAGGTTAGAGAGCGATGCATTGGCTCCAAGATCAGAGCGCATTGGGAATGGCTTTCCAATTTGACCGTTTAACATCTCCACAGCTAATTGTAGGGTAACTTCATGAATGAATGGGCGCATGGAAAATGATCAGTCAGCAGTGATTTAAATTGCATCACTCACTGCTGGTTTGGTTGGAAAGCAGTCTGATCTTTGTGTGTGTGAGCACACGTGCGTTTGTCTGTTTTTGTTCTCTCATCCTGCGGCCTTCGTGGAGACTGCAGTCTGAAAGTTCGCTGGGTTGCCGGTCTGTGGTGCAGTAGTTATTCCATGAGCTGGCTCGTCTGCAGCGGTCTACCTAGCCGCTTATTTGCTGGTCTGGTGGATAAGTGCCGCTGCTGGCTGCGGTGATAGTGTGATTTTGCATGTTGTCAGTGGGTTTCTAACATTTTTTCCCCCCTGGCTATCACACGGTGACCTGCGTGTTTTTTGCACAAGCACTGAAATCTCAGCAACATCAATAAGCACTGTCACAAATTGCAGCTTTTCTTTAACAAATTGCTTCATACTGTTTGCCTCGTACCTGAAGTAATGGCTTTACCGGGTTATTGATGCTGCATGTAGACCTGTTACCTTCAGTTAGTTAATGAAGAGTGAACAAGGCTGGAAAGGCTGCGGTCTACCATCAGTTAAGACATGTGGGAAATCTCCCAGAGGTGCTTATAACAGATGCTGGACACTCATTGACCCACCGGGGCATCCAAGCCCAAACAATGGTGGGAGTCTCTGTGTGTGTCAAAGTCAAAAGGACATTTCTTGACTTTTGTATTGCAATATGCTGAAAAGTTCCACATTTGCCTCATCTACGCCCCAAAATACACAAAGCTTATTGTTCAAGAGGTCTTACAGCCAACCTTTCAAACTTTTGTTTCAGACTTGGTTGGGAAAGCTGTGCCAATGAAAACAGTCTCCTTACACTAATAAAGACAGAAGGCGGAGATGAAGGGAGGTTTACAAAAGCAAACTTTGCAGAGGATGCTGACTTTTAGTTTTTTTTTTATTTATTAGTGTGAAAGTCACTTTGTCAAAAAGTTCTCTAATTTCTGCTAATCAGCTGGGACAACTGTGATTTATGCGTGAATGCAGTTTCTTTTTGAAGCTTACTGGAAAGTACTGAACCTACATTTCACACAAAGAAATTATACAAAGAAATTCCTATCACCCCCCCTACACCCACACCCCCCCCCCCATCCTAAAAAAACTCCAACGTGCCTCCTCCGTTCGCACACGCCAGATCAGACTCTCTTCTGGAGAGATAAAAAGAAAACAATCAGCCCAGTTGGAGATTTCGGGGTCAGTTACACCTCTGTTTGCATTAATACCAATGTAATTTATGTTATTTATTTTTCACTGCAACAAAAGCAGATATAAGCCTGCATTTTTGCAGAGAAGACGCAGACCTGGCCATTGGTGCATTTATTAAAATCAAGGCTATAACTCATTCAAGGTTTAGGATTGTTCGAAATGAAGCCAAGAATAATGAAACTGAATCTGATAGAAATCATGAAAATATGTTAAATGTATTGGAGTGAGACAGTGTCAGGCCTGTAGCTTAGGTAGTGAAGCACACCGAAACCCCACTCTGTTAAGACTTTAATGAATAAAATTGTCCATCTGTTGCTGCTGTGGGACCTGCTCACGTAACTACAATCAAGTAAGGGAGCAAAGGTCGCTGGAATGCTAGTTTTCCTGAAAACCTTATTTTCCAGTGACTGAAGTGTTTTTATTGAGTTTACTTACTGGTCACTGAGGTACTATATACATGCTCACTATTTGCCATCCCGCTGTCCCATCCAAAGCTGTTTTAGTAAGCCCTCAAGAGCATCATTGGATTTTACATCCATGCCAGGATCCTGGGATAAACTGCACCCACGTTTTCTCTTTGTGGTCCACCAGATAGTTTGTTCTGTTGCCAAGGAAGTTGACTGTAATTTAGTGACTGGTTGCCAGGACTATGGCCTAATCTGTGGTTGGTAGAGCTTTGTAGACAGAAATGGTAGCTTGCTTTTCCTGACATAAAGAGAGCTTGAGCACAGGGGAATGTGCAACTGCAGAAGGAAAGTATGGAAAGTGTAGGACTTTTGATGAATAGCAGCAAAAAAAAAACAAACAAATTGTTTCAAGATGTGGAGCTGGTTTCTCTGGACAGGAAACTTGAGGATCTGGCACTTTGTCATCCCGTTTAGTTATATAATCAGTGAATGCCTTAGAAATGCCAACTGTGGAATATTTACTTTTTTTTCCCAGTTATCCATAGAGGCAACAAACTGCAGATTCTTGCTAAATTGGTATAAATTTGTGGGGTCATTTCTGAGTTTATCATTTATATTGTTCTGCAGAGACTCTAAATATAAGGAATTATGTGGAAGTGAGGTGAAGGTTCAGACGGCTGTATTTAAGAAGGTTCTGCGAGATGGTTCCTAGTCTCATGATAGCACTTTCTCAAAGAATTCTCCTTTTAAAGAGCAAGCATTTCTCTTCCAAATGAAAACAAATGTCAAACCCATCTTTTTAAAATCTCCAATGTTCTCAGTGCTGCTTGCCAAGTAATTGTGCTGCATCAAATTTGGCAGCGGCAGAGTTTCGAGAAGACAACAGCTAATAGTCCCCCTCTCCATCCTCTCCCTCCCGCAGCTTCACATAACAGTGTCTCCAGAGCAAGTCAAGCTGACTCTGGACTGCCAAGAAGTGGCAGAGAAGCCCATCAAGGAGGCCAACAACATCACACTGGACGGCTACGAAGTGCTTGGCAAGATGGTGAAGTCTGGAGGTGGAAGGAGGCAGTCGGCTACAGTAAGTGCAAAAGAAATCAAGCTTGTTAACGAGACGAAGGCTTGGAAAAACACGTTTGGAAGACTGTCTCACAATGTTCCAGAGAGTAAATATGAAACCTCTTGTGAGCATATGCACAATTAAGTCTTAACTGCTCCCATTGTATGCATGCAACCTTCTTTTCCTCATAAAGTCCTCATATGTGTCTTCAACAATGTGCATTTTCATCGTGAATGGGAGCCATTTGTAACACCCGTCAATGTTTTTCCACATTTTTTTTGTTTGTATAGTTCCAGCTCCAGATGTTTGATATTGTCTGCAGCTTGAGCTGGATCAGCCGAGACAAATGCTGTGACCTGCCCTCCACAGTAAGAACAAGTGTTATTTTATAATTAGTTCATAATAAATCAAAAGAGACACGCTATTGGGATGCTTCACCGGATTCTCTCGCCCCGTAGTCTTTGAGAAATAGATTAAAGAATCTTGTTTTTAGCTGTTAAGATTGGCTATTTAAAAAATAAACAGTACGTATAGTTTAATTTCATTATCTGTAAAGCAATGCTGATAACTTGAACTACGTTTGAGGAGAAGCTTTCTACCCTGGCTGGAAGAGAAACTCTAATCCTGTGTAATTGTGCTAATCAGACAATTGCCAGCATGACCTTCCACTTTCAAGAAAACAAGACCTCCTTTGAATTACGAAGCCTCCAGTAAATTACATTTATTTTTGTACTGTATGGTAAATACCGGATGGGCGCATATTTTGCCAATTACAAGTAATTTATCTGTAATTTGCTTCAGATATTAATACATCACATCAATGAATGGAGTGTTACGTACTTTATCATGGAAGCGAGATGTGGACCAAGTGTCCAGCTGCACCACTCGCTTTTATAGATCCAGTCGCATTTTGGAGAATACATCGTTCCGTCACGGACTCCCGTACATGCTCTCCATTATCACAAGCTGTAAAATCGACTATAATCAGGTGTAAGTGTGCAAGTTCGTTCATTTCTTTGTGTCGTCTTTTCTCAGAGAGACGAGGCCAAGTGTCCATCACTTCCCCACTCCTGCACATGCACACAAGATAGCATCGGGCCCCAGGGACCTGCCGGACCTCAGGTAACGACCTGCTATTATTGCTTCTTGTCTGTCTTTCCTTAAAAGTCGCATTGTTCTCTGCTGGAGTTACACTGACTGTAAAGCTTCTCTTTTGTTGCAGCGTTTTAACTTAAACAGGCTGCGGAAGTCCCTTGCAAAAGCAGATTTTTTTTTTTAGGCTCTCTTTTTATTTTTTTATTTGGAGAGAACAGTTGAGGATGAGAGCAATGGCATGCAAAGAAATGTGGGCTTGGGGAGAAGTGTCAAAAGATAAATGCTTTTTGGAAAAACATCAGTAAAAGCGAGTCGAGGAGAAGCCTGGAATATGCGTGCTTTGTAACTTCATGAAGTCCCAGTGAGGATTTCATACGGCTTCGGGTTTTAGGGCTTTTGGAATCTGCTCCTGACGTTACACTCACTGTGTTTCTGGCTCCTCGTTTTTCCAGGGCAGCCCAGGAACTAAAGGACCCCGAGGTGACAGGGGAGACCCTGGCAAAGCTGTGAGTTAAAAACTGACATCACATTAATCACTACCATAACTTTTTGGTATTAATTTTTGCTTGTGCAGACTTTGATTTCATTAGTCTGCACTGTAACTTAAGCGTCACACAAGAAAATCCTTTTCTAGTCTGCTGACGTAATTAATCACGTTAGCTGGCAGATAAGAACGGTCAGCCTCGCCGAGTTTTGCTATGACAGCAGCAAATTGGGCACATCTGAACTCAGTTAACGGCTGTATATTTTTCCGCAACCAGACCTGAAGGAGGCCCATGTCAAATACCTGAAAGGTCCATTTCCCCAAACAGTTAACAGTCATTGTCTCAGTCCACACATTTAAAGGTTTGATTATAGCTCTGAGTTTGTCTGTTGCATTCTGTCTGGAGAATGTGGCTTTGTAAGACTGTGTTGGTTGTGTGCTCTAGGGTCCAATGGGTCCACGTGGTGAGCCAGGACTCACAGGTTCTATGGGACCACCAGGTCCTCAAGGCCCCAATGGACTGTCTCTGCCTGGAGAACCTGTAAGTTAACATGCACAGCTGAGAGACGTAGTCTGTTGTAAATAGTGTTAATGAATGCGAGAAACGCTAGCACTATTTTACTTTTGGATTGGCACTTTTATGTGCTGATAAGGCATTTGAGTTTGTGTAAAAGTTATAGGATGGCTTGTAAATGTCTGCTGAGTGGGATGGTAACTAAAGACAAAACACATTACACTCCCCAGGACTTGCAGTCAGTTGTGCTTCATCATTTTCTTAAGTTTTCTGTCAAAATATTGCAGTCAATCACAAAATTAAAGCGTAAAAAAAAAAAGACCTGATTTTCTTTTTCTTTTAAACATTTTTTTTTTTTTTTTTTACTATTCTTCCACCCTCAGGGTCGCCCAGGACCAAAGGGAGATCCTGGAGACCCAGGCATGACTGGTCTGCAAGTAAGTACTCCTGTCTCATTTGTGGTTTATGAGCAGGAAACGGGATACTATCCATACAGAGCTGCGTTACTACCGGAGTCTGGATTCAGTCCACACATCTAGATTGAAACCACACTCAGAGTGGGAGGTTCACCGTGCCATCCTCAGGGAGACCCACACTCTTAAGTCCTGCTCTTTGAATGACAAATGGTGGAAGGCCAGTGATGCAACTAAATCATTATGAAGTGTAGACTTATGTTACTGGAGGGAAAATAGGGAGTGGAACGCTTTCCTCCTCAGGCTTGTTATTGAGAATGATCAAGACTTAGAAAAGGGCTTAATGTCTGCTCGAAGTTTTTGCATCTTTGACTTCCAGCAGAAACCGTCCTGAGAACGTCTGTGGATGAAAGTGATAGTCAACTAAAATATCAGTGTTTGTAGCAAATGCGAAGCTAAACTAAATCTATTTAACATTGTTCGGGACTTCGTTGTGGCAGCTGTAATGTTGAATGAGCTGGTGTTGCAAAGCCACCCAGATTATGTGGTTCATTTAAATCCCACCATTCAACAGGAGAGGACAGCAGCGCTGATTTTTCTGGCCTCAAATGAACAAATGTGGGAGCAAGTCCCATTCAGTAATATTCAGTGCATATTGGCAGCGCGATGTTAGTCTTTTCCTTTTTTCTCTCTCTCTTTTTTAATGTAATACAGCTTATCAAAACAGCACCATCTATATACTGTTCCAGATGACGTCACATGTCAAGACACACACAAAAAAACAGTTTTTACAAGCAAGATATTACAGTATATTATCTTTGGCCACATAATTTGGAAACTGTAAGAGTGTTTTTTTCCCGTATATTCAAAGTCCACAGAGGCATTAGGGAGCTAAATAAATGTCCGCTTCTTGATCATTAGCGTTTGATTAAGTGTGCGTGCTTTTTTTCCCAGGGTCCTCCCGGGCCACGCGGTCCTCTGGGCCCTATTGGACCAAGCGGAGCACGGGTAAGAATTTACTCCTGGCTCGAACTAGTCTACTTAATGTGTTCAAAGCCTTAAAATAGATCCAGCTATTACTTAAGCTTGTGCTTTATGTGGGATCTTTTGTTTGACTATACAGAATTATTTGAATTATTCAGTTGTCAGTTGTGTCAACCTCAATGACCCAGTTCAAAAAGATGCACTCCAAGGTGGATATTGATAAAGACACAGATACTGACACTGAAGCAATGCAGAAATGGAGTTCCCGGTGAGTTGTAACCCATGTGTGACTGCACGTTGTGTCTATTCAGGGGCCACCTGGAAAGGAGGGATCATCTGGACCCAGAGGCCCACCAGGACCCATGGTGAGTCTCTCCAGCCAAATACATTTTGCTTAAAGTTTGATTTATTTCCTGACATTTCTGGAACTATTATCCCTATGGCTCCACAATTCATCTCGGCTGGAGCAGCATATAAAAAGCAGACTGTAGCCTTTATGCTCCCCTACTGTTGGAAGGATGGTGCGTGCATCTCATTTTCTTTTTCTGTGGTTTGAGGACGTATGAAACTCCTTAATCTAACCATCATGTTAACAGGCAACACGCCAGTATAGCGTGCACATGGTCTATACCATCCGGAATGCTCCAAGAGCCATTAGCAGTCCTTTGTGGCTGGTGTGTGTGTGTGTGTTTTTGTATCCTTTCCATACTACGTTTGTGCATGTGTGTGTGTGTGTGTGTGTGTGTGTTTCCATTTCTTCCTTAGTGTTCTTGGCAGCTTGTAGCCTTCCAATGCACATGTCAAAGTGTAGCTCCTAACCTACCGCTTGTTATGCAACCATTAACTGGGAGCAGGAGTTGAACGTTGCAGTTACGTTTACAGAACAGCAATTAAATGAACGCCAATTTTCTGGGATTCTTTATTTTTCAGGGCAGCCCTGGAAATCCAGGTGTACCTGGAATCACTGGAAAACCAGGAAAACCGGGAGACACAGGAAACCCAGTAAGTGCAGAAACGAGATGCTTTGAAAGCAAGAACAGGGTCAAGACTTTTTCTAACCTTGTTTTTCTTTAACAAAGGGACCTGTTGGCCTTAAAGGAGAAAAAGGAGAGAGGGTGTGTATTATGTTCTCATGAAATTTAAAGCGTATATAATCAATGAGAAAATAATCTTGAAACTGTCTTTGATTTCCAGGGAGATTTTGCATCCCAGAACATGATGCGCTCCATCGCCAGACAAGTTTGTGAACAGCTTGTGAACAGTGAGCAAAGGATCTCTTATCCATCTGGGAATTTCATCGTCCTTAACATGCGCAACCTCTTCAAATCTGATCTGCTTGTGTGATTGTAGGCCAGATGAGCAGGGTTGATGCTCTGCTCAATCAGATTCCTTCAGGATATCATAGCAACAGTCCGGGACCAGCTGGTCCCCCTGGACCCCCTGGCACGCAGGGATCCCGTGGAGAGCCCGGACAACCCGGCAGATCTGGTTTCCCTGGAAACCCAGGTTTACCTGGAAGTCAGGGAGAAAGAGGTGCATTTTATTTCTTTATCTTCTAAATATGTGATGGTGTCATAAAACATCCAACAGCGATATCAGAAATATTGATATCTTATTACTCCCTTAACTTTTGTAGCCAACATAATTCTAAGTGAACCTCTTAAGACTTTAATTTATTTTCAGTTACTAAAAATGATTGCTTTTAGCCAATGTATTAGTGTGATGTGTATGGTGTATGATTTATCCTCTTTTTTGTTGTTGTGTTTATGTAGGTTTGCCAGGAGAGAAGGGAGAGAGAGGTTCTCCAGGAGCTGGCATCAGAGGACAAAGAGGACCCGAAGGACCCCAAGGTAACTCGGTTCACCTTCCCAATTATTTTCCTTCATTAGAAGGTCCACTTTAGCTGAATCTTTGACCACAACAAAGCAAAGAAGACAGCCAACCACTTATCTGCATTTCTCGTGCTCATTATCTCCCCAAACAGCTTGTAATTCCTTTTAAATGATAAAGAAAAACGGTTTCGGCTTCCTTAAACAAGAGGGTTTGGTCTTTAGCGTCTTCTGATTGGCCGTTTGTGTGTCAGCTTTCTGTGAGCGACGCCTGCTGTGCGTCAGAAAAGGTCACAGAGCTCCAGACCATGCTACGATAAACAAAACTACAAGATGTTACTTTCATTTTTCATCAATGAGAACTCCAGAAGTCCGGCCACACGTGTTTCCCATTGGCTGAACTGGTGATTCATGATGCATAAGCGGAAGCTGTTCATCTCAGAAACTGTCATGGCCCATTCAGACTATGAAGGCAGTAGCCACCTTATGACTAGTTAGTCCTGAAATATCATCTTTGTGTCACCGTGTATACACAGTGTTTATTTTTCCCAGAAAGCAACAAGTCTTCTTTGATTTTACAAAGACGTCCAAAGAAAGAAGTCATTGTTGCAAAAGCCTTTTAGATGAGTTCTGAAATGTGGAAAAGCATGTCACGTTCACTTGTTTTCCATTAGGCAGAAATAGCCTTTTGGTCTCCCGTGTTTGAGTTATGTCCACGCGCAAAAACAACTTTTTACCGCAACAACTTTTTCACCTTTTTGTGGATCTCACTAGGACGCAGAGCACTCCCATTTGTCCAATTAAAAACAACACATTCCTGCCAGAGGGCTTAAATTTACATGCACTATATGTGTCTCAGGCGCCTTCATTTAAGCAGCTGCACTACATAAATTCTTTGGAGCAACCCCAAACATATTCCCTAAACTTTTTTACTTTCCAAAGGATTTATGGTATGCGTATATAGAGCTTCTTGAAACATATTTAAAATATTATACAACTATGGAAGATATTCACAGAAGCAGATTTGTGCGTATACAATTGAGATAGCCCACAGTCAAGGTCGGTTTTAAAGAGACTTGACTTTTCCTCATCTGTAAAGAGTGTTTCAGTTGAAATCCCTCCTTTTGGGAGCTGATCTGAAAGCAGCAACTTCTATTGATGTCTGCCTCACATCATCAGACAATGAAAAGTCTGTTTCTGAATGAAGTGAGAAGCTACCAAAGACCAGTGGAAGGAAGTCAACTCTAATGATTCACTTCAGAGCGTGCATGCGTACATTTGAGTGTGTGTGTGTGTGTGTGTGTGTGTGTGTGTGTGTGTGTGCGTGTGTGAATCAAATTGTTATACAGTGAGATTTCTTTGGTGGCTTCATTGATAACACATGGGCTCACTTAAGGGAGAGAAAAACGGGGGTGGACGGGGGGGGTTCTATCCTGAGTTTTTGCCGTCTAGACAGATGAGGCCAGGGGAAACTCCATACAACCCCAGACTGCATCTTGTTTTTTTTCCCTCGGTCAAGCTCTTTAATTGAGCCGTTGAAAAATTGAAGTTACAGCGCTGCAGCCCCGTGCACACACCCCCGCCCCACATCGTTTCTACACAAAGTTTACGGGTGATGTCAGCGGGTTCTGTGCTCAAGACCAGAGGCCCCACCCCCCCACCCCCAACTCAAAGTGGCCTCCATCTCGTTTTGCAGGGCCCCCAGGAGAGTCAAGAACAGGTCCCCCAGGTCCTAGCGGCTCTGCTGGGTCTCGTGGTCCCCCAGGTCGTCAAGGTATTCCAGGAGTGAGAGGACCACCAGGACCTCCAGGATACTGCGACTCCTCTCAGTGTGTTGGCATTCCTTACAATGGACAAGGATACACAGGTACATTCAATAATGTCTAAGTTCTGCATGGGTCAACATGAGAGGAGAGACTAAGTTTGTGCACACTAATTATATTTGCAACTCATCGCACTATTTCATTGATGATGTATGGAGATCCGACTTTTGAACTGAAAGCTGTTTTGGCCCTTTCAGACACAATGTAATCACCTCTGCACCCACCATGTAGTTAATACTGATAGAAATTAGTTATTGTGTCTTAAACAAATAGTTGGAGGGAATCTGTTACATTTCGTACGTGTACAAATCTCTTTATTTAGAAGGAATTCAGACATACAAATCAACCGTATCATCTTTTTTCTAAGTGTCTCATTTTTATTGGTCTACTTTCTTTGGCTATATTGACAAAATTGTGCAGTGCAGATCATATGCGATTATTGGCGGTGGTGTTGCATTGACTCCTAAAAGGCCACTTCAGTATATTATCATTAAAACAAAAAAATCGCTAATAATGCCTCCCCCTTAGTTGCTGTTGCTTGCACAGAGCATCGCAGTGTAAAACATAATTTAGTGGGATAGTTAGATAAAAATAGCCATCAAAGTCTAACTGGTACACCACAGGTCGCTCTTTAAGCTGCTGCGGTTGCCGGTCGCTGGTTGCTGCCAGTGGCCTTTCTCGTGTTCTTCCCAGATAGTTTGCAAAGCTTTTTTTTATCCTTGGAGGTGCTTGTATTCCCACTGATAGAACATTTGTAGCTGCCAGCATAGTGATTGCATCTCACATCAGATTATTAATAGTCAATTTAATTCTTTACACCTAATACTCTGCAAGACTGAAACAGGACAGTCCCGTGCGCGCCAGCTCAGGAGGTGGATGGAGCCAAAGCTCAGCATGCCCATTGAGCAAAGTTACCACTACTAAGCTTTGACTTTACAACAGCTGTTTGGGGGAGGCATTGAGCCTTTGTGAACTTCTTTAACACCTCCATACATTTGATATCCACTTTTGAAACAAGCATGTAAAGCACAAGAGCTATTGGTGTATGATGACTCACATGATATGAAATAAAATGCTAATAATTCTGTCTCATGGAGAAAACTCACTTGGTCTTTGAACTATTTTCAGGTTTTGCATAGTAAACTTTCTAAGTCATCTGTGCCGCTTACACTCTGAAGTCCTGTTTCTGAGATGTTTGCCCATTTGCTTTGGGGCTTGTAAGGATAATCACCATGGACATAATTAATGAACATTAAAACAAACTTTGCAAAATCTAAAACAAACTGAACGGAGCGGACTGGCACTAACATCATCTCACAGCTGCAAGCTACAGCGATGGCAACCTGCTGTCCTGTCTGCATCTTGAACGACAGACCATTGGGAAATGAAAAACAAAAATAAATAAGTAAAAGAACAGAGAATCTGCATCTCCACGAAGGAAGCAGCATGTATAAATCCCAGCCAACACATCTACTAACAAAGAGGAGATCATAATAATAATAATGTAGAAGTGAAATGTGTAAATAAAACTTTTTTTTTCATTTTTTTTTCAAATGAAAATGATTGTATTGACTTTGACATTTCACTAAAAATCATGTTTAACATTTTCATTGAGCTTGTGCCTCATAACCCACTGCTTACTTACCACCAGCATAACCTCTGTTTATGATGCGTAGGTGACTTATACAGCTCTGGGATAATCTGAAGCATGTTTAATTTTAGTGTCTTTTTTTTTTTTTTTTTTAATTGTCATGGTCTTATTTCTGACATTGGCTAAATCAGTGCTAAATGTTGCTTTCCTGCCATGTGTGTGTTTTAACTGTAGTATCAGCTGGTCACATTACTATGGCTTCTTATCGCATATCTTTACTAGTCTAATTGTAAATGTTATCAACACACTTGAAACTGTTTTTATTGAGTTTTTTATTTTTTTTTTTTTAGGGGTGGGGGGTTGTGGAGTTAATAGCTTGACACAGGGCATTTCGTTTTCTTTCTAACATCACTTTGTAATGTCCTTTAAATTGTGCATGTGAAAAGTTGTGGAAGCAATGTGTATTTTTTTTTTTAAATTAGTGAAATATTTTTCTAGCCCCCCGCTACCCGCCTGAACCCGAGATAGTGTCGATACCTGTGGAGTCAGCTGGAGAAATTGAGGCAGGACAGTCACCTGGTTACAGGAGAAATCAGCGAGGAAAGAGATCACTACCACAAGACAATACAGGAAGACTAGCGTCATAGCGAGGAGCTCTCAGACAGAGTACTTTTGAAATAAATTTCAATATCATTTGAGCGAGGGTGAAGTGAAACAAAACTAAGATGGAATAGAATAAAACTAATACTTTAATGGGTTTGATACCCCTGGCTATATTGAACATATATATTTTTTGTTGACATGAGAAAGTTTAGCAAGATGAATAGACACTTTTATGTTACAAACCTGTGTGCTTGCTAAGTGTTCCCTTCAGTGTCTGCTTGTAATATAACTGCAAGTGTTTATCCGACTCCAGTGTTTCCAGCACTAATCATGTGAAAACCAGCAGAACGGCAAAAATGGGAAATGGTGTTTGTTCCTAAAACCTTAACAAAAGTACCCCTGTTTTGGTTAAATGTTGAACTGTTAACCTGTTTCGGATCCTTTCATGGTTAAAGTTGAACTATTTTATCCCCAAAGATTGCTTATTGTGATATTTTGTACGTACTGCCTGTAAACCAAGTGATAATCTGACTTATTGTTACAAACCAAAATTTTCCTTTTTTTTTTTTTTTTTTTTTTTGGTACTAAAGGTGGAATTGCATGATTGTGTTGTATATTTACTGAAGTCAGAATATAGTTGTTGTTTTCTATCAATGCAGTTTGGATTTGGTTGCAAGACTATGGACATAGAATTGCTTTTCTCATGTTTTAACTGCACATTTTGTGAATTCCACACAGCCTTATTTTCTTATTTATTTCTGAAATGGAAGAGGCATTTTTCAATAAAACTACTGAAAATGTACCGTTTTGGTTTTCTATTCACTTTTGTCTCTAACTTTTATCTCTACAGTATGTTGTGTATACAGCCAAAGCTCAGATGGTGAAACTGTCAAAATTGTAGAATTACAGCAGTTTTTCACTGGACAACTTTATTTGATCATGGGCCTTAAGAGATATGCTTTGAAGTTCTTAAACGTTTATGCAGTGTGACAGCTAAATATATCTTGAGTTATCTGGAGAGTCAGAAAAGTAAGAAATTTGGAAACAGGGTCTCAATCATATGGACTGCTTAAGACCTTTACTTGCTGGACATTTATCTTATCGGGCTGTAATTATTATGATTAGTCATCAGAAAACAATGGAAATCTTTCTTTTTAGACATTAAAAGCACTAAACAAAGATTTCCAGCCTTCAAGGATGTCTACTGATGAAAGCAGGGGGTTCTGCACAAAGAGATCGTTGAACCAGACGTAACAGCTGGAGGTGAGACATTGAGGTCAAGATCACCACAGCAAGCAGACATGAAAACATTTCTCAGTAAAACCTTTAACTTTTTAGCCTTATTTCCTACTGTTCACAAGCAAATTACACACATGTGAAGAGCACACAGCCTTACACTCAGTTTTCAATCATTGCCTTTTTTGTTTTTTTTTGTTTTTACAATTCTGGACAAATTTAATGGTAGCCTTCCATTAATGAAAGGAACCCTCACAATGGTCAGTGATGTAATGTGAAACTGAAGAAAGTCAGAATTTAACATAATGTATATTAAAGTGACCAATGAAAATTAGACATTGCTTTTCAATTGTGGTTCAACAGCATCATTAAAAAAAAACAAAAAAACACCACTCATGAACAAACTGCTCCACTTCAGGTTTGAAGGGATTCAACACACTTCATACCAGATGCAGCAAAGCAGCTCCAGGACATAACTCCTCCAATGTTCCACGTTAGGCAAAGTGTTATTTAAAAAAAAAAAAAAACTTTTTGAAGGCTTTTACATTTTTGTGAAGACAAAACTGGTGTCTGATGTGACTTGCCAAAAAGCTCCAGTTTTGTCTCATCAGTCTAAAGATCATTCTCCCACAAGCTTTTTGGCTCGTCAATATTCATTTTGACAAATTCCAGTCTTGGCTTTTTTTATTATTTGTCCTTGCCAGTTGTCCACTTTGGCTTTAACAGCAAAGGATGGTGCGATCTCCTTTGCTTTCTCTAGTTCATGTTCAGTGTGGTGAACACTATGACACCAAACAGCAGAGTGATGACTTTTCACCCTTTAAATAGTCACACTGAGTGACTGCAGGACAGAATATTCCTTTGATGTTAATTACAGCACACACTTTAATTTAACAAGTCACTATGGTCACATTATTTTCAATCATTTTAATGTGCACTGTCAAAACCAGTTTCATTAGTGTGTTTATTTCAATTATTCTGTTGAAGTACAATCCAAAAGCAATGTCTGATTTTCATTAGTACACTTCCAGTAAATTATTATTTATTATTACTGTTGTCAGTTTCAAGAATTTCATTGATTATTGTTGGTTTTTTTTTCTTTAATTGAAGGCTACCAGCAAATGTGTCCACGCCTGTAAGAAGCAATTATGGAAACACTGTTCATACTACATCTCAGCATCTTTGATGTTTGCTGTAATGACAAACTATGAAATGCCCAAAACAGTGGCGAGACCCATAAGTGCCCCTTTTACCCACTATGACAAAATCAAACCACGTTCCCTTCCAGCGCCTGATCATATTCACTTTTTTTAAATAGTTTTTTTGTTTTTTAAACAAATTTACGTGTCTCTTTAGCAGAAGAGCGTAGAACTGCTGGATGATCCTTTGGAGCTTTTATTTATAATTAAAACTTAAAGGAAAAACTTAAGCACTTTGTAAATATACCTGTTGCCTGTCTTGGTGAGAGACGAGAACCAAATATCGTTTTGTACTATTTTGAAGTGTGTGATCCTATGATGGTTAGTCTCCGTTAGTTTCTGACTACAAATATTCTCATCAGAGCTAGATTTGACCCAGAACAGCGAAGTGATAACAACAGCTTGTATACTGTATATCAGAAATTAAATTACACTTATCTGTTTTTTTTTTCTACTGTTGTTTACATGATCAATATGATTATTCATATTGAACAAAATTTATTGGAATATAACACTTGAAAACAACAAATTGTTGAAATGTTACAATATTCAATAAAATTATGAATGTAGTGTATATAATCAAAACCTTATAAACCTTGGGAATATAGAATATTTGTAACAAAGAACACTCGGAACATACGCTGGAGAAGAAGACCCTTTGTTCCACTGGGACCAATGAAAATGCAGAGAAGCTTTCAACTTTAGGACCCTCTCAATATGGAGCCTCAGATATTTATAACCCAGGAAACATATTATTTTTGGAAAACACATCACATAGAACCTAGGATCCGGTCAATATAAGCCTCCTGGAAATGGGGACCCTAAGAACGTAGAGTTCTTTAAACTTTGGACGTTGAGAAGTACCCTGGAACACAGGGCTACTGTTGCTTAGATCCTTTGCAATTTTAGGCTGTGGAAAAACAGATCCATAGGACCACAGAACTCTTGGAATTTAGTTTCTGTGAACTTTCATTCTTGAAACGTTAGGACCCTAAGAACATAGAATCCTCACAACATAGAACTCTTGGAACTTAAAACGTAAACAGGAATTATAGGACTCCTGGAACCAGGTACATAATATTAAAACATGGAAAAACAAGACTCAAACAGAAGAAAGGAAATGTGTAAATGCAAAGTTCACAAGCCCTTTCAAAGTTTTAACAGCTTGCTACATATTGAGTTTAATCTATCTTCTCAGTATGAGACGTTTCTGCCAAACTCTTACCATCTGGTCTGCAAATTAAATAAATGTGGCGTAACATGACAAGATATCAATATTACATAAGGTAATGCTTCTCTTGATTATCAAAAAAAATGCTTTGTTGTACTTCACTTGCACTGTTTTAGTATGGCAGCATCCGATTCCTATCAGCTTTGCGTTACTAGCTTCAGCACACAAAAAACACACGGCGGTTCTTAAGAAGATAAATGACCAAAAGGGAAAACTTTAAACAGACTTTAGAGCACTATGAAGCACTACCATGAGAATTTGTCGGATGACCGACAATGATGAATGAAGATCATATGTAGTGGAAGGCAGAAGGCATGTGGAACGTTTTCACCGCTGAGTAAAAACTCATCATATATCTGTTCAGAATGTAACCTGCTGTATGGCACATTATTCATTACAATTCATGCTTTGCAGTGAAACAGTGAACATCCCCGATAAAACATCTCTCTGGCTTGGGAAGGCAAATATGAAGGCAGCTTGCCAATATGTGACCGTGTGAACAGGTTGGATGGCCTCTTCAAAACAGCCAGTAATCTCTCTTTTCCTGATAAATATCTAGATACAGCCTCCAGCTAGCTTTCCTTTAGCTTAAAATAAATATATATTTAAAAAAATACCATATATTTACTCAGGATTGGTACTGAAGCACTATTAAATAAAATAAAAATGATAAAAAGTCAACATGATAAAAATACAAATTGCACTGGAATAAGGAAATTAATAATTCCCAACCTTTTTGGCTTTGAAAAGAAAAAAAAAAAAACAATGGCTGGGGAAGCTTTTTTTTAAAAAAAAATCTCTAAATGTATCCTTTGCAGCTAAGACACATTTTCTTCATACAAGTCTTCCGCATGGATTCATTTTTGAAATTGTCAAAGGGATACACCAACATTTTGGAAATTAGCTTATTCTATGTTGATCCCAGAGTTTGATAAGAGTGCATATTCCTTTCTCTTCTCTGTGCACCTGAAAAGCCAGTCGAATCTAGTCTTGCTAGAAGTTTCTAGCAGTTACTAGAAGTTTACATCTACACCTAGGCAAGGTGATAAAATAAAACTTCCTAATAACTCCAAGATATTCTTCTTTTCAGCGCTGTGATGGACTGGTGATCTCTCCAGGGTGTAGCAATGGCATTTGCTCAAAAAGAGCTGGGATTTGCTCCAGCAGATCCCTGTGGCCCTGCATTGGAATAAGGAGGATAATGGATAGATGGATAATCTTATTTACATCTTGTGGCTTTTACATTTACATTGTATATAAATAACTATGGAAAATGAGATTAAACAATCGTATAAACAGGACTATATATGAAGCAAATGTATTGACAGTGTTCGCCTGCAGGTAACGTGCAATCTGAGTTTGAGAAGTCAACGACATCCTTCATCTAAATCTTCAGATTTAGTTCAGATTTTGTTTTGGTGGCATTTAACCAACGCAAATGTACGTTTAACAAATCAATCAAACTTTAATTATATAGCACTTTTCATATAATAAAATGCAGCACAAAGTGCTTAACACTAAAAACAAAGTCAATCCACCCATCCCCTTCCCCATTAACCCTAATCCCTATCAATAATTAAACATAATCAAAAATTAAAAGAAATAACAATATGGAAAACACTGCTGGGGACTGAAGAAGCAGTAAGGGAACACTATCACACTACCACAGGGAGCTTTCTGCATCGGGAGGTAGCTGGTGCATCCAGGGGTCAGGCTGGTTGGCGGGGAGCCACAACCCACCCCCAGGCAGGGTGGACCTCACCACAACCCAGGGAGGAGTGGACCTTCACCACAGCAACTGCAGTCAACAGCTGTCCCAGTGAAGAGGATTCCCACTGAGGAAACACTCGAGTTAAAAACTCAAACTTGTGAAAAATAATAAAAGATAAAAATAATAACTTTAAAATGTAATAGGAATAGAGAAATAAGTAAATATATAAGATATCTGCAATGAAAAACAGTAAAATGTGTTTAAAAAAAAACAGAATTAAAACAAAAGGGGACATTATTTACAAGCCAGATTAAAAAGGTAGATCTTGAGCCTGCTTTTAATAACATTAACATTCTCTGCAGCCCTCAGGTTCTCCAGTAGGCTGTTCCATAAACATGGGGTGTAGTATTGGCAAGCAGCCTCACCGTGGCTTTTTGTATGAACAATAGGACTTTTAAGAAGGCCACTACTAGAGGACCTGAGGATCCACAAGATAAAAGCAAATTAGTAAGAGAAGAAGGCACCAGACCAGTGAGACTTTTAAAAACCATAAGAAGTACTTTAAAATCAATCCTGAAACACACGTTAGCACAAGCTGCCTTCTCTTGGCTAAGTTTCATTCTTTGACCCTTCCAGACCAACCCACAGCCAATCACAGTGCTCTGTTTATACAGTTAACAGCACAACAAAATGTATTCTCTTTAAATTATGAATGGGTCTTGCCATCCCATTAACTTTATTATCATACCATAGTGTTTGTAAGTTTAAAGTCAAGAGTGGTGCAGGGCATGTATGGGAGCGGGAAGACGGTGGCGAGGTGTGCCGTAGGTGTGCTGTAGGTGTGACAGAGAAGTTCAAGGTGGAGGTGGGACTGCATCAGGTATCGGTCATGACCCTATTCTTTTTTGCTATGGTGATGGACAGACTGGCAGATGAAATGAGACAGGAATCTCCATGGACTACAATGTTTGCAGATGACATTGTGATCTGCAGTGACAGCAGGTGGAAGGACATCTAGAGAGTTGAAGGTATGCGCTGGAAAGAAGAGGTATAACGGCTAGGCGCAGCAAGACAGAGTACATGTGCGTGAAGGTCTACAAGACAGTGGTGAGACCAGCAATCTTATATGATTTGAAGACAGTGACACTGAGGAAGGGACAGGAGGCAGAGCTGGAGGTAGCAGAAATGGAAATGTAGAGGTTCTCTTTGGGAATGACGAGGATGGATAGAATCAGGAATGAGTTCATTAGAGGGATAGCACATGTTATATGTTTTGAAGATAAAGTCTGATAGGCCAGATTGACATGGCTTGGACATGTACAGTGGAAGGGTAGTGAGTTTGTTGGAAAATGGACGCTAAGGTGGGAACGGCAAGGAGGGAGGCCTAGAGGAAAACTAAAGAGAAGGTTTATGGATGTAGTGAAAGAGGACATGAGGTGGGTTGGTGTGAGAGAAGGGGACGAGGAGGATAGTGTTAGATGGAGACGGATGACTGGCCATGGTGACCTCTAAATGGGGGCAGCCGAAAGGAAAAGATGAAGAAGAGCTTGTGAATTCAGAATTTTTAGCGTTGTTTCACAAGGGAGCAAATTTCTAAGAACTGCTTTGCCTTAAATGGCCAACGTAATATGATGGTGTGGCTTTGATTCTTTGCTCACCAACTAAAACCTAAGGAAGGAATGAAGAAGTCTTTTGGAACTTGAGGAGAAGAGATGGGGTAACTTTTGAAAGGGCAAACATTCAGTCATCCCTCAGACATTAGGCCTCCACTGACCGAGACGCCAAAAGCAACATTACTCCCTTTTGAATAAGGGGAGAACCAGCACTTCTCCAGCTAAACATTTAAAACCAAAGTTTTGGTGAAGAAAGTCAAAATGATAATATTTTCAAACTGCCCCAGCAAGGAACTGTGCAGCATGTTTTATAGCTATGGAATTACATTTAATTTGTTCTAGTGGGTACCAATAAAACGGCCTATAGTATCATTACCTGCCAACCTTTCTCTAGCAATTAAAAATAACTTCCTGGCTCAAATTTATTGAGCCAGGCAGCTGAATGGATTTTTCTTTTTTATGTGCCTGTGTGACATTCATGGTGCTACAAGGTCGAATAGTGCTGACTTAAGGTGATCCCCTGACTTTACCTCTAGCACCACCATGAGGCTCTCTACAAACTGAAGTAAGCATCTTTGCAGTGGTGAAAAGAAACTTTACTCAATTCATAACAATAGTCACAATACAGTGATTCAGCTGCAGCCTCAAAGAATTCTTACTGTTTATAATTTACCTCCACGATATTTTATTGCAAGGCTCATTCATTTCAAGTAAATTTCGAAATGTGGCAATATTGTTAAGACATAAAAAGATATAAAAACGTATTCCACACCTTGGTTCAAAGCACCACAGAGCATACAGGCCCCCACAGAGGTTATTTTCAGCATGCTCCTAGTCTTGTTAGCCGTGAAGACCCCCTGCTGATTGTGCTGTTTATTTCACAAGGCAGGCGAGTCCGTGAGAGTCCACCACCCTTTTTACAGCTCGAACCTCTGTTGCAGGAAGCATCACCTGCAGAGCACAGCTGTGAAGATCGCTGGTTGGAGGCCAGCAAGTGTTTTGAATCCTCTGCCGATACTACAAACGGTTGAACTGATGTTACGAAATGTCTGATCGTTTTTCTTTTCTTTTCCTTTTTTGCGCAGTGGCGTATTATTTGTAGAACCTCGCGGTGGGTTCACATGCTTTGGTGTTGTGACTGGAGGTCTGATGAGGGGACACTCAAAAGTTCTTTAAAAAAGGGGTAGTTTGTCTTCCATCTATCTTCAGCTTATTGAGGAACATAGACATAGATGTAATTATTGGTGACATGAACATGTTTACATGCTTTCTTGCTTTTGGAAGAATTAAACATGTTTAAACGTTTTTAAATAAACTGCCTCTCAACTAGTTTAAATGATCTCAGAAAGATGTTGAGCATTTCAATGGGATAAGACATCACAACTTTCGATACTTCCCATCAGCTTTTTTTTTAGATCTCCATTTATGTTATTTTCCATGACTGTCATGCCCACGAGGTATTAGAGCTATGAAACCAAACTTGGAAATCAAGCATCTTGTGGGAGCCTCCAGTGACTCAAGTCAGTGTGTCTCAATAAAGACCTCAGACATCCCAACACAGCTGCATGTCTAAGTCATTCAGCATGAGACAAACTAAAGTGAGACAAACATGTTGATCATCTGTGGAATTTGGGATTAGAGTGACACACAGGAACTTTTGCCATATTGTTATTATTCTTTTGAGCTTGTTGGAGGTTACGTTTCTATTGCAGCACCATCTGAGATTTACTTATGTTCTGTACTTTGCTCCATCACTCTCTTGTTTTCTCTTTTGTAAATACTTTTTTGAATCTTTTTGTAGCATCTACCATGGGTGTCCTCTGTAGCTCTGAGAGCTAGTGTCATTGTTGTTGATGTGTAACATAGCACCGTGAAGGTATACACAGCTGTGACCAGAAACAACTAGGACAGGAGTCAAGACTTCCTCACATTTGGCCGACTGCAGGCACAGGAGACCACGAGAGCAAGAAAACGCTCCCTAAAATTAATCAAATTTTCCTTCATAAAAACAAACTAATTTGAGTCTCTACAGATGGCTTGAGTACAAAAAAATGGAAGGGAATTCTATTTTATTAATATGCACAAAGTGTCCTTTGGTCCACTTACAGTTACAGAAAACTGCAGAACCAACACCAAGAATAGATTCTTTGGCAACATCAACGACTGCATTTATTAAGAACAACCAACATCATCTGTCACGAGTCATACAACTTCAAACATGAAAAGAAGGTTCAATACCTATTTTAGACCGTTTGATATTCCATGAAGGTTTTAATTAACTCTGGTAAGGAGGTAATTGCATTTGCTTGTCTTTTTATTCCTGTTTACTCATAAAGGCATGGCTGAGGAAGAGGCGGGAATAGGTGCTGGACTGGCAGCAGTCCTGACTTGTCCTAAAGAGAAAACATGTGAATAACTTTGATAAATAAATAAATAAATAAACAAAGCAATATACATCCATTTCACATATTGTACACTTGCATTCATCTATACATACCTGAGAACAAAAAAGAAAAAAAGAAAAAGCACCATGTATACCTGCCTGCTCCGGTTCCTAAACAGAAACAAAACTTAAGCTTGGAACAGTGAACCCCAGAATATCCATCCACAGCCATCGGTGTGTTACAATCATCACATCATCAGCTAGAAACACATTTAGACATTTAGATGTTAGTAGTAAGTAAAAATTCACACAAAAATGATGATGGCACTGGCCTCTCCTACAGGTGAATTGTACAAAAGGGGAGGGGCTATGGGAGCCTAAAGAATTAAGGTCCCTAGAAGAAGAAACAGGAAGGAGGGCTTATAACTTAAAGTGAAACGCAATGATTTTTTAGAGATCCATTTAGGTATGTTAACAGATGTTGTGTAATTATGAACCAAGGTTCAAGTTATCCAGGTTACATTGCTGATAAATAAAATCAGAGTAACTGTCACTGCTATTCCCTGATTCTTTTTATACCTTTTGAGATCTAACCTTTATTTAAAAAAAAAAACAACTACTTTTTATATTGGCACTGAATCCACTGATCAAACTCAGTCCAAAAGCCAATAAATAAATAAATAATCGCCCACTCAGGACAAACCCTATGATTTCTTAAAAGTCAAAGAGTTTGATTTCAAAACTGTGGTAACAGTGTTGAACATTATGAGCAAATGTTAAATAATGACATCACTTTGACATTTATGTGGGTGATAGTCTGTGGAGGCTGGATGTGTGGGCCTGGACAATCAGTGCTTTCCTGGGGTGGGAGTGGGAAAAAAAATGCTTAATAGGGTCAACATAGTGCTGTATCACCATGTCCTTGTGGAGCAGAGTTGAGGAAAATCCTCTCCAGTTTCTCCTCCAGGCCACAGCAGCTGTCGGAAACGTGAACCCACAACAGCTCTCCGTGACTCAGCTCCCAATGGGGACTATGAGTGTAAGTGAGTGGAGGAAAAGTGCCTGGTGTTCTGGGAAAGAGAGGAAAAAATATCTCATCGTACAGATGTGAACAAATTTGTTGGTTCCCTTTCGGTTCTAGGAAACAATGTTCAATTCTTCCTGAAAATGACTGAATAAAAAGCAAGTGTCTCACAAATACCTACATGCCTTTGGTAATGTGCTATAAACCAAGAAGAGATTTATGGTCAGTTTTATGAGGAAATTCCAAAATGGCCTGAACAGATTTGATACCTTTGAAAACGAGGAAGAAGCAATGCACTATAGTCGTGCTAGAAATTGTTTTATGTTAATTAGTATGACCTGCTCTTGTGATGGATTGATGATTTGTCCAGGGTGTATCCCCCGTCTTTTGCCTGAATGCAACTGAGACAGGCTCCAACAGCCCGTGTCCCTGGAAAGAAAGAATGGAAAGTGAAAGGACGGATGGACGGATGGATGGATGTCTGGAATTAGGGCCTTGATTCTGTGCAGAGCACAATGAAGTCTCAATACTACCAAAAGCACCCCTTTATTGGTTTTCCGCCCAAAAATCTCAGGGTCAGTCACTGGTCAACTGTCTTCCACATGGATCCTTCAAACAGGATTAAAGACAAACACTCAAAACTGAAAGCAACCAAAAAAATGGCTGTCCAAAAAGTGGAGAAGGAACCTAACAAACGTGAGACAGCTGCTGAGTGGAACAGCGTGCTTGCTGCCAGATGCAGAAATCGCACTGAGAGCCACAAAGATCATTGGTTGGCAGGTATTTCTGCAAAAGGTTGTGCAACAAGGTTTCTGGTTAAGTGTACCATCATTCCTGTCCATTCCATTTCCATTTATTTTATTGTGCAACATTTAGCTGAATCAAAAATCAAAAGCATGTCTGAATCTCGTTAAATATGGAATAAATAACGATGATGCCAGTAACTTTAATTGGTTGCAAGTTATTGTAGAGTGTTGTGAGTTACTTTCTTGTGTGCTGCAGCTTTCTACAGAGGACAGATGGTGTAGACCCTGGACCCGTCCATCGCACGGCCTCAGTTTCAAATGTAGAGTTACAATGTGGGACTGCGTCAATATGCTTTTGGTTAAAAAGTTGGTTCAAATTTCTCTGATGGCAGCAAACATGTATGGGAAAATAAATGTATCAATGGCGACTCCATACTGTAGACTGTGCTTGCACAATTGCACAATGCAAAAATTGATGTATATTAACAAATTAAAAGGAAGCAGGTGAGACAAAACATGAACCAGAGTTCCTACTGCCAGTGAAGCTCATTTAAAGCTGTTCGAAGTTCAGTCAATGAGACGAGAAAAGCAGAATACCCGGAGTAAACCTACATTGCCACATGCAGCACTCACAAAACATCCACACAGAAAAAAGATTTGAACTAGGAGCTTCCAACCTTCACTGCCAAACAAGTCCCTGTATTGGAACCCGGTAACCTGTTTAAACTGGAGTTTGTGCTATACTGTATATGAATTTTGACGTTGCAGCAGATGTTGATGATATACAGGTGGCTATCAAACGCATACAAAATGACAAAGTGTTCTGCAAACATAAATGGGATGGGTGGAAGGTTTCTGCAGGTGGTTTTAACGTTGAAGCTCCGGGAAGGAAGTTCAGGTTCCAGTAACCTGAACAGGACAGTCAGCACCTGTGTCCCGGCTGGACTGGTATGAGCTGGGTGAGGAGTTGATTCTAGTCTTGGAGAGGCCGATGCCTGCAGAGGGTCTCTGCAGCTACATGGAGAATCGAGGTTTCCTGGAGCTGCTGCATCCACATTAAGACAATTAGAGATTTCAAATTGACCCTAAAGAGCAAGTTACAGGTGACAGGTGATACAGGTGATACAGGTGACCCAATACCTGACAATGTAAATCATTATCTTCTCGCGTTTTTTGCCTAATTTAGTTTCTACATTTTACTCATAGATAAACGTACCTATTACACATTTTCTGAAGAGACTAAACTGCCAAACCTCACTTTGACAAAAAGAAAAAAAAAAACCCCAATGAGTGTATTTTTAGCTTAACCAAAAGAACAAGCTCTTCTACCGACTGAAAAGACATTTTCTTCTTCTTCTTGACCAGCTGTGGTTCAGCTGGTACCCGTTTGATGTGCTCTGTTAATAGTCAGTTATTGTTTTGAGCTTAGATGATATTGTGACTATACCAACCCAGAATGGGTTTTCTCAGGATTTAAACTTTACTTGCTCAAAGACACCGGTTGAGGAGCCCAGACATCTGGAAGGACTTTGGAATGAACAACGGCTTGTTCTTCTTGAACTAATCCCTTTGTGATGGTGCGCTCTGGCTGGAGGGCACACTCATACCAGATCATAGGGATTACTGATCTCCAGTCACATGAGAAGGTATTGAGATTACCCACAAACAGCTAAAAGATATGTCTGAGGAGGAGGAGGAAAGGGCTTCTCAGCCAGAGCTAGAGTGAAAAAGATAGATGACACTAAACTGAAGGTCAGGAAGTCACTAAAACAAGGATTACTTCTATCACAAAACCTACAGTAAATTCAACACCAGTACGTTTTAATGGAAGAAATGGAAGTTGGATTGTAGTAGATATCACTGAATCCCAAAATCACGACAACTTATCTACCACAAATCAGTTATGCTTCATTTCATGTCTATGCGTTTGAGTTAATCAGTTTATAAGTAAAGTGTGCTCATATAAAGCTTCTGTTCCCATCCTCCCATTGGAATTTATGCATCGTGCCATTTCTAAAAGACCAAGGAGACAGTCCTAATTTCATCCAGTACGCAGCCGGTGAGATGAAAGTAGAGACGTAGGAGTCGTCCTGCGCATCTTTCACCAGTCCTTCGGAGGCACTTTAAAGCTTCACACTGAAGTCGTTGTCGAATGTCTTGCAAGAACATGTTCGTTTAAAGTCATAGAACATAAAGTATGTGGTATCTCGGTCCGCTGACTTGGTGTTTCCATGATGACCTGTAAAACTGTCACCATGATGAACGCCAGCTTTGAAATAAGTATGGCAGTGTATCATTTTCTCAGATAAAGCATCTAAAATTATAACATGAATCATTAGGTTCCTTGTCTGTTTGGTCTCTGAACAGGGGATGAAATGACTAATATTTTCCACAGACTTTAAATAAGGAATAGTTTGTGGGGCAGGGGATGGGGGATGAGGGGGGCACCATGCTGAAGGTGTTTTGAAGCCTGATGGTCTTCATCTGTGTGGGACGGACATTCCAAGTGGATGATTGTGGTTTTATAATCCTGCTCATATCGTGATGGATTTCACAGGCGATCACTGTCTGCTGTTGACTGCTCTGCTGAATTTCCTCTCTATTACCCAAACTTATATCCTCAACCAGTTACGTGCAATTGGTTCCTTTTGTATTTAAAAGATAGTCAGAAAGATAGAAAACCTTATGAACATACATGTTCATTCCATAGTGAACAATATTTTTTGTTTAATAGACTAAAATTATGACTGAACCACTGCTATCTGGGGGAAATGTTTAGAAATACTTATTGGTTACTTAAATTCAGTTTTGTTTGGAGACAAAGAAAACGAGCTTGATTTATGATGCTTTTTGCTTTTCTTGTGAGAACATAAATTGAAAACTATCATCAAAACATAGGATAATAATGTTGCAATTCATCCTAACTGCTGCAGCTGGAGCCAGATCTCTTTAAAGACATATTAATCACGAATTTTAAATGGATCATTAAACCTTCATGTGACAAACAAAACTCTCTTCTTATCGTATTTCCATTTGCCAAGATTATTCAGTTAAGAGGAGCACAGATGAAGAACTTTGAGCTAAAATTACTTTTAGTTACCGGAATACCTGGATTGATACCAGCCAACTTTATAAATGATTCCCTGCTGTTAATGTTAAACTGAAAAAAATGCATGTTTTAGTTTTGTTAATATTGTGGAAGAAATGAAAACAAAACCTATGAGTGTGGCCTGGTGTTTCTTCTAACGCCATAACAGTCTTGGAAAATCTCCAGCTGAGAGTTTTTTGAGCAAAAAGATGCATTTTTACGACAGTTTATTTCAACGCTAATCAATTTTTTAATGCCTTTTTCTGAACCAGCACAGAATATAATTGTCTGATCGTTGTGCGATTGCGTGAGCTCGTGGCTGCGTTTGAATTAATCATGATGGGAAAGTTTTGATGTCTGAAGGAGTTTATAATTTTGGGTCTCATCATCGGCCCAAGATGTCAGGTTACTGGTGATGAAGAGGCTGTTTTGGCGGTTAGGCAGTTTTAGTTTTTACCTCAAATGGCAAAACGTATCAGCCACATTTGAAACTCTACAGTTGGACTGTGGAAACACGTTACCATTACCATTGATTTGTTGGTTTGACTCAGCTTTAACTTTTATAATAAAGAAAAATATATGAAAGTAAAATGATCTTATTTAATTCAATTTATAACTCAAGCCACAATGTGTAATATCAGTTCAACATTAGGATCTACGTCAAAATAAATGGGGGGCGGCATTGAAGTAAAACGCATTAAAGCTTTTAACTGCTAGATGATGTCACTGGCTCCACTCTTGTTCATGAATGAATGATTGAATAAATGAATGAATGAATGAATGAATGAATGAATGAATGAATGAATGAATGAATGAATGAATGAATGAATGAACACTACTAGCATAATCAGAGGCCCTGCTTGCCAACTAGGTTATGAGGCAAATGCTTGGGATCAACTTTTATTTGTACAATTTGTGATTCAAAGGAGACTTTGCAATGACAGTGGCAACAGCAACAAAAAATTGAGGGGCGCAAAAATGTTCTTATAAACCAATGAGGGGCCCACCAGTAAAAGTTTGGGGACCACTGCCTTAGGTTGTGAGTGCTTTGGCCTGGAAATTCATAACTCTGACCATCCTCCAGGTTATTATTGTGCTGCCTGATCATAACAGGCAGCACATTGGTAAATGCACAGCGGCCTCTTCCATTCATCATTCATACACAGAGCCTAACCTCACCTATCTATGAGAGCACACTGCTCCTCATGTGTTATCCATTACCCAATGCTGCTTGTACTATTTCAGTGATGTGACTGAACCTCCAGCCAGGGTCTAGCAGATGTGTTTGGTTTAGTTTTCTTCTTTCCCATCACCCTGTGAAGGTTTACTGTGCACAAAAAAAAAAAAAAAAAAAATGTAAAAATGGCTAGGATCGGAAAGAGTGTAATGATGGTACAGCACTAGTCTTCCCATCTGGCTTCACTTAGACTGACGCATGGTTAGGTAACATTCAGTGCTAGACTGATGAGGGAAGCTGACAATGGGCTTCTGCATGGTACAAGTTTGGTTCAAGGTAAATCTCATGTCAACCCACTATTTATATAATTTTACAAAACCCAGTTTACAGTGTGCTCCAGGAAGATGATTTCATGCTCCTGCTTTAGATTAAAACATTGTGTTGTTTTTTAGCAAACCATCATTTACTAGACAAAATCAACACCATAATTTAAAAGTGCAGTTTTAGCAGACCATCAGCAGCATCGATGTTCTCTTAACCTGAGATGAGAAGGAATGGTTGACAGAAGCTGAGAAATAATCTAATCTAAACCAAATTCCTGTCATCATGACCATCGTCTTGTCTGGAGGATAAACCAATCTGATGCAAATCTGTCCAATATCAGTCAAAAACTGTGAAGAAGAGTTTTTTTGCTTTTTAGTGTCATCCTCCCCCGCCACCACAATCAGCATCGCCAGACTTCTGATCACCAGTCCTGAAACTACGACTCTCATCACCTTCACCTGGTCTCATGCCTTTTTATACCCTGCAGTCCCCAGTTCTTTGTGTAGAATTGGTTAGTTCACATGTCTTATGAGCATCAGTCTACACTGACTTATTGTCGATGCATGTGTCTTTACACGCTGGTCTTTGGATTAAATCCTACTTTAGTTACTCTGCGCTTGTGTCCAGCTGCTGTTTTAAGATCCTGACAGTCAGCCATGTCTTTACACCTTTGTTTATAGCAGCTAGTTTGTAATGGTTGGCGCTGGAGCCCTCGCTCTCCTGTGGGCTCTGCCTTTTTAGAGACTGGCCATACAGCTTAGCACTTCACTGTAAACATAAATATGGGCACAGATTACAGTCAAACCCTTTAAACATGCAATATGAAATGTGAGCGAGCACATAATACTCACAAAGTTAACCCTAGGATACACTACCGCCAACCAAATGGAAATAATACTTGACTGATGATTTTATGAAAGAATTAACATTTCCCTTGCTTGTTTTTTTTATTTACAAACATTTTGTAAGAATCTCTCCTTATGACGCATTCCTGCTGCAACTCATGCAAATATTACTTATATTGTGTTGGAAGTCTGATCATTCACACATTGTCCATCAGACATTGGAAATACCATCTAAAGACACATTAAAGACACCATGCAAACATCTGTGTGAGAACCTCTGTGAGAACTTTTTTTTTCACCACTGAGTTCCCTGTGGTGTTCTGCCAGTAACTCATCGGCATCCTCTGGCTCCATGCCATACCTTTTGGGCTTGTAATGCCAAGTTTATGATGATGGGCACTGAGGCACTGATGGAGGAGCGGTGCTGCCTCCAAGCGACTGGCAAAGTTTAGTCAGCTTTTGGATGTAATGAGGGAGACTAGTCACACACAAAGTCTTGACTCTTGCCCAGTCTTCCAGCTTTCATGACCATAACTGCTGCCTACAAAACCTTACTGGATCACTAAATACTTTTCTGTGATTTTAAGGGGGCAACATAGTATGTAAAAGAAAGACAAGACACTGAAATATAGTTGTCATCTTGAGAAATGAACCCCTCAGTAAAATTCTTTAATCTACTGTACTGCCAATAGCTCCTTTTCTCATCATTGTTTACATCCAACTCCAGAAATTCAATTTTGTTTATTAAGTTACATCCAGTCCTGCAGCCATCTATTCATCTTTTCCACCATATTCAAGGTCACAGGAGATTGACGGAGCCTCCGTGCTGCCATCAGCTCAGAAGTTGGGTACATCCTTGGACAAGTCGCCAGTCCATCACAGAGCTACTGAAAGACCGACACCTGGGAAATAATACAAATTGCGTGATTTCACAAATACAGTGCCAGAAAGTGATTGTAATTTTGACTTGGCATGTCAAATATGATAAAAGCACAGGTGTGTAGAAGGTCCACTGCCCCTCCACTAGACTTTGGGGCAGTTTCCACTACCGTGCATACTAAGCAGTGTCCATAGATGCAAAAAGAGGTCCGCTCACTTCTGCCTATCTAGAACTGGATCGGTACTATTTCATAACAAACTATGCACAATTTAGAAGCAGAGGCAACAAACTCTCTTCCTTTTGCATCTGTTAACAGTAGTTTGTGCAACATCTGCAGTTGAATTGTGTGGTCCTATGCCAAAACGACTGCAACTGACACCTCTACGTACAGTCCCTTTCATACACCTTCTGTACACATACAAAGTTAAAATAACTTTAATGTGCCTGTAGGGATCCACACTATCACTTAAGTGGAATGACATTTTTGAACTTTGTTAGAAGCTTTGAGATAGTCTTTTATTTGTTAATAAGTTCTTACTGCCCACCCTTGCCTTTGCCCATAGTCCAAAACTGTTTTGATTTGTGTTGTTTATCGCTAACAGACATTTACACTCCTTCTTTACCATTTTATAATAGACTTAGGATTGTATTAACTCCAGAATGTTCTTTTAACAACACACTACTGACAATTAATTACATTAGTGGCACTTGATCTTTCTACTATAACCAGTCACAGCATCTCTTCAGCTGTAAAACAACCTGCGACTGTGTTTAAATTTCCACAGTGTGCTTCTTCTGTCATTAGTCACCCAGTATTTTAAGCTTCACAAGCATGTGACTCAGTGTGTTAATCCAATGTTTTTGTTGGAAAAGTCAGTGCACGTGGAAGTTTTAAATAAAAACTGAAATCCATCATGTTTTAACAGTGATGCACGTTTCAAGTTGCTTCGGCTTATCGGTAACAAAATCAGGTATTCGGAATCTTTATTTATTTCCTCTTTGATACAAATGATTAGTTTGATTCCTATGAATTTAACTTTCATTTCCAGTAGCAACAGATGCCATAAAACCAGTCATACAACCATTCAGAGATACGAAGCATGTGACGCAGGCAGAAACTAAAACCGGATTAGTATCCGACGTAGTGGAGAAGGATCAGTAGGGAATGTCTTGTCTGTTTTATAGTAAAAATGTGTTGATCCAGAAGGGTATTAGTAACTCTGCAGCCATTTGGTTGTTTTGAAACGTGACTCTAGGATGCTCCAGTATGAGTCATCGCACAATGCCCACCCCCTTTGCGATTGGTTCAGTATGTTCGGTATTGGTGGAAATGTGAGGGGTGCCAGACCCATTTCACAAGAGACATTTTTTTGAGAAGTAAATGGGTATGGCTTTTAGTATTTTTCAACAAATATTGTCTAAAATAGTAAGCTTGTTTCCATGCATATCTTTGAATGTGATTCATATGAACTCAAGGTTAATTTAATCAAAAGAAATTATATCCAGAGGCAGCTTGAGAAAGATGAAATGTGCTTTTCTTCACAATATTTAAACCGATGCTTAAAATGAAGATGATGATTTATACAACTTAAATTATTCCCCCATGAAATACTGCTGAAAAGACAGCACAGTACAAACATAGAATAATGGGAAGCTGATACTAAACACGTCACCAGCTCAAGGTTGGAAAAACTAACTAACTAAAAGATTTTAAAGACACAACAGTTTAAATGTGCTGCTCCAAATCTGTTTTGTTCGGCGCTGAGCCATACAACAACCCATCAGGTCAGCAGAAATGTTCTCACAGAGAACTTTTTCATTTCATTTACTAGGACTCTATGTCAACTGTAAAGTCTGCTTACTGTTAAACATGGTGGTCATGAAAAGTCTACTTTGGCACTTTGCACATGTTTTACACCTTTAAGTTGTTATTGATTTATTTACTCTTGGCCTGACAGTCTGCCATGCATGCTCTGCAGTCAGGCACTGTCTGCTTCAATTAAAATGGTTCAAACCATAGCTGGAACTTTTTCCACTTTTTGCTCCTCAATCACTCAAATTTTCCATCTTCTTAGTTTTGAGTTCCAACATTGGAGCAAGGACTTCTTTGTTTTTGCTCTTTATTTCAATAAAATAAAAATTAGGGAAAAACTCTTAGTCGATTCACTTGCAGTTTTACACAATAGTTGGTTTCATGATAGCCTGTAGTTTTATAACACATTTATAACTAAATGCAGAACTACCTGTTTTTTTTTTTTTGTTGTTTCTATGTATCTCATATTTTTAATGTATTGGTCTCTTCTTTCCACCCTCTTAAAATATTTCCTAAACAGATGATAATAGGTGCTCAGTTATTACCACCTTACCATGTTAAAAAAACGAGCAATAGCTATCATGAGTCACTGGAAAATGTTAATTACAAGTAATTTTTCACAATCAGTGCAGAAAAAACATGATGTAAAGCAAACTTAGGCACTTGTATTGTGTTGGGTTTTGTTCCAGTATGGCAGTTGAGATGGGGAAAAAAACTGGAAAAGATTTGTATTCCTTCAATATCGTGAACTATCACAAAAACACACATAGCAGAAACAGTTTGTCTTTATTTAAGCTGGCTTGTGGGGAAATGTTATATTCCATTTGGAAGGAGGGGTGATTAGATAAATGACTGTGATTCCTAATTTAGGATCCACGAAAACACGGAAACATGGAGCATTTCAACCTGTTTAAACCTCCGGCACTTGGACAGATGACACGGAGAGCATTCAAGTCATCTTATGAAACTTTATACAAAATATTCATGCAACACACCAAACAAACTGACAAAACTGAGGTTTAATCATGTAACAAACATTTCCAACAAAACCAAAACAATTCCAGCACGAAGTAGGTAAGAGAACATATCGTAAAAAGATAAGAATGTGCCCCCAGAAAAAAATCAGACACTAACAGACGAATACCAACCTGTTATTGATTTAAAGCTAAGACTCCACATATTTTTAGAAGATGACCCCTTTGATACAAAAGCTTAATTAACTAACTGTCAATAAAAAAGCAAACAACAATTTTCCTTTCTGCAGTCCAACTCTTGGTCTTACCTTTGATGTTTTGCCAATATACTACAAAGCTCTACTTTATTAATTCAATTCCAAGTCTGTCTGACAAATCAAAGTAATTTCTGACCTCTGATATGGTTATTGTTTCTGGTAGAACCGTAGTCAGCCTTACCCATCGACAGGATCATACAGTATTTTTGTTGTTCTGACTGGATAAAGCCTGAAGGGACATGGCTTTGGTAACTTAGAGCTGCCAATCATCCAAATTAGTATTGAAGTTTCACAGGTATCACCTCACAGAAACACCTAGGGCTCATTTACATTTTCCACATGGGACCACACACGTAGTGCACATACTAAAGTAGTCAGCTGATACAAACAAACAATCTCAGAATGGTTTTATTTGAAAGAACTAAATACATTTAGTGGCATATATTTAAAAAAAACAACTAATACTTATATAGTTTGGTACCTGAAAAACCTAAATTCAATTCATTTCATCTTTATTCATATTGTACCAAATCATAATAACTGTCATCTCAGGGCACTTCAACATTACAATTGAACTCATTCCAGATTAGTCCAATTGATAAAAAGCCAATAAAACAACAACAATTATTGCTTTGCTACGGAAACCAAGAGATTACATCAAAATACCATTAGAAAAGATACCATTCCCCTGGGGACGATTGTGCAAACGTTCATTAGGGACCACAAAAACAGAGGAAATCAAAGCAGGTTTGGGGTGGAAGTGATAGCAAAAGGGAAAGGTTCCCTACAGACAAACCAAGGTGATTAATTTGAACTTTCTATATGTGCCAAAAGTGAATAAAAAGGACTGTTTGTACAGGTATCTCCTTCCAGTCATGGCTGCATAGTTGTAAGTCTGTGAAAATCAATTACCAAATATCTCACAAACTACTGTCAACAGATGCAAAAGAAAATAATTCCATGGCCTCTACGTCCATAGAGCTGGACTGGGACTCACATATCTTTCAAAAAAAAAATAGGTACGTGACAGAAACGGTGACCACGACTGAAGTAGTAATAGAAGACAGTAAACAATGATCGACCCTGCTGTAGCTCCACTCCCCCCTATGCTATTATTAATTACCTTTTAACTGCAAAAACATATTTAGCTGTAGTTCAAAACTGCTTCGATTCACGTTGTTAAGGTCCTTGACAAAAGTTTATACACCTTACCATCTAACAATGAACCTAAGGCTAAGTCTTAACTCCGGATGGTTCAATTAAATGTTAAGATACTCCGGAATGGACTTTGAGATCATCTCTTTTTTTTTTAAATAAGATTTTTACATGTTTCAAAAGGGATATGTATAAGTGTTTTATTTTATCAGGTGAAGATCTTTTTCTTTTTTGCATTTATATGGTTGTTGTGGAAAAAAGCATGTATTTAAATCACTGGGAGACTGCAATACCTAGAACTGAAATAATATTAAACACTTGAGAATAATTTTAAAATAAATATAATAACTAAAGGAATTTTATCTTTTGAATGCATTTGAAAGATTGATGCAGGAGTCACACAGACAGTTGCTATGGTACCACAGTTTTACAAAACAGAGCTGGGTCCTTTTTAGACAAAATAACGTGCAATTCCCAAAACAGATCTTCACAGCTGCGTAAGACAGCTAAATCCAAACGGCACAGACACAACACTGGTCTGGACTCAGTGAAACGGACTAAAAAATACATTTTCCACCACAGCGCAGTTCCATTTTCATTTTACTTTGGCAGGTAAATGCATATTTATTTTTTACATCTTTGTTGAAATCTCACTTGTTACGTTAATTCTGATAAAATATTTATTCAAATACACATTATAGTTGTGCTGAGAGATACTCATTTTACGTTAGGTATGTCACTCAAGCAGTAAACTCACAAATAAAACCTTGTTTGGAAGGGTTTAAGTCCTACAGCTTTTGTTCTAAAATGAGTACTGTCTAGATGATTAATGTAGATTATACTGTTCTAAAAATGAGAGGGACCAACACTGTATAAGAAGAACAATTTTAAAACTTCTTTGCAAAGCAACTCCTGTTTCATAGCTTTGGACATTTGTTTTTCACCACAGAGTTCGGGGCTACAATACCCACACTCAAAGACTCTCTGCCAGGAAGCAGCTCAACCTATTTGCTTTTTTGTCCTTTTTTCTTTGTTTTAAACCATAATGCTCTCGTCATTCTCCATTCCAAATGAGCCGAAGCAACACTGAACAGAGCGTGGAAGCTCATTTTAACCCGCAAGCTTTCAGTGGCCACACATAACAGAACCAGAACTTTTTCCTAATTACTTTTAACCTCCTTTTGAGGGATGACATAGGCAGGAGGGGGGGACTGAGGTTGCTGCTGAAGAAGAACTGGAGCGCTGTTATGTTTTATGTTTTTAGGGTTTGAAGAGGAAGACTGATACACATCATTGTTGCTTCAGCAAAATCAGAAATTGGAGTCTGAGATGTTCTTTTATTAAAAAATACACACCCCTGATTATCTGTGCATATGGCAAGAACAGTTGACTTTGAAATGACTTTGCAATCCGATGTTTTCAGTATTGATATTAGCGATGACCCACGCGGGCATATGAAGGGGTTAACCACAACAGCGAGTTCATACAATCTGCTGACCAAGTAGGCCAGTTTAACTGCACATAAAAATCACAGCATTTTTAAGCTCTTTGTTCATTGGCCTGCAACATTGTTTTTGTTGTCTTTCATGTGTGTCAGGAATATTTCTTTTTTACGATAACAGATGCAGATGTTTTAATTCCAAAAGCGCTCAACGACGATCTCTACACCACATGCCCAGCACCAAACTGCACACATGCAGTCACCTAGCTGGCCAACACAGGAATGCATTTGGCAGCTAACGCCACTTTCAGTCATGCATCCAATTTATTCTCCAATTTGCAACGCAGCGGGAGAGAAAATGTGACCACTCAGACAGACCTCTAAATACCATTAAATAAGGCTAGCCACCATTCAGAAGTCATTTGTGGGATACTTTAAACCTTTAAACCATTGTTCATTCTCAGTTTGAGCTTCCTACTTGTCTGTTTCTCCACATTTGAACTGGCCACAGAGGTCCAAGACTTGCTGACCAGCTGTTGTCCTGTATAGATCTTTGCTGTCTTGCCCAGTGGACTCCTCTTTTTCTAACAATTTTTACAAAATGTGCAACCCCACAAATCTGCCAGGATAGCAGTTCCTTAATGTTAATACAACCGAATCTCCTTTTACTCCCGAAAAAGAGTGCTCTATATGAGTCGGTCCCATGCCAACACCTTACCTTACTGCATAAACCAGCATCAACATACTGCTTTGGTTCAGACTCAACATGCTTTAAAGCAGTGGTTCTCAACTATTCCTGAACAAATGCCCTCTGACCTCATCGTGATCCTCTTGCCCTCCGCTTCCTTGATTACCTTACAGCCAAGTCACTTCATTAGGTAAACCAGATGTATCTAATAAAGAGGCCGCTGACTGAATATACATTACTTTGTTCTGAGTATTTAGCCGCGCAACATTATAGGAATAATTAAAGTGGGAGAATGTGCACTGAAGGACAGAGAAATCCCTGTTCCTCTGACACAGAATAAGAGGCATGACCAGTTTTTCCCCTGAGTCCTGTCTGCCCATTAACCACTACCACAAAAGTGCCACTCAGCAGCATGTGGGCCTCAGGGCAGTTGTAACTCATACTTGAGGTTTCACGGGTAAGGTGGCCATTGAGGTTACCCGACTGGACAAAGAGAACCACTCGCTGCGTTGGTGGTCCGACCCCAGTTCTTCTTCAACATTTGCACTCTCTGATCATGGACACACAGTTTGAAGTGATCACCAGTTAGGTCATGGTTAGTAAAATGGCTCCTCGCAAGAAACGGAAACTTGGATGGAAACACAGCACGTTGATTGTCATCCGATCTGACTGATCGTGCAATTATAGGTTATTCGAAAATCCCTCCAAACATTTGCACTTGTAATGTGTGACGGGGATAAAGACTTTGCACTGTCTTCGTTCCCGTGCAATCTCGTCAGCGCATCACTGCACCATCTGGTCATCATTGTTTTTCTAGCCTAAATTTCACAGGCAGGAAAATCAAACATGTATTCTTGTTATCGCTAGTGTATAGGGTTGGAGTACAAAATACTTGTGGTTACATGTTTTCACAACTTCCATGGCCAAGTTCAGGCTTGAGTCCAAGCATGAGAAGCTGATTATCAAAGTCATCAGCGCATAACATCATGCATACATCCCGAATGTGGTTAGTAGTCTGCTGGCTTGCAGTCAGCGCCTGTGTCGGGGAATGCTTCTCATTATCCTCTGGTTAAATATTACATCCTGACTCACTCTATAATTTAGCATTAGGAGGGAGCATTAGAAGGGAGCTTGTAATGCTGAAAATAGCTCACATTGGTCAACTTGTCCTAAAGTCAAGGCGAAACAGTTTGCTTTTGTACCCTGAGTTGGGGTCTGAGGAATGTCTAGTCATGACTTCTTAGCTTTACGGCGCATGGTCTTTGAAAGTTAATCGCTGGCATCAGCACAACACATGCAAAGATAATGTGTTGCTCTACACTAAGTGGGAAAAAAGTCGGTCTGAGACTTTTCTGATAGCAGTTGCAGCGTCTGGTTTGTTCTTACTGCGAAGGGCTTTGTGGTGAGCTGTTGTTTATTTCTTGTTCGAGTCGGAACTGAGGTGGAAGTATGGGATCATTGTTATTGTTTATTAGCGAGACCACACACTTAAACTCAACTTTAGCCTGCCAAATTTAATCAAACTTGGTGGAGAGGAAGTGCATGAATAAATGGAGAGCTCCAAAACTGCAACAGCTATTTCTTTTAATCAACTACCAGATTAAAGAGGATGACGTTAGAATGAGATCCTCTCATGATTACAGACTGCAGGCCACCAGGATGTTTCTATTTTACTTTTTTTGTCTTTTTTATGGAATTTCAGTGGTCAGTTATGTCAGACCTGAACATTTAGGGTGACCACTCCGAGCAGACTTGACTTTTTGGGATACAAATACAGTAGCATGCATTATCTGTTTCTACGGGGTCTTAAAGCTTTCAACTATGATTTAAAATGTAACCGAAAGGCCAAAAAGGGAATAAATAGGATTACCACAATAAATCAGCGATGCTGTGTTGTGACTGTCCTCTAGCTGTGTCACTTGCCAAAGTGTCCTTGGGCAAAACACCAAGCCAAATTGGTCACGGTCTACAAGCCATATTTACAGACTATTATTGATAGTAGATATAGTACAGTTGCTGAAATTCACCTTATTTAAACCTTCAAACCAGCAGAAATGACAGAAACTGGCCTGCAGGAAGTCCCCAGAGCATAGAGGAAAATGAACAGGATGTGGCCTCTGAACTCAGCCTCTAAAATGAAAACACAAATAAATACAGTAGTTACTCTGAGTAGATCATTAATGTTAGCTGCCATGGCTGGCATTTCTGCTCATGGGTGATGTCATTTAGCACAGGTGACAGTTTCTTTCTAGTGACCTCACTTCTGCCGTCAAGGACTTCACGGGATCATCACATTTTATATGATTCAGTCAGGGTTTTTATTAGAAAGCAATCGAATGTGGATCATAGCCGGACATTTTTATTACAAACTGTTACTATGCAACTGACTTTCATGAAAACATAAAATTACTTGGATAATATGCAGCATTTTATGAATCATATATACTCTTGTGACGAGATTTTAAGAGGAGTATGATTCATTCATCATTTGGGACTGGGCTTCAGTGTTCGGTTCAACCGCTGCCAGCTTGCCATGGCATGAATGCACAACATTGTAAAGTCTCACATTTAACGGATTCGTTAACTCGACAAGATGCTTTTGTTTTCTGGAGATTGATTTTGTAAATGGAAACTGCAGGAAAAGAAACAAAAGCATGTGTTACAACAGCTTGTTTCTGTGCCGTCTGAAGTTTAAAGTAAGTACGTAAAAGAGAAACATATAAAATGAGGTGCACAAGTTCTAGTATTATTACCTCGGCACAACTTTTAAAGATTATTGTTGATGTTCTTACGGCAGGTAAATGAATTTGTGTTTCCTTCCATTCCATCCTTCCACACGTCTGAAGGATTTCCTGGACAAAGGTGCTCAGACTTCTGTGAGCGCTCTGTAATCAAAGCAGCAGTAAAACTAAAGGTGTCTTTGTTTGCCCCGCTCTGTGTTCCTTTTAAGTGAACCACAAAACCAAACTTTCCATGGTGCCGATGTCTTAGACAGCCAGTTCTGCCACCGCCGGGCCCCACTACCTGTGAGGAAGGATCTGAAAGCCGTCTGGGCTCCGTGAGTCATAATGTCCACAGCTGAGATGCTTTCCACACGCATTCATAGATGCAGCAGTAAATCACTTTGCACATGCTTTGCAGTCGTGCTGCAGCTTGTCTATGAATAGCAACACGCCAGCGATGAGGGTTTGCCTTTTGAATACGTTTTCACCAAAGATGATTCAAAACCATACCTTGAAATTTTTACATGTTCATATGTAAAGAAACCATGCACCACTTCTTTACTTGGGGCATCATAGCAGGGCTGTGAAATGTTAATGCTTTCAAATTGCTTGTAATATGAAAAAAAATGTATGAGAATAGTTTGTTTCTTTTGTGAAGTGGCCTGAACTGGTAAAAAACAAACAAAATTTATTTAAATTTGATTGTACTGTTGGGTCTGTGTCATGACGCACGGTATTTGTTTTGGCAATATCACGGTGGGGGCAGTAGGCCAGGAAGCCGGCCAATACTGTTTAGCTCTCCAGATGAATTAAAGCAAATGACGCTGTCTCCTTTGTCTCCGTAGTAAACATTTGAAAAATGTCAGAGCGAGAGACTAATGATGGAGTGGAGAAAAATGCATCAGCAGTGGCTCAACCGGCGTCACGGCAGAATGGAGCTAAAACTTTAGTCTGTTTTTTTCATATATACCAGGACCATTTCAAAATATTGTTATATATTTGAAATCATGTGCAAACCACTAAATGTTATCACGGTGCTGATTTTGACAAATTTCTCAACATTAAACAGGACAGGATCCTAAGTTTCCTAGTATAAAAAAAATAATGTGCTTAATTTAGTTATTACCATGGTAAGCATACAAAAACTTGACCAGAAACACGTCTCCAAACTTCTCAGACTACAAAGAACATAATTACACAATAAACAACACTGACAAGTACAATGAAGTAAGATGCTGATAAGTGAAGCCATCATCTGAAATGTGTGGGTTCGAGCAAAACCAAAGTCTGCTTGATTATGAAAGTACACTACAGTGACTTTATTTGAATAAACAACTCTCACTCAGAATGTACAGGTCTACGTTTCCATAATGCTCAGTAAAACTTGGGGCCTTGAACTCCATGAAAGGAAAAGAAAAAAAAAATGCATGACAGAGTTCCCAGTGGAAAAAGCTCACTAAGTGTTGCCACATGTCCGAGTAGACACAAAGCAACCATCGTGTAACAGGAGAAATGCAGACAAGCACAGATACTTTCTGACTTGTGGTTTGCCATAAGCTTCAGAAATGAAATTACCATAAACTGTTGCTCAGGGTGATAGCCAGGATGGATATTCTGTGCTACAGCCATCATTGGAAGCAGTGAAACAGATGTCTGAAATGGTCTCAGACTTAAGAAAGTTGACATTCTGACTTGTGGGCTGTGAACTGACAAGTGAAATGCCTCAGGTGTATTCAGACATAGTGTTTGCTCCCCCCTTTAACTCATGACCATTTGTACAACCAAAGAATGTCAACGGTGCAACATGTAGCAACATTAGAAAAGCTCTAAACTTTGGCAATTGTGCTGTTTTATTCTGTTTTGTAAAGGGTAGCATTCATATATATATATATATATATATATATATATATATATATATATATATATGTGTGTAAAAATATGCATTTTTATACCTAATCTTAAACCTCTTTTTTTTTATTTTTTACACCTTGATTACTTAACCTGACTAACTGCAAGTTATAGTGAAGCAGATAAGACAAAGAACTTTTTAAAATATTTGGTGAGGCAAGCCAAGGCAAGCCTATTCATATAGCTCCAATTCAACAACAAGGTGTATAAAAGTGGTTTACGGAGACAATAAAACATCACATAAATAAAAAGCAAGCTTTAAAATGTAAACAAAAGTAGGAAAGACAGTTCTGGGATCTGATAAAAACCGGATCCAGATGACCTGAGGGGTCTGGAAGGTTCATATGCGGTCAGGAGGTCACTGATGTACTTTGGTCCTAAACCATTCAGAGCTTTGTAGACCAACATCAGAACTTTAAAGTCTGTCCTCTGACAGACGGACAGGCAGCCAGTGTAAAAACCTCAGAGCTGGACTGATGTGGTCCACTGTTTTGGTCTTAGTGAGGACTGGAGCAGCAGAGTTCTGAAGGAGCTGCAGTTGTCTGACTGATGTTTTAGGTGGACCTGTAAAGATGCTGTTACAATAATCAAGCCTACTGAAGATGAATGCACGGACTAGTTTTTCCAGGTCCTGCTGAGACATCAGATCTTTTAACCCTGATATAATTTGAGGTTATAGGAGACAGACTTTATTATTGTCTTGATGTGTTTTTCCAAATTGAGGTCTGAGTCCATCACTGCACCCAGATTTCTGGCCTGGTTGTTGGTTTTTAGATGTAAAGGTTGAAGCTCTGTGGTGACCTGTGATACTTTCTCTTTGGCTCCAAAGACAATTACCTCAGTTTTGCTTTTGTTTAGCTGGAGAAAATTGTGACACATCTAGTTATTAATCTCCTCAATGCATTTACCAAGAGCCTGTACAGGGCCTCGGTCTCCTGGTGACTTTGTAATAAATATCTATGTGTCATCCGCATAGCTGTGGTTGTTTATTTTGTTTTGTTCTTTATAATCTGTGCCAATGGGAGCACATAGATGTTAAACAGAAGAGGTCCCAGGATGAAACCTTGGGGAACTTTTACATGTGATTCCTGTCTGCTCAGATGTTAAGTTGCCTATTGACACAAAGTACTTCCTGTTTTCTCAGTATGTTTTGAACCAGTTTAGTGGATGAAATTGGATGAAATTCCCAACAACAATGACACGGTCAAAATCAACACAGATCATAGACAGCAGTTCACTGAGGTCATCAAAAAGGTCTACACAGTATTTGGGGGGCCTGTAAACATTAAGAAACCCGACTCTGGATGAGGCCTTCAGCTGTATGGCTACATAACTGAAAACTTCCAGGAGATAACTGCGTACACTGAAATGATTCATTAAATAAGGAGCAACCCTCCTCGTCTCGTGCTCACTGTGGCTTCACTGATAAAACTGTAACTAGGAGGGTCGACTCCATGAGAACAGCTGCATCGTTATTTTGGTCCAACCAACTTTCAGTTAAAAACATAAAATCTAGGCTGTGCTTAGTGATAAAATCATTAATTAAAAATGTTTTACTACCTAAAGACGTAACATTTAATAAAGCCAACGTAAGTGTTTTAGAGGTATTATTTCCCCCCTCGTGTTTGGAAGCGGTCTGTGGCACATATGGTACGTTTACTTTGATTAAAGATCTTTTAAATTTCATCTCTCTGTGTTCTGACTGGGCCACATTTCTCCTTCTGTCACCTAAAGCACAGAAATTTTAAAACCTTCTAATAAACAGGGTCCGAGCTTGTCCTGGGAAAAGACACAACAGCAATAATCATTGTAGCCCGGACCCTCCACACATCACACATCAGGCAGCGGAGACAGAACGTGATGGTGGTATGGAGGGACTAAAGGGGGTGGGGCTAGACGCTGTAACTTCAGCTGCTCTGTTGGGGGCGGAGCTCAGTGGCAAACCTTTGGCCACTCTGGTGGGGGGTTTATGGGGGATAAAAAAAGGATTGGGCCATCTGATCTGAGCCCAGCGTTGACCCACTCCATCATCTCCTCAGTGAATTTCAGGTGTGGGGAGGAGGGACAGGACCTGTCAGGGGTTTGGTGGGCTGGGGAAGGTCCTGGTCATTGGTATTGTTGAGAGGGTTAGAGGCAAAAAAGGGCCCCTCTTCTTGCCTCTGATGTCTCTCCTTTCCAAAGCTCTTCCTGGGTGGGGGCAGATGGAGTTCCTCATCAAGGTTTCCATTGGGCTTTGTTTGTTCCTCTCAATGAGATAACTCCTCGTTTATCTCAGCCTTGGCACTGAGCACTGATGGATGATGTAGAAAATAAAATATGTTGGAGGTGAACAGTTTCACCCCTGACTTGGTAAAATGGAATCCATTTGCTTTAAACAGATGCCTGCGTTCCCCAAAAATATGTAAATTGTTGATGAAATGCAGAGTGGTCAGCACATGCTGATATACTCCATTTATTCAGTGCCAACAACCTGCTGAGTCTTTCCTCTTCCACTCGGTCGGGTGGTTCAGGTCCACTGATGAATACAGCAGCATTTAGAGAGATCACTGTGTTTAATAATCCAGTACAGATACACTTCAGAAAACCTCTGATGATTGTTGTTTGGATACATAATTTGACCTTGTATGCAGGGAAATGTTTGCCACAGTTGGATATTCATCTGCAATTTTAAGAATGTTATCCATTAGATTGTTGACTATCTCCTTAGGAAAGCAGAAGACTTTAATATTCTTATCGCACATCCTTTGTGCATCATTTTTCATATATTCATCAGGTAATTAAATATTTTACACAAGACCATAGTGGAGAGAATAAGGTGTATGCACTGTTTTCAGAACCAAGATTGGACAGTGTCATGTTATTAGATGGTTACTTTAATGTTACTGATTGAAAACAAGACGACTTATTATGAGAATGTGGCTATGGTTAACATCTAGCTGTTCAATTTAGCTACTTGGTGTTTAGCAGTGTCTTAATTTAACTTCTGAGCTTTGAATAAACACCAAACAAACAGAGCACATTTTTATTTAAAGATGGCTCGTTGTGGTGTTAACTGTACGAAGTGACAGTTGTGACCAGCTTTCGGTGCCCTGGAAGGGTTTAAGGGAAAGGTTTAGCAAAGCAGCCCAAATTGAAGGCAGTTATGTCATTGGTTTCTACCTCTTGTAGCATCTGGGTCTCCAATCAGATCCCTCAGGGACCCTTCCAACAGGACTGCTAGCCAACAGGTAGCCATTATCAACTATCCGAGGCCACTAGGCTTGGTCAACATGACATAACCCGTTTAAACTCTGACAGCATTTGTTTTGGTGTCAACATCTAAAACGAGGTTATTTTGACAGATTCGATCCCAACAAATGTAAAGTAACAGCAAGCCAAGATAAAAAAGTTCACTTGTAAGAGGTTTTAGTCTCAGCGAGAGTAGTGAAGTGTCAACTACTTGGAGTGGACACACAAAGAGGGGTGACAGCCTCCAATAAAGTTATAAAAAGGTTCTTCTGGTCCAAAAACACTTTAATGTTAACAGATGAAGTCATTCTTGTTATTTTATGTCAGTGGCACCACCTAAGGTGTGGTTTATATAATACAACAGTTTCGGGATATGTCTTGGAGGAAAAAATAAGCAAGTACACCAATTTGAGAAAACTTGAGAAAATCCAGATTCTGATGGAAAATAACTGGGGCAAAGCATCTACAAACAGAGAAATGTAGGTATTTCCCTCTATGGTTTGCTTATAATCTAACTTAACAAATGGAAAAAAAAAAAAAAAACAAACCCCAAAAAACACTGTGTATAAGGCTGCTTGAAGCACATGGAGACACACTCCTACACAAACTGTTGGAAACTCTTATGAGGATCATATTAGATATACATTAGAAAACAGCGTCAAAGTTCTATTGTCAAAAATGCCTATAATATGCACACGAGGATTAGAGGCAGACTATGGAGAAGTGGAAGACTGTGAGCTTGCTTGATGAATTATGATTGGAGGAGACAACATCAGGATACACTGAGGGAAAGAGGGCCATAAGTCCAGGACAGTACTATGCTCTGGGCAATGTTCTCCTGGAAAAAGTATTCGGTCTTACAATCATGTGGATGCTGTTTTTACTCTTTCCAAGAGTCTAAAGATTCATTCAGAATATACACACCCCTTGTATTCCTTGATAGTAATTCTGAGCAGGATAATGTGCTCTGCCAAAGTGCAAAAATTGCTCAGAAATGGTCTGAAGAACACGATTGACTTTGACATGTGGACTTCAAATTCTCAAACTTCAACCATCTGTCTGCTGTGTCGGAAAAATGGTGCAAATCCATTGAGGCCAACCTCCTAAAGACTCCTCTGCTGATGCCTTGATGCCTGACACCGCAGGACACCTTCAGAGAGTCCATGCCTCTGAGCAGTTCTGACTGCCAACGCAAGGCAGATACAGAATACTCAGCAGGTGGTTTTAATGTGGTGGTTGATCATTGCACATTACAAATTCCCTCAATCAGCTGGCTATTTTTGTCTTAATGTTGTGAGAGAATAAAGGGAGTCTGGCTTGCTGCTCTGAAAAAGAAAATGGTAAAACAGCAGGAGGAAAAGTCAAGAGTAGTCGTAATTTGGGATGAGAATGTGCTTGAACAGAGGTACTCGCTTGTGCATTTTGCAGTATGGTCTTAAAAGGAATCACAGAACTGAAATAACTTGAAACACATGCTGCAGGGAGCTGTTAGTAATGGGATGCTGATAACTTCATGAATGATAACCCCTTGGTAAATGACATTGTCACTAGTTCATCAAACAAAGGCCGGTTTATAGAGCTAAATTGTGTGACAGAGACATTCTGTGTAAAATAAAATCAAGCAAACTAAAGGCGTCAAAGCTGGTTTTAGAAAGCTTCTACCTCCAGGCCTTCAGAGGTTATAATCACGTCTTAATGTCATGGTGGTATCATTGTCACTGACCTGTTTCTCTTTCTGATCACCTCTGGTCAGGTTTTGCTTTTGAATGTTTTTACAGCATAACTGGACACAGACTTTCCACACAGATCTGTCAGTGGGGGATGAGTAAAAGTCTGCCTGGGCCACATCCATCGGAGGAAGACTCCAGATATCGGTTTCTGCCAGAAGGCTAATACAGAACACATGTGCTTGAGAGGAGAAGGCCTGCGATGTGAAGAGACAGATACTGAGGCAGCTACTGCATTTAATCCTGTTTTATTAAGTCAAGATTAAACATTCTTAAAATTATTATTGCAATAAGGCAAAGCACATGTGATGCTGCAGCTTCAAATTAAACTGGTAATCATCACCACAACCCATCATTCCAGCATTAGTTTCCAATTCCCTTTTCATACAGTAGAAAGGTTAAAAAAAAAAAAAATCATATACGACGCTCCTCAAACTTATTCTATCAGCTGCTGAAAAGTGCTCAAATGTGCAATACTTCTCCAAACGGAAACCACAACTCTTCAGTTTGTCTGTGGTAGACATGTAACGTTAGCTCCGTTTCAACAGTGACATCAGCCTGAATAGCAGCTTACACCATGTTAACAACAGATGTAGCTATTAGCAAGAGTCATCAAGGCTGTAGCAATTACAGATGAATTATGGAACTGCAGACGCAACTGTGATTTCATTTTTTTCCTTCCACTGTTTATACATAAGTGAGCAATGATAATCCTCTGGCACTGGCAGAGACATGTGCCCTGGCTGCAGCTGACAGTCTAAGTTACAGCATGGTTGCTCTTTGCTATGAGAATGGTGGTCAATGTCAGGCCGGGCGCAGTCGGATCTACGTTTCCCCGTATTTTTGAGCCCAACTTATTACCTGGGACAAAAATATTTGGGAATTGGTCCTGTACCGAGTTGCAGACATTTGATTGCTCGCATGTCAAACCCTCAGGAACAACTCTTCAAAAGTTCACAGCTGCAGTTTGTGTGACAACAGCTTGAGCAAAGAATCGGAAATGAACATCTTAGATTAAAATGAGGGATAACGCCATCGTGGATGATTTTCACAATTGTTTGATTTATTTTGCTGCAGCTGTTTAAACATCAGAATATTCATATATTTCTATAAAAATATTAAAGGCTTAAAGATCGTTTTATCTCAGAATCTTTATCAAACTGTTTGTAACGTAAAATATTTTTATGATGATATCACAAAAATGATATTTTACATTACAAACAGTTTGATAGCTTTGAGGAGCAACAGCCTACAGGGTTTCTGGGAGACCAGAATGATGCTGTGGTAAATTAGTTCCTCTATGGGCCACCACCTTATCGTGGTGGAACGGTTTGCACGTTCCAGTGAATCTAGGATCTCAGTTGTCTGAGGTTTTGTTCCCCTGGTAGGGTCACCCAAGACAAACAGGTCTCAAAAGACCTCATATGGAAGATAATAACAAGGATCACTGTTAGCCCATGCCCAGACACAGGTCATAATCTCTGATCTCTGATTTTGTCAGCGCTGACAATCCTGTTTTTGTTCCTGTGGTTGTTCCAGATGCACCCCATCTTCTCTCAGTTCCTGAGGTGGTCCCCCATGTCCCCCATCTTCTCTCAGTTCCTGAGGTGGTCCTGGGTGCACCCCATCTTGTCTCAGTTCCTGAGGTGGTCCCCGATGTCCCCCATCTTGTCTTTGTTCACCTTCCTTCATAGACACATAACCTCACATGGAGCATACGCTCACAGGCTCCTGCCCTGGACTCCAGTTCCAGTTCCAGATCCTGAACCTGACTCTGCTCTAGAGCCAGACTTTGACGTTGCTCCTTCTCCTGCTCCTGTTTCTGGCCCTGCACGTACTCCTGTTTGACTCTGGCCCTGCAGCTGCTCCTGTTTCTGACTCTGCTCTGGCTTCCAGGACTAAACCTCCCGCTCCTGACATGGCCACGGGCTCATCAGCTTCAGCTTTGGCCTCCATCCCTGATCTTGCTGTCATTTCGGCCTTTGGTGTTCCTGCTCCCGTCTTGTTTCTGCCCGGTATCGGGGGGCTGGCCTTTTAGCCTGGTGTCGGGGCTGGCCTCCTGATCTCTGTGTGTGTGCCAGTCAGCCCTCGTAGGCCCGTATTGTATTGTGAGGGTCTGTTGGAAACACCTGGCAAAGTCCTCTCCCAGCGAGAGCTTCAACTCCCATCTCCAAGCAGAGCCTAAACCATATCCCAGGGGAGGCAGGAGACATTGAATCTGGGTGGACAATATTCCACACTTCCATTGTTGAGGCAGCTGACTGGAGCTGTGGCTGTAAGGTTGTCGTTGCCTGTCATGGCAGTAATCCCCAAATGCGCTGGTGGACACCAGAGGTTAGGGATGCCGTCAAGCTGGAGAAGGAGTCCTATAGGGCCTTCTGGGCCTGTGGGACTCCAGAGGCAGCTGATAGGTATGGGCAGGCCAAGCGGAACGTGGGGTTTGGTGGTGGCTGAGGCAAAAGTCTTCTAGGTGCAGCCGAGGAGCGAAGGTGGTCTGGTTTGGTAGCCTCAGAAGTGGGTCTCTGCTTTTTGCAGATGATGTGGTTCTGTTTGCTTCATCAGGCCAAGATCTTTGTAACCACATGTGTAGTGGGAATGTCTTGGCCTCCCCTCAGATGAGCTGGACGAAGTGGCCGTAGAGAGAGAAGTCTGGCCTTCCCTGCTTAGGGAAATGCCGCCACGACCCTACCTCGGATAAAGTGGAAGAAGATGGATAGATAGATGGATGTGCCAAACTGTGCTGCAACCTGCCTTAGCAAAATAACCTGGAGCAACTATCATCACCCTTAATTAAAGACGTGCTACCAGAGGAGGCCAGCTGGACTATTGCTTCCTCATCAGCTTCTACCTCTGACTAAAATAAACAGCAAACCATTTACTTTAACATTTTGCTTCTTTTACCGTTAATGATTTTTGAAAGCAGTGGGTGACACACATGCTACTGTTACTTTATTTTACACCCCGAGTTAAAATTGTTTGAGGGGTGTCAGTCCACGGATGGATTGCTACAATCAAACTTGATCAGCTGGTTATTCTCAGCTACTTGGGGCCAGTCATGACGTCATGCACAATGAAAAATGCGAACGATAAACAGTCTGGAAACAAAAGTACATGTAAGGCACAAATCAACACAGAAACAACTGCAGCTTCAAATAAACTGCAGGTTTCTGGAGTGAGTTTATACCGGTAGCTGATAAGATTGATCTGCTCTTTGACTGGAACGTTGTTTTATGTGTGAGGATGGAAAGTGTTTGATTGTTCAGCTGTGGTAAAATGGATGGAAGAGTAGTTGAGACAAAGTGGAGATAACAGTTCGATAAATCACAGGGCCTAGTTGTTTTTACTGGATAACACAAAATAAATCACATTAATTTACCTAATACACGTGTAAACACATTGCATAGATTAAATGATCATGTTAAAATATAAGAAAGTGAAACTGACAGCTAATATAGTCTATGCATTGTTTGTCATCTCTTGTCTCCTTTTTGATCGAGTGTGAATCTCTGCAGATGCAGCTCTGTGTTTTTGTTGGGTATGTTCGTGTTCTAGTCCACATGTTCACTTTAACTGTGTGACCACAAACAAAATCTTAAAAGCACCTCTATATCAGAGCTGTTTACCTTTAGAGAAATCTTCCCAACAGTGGGAGCTGGAACTGCAAGGCGCTATTTTTGCAGATTCAGCAGGTAATGAAGAAAAACAAAGACTTTATGGTCCCTGTAGGCCATCAGTGGATTTTAGAAGCTGTTGTCAGCATGCCTGTTTGCTTATTCAGTGATTTCATTTTATTTTATTAAAATTTTAAGCTTCATTGGGGAATAGCAGCCACACAAACATTACCGTGCAGGCGGTTTCTGCAGAACGTCAAGCCTGAAGTATGTTATGCTGTAGTTTTAAGTTTAGTAATATAGCCAAAATGTTAAATTGATAACTGTTGCATTCAGTATATTTAATAGTAAATGCTTTAACTGTAACCGAGCACGACACTATTTAGCTAGGCTGCTTTCTCATAGTATAATACAAAAACAAAAAGTGGATAATGAGGTTTTGACTCCTTGTATTTCACTTGTGCCACTTTGTATGGACTTTCTAGCTCATGTCAAAGTTAATGGATCATTCAACGCCTCTCAAAAGGAACCTTGTCATTTTTAGCTCAGTGGGATATAAGTCGCTTTTACCTGTCCTGTCTTGTTTGGTCTCTTGCTCAGTTATTCTCATTTTTCTCTTCCCTCATTATTTTCTGAAGTCTCTTGATGCGCTCTGCCACTAAGTTAACTGCAATTCTGTGAGCTAGATTCTAGTTGTTGATGTGTCATAGTGCAGTGAGATGCAGTCGTGGAGTCCAGAGTTACTCCGGCTGATTTTTACCGTCAGCAGGAGTGAGAGGGGGACAGGAGCTAGACAATGCTTCCTAAAAAGTAAGAAAATATTCCTTCAAATGAAATTAAAAAATATTTTGGCATGACAGGTTTTTTTGTGCTGGTTTAAATATCAGTGTGCGGCTCCCTAAAAAGGTTGACATGTCATTCAAAATATACAACTGCAACTCCTCCAATGGCCCCTCGACACCGGCACGAAAAAGCAAGTTCCTATACTGTTTAACTAAAATATTGACCGGTAATTTATGACATCAGGTATTGGTTCGTGGACTGTAGTTTTTGAAGCTTTGAGTTTGTCATCTGGATGTTGCTGGAAACGGAGCTGACAGTGTTTGAACAAGAGGGTGAAAGTGAATAATAAGAGTGAAATCTGGCTGGAATATTCACCGGATGACCATGGATTCACTCATCAGTCCAATAACATCACAGAGTTTGAATTCAGTAATAACATAAGAACGACTTCGTGTGAAATGTTGGCACTATTTGAATAGAAGTCTATATTGGAGGCAGAGATGTTTTGAAGTAAGGAAAAAAAAAAAAGAAAAAAAAAAAAAAACTAAACCTCTGGCAAATAATGCAGCAATTTTAAACTGCACATTACTTCAGGTGATCCATGATATATAGACGGTAATGACAGAAAAAGATAGATGAAATGTTTGCACAAACATCCATTTTTCCTTATTGGTCAGCTAGCAGTCCATTCGCACTGCAATGTCCCATCCAAGTTCTTTTTTTCTTGCCTCTGCATTTTGAAAATGTTTACAATGTGAACAACGTGTCACAGAATATGTATTTAGGTGAATAATTAATAGCGTTACGGCCGAACTAACACATTTTCAAATGAAAACTCAGATAATGTCTTTTACAATATCTCAAAGTGACTATATATACACACACACACACACACACACACACACACACACACACACATACACACACACACACACACACACACACACACGACAGAACAACCTCCAAACATGCTTTTCCCCTTATATTATTAGACTTGTTTAGCTGTGTCACAACTTGGGGATGTAGGACCCAAATACAGGATTGAGACAGCAACAGTTTCAAATAAAAGTAACTTTTTTAATTTTTAGACTAAAAGCACTGCATAGGCAGGAATATAAAGCAAAAACAAAAACAAAAACAAAAACGCAAACCCAAACTAGACAGAACCAGGACCAGTGCAAGCAGTAGACACAAAACAGCATGCAAGAAAACAGTATAGACCAGCTGAGAGGATGAGAAAGATATGACAAGATATACTTACGGGACTTGACGAGACCCAGGTGCAAACAATCAGGGTAGATGGGAACAAGGGAAGTCAAGACAGAACTAAAAACACAAGGACACAGACTTTCAAAATAACACAGGAACACATATAAGCCCATTCTGCGATAAGCTGTGTCAATTCCATGTATATATTTAATAAAACTGGATGGAATAAAAGACCAAATTTGCCTCTGATATATGGCTGCGAAGAAAAGGAGGATTGGATTTCTCTTACAATGAGCAGCAGACAGGGTCCTAATATAGTATTGTATGTACTGAACACATGTCATCTCATTAATTCATGAATCCGCCATGCTGTCATATCACAAATAAATTTGTTACAACAAGAACATTATGTGTCATTCAGCTGCAGTGCGTATATTATAGTTTTTCAATGCTCAATGGTCTCTGGCAGTGTCTCCCAACAGAGTATATATTACTGTCTGAGCTCTCTTCCCATCCCGAGCCAGCCATGTGCAGAAACATTTTCCTCCATTTTTCTGTCCAGCGGTTTATTGCAAAGCTTGTATTTCCAGGAGATTTGTTTGAGGCACAGAGAAAACACTGGAAACACCTCAACTGCATTTTGGATTAGGACGGGGCCTGATCAGAGAGTGGTGAGTAAATGCGCTCAATCAGCACAAAGTCCCACGCTCAGAGGCGAAAAAGGATGAGGAGGAAGGAGAAGATGCTGATGCACCACAAAATTATATGCCAGATACTATCACGAATTTATAGACAGATCAACATTTTATGGTTTGTGGATTTTTTTCCTTAGTAAGGATCCCAAAGTCTTCGGTTGTTTTGATTTGTTCTTAAGCTATCACAGAAACAGAGCAATTGCTGGTATTCCCATAGAATGTTTTGGTGTGTGTTGTAAAGGACATTTGGCTTAAAAAAAAAAAGAAACTTCAATATTTTTCTGGCTTAAAGGAACATTCGGAGTTCAAACGATTCTAGGTCTATTTTTAGATGGAGTGTAAACTTTAACATAAAACAGCAGTTTCATGTGAGAAAAGAAAATGGATTTGCAGCAAAATGATAATTAATGTTAGTATCTGGGGCAATCATCCTATGAGTTTTGTAAATAGTTATTTTACTGAAAAGACTCAAATAAGTCTTTGTGATATTGTTATTGATATTGATATTGTGCATATAGTCAATATAGAAATAATTTTAACTTTACAAGTGCATAGAAAGTGTATTAAACTGATTTGTTTTTATAGGAGTCTCCTTCTGGTCACTACTAGTTTGTTATAGTTTCATATTAGTTGACCACCAAGTTTCATGCAAACTGTTGTAAATAGATGCAAAATGTTTATGACCTCTACTTTTAACACTCACCTATTTTATCAAAAGTCTTGTCAGAAGTTTAAAATAGGTATTAAATTTGATGCAGGTCTTTCCTCAAATCTGCTTTGAGTTGTATTGTTTTGCTGGTGGTTTTCAAACAGCACCAAAGACTAAAATATAATTTAATTTTAAAGGAATATTTGCTGTCTCTTCGTAGGCATCATCTTACTGTAACCATCTCTGTTGTCCCTGCTCTTAAACATAACTAACGAAGTAAAGAAGGACCAAAGTAACTTTGGGTTTCTGTCCTGATATTCCAACAAGACAACAATATTCACATATTTGACATTCAAATATTTGACCTCAAATCATTACAGCTTTTTTTATAGCTCAAAATCACAATAGATCTAATCACAAGGCACTTCAATAATACAGTTCAACTCGGTCCAAATTATTCCAATACAAAGCCAATAAAATAATAATTATTGCTTTGTTAAGGAAACCAATGGATTGCACCAAAGTTTTCTTTGTTACAAGACCCTGTCCTGAGCAAGCACCTGGAGATTGTGGAAAGGAAAAACTTCCTTTTAACAAGAAGAAACCTCTTTATCAAGCTTTATCAAAAAGGAAGGTTTTAAAATGTGGAGAAGGTGTCTGCTTCCTGAACACAAACTGACAGCTGCTTCAAAAGAAGACGACCTGACTGAAGGCTCTACATTCTACCTTTAGAAACTCTAGGAACCACAAGTAAACCTGCTGTCAGAACCTAATGCGCTCTGCTTAAAAATATGGAACTATGAGCTTTTTAAAATATGATTGAGCCTTATATGTGAGGAGAAGAATATTTAAATACTCTTCTGGATTTTAAAGGTAGCCAGTGAAGAGAAGCTAAAACTGGAGGTATACGATCTCTCCTGCAAGTTCTCGTGAGAACCCCGGCTGCAGCATTGTATATGAGCTAAAGGGTTTGTTTTTTTAGAGAATTTTTAGGACATCCAAATAACAAAAAATTGCAATAGTCCAATGTTGCAGTATCAAATGCATAAATAAGTTTTTCTGCATCGATCTCAGACAGGATGTTCCTAATTTTAGTAATGTTATGTGGGTGAAAAAAGGCGGTTCTAGAAACCTACGCGAATTGAAGGACAGATTCTGGTCAGAAATAACTCCCAGGTACCTAACTGTAGTACTAGAGGCCAGGGTAATGCCATCAGAACAACTACATTACCAGACAATAGCGATTTGCTGACTGCACAAAATAAAAATTTGTTTTCTCAAGCAATGACATTCTTTATGGATACTAAATAATAATGTTACACTGTTTTTGCACAAGATTAATCTACTATGTGTTAAGAAGACCGACTACGTATTAATAAGTCGCAAAGTGGAGGAGAAGATTTTCAGTCCATTGTTTTGATCATTTTGCATATATGAACTTTGGCATTTTGCAGATTTTGCGTTTGCATTTTGCGTTTCAGGCATCGATATGTCCCTGCAGCGCTCAGGACCAAGTACAGCACTACAGTTTTTACAAAGTTCTGTGTTCTTTCATGAACTTAATGATTTATTATTTTATTCATATATTAATGTACCACATAGCAACAAAATAAACATGAAACTAGCTCCCAGAGCTGCAGTGAACATCCAGGTAGAGGCTGAAAAGGTGTTGGTGAAAGAATAAAAATGACAGTGACAGAGCAAGAGACCCAACAAGAGTGAATCTTGGACAGCATAGCAAAAGTGACTGCTATTTGGCTGAGCTGAGGTAAACAAAAGTTCCTTTGTGCTGTTTTAACTCCAGAATGTTCTCACCATAAAAGTGCACAGTGGAATGTGTCTACTAACGCTTTTTTAAAAGGTTTGAGCCTGTTTTATAGTTTCAGTTAGAGAATAAACAGCAGATAGAATTAAATAATACAGTTCATACATTACTTTGCATACAAAAGTCTGTCCCCGAGCTTGGTGATGTATTTTATAGACGCAGTGCCTATTTCTGGTTTGGCATGCTGGATTTTCCAGTTGCTTTCTCCAACACAAAAGCTTTTCAATACAGTGTTGAGGAAAATATTCTACATTTTAGGGCTTTAAACTTTCCACTGCACAATAAAACATCTCGGCTTGCTTTTATAAGAGTATATAGCTAATGAACAGGCAGAATGTTTTTATTTTTTTTTTAACTAATTTCATTTCTTTTCTACTTTCTCTACATTTAAGCTCAGGTGACCACATTAGATGTGTTGTATCATTCAAAATGAGGCAAACTCAAGACAAGTAGATGGCGTAGCTTGGCCTCAGTGCTTGGGAACTCTTGGGATTTTCAAAATGCTTTGTGCGTGAGTGTTTTTAAGAGATTCTGCAGATGTGTGAGATTTATAATTCATTTCTGGCTTTGGGCATAATGTCACTTACCTCCTATCAAAACACCCAGAGCACCTCGACACCATTCAGCCAGCAGTCAGACCTGATCACACAAACTTCCTTGACTGCTTTCTCACATTTTCATCCGGGCTCAGATCAGTCAGTCCATGCAGCTTTGCAGACGCTGAATAGGCTGTGGGTAAAGCGACTGCCAGCAGATTTTTGTTTCGCTGCTGCCAGACTGCTGTTGAACGGAGGATGGAGGCAGTGTTCGTTCCTCAGAGAAATGATTAAAAACATGAAAATCTAACCATTTGGGCATTTCAAAACTTTAATAAAGCCCGCATGCATTCACTGTAGATTAAAAATCTTGTCAATAATTGGGCTTTGTCAAAACATTTCCAAGTTGAAAAGAAGTTAGGAGTTACGGGTTGTAAGAACAAAAGGCAGGATTAATGTTTTCAGCAGATTTTCATGTGGACAGTTGCTCATTTTTTTCTTTTCTCTCTTTCTGTTTTTCCCCCCTTTGGCTGTCTGTAACTATTTTTGTGTGTTCATTATATGAGCTTGTGTGCTTGTGTGAACAGGGAGCAGTGGGAGCATTATGGGAAATAAGGCATCTTTTCTTGTCATCTTTTCTGTTTGTGTTGACTCATAATCTTAACATGTTTTTCAGCTTATAGAGTTTATAACTATAACTATAACAGGGAATGGAAGGCATTTTATTTTATACAAAAAAAACCCAACTTGAAATGTTTTTGGAATTCATAAACTTCGTATTACTGTTTTATGTGGACTAAATCCTTGTCATACACAATTTGAGTGCTTTTCATTTGTAATTCTGAGTATTTAGATTATTTAGGATGGTTTTCCGCAATTAAGCAAAAAATGGCTGAATTGCAATCGGGACAGACGCTGAAGCTTTTCACGAAAATGTAATTGGGATCAGATGGGACCTTTTGCTGCAACTCCGAGTGGAATGGTGTAACTGTAAATTCAATCTGGGACCCTGGGGTAAACATGAAATCCTCTGCAGACATCCCACAGTTAAGTTTACACAGTCTAACTTGCAGGTTTTTTTGTATAGCATAATTCAACAACAACGTGATTCAAAGTGCATCTACGTATTTGTATATTTGTAAGCTGGAATACGACTCGGTTTATCTGTATCTCAGGACTTTACTTCAGTCTGCGAAGAAAAACTTCAAAAATATTGAACAAAAGGCAATTTAAATTCAAAACAAATTTAGATGGGGATTAAAATTTGACTGAATCTCGACATCAATCCCAATGCAGTTTCTGAGGCAGCATCCAAATTTTGGTTCTTGACATTTTTGGGTGGACCAGAACCTAATATCATGCAGAGGAGCAATCTGGAAGCAACCAGGTTTACAACGAAACCCTGATATGTAACCCTGGATTCCACTGGACACGGAAGTGCTGCGGTTCCGCCGGGCCATGGTTTTTGCTCCATCATTAGCACAACTTTAGGACATGTCAGAAGGGAGTGTGTCCAAGTGTGAGAGAAAAACACACATTAATCTGCTTGGTAAAGACATGTTTCTAGCCATGTCTTTTCCTCCCTGCTATCATCTTGGCAAGGCTGGACCGCTGAAACACCAAAGCACGAGGACCCCGTCATTACAGGAAAGTTGGAATGGGGAAGAACAGGTACATTTCTAATTGATATGACAATATTGGCACAATATTGGCACAACCTGGCAAGTGTCTGAGGGCATCAGGAACTCAACTCAACTCAATTTATAAAGTCAACACGGTTGATAGAAAGTGCAAATATGGGTTCAGAGAAAAACATTAAAAAAAATGTAAAACATGTAAAACAAATGTAAACATAAAAGCGTAAAACAAAAATAAAACAATGAGATAAAAGATCTCAAACTGATTTAAAAGCCAAAGTGTAAGAGTATGTTCCATCCATCCATTATCTATACCCGCTTTATCCGTTTCCGGGTCACGGGGGTCTGTCGGAGCCTATCCCGACGCATATCAGGCGAAAGGCAGGGGTACACCCTGGACAGGTCGCCAGTCTATCCAGGGCCACATACAAACAACCAATCACGCTCACATTCACACCTAGGGAGAATTTAGAAAGATCAATTAACCTACACTGCATGTTTTTGGACTGTGGGAGGAAGCCGGAGTACCCGGAGGAAACCCACGCAAGCACGGGGAGAACATGCAAACTCCACACAGAAAGACCCACCGGGCCGGGAATTGAACCGGGAACCTTCTTGCTGTGAGGCGACAGTGCTAACCACTAAGCCACCGTGCTGCCTTAAGAGTATGTTTTAAGGGAGAATTTAAAAACGGGAAGTGAGTCAGTCTGCCTGATGTGTAAAGTTGGGAAACGTTTGCACCAGTGACAGCTCCAACGGTGGCGCCGGGAGATCCAAAAAGCTTTCTAAAGTTCATAACCCTTCAGATCCACCAGGTATATTGAGCCTCTTATTCTGTAGCTATATGAGCTGGTTGGTTGTCCATCACCTAAGGAAGAGGAGAGCAGAGGACTAATAGAGAATGGCTTGATTAAGGAGACATGGAAGTGGGCTGCCTGTACAGGGAGCCTTGCAACTTAAACACACAGCACAAGAGCTGGAAACTTTGTCGCCGTCAAATCAAGGACCAAGGAATCAAGGGGGGAATGTGGCCAAATAATGAAGAAAATGTTTATCAAGGTATTGTGAACATATTCCGCCAAAGGCAGAAAGGGAATCCCGGAGACAGGGTTGGAACATGTAACACAGCGCAAAGCAACCTGTACCTATTGACCTTCTTAATTTCCTTGGCTATCTGCGGCCCAGCGACAAATTGATGACGCCTCCCGGTGCGGCACAGAAAACTTCCAGATGTGCATGATAAAGTGGGAACCCCCATCAGAGACAACCTAAGACAGTAAATCAAGAACAGGAAACACATACGCAACCGGAATATCAGTAGTGTGTTTGTGGGAAGAAGAACTGCCTGCACATTTTTACTTTGCTGCTGCCGAATGAAGAACTGAGGGAACTCTTGTTTTCTGTTCCCGATGAATAAAGTCAATTTAAATCCACCCCAATGAAAATATTCGGACATCTGAACACCACAGCTTATTGCTCATGACCCCCCAAGTGCTCCAGCCATCTGCTTTGCTTGGTCACAGTGATAAATGAAGAAAGACCCACAGGAGTAATAGTCAAGTGTATTTACTTTCATGGATCCAGCTATCTCTTTGTGGAAATAAATATATTACAGTTCTTAATCTCCTGATGGAAAGCCACCCTGACCCTTAATTCATCCAGCTTGGTTTCCAAAGTTTAGACATTTGCTAGAAGAACACTGGGAAGCCGTGGATGCTTCCGTCATTTCCTTTGCTCGACAAGGATTCTGGCACTTTTCCCCTTGCTCCTCTGGCAGAAATGTTACTGCTTAAGTAGCCTGTCGTATATTTATTGAAAAGTCTGGGTGTACAGTTCCAGATCATGAATTTTGCTGGATGTCTAGTATAGCATGTCTAACGTATGAAGTTAGTGTATTAAAAGTAATAAGAAAATGAGAAATATAAACAAAATACACAAATTTGTGTAGGATGCTGAGTGCTATCAGCCATCCATCTCACCAGCACCGTCTTTACATCTTCAGCGGAACCTTTGAGACCTTTTTTTAAAAAAAAAAGGTTTTACAGGATTCTTACTTATTCTTAAAGGATACTGTTTGCAATTAGATAAAATTCCATGTAACACTTGTCAAGGTTTTATTTTTTATTTTCATTACAAACCTAGGATTTTAATTACTACGCAGTCTTGTTTGCACTCCTTCACTATCTGCAGATCACTTTGCCCATTTATGATCTGAGGTTAAACTTTACATTGGACTTGCTTGTAAAATAAAAGTAAAAATAAACTTCCTCAGGTATTGAGAGGCCATTAAATGACAGAATAGTTTTCATTTGCAGCAGCAGCTTGTCCTGACAAACTGTAACAGCCTCCACTCAGAACAAATCTGTCATTAAAACCATGGTGGTAATTTTTTTTTTTTTTTTTTTTGTTTGGCAATAAGTCTGACATGCAACACTTGTAAAGATACCTGTAATAATACAGTGGAAAAGAAAAGCAGAGTCCTTTTTATCACTGCTCTCTGCAGATGTAGTCGCTATAAACCCATCTTCAATTTTTTTTTTTCCAAGTTGAAACATGCTGTTTATAAGAAGCTGTGTTCTTTTACAGCCTCTAGAGGATATAAAACGTAACATCTACTCTGAGTGGGAGGAAAAAGGTTGAAAAGTGCTGCAAAGGTGCTTCTGCAGAGGGAATTCCCCCCATCTTAAAGCGGACATGTGTTCATCTTTCACATCCCGTGAAAGCCCTGGCAGTGATACTACAAAGAGGTCACGTATAGTCAAATCCAAGATTTAGGAATGTGAAACTGGATGGTTTCACTGCTCTTCTTTTTTTTTTCTTTTCTTTGAAGACTGCTAGTATGAATCTTGAAAATTTGTTTGAAGTTGAAATGTAAAAAAAAAAAAAGAATTCTGCTGGAATGGAGGAAGAAGAGTCATTTTGATTTTAATGGGGATCAGGACAGTTGTAATGATATTTGAAGTCAACTGAACCAGTGTAACATGAAGGTGCAGATGTTTAGAAGTGAAACAGAACTTCAAATTAAAGCCTCCATGTAATTATTGGTTTCGTTGCTTTTAATTTCCAGATGCTTATCGTGCGGTGGGCTCTCCTGCAAAACTTTCCATTTCTCTCCCCCTCAGCTGTACTCGATGGGTTTATTTTTGGTACCAGTCACACAAACAGAGCCCTTGGCCCCTGGCTTTCTCTGATGGCTGGGCGTCAATCACATTGTGAATTTTAACAGCCTGTCCACATGAGGATGTGGCGCTCCCACAACAAAGGCCGCTCTGCCTCCGAGACGCATGAGCCAATGAGCTTGGAGTCGATTGGAGAAATGATTGTCGTGATGTCTGTTAATTACAGTGTACACAGCTCCTGCAGAGTGTAACGGCATGGCCCGCACATCTGTACCTTACAGTCGCCGGCTTATCCTTTTTTGGAATTTGAATTTCATTTTACATGATTTTGTGCAAAATGCAACACCATTCTATGATTTTACAGTAAACTTAACTTTGGTAAGTTAATGAAATCAGTTTCAAGTATGTTCATGGTGACATCTACCTCCTCCTGTCATGCTTTCATCAGTATTTGACGTTTTTTTTCTATAAAGACTGAATTTTACAATTACAAATTCATTTTTTTAATGGTTTAGTCAGATACAGTGCCATCAATGACAACCACACAGTGAACATCAACATTTTTGGATGAAAGCTGCATATTAAAACACACAGATCAATAACAACAACCTGAAAACTAAAGCATTATTTCACTATTCTTGGCTTTCCTTCTCTTGCTGACCCAAACATGCATGTTACGATTTAGCATTGGAAACACAGTTAAAGCAATATTATAACAAAACGGATTTGATATCACTAGTGATGCAAATTTTTCTTTAAAGCTTTTAAAAAGCAGAGAACACAATATTCATGCAACACGTCTTGTGACTTGTTAAAGCCGCATTTTAAAGTTTAAACACTCTGCTTCGTTATTATTGTTCCGAGTGGATGACACGTACAAGAAAGAAAAAACAACATAAGTTTGATTTACAGTGGATTGGTTTGAAGGTTAAGGAAAAAAAATCCTCAGACGAAAACATCGTAGAGGAGTCTCTAATGTCTCTGCCACCAGATCGTATGTCTGCTGCAGAGTGCTGTAGTAAAGTTTGAAAGACATAAACCTTTACCACAAAGGAAATATAAAAGTATATTAATTGAATCCACATAGCATATAGTACATTTGTAACAGATCTGCAGTTTTGACTTATATGGGCAAGACTTCTTCCCAGAAAAATAAGGCAGTATTCCAAATATAGCAGCTTTAGGTGCACTTCTGGAAATGTGTGGCATTTTTATTTTGTCTTTTTTCTCAGTTAATTTCATATTGTGTTCAAATCAAATGAGAGTTTGTAGCTCTGCATATTCCACACTTGTGTTTTTGCTTTACTTAAATCGCCCGATTACTGCGGGCATCACTGGATGATTTTGTTTTCGAATAGGCCACCTGTCTATTTTAGCGATACAGTCACGTCAGCTCCAATTCGTTCTCCCAAAGAACGTCCTGGAAATGGTGAAACAGCAACGGACACGCTGCAGTTTGCTGGAAAAGTCTCCAGAAGAGTATGGAGAAAGTGTGGTAGCAGCTGTGTCATGAAATTACTTGTCGCTTCATGCGTGAAAAGATGAAGCAACTTACTGGTTGTTATTTTAGTCTGATTTTAAAAACTCAAGAGGGCCACATTCTTTGTAAGAAACGACAGTGATTTTCCCCTCTAGGACGGATCATTACCACCCAAACGACTCTCACATCATATTTATCCAAAACATGCTGTCATAAATAATTTGAGATGGCACTGTTATGTCATCAAAGACTTTTTCTTAGTCTACCCTGGAAAAATGCAACGTGTTATGCTGCAACATACAGACAGGCAAAAATCTTTCAGCAGCACACTTGGTACGGTTTCTTTTTCCAGACCACACTCATCTCTATAGAATGTAATGTGTATTCCAGCCAATTATTTCCCTCTTTTTCACGAGGCACTGAGTGATGGCAGATTTGAGGAAGAGTAAAGACTTCCCATGCTCTGATATGTTTCCTTAGCTCTAATTGGAAATGAGAAAATAAACCTTTACAAAATAGTTTAAGTTGTGAATTAGTAAAGTTGGAGCAAACGGATGTTACATTTTATTTTTCCAATCATCACCACAGCAAATTTGAAATAAAACAATGAAGATGTAATCAAAGTGTAGACCTTCAGCTTTCATTAAGAGATTTCATAAAAGTATGTTGTTCATCATCTAAGGAATCACAACCATTTTAAGGAAAGTGCATTCAGTTTTCACAGGCTGAACAGTGTTTGGATAATTGACTGAACAGAAGTTAAGTGTGCAGGCGGCATCCGTTCCTTCTTTATGTCAAGTCAAATAAAGCAGATAAAAGGCCCTGCAGTTGCTATTTGGTATCTGTTTGACCGGAGCTCCAATGCGAAGTCCAAGCAGATCTCAGTGTGAATGAAGCAGACACTCATTAGGCTGAAGCAACGACATAAATCTATAAGAGAGAGATAACAACCCTCAGATGTGTCCCCAACAGTTTAGTGCATTCCTGTACACAAAGACAGCACTAGTGAGCTCAACGACATCTTAAGACCTGGAAGATTACAGATGACAACTAAAATGAATGATTGCAGACTCCTTTCACTGGTCTAGACAAAAAAATAAAACAAAAAAAACCCCATGAGGGTTCTTTGGAGAATGAAGGCATCAAAATCTGCAATCAAGAGATGATGTCACAGAGGCAAATAAAAAGAGTTTACAAGGTGCAAACCACTGGTAACTTTCAAGAACGTGAAGACCAGATTTGACTTTACCAGAAAAGATGTACAAAAGCAAACAAGAAAAAGCCTCCCTCGTTCTGCATTCAGATTCTTGGGGCAGATGAAACCAAATAAACTTGTATCAAAATGATGGAAAGAGAAAATTATGTAGAAGGGAAGGAACAGCTCATAATCCAAAGCATACCACATCAAACACGGTGGAGGCCGTGTTATGGTATGGACTTGCTTGGCCGCCAATGGAACAGGATAACTAGTGTTTATCGATGATGTGACTGCTGAGAGAAGTAGGAAGATGAAATCTGAAGTGCGTAGGGTTATAGTCTCTGCTCGTATTCAGCCAAATGCAACAAAGCTGATAGACAGCACTTTACTGTGTTGATGGATAATGACCCCAGACAGAAACTCAAGGCTTTTTGAAGCAACGAAATGGAATATTCTTCACCGGCCAAGTTCGTCGCCTGATGTCATAGGAGCATGCCTTTCAGTACCTAAAGATGTAGCACAAAGCCCTGCAAACAGCAAAGAAACATAGGCCTGGTAAAGCATCTCCAGGGAGGAAACTCAGAATTTAGTGACGTCCGTGGGGTCCAGACTTCGAGGGAGTCATCGACTGCAAAGCATTTTCATCCAAGTATTAAAATGATGGTTATTTGAAGAATTATGCCACCTTGTTGAACAGTAGGAAAGTAACAGTAGTAAGAGGAGGAAACAGTAAGAAAATATAGTGTATATAAGATTACCGGTTTTTCTTTAAGAGCACAGCAACAACAGCAGAAACATCCACACACATGGGCCATAAAGACATTCTGTGGGCAATTATTACTCTATAAATCTACACTTTGCAGTCAGGGTGGCAGCTGTGCCACAAAAATTCACGGTTAGACTTTTCATTGTTTTTTTTCTGCATAGTTATGTGTTGATTAATGGATTACCCACAGGTTTTAAAGTGAAATGCCACTGATTTTCACCGTTAAATACTTTTCATCAGGAAGCAGCATTTTTATTTACAACCTGGTGACAGCACACAGTCTAAAGACGTGTGAGGACAATATCAGAATATATTAAACAAAAACAGGTTGTCATTGCTTTAGAAGATAAACAAAGGTTTCACCCTCCAGTTTAGGGTGTGATGGTGCTGTTTGTCCTGACAAACAATGGTTTTACAAAGACGACTGCAGTTGTGCTTCTTGCACGTAAATCACATAACCTTCACCTCTGGGCTTGGACACCATCATTAGTGCAAACTGGTGATTATCAAACCTTGTTACAGCCTTCTTTAAAGAAATTCCTACCTGTATGTCTCTTTCTATTTGAAGAAGAACCTGTCTATGTCTGAAAACGTTGATATTTTCAATTCCAGAGATCTTCACGCAATCGAGAAGCACAGAAATCAACTGAGGACACGGCAAAAAAAAAAAAAAAAAAAAGTACATCTGGATTAATGTAAAAATAACAAGAAATTATTTGCATGTGGTGAACATGTGGCATTTTCTTCTTTTTCTCTTTTTTTTAAATTTCCAAACAGAAAGCCTCCTGGAGCTGAATTATAATACTGTCAAAGTTCACATGTAGTGCATAGTTTACGCAGCGTGAACACAGTCACATAGCTAATGCTCCAAAAAAAGATAATCGTAAAATGTCCCTGGGGTTTAATTACCAGCAAAAGTCATATTTCAAAAGCTCAATAATTCAGTATCTGTTCCCCTGTTGCACACATCTCCATGGGTATTATCCTAACATGGTAATGGACAAAGTAACGTTAATTGCTGTGTACCTGCACCTCCTGAATGGTGTTTACTTTCTGAATGGAGAAGCTGAGGTGGACCCAGGTCCAGATGGTTTTAAAAGAGTCGCATCTGGATGGTTAAAGATATACCGTACCCTAGATGCTTACAGCTTTGGTAAACAGAGGAAGGGAGGACATGCATTATCAATTAGCAGGGCACTTATTCATTAGATAAATGGGCCTAATTACACACAGTTCACATATGTCATTGCATTGTAGTAAATGACAGAGTTGAGGTGATGTGAAAACTGTGAATAATGCATTTATTTAGGCTCTGGATCTTTAGTTATCAAAAGAGTCATTCCTCATTCTTGAGATCGTGATTATTTAATTATAACAAAAAAAAAAAAAAAAATCCAAAACGGATTATTCATTCAAAATTATTTTCCATTCAGTATGAGAGCACAATTTCAGTCTTGTTGCACAGAAAGCACAAGTAAGCATGCACATTCATGGATCAGAAAGCAGCCAAACACCAGCTTGTCAAGACAAACAAGCAGCTGCAACAACAAGAGTTTGATTCAAGTGCAGTCATTTTGCACTGTTGATGTCTCTTCCTTGCGATTCTTGTCTAGGTGGCAAAAGAAACAGATTTCAAAATCTACCGGCCCACCAACAAGGCTGAAGTGGAATCCATGTTTTCATTATTGCTTTCTCACACAAGTTCGTCCAACATCTGTTGACTGTATTGTGTTAAGCTGCATTGCTAATCCTCAATTACTGAGGCCCGTCTAGAAATGGCATCGCAGAGGAAAGAGCATGGCAGTGGATATGGTCAACGTTGTCTCTTTCACGTAATGCAACAGCTGCTTTATGTGTAAACCGTCCATGTGGAGGTTGTGGTTTTAAAAGCTAAAAGTGTAAATCTGTAAAAAGAAAAAAAAGAAAAATGAAAAGAATACATATGTTACAAGAGAACCCTTTTAAATTAATAATAAGCAAGAACAAGCAGAATGTGCCCCTGTGTGGTAATGACTGCCAGCGATGAAGCATGGTGGAGGGAGTGTCATAGTTAGGGGCTGTTCTCTACCTGGGTGGATGGATGGTTTGCAACTCACACACTTTCTGCTGCTTCACATATATTCCTAGGATACCGCCTATTTAAGCAGTCATCAGGCATTCTGCAATCTGAAAAAGGTCCTTTTCATCTGGGTCTAGAGCCTCCAGAGCTTGCAGTGGGGCAGGAGGGAGATGTCAAATCAGCATCTGCACATGGTGACTCCTGCAGGTCGCTAGGCAATGCAACCAAGTTCATTGAGTAGTTAGTGGCCCATGTCAAGAGGCAAAGTTCCTAATAAAGCAATTCCAGCCAGCCTCTGCTTTTCATTCTGCCTGTGTCACACAGTTAATAGCAACTGCAGGACAAATGTTCTTGCCCTTCTGCAAAATCCTGAATTTAGTGACCTTATCTTCAACATAGACATAACCAGGTTTGAGACTCAGCTGAGTCATATCAATAGCTGTATTTTGACAAATCTTTCAATGGGAGCTATGTAAAATGGGAGATGCTTCATGACGGAGAAAAAAAACTGAGCATGATGGAATTGGCAGCTGTAGTGCACCCACGCTGACTAAAGATGCAAGAACTGACACTTAAAACCGTTTCTAAACCAGTTTCAGCAGTGAAAAGAAATTCTGAAACTGAGAAACTGTACTGCTAACAATAAAAGATAATGGGCAAAGAATTATGATTTTTTTAAGGCTATTAGACAATTCTACATTCATGAGTGTGTGCGCGCCTTGTGATGCCTTTTATTGTTAGTACAAGTTACTACTGTTGTGTAGTGAACTTAACCAAGTGATAAATGAAGAGACCTTTTCCATTAAGATGAGAATTGTTTAACATCCATCCATTATCTATTCCTGCTTACTCCGTCTACGGGTCACGGGGGGTCTGTCAGAGCCTATCCTGACGCATAGTAGGCGAAAGGCAGGGGTCCACCCTGGACTGGTCGCCAGTCCATCGCCAGTTTGACAGGCCCTGTCAAAACATATGTAAGCAACCCTATTTTTTTTTCATTTGCATATTTGATTTAATTTAAAAAATAAATAATATCACAGGTATGACACAAAACATTTCTTTATACCTCAAAAGTGGAATAAGGTGCATCTGCGTAATGGCATTTTTTAAAAATGATTAAACATTAAGCGAATCGTCTCAAATATCGGTTATTTGTTGCAGCCCCTCAGTGTTTGATGACATGCTGTTCTCGGAGGCATGGTCAGACTAAAACAATTAGTCATCATCAAACTTGCTCCAACTTTCTCATAGAGCAGTTCAGCTTAGCTCACTTTTTCCCCCCCAGACACTGCTGGTCATAGGTTTTATTGGACCTGCACAAAATGAAAGTTTTAACATAATCTTCTTGCTCAGTGCAATGATTAATCACTGAAAACCATTTTTATCCAATTATTCACAGTCCAAGACTGTTTCTATTTAACCTACCACAACATTGTTTTCTCCTTTTTAGGTGCCACAAGCATCAAGTCCTTTTTCTGCTCAATTGTTTGCTCATTTTTTATGCTGTATCTTCAAGATACAGTCCTACAAATGTTCTTTTATTTAACATCCTCCTGAATTCACCTGGAGGTTTCCTATTTGTCTATTTATATTCCCATTTTGTAACTGTTCCAACTTTTAGAAACAGATGTCTGGGAACAACCAAAACTGTGTTCCACACTTCATGTTGAAGTTCCTTCTTGAATACATTTGAGAACATTTACATTTTTTTTTTAATTTTACTGATTGCCATGCTGTATAAACCTAAACTGTGTATACCCAGTTTTCAGACCATCTAGCTTTCTCTTAAAGAGGCAATAGATTAAATAGTAAATACGTTTTGAAAAAACTGACATTTTTTCCCCAAAATGATTTTCTGTTTATGCAAGAAGAATATACAACTTACCATCTAATAATAGACCTTGGACATGCTTGGACTCTGGAAAATTCCTTGAAGTACATAAACAGGCTTCAGAGAAAATGCATGTTAAACCGAGTCAGGCAACTGTATGCCATTAAAAAGAATTTTGTGCAAACAATTTTAAGAATGAAAATCTCCTTCCAAAGATCTTGAGAATCAAGCAAGCTTGTTTCTTGGGTCGGACCGCCACCGTGGTCGAGCCAACACTTTACTATCAGCAGCTGTGAATATCTGCAGATAAAATGGGAGGAAATAGCAGCAGAGACATTTTAGCTGACAATTACTGGACCATCTTCTCATACAGAGTCCACTCTAGTGACTGTCTTCATTAAGTCAAGCACTAAAAAATCTGGTCTGCAAAGTAATCTTTCAATTCTAGGTGTTCTGTGTGTCTGCAAAGTATGAAGAAGAAATCTTTTTTGTTGTTGTTTTTTTTTTTTCCAATTTCTTTTGGCTATCATTTGAAAGGGAATATAAATTCATAAGTTGCCAATTACTTGAGGTCAGAGGCCAAATTGGAAATTAAACTCAGATGCACTGAGCTTTAAAATTGAGATATTCTTAGCACTGTAAGGATCTCGTGGCATTTTTACGAGGGCTCTTCCAAAGATTTCTTTGGACCTCTGTCAAATCTTCTCCGTTTGTGTACTGCCAAGTCTTGGTGCATGAAGATCAAACTACACTATCACTTAGATTGTCAGGTTTAGGCATAAGTACTAAATATTTCCTGCGTTCCAACTTCAGATCTCAGAAATCAACCTTCTTCACAGTATCTCAGATTACGATGAGACTCTCACATCGTCCCGATGACTGATTGCATGTAAATCCACTTTTGTTGCTTTTGTTCCCACAGCTTACTGTTATTTATATATGCCCAAATGTACAACATAAATTATAATAAAGTAACAAAAATACGTTTTATTGTTCTGGGCAGATATGTTTGTCTCGTAGCAAACAAGCTATTATAATTTTATGATTTAAATTTTTTTTTTTTCTTCACAAGCTCCACCCATGTCTTTCTGCTCAGTTTCAAATTAGGAAACAGCTTACATATATATTTACTGAGAAATCATATTCAGCAAAACCACAAAACTATGAGCCAAAACAATGTGCTTTATTTATAAAAAGAGTAATTAAGACTTTTACATCTTCACAGCAGGGGAACAGTAAGTGATTGTAATTAAACAGAGCTAAGTTTTGAAGTCTCATCCCTCTATGATTCACACAAAGATGCTTCACCACAAAACAGCTTACTTCATATAGTAATTTATCACTCTTCTAGTGCTCACATATTTGTGGTGAGATTCAGAAACACTGTCTGATGGTGTGAGCGCTCCTGAGAATAATTATATATTAAAAAAAATGGATAGGGAAGAGGAAACCATTGATACTGTAGAGAACACAGTTAACACTGTAAAGATTTATTGGCATCAAAGCAACCTTCAGGAACTCGCATGCTTGTTTTTAGTTTCTCCTTTTATATGCAGTAGTTTGCATCCAAACTCACTAACAAAGCCCATACCATGGTAGTGTGGGTGATTTTTTTGCTTGTGTAAATCAGAGGATGAGGATGGGATCAGAGGCTCAAAGGAAAAAGATGAGAAACCTTGGTAAATATGATGGAAACGCAACTCATGGATGGGTACATCTTGGAGAACATGCCTTCTAGGCCACTTTTTTTAAAGGAAAATACAAATTAAATGGAAAAAAGAAAGATTTGAGGGGTAAAGTTTAGGAAATGAGACAAAAAGGGAGTTTGGATTATATATAGGTGGATTTAGGAAACTGATTATTGGACAGGCATGGTCGTCGTTCCTGAACTTTAGTTTAGAAAGATGAATAAATGATTTGAGATCACATTAAAAAGGAATTTAGAGCCAAAGAACACCGATAGATAGACTATTAAAAGAAAATGCATAACGACAAACGACTAAACCAACAGATGCAACAAAACTGGAAAAGCATGTAGAAAAAGAGGATTCAAATAACCCCAATCCTCAATAGACCTGAGAGCCGACCACAGCAGTCCTGGGATTCCAGCAAATGTGTGATTATTACGGAGGCAAACATCCAAGAAAGAGTCTCAAGTGTGAAATGTTGGACTGCACGCCATAAATGACCCGCAGAACAAATGAACCACCTGCCAGTGGATGGATTATTAATCAGAGCGAATAACCCAAGGCTGGAATCCTCAAGGATCCCAAAAAGATGGTAATCCTTGGCATCAATGAGGAGGAGATGAATAAGTATATAATACATGAGCAGTATTATGTGTGAAGTCGGGGGATGACCCAAATTTTCACTGGAGGGAAAAAAAACCCAAACAAAAGAGAGTTTGAATTAAAGCATAGAAATGGCAAAAATTGGAGGAATGCAGAAAAAAAAAGATAAAAATCAGGCAGATGGCAAACAGGGATTTGAAAATGCAACACTCCACAACCAGGGCAAACTGCGGTAAAATAAACCAAAGCTCAACTGCAAAGTAAGATTAACAGACTGCCTCCAACTGGTGTCTTGGCAAGAAAACACCAGGAAGCTGAACTGAGTGTCCAACAGAGCACGGAGGGAGAGACGAGACTGCACACACACTGAGAGCTAACTGGATAATAAGACACAGGCCAAAACAACAAAGGCAGTAAGACAAAAGACAGCAAAACTACAAGTCACACACACGGACAGTGATTACCAGATTTAGACGGCTTTTATCTAAACACAAAATGGGAGCTTAAGAAAAGCATTGGCGACAAGAAAACCAAGACGAAAACCTTTCCAGAGCCAGAAACCTAAACAGGAACAAGAGAACTGGCGAAAACCTGGATGAAAACACAAAAGATTGAAGCCACAGGTCAGACGAAGCAGAGCCCAGAAGGCCAATGAAGGTAATATCAGAGGAGCGCATCATCAGCTGCTGGATGATGGGACATCGTCTTTAGACTGAATCTGTGCACCATCTGAGTTTACTACAAGAAACCCTGTGAACTGGGTACTGGAAAGCTCAATGCTCTACAACAAGAGGACATTTAGAACCTCCATAAAGAACTTAGTTGGACTACAGAAAGTAATCTCTAGAGTTTCTTCACACAAGTTACCATTAAGTACAGTGAGGAGATGAAGTTCTCAAAACCCTTGTGTTCTCAAAGGTAAATGACATCACAGAGAAATCAGCCACAACCAAGTACCTACAAAGAACAAGGCAGCTCCTGAAGAGCCAGATGGGAATGGGAAGAATAAACCAACACATATGCTGGTGCAGATTCTCAGTCGTCTAGAACATGGACATCCTAAAAAAAAGCTTGGATAAAAGGCAACTGAACTTTCTTGAGGATGTCTCAGCTCTCATCTTCAGTTCTAGCAGACCGCTGGGGAGTTTTGAGTTTAAATAGACTGCTGTTAGGGCCAATCTTCATGCACGCTAAATTGTAGATTTATCAAAGCTGGAAGTGAAGAAGACTTTCAGAAAAGATCTGGAACATCTTCAAGAAAACTAAGAAAAGGAAGTCCAGGTGCCTTTTATCCTGGCTTTATAAAAAATAGCACGCTGTCTCCAATTAATCAGATACCCTGCTGGTCTGATAACCTGATCACCGGAGGAGAACGACTCAACTCATTCCAAGACTAAAAAGCTTCCCCTTAATATATAAAAGTCTCCAGCAAGTGGACACTGCACACCAAAACCTATTGGCTTATATTTTTTGCAAACAGCAGAAAAGCGTTGTTATTTCATGAAGCTTAAGGTTTGCTTTGGTATTATAAAATGACAACAAATAAAACATTTGATAGTGACTTTAAAACACCAGGGGATGCATGATTCTGTTAAAACAAACTTTCTTTTATGTGGAGGCAGGCAGCGGAGCAGCAGGACCTGCTGTATCCAAACGACTGGAAAATGACTTTCTCCAAACCAAACCTGATGGATGACCCCAAATCCCCTGACTCCCGTGTAAAGCTGTCCTCCTTAGATACCAGGGATCATCTTACATCTGATTGATCCAAACCGTAATCCTCACAAATGAACATCCAAAAATGGATCCCAGACAAGTCTAATGGAACAAGACTATGTACCGGAACAACTTTCTGTAGGACAGATTAATAAAACATAAAGAAAGTTATGCTGAGCCTCTCTGACTGCAGACCACATGGACTCTAATCAGCTGGTCTTTGAGCATCTGCAAACATTAACAAAATTGCTGGGCAGATGGAAAGAGAGAGGCACATATAGTGTAAATTTCAGGGTTTGTCTTTGAGCAGGGTATCCAGGATCTCTTGAACCCTCCCCCCGTTAAGGCCACAACTGAGGGCTAGATGGCCACAGATCCCTCTTTTGGTTTGGTTGCTTATATGAACTGCCGTCCCCTATACAGGAGTCGGTAAAGAAGAAACACAGAAAGGAGGTTTTCTCTTTGGCCATCATTATAGACTTTGGTGCAGAAAGGGCGTCAGAATGTGGCAGCACAGCTGTTTGGTTTCTGGCGTATTAACTTGACATTTGTTTTGGCTCTAAATAAGCTCCATAACACCGCACCGGGTCATGCAGCTATTAGAAACTGTTTTATTTGAGTGAAGATCTAGGATAAATTTAAACTTTTCTTTAGGACAAAAAAAAAACAAAATAAACTCTGCAAAAGGTTATAAAATCGAACATTTGATTATTTAATTACATTCTAAGTGCCTTTTCCGCTTTCCTTGGATTAGCAGGGATTAATTAGAGTTTTTTTTTCCTCTAATCTTGTTTACAGCACAAAGAGCAATGAAAACATCTGGGAACACATCACCAGTATTCCAGCTGCAGGGAATATAATGCAGTTGCTGTGTTCAAGCTTCAACTAACGCAACAATTTCCATTCGTGTTTAGGCTTGCTATCTGGAAAATCGCTGACGTACTGGTCAATCCTTTTGGCACATGGCCAATTAAGGGCCATTAGAGTTCTTTAAGCTTTTTAAAAGAGTATTTTAAGACGTTCAAAAGTTTTAGACACAATCAGCCTCCGGGTATGTTGAAATTCTCGGATGATGGATGGTCTCTTCTGTCTTCATATGCTTTTCAGGGTCCAAAAGTTTATGTTTTGAGATTGAAACTAGAGATAAATGTCATCAAATTCCAAGAAAGAAGATCCACATTTTTGAATTATGGAACATTTACTGAAATGTAATTGGAAATATTAACACACCCATATGTGCCAGTACACATGCATTAAACAAGAAAAAGATGATCGTCCACAAACATTTGTCGGTTTGAGGCACTAATTGTGCATGAGAGTTTTATGTGTCCTGCAGCATCCAGAGGTTCCAGATGCGTCCTTGGGAAAAGAGCTTCATGTGGCCTGTGGTTATGGGTCTGTAAGAAGGATGACGATGAAGTGTCCTCCCACGTTTACACAAAACTGCCTCACCCCACGACTTTATACAGTGAAAACCTGAGAGTAAAGATGTATAGAAAAGTGTAGTGAAACAATACATAAATGGATAAATACACTGTCAAAAATAACAACAGTGGAATGCTGTTCTGGAAATCAATAGATGGTATGACTGGAGGTTTTCACATGATTCATGTGAATGTTGCGTGATCACATCTGGAATTATGTCTGTTCCAGAGTAAAAGTCTTTTTTATTGAAATTGAGAGATTGCAATACCACAATCTTTATTTTCAGTGTAATTGTTTCACAATAAATAAAACAATTTTTTCTTTTAAATATACTGTTTTGAATGACTTTGTCATTGTTTTTTGGTGTGGCTTTCATATGTCAAGACAAGAATCTAGTTCCATGTGTGTAATTTTTCCGAGGACGTTTTAAAGGATCGGTGTACACAGCAGCTTGGTTGAGGAGGCCAAAATGTGTTTTGTTTTATTGTGTGTGATAAAGACTCAATTCAAATGAAACCAAATGACATAACTGCCTCAAAAATGTCGGGAAGACTGAATCAGTTGCTGCTGGAGTGTTTACTGCCTATTACTTGTAATTATAATACAATAACTGCAGCCTAAGAGGGCCCACAAGCCAGTGTCTTCTTTGTGCCGGTCCCAAGCCCAGATAAATGCAGACGGTTGTGTCAGGAAATGATGCAAATCACAAATCTGATTTCCGTAACGGATCGGTCGATGTCTGGGTTAAACACTTGTAATTGTAATGCAGTGTTCACAAGAATAATTCTACACAATCAAGAAAGTATCTGCCTGAATCCATTGATTTCTCTTTGAAATTATAAACTGTTTAATTTATGAACAATCACGCGTCTACTGTTTCTCTTAAACCAGAATGACCCTGCTGTTCAACCCGAGGAATAGATAACAGTCACCTTCAAAGTTGTTTTTCCTAGATTTATGTGCACCTTCTTCTGAAAGGAGGTATTAAAGTCTCTGTAACTATGCGTTTTAGTCTGTCTAGTCAGCATTTACCATCAAGTTTAAAATAATTTAAGGCTCTGACAGTTAACGAACTTCTAGCCTCTGAATGCCCTCATCTTACAAAACACTGCACACGTTTCTCTTGTTTCGTCTACTTTGCTTAGAATCGTTTTTGGAAGTTGACAAATGTGCTGACAGTTGGACTTAAGTTGGACATCAAACAAGCAAGACATTATCTTCCATCGCACCAGCTCAAATGAGTCCCAGACTTCCTATGTGGAGCTCTTGAGAAGTTTAGGGTTTTTTTTGTGCAAGTTGCTGTTTAACAAGACATCTGATACTATCAAGAGCTTCCATCCTACCTGTGCTTGATCCTAAACCTTTCAGTTGTTTTAACCTACAACTATTCGTGGAGGAGGCGCAACGGATGAACAGTGACACCTGCTGGTCAACATTTTCAACCAACCCCACCTCCTTCACCTCCCAAAGGCCAGCCCCACCCTCTGGGATGATCCATTATACACTCCACCTTATCCAAATTTTACACTTCTGCATGTAAACAGGCTTGTCTGACTGAGCGCTCAGGCAGCGCCATGGAGCGATGGGTAGAGGTGACTCACAGCACCCCATGCAGGGGAAGCCAGGGACTCTGGGTTCCCCCAACAATCCAAAACATGTATACTATAGGTCAAACTGATGAAATTGATTTTATTATAGGGCCAGGTGTGAGCACACGTGGCTCTGTCTCTGTGTGGTCTTATGGAGGAGTCCACCTCACACCCCGTGACAGCAGTGGGACAGACTCCAGGCCTTCTGTGACCCTGAACCAGATGTAGAGGTACAGAAAATGGATGTATGGTTTAGTACTCTCACTATGGTGAAGTTTACAGTCTGCATGTTAACGGCAAATATTTAAATAAATAATAAAAATATAAACAGTCATTTTCAATATGCTCCTAATTCAGTTTTGTTGTTGGGTTCACATTGTGTTTTTGCAACCCTTATTTCAATAAAAAAGATGAGGTTCCTTGAAAAGGAACTAGAATAGTTGCATTTCACCCGTATATAAATGTGGAAGAGAAATATAATTGACATGCACAGCGGTGTATTATAAAATCGTTTTTAGATACGACACCACTGGAAGGATATGGACTCATCCATGCTCACCAACAGTTTAAATTTCAGCTTTCAATCTGCTTTTCGTCCATTTCAATGCGTTTCCATTGAAACCAACCTCATCCAGCATGTTTGCTTAATGGACGTTAATCAAGAAGGATGTATGCAGTCTCTAAATGTGCGTTTCAATTTCAATTTTTTTTTAAATATAGTGTCTTTTGCAACACAATTTATCTCTAGGTACTTTCCAGAGACCCAGAAAATGACCCCCAAGCAATTATTACATAAACAACAGCATGTAAAAACTCTCCTAGTAGGAGTGGTGGCCTAGTGATTACAGTGGTGGGCTTGGGTGGAGGACCCAGGTTCAAGCCCAGGGCTGCCCACAATGGTAAATCACTGGGGGCCCCTGAGCAAGGCCCTTAACTCCCAATTGCTCCTCTGGCGCTGGTTCTAGCAGCCCACTGCTCACTAGTGAAACTAGTTGATGGGTTAAAAGCAGTGTGTATCGTACATACAGCATGTGCACGATGTCCACACTGATAAGAATGATCATGAAAAATAAAAAAACCTTAAACCAAACAGTGGCAGGAAAATCTCCCCTTTAAGACGGAAGAAACTAAGAGTTCAATATGACTGATTCATGGTTAGTTGGTGGACTACAGAGACGACTATAGAAACAGGTGGAGGTAAACACTGGGATGGTCAGAGGGAGGGACTGCAGGTCAGGATGCAGCTCCTGAGGTTCTGGTCTGCAAACATATATAGAAGAGAAAAAGAGGGGACAGACCAGCACAACAAACTACAAGAACAATGGAGAACAATTATATTTATGAGATACTTCTTATTAATAACTGAGGATTGAGCTGAAGAAGGGAAAGAGAAACAGAGGAGGTGAGGGGCACCACTCAGTGGATCATGTTGGTGTCTCCCTGCAGCGAAGGTCTACAGCAGCATATCTAGGATGAAGCTGTGTTGAAGACCAGCTGCTCCAGTCTAGTCTAGTCAAGAACAGGATCAAATGTTCAGCGTATTATATCTGCAATCTCTCAACTGTTTCCTCACTCTATCTATCCGTCCGCACGCTGACTGGCCTGGCTGCCCGCCTGTCTTTCTTCATGACATCATTCCTCACCACTTTGGATCCCATTACCAGCTTCTCCTCCTCTCGTGTGTCCCATAACGAGTCTGCAATGTCTCTCCTTCTGCCTAATCAACTGTTTACATCTTACCTCAGGGAGTCACTTTGACCCATGACCCTTGTACAGATTTAAGAAACAAAAAAGAGCAAATAGAATTTCTCTTAAGTTATGCATTTTGTGCTGCTGTGTTCACACCAACTGGGATTTACTGTACATGGCTTTGCAGATTCTGTCCCCAACACCAGATCTCCTTTAAATCTCAGACTCGGCATCTGAAGATTACACTTCATGAAACCCCGCCGGGCAAGTCCGGTGTTAATCAAACTTGACATCATGCCTTTCGAGAAGCCAGAAGCAGCTCAGCAGATCCGTTTTCTGTGTGGAGGCCGACAGGCTGCAGACAGCCTCAGGTGACAGCTTACTGTAATCCTTTGCAGCTGAAATTGTGGGGAGCACCCTTTATGACTCAAACATGCTGATTGCTTTTCGTGTTTGCAAGAGTGCAGCTTCATGCTTTAAGTTCAGATGTGGAAGCTGTTCGTGTTCCCGAAACATAAAACACTTTCAACCGCAAATATTATAATCAGTTACAAGCTTAAATATAGACAACAGAATAGGACACATCATGTGACCATTCACACTCTGGGCAACGATGCAAAATACACACAAATCTGTTCAAATTAAATAAGAGGAAAAAGTCCACGCTTGGAGGTTGGAATTTGGAAGTGTAGACTCAGTGCAAAACCCAAGCACTGATCGCCAGAAAGCTTGAATTCATCTCCTGTCCAGACCAGTACTTTTCAAACTTAGGTTTTACCTTACAGTCGCTGATTGGTTTGGTCAAGGCGCTCAAACGTTGTGGTCATGTTAGAGATTTCAAACAGTCTGACAGATTCAGGCTCTAAAAAATATGTGGTTTGGGGTTTTTTTTTCCACATGTTATTAGTTTACAGGGATGACAACACCCAGTCCATCTACTAATGACCCAAGGAATCCTTCCACTCAAGTACATTACCTTCAAATCCTGCAGTGTGAAACAGCAGCAACAGCAAAGGTTATTCTCTTCTGACCCGGTGAAAAACTTGAAGTGGCTTGTCTTAAAAGTAGTAATCATTTTTAAAAAAATGTCCATGGTGATGATTTTATTTACATAGTTCCTTGATTAATATTTTGTACATGAAAATAATGTTTGCACCACAAATTAGTCAACTTGTGCTTTGAAAACCCCCCAAAAAACAGCAATTTTAATCAAACCTACTCAACTTGCTCAAACCTACAAGCGAAACAAAATAAATCTAACAGCTGAGTTGAGTTTGAAGATGGTGCAAAAACTTATCACAAAACAATAAAAGTACGATGCAGATTGATCATTCTGTGAATATTTAGATGACATTTTTTAAGATAAAAAGTTAAAACTTTGTGTTGTGATTTCTTTTCAGTGTCTCGTTAATTTTTCTTCCGGAAGGGACCCGGAGTCGCTGTTCCTCCACAACGAGGGGAACCATTTGAGGTGGTCCAGCCATCTGGTGAGGATGCTCCCTGGACACCCCCCTCAGGAGGCGTTTTGGGCATGTCCAACTGGAAGGAAGCCCAGGGGAAGACCCAGCACATGCTGAAGAGATTTTATCAGTCAGCTGGCCCAGGAATGCCTTGGTATTCCCCCTGAAGAGATGGAAGAGGTGGCTGGGGGAGGGAGGCCTGGGCCTCTCTGCTTTAGGCTACTGCAAAACCTGACTTTGGATAAGCTGAAGTTAGTTAATAGATGGAAGGAGAAAAAACACACTATTTGAGCACATGCTGAAGTGACCATGAGGTGTGTGCGTTCTAGTTGTTAATCCATCCACCGGTCCGATCATCTTCCATACCTACTTCATCGTTTTCAGCGTTGCAGGGACACTGGAATTCATCCCAGCTGTCATCAGGGGGAGACTGGGTACACCCTGCACAGGCTGCCAGTCTATCACTGGGCCAGAGCAAATATATCAAATCCTTACTATATAAATATCTGTGGGTGAAGTATACACCCACGCATTAAAATACATGGATAAAATACAACAAAATGTAATAGTGGTAAGTTAATAGTAGAAAGTGTGTTTAAAGAAGAAATGTGAGGCCATATAACACGAATTAAAGCAGTCTTCATTTTCTGCCTTCCATTTTTCCATCTGTCTAAATAGCTTTTGACTTTGTGGTGTCTGCACTTCAAGCTGAACTTGCAGCCAAATAAACAGTTGTCAAAAAACAATAAGCTTCTTCGTTTTTGCTTAGTCGGGAAACCCCAAAGGTCCAGGTCTAGGGGTTTCCTGACTGCCTCCGAGCTTTTAAGCCGAGTAGCAGTCACCTGCACTGTCCAGCAGTAAAACCACCAGCTTGTTATGTATTCCATCAAACTTTAGGTTGTGGCATTCAAATGAATGGTAACCAGCCATTTAAATATTGGTACACCCCAGGACCGCATTCCCGGACAGTTGACTGTTCATTCTGTGGGGCCATGGTGCAAAAGGTTTTCATAATACTTGATTACGTTACGTTTTAGTCTTGGCTCTATATTGACATGATGAGGGTAGAACTTGAAAAAGTGTTGGCTTGATCACTTAAATAGCATATTCTCATACGACGACCCCCAGATATCCTTCTGCATATTATCTTTCCCATACTTACCCATACTCTTGTTGACTTTAAATGATTAAAACTCTTTTGGAATACAGTCTTAGTTTGTTTCTATCACAAGAATATTTTTTTTCTCACAAGTCTAACGTGTTCTGAGGCAACTGTTTTTTTTTTTCTGCATCTACAAAGATGAGAATAACGGGAAGGAAGCAGAAAGTAGGAAACGTTTAAGCTCACTGGAGGATAGAAGATGATTATAGCAACAGCAGGTATCTCTCAACCACACTGGTGAAGAGCGAAGTCCCAGACTCAGACCCGGCGGTGATGTAATATACATTTGTGTGTGCATGTGTATTTGTGGCTCGAGCGCTTCTAAATCTTCTTTCCAACAGTCAATAAGCTGTCAAGGCCCGAGAACAAGTCCTCCTGTAACCAAATGTGGGATGAAGAGGAAGTGCTGAGTCGACGGGCAGTTGTATTGTTTTGTGGAGAAATGTGATGACCAGAGAAATTTGTCATTCTAAAACAAAGTTTAAAGAGGTGTTTTTAATGAGCGGAAAATGGAGCCTGAGAGCTGAATTTGCTTGAAAGGCTTGGAAACTGATCATGAAGCCTGCTGGGCACTGGAAAAGAAAGAATCTCTGCCCTGCCTGCAGTCGTCAGAATCAAATTCCCAAGAACAACTATTTTCAACACAAGTATTTGCACATATACGAGAGAAAAACCGTGGCACGGCATCATTAAGTGAAGTTAATTCATCACCTTGTCTTTAAAAATGTCCCTTCGGCAGTCCTGTCTTCTACATTACTGCTATCGGCACCTTCTATTCAGGCATGTTCACCATGTGTTAAATCAGGAATGAAGTCAGACTTCAGGCAGACAGATTGTGTCAGAAGCAGAGACTGTTAATGGGGTTGCCTCTGTGGGGTTGCACTGATGTCATAACTTCAGTTCTTTTCCTTGCAATTTTTCCAGTGAGAAGAAAAGAAGAAAATGGCTTTCTGCTTATCCCATTGTCAAAGTAGGATCATTAGGCCACATTTGGAAATAAGGAGGGCCTATTATTCACAGTAAATTAAACCCATAAACAACTTTGCCTTTATTATCATTGTTGAACTGTGTGACCTGAATTCAAGTATATGGGTAGAAACAAATAAATATTGTTTAAAAAAAAGGAAGGAATTTACTAATGGGATATCTATCAACACCACACTACTTTGTGAATAAAATTAATATTCACAAATTCATATGTTTATTCCCCCCAATAATGTGCTGAAATATCAAAATTCAACGCCTCTCTTGGAAGACCACTTACATTATGTTGCAGACAGATTTGACCCAGTAAAGACTCACTATCTCATATGACATATAAAATGGTTTGTAATGGTCATACAAATTTAAACTGGCAATTCGGATAACTTGATGAAAGCTATAATTTTCACTCAGTTAATCATTTTTTGTGTTAAATTTCTGTTTAACATATATCACCAGTAGGAACTAAAAGTAAATGTTCAACCGTAATGACAAAAACAGTTTTATATTAATTTATTTCAATTCCCTTAATTAATATATTTTTATTATTTTTTTTTTAATTTTTTTTTTTTTTTTTTTTTTTTACCTTTTATTGTTTTGTGTGGTGTAGCTGCCAAGTGGTAACCTGTGGAAATGCAGTTCTTCAATTGACCACTAGAGGTCAGCTCTAAACGTGTCTCCGTCTCTTTTGACTCCCTTGTTAAAATGTACAACTTTACACCAAAAATAAACTTATATAAGGTTTGGTACCAAAAATTGTTTTTGGCCTCTGTAGTTATTTCACATCCATGACCACTGTACGAGAGAACATATTAGACCACAAATGTATGCATAGTTAAGTAAGCGCCTTTTTGCGCGACAACTTAATTACAGTAGATGGTGTCCAGCTAGCAGTCTAACACAGTATAAATCATTTTTTACTTGAAAAGATGAGTTGTTGAGCTGTTAGTTGTACTAACGGGCAACCAACGTCTGAGGTGAAACTTGTCCAAATCATGGGCTGGAGTGGCTGCACAGGCAGAGCGCCGGTGGGAGACAGGTCCAGAGCTCCGGCTTGAGAAGTTCCTGTTTTAGATGTTAACAGTCCTTGTTTCAGATGTTGTTTTGGTAGTGATACCTGAAACAAAGACGGGTGGACAGAACCAATAAGAATGAATGTAAGGGAACGCTGATTACCATGGTCAGGCCCCTCTCAGACATTTGTCGCTACATCTGTGCCTGTGGAAACTTTTCTTTTTTTTTTTTACCTTTTTTAATCCAAGTAGAGAACATTACAAAATGAGCCATTGAGACAAATGTGAAAAATTAGAAACATCTGTTTAGGTGTTTTCAAGTAAAATAATCACCTCTCATGAACTCTGGAACTGAATTAATAAAATACAGAGCACATATGCATAAACTTAGTGGATGTACAGACCATGGACGTGCAATTTAGACCTTAAAAGAGTTTTTTTATTTCTTCTTAATCCAATGAAATTTGGCTCAATCAATTTGCTGGAATCTGACAAACAAAGGGTTAAATTATATTGTCTTCACTTTTGTAGAGAGAGCAATTAAAACAACAACAGCTCTGTTTCATGTTGCAGGTAAATAAGCAAATAAATAAAAAACAATTACCAAGTCAGTTCTTGCATATTGGAAATATCTAGTTCTATTTGAAAGGATTTAAAGTGTAGTAGTTTACACACACACATGCGCTCAAGCACTCTACAACAGTACCTACAATCTTTAAAAGCTCAGTTCACAATGAGTGTATATAATATTTCAAATTCATCTCAAGATAATTTTTTTTGCAAAATCATTTTAAGATTCTCCCAAAGTGTTTTCTTTTTGCAGGATATTTTGTATGCATGACTTCATTTCTCAGACATGGTTGCTGCCGATGGTTTTGTGAGCTCGACTCCCAGAACAGCTGTTAATTTGTCTCCAGTGAAAACAACCACATAATTCTGCTGTGGAAAAGTTGGAAATCCATTGTGGCACTTTTCTACCAAAAATAATGTTGTTCTATCTTTGCTGAGGAGCAAAAATTTGCAGCTTTATGGTAATAAATGTGTCAATACTTACTTTAAGCCAGAACACTATCATTACCATCCAGTTTAGCAGCTTTGAGAGTAAGTGAGATTTTATTATTAGCTACTACTTCATGGAGCCCGTCAAGATTCATCTAACAATTACGCAATCCCATTCTTTCATTGACTAGTTAATGTAATTTGCAGCAAGGCATATACTGCACATTTGCACACTGAGCTGCAGTCAAGAACATGACTATGAAATTAAGTCGTGCATGCTGAAGAAAGGGCCTGTTCTGTGTCTGAAGCAGGTTTTTCATCTGCTGCTGAAATCTTTACACAATCATGACATCGATTCTGATGCATGACATAACCCCTCCTGGTTAAAATTTAGGACAAGAGGAAATCCTTTCACTCGGTTTACATCCGTTTAAAAGTTATAAAACCGGAGCTGAGAGAATGAATGTGTTCATTCGTTATCAGACTGCCAAGGACCTCTAATGACTTCATCCTAGAACAGACAGAGTCTAAACAGTTACAGGAGGCTGATTCTTATCTGTGTAGAGAAATGTTATTACATGCAAAATCATTCTTTAAAAAAAAAAAAAAATTCTAATTTGTTTCATCACTGTAAGATATTCAGAAAAGTCTGATCTCAAAACAATTTCTCATGTCAAGCCTTGTTCCTCAAGAACAAGTTATCTTATGACAGATCTCATAGGATAATAAACTTTAATACTTCTTTCTTTTGTGGTTCTGCAGTATCACAATATCCCTCACATTAGCCATCTGGACCTGCAGGGTCTACTGACTTTCACAGTGTTTTACTGCTCAAATGGCATAATGACTTGGCCAGGAAGGATGCTCACCTGGGTGTTCCACCAAAAGAACGAGTGTTGATGTGGAGATTAGTGTGAATGTTGGGAAAGTGTGGCCCGTGAAAGCTGTGAATATGCTCTGAACAGGCAAGCATATAGTGGACTTGGGCCAAGTGTTTCTCTGTGGGTATTTAAACTGGGATGCTCAAAAGGTAATAAGGTCCACAATAATACCACTCTGCCATAGATGATAAATAGTTACACCAAAGAGTACTAAAGAATGATATCGCAGTTTACAATACGTGATGTGTCATTTTCTTTTTAATTTTTCTTTTTATGCACCAATAAACACAACGAGAGACAAACTGGAGTGAAACTATGCTGATCAGCTTTTCTGCTTTTAATGCTCGTCAATAAGCTGAAAAGCTGATAGTCACCAGAGGCAAACCCATAAATCACCCTCCCCCAACACTTACCACACACGCACCCCTCCCCCAGCTGCATGGGAGCCCTGCGGTCCGAAGTGGAAAAATGTCTCAAAATCACAAAACCATAGGCAGACTGCTGTACAGTTCCAACACTCTCTAGCTGTGCACACACACACACACACACACACACACACACACACACACACACACACACACACACACACACACACACATGCACACACACCTCTCCGACAGCATTTTCTGGTTTATGTTCTCATCAATGCTTGTCACTCGTGAGGGAAACGAAGACTAGAGAAATAGTTGAGGGAGTGCGGCTATCAAATTAAGTAATTACAAGCTTTGGAGCCCAGATTTTTCCATGACTTAATCTCAGCAGCTTCTGGTGTTCACCATGGAGGCTCCTCAGCGTCTCCTGGAGAAAGGCCTAAAACAGGGAGATGGTGGAGTAGGATATAGATTCATGTACATCCTCTGCTTTCCTGGGGTTCAGTGTTCCATGCTTTCCATCGTTCATTAGAAGAAATCCAGACAGATTAACGGCTCCCGCTACACTGAGAAGAAATGGTGTTTCATTAATCATCCCTATCATTCATGTTTCTCTCCCATTCACCCCCACACACACCTACGCTTCTTTTATAATCTCTTTTGAAATGATGATTTTCTTTTAGTTAAAGAAACTCTCCTTGAGTTCTCCTCCTTCAAAGGAAACTCATCTCTGTGCGTTACCTGGATTTGAAAAAAAAGTTTAATGTCAGAATCACTTTGACTGACTGCGATTATGTAAGATTTGACATGTCTGGATTTCACAGGTCTCACCTACTTTCCATAGGGAGCCTGCATGGCATTGAGCTTAACCCAACTATTTTTCATGTCAGACTATGCAAAGGAAGGGGAAGGATACTGCCTGTTGCTGCTTACCTCCCCTTGATGTTTTTTGCATATGTCGGCTCCCCTAGCTCAGAAAGAGTGGCTGTAAAATCTATTTAGGTCAAAGCTATTACATTTCAACCCTTGTTCCTTACCTCAGCAGTTTAGGGAGTTCATGGTGCCTTGGCTCCATTTGTCTCCATCATGTAGATGTTTCTGCCTTATGTACGAAACATAGTTTTCAGGAAACAAGGAAGACAATGATACAACACTGAGAGGAAAAACTAGACTTTTTTTTTTTTACTTTTCTATGTAACACCTTCCAAATATTCCTCTAGATTCTCACATCCTCTGTTAACTTGTCAGCAGTTAGCAGACTGGGGAAATCCTGCATAACTTTGTCTAAACTGTCAATTAAGAACAGAATACAGGGATTCGCAAATGTCATGAACCCATTTCTTAATCACAGCAGAGTATAGAAAAAATATCAAATGTTGAAACTGAGACACTTTACAATTACATGAAAAACATGAGCTCATTTCATATTTGATGGCAGTGACAAGTCTAAAAAAAAAAGTTCTGACATGATTACGAAGAACATCTGGCTATAATTAGGTTAACTGGCATCAGGTCAGTGACATGATTGGGAATCAAAGATATCTTAGAAAGGCAGACTCTCTCAGAAGTAGACGGGTGGAGTACACCAGTCTGCAAAAAAAATGTCATCTAAATTTGAAACAATTTCAGAACAATGTTTCTTGGCAAAAACGTGTGAAGACTTTGAATATGTCATCATTTCCAATACATAATATCATCATTATAGGTTTGATAGAATCTGGAAATATACTCATGCAATAGTTTTTGAAATCTCTGTCTATGAACACAGTTTGTTCTGCAATCTACAAATGCAAATTACAGCTACATCATAAAAGAAGATCCCAAATGCAAAAGTAATACATAAAAGTCTTGAGATAAATAAATGGAAATCTGTCCTAGGTTTAGAGGAATCAACATTTCTAGACAGACCACCTGGCCCGTTGTCAAAAACCTACTTCTCTCATAGTCTGGAGAAACATTAGTGCGTATCAAATGGGAATCTTTGCTGAAAGGTCTACACAAATCCTCGAGCAACATAACCCCCATTTAGACAATGTCTTTTCATGGAAAGCCTTGCATCATTCTGCAAGACAATGCTGAACCACATGTTGCATCTATTACAGTTGTCAACAGATCAGTAGCATGACTGGGTTAATGGGCTGAGGCACTCCAGGACTCGTTGTAGTTGCACAAAGTAAATAAATCCAGTCAACTAATTGAGAGGTTTTTGTAGTAGAAAAGACCAGGTGCTGAACTGGCCCTGCCTGCAGACCAGACCTCTATCCAATTAAAAATGTTTAGTGTATCATAAAGCAAATAATCAGACAAATAGGATCCAGGCCTGTTAAGCAACTCAGATCCTATATGAGATGAGTATGTCTCACATTTCTCTGAGACACGCCGCGGTGGTAAACATCGCCCGTAGCCGTCTTCATGCCATCAAATTAAAAACCACCTCTTTTTTTCTTAAGCTTGCACATCTCCTCATTTCATATATTTGACGTGTGTTCTCTGATAAAATTTAGATTTTGAAATTTGCATATTTTGTTTTTAGTCAGTTTAGTGGTTAGCACTGTTGCCTCACAGCAAAAAGGTTCCTGGTTCAATTCCCGGGCAGGAGTCTTTTTTGTGTGGAGTTTACATGTTCTCCCCGTGCTTGCATGGGTTCTCTCCGGGTACTCCGGCTTCCTCCTTACGGTCCAAAAACATGCACGGTAGATTAATTGATAGTTCTAAATTGCCCGTAGGTGCGAGCGTGAGTGTCCATGGTTGGTTGTCTTTGTATGTGGGCCTGTGATGGACTGGCGACCTGTCCAGGGTGGACCCCTGAGTCAGGACGGGCTCCGGCAAACCCCCGTGACCCTGCAAAGGAATAAGCGGGTATGGAAGATGGATGGATGTTTTTAGTCACATTTTACACCATTTGACAACATTTTAACACTGAGGTTAAATCTAAATCAACATGTGGTTTGTGCATCCACAAACACCTTCAGTAGTGAATGTTGTGGATATTTTTAAATCCAATCCATGTGTAAAGAGTTAGCACTTTACATGTTGCAAACCATTGATATGTATCTGACTGTTTTGTGCTGGAATTTGTTTGACGGCAAACACCTTGGTAGCATTCACAAGTATGTGCCTTATCAACAAGGAACAATATTTACATTCAGAGTTTAGAAAGATAAAACTGGATTAAATGTGGTCAGCTTCCTGGGTTATAGGATTTTTTTCAAGTTACTTGTTTGACCTTATTGTTTTATTTTTAGTCTAGTTTTTCTTACTTTCTGATTGGTTTCATTAGGAACCAAAACTATTTACGGTAAGAAAAATATTGTGGTTTTGCTAAAAATACAGGTTTTCACAACTGTGCATTTTTCTTTTTTGAGTCTCACTATTTGAAGAGTTGGAGCCTGAGACTGTAATATGTGGCTCCGAAATTATATATATTATATATTTTTTCCCAAAAGTAAATTGCTATACCTTTTATTTGGAAATATTAATTGAAATTTCAACACCTGCCCCAGTCTGCTAAGGCTCAAAAATCAAAAATGTGTTATCTCACTGACTTAATACATTACAAGTCTCAAGGGCGTATAGCCAAGAAAGAAACTGACTATTGCTTTCAGATAGGACTGTGTTTGGAAATCTGCTTTTAACCACAACTTAATTCAAAGATCACACAAGGTCACACAAGTGGCATGACACAAATCCAGTTCTCAAGCATTCCTCTGCCATGTGTGTTAATTGGTTGTGGCTGTGGTTCAGGAAGTAGACACCACCAGTCAAAAGGTTTGCTCCCTTTCCAAAGTTTTCCCTCCCCTCCAAGTTGCTTCAGAGGAAAGTGTCTTTTAAGTTGGATGTCACCATTACATTGCAGTTTTCTTGAACTTTTTATGTAACATGAAACTTGACACCAATATCCATCAAGTGGGTGAGAACAGGTACAGTTCCTGTTCTCGGGGCCTGCGGTAGATGCACAAATTAAATTTAATCAACTAATCGAGGAAAAAATTGCAACATTTCATTTAGCTGCTTTAATTAGAGGGACCTAATGACCAGACTGTAAACAGTCAACATCACAAACATTGGTACAATGATGTCTGGCAGCCTAGTGCTGAGCAAGAGGGTGTCATATAGAGGGATTTGGTTGGTTTGGGTTTTTCTGTGTTTGCTTAATGATCTCTGTTTTTGTTTTAATTCAATTTGGGGTTTTTCTAAATTGGTCAGGATTTCCTGTTCCTCAGTTTAGTTTTATCCCAGGCTTATTTGCTATTTTGTATGCTGACAAGTTGTATTAGTTCCCATTTTACTTTGAAAGTCACATTTCTTTGTGTTCAGTTCTAATTTGACTTCTCTTGTTCTCATCTCTCCTGATTGTTCACACCTGTGTCTCCTCAGCCCCGGTGAGTCTATATTGTCTTGTCTTTCCCTTTTCTACTATTGCTTTGTCTGTTTTGCGTTCTTCTTTCCCAATGTGCTCTTTTCCTAGTGCATAGCTGCATTTTCATTTGGATCCTCCACAACTTGATTATAACAGAGTGGGGCTAAACAGTTAATATTATGTGTCAACTATGTGTTATCTGTATGTATCATGATGAGAGCAAGGCCGGCAGACATTTAAGAAACATTAACTTAATTAAGTTGAACTGAATGCTACTTTTAACTCCCAAAGAGAAAACAGATTGTTTATGCAACTGACGGGTTGCCTGTACACTGAAACGTCAATGTACATGGTCCATTATGATGACCATCAAATGTTTAAAGTGAGCATTTTGCTGAGACAGTCAGCTCATTCATATCAACTGGCAACAAATTAAAACGCTATGCCAGGCATTTTCATGTGCATTTTTACACATTCCACACTGCCGTCCACAGGCCAGTCTTCACAAACTGCCGACAATGTTTTTGAAATAGTTTCTTATCAGGTTTTACGTGACTTTTGAAAAAGAACATGTCACATTATTTAATTTACTGCCAGCTTTGCGATGCATTACACATTTACTGGTTAATTTGTCACAGTCCAGCAAAGACTACCATCATAGATGTCTTGAGCCCTACTAAGTACTGGACTGTAAGGATTTCCATCATACATGCTTGCTTTTGTGTGTGTGTGTGTTTTTCTTTTTTTTTTTTTTTTTTTTTTTTTTTTTTGTCTATGCGTCAAATATTGCATACCAGATTGGATGTGTTTGGAAGTACAGTGCATATTTTAGGCCGCTGCTTAAGAAGCTCCATGGCAGATGAGCGTCCAGCCTCAAGTGGACCTCGGATGTTTGAAGCTGCCAAAAAAGGAGAATTCCACTGAGTACAAACAATAATTCAGCAGCAGCAGAACATGGCAATACTTTGACAGAGTATGGTGTGGAAGGAGCAGGCCAGGGGAAGGGAATAGGAAACAGGAGCAGCATGGCTGACAGTTTTTGTAAGTGAAGATTTCAGCAGGCAGGTCGTTTCACATGCATAGGGTGGGGGCAAAGAGAGGTCAGAACCCAACTTTAAACTTAGGATGATCCATTCTGGAAACAGAGAGAGTATTTATTTAAGTGTGGTGTCACCAGGTCCAGGACATGAGGGAGTCTGAGCACAACATCAACCTGACAACAAAGCACAATACATCAAATAGTTGCTTCATGTTACTTTTTGTGCTCTGATGGTGAACAGAAAGCATAAGACAAACATTCAGATTATAAACCCCTATCTGACAGGAGACAGAGGAAATTCTTTTGTGTTCTCAATTTACCACATATTTTGTATATTTTTGTTGTTAAATTTTTTTTTTCAGGCAAACTCATGTGCTTCAGACAGTTTGAAGTGTTTCCAAGTTTCCATGGATGTCGCTCAGATAAAAGAACCGCATTTCCCTGTATGTGTATTGTCCCACTTGAGCTGTCAGTTAGGAGATGACTGTCTTATGACAGCAGCATTAAGAGTTTAATCTGCAGCTGCACTTATAGTTGAATATGACTGCAGTGACACAGCAAGCATGAGTTCAGCTGATTTGCAACTGAACTGGTTGGAGACCAGAAGTATGCACAAAAGTGAAGTTGGATTCAGATTTGGCAGATTTGGCAAGTCAGAAGATAACTTCCAGGTCGTGAGGTGGCTCCAGGTCATGAGGTGGCTACGTAGTTGAGGTTTAGCCTTTTGGAGTCAATATGTCTTACAGTGTTTTGGACTTTTGGTTTTGTGATTTCCTGTTTGGAGCAGCACTCTTTGTTAAAAGCCTTTTGCAGAGAACCTGTAAGATACTGTTACTGGTTGATGTACATTTTTCTGAAGACGTAGCAAGTAAGACCTTCAGCTGTAGGTTAAACCAAAGCTGCAACAAGATTTCAGAGCTCACATGACCTTTGTACATCACAGAGGTGTTTTAACACCTGGGACCTGTTTCAGAAAGGAGGTTCGACAGATGCTGAGCTAAAAATAACTAACTTAGAGTCAACAAACACTGAGATGAGAAGCTAAGACCTTCTAGCTTCAAATCAGAGTTGGGAGTAGGTTCTGCCAACCTAAAGTGTGACTATGAGTTAAGCTTGTGCACACACCTATAAAAACGATATAACTGGATCTCTGTTTCCTTGATTTACAATATGGTTTATTGCAATAAACAGTACATTTTAATTTATTTTAAGCCTGGTCCAGAATTTCGTTGCATGTGCCATCACCAAAACGCCCTCGTTTCATTGTATCATCCCAGTCCTACAGACTGGTACACCCAAGGCCATCCACAGCCTCACCCTTCCTCATCTGTCAGATCTCCTTCACAAAAGCCACCTCCTCCCACTTCCTCAGGTCATCCTCTTCCATCCACCACATTGTCCACTCCACCCACCTCAGCACAACAGGGAGTAAAGCTTTCAATTGCTCTGCTCCCCAACTCTGGAACTCACTCCAACCGGACATTCGCAACATCCAGTCTCTCAGTTAACCAGGGTAACACGAACGTAACAGGCTCACGGCTCTCATTCACTTAAATAACAATTTACCCTGGCAAAAGAAAAATCAGTACATCATCAGTACATCCAATAACACTAGGAAATCGTACAGTAGAATATCTTTACCCACAGAGGTGGGAACAGGATGCTAAATCTGGCCAGTGCAGTCTCTTCAGTCAATAAAAGGACCTGTCATTGTTCAGATGTCTTCGAAATGTGTTATAGGATAAATCATTTGATGAAATTAAACCCATTTCAACTTTATGAAGGGAATAAAAAAAATTACAACCAGAAATATAAACTGTACCACACATATTTCAATGAGGTCAGACAAAATATGTACAGCATAACTAACTTATGGTATGAGTGTCTGTTTCCAAACAGTCATAATTATGAAGTTAATTTACATACAATCCTTATACAAGGCCACATTTACATTGCATAAACAAATGCATAGATATAATGATATGACAGATTCGGGGCTTCTTGGTCCATTGGTCACAGCTTGATTTCCTTCCAGCCTTTGCACACGTGTTCTTCTAAAAAACATTCTTTGTCTGACTTTCACAGCGAGAGGTCAGCTTGTCTTCAAACACCATAAGTCGGCCAGGAGGGGGATCTACAGTTGAGTAAGAATCAGGAGCAGATTGGGCATGTGTGTTTCCCTGAGGTGTTTGATGTATCGGGAGTGTCCACATGGGTGGAGTGCTGGCCCACTCCTTTATTTGTACATGTAGATACAAATTCTGTCTGTGACTAAAAGAACGAAAGTATCAGTATACCTTTTAAACAGCAGTGACTGGCTTAGGTTTGGGTATTTTGTCTGACTCTATGGGTGTGTAACTATTATAATTGTCTGAATTTGCACAACTGGAGCTTGACACACACAGATAGGGGGGGGACAGAGTACTGTGTTGTGCAATTTGAAATCAATAAAAAGCTTTCATGCATACATATTTCATACATACTTTCAGTTTTATTTGTTTGCAGATTGTATGAATCAAAGATATTTATTGTTTAATCTAGTCTGTTCTTATTTCGTGTGTCAATGCAAATCCACTTTGCAGGCCTGCAAAACATTATATAAAAAAAAAAAGTTGACATGGACAAATCAATGTTTATAATTGGGAAAAAGAAAAGCTGTCTTTTTCAAAAAAGACACATGTCAACAGGTGATTGATTAAAAGTTTAGTCTTTTGAGGAGTAAAGACAGGAACGGAATTTAACATTTGTAAAAGTGCATGAGAAAATCATTAAAATGCTTACAAATGGCACCCTTCCAAGTTTGGATAGGATTTGTATAATATTCCTTCATCACTGGATAATAACTACATATAATTCAAGAAATATGAGGGAATTTCAGTGGGTAAAGGGGAAGGATGCAAGCCTAAGCTGGACAGTCTTGATCTCTGATCCCTCAGACAGCACTGTCACAAGAACCATCTTCCATCAGTAGCTGATATGAGCAGGGATTAGTTTGGCAAATTGTTTGTCAAGGCCATCAGCAATAAAATACTTTAACATCCTTTGACTGGTTCAGGATTTACTTGACTGAGAGGAGCTTTTCTGTACAGATTGGTGAGTTTTCATTTTCTGTGGACTCTCTCTCTTTATGGGGTACCACCAGGTTCCATTTTGGACCCATTATTGTTTTGTTTATTTGTTGTTGTTTGATTGTTTTTAAGGTTTTAAATTGACTGGCACCACTGTGTTCACTTGACCTCATTCATGTTCCTGCAAGAGTCTTCCAGCAAGATGGTGCTTGATGTTCCCATGGCTGGATCTAAAAACAGAGGTGACAAAGCTTTTTCAGTTGCTGGTCCTGTTCTCTGGGACATCCATCCATCCATTTTCTATACACTTTTTAATCCTGTACAGGGTCACGGGGGACTCCTGGAGCCTATCCCAGCTCATTGTAGCAAGAGGCAAAGGTACGCCCTAGTCAGGTCTTACTCTGGGACAGTCTGTTGCAAATAAAAACGTCTAAATCCGGTGCTGCATTCAAGTCTTTGCTTAAGGCTCATCTATTGCTGTTGGCCCTTAGTTTGAGCTATAAATTGATATCTGGTGAACACTATTTTACTTTGCTGTGTTTTTACGTGCATTCATTTTAATATTGTTGATATTTGCCTGTAAAGCATTTTGGTAATTTGTGGTTGTTTTGTTTTTAAATGTGCTATATAAAGAAATCTGAATGACTTGACATGAAATGCCACTAAATAAATTTGCAGTGCAAAGAAGAAGCCTTGTGTTAAACTTGTCCTTAAATGGTGTAGACATCTCTGGGCTCAGAGGCATCTCGCAGGAACTATCACACAGAGGAAATGTGTTTTGCAATCTGATGAATCAATATACCAATATCTTTTTTTGAAAGAGGTGGATGCCATCTGCTCAGGACCAAAGACAAAAAGGACGGCAATATCAGCAGTAAGTCCAACAGCCAAGGTTCTGTGATGGTAGGAGAGTTTTGTCAGTGTCTTTAGTGAAAAGAGCATTTGGATCTCTGTGATAAAGGCATTAGTGCAGGATAAATTGACGCTTTAGAATAACATGCTGTTTTAAAGACCACAGCTTTTCCAGGGGAGTCCATGGATTTTTTTTTTTAACAAAACATGAAAAACCACATCCTGCACAAAGTTAAAAAAAAAAATAAATAAAAAAAGAACAGCTGAGGATGAAGATGGTAACCGTCAACTGTTCTCAGTTTATTTATGGAGTATTTTGAAAAACAATTGTGGCATTAACGGCGCCATACTGTGAAACACTTTCATCATTAACAATCATTTTAGCCAGAATGTCTTTTAGGTGGGTATGTCACCTTTACTATCTTATCTTTTTTTCAAAAACGTGTTGCAGGCCTGCAATACGGCAAAGGAAGATTATTAACAAACAAAATTATGCGGATGAGAAAAAAGCAATACCTTCAATTCATACTGTGAAAAAAAAGTTTTTCGTTAGCATTTTCCATGTCATTCCATCTTTTTCTGGTTTGAGGTCATATAATGAGAAACTCAATATCCTTACAGTGGGTATAGGATATCATGCAAAAGCATATTTGGCAAACAATTGCGGCCAGAATCTGTTGCGTTTTCATCAAAAATATAATTTAATGGGACATGAGAGCAGAGTTGAGAGAAGGATCGCAGAAGGAATCTCCAGCTCCACTAAAGTTGTAAAAGGGAACTGGACGAACATTTGACTTCTCAAAGCCCAAACATAATGTTTTCTAGAGATGTGTTGCTGCAGCATTCAGCATGACCTCACTGAAAAGCTCTCCGGCCAAAGATCAGACTCCCAAATATTCTACCTGAACACACACACAGCTGTAGGCTCTTAATGATCTGGATTTATCGCCTGTCGACACAGAATCACGCGTCCGAATGCCGCTCCTGAGTGTGGAATACATAGCAACAAACATAAACATCCATGCTCCTAAAGCATTTTACACCTCAAAGAGTCAGGTTTGTTTATCTTGCCTGTGCTTCATCAGGGTTTCTCCTCACAACTCTGTCGCACACTCTTTCTGGGCCTTCAGTGCTATGCCTCTTAGTTTTATAGCATCAGTCCTCCTGCAAAACTCCTTAAACCGCCTGTGACAGGAAATATTTAGACAACAAGATCAGCGCTGTTGAAATCACAAGACACAAGGGCCCAGACAGAAAGAGACTATAGCGCAGCCACATGATAGATTTTATAAAACCATAGGAGTGTTTTTCTTACGCAATCGTCCGAGTCTGCAAAATATGTTTTTGCATTTAAACAGCTTTTAGATGTAGGCATTATTAGAAATCTGCTGATTATTCTTTTCTTTCTCTGCACCCGCACTAACGTTTTTGCAGCTTTCAGTTCATTCCCGAGAGAGTGCACCAGAAGTGGAGAATAGATCTCCCAGTTTCAGTCTAACCAGTGAAATCCTACTAGTTTGTAAAATTCCACTTCCCATATTTAACATCCAAATTCGTAACATGGACTCGCCATTAAAAGTAAGCCTTTCTGAAGAACAGTGTTGGGCAGTTACGCAGGTCAAAATATAACATTTTCAGCAGACAAAAAGGCATTTGCACATAAGATGCAATTTATTTTAAATGTGTTTAATTCACTAATTCATTTTTTCATATCAAGTTCATGCATTTCCCATCAACAATGTCATTTCGCTCAGCAATAACACAGTTTTTATTTGGAAAATGTTTTTCCAACAGAAACACATCTAACCAGTCTGGACAACATCACATAAGCAAACTTTCAACACAGCAGATTGTTTTAGTGCCTCACATAACTCAGACTTACGGCTAGCCGCTGCTCTGGCTTGGAGCAGACACTTCCAAGGGATTGCTACGAAATGGCGAGGACCAAAAAACGTATTTTCCAACTTTACAGATGATATCTTGTGTAACCTCCACTCCAAGCGGCCATAAACAGCGGATTATTGCATTTTCAAATAAAAGTCAAGTAGCTAAGAATTGCGTTTCTGTTAAAAGTGGAATAAGAAAAAAACAAGAGAAAGCAGCAGGGAATATTTCCACTAATTCAACATGCCCTACTTCAGCCGTTCTCCATGCTGGTCTTTAATACAGGGTTGCTTCATTTTATGACATGAAATGAAACGAGGTGCTGACATCCGACTATACACAGAAGCTGATCCATTCTTCTTCCAGCCACATTCAGACTCGACTTTTCAGCTGCTCCTTATCATTAAGCCATATAGCAGCAGAATAACATACCCATAAAGCGTTTGTTGGCGCAATGCTGACCATTCACTAAAGTAGACCCCTGCTACCACGAGAGCCCTTCAGTCACACAAGATTAGGAAACTCCCCATAGAGGAGTAATCCCAGCGGTTGGTAGCACAAGTGCAGCTCATCGAGACCATGTTTCGGTCATCATCAGATGGCAGGAACATCCACTCCCTCTGTAGTTTAAACAGAAAATAACTCAAACATCAGTCGTGTTGCTGTCAAAAGTCTACACACACAATCTGTCATGGTTTAGCTTCTTCTCTTCTCTTCTCTTCTCTTCTCTTCTCTTCTCTTCTCTTCTCTTCTCTTCTCTTCTCTTCTCTTCTCTTCTCTTCTCTTCTCTTCTCTTCTCTTCTCTTCTCTTCTCTTCTCTGTTTCCGGTGGGCGTGGTGAGAGTGAGTGAGAGCAGAGTCGGAGGTGAAGCGTGCGTGAGACGCGGTGTTTGTTTTTGACTTGTTTTTTCACGGTGTTGGGGCTTTTTCATCCTTCCTTCACTGCATGGTCGGGTAAGTGGGCTTTTTTGTTTATATTTGCCGAACCGGGTGGAGGATTGGTGGAGGATGGCGTCCGCCGCGGCGCCGACTCCGTCGATCCAACACGGGGTGCGGATTGTCCCGCCGGATAATGGCGGTTCAATTGAAGAGGTCCTACTGGCCGTTGGGGATCAGATCGGGCATGGGAACATCGTCTTCGCCTCACGGATGAATAAAGCCGTGGTGGTGTTCGTGTCCGATGAGAACCAGGTGCCGGACTTGATAGGACGGGGGGTGTTCATTGGTGGTGTATACGTGCAGGTGGCGCCATTATCGGTTCCATCGACACGCGTCACTGTGTCTGGCGTCCCTCCGTTTATCACCAATGAACAGCTTGAGAGAGAGTTAAGCAGGTTCGGCAAATTTGCAAGTAAGTTCAGCACAGTTAGCTTGGGGTGTAAAGACCCGAAATTAAAGCACATATTGTCACTTCGTCGCCAGGTGTTTATGTTTTTGGATTCCCCAACACAAACGCTGGAAGTTTCCTTTCGGGTGAAACACGGTGATGGGGCCTATATGGTTTATGCTAGTTCCGGTCAATTGAAATGTTTTGAGTGTGGGGATGTGGGTCACAAGAAAATTGCTTGTCCACATAAACAGCACGCGGGTGTGGCGGGCCTGGGTCCCGCTGCTGTTTCTGGTGGAGGTGCTGGGGATAGGACAGTTGTGGGGTCTGGTGGGGGCCCCTGTGGGACGGGTTCGGAGGGACTCGCTCGCGGTCCTGCGGCTGGTGTGACAGTGGAGGCCTCTGCAGGGGAGGCTGCCGGAGGCTCTTCCGGTCCATCAGCCCGGAAATTGGCTGAGGCGTCGATTGGTTGTCCTGGCGGTCCCTCTGCTGGACCCTCGGAGGGTGCATCCAGTGGAGTAGGGAGTGACTCCCCTGCTAAGGCGATCCTTTTGGCTGGTGCTGGAGTGGGGGGTGTTATTGGTCCCGGGGAGGGTGTCGCCGACGGGTCGGTTGTGTTGGCCGAGGTGGAGTCGGCCGTGGTTCCGCCAGAGAGCGGAATGGTGGAAACGGCTGGGCATGGGCCTGATGGCGACACCGAGAAAGAGAAACCATCATGCAGCCAGGGGCTGGTTGGTCGCCCTGGCAGGACTGGTAATAGTGTTTGTGAGGAGGGGGACGGAAATGGACTGACGCACATTGACGACATGGACTGCGATTCTGAGTCAGATGCAGCGTCGGTGGCAGATAGCGTACCGGGAACTAGAGAACTGTACTCCTTAGGAGAGATCAATCGGTTTCTGGACGAGACTTATAAAAGGTCGGTACAAATCACTGATTACTTCAGTGATACTGAGAAATTTATAACATCGGTCAGTGTACTAAAGAGGCAGGCGGGCTATGACGTACTGGACGAAAGGAAGCGTTTCCGCTTAAAAAAACACATTACTGCTTTGAGGAAGACCTCCTCTGGTAGGGAGGGCTTAAGGGCTAGAAAACTGAAATAAATAGGGTAATGATGAGTGTAAATATCTTGTTTAGGTTTTCTGTACTGTATCTTAAGATGATCCATCTGCTCATACATCTAATGCAGGGGTTGAGGGTTGGTTCGTTGAACGTGAACGGTGGGAGGACAGTGGAAAAAGGGGCTTGATCCGTGAGGTGGCTATCCAGAAGGAGTTGGATATACTTTTTCTGCAGGAAACACATTCCACCCCTGCAGATGAAGTAGAATGTGGTGGGAAGGTGAGATTGTGCTCAGTCATGGAACAAATTTTAGTGCGGGGATAGCCTTTTTATTCCGTAAGTCCCTGGCTGTAAAAATCATCTCGGTGGTTGAGGTGGTTCCTGGACGGCTGGCATTTGTCAAAGCGGAAATTGACAGTGCAGAATTTTGTTTTGTAAACGTCTACGCTCCGAACAATGGGTCAGAGAGCGCGCTGTTTTTCACTACACTGAAGACCGAAATTCAGCACTGCCAGCACGATAAACTGGTGGTGGCGGGGGATTTTAATTGCACATTGAACTTTACTCTAGACAGGACACAGGAGGAGCCGCACCCAGCCTCCTCTCGGAGTCTTAGGGCTGCAATACAGCGAGGGGACCTGGTGGACACGTGGAGGGCAAAAAATCCAGGGATAAGAAAGTACACATGGGTGAGGATTAGGAACGGTGTAGTGTCAGCGGCAAGGCTTGACCGCATTTATGTCACGAGGGCCTTGTTGTCAGGTGTCACTGTGAGTGGGATTTGTCCGGTGGGCTTCACGGACCACCACCTAGTCACCGCAGTGCTGGTGGTCACTCCGGGTGAAGGAAGAAGGTCCTACTGGCATTTCAACAATGGTCTCCTCCAGGACACCCGTTTTTGTGCTACTTTCCATACCTTTTGGGAGATCTGGAGGAGCCGGAAGGAGTCCTTTGCGTCCGTCAGGCACTGGTGGGAGGTGGGGAAGGCACAGATTCGGGTTTTGTGCCAACAATACACGGCACATTCCACTGCTGCCTTAAAGGCGGCAGTTCGGGTCCTGGAGGAGGCGATCAGGACGAGTGAAGATCGGTTGCTGGAATGCCAGGGGACTGGGGGTGGGGGGGAGCTGCAGGAAAAGAGGTCGGCGCTCAGCTCCTTTCTGAGGGAAGGTGCGAAGGGAGCTTTAATTAGATCTCGCTTCCTTAGAGTACGGGACACGGATGCACCGACCTCGTACTTTTTCAATCTGGAAAGATCGGCAGTACACACACAGTCCATGCCGTGCCTGAGGCTGCCTGGAGGGCGTCTTACCACCGACGGGGCTGAGATGTCGGCATACGCAGCAGGTTTTTACTCGGACCTGTTTGGGGCAGAGCCGTGCTGTCCGGAGACCAGGGCCGACCTGCTGGAAGGGCTTCCACGGTTGAGCTCAACGGAGAGGAAGGGGCTGGACGGCGAGCTCACGCTGGAAGAGCTGACGGCGGCGGTCAAACAGATGGCTCCAGGAAAGACCCCAGGCATTGACGGCATATCTACAGATTTCTTTCAACATTTCTGGGGCATCATCGGTACAGATGTGCTCGAGGTCATGATGGACAGCTATAGGAGCGGAATTCTCCCCGTGTCGTGCCAGCGAGCTGTCCTTGCCTTGCTGCCAAAGAAAGGGGACAGGGCTCAACTTAACAACTGGCGACCAGTGGCTTTGTTATGCACTGATTATAAAATCCTTTCCAAAGCACTTTCGAACCGGTTAAAACTGTATGTGGACAATTTAGTACACTTAGATCAAACATATTGCATACCAGACAGATCAATAATGGACAATATTTTTTTTGGTTAGGGATGTTTTTGATGTTTGCAAGGCTTATAATTTAAAGTGTGGTGTTTTGTCACTTGATCAAGAGAAAGCGTTTGACAGGGTAGACCACTCGTATTTATTTTCGGCACTGAGGGCATTTGGTGTTGGGGAGGTGTTTTTGACATGGGTGCAGTTATTGTATAAAGGGGCTGAGTGTCTGGTGAAACTGCGTGTGGGTTTGAGTCGGCCGGTTCCTGTGAAGAGGGGGATAAGGCAGGGATGCCCAATATCGGGCCAGCTTTTCAGCCTGGCCATTGAGCCCCTGCTGTGCAGGTTGAGGGCACGGCTGGAGGGTCTCTCGCTGCCCGGGTCGGGTCGGTCCCTGGTGGTGTCTGCGTATGCGGATGACGTGACTATTTTTCTGTCATCGCGGAGCGACGTGGCCCGGGTAGTGGAGACTTTAGCATTGTACGAGGCTGCCTCCTCGGCAAAGGTGAACTGGAGCAAGAGTGAGGCAATCCTGGTGGGCACCTGGGAGGACAGGGATATCCCCCTGCTTCCGGGGGGACTAAGGTGGGGGAGAGGGGGACTTAAGGTGTTGGGTGTATATTTGGGGTCTGAGGGCTATGTGGCCAAAAATTGGGAAGGCAGTCTGGAGAAGGTGTGTGCCAAGTTGTCTAAATGGAACTGGTTGCTCCCTCAGCTGTCGTATAGGGGAAGGGTTCTGGTGGTCAATAATCTGGTCGCCTCAACTCTCTGGCACAGGCTCACAGTTCTGGCGCCGCCAAGGGGATTGGTGGAGGATATCCAGAAGGCACTGGTGGACTTCTTCTGGAAAGGCAAGCATTGGATACGGGCGGCTGGGCTCTGTCTGCCTGCCGACGAAGGGGGACAAGGACTTGTGGATGTCAGGTCCAGGATAGCATCCTTTAGGCTGCGGTCTGCCCAGCGGTTTCTTTACGGCTGCGGACCAGACTGGTTGGACACCGCAGGGTTGCTGTTGAGGAAAGTTGGACAGCTAGGGTACGACAAGCAACTTTTTCTCATGAGACCCGGAACAGTGGACCCAGTTGGACTCTCCCCATTTTACGCATCGATGTTGCAAACGTGGACGATGCTTAGGTGCTCCCGGATACGCTCTGACGTTCCAGGTATGTGGCTGTTCGAGGAGCCTCTGCTATTCAACGGGTTCTTTGATACCCCGCTGCTGGAATCTCATAGTCTGAGGGTCCGACTCAGAGAAGGTGGGTGCACGAAATTGGGACATCTCATGAAAGTAGCAGGTTTGCCTGAAGACGAGCAGAAGGGACGACTGAAAATTACATCAGTCAGACTACTTGGTAGGCTGGTGACGGACGTCTGCCGATCCTTGTCGCTGCCATTGAGGAAGGCTGTTGAGGACGGGACGCTAATTACACAGTGGAGAGAGAATGGGCTGTACGGCTTTCCTCGACTGATGGTGGACTCAGTGACGGGGGCCTGGCAGGAGCGGGACGGCTACCTGCTAACAGCGAGGGGGCTCCAGCCAGAAGAGTTTGGGGTAATGACGAAGTCCGCCACTTATCGCAGATGTGTAAAGACGCTGAATTGGAGGCAGTTGATGGACGTAAGGGAGTCGGGGTGGACGGAATTTTTTGACCCGGGCCTATCCCCAAAGGACAGTTGGCGGTCCCTGTATAAGCCACCCATTGATAAACGGTCGGCAGACCTCCAATGGAGGGTTATACACGGGAGTATAGCCACAAACAGGTACAGGGCACACCTGGATCCTAGTGTAGGGGAGGGATGTGTTTTCTGCACGGAGGTAGAAACGGTGTCGCACTTATTTGTGCAGTGTAACCGACTGGGTGCTCTTTTTCAGTTGCTGAGGAGGTGGTTTCACGGTTTTGGGGTGGTGTTTTCGGATGATGGCTTTATTTTTGGGCCCAGGTACGTTGCGAAACAAAAGAGGGTAGTTGCTCTGTTGAACTTCCTGAACGGTACTGCAAAGCTGGCAATATGGCTGACGAGGAAAAATCGCATGGCTGGATCTGGAGGGGTGGATCCCCTCGAGGTCTTCAAGGGCCTCGTGAAGGCTCGACTTAGGGTGGAATACTCCTACAGCAGACTGGTGGAAAACTTGGCGGCTTTCGCACATACCTGGGCTGTGGGGGGAGTGTTATGTTGGTTAGGGGGGGAGAGTGATGATCTTTGTTTTCAGTTTTAGTTTTGGTGGTGGGACATAGGAAAAAATGGAATCTATATTTGTAAATACTTGAAGAGTTCAATAAAGACGTGTTGAACCTTCTCTTCTCTTCTCTTCTCTTCTCTTCTCTTCTCTTCTCTTCTCTTCTCTTCTCTTCTCTTCTCTTCTCTTCTCTTCTCTTCTCTTCTCTTCTCTTCTCTTCTCTTCTTTTACTGCTCTGTCTTACTTTTTCATACACAAACGCATTTGCAGATATGCATACAGGACCACTGGAGTGAACCTGTTCTCACCTGTTTCTGATTACTCTAATGGGTCGGTTAGAAGAGGAAACGGGTGACAGAAAACGGCTGAAAAATTAGTAGAAAAGCAATCGAGCACTTGGCTGAGAGAGGTCACACTAGCAGAGTTTTCCTGCTGGAGTTGAGTCTGATTCTTAGTGGGGAATTGCTCACTCTCTGACTGACTCCTTCACACGCGCACACATAGATTTAACTAAACCTCAGCAGCAGACCGACTCACCTGAGGCACGCTGAAGAGTGAAGGAGTGGGTGAAGGAAGCACAGAGGGTCAAGAGGACATCCTGAACCAGACTGAATAGATCAATCAATCACACTCCAGGAGCTGAGTTTGCAGACGCCTTTTCCAATGAAACGCTTTCACCATAGTGGAAACAGCTACATTCTGCTTGTAGTAGTGTTCGTTATTGAGGTTGGAAAGAAGGTGGAGTGCTCATTCCCTCAAACACGGGAAATATACCATGAACGTTGTAGCATAAATGAAAGTGATGAAATGAATAATAACAGAGAAAGCCATAACTGTTGGGTTCATCGGTCCTGCGTGTTGAATCTCATGCACCTTTTGAAGACTGGAAACCCACAATACAATTTATTTACTCAATTTTGTGTAAAATTCAACTAATGTTCTAAATAATAATAATAATAATAATAATAAACACATCAGCACATCTTTTATAGTGCAGCATTAAGATGGGTGCTTTTAATATTTTTTCATGATCAGCTTTTATGAGCATCTGTGATTGAAATGTTCATATTCCAGGAGACAGACATGCAGTGCCTTGATATGAGTCTGGATGCAAACGATAGTGTTTGGATTAGTGTTTCATTTGGGCTTGTAGGAGCTCATCCTTTGCACGAATATCAACAATCCGGACGCAGACACTTGCAGATGACTGGCTGCTGACGCACTAATAGACGGTGACTAATGCGAGGAGATGGGTTCACCTGTGTTTGTACACACAGACGCCGATGGGCCAAACATGATGTTTAGCAGCAGCAGCCCATCAGTCAGCATCTGGTAGCCCGAGGTGATCACACTATGCTGATAAGATCTGGGATTGCCTTCTTTTTAAGCAGGCTGACTGAGAGCACCATCGGGTCTGCTGTGTTGCCATGGAGTCCCCCCTTCCCCGGTCACGGACAGATTTGTCTGTCTGGCCCAGTCGACACAAGGTTGAAGAGGGGTTGTGTAAATATACTCTCACTCTGGGTGGGATGGGAGCTCAAAGGGATTTTCCATGACTCGCCCCAATGAATGAAGCATGCCCTGCCAAACAAAACGAGTCATCCTCGTCCCGATCGACATAGGGAGCCGTTTAGGTAGCTTCACGGGGGAATTAGAAGTTTTCCCTTCAATTCATCTTTGTCACGGTTGCAGCTCCACATCTCTGACAGCAGTGGGTTTCCAGAGGACGTGCTTGTTGGTTGTAATAATGATTCTTTCCTACTGATGTAATCTGAAATAGGACCATGGGGAGTAATTTGTATTTTGTTTTGTTTTTTTTTGAGAAGTAAATGTGTTACTGAAATAAAGCATCAAATTTGCCAGAACCATTTCCTCATCACATCATCCTACACTGAATAACTGAAATCTGAATAACTGAAAGTTTTTTTTTTCTGTAATGCAATTTATCATTACAGTGTCATATTATATAAATGTAATACACTCAAACATAAGCAGCATTGTCATGTAACTTCCTTATTTCTTTATACATTAGAACCATTAAAAAATAAAACTAAATATACTATACCCTTAACTTACCTAGGAAACCTTCCCAAGGTATTAATAAAGGTCTTTCTAATCTAATCTAATCTAATCTAATCTAATCTCTTTCAACAATGCATCATCTGTAATATATGAGTCCGATGGCTCTCATCAGGAAATCATCAACTAACATCTTTTCTCTTTACTCAACATCATTTCTTCGGTGATGGGGATGTTGCCAAGATTCTTGCTCTCACCTGTCATCAGAGTATGTGAAGTTTATGTTTTGTTTTCATTTTTAAAACTAATGGAAAAAGATATATATACACACAAAGATATACAAACCTTTTTGCTGAGGAAGGCTCAAACTCCTCTTTGACTCGAAGCTGTCTGTCAGCTAGTCAAGCCCTTTTAGCTTGCTTCTCAACTCTCAGACATAGTAAATGCATGACATCATGACCATTATATGCCTCTGACTGACGTCTTGTTTATGTAGCAAGGCCCATTTGTTGTGACCGGTATGTGTGTGCAGCTATCCCACATGAACACATATTAGAGCTTGGACAGCAGCCGTTATTAAGCTGACCTAAACCAACCCCGAAACGTTGCTGTATAATTTAGTTCACACCCTGAACCCCCATTTGGTCTCCTCGTTCCAAAAACGCTGTTGATTATACGGGAAGAGGTCCCACAGATGTAATAAAAGCAGCACAGAAAACAGCAATAAGTGATGTTGCAGCTATAAGATGTGGCGTAGCCTTTTCATTTTTTAGTGAATTAAAAAGAAGCGATGGTACCTCACTTTGAGGGTGCGCAGGCTTTATTTCCAACTTAAATCTAACATACAAACAAAAAGTGTGTGTAAGTTCTTCATGTGATCCCACTGGTCTTAGTGTGCTAGAGTTCTCCGTCAAGTTTCAAAACCATGCTATTATGAAAACAAGCTTGCCATCTAGTGTTTGTGGATGCAGAACTGCAGCATGGGAGAACCTGTATAGAGACCTGTATAGATGAGCTGGACAGGTGTGCCCAGATTCTGGTTGAAATTCCTGTTCAGCTATTGTTTTACAGTAACATTCAGCACAACACGCTTTTATAATGTAATGCAATACAACCTCAGAAGAATACGCAAGCAACATGAGTCTCAGGATGACACATTTGGTCACTTCAAGCAAAATTCTCTGTTTCTATATTAAAAAGTACTTTTTTTTTTTTTTTTAAATTGATTGCGTTACAATTTAACCACAACTAAAGAGCTCGCTGAGATTTTCTTCATTTTTGAGTAGCGAACAATGCATCATGGGACATCTCACTTGCTGGAAGTCTTAACTACATGAAGGATAAGTCAAAAGTCAAGTCAAACACTGAACATCTGCATGTTTGTGGGAATATTGTTTTGCCTGCTGAGTAACACCTACAATCCTCTTTCCCGTGTCTGCTTTTGCTCGTGAACAAAATGTTTTATTGTCCCTAGAAGGAAACTACTTTGCCAAAGAGCCTATAAAACATGTAACGCATAAAAACCAGACATCCATTTCCAGTAAAACAAAATATCAAGACTGTGTATTTATACAAAGAGAAAAAGTTAAGTGCTCTTTACCTCCAAGGATGTTGTGGTTCACATTCAGCTGCTGATGGCAAATCAGCAAGGCGTCAGACGCGTTGATGTTTAGGACATATTTCAATTTACAATGTCCAGACCAGAAAACAGTTAAAAAGTAGCATTTGGGCCCCTACTGTTGCTTTTACTGTGAAGTTAAATTTTTAGATAACTGATAAGCAGAATTCCAGGTTTAAAATGTTCCTGTTTTATAAAATTTTCCCCCTAGACTGCGCAGAGCGGGATCAAATCTTACATTTCATGATAACGTTGGTGATATCAAACCCGGTTACTCCTGGAGATGATTTCCATGTGTTTGTCCGTGCTCCATAGTTCTGTGGATCCGGGTGCATTCCTCTGGATCGCAGTAATGCGACTAGATTGGCTTTATCTCAGTCCAGATCAAATCAAAAGCACACCCCCCAGGCGTATTTACATTGTAACTCTCTTGGATCTGGTTCAGTCACTTTGGACTTTTCCAACTCACAAGTAAGCCATTAACGAGAAAGCTGATTTGTTGCGATAGTCATTTTTTTTTTTTTTTATTTGTTTGATTTTAGCCGATATTTAATTTCAGATAGCTGGACTAACAAAAAGAAAAACGCAGCTTAGATACAAATCACAGTTTATTAAATGTGTTATAACAGTTGAAACACGAATGCATGTTTTAAAAAAAAAAAAAGTCATTATAAAAGGAGGAAATAGGAATATGGATTTATTTATTGTATAATGCTGTTTGCATAAATAAACTTACAGTAGCAGAAAAAAACCAATAACCATCTTTAATAGTAACACAAACAATTGAAGACGATGTTAATAGAAGAGCCCCTACATATTATAATCATTCTGAAAGACGTTTTATTTAAAATAATCTTATCACACTAGAATAAGAAGAGCAGCGACTCCGAGAAACAGGCAACTCAAGCTGGAAGAAGTGCTGCTGACTGTCTGAGCCGACAACGGGAAGGTCGCTGTGATGGTGATTCCCGGCCTGCAGACATCACAGTTTTTCCCACAAAAGGAGCAGGACTCCATGTTGTGAAGAAAGTCCGAGTTGTATGTGACGGTTGCTCTCCTAGCTATAAAGAAAAAAAAAAAGGCTGACTTAGTGCAACAAACTATACCGGTGTCACAGCTGAGGAAAAAGAAATCCTCACAAATATAAAGAGTAATACGAATTTACAACAAAAGCGTTTTCATTTGTACTCACTGGGTTCGTAGTAGTCATAAACCTGCACCGTGGCGTCCTGCACGTGAGCCACTTTGTAATTTCTGACGATAGGAAGACTGATGCAACGCTCAGCCTTGGTAACCTGCAAGTTACACCAGAGAATGTGAAAGTGCGTAAAGTTGTCAGCTCACAGACAGTTAGGCATTTGTTTTTATCCTTTAATATACTTGAGCACGCATACACAGATCAGCTAAACTGCAATACCACTAATAAGCAAAGTCCCTGTGCAAAGTGTTCAGTCAGCTTTTAAAGTGCGAAAAGTGGGACAAGAAGGGCTTTAACTTTGATACGGCGATGGTGACACCGTCAGCGGGACACTTCGAGTGCTCCGAAAGCGGAGCAGGACGGGACAATTATAGAACTGAAGATAGAGAAGAATCGTTGGTGCCTATGGGTTTAATGATGAACAAACGGAATACTTACCGAATCCAGGTAGAGGTAGACTTTTTCAGATGTTGTCTCCACCTTCCTGATAAGATCTCCGTGGACAGGAGCTCCAGGAAACAGAGTAAATCCACTGAGCATGCCCACATCCAGTACAACCATGCCGGTAAGAGCTAGTGGCTGATCGTCTTTTAACCTAGAGAGGATAAACACTCATGTCATCTTCAAACCAGACCTTAATATTTTCAGTACATTTATCTGCATTGTTGCGCCTACCCTGTGCACACAGACAACATCACGTGACCGGCTTTGCTGTCATCAGCAAGGTCAACATCTAACAGGAACACGTCCTCGTCTGGTGTGTGCTGGAGGGTTTGTGAAAACGCTTTGCTCTCCACGTTGTAAAAGACGTTCAGCTGAATGGAATCGTGGGAATTGTTATAAAAAAAAGATATATGACATATTTAAAAAATGACATTTTCTTTGTTTGAACTGAAAAATGAAAACATAACACATCCCTGTCACTCTGTAGCCATCTCAGTCTGATGTGTAGATCGAAGACCTGCTACTGTGACATCACACGTCCACATCGGAGGAAAATTACCCAGCTTCTCCATCTTCATCCCAACTGACTTTACATCATGTTGCCTTCACTGCAACGTCAGGCGTTTGTAGCATACACCCGTAACCCAGTTTTTCAAAAGAGGCCCACCTCACAGGCGAGCCAGTGGCATTAAGATACTGACCTACAAACCACCTGCTATGAACAGCCGTGTGAGGAACACAGTTTAAAAGGGAGCTTTTGTAGTGCATTCCTGTGTTGTGTTTGTCAGACATTCAATTAAGATGCCAGGAAACTGTCACCTTTTAAAATAAAAAGACATAACACCTCTCCTTTGATTTAAACGTGGGCTAAAAGCACACAATCTAAAATAAAGCAGCTATGCCAAACATTGTTAAAGGATTAAACATCTGCCATGGTTTCCCTGCGAGTGATATTATCTGGATGCAGTGAATGCAGACAGCTAAAGTCTGCATCCCAGATGTTAACTACCGAGTCTGTTATCATGTTACATTTGCATTTGGTGTTTTGGTTTAGCATTTATGATGTGAGGTATTTTGCCTGGAGGCTTTATCAAGCGCAACTGCTGTCATCAATTTATTCCGGCCATGCTCCAGCGGTGAAAACATCTGTTGAACGTCCGTTGAGCTGAACATGATGAACGTATGGAAACATCACTGCTGCATGTGTGGTGGATGGTAACTGTGCTAAGATCTGTCCCATTAAATAAATTCACGCAATGCAGTTACAAAAGCACAGTAAAAAAAAAATATATACATATTTAATATTACCTGAAATAAAGCAAATCCTCTTCCTTCAAAGTATATATTTAAAGGTAAATCTCTGTCAGCATTAATCTGAGGAAAAAAAATAAAGTGGATTAGATTTTTAACTGGATAGGAATCTTAATCCATTTATACATCACATATATAGCGTTGATTTAATCAATTAATCAGACATCAGTGAGATACCACACAATCTTCCCGTCTGCTACCTCTTGGCTTTGATACATCCTGTAGTTGGTGGAGTTGATATGAAATAGTGACACAAATGAGGATGCTGGCGACGATATATTAAACCTGAGGTCGATGGCATTGGCGCCGCTGAACGCCGCGTAGTAGGCCAGAGCCTGCAGAGCAACTACTGTGTCCTGCAAAGAACACGGGTAAAACACACCTGGATTACAATATATCAGCATTTTTAGTACTTAATTTTCTAGTAAGAAGGGACAGGCTGGCAGTAGCCAATTTCCTGTTCCACATTAAAAAAGCAGTTCCTAATAGAAAAGTAACAGAAGAAAAGACGTCAAGTCTCACCTGAGTCGTCCCGAAGCCTCCCAGATGGTTCCTCTGTGTACTTAACCACTTCATAAGTGCAATGCCTTCAATGAAGCTGCCACGCATGAAGAGAGCCAGCAGCATGTAAGATGTCATCTCGATCTGCGCTGAGCGCGGCCGCCAGTCACGTGACCTCTGGCCAGAGGACGCCCACATCATGACTCCATCTTTGGAAACATTGCAAAATAAAAAAGACAGAGACTGATATTTCATAATCAATCGCTCAAAGCAAATCAATGCAATCTTTCTTTTTCAGCTGCCTCAGTGAAACTTTTCAACATTAAGACCTGACCACCCAGACGGAGGTGAAATCTGGTTTTGTTTTAGTCACGGCAGCTGATGCTCTTATTTAAGAAAAGTAAAAAAAAAAAAAAAGAAACCTTAAGAGAAAAGGAAAAAAGCTCACATATTTGTTAAAATGGTTTATTTCCAACAATCTGTGAAACCTCACAATGTTTGGTTGTGTTGGTTTTAAATTTAGTTCTTTTTGACGATTAATAGCAGAAAACTTTTTCGATGCTCTTTCCAAACTTATATTTCAAAATAAAAGTTAATGGAAAAATTTGTTTTTTTATACCATGTGGGTTTTAGCCACAAAGTGTCATTTGAAACTTGTTATATTTGTTATTTTACCGAAACAGCTGCAGCATGTTAAATTTCTAGTAAACTTTAAATGAAGGCGGCGCTAAACTGATGGAATTCTCTTAACTGAAGAATCCGACCAAACCTCGTCATGATGTCACCCCAGCTGCAGTTTTAGAGGGTGTTAGGGGATGGTTGTAGTTGCTGAATGTAATCACAGATACAAACATAAAAAAGAGAGAAAAAAAAAAAAAGCTTTTCCAGTCACCTCTAAAGTCAGCTCTCCTGCTGAGCTCAGTGAGCGCTCTGCCAGCTACAGGACTGTTGCCCAGAGATAAAGCGTAAGCCACCAGACAAAGGCTGTAGTTGCTGACCAGACCACTGGCCACTTTGCTTTCCAGGTATCTCAGGGCCAGGGACACATTGCTTTCATACATTTCCTATAAACAGAAGAGGCGAAACAAGAGCTAAAAAAGTCAGAATCTGAATTTTACTCTTAAAAGAAGTGCAAAACAATTTAGCCTTTAACATAAAATGTAAACAGAACTCCTTTTTCTTTTTTTTTTTTTTTTTGAGACGCACACGCTCCCCTGACTCACCGAATAGACCCCGTCCTCCAGGAAAGCCAGAAGCACAAAAGCAGTGAGAGCCACAGGGCCATCATCCAAGCCTCCCTGCATCTCTGTGTGGATGAGTCTGCCCACCTCACTGAACTCCCCCTGAGGCCCCTGGTGTTTCAGCAGCCAAGCCATGGCCGTTTTCAGGACCATTTGGTCTACCTGGATGTAGGGCTGGGCCTGCAGGAAGCATCGCAGCACAAAGGCCGTCAGCCTGGCACCACGTCCAACAAGTTGGGAGGAGAGATGGAGCATCAGACGCAAAGACATTTCATCTACATAAAATAATCTCTGGATGAAAATGTGCCGCGTTTATAACCTACCACGTGTTACCAGAAGTGTCGCTCATCCCAAAGGCACTGAAGGAGCCGTCATCTCGTTGGTAGGAGAGCTGCTTCTGATATCCTACGGCAGAAGATACAACGCAGCTGTATAAAACCCGATTTGCAATCGATAAATGAGCTGTGTAGCAATATGGAATTATAAACAAATGCATAGCTTAAAGGAAAATCATTCAGAACATAAAATACGGTGCAGATGCAGCAGTTTTATGACCAAACAGAGTACAGTAAAGGCAGCTTACCTTCCTTCATGTAGTGCAGGGCTTTGCTCCTGATCTCCTTGTCATCCTGCGTTGACTTCTCCAGATACTGGAGAACATAAACACTTGGAGCAAAGTGGATCATGTTCTGCTCCCCACACCCTACAGGGATCTGGACCAGCGAGTCCAAGCTGCCGATGGACAAAGCCAAGATATCACCTGTGTAAAACAACACAACACGAAAGACTGATGTTCACCATCAGGAGGTCGAAGCAGACGGGTCAGACGGTGGTTAAACCGGCAGCATCTGAACTGTACCGAGGAGAAAAGAATATCTCAAAACCACAGATTGCAAAGACGGTCATTGATAAGACTGACAAATTAAAAAGAAACCACAAGAAACAATCAGAGCAAGAGGAAAAACACAGCGCTGTAGACATAACCCTAAGCCTGCGCGTTTGCTTGGGGTTTGAGAAGCTTAGAAACCATGAATTTGGCTTTATTTGGGAATAATCACTAAGTTTGTACAAATGTCCAAAAATCCACCAAGCCAAGTGGATCCCAGCCAAAGAGATAATAGCGGATCAGAATCTCCCTGCTTCAATTATTCCCCTTTTGTGTCCATCTTAAAAACAGCTGCTCAGGGGAGGAGACGAGGGAGGAAATACCTACAAAATTAGACTAAAAAGAAAAAAAAAAGAGGAACATTTGTATATGATTACAATAAAGCATCTCTAAGGCTGAGATTTCCTTTGTATTGAATCAAATACTTCCAAGTTGCTCAGTAGTTGTTGTAGAGATGAAATTCAGAATACGGTTGTTTCAACAGATATATCTAAATGTAAAATGTAAAAAAAATGTAAAATGTAAAAAATGTGTGTCAACTGAGAAGTTATTCTCTTGTCCAAAACAAAGAGAAAACATACCTGTGCAATTGCCTGAGTCAATTGTATTATTATTAAGTTAAAGAGGGAAATGACTACAAGAAATGACAACATTTTAATGTTTGTTCTATTCATTAAATTTGATTGCTGAAGTTTGATGCATGACTTCCATGCTAGATTTATTTACTGTTGCTTGCTTTTCCCTGTTATCTACTGTTTAGGTAATCTAGACTACTTTGGGCTTTTTTGGTACCATAACAGCAGAGGCCGGGAAACATGAGCGCAAATTCTGGAGGTCAGAATTGAGCAAATATTGTTTTCAACTTGTGTCTTGTTGTTATTTAATTGGACCTTCAATAGTTTTGTGAGATTTGGGATAAGAACCAGACTGTGTGCATGCATGCATGCGTCTGCCTCCTCGGTTACAGTATCCAACCACAGTGACGGTTTCTTTACAACCTTCAGTATATATCTGTATGCATCGTCTACACGCCGATGTGAGCCTACATTACAGATGTCTAACTGACCAGAGGTAAACATCACCAGCTCTCAGCTGGGTTCTCCATTGGCATAACAGGGAGTACAAACGGTACACTGCAAAAACCTTGAGAAATAAGCCTAAAAGTCCATAAAGCTAGTCAAAATTGACTTTTGTTTTCACTATAATTCTTAAAACCAGCGATATAGTCTAAAATAGTCTTCTAATTTTCTTGAAACATGGCTCGGAAGTGAGTTTTTGCAGTGTCGACTCACCAACCAATGCCATATGGGCCCTAGGGGTGCCCGGCACCACAAGAGGTGGGAAGGAGATGGAGATGGATTTGGAATTGTTGTGCATCTGTGGCTCCAGCTCCAGGAACAGAGTTTGGGAGAAGGACTGTTCAACTCCTTCTGGCTAGAGGAACATGGATGTAGCACGCTGTTACCACAGGATTACTTAAACGTCACCGGTGTTCAAACACATCTGTGTCCGTCTTACAAGCTTGTTAAACCAACGGCTTCACTAAATCAGACTGCATCCACTAAATGAATTGATATCATCCACTTTCTTTTAAAAAAATACTCACCTTCACCAACACTTTCTGAATTAGTGCGTCTGAGGTTTCCGCAGATACGGCGTCCACAGATATTTCCATCTCCCCCAGGGCCAAAGGCCTTATGGGAAACAGGGCTGAGGCAGAAGCGTGACTCCCTATGTTGAATTTCTGGGCATTTATCACAGACACGTCCTTTCGGTCCATCAAAACAAAGTTGAAAGCCTCACTTTGAGCTAAAAGCACAATGACCTACGGAGGTAAGAGTATTTTAAAGGTACAAGACTTTAAAAACAAAATATGAAGATGCTGATCAACCATCTAACAGGGAGCCTTCTCTTTGTCCCAATCTCATTTTCGCCACCAAAAATTCAATCTAAACATACCTCGATGTCATGCTCTAAGTGGTTAATGGCTTTTATCTCCAGGACAATCTCCTCTCCTCTGATGAGGTGTGGAGGGACGGCAAGGGACAAGGAGAAGTCTTTGGTGACGGTCAGCTGTCAAACAGGACATAGTCCACCGATACGAAGAAAAATAGATTACCAAGGATGACTGATCAATGTCTGCCCTTAGAAGGTAGCACAATAAGTAACGATATTGGCTTATTGAGGCAGAACTCTAGTTACCGTTTGTGGCACCGGAGTGAAGGTCAAACCCAGGTTCTCTGACATCACCACAGCCACGGCTCTCAAAGAAGTCACGCCATCAGGGACTGTTATTTTCCCACTGGTCCACATCTTACCACTGACAGACAAGAAGAAAAAGTATGTTTCGCACTTGATACTGTACATTTATGCGTTGCACTGTGATCTTTAAAATCCACTACCGTGTCTCCGCACGTGCGCCTTCTAGCTCTCACCTAACATCGGCATCCAACCACAGCAGGGATTCAGTGGTATCCGGCCAGTGGCTCCGGTACGTCTCCTCAATAAAATCACCTTTTGCTTTGTCTAGAAGAGCTTCATCCTCTGAAAGCAATCCCAAACAGAAGGAATCAGAGAGCTTTTTTTATATAACATATAAAGAATTTATGAATTTGTGAAGTCAAGTCATTATCCTAAATGACCACAAGAGGGACATCTAACGTTACCGTTTTTAGGTCCTGCTGGCTGCTGCTTCTTGTATTGTCTTGCATTCGTTAGCATTGTAAGATGACATTCCTAAACAGGGAATAAGATCAATTACATAATCAGTTATTGTATCAAGAGGATCGTTTTGTTTTTAAGAAGTAAAGGTCCACTTTCAGGTTCAGGTGAGGTAACCTGGAAAGTAGTTTTAAATGTTGGGGAAGAGCGGTTTAGTTTTTAAATAATCTATTCTGCCACACACAATACAAGGCACCAGATACATGGAGTTGGGAAAAGGTTGTAGAGTTTTTTGTTTCTCGCATTTACCGCCATCAATAACCCTCAGGCCCTGCCTGTAAAACTCTAGAGTTTCCAGCTCCGACAAAAAGAAGTCACCTCCTAACAAAGCAGGTGGATATGTTACATCAGGAGCAGCCGGTTTAGAGGTCATCCCAATAATACACTCAGGGTGCCTTACTGTAAAATCGGTGATGAACGATTAAGATAACTTAGAGACCTGTCTTTGTTATGATACAAAAAAGCGGATATCAGGGGATTCTGGCAGTGACTTACTGATTAGGCGTCACAGAAACTCGTTTGGCATAATATTGATCTACTCCGGCTCTAACAGAGTAACAGCGAGGGCATGGCTTGGACAGAGCTTTATATAGAGGAAGCTGAACAACAATTACTCAAGTGCATGACTTCACCGGTCAGCTTGGAAAGGAAGGTGCCTTTCAGATGACAGCTGGAACGTCTTCAAGAACCAAAGACAGAAGTGCAGCTGCACCTCTATTGAAGCGTTTAGGATGACAATGACTTGGGTGACTGAAGAATCCACACTAACAGCAATAACTGATCTGTTTCTTAGCCCAAAGAGTTGTCATACCTGTGATAGTGTATGATCACCCAGGTCAGACAGCGGGGCGTTGTCGCTCGTCCCCATAACAACAACTGCTACCCGAAACCTGGATTCGCTGGCAGCCACAGTAAGTGATACCTGCTCACCTGGCCGGGCCTTCTCACTGCTCCAGTTTAGAGTTACCTTAGGAGAGGAAGCAGATGATCTGTCACCTACATGCCCAGCAAGCCTGTACTAAACCACAGAGAGAAGAAAAAAACATCATACGAGGTTCCGTGAATGAAGAGGGATGTGCACTGTGTCACTGACAAGCTCTCCGTCAGAGAGGATGCAGTAGACGGTAACACAGGCCTGAGGGGACCAGGACAGCGCTGGGGTCAGAGAGAAAGAGGAGGAGTTTTTGGTTCCAGCAGCCACCACCTGACCATTAGAGCTCACCTACGAATTGAAAATATAGAAGTAGCATTGTAATTTTTACGTGACTGAAATACTGGCTCCAATAAATGAAAAAAAAACACAGAATCTGTTTTTGAAAGGTAATCCGAGTATTCATAGTAGTAATTATAGATTGCAGAAAGGTCAGAGGGATCTCGTATCTTGGTAAGAGGGCTGTCAGTGATATTAGATTCTCACGACATGACTATCATGGTTAAAAAAAAAAAGAAAATCACCATTGAAGCATAAGCTTGACACCTGTGAATCGACAGTAACGAAAAATCTTATTCAAAATGTCTCAATTATGCAGGTTTTCTCAAACAATGGGATAACACATACCACAAAGTGAAGTGTCACCGGTTGGAAAGTGCTCTCCACATTGAGTTGAAGGGGTAATCCAATCTGAAAATTTAAGATATGATTGCTGGGTTGTTTTTTTTTTAATGTATTAATGATTTAAAAAAAACAAAACAAAAAAAGGTAATTAGAGTTACCTTCGCAGGTAAGTTGCTGACTGGCGAGATCTGAATATATGAGCCACTAGGGGAGGAGTAGTTGCTGTAAACTGTGAGGGTCTCCTCGCTGGACTGGAATCTGGCCTGAATACAAAACGTAAGAAAAACAAGAAGAATGCAAAACTAAACCAAGATGTTCTCGTTCTTTGTGCGGTGTTTTATAATCTGGAGAGGCTTTGTTACACTTAAGCTATCCATGTCGTCCTCTTTGCAGCACATTTGTGAAAATGACTGAAACTACTCTTCATCCCTACACGCAGTGAAACTGGTGACAGGTGCTTTCCGTCGCTGGCCTGCAGTAATTCTCTTAGCTGCGACTCGGTATACTCACCCGAATGAGAAGCACTGCTATTTGATTCTGCAATTTCAACCAAATTTGGACGTTGCCGTCCTCGGGCACAGGAAGTGTGAGAGTCGTGGGCTCCGTATTACTCAAAGAGGCCCTCTGAGTGACCTCAACCACAGCAGGGTGCACGAGATCCCATGAGCTGAGAGGCTTTCGGTCATATCTACTTATCCTAAGCTGTGGGATGCAAGCGGGGAAGACAATTAATCCAGGACATTTTAGTTTAAACTCTCTTAAATAAATCTAATTGTGAAAAAAAAAAAAAAAAAGATTCACTCACATTTGCAGAGAAGTGTAAGGATGGCTTTAGTGATGGTGAAATATCCAGGAACATAAGCTGGTATGTGTTCTGCATGATGTAGACTTTCACTGTTTTGTTCATTTTAAATCCTAAAGCAAAGATAATGTTTTACTTGGCATTGCAAGCGATTTATATGTTCGATATACGAAGCAGCAGTGGTTGAAAACAAACCCTACCCGTGGAGGTGTCATTAACACAGGCAGCAATGTTCACAACAACATGACCTTTGCTGCTAATTGCTGCTGAAGAGTGCAGAGCCTGGAGATGATCTCTGCTGAAGAAGAACTGCGTTGACCCGTGGATCTGAAAGTGGTTAAATGACTGCACTGAATGCCTACTTGGGTGGTTTAATTTGTTTTGCTTTACTTCACGGTTAATGATGAATAAAAGAGCACAAAAGAGACATTTAGAGCTCACCTCTTTGGTTTGTGTTAGCAGGAATGATGAGGCTGCGTTGTCTACGTCAGGATTCAGAGTGGCGTTAATAACTAACGTTCCATGTACAGGCTGTCCGCTGGGGTAACTACGGAGAAACACACTGTCAAAAACTCAAATATATAAAGAGAAAAGTGTAATTTACTGACTCAAACTGAACTCACAGAGCTCTCACTGATCCTGAGATGTCCTCCCCACTGAGGATTTGTGGAGACGTCTTGACCAGCATGTGGAAGTGAGGATCCTCTGAAACAGCAAGCGTCTCTGGTCACCTTCTTTGTTCAAAGTCAGATATTGATATGGTGGATATATGATAACATATCCACCTGCTTTATTGTTAGATATCAGTCAGCTCATCCGCAGTAACAGAAAATCTGACTCTCACTTTAACAAGCTGGAGCAAAAGATCACGTGGACAACATGGACAAACCGGAGGTCATTTAGAAAGAGAAATGTTTAATTAACATTTTGCTGTTTAAGATAAACTGCTCAAAGTGCTATGTCGGTTTTGGAGGAGCAGGTGGTTGTCTGTTTTTTTGGGGTTTTTTTGGTTTTGTTTTCCCGGATCAATGTTTTTGGAGTATTTGTTTCAATAGCTTCCGAAGCCAGCAACTCTAAACTTGAGCCATGTTGTAGTACACGAGAGACAAATATGACGCACTTCTTTATTTGAGGGCCCCTTTCATTTTATTTTGGGTACATTTTTCTTTTTTGATTAATTGTGAAGGAATATCTGTTGTTATCAGAGCTTTTTTCCAGGGTGTCCTGATCCACTTTCAGCCTTGGTGATAAGTCACGTAATAACACGTTTGGTTTGTCAAAACTAAAGAAACTACTGCCCTTTTTTTTTTTCAAAGAGGAAAAACAGATATTCCAAATTGGGGCAAAAAAATTAAAGCCAAGTTAAAGAAGCATTTAAGAATTTTGTGTCCATTCCATGTTTTAAATGTGTTTTTAATGTACTAAATGCAGTACAAAATGTGTATGAATGCATACGTTTTAAATCTAAGTGAGCTCTTCTTCGTTTCTTGACTTTATACAGACACTCCGGCTCCTCCGGCCTCCCTTCAGTGTAGCTCTTCTTGACTGGTTGAAGTATTTTTTGAAATATTATGTAAAGCTCTTCAACGTAAAATCAGTCCAGTGTTGTCAAGATAATTCAATCGGATTCAATACACCTCTTTAATGGCTGTACAGAAAATAAAAAAAGTGTGAGTTGTCATCTGAGGAAAAGCACTTTTCCAAAGTCATTGAAAATCACCTCAAAATGACAATTCAATAAACTGATAGATATATTACCATGATGCTCCACAATGAATGTTTTCTTGTTAGTTCTGCCCTATAGAGGAGAATAGAAGGATAAGATAAAAAGGATATATTTTTAAATTCACTTCAGACAACATTCTTAGCATAAAGTTAAGACATTACTGTGTTTAACTCTGTATTTACTGGTATTGTGATCCTCCACTGTCCAAGAGGAGATGTCTCAGATAAAGGGAACTCATGTAAGACCATCCCCAGATTCCCAGTGGACTCCCAACTGTCAACAACTCTCCCGCTGGGATCCTGCATTACAAAGAAACATCAATCATCAGTCTTCCCATCAGTCAACTGCTAACGGGGAATCTCTTCATGTTCTCTGGCTTCATTTTCTCGCACAGAAAACAGAAACCTACCTGGAGAGAAATTCCTATCCTGCCTTTGTACGGACGGTTATCCAGCTGGACAGACACAACTCGAACTTTGACGGTGTCTCCTGGTTTGTATCGGGATCGGTCTGTCTGAATGAAGGAAGAGACATTCCTGAGGTCGAAGCTGACGGTGGTGGTGTCGGTGAAAATCAGAATGTCCTCCTTGTAGCCCCGCACCGTCAAATTTAAGAGGGAATTTTGTGATATGGAGCCAGGAATCTGCCGGGATCACCAGAAATGGATTTAATGTGACATCAGAGTGGTACAGACTGTATTTCTTAGTTTTCTGACAAAATGTGAAAGAAAACTAAAGTTTACTCACAGCAGGAATTGTGAGGAGACCGGTTAAACCTTAAAAGAAGATTTTTGTTTTAGTGATCTATAACGTCAGGAACTCACCAAGCAACTCGGTTCTGTATGTCTGCATCATTCTACGGTCACCTCCTATGAATTCTTCTGTTTGAGCTACTCTGACGTCGCCATGTGCCACCTCAGCTGTCACTCTGCTGGAGAAGTTGGCGTAAACGGTGACAGCCAGCGGAGCGGCTGTCCCAGCATGCAACACCTCTGGAGATGAGATCAGAAACGATGTCGTACTAAAACACAAAGAGGAAAGAAACATCTGTGATTGCTCAAACAAGACTGCCTTGATGGATCAAATCACGTATGACTTAAAGGTGCTTCTTGTTCAGTCAAAATACGCCGCTTACCTGGATGAATCCTGCGTCCAACCAGAAACGGCAAAAGACAAAATGAGGATCCAGATCCTGCTCATGTTGTCCCGCTGCCTTCAGTCACACTTCGGTTTCAAAGCTCAAATGGACTACCACCGCTTCACGTGACTCAATTGGCCTACTTGTAAGTGACAAAGCGCTACCTCTCTTCCCGATGACAATGCCGCAGAGAAGCAAAACTCACATGGCTACACCAGGATGCATTTTGTCACATGGGTTCTTTGTCAATGATAGAATAAAGAAGAGGAGGTTCTCAAATTCTTATCACTTTTGCCAAGGGGAAGGAATCTCATCTGTCTTTACAGACTTAGACAATTGCGACTCCTTTCCAAGTGACATTGTATCCATCCATACTCACAAAAATATTTTTTAAATGTCTAAAGAAACAAAACCCAAAAACATGTGAAATAAAATATCCTGAGAGCTCAATTCTTGGTTTCTCATCTCCACATACATGCTTTAAGTAAACAGTTTAACATGCATTGAGCAGTTTATTTTTTAAGATGTAACTTTATCTCAAACTTGCTGGTGTCTGAAGGATACTACAGATGAGTTGGTCTATCATCATCAATCTTTATTGTATAGAAAGTACTGAGTTTACATGTGCTGCTTGAGTTTCCTCCGGGTACTTCCAACTGTGTAAGTATGTTTAACTAATACTCTAATTAACACCTCTACATGTGGCCCTAAAAGTAGTTAGCATATAGATATAGATAATGGGTGGATAGGTGGATGATGGGTACTTTGGTAGAATATTGAAGTGGTTTTTTTTCCACCTCTGACTGTTGATACTACACGCTAATATGAAACCAAGATGATGTCGCCTTCTTGTTTATTTTGATTTGAACGAATGAGACAGAAAACAGCAGCATGGAGGACATGAGCCGACACCGTAAGCCTGGTATAAACCAGGCTTTTACCGCTATTGCTGCCTGCATTACATCCATTTTACCAGCAGGTGGCAGTAAATCCTAACATACCACTTTAAACAGGAAAACCCCCTCCCCTCCCCCCAGCATACCTTACTTAACTAAAACCCTACAAATGCATGTTTCTGTCCACTCTTTCCTTTGAACTGTTAATGTGATCACACAATACTCAACAACATTTCAACAGTTTATTGCTTTGGAAGGATCTTTTCACACTAGTTACATATGAACATATTTTACAAGGTAAGGCATATTTGTTCAACATTTGGCATGTCCAACTTTGGCAGCGAACTCAGCCTCAAACGTGTCTTAACAATATTTGCTGTTCATCTGTGAAGATGCAGGTAAGAGGTGAGATGATGTTGAAACTGGATGCTGAAGCTTGTGCGGGCTTGTACCTCTCTACCGTGTTTTGCAACGCACATCTCGCAGCACTCACGCAGTCCCGTCCTGCTTGTTGATAACAAGTAAAGGCACTTTGACAGCCACTTAGTGACCATGTTATCTGCGAGAAAACGCCAACCATTACTCATAAACACAGACTTGATCTTTGACAAATGGCTATTTCAGGTCTGCAGCCTTGCTTCTGTTGAGTCCCTTAAAAGATCACGAGAACATCTGTATTGTGCGCTGCTGGAACCTGACACCAACAAAGCGCATGTTTAAAGAGAGTTACATTTCTAGAAAAATGTGGCGTTATTGGAAAACATCATATGTAAAAATTGAAGGGTGAAATATTTTGACAGATACAACCGTGTGCAGTTGGAGAACTGCTTACAGGTTCATGTGTAATACAGTACTTTCTGGAAGTGAAGTACCAGTGTGGAGACATCTACAGCGACTTTCTTTTTTGTAAATACCGTTTCTCTTCCTCAGTTAGGCAAATGCTATCATTGCACCACCCAGCAATCCATAGTACACTAACCCCAGCCGGCTGCATGAGCCACCATCTCTTAAGTCACATAAAAACTGAATAGAAAAGACGCGAATGCACATCAGATGATCATTTGTGCCTCAAAATTGTCATCGTGCAGGCTTTTCGCCGCTGTTGCTGCCGCTTCTAAGGCAATCTGCACTTTAACGCTTTAAATGTCACCTGTCTTAAGCATAATATTGAAACAGCCTTCTCCACAAACATTTGAATTTTCCTCGGAAGTGCCCATTAGCATCTACTTTGGGATGGTTTTCGAGTACCCTTTCAGCAGTCACATCTCAAAATGGCGGTAAATGCTCTCCACGTAGTTCAGGACCCTCTGCCAGTCAGGACCTCCTGCTCTTAGCATCTCCTCTACTGTCTATTAAAAATAAAAAAAAATAAAAAGTCAAAATATATGTGCTTTACACAAACATGACCTATTTTGCGCGTACTACAAGCGAGCTTACCAGAGACTGCTCAATTCCCACGGCTTCTCCTGTTTTGAATGCCAGACTGAGGTTCTCCCTCTACAAAAAAAATGAAAAATAAAACACAAAATAAATAAAATGACTGAAACTGGACACCATGAATCCCTTTTCCCGGTCCATCACAAAGTAAGTGCATGGTTTCAACCTTGTTTTCCGGAGTAAGGGTGCTGTAAGCGACGTGTGAGGGGAGGTAAGTGTGATAGACGGCACAGAAGGCGAGACCGTCGGCCCAGCTGCTGCTGAAGTTGGTGATGTCAATATTCTGCATGAGCACAAAAGACGTGAAAGATTAAGTATAAGTTCCTGTGCCGCTGTCCATCTATTAAAGCTACTGCCTCAGTGTGTAAATGGAACTACGTGCCAGCTACGCGAGTTAGGCACCAGAGGCGGCTGTGCAGGATCACCTTGTAGCCCTGTGTTCGGCTCTGACACCAGCGGAGCAGCGAGTTTCTCTTGGAGCCTCCATGGCGACGCAGCAGCAGGTTGAAACCATCCTGGGGCCTGGCAAAAGGGCGAACGTGAAGTGAGATTTATGAGATGGGCGTGTTATACAGAGATTCTTGTCAGTGGGGTGCAACATGTGTCCGCAGTCTGGAGCTTTATCCAAACAAAGAAAATTAAAACAAGTAAAACCCTCTCAAAAGGTTTTGTTCAATGAGGTTGGTTTCAATGATGCAGTGATGTGTGTGTGTGAGTGTGTGTGTTCTCACCTGGAGGGTGGCAACTCAGTGAGAGCTGAGTTGTACTTGTTAAGAGATTCCTCTCGTTTTCCTGCAGAAGCAAGCAACAGCTTTAAAGATACCTGATTCTTTTACTTGGAATTTCGGCTGTTGATTTTTTTTTTTTTTTCTATGTTGATTAGTAGTTTTCTTTTTATTCTATTAAATGTGAAAATAAACGTTGATAACTAGTCAATTTTTCTAACTGATCAAGATCTAAACAACACTTTTTAGTCACCCCAAAATCTGACACATGAACATAAACATACTAACATGAACATGAATGAACATGCTTGACGCAATGTTGAATTATTATTGTGCTCAGCAGAACAAGTTGTACTTCTACACACAAGCAGACTCAGTATTCAGTTTCCTTTATAGCTCAAGTTCCAACATTAACTGCTATTTTGCTACAAACACATAAAACTGCCTTGATTCACGTTGTCCTCGTCTCTCTGGTGAAAATTTACACTCCCGACCATTTAAGTGTGTTATTTTTGGATGTGCGGAGCTTAATAAAACCGTAAATGTAAAAAAGACAAATTCCAACATGCCTTACTGAGCTACAGCTATGCTGGTTTCTAAAAACTGAACTCATTATAAACCTAACATTGTTCTGTTAATTAATGTTCGTTTCCTTACTAAACAATGCAAAATGTTGTTTTGTGTAGGTGTGGACTGCACATCTTAGGGGTCGTTTCTGGTAGCGTATCTGTCTGTTGACCCCCCCCCCCCACGCAGGGTGAAGGATTATGAGTTTTCAACAATGCAGTTGGGCTTGTGGGCAGAACTCCAAAAAACGCTAACAGCACACAACTCTCGATGACGCAGGTCGAATGTTGATTAGTTACAAGTTGCTTGAGCCCGGAGGGGCGCAACAACAACGGACTTCATCCCAAACAAGCGAAAGCAGCAAAAAGGCTAAAGAACAAAGGTCACGTGAAGGGCACAGACAAAAAGCTGCCCTGCACTATGTTTCACTCCACTACAAGACACATCTTCGTTCATTATAAATTTAGTCTTTTCCACAGTACAGCAAAGCTAAAAGTCGAGAGCAGCTCGCACCTCGGTTTGTTCCACATATTCCAGAGCGGAGCACCAAAAATAGTGGCTGCGGAACCGTTTTCAAACTCCTAGTTGGCATTTAGATGTCACATCTTTGTGATGTGTTCAAGTGCAGTATTTTTTTAATTTTTTTTTCCGAAGATGCTGAAGACATGAGAAGACATGCCATCGTTGGTTCTTCGTGTCAGTTTGATATGCAAGAGGCTTCACTCTCCTTCCAGCTTGGGGTTTTCTCCGAGCGCTGAGAACATTTCAGCGACTGATCAAACATGTAGCAGCCGACTTCGTCTGCTCTCTGCCACTGAACAAGTAGAGCTCATGGTGATAAGAAATGTTGTGACGAACACGACAAACACGTCTCCTGCTACTAAAAATAATGCTGAGCAAGCCAGCGTAATGTTGTCGACTGTGGAAGTAAGACAGTGTGATGAAAGATGCTAGAATGCTGAAAGCAACGAAATCTTTATATTTCACATCAGACAATGTGTAGAGTATGTTCGGTCCCTCAAACTTACTGGAGCACAGCTGCGCACTGACCTGTGTCATTGCTGGATTTGCTTTCTTGCCAATCCAGACTTCTACGCCCTCTTAGTTCACCAAAGTTCTTTTGGAGAGGGAAAAAAAAGTTAAAATCAGACACTGATCATTAACTTGAAGGATGCTGAACTATCTCCTGCAGGAGGACCTGCATCTCACCCTGGTTGTTGACCCAAGAGTTGACGCACCGTTGGACTGGGGTGTTCCATTCTGCAGGGTAAAGGTGTCTGAAGAGGCAGGTAATCTGGAAAGGCTTCTGCAACGTACAAGAAGAAATGGACCTGGTAAATAGACCAGTGCGTGTTTTCTGTCTGAAACAGTTGCTTCACTCGGCTCCAGCTGTAAATTGTCAACTGCCCTCAAGTGGAAGTTGTCTGGATTGAGTGTCACACATTGAAGAGAAACCACAACCACAGTCCTGACCAAACTTGGCTATTGTCCTTCATCTTTGTGTGCCAGACAAAGAAATGTGGAAGACAGAGAAAATCTGTCACAACATGGGGCATTCTGAAGATCCATCGACACAAAACAGAGAAGAAAACACTTTTGTATTTTGTGCACTTTCAGGAAAGCGCATAGGCCAACTGTTTAAGTCACCTTGATCTCTCTGTAGATTGCATCCTTCGTGTCTCACTGGTTCGCATGTCCTTTCCGTCTCTGTCCTCATTGGTCACATTTCTCAGGTAACGCTTAGCCACACCTTTACAGTCTATTCTCGCACCCTCAGCATCAACACTCTTCATCACTTCATTCTGACTCCCAGTTTCCAGCCCTACTCCTCCCAACCTGTGCAACCCTCGCCCCCTGCCCCGCTCAGTTCCCTCCTTGTTTTCAGAATTGTATTCTCTTTTTGGTCTGTCTGGTTCCTGCCATGACTGCGCTTCAGGTTTGTCTGGAGCCTGGGTCATCGTGGCCAGCCTTTGCCTGCTCTCCTTCAGCTCTCCTTGCACGGTAGCCAGCTGCACTTCAGCCTCCTTCTGTCTCTGCTGGGCAGCAGCAAGTTCCCTGTCAGTGTCTTTGTGGGCCGCCCGGAGCGCCGTCAGCTCTTCCTCCGCCTCAGCTCTCAGACGGTCAGCCACCGCCACTGCCACCTGGAGGTCCGCCTGGAACTGCAGCCATTCCCCACGTTCCGTCTGGAGGGAAAACGATGGATTTTTATTTTTAACTAACACAATTAAAAAAAAAAAAAAAAAAAGAAGAAAAAGTACTATATGTATTTTGGTATTTTAAACTGTTTACAGGCATAGTTTGATTTTTCTTTTATTTACTGTTTTCCTGGACACATGACAAAATTCCCAAAGAATCTTGTTCTTTGGAAAAATCCAATGAATAAGATTCTCTTCTACAACACCAACAGAGAATCAGAGAGAAACTCATAATGTAGACCTACCCTGCCAACTACTGAGAATAAGGGCCATTGAAGAGAATTCAAGAACTTAAAAAATGAACACTATATTGTGTATTTTAACACCATGTCACTGTAAATAAATCTATCTTCAGTTGAATACTAGAGTCAAATTTTATTTTTATACCATATTTGAAAGCATTGACCAGAGTGCAGTGCAAACTGCACCCAGAACCCCCCCCCCCAGCAATATCAACATAAAGACAAAGCTGATAAAACCCAATGCATTAAAAAAGCCTACAATTGCTCAGTTTTTGGATCTGGGAACCCTTTGGTGTAACTGGCTCTTAGACATCAGAGCTCTAGTTGGATTGTGAGGTTTCAGAAGTTCACACACATTAGGTAGTGCTATGCCTTTTGAGAAACTTGAAAACAAGCAATAAAAACTTAAAATGGACGAAAAAACAGTGTAAACTAGCCAGCACAGCACTTTTTGTACCTGTCAGAAGGTGAGCTGCTGCGTGTCGTACAAACTGTAGACAGCAAAGAGACGGATGCTCAAGACCGTTATACAAAGACTTCCAATAGTCTAAACAAGATGTAATAAAAGCATGAATAACTTTCTCAAAGTCCTATGAGGGGAGGCAGGCCTTCACCTTACTGAGGAGTTTTAAGTAAAAAGCTGGTCTTAACCACTGAATTAATCTGTTAATCAAATTTAAATGCACCATCAAACATCACACAGAGGTCCTTTACAGCTTGGTGGCAGCAAGAATCTAGCCAGCTGATAACACTGTCATACCTATATAAAGTTTGGCTTTCCAAATATAATAATTTCTGCTTTGTTTTTGTTAATGCTTGGGATGTTTGACTCCATCCATGAGTTCCCATCTCACAGACAGTTAAGCAGTGCCTGAATGTTGAATATGACTGTCTGCTTTTATTGGCAGATAGATCTGAAGATCATCTGCAAAACAATGAAATGAGATACTATGTTTTTTTAAAAAAAAAGGACCACAAAGGAAGAATATTAAGAAAAGAAGAGAATAAGGCCCAGTATGGAGCCTTGGGGAATCCCATAACTAAGTTGAGACACTGCTGAAGAATGCTGGCCTAAATTAACCGAAGAACTTCGATCAGACAAATAAGACAGGAAATTCCAGACTGAAACGTTTCAGAAAGACCATTTAAGTCCAGGTATGACTGTAAATTATTAAAACCTACTTTTTCTAAGAGCCTACATAGAAAGGGGAATTTAGAAATTGGCTTGAAATAAGAAAGGTTTTAGGAATCCAAATTTCTCTATTTGATGAGGGTCTGTACCACAATGTGTTTGTAGACATCTTGAACACAACCTGACATCAATGCAGGATTTATTAGATTCACATGCCTTCTTAAAAAGGCGAGGTGGGATGATGTTTGAGGGACACTGTGATGGTCACATGTGCTGGACAATTTCGATAGGGTGGAAAAAGACATCCGCTCTAAATTCTCAAACTACTGCACATACAGGAGAAGCCGGAGGATCTAAGGCAGAAATGGAGGCAAAAGACTTAATCAAAAGGAATCTTTTCTTTGAAAAATGATGATAGAAATTTGTCACAAAGAGTAGCTGAAGGCACAACACCATCTGAACCACAGGAGGATTTGTTAGAGAATTAAGAATTTTAAAAAGAAACTGAGGTTTGTGACTATTGTCTAACACAAGGTTAGATAAAAATTCGCTTTTTGGAGCTTTCACAGGTTTCTGATAATCCATTTGGCTTTTTGAAAACATTTCTAAGAAAACCTTTAGATGATTTTTTTTTTTCAGTTTATTTTTTTTTTTAGTATCAAATTTAACTTCATTCAATATTTGCAAAAACAACTGTTTTTCAGTTTGAACATTAAACATCTTGTCTTTATAGTGTATTCAAGTGAATATAGGTTGAAAAGTTTTGCAGATCATTTTCGGGTTTCATATACATTTAACACGTTTCAACTTCATTGGAATCGGGGTTTGTAGGTAACTCTCTACCGCTTAAGTAACTGAGTAAATATATCCGATGCCAGTCATCAGATAGGAACAGTTGGGTGAGAAAGCAGATGTTACCGTTCAAGTCCAAATATCTATCCCCCAAAAAAGAAAATCCCTGCAAAACCAGCCTAAACTACCATCAGTTTAGGCTGTATTAGAGTGGGACTGTTTTTACCAGTGTGCTTTGTCACCATATTTACCAGATTTAAAAAAACAACAACTATGACATTGTACGAAACACGGAAAGGTTCACCCTGCGTTAAGCAACCCAATCAGCGCTGCCTGAACTAATTTAGCAAATGACTGATTATAATAGATATTCATTTGTGTGTGCAAGTCCCCGCTGATCCAATTAAATCAAAAAAGATTACTTTTCGATATCTAAGAGCGACATCATTTCGGTCGTATTTAAAACTAAACCGAATAGCATTAGCAAGCATAGCTAACCCCACAAAATGATTACAATCAAATGAACAATCAAATATCCATTTGGCCCCCACGCAGCAAGTCTAAACAAGTCTAAACAAGCTGCATTTCTAATGAGGCCGAACTGAATCATGAGCCAAAAGAAATTTGTCTTTTTTTCCCCTCTCTTTTTTAGGTAAGAAAAAAAAAAACAAAAAAAACAACAACCCATAAACTCTAACAGGCTTGTGCACAGGAAAGAAAAAGAAAAAGAATGAGGGGGGGGGGTTGGATTGTGAAACTGCTTTTCTGTGTAACCCTCATTGTGGCTTTGATCTTCTTTTATACGCTAAAAAAGTTCCCACTTTCATTCTTCCATAAACATGTACAACACAACCACCAGACATCAAAAGTAAATTGCAACAGACTATTTCGAAATCTTCAGGAACCATCGTGGTAAATAGAGAAGCAGGGAGATATGGGAGAGAGAGAAAAAAAAAAAAAGGGAAGACGGAGCAGAATAAAAGTGGTTTTAGAATATATGCAGAGAGAAAGGTTTATTGGAGGCAGCGTACAGACTGTGAGTAACACGAGACAGAGACTGTGATGGAGTTTTGAGAAGCACAGGGGCTGGGAATGTCGGTAATTAGATGAAAAATGAATGGAGATGTGGAGGAGGAGGAGGAGGAGGAGGAGGAGGAGGAGGAGGAGGGGATGTTGCTCCCTCATCTGACCAAGTGACTCAACACCACAGCTGGACTTGATTACACTTCATGTATGCACATGCACAAGAACACACACATCATATCATATTCATTTCCTCTCTCCCACACACACACCCCCGCATTTGCTCTTTTTTTCCCCCCTTTACCTCAACACCAAACCACACTGTCGAGCACCCGCTGCCTGACGGCATGAAATGAGCAGCAGCGCCGTGGTTCCCCGCTTGCCGTGAAAGTTCTGTATTAAGTCATTCTAAGACGGCCGCCGGGTCTTGCGGGATGTTGTCGTCTTATCTGGATGTGGACACTCCAATTGGAGCGTGTCTGCTTAAGGAAACAGGAAGGGTCGCTCCTCAGCTCACACTGAGATAAGGGTGTGGATTGTCTCTTTATACATGCACGCTCACTCGGTCCCTCAAGAGCTGACCTCGCGAACCGCTGCAGGACCAGATGTGGTATCTAGCTTTGACAAGCAGACGTAGCTTTCAATACTCTTCCCGGGATGGTTTGAGATGTGGATCAAGAGTCCAGTACACGCATGTGTGCGTTTCTTTGTTCCAACAATCTGTCCCTAGTTCACCTCCACACCCAGTTTTCCTAATACATAGTTAGGCGACTATCTCAACTGTGCAACAGCTCCTTTCTTCAGTTTTTCAGTTTTTCACATCCTGCGTTGTGTATTCAGAAAGTATAAACTATACGCCTGAAGCCATTAGGACACATTTCACGCCAATCATAGCAACTGCAAACTGAAATGGCCCAACTGCCTGCAAATGGCAAAGACTGAACTGCAAATACAACCCAGCCCGGCACGCAGACTAGTCGGTGCCCCCACTCCTTATCCTCCCTGACACTCTAAATTTTCCTTCAACATGTGACCAGGCTGCGTGACCTCCACATACAGACAGTTTTTAAGCCTGGCTTGTAGGAGCGGTCTAGTGGGAAGAAGAGAGAACCTGAAGGTCGTTCCCAAAAACCTCTGGCAGCATTCACCTGGAACTGATTCCAAAGCGCGGCTTTGAGATCAACCGGAGGGAATCTGACCAGCCGGCCCCCACCCCACACTCAACGCCCCCCACCCCACCCCACCCCACCCCACCCTGTGAACGAGTGTTTTTCATATTTCAAAGTTAAGACAACTGAAGACTGATTGTGCAGATAAGCACAGACAGATGGCGCATTGATGCTAAAGTGTATTAAGAAAGCACATAAGGAATAAAAAAAAAAAAAAAAAAAAAAAATCAGGGACAGTATTAAAGAAAAAAAAAAAAGGCTTCAGCAAGCGCGTCTCAGATGAAAAAGTGGAGGTAAGTGTAGAAGAGAAAGTAGAGGAAAGCCCGGGCTGCGAGGATTGAAGGCATGAGATAGAGGATGGCACTGCAGCAGCGTTTGGAGGGTAATGACTGCTGGAGGTTTGTGCTAAGAGTGCAGCAGTCAGCTCTCTGATGGAGAAAGAGGAGGCAAAGCACAGCAACCGGAGCTGGAAGGGAGGGAGGCTTTCAGTTCATCCATACATGTTTCTGAGTCTTCTGTCTCACGTGCACTGCAGACACAAAAACACATGGCTGGTCAGCGGAGCTGCAACCCTCAGCCCCCATTACCTCACCACACAGCACAAAACAAAAAAGGTTTTGTGTCCCAAACAGCTGAATGTGAACCCCCCCCCCCACCCTCCTCCGTCCTGCAATTCTATTCGCCACTAGAAGGATCCCAGGACAGCAGGGCAGACCAAAAGCGCTCATGAAGTCGAGATTTGCTTGCTCATGTCGCTCTGCTGAGAGCCTATGTAAACACAGGGCTGGATTGTCTCAGTTTCTATGACATGGCTCCCTCGCAGAGCTGAGCCACAGTCTGGGGTCAGCTAACCTGCATAAGGCTCATGTGGGAAAATCTACAAGAGTCGGAGACAAATTGAGGGTGCCGAAATCGAATATGAGGTTTGGAGGTAGATGGATATGTAGAAAGGTATGATAGGCATGTCTCTGGGATGTGTACTTACAGAAATACAGCTATTTAACCATAATCCAAAAAAATAACAGATGTGGGAGAGGCCCACTGTGGGTCACAGCCCTGCTGTTGAAATCTCAGGCAGATCTGAAGGAAGCTGGGGAGCCCCCGGCTACAATCCTCAAAAGGGAGGGTCAGGAATTGGAACAAGTGACTGACAGGAAATTACCACAGAACATCACCATCCTCACGTAACAGTGGCAGACTGGAGGGAAGAATTCTTGAATATCTGTATTTTATTCTTATTGTTCTTTGGTTATTCAACTCGGAGTCAGTCCCAAAGAACTAGTGAACAACTCAGGCGTTTTGACTTTAAAGTCCTTAACTTTAGATCGTAGCGGGACACCTCCTATCTACTTTCTCTTCAAAGGGAGCCACAACTGTCAAAACTAAATCTCCGTGATTTTCCTCTTTTTGGGCCCCTCGGGAGAAGCCGAAGACAGGAAGGACTTTAATAAGCAAAGCTGCAGCTCCCAGGAGGGCGAGCGAAGGCCATTCCAGGATCTGTTTTTTTTTTTTTTAGGGGAGGGGGGGGGGGGGGGGGTGACTAAAAGTGTGTTGGTGTTTATCTCTTGGCTGAAAGGTCATAACAACGACCAAGGCTTGTGCGTGACTCCCTGTCTGCATACATGACTGTTTTCACTAATGTGGTTGCAGATAAATGTTAACTTTTTTGCCAGTATGAAATAGTTTATTTGTGGTGAGTAAAACCAAAGATATATATATATTTCTTATTTTAGAATAAGCCTATAATCTTCAGATCACCGAGGTATTTTCTCTGGCAGATATGAACACGATCACTAAAGGGTTTACTGAGCGGTCGCTACAGTTGCTATCACAGTTCGATAAACTCGCGGCGGATGGCACATCTCACCTGCAACGTACTCTTTAGAGTCTTCACTTCTGTCAGCAGACACTTCAGTATCTCTAAGGAAGGGATATAAAAATGTCAGAAGACATCGCATGCACGTCACACAAAAAATGGAAATGGACTTGCCCTTTTTTTTTTAAAAAAAAGTCAACGGTTGAGCCACAATGGGATGAAAAGTTAAGGTACTCAAACGACAGTCCTGCAGGGCAGAAAAAAGTGCAACAAGATGCGTTCAAAACTGGATTAGTGAGAGTCACAGACTAATCCCATTCTTGCCTGTTGTGTTCGGAGTCCCGTCCTGACTGGCATCAATACTCAGTGTTTTCCTACACTCCTCCAACAGTCGCACCAGTTCCTCGCTCTGGATGTCCTTATTTTCATGATGTGCCAGCAGAGATTGACTAGGACCACTTTCTTTTTCCCTCGAGTTCTGATCCAAAGAGCTGGCGGTAGGTGAGGAACTACACACCAAGGAAGGACTTCCAATGGGACTGACCGCCACACTCATCACTTGGGAGACTGAAGTTCCTGGTGAAGAGGTCGGAGGACCGCCATTCTTCCCCAAAGAGGCTTGCCCATTGGCTCCCGCAGTACTTCCTGATTTTTTGTGAAGCGGGCTAACTCCAGGACCGATTGTGGAGGCGTTTGAGCTCACCGGTGGAGGAGGCCTCCAGTCAGGAGGTGGAATGGGAGTGCTGGGAGAGGCTGGGGTGCTGTGCTTTGATTTCTTCCCACTGGGTGTGATGCCCAGTGCAGGAGGTGGCAACGACGCTGGAACTGCAGGTGAAGCTTGAAAACGGACAGCACTGGGTATGACAGCAGCCCCATCGCTCTGTGGAGAAGAAGGTGGCGTGTGGAAACTGTCCACATGAACTCCTAGAGAGAAAAGAACGTGGACATATACATCTGTTAAATGTTTCCGAAGCTTGGCCCACAGCAAAGACTTTGCTTCCTTTCGGAAATGCCAAGTTTGCTGCCCAGGGTCTGATGCATTATCAACATGTACATACAAAAACTATAACAAATGAAGGATGCGCACACCTCACGGATCCTTCTGTCCATGCAGACGCACATGCTCCAAGCACTTTCCAATTTGGAAATGAATTTCACTAAAAATGTATGACTGCAGTTTCTGCCGTATGCATTCATTTTAATAGCACTCTTCTTTTATTGTGCATGCGTTTTCTCTGCGCCACAAGACTTTCTTCCACCAACAACAAGCACATTTGCATCATGCTTGCCTGGGAGCAAGTTCAGCATTCCTTAAATGAAGTACTAGCAGCTCCTTTCCAGATTTTTAGCATTTTTTTGAACTAATCAGAGCGGCCTGGGCTTTTTGGAAGGAGAGGCTTCAAGAAAGTGGAGCTAAAATAAAACAATTCATCTATAAAATAGCACAGTTCAGTCAGTCAACTCTCTTAATGATAAAACCGTTGAGTTTTGGCACCCAGGCTTCAATCTGATATATTTAGTAGAAGCTGGAGAGGAGGTGGGATTTTAAGAGAGAGCTTAGTGGATGAGAAGCATCAGAGGAAGACGAGTTTCCTCCTTAAATACGCAAGGCAATGCAAAAGTTTATTTGTAAAGCACATTTCAGCAACAAGACAATTCAAGGACCTTTAAGACCTTTGAAGTACATGGAAGAATTAGAACCAAGCATGCAGTGGGGTGAGAGCCAGACAAAAATCTGATTCAGTATGTGTTACTCCATGGCTGATACGTTGGAAAGAGGAATATTACACTCTTTTTTTTCGCGAGTGGTGCAATATGTAGACAAATGAATCAAAATGACATGTTTTGCTCAAAACACCCCGGGGATACAGTCCAAAAGTTCCTATTTCACCCATGTCTTTACAACTCTGATTACAGCAGCTGGTTGTAGGGGGCAGATTCAGTCGTGACACCCCACTCTATGGTGTGCTTTTTTTGGAAATTGGTATTACAGCTTTATGCAACCAACCTCCAACGTTTAACAAATGGAAGATGATGTAAAGCCGGGTGGTGATAAAGATGGGGAAAGCTGGATTCTAAAACTCTGAGGTATCTCTGTGACGTCACAGTGCCTTGCAGATCTGAATTACTCACTGTGTGACGTCATTTTATGTCTTCACTTTTGACTTGTTAGTTACTAAAATACATACTCTCGTTCACAGAACATCTGATTTTTCCAACAATACGTTCTCTTTAAGTGTATCGCACAACATCATAATATAACCACTTTCTTCTGGTGTGCTACTTATAGACTGGTATAAACAGTACTATATGATTATATTTACTCAAAAAAGATAAATATATATTTTTGATGTCAGGCTTCAATATGTTAAAATATTTTCTTTCTGGGGTTTTAAGGGAAAATGATTAGACTCCACCAGTCTGGCAAGTTGACACTGAAAACAATTTTCGACGAGTTGACCAAAATAACAGTGCTCTGACTGACCGGCAAAACAGCCAGGCCAAGTCTGAGAGGACCAACACTGTTCGACGATCATTCCTCTGGGACTGCTCATCCATTATGCTGCTGTGACACTCATTTCCCAAATTCACGGACACACGCAGACACACAGAAAAGGGCCGGTGTTTCCAGAACAGAGACATACTCGCAGCAACGCTATCGACAAACCTCCTAACCCGACACAATAACACAAGTGGTTTCCACTTTTTTTGATCCAGCGTTCTTTGCCCACCACAACACACCATTAATAATGACTTCGAGGAGTTATGGGAAGCCATGGGCATCCTTCTTCTCATTCTTTCTGTCTTTCTTTTCCTTGTTTGGACAAAAGCCCCACCGCTAGCAGAGCAAATTTTATTTTTTTATTTTTCATATGTGATGTAAGAGCACCAGTTGAGCATTTGCAAAGTTATGCACTCCTGCTGGAAGGCCAAAATTATTGAGAAAGAATGAAAGAAAGGATTGATGAATAACGCCCTCATGCCGCCCCTGCTTTTTATTCCACATTCCAGAGCTTAATGCGCTCTCCCAGCCATGTACATGGGTGGCAGATAGACAGAATGAGTGAGAATATGTGTGTTTTCACCAAGGTCTCGGTGTGTGTGTGTGTGTGTGTGTGTGTGTGTGTGTCCGTGTGTGTGTGTGTGTGTGTGTCAGGCAGCATTAGGCCTCCTATGATTAATCTGCTGCCCTTGTGCCGTACGGGGAATTCTGCCGATTCATCACAGCTGGCCCGGCGGGGCCAGAACGAATCACGGGGGGACGCGAGGAGAATGACCACTCACTGAGCAACACACGGGAGGGCTGCCAAGATTCCTGCAGCTCCACACACACACACACACACACACACACACACACACACACACACACACACACACACACACACACACACACACACAGGAACACACTGCTTTTCCACCTGCCTCTCCCTTTGTTGCCTTCAGTTTCATGATTATCCCTCAACCACCCAGAGAATTCAAATGTGAGGGATGTTCCTGCATCTCACATCTTGGCTTTTTCTGCATGAATCAGGGTTTTTATGTCCAATAGAGAAAAGGAAACACAAATGATAACACATGGGCACAGAATTAAAAGGCCAAAACACTAAAGAAAAATCGATAAAAATGGAGTAATGGGAATCAAGGGAGATGATTCTATCCGAGATAAACAGAGTGTGCATGTGTGTGTTGACTTACCTGTGCCTCCATGGTTGTCCTTGCTGGAAAAGTTGCCCATTACTGCAGTAACAGAGTTTGGGGCCGGCGATGCTGCCCTGCAGGTGCTTGTTGCTCTGTCACTCAGCCCAGACGAAAGTGCGTGCCACTGTGGAGGTCACCTACACGATCACAGGCAAAGGACATCCAGTCAGAGAAGTGTTGCACAGGCCGGAAAACAACTCTGAATGCAGTCCTGACGGGTGTCGGGGGTGTTTTGATCGAACTCGTGCTTTTTTCTCATTTGCATGGTATGAAAATCAGTGTCTTTGCATACCAAGACTAAATTACATGGATGCGGTCGGAAGCTGAGGCAGGACACTCTGGCGTTAACACAGAAAAAAAAACAAACAAATAAAAAATAAAAAAAAAACATTTATATTAATGAGCAGCAACTATGCGCACAATGACATGTACATGTACATGCGTGTAGTTAAGTTAGATTTGGCACACGACATTTGTTCCATCTTTGAGCGCCAGACGCGCAACTGAAACGTTTATCAGTAACTTTAATAAAGTTTTTAATCCAATGTCGTGCAGAAAAGTAACGAAATGCCCTTCCTCGAGGTCAAAACGTATACCTTTGATTAGAGACGCCCCAGAAAGTGGATACATACCCTCGAAAGCGAATAAATAATCCTCCGGATCTAAAGAGGAGCGTTTCTGAACCTTTTTTGTTCTTCTCCGCCGCGCTCTGCTTTGCGAGCTCACCGCTGCTCAGCCGCGCTCACTGCCTCCCCGCGTCCTCCCAATGGACAGCTGCGGCTCGTACTCAACAAAGTTTAATCCGCGCAGCATTGCGATCCAGGAAGCATCCTGATAAGAAAACAAAGTCTGGTTTTATTCTGCACCATAGCGCGAAAGACAACTTTGGATAAAACGAGCGACGCCGACTGCTGAAAGTGTCCGCTGGAGGGCACAGTCCGGCCGCGGAAGAGAAAACCTGTTGCTTCTGAGAGTCTGTGACCCACCCTGACTTCTGTCTTCACTTCATTTTGAAGCTGTTAACCAGCGGGCCTACAACACAACACGGTTCGGGAGTGAAAGTGTTATTTCATGAAGGCTGCTTAAAAAAAAATTAAAAAAAAAAAACGTTCCGATGGATGGATGGATGGATGGATGGATGGATGGATGGATGGTTTCTTAGTTTCTTGGTTTTATAAGTCTTGTTACATGAGGTGACCAGATCCTTTAGAGTCTATATGGACTTGAAAAAAGACAAGAGTCTAAAACTGCAGAACAAACAAAGTGAAGAGTAACAAAACATTAGCATATATATATATACGAAAGTGACGTTAAACTTCATTGTGTATCTAAAATAGAAAAAAAGAACAAATTCTGTTATACAAGAAAGGTACAAAGAGATTATCCAGTATGTTCAGATACTGCAGAATCGTCTCCATGTGAATCAATTCTAGCACCTTCTGGGAACCAACATTATACTTCTTGTAGTCATAGTAACTCCTATTTTTGTTGTAATAGTTTTAAACACCTTCATACAACCAAAGAGACGCTTATACGTGGTATTATATGATGTCACACAAAATTACGTAAAGTTTAACTACATTATGTGGGGGAATTAGTATTATTTATGACTGTAGAATAATGTATAGGAATGGATTGTGATTGCTTATAAAATGAACCAGTGTTTTGTTTTGTTGTTCTGTTAGTTTTTTCGTCACTGATTTTAAGAAAGGCCTGAGGTCTTAATAAAACGGGGCTGAATCGTGTGGTCATAGCGGTGCTGTCCTCGGTGGGATGGTCTTTGTTACTACTTTGCTTTTACTCAGCTAATTCGGAACGACTGACATCTTCTGCTAAATCAGGAGTTGAAGCTTTTGAAGTTTATTTCAGCGTTTCCGTTGTTTCGTCCGACAGCTCTCCTGTTCGGGCCGTGTTTCCCATCAATCAGCCAGGTGCAACAGCTTGCTCAGGTCTGAAAGCCTGAACGAACAGATGGCTGCCACATCAATCTCCCGGTAAAATAAAAATAACGTGTTCAAGGGTAAATTTTAATTTTAGTGTTTAGACATAAAGCTGAATAGTTTGCTCTTTTGCTGCATGCAGGCATGCTGTTGTTTGCTAAAAATAAACACCATCTATGAATGTGAGCTGAATGTTAATATTTAACATTTAGTTGCTCCCTTTGCCTGCTTTGTCTCTGCTACATTAGAGTTACGTAACATTACTCAGCAAACTCATTATGGGTTTATTAAACATACTTGTGATCGTCCACGTCTTCATTCTTCAGGTCAGTAACTGCCACCGTGCAGCCTTCAGCAGTGGCTCCAGCACAATGACATTTAAGAGCCAATATTATGCTCATTTACAAATTCATGACTGATCATCAGTTCTACATTAATCAACAAACGCAATCCTGCTCACTTCGGCCATTACAAAATGTCATTACCATGTCTGGAAAAAACAAATTTAATAAATAAAAAAATCACATCTAAGTTTCCTGGACAGCGTTTTCTCTAATCTGGTGACTTTATATAATGGCAGTTTGTGCTATTATATAAATGTGCTACACAGTGGTGCAGAAAAGTCAGGACTGTCAACGAGGCATTTCAGGGAGTTTAGAACGCTGTTTTCTTCTGAAGTAAAAAAAAAACAAAAGAAAAAAAAAACTTTGAAGGTGTATGAAGGCATATGTAATAACGCTTTAAAACATACTGAAGAAAAAGGAGAACCTTGGGGAGAAGCCGTGCCCTTTGCCAGAAGAGAGTTGGGATAGGCTCCAGCAGGATGGATGGATGGATGGATGGATGAGTGGATGGATGGATGGATGAGTGGATGGATGGATGGATGGATGGATGAGTGGATGGATGGATGAGTGGATGGATGGATGGATGGGTGGATGGATGAGTGGATGGATGGATGGATGATGGATGGGTGGATGGATGGATGGATGGATGGATGGATGGATGGATGAGTGGATGAATGGATGGATGGATGAGTGGATGGATGGATGGATGAGTGGATGGATGGATGAGTGGATGAATGAATGGATGGATGAGTGGATGGATGGATGGATAGATGAGTGGATGGATGATATATGTACAGACATTATTTGACCAAAGTAGTTTTTAGTTAAATCTATAGAGCTTGAGATTTGTGATTTGATTTTCGGTACTAACAGGCCTCTGGAAAAAAAAAAAATCTGATGCTAAGAATTGGTTGTAGGCTAAATGTCATTTTGAGTCCACATACTGTGTTTATCTTCTTTACTCTTTGTCCTTCCACTGAGTAACTCTGTTGTGACAGAGGAAATGTTTGAGTGTTATTTCCCATAATCACATCAAAACTGCAGGAGCTACAATTTGACTAAAAACATTTATTTCTTGGTACAAAAAGGAAGGAAGGAAATAAAAACTTTATTTCACAGATGTGTGCAAATACAGTTCGAACAATGCATGTGACTCAAGTGCAACGGAAGAGCAGTTTGTTTGCGAAGTACTTTTATTTCACGTATCTTTTCCAACACAGATCTATTATGAATTTCTTCTACAAGCAGAACAAATGCATCTTTTCATGGAGAAAGCTGAACTAAAGTTTGCAGAGGAACATACAGTATACTGAAACGGAGGAGCGCTGGTGTGTGGCTGCAAGCGAACGCCTAAACACTGGGCCTTCAAACATTCCTGATCCGACAGGAACCAATGCACCGTCATAGCTGTTTTCCTTTAAAAATGCACAATGCTGAGTGAAGGTTTGCTGCAGAGCGGAGACAGCCTCTCCTCCCTCACTCTCTGATTGAGATCAATAGGTTTCCACAGTGCTCAGTGCTCACTGTGCACCACTGCAGTATAGAGAGAATCCATCAAAACCAGCCAGGTGCATTACACAGCCTCCAGCCCATAACCACATCGATTTCACAACTCTTGAGGTGCGAAGCCTGACTACCTAATGCAGTTCGGAGGAGGCATGATAAAACAAACAAGTTAAATCTGTATTTGTTTTGTCTCCTTTAAACTTCAGTATAAAACGGTTTTTTATAGGCTCTGGTCTCCGTTCAGCGCATAGTGACCGATTGTTCTGTGTACGATGCCAGTTGGAGCCACTAGCCCCTTCTGCTGAGTGGATTACAACAATTCTGTTGATGACCTGCTGCGCTACTGTTCTGGAGGGCCTCTGTTGGGCCTCTAAAGATTCCCAACCTGCTACAGGTCACTGCTTGTCCAATTTGGCAGACAGACAAAGCTGGCTCTTCAGCTATTATTGCGAGGTCGGGCTGAACTGAAACACTTCTTCAACAAAGACGTGAAAAACTTCCTCAACGTCCTCCCTTTTTCACAGCAGAAAGCAAAGGGGAATTCCTCCTGGTCTTCACTCGCGGAAAAATTCAAGTCCCCCTGTAAAGACTCATGTCACCAGGTCATGCGATACTCCTCAACAAATCTGGTGCCAAGAAAAAAGAGAGACAGCGTAGTTCTGCGCAATCCATAAGGCACAGCACGCATTCTCAACCACGCTCAGCGTCTCGCCACATCTCAAGTCCACTTTTTTTATTGTTACATTTCTTATGTATTGAGACACCAACTTTGTAATCTATAAGCCCATCTGTGACTGTGAGATGACTGGTGGACGCTGCAGGGGGAACGGCACAATGTTTTGGATGCACGATGACTGTCTGCCTCTCACGGGTCCTTGGCTCTCTAATACCAGATTAGGTTAATGACTGTGTGCCAGGATTGATTTTCCACCAGGATTAATCCCCACTGAGGGCATAAGCTTATCCCAGAGGAATCACCCGTCCACCTTGCTGAACTGTCAACCGTAGCGTCTCAGACACACAAATTAGGACTCATAATCCAGTAAGTCATAGACGTGGAAGTGTTGTCTACTCATGTTTAGATACCATATTTAGACATACGCACTTAACTCTCTGTTGGGGAAAAAAAAAAAAAAATCACTGACTTCATCTTGTGTCTTCCACCAATGTCCCATGATTGACAACCAGTGCAGGAAGCGCCAGAACCCACAGAGGTTTGTTGATGGATGGCACCTGCTCCTCCTCAGAGGAAATCAATCGAAGTCATGGGCAGGGGTGGGCCGTTCAAGCACTTACACGTGGCTTTCTGCTTGGGGGAAGGATGGAAGGGGGTGCTTTCAACAAGAAAACCATCTGTGCACAGAGGGTCACTGCCAAATCTCTGTCCCATTTTTCCCTCCTGGGATACAGAAGACACACAATGTCTCCAAATTAAACATGATAGCTCTTATTGCTAACTGCTTGAAGTAGTCTTATAGTGAATGAGTTATACGACCCATTGGAATTTAAATGATTCCTAACCAGTATTCATTGCACTAATCACAATCACACATTACCAGTTCCCAATTCTCTGCCAACATATCTATTAGGTTTGGTAGCCACCCTCACTCGTCTTCAGAGAGCACATGGGCCACATCGCTGCAACGGGCCTGCATAGCTTCAATCATGGACGTGTGAAAGTGCGGCTACTGGGACTTAATCGATACCGCTGGCCAATCTATATCCGTTATCTTCACAGGTTACTGCAAGGGAACTTTCTGGCCCACGAACGAGGGAGGTGGGATCTCCGGGCATGCGGCAGCTCTGCGAGCCGCATCCAGGAGCTGGGTCCGATGTCCTCCTGCGCCGACGCTGCTAGCATCAGTGTGGCTGCCAACCCAGTGCACCACGCGGGTGGAGGGCCGGTGGTGGAGGGCCAGCTGTCTGGAGCTGTACCCACACATCCCGATCCCCACAGCCCCCAGCAGCACAGCCATTCCAGGCATGGACTTTTCTGCTGGAGGACTCACAGGCATATTGTGGAAGGCCTGGGTCTGAAAGCAGAGAGAAGTGACAAGTGTCTCTGGGAAATGAGTGAGGCACAATATGCCGGGGAAATTAAAACCCCATCTTTTCTCATTTACTAAATTGTGGTATGCATCTTTGGACAAACAAAAAGCTCATCTATCTTGCAACATGGTCAATTTCCTCCGCTGGCTCTTGACAATTATGAAGCGCATAGAGAAGCGAATAATGGAAACCTCATAGTTTTTAATGGAGCCGTGTCACAGGCAGTTAAGAAGCCATTCCTGTGGTTCACTCACCCATTTCCCATTTCTAGTTACATTGCAATGGACCGTCACAGCTTGAGTTCTTTCATTGTTTGTGATAAACACGACTACCACTGAGCTAAAACATAAGCCATTTCGCAATTACCGGGACACCAGCCTGGAAATATCTCCTGACTGTGGTTTGTGAATGTCTAATATGATGGTGTTGCGTTTTATCATCTTGTCACAACTGAATTTGTTGAGACAATAAACTGGAAAAAAAAAAAAATGTCTGAGTTATACCTACATAAAGCTTAGTGAGACAAATGTGGTGTATAAACCTCCTCTCGCTGATAAGACTGCATAAACGTAAAAACCATTATCCTGCAAACATATCAAGTTATCTTCTTTGACATTTTCCTCTATCTCTATAGGTTTAGTTGAGACACTGCATGCTAAATACTGTTCTCCTGAATCCTCCTTAAAGGATCCCACTCACCTGCAGCAGCCTGATATAACCGGGAGTCAGTCTTGGGAGTCTGGCAAACATTTTGGAGCCTTCCACGACAGTCGTGCCGTTAAAACTGTTGTGACCGAGGCCAGATAACGCTTGGCTCTGTCTATCACGCTCCTCTCCCCGGACTCCGTGGGTGGGGAAACCCACTGACAGAGGCTCTGTCTGGGCCTGTGCTCAGCCGTCTGATTCGGAACAGCCGGGTCACCCCTTAAATCGCCTCTTTCCCGTGATTACATCATAGGAAGGCTGCAGGGGGTGAGACTAAGGGGATTACGGGAGCTGGCACACAGGGACGAGGACGTCTGTATAAACAGAAGGACGGCTTGTAGTGTAGGGTTAAACGACGTCCTGATTTCCAAAGATAAACCTTTGAGGAGAGAGCAGTAGGTAACAGTTTTCATTCTGAACCTTTTCCACCCAACTTTCCATTTGCCAAAATCAAAATAAAAAATTATGAGGTAACGTTTTGATTACTACAATAGGCTCTTCACCAATCTCAGAGTACTGATGCTCTTTTAAGAGTCATTTTAAGTTAGAAGCACCAAAACCTGCTTATATTTTCTCTTGTGTTATTCTGTTGATGTACACAATGACCCTTCCTGACATGTCAGCAGATTTCTTTAGGCTTTAATAGGCCTCTTGGTCTCAGGGTGCACAGCTCCGAGTCTTGTAACGAGGCAGCTGTGTTGCTTCGCTCTCACTGTTGGACGAGAGGAAGCAAAGATCCTCGTCTCATCTTCATTAATAGGATGCAACTCCGCATTCAAGCTCAGCCAAGCATGATTAATCTTAAACTCTGGCAATAATGCTGCAGAGCCACGATGCCACTTGAACTTCAGATGCCCTGGGGTGGGGGACGGGGTTTAGGAACATGGCTGAGCTTTCACTGTCATTTACTTCAAAAACACAGGTGTATCTCAGTAAAGAGTAAACCGAGACATTTCACATACAGCAGTATGTAAATACTTGAACGTTTTCAGAACTCCGATATACGAGACAGGCTCTCCAAAATAACTCACCCTCTCAACATCTTGGATACCTAAATTTAATGAAATATCCACCTCCTGAGGACATCCCATAACCGCCAAACCTCCACCCTTTATATATTTCTATTTTATTGATTTTTTTTTGTCTTTCAGAGAATGATATTCATTTGATAAGAGAAACCCTAAGATTTCAGATATTCGGTAATCATTTAATAAATAAGATCATTTAGATTGAAAGTTTTCACTTATATTTCAGTTATAGAGCCCAAATACAACAAATGACAAAGGAATTATGTTAGTTGTGTACAGATATATCAGTAGTTGATCTCTTGTGTCATACTTGGAAATTTTTGCACATACTAAAGAAATTACAATAAAAAAAAAAAGTGCAAGGTGCAAACAAAGCTGAGCAGATTTTGATTCCTAACTTTAAACTAATAATTATGAAAAGGTCTCCAAAAATGTTAAAGAATGGCAAATTGCGCATATTATAAAGAAAAAAGATCAATGGTATTGATGTACTTTTGTTGTTAAAAATATATTTCAGTTCACAGATGTCCATAATGTAAAAGGTTTAAGTAAAAATGTTTTAAAGTAACTGCAAGTGACTAAATTAGGAGGAAAATCTGAAATTTGAGAATTAAGACAACAGAAATACTGTGTATTCGTCACAAAATCGATCTTCCATCTGATGATGCACCTGCTTTTACCATCCATTAATGATGACGGTTCACTGCACTGACACCAACTTTTCAACACACACACACACACACACACTGCTACATGCCTCTCAATACAAGTTTAACAAGCTGCTGCCTACTGATGCATCAAACTTCTACAACAATATTTCCTCTGAAGTCAGTAAATAGCAGGCAGCTCGTACTCAGGTCATCAAAATGCCGCTGTCCAGCTGAGATAATTCTTTGCCCTTTTCCTGAACTCGTAAACTGGGATTGAGCGTTGGGAAAATGCATTAAAATAGCTTCCCTGAGCTGCAGGCAGGTATGCGGCTCATGCAGAAGCTGAGCAACAATCTCCACAGGTGGTTCTGGTTTTAAAACGTCCACCCGCAGCAGTCACTGTGCACTTTGCCTTCCTGATCGCGCAGTCGGACAAGGAGGAGTGGTTGTTGTTATGAGGTAACAGGACTGATCGCCGTCCACCACTAATCACCATGAGATGTGGTTCAAATCAAAGATTTTCAAGCCTGGAAAGATAAAAACGGCTCGAGGAACAGTACCCGTGGAGTAAAGCGTAGACGACTTCACAATTAGGTTAACTGTCTGGGTTTAAATGTCAAAATGTCTTCAAACAAGACAGGAGCTCTTGGCAGCGCTGACATTTGCTTTTCTGGCAATTAAAATAGTGAAGCAGAAGAATAAATGTGACCCTATAAACATTTCAATGTTTGACTGATTTCAGTCAAACAAAACACAGGAACTTTGCTTTCTTCACCTAAAAGTAAAAGGCTGGACACAGATAAAAAACTAAAACCTAAAAGATTTTATTAAAATAAATATTTTACATGTATAAAAATCACACAACTGACAGCAGAAACAGTAGTGACATCCTCATGGGTGCGTTGCAGAAGGTCCTGTTGTCTCGTGTCTCTGCATGGGAAGAATATCTGTGATCCAGTATTTGCACAGTGCAAGAACTGCAGTGGTTTCCTCTAAAATAACAGAGAGAAAGAGAAAAAAACAAAACTTCAGTTACTGCTGACGACACAAAACCAGAATAACACTCTTGCGCTGAAGGACTTGTCACTGTATTTTCAACATTTCAAAATCAAAATGTTCAAATTTACATCTTTCACGTTTATCCAGACATCTTCTTCCCACGTGAGACAGAATCTTCTTCTTTTTTTTTTTTTAAAACTTATTTTTGAAGATAAAATATAGATTATACGGTTGGTGCGTCATACATGAGAGGAACTCCACGATGCACGAACACTTGCTTAAAGGAAATCTACCTTAAACCCGTACTGCAGACGACTGATTACTGCTGCAAGGAAGAGACAGAATGAGTGGTGGTTCAGACGCCCGCCCAGAAGAGCTTTAAAAGCACGCACATACCGAGATTATCTACGGCATGGCAGTGAAACCAGTGAAATCCTGTTTGAATAGAACCAGCGTGAATCAAAAACGTTCAAAAATAGTATTATAGTGATTCACAAATTGGAAGTCGGATTATGAAGAAACTTCAACCAGGTGATACAATTTGAATAACACCCTTTTATCTATAATTCTACATGAAATTACTTGAAAATAATTCATTTCAACTATTAGGGTGATTTTGCACCCTCTTTTAAAAATGTCGCTCTGTCATCTTGACTGCAAAAAAAAACAATCTGGCAAAAAGTCAAAAGAGGAGGAAGTACAGAAGCATAGATGTGCAGACAGATGAGACTAATTCCTGTAAATGTCGGGAGGCTCAGGTGGGCTCCTCGGAGGACTGCGAGGACTCATCTGCAAGCAAACAGTTTTATGTCTGCAGACAGACTGACTCGCATCAAAGATTCCTTGTTTCTTCCTGTGATCAAACGTTCCTTTTAAATGTTTTTCTGCTGTTGCTCCCTAACGTAGTTGTAATGTAGTCCACGCAGACTCTGCAAGTCGCTCACCAGCAACAAATGCAACGTTTTGCCCCTGAAGTCTGCATAACATGGTACATCTGGAGTCCACGACAATCCTTTAGGTTTTGTTTCATGCAACCGTTACGATCTAGCGTGACAATACTGAATTATGCACCCTGATATTACACGTCCTTCGGTGTGATAATTGTGCACATCGGAATGTTGATGCTGAAATAATACATTGTGCAGCCTAGTTAAAGCACAAAAGTCAAAGGAACTAAAGCAAATACAGTAAATAGACGTAGATTAATTAGTAAATAAATCCTTTAAAGTGCAGCTGTTGGACAAACTCTTTCACTCTGTTATAATGTGTTTATTAATATGATTAGCTTTTTAAAACCGGTAAAGCTAGAGCGAACAGTAAAATGTGGGAGAGGCGGAGTGTAAAACCCTTTCGAGGCAGGTACGTGGAGGGAAAAAGGAAAAGGATTTCTCCTGGTGACACAGGAGCGGCTCGTCCTCGGCATCATCTAGGTGACGGGGAGAGGCGCTGAAACCACAGTGGCCTGAATACGCTGGCCAGTCTCCCTCAAGCTCATTCTGACACACACAAACACGCATGCCCGCGGTGCGCGCGTGCGTGTAATAACGCCAAAATCCCTGCTGATCCTATTACACAGCAAGCTTGCCGGCATACGTACAAACACACCCCTTACAACTCAGTGTCTGGGGACGCTGGAGAAGTCTGGGGGTGTTGACAGAGTTGAAACAGGTTTGTTAATTCGTGGTGGGGGTGACCTGCGTGCGGGACGCAACACGGACCAGACCAGCTCCCACGCTGAATAAGCGCGGGCAGGTAACGGCAGATAAAAGCAAGTGAGGGAAATGTATACCCAGGTGAGCAATAAATAGTCATGTTAAGAGCAAAGAATATCAGACAAAGTAAAAGTATTTACAGGTCAATATTCTGTTAGGAGCAAGTTTTAACAAGACGAGGCCAGTGTGGACTGGTAGACAGGCGAGTCCGCGCAACAGCGATGAAGCACAACTGGATGTGAGCCTCACATCACGTCACCCTTCCTGCAAAATGGGATTTTCAATCTTTCGTATTCTAACTCACCTGCAGACATGAAGGGGTTGTTGCTGAGCTCGTTCAGTGCCTTTTCTAGATTTTCCGTCTCTTTCTGTTGAATAAAGGTCTTGAGACTGTATAGCTGCTTTAAGACAGAGTTTGGCTTGCATCCACTTGCAAAGCTGTCTACGAGGTCATCCAGCGTAGCAGACAGCTGAGGGATCCTGACCACATGCAGGGAGGCTAGAAGCACGATAAAAAAAAAAAACAAAAAAAAAACATGTTAAATAAGACATCGCTACTTACTTTGGTGATCCATAACATTTGGGGTACAAAAGACAGAAGAAAACAAGAACAACTAATATGATCACAGTAGTCTACGCTTTACTTTTAAACCAGTTTACTATTTAATTTATTATTAACAAGACTAAACATTAATATTCAAACTGAATGAATTGACCAACTGTCAAGATTATCTTGCAGTCAGAGAAAATGTGCATCATTTTCTTCAACTACAGCAAGCTACTGGTTAAAAGTTAAAAAATGAAAAGGTTTCCTGTGATATGAGTTATTTAATGTGAATTAAGAGTTTAAGATAAATTCGACGGAACTGCTGAACCTACAGGAATATTTAAGTTACTCTGGATCTGAACAATCCCTCTTAGCTAGATCTACTCCCGACTGACTGTCTAATATACACCGACGTAAGTTAATTAAATAAAGAAATGCAGTTAAATTAATTTTAAAAAATTAACATCCATCACGTAAGAAAATAACAGCCTTCTGTTTGTTCTGGGAGGGAATTGAAGTCTGCAAGTGTCCATGAATAAAACCGATCCCAAACAGCCGCACTAACGTGCATCTGCATGCACTTATATGTTCACACACTTGATGAAATTATCACCGGGGGATACGGTGCACCTTGGAGCTTAGACGACTTCTTCTTGAGTTCAAATCCTTAATAAGAACCTCAGCGACTGAACAAAGCCGCAGCTCTTTGTAAGCACAACTGCAATGTACGGCTTAGATTTGTTTCTTCTCGAGTGTCAAACACCCACCGACTGTTTTACATCTTAGATTAAAAAAGTAAAAATAAAAAGATTTAAGTTTTCTGACTTATCAAATCTGCATTTTAACTAATTTTGCTGAGTCATGTCATGACTGTCATGTCATCACGTTTCATTCACATATTTTTTAGCATTTGTCTGAATTTCAGTTTGTGATCGTAAACTATATTTAAGAATGGTTGGTTGGTTCCTTTTTACTTTCTTTCATTGTCCAAAAAGGCCAGCACAATCTAGTCAATACTTACTATCTGACATATAGATTTCTTTTGTTGTCCTCAGAAACTCTGCCAGCTCAGCAGCTCTTCTCCTCTCCTCCTCCTCCTCCTCCCTTTCAACTCCATCCTTCTGGTAAGTGAACTCCAGCGCAGCAGCCCGAGGCATCAGACCCATGGACAGCAACTTCTCTTTGTGCCTTTTTTTCTTCAGTTTCCTCTTCTTGTTCCTGCTAACGCGCTCTCCTCCTCCATCTACGGACACCTGACTCTGGCTCGTCATGGATTCACTCGCCAGAGCTGCTCCATCTTTCCCAGAGTCTTGAAGAGCAGCTGGTTTCCTCTTCCTCCTCCTCCGCCTCCTTTTTTGCTCTTCTGCCTCCCTCTCTTCAGCCGGCTCTTCGTTGCTCTCCTCTGCAGGCAACAAGGACGCATAAGTGTAAAATGTTTAAAAACATTGTTAAAATTATTCAACGCAACTTTCCATACGCACCTTCATTATTTTAGGGGAAAAAAAATCCCCAGTCTAAATCAGACTTAAATATCAACCTTGAAAAAACAATTAGTGAGATTATTTTCTTTGTTTGCAAGCAGATAAAAACAGCAAACAGACAACAGAAATGCGATTAAAGTCAGATGTTAAAAGTTGAGACTAGTTTAGAGATGACCAAACTAGTCTTAATTTATGGAAATTAACACAGCAGTTTAATTTTTTTTTTGTCTTTTCCCGAAGTGCTAAATATCTTTCTGTTGGCTGACATGGGAGCTGGTGCAGAAAATGCAGTCTTGTTTGCTGAAGGGCTCCCTCGGCATTTTGCCACATCTCTGCACTCATTAACAGCCAGATGCGCTGAGAAGACCGAGGAAGCAGCTCCTATTGAGTTCTCGATGACTCATTCGACAACGGTGAGCAGCACATTGGTTGGCGGGGAGCTCGGTGGCAAGTGCGTCTGATCACAATTCTGGAAAAAACTCTGAGAAGCCACAGCGCACAGACACAGAAATAGACAGTCCTGTTGATTTCAGGAAACTCCGCTGAGAGCGTCTTTTTATCCATCTTATGCGTGTTGAAAAGTTCCTTCTTCATATCTTTTTCTGCTGACTTGTATTTTACTTCTCGCCTGCACATTTTTATTGTGGATATGTTTAATACACATGGCACTGATTTAAACAGCACGTTCAAAGTGTTTTTACCCTCCACTCACTCACTCACTCACTCACTCACATCTACACACACACATTCATGTAGCTTTCTTTTATAGACTACAGCGATCGACACAGATTTCTGTTTTTAGTGAGTCTGGGCGGTGCTTTTTCCATCATCTGCAAATCTACAAACCAATGAATGCACCAGGGGAAAACGTGGAGTTCAGTGTCCTCCCAAGGACACAGACATTTGGACAAGTGGACAGAACCACTTCAATAAGCATTGGCACTGATCCTGCAAGTCTGGAAATCTACCAGAGGAGCGGAACAACAATCATCTAAGACATCAGCTCATCTAATGTTCTGATGACTGTGGTGAAGAACGTTGTCCCATCAGTCACCGACCCTCAGTTGAAATTTGATTGAGATCTGGAAATTGTGAGGACAATTACATCACTTTTTAAACTCAAAATCAATCAGTGATTATGTTTGCTCTCCGATAGGTGCATTGTCACCTCGAATAAACCCTCCAATTTTGACAAAAATGTTTCATTACAGATGACTCGGAAGATTTGATTTGTCGTGACTCTCCCAGGAGGGCAGGAGTCCCCTCACCATACCAGCGTAACACAGCATCTGATAAACAGGGGTTTTCGTTTAATCTCATAAGACATTAATCACTACTTTACCACCCAAACTAGATTTATTGCACTGTTACTGTAATACGATATTGATGGCTTTATTAACCTTTATGAGAATCAAATCCTATTTAACCTCAAACAGCACTCTGAATCGCAATTCCACTGAAGGCTCACTACCCACTAAATCAAAAATATGTTCAATTATGAACCATTATGCTGACAAGAGCAATTAATCAAACTTAACCGTGTCACTTATTCCAGTGAGTAACCTCAAACTACACCCTGTGTAAGCCAATTAATATTTTTCATTTCACTGAGGTAAACATGGGTCTGGATGGAGACGGAGGTCAGCATTAATGCAGATGACCATAGAGACGCGTATAATAAATCAGGGCTTGGTTTCCCTGCAGCCTGGTCATTTTGCCATAAAAAAATTACAATAATTTTTAAAAAGTGCATATTTATAAATGCAGGGGGTGCACACAAGCCGGTACTCGAGGGCTACTGCATGTTTTAGACGTTTCCTCAGCTTCAGCACACCTGATTTTAATCACTGGTCATCATAAGCATGTCGTCAAGGTCTGTACAAGTCTGCTAATAACATCATAAAGGCAGAGGTTCACCCTAGACGTTGCAGCACAAGACGAAAACAATAAGGATAAATTATTTACTAGATAAGCTACACAGGTCTTCCTTTGGGGGGGGGCATGACAAAGAAATGAGAAAGATTGACAATAGAGAGCTGAGGGAGACAATCGGAAGAAACACCAGACAGTAAATCTCCTCCATCTAAAAGGTGCGTAGTGCTAGTCTATAACTATAGAGGTTGGGATTGATTTACCAGCTGGATCCTCCGTACCATTCAAGCTTTCCCGCTGGGAAAGTGTGACAGATTCCTCTGAACGCATATTGTAGCCTGGAGGAGGAGGTAAGACCGTGTAAATCCGAGGGCTTGGACTGGCTGAACGCGGTGTCTTCTTTCCTGCATGCCCTAAAAACAAACACGACAGATACATGAAATGAAAAACAAAACATTTGCAATGAAATAGAAGAAAGAGCAGGAACGCGTCAAGTCCCGTGGGTTTGCGGTGGGATCCTACCACACACTCTGTCCTCTCCAGGCGGGTTTCTTTCCACGTGTGTGGCTTCAGCCTGGGTCTCTGTGTGTGAGGAGCCGTCACCTCCCGTCCGTGCAGGAGCACACGGGTAAAGCTTCTGGAGAACTTTGGTCTGAAATACTACAGTTTGAAGAAAAATCGTAATGCAGATGTTGAGTTGACTAAATATCTCGACCTGGTGGATAGAGACTATAACGCAGCTGGCCAGTGTTCACCTTTTTTTTTTCTTTTTTACACTTTCTCTATTAAACACATGCTTTACCGTCACAAAAATATCTATATATCCGCACGTTGCAGTTAGAAAGAGAGAGAAAAGCCCCTTTTTTAATCGTTTGACAGCAGAACACGTGCTTTTGTTTACAACAAAACAAGTCCGGAAACAGAGGCGGCTAGCCGCAGTAGCCAGCTGTTACACGCTCTTTTTTTATTATTTCTCTGTGAGTTTTAGTATCAGGGTACAATGAGGGTACTCACCTTTTCTCCTGTGTGCCATATTTACACGTCCAACTAAACAAAAGCGTAAAAAAAAAAAAACGCAAGCATTTACGACTAGCCACTTAAGCTAATAAGCTAGCTCTGCTAACGAGCAGGTTTGCTTTTAAATTTATTTCGGGTCACACGTCTGGCATCTAGTTTCGCAAACAGACATTACTGCTCGCTTCTGCACTTCTGCCCTTCTGCTTAATAATGTAACTCTAGATTGAGCTAAAAGGCGCTGAACTACGCGTAAGAGGACCAGAACATTGTGCTGCCCTGCTGCTCATCTCACGCTGTGGTTTAGACGCCCTCCGCTGCACCAGCCTCCAGTCAAAATCCCACCAATTAAAACTTGAATTAGTTTACTAAACAATTAAGACCGTTATTATTCGAAGTTTCTGCACTGCGTGTACGAGTCAAACCTATCTTGCACATCGGCAAATGATTTAGACACGGTTGATATAATTTCAGGGGTAAAACATACACATTTTGATTCAGTTTATTACGTGTCGGATGAATTACTCTGTGGTTTGATTTTCGGTCCATAGAAATGGATCTAAAGGCACTTGTTTGATTTCGTAAGCATCGTAAGCAAGATCAGCGAAGACCGTTTAGTTTTAGGGTGAGTTAAATTGCTCAACTTTTTTTTTCGTTTTCCCCCCGATGGAGCGTGTTCCGGGTAGAGCTCCCCGTGTGTTTGAGTCCAGTAACGACAGCGGCTCGGGGCGTGCTCAGACCAATCCAGCTGTAGGACGGAGTGGAGGAGAGAGATGGGAATACTGAGCAGACGCCTCATGGCTCAGCATCAGCACCGGGCTGAGTTCAGCTTTGCGCACCCATCAAACTTGGCTTGGGACCTCAGCATGTGAACGTGCTCTGCGGGAGGAGGATCCACCTAGAATGTCAGCTCTGAAGAAGGTAATTCCTCCTCTCTCCTCTCCTCCTAACCTGTCAGCACACGTTCAGTCATCTTACATTAACAAGATGTGTTTGAACAGTTTGGTTGCAGGCTTTGCTTTGTTGTGCAGGGGAGTCAGCTATAGGCTAAGTCACGTTTCTAAGTATTATTAATCAGGCAGATGCATCATGATAGTAATACAGTAATGTAATCTTTGCATCACTTTTGCATGCACATGGGATTTGTCCTTCACTCTTGTGTTTATAGATATTGCATTTATTGGACTTTAATGAGGAGCATTTCAGGTAAAAAAAAATATCCCTTTTTAGGCAAAGATAATTTCTCAAATGGACGTTATGTCATGTTCAATTTCCCACAGACTCCTCCTTTTGTGCACAGTCATGTAATTTCCGTGCTGACTGTAGTCTCTGTGGGTGGATGAGCTTCATTGAATGGGTTTGGCTGAGCTCCTTGTCCACCACTGACAATCCTGAATGAAAGTGGAGCTCCTATACAAGACGGCAGAGGCAGGCATGGGAATATTGTCAGGATTTGTAAGATAAAAAAGAAACCCTGCATTAAACAGCACATGCGCCATCTGCACAAGTCTTCTTAGTAGTAGTGAGACTTGCATTTATATAAACGGTGCGGAAGTTAGTTCAGGAATTTTGCTGCTGTGGGAAGAACTATTTAACATCCTGTTTGTGCAAAAACCTTGTCCTTGCTGTCTGCTGTTAATCAAGTCTCAGTGCCATTGTGGGTATTGATTTCTGAACTTCAGAAGATTCCCTTTGATTGAATGACACAAAAAGAAAGCATGCAGGATAGAGTACCTTCTTAAGGACTGCTGCTGAATCCACATGAAATACACAGCATGCACTATGAGTGACAAAGTGCTGGCTGCCAGCACTCACGTAGTCAGACAACATAATCACAGAGGTACTAAAAATAGGGGACCATATTCATTGCAATTCTTTGGATGCTCTGTGGAGTTATTGCTGCTCACCCTGGTGGTTTGAAGCTTTAACCAGAATGTTCCTCAATGCTGTACTCTCAACCTGCTCAATTATATAAAAAGGCTTGTATTTTTAGACTGTGATGGTCACCCATCTTTTCTTCAATGCCACACTGTATGCATGAGATTTCTCTGTGTATGGACTTTGAAGCTCATACTGCACCTAGGAAATTAATTTTCTCCAAGTAGAAAACGGGAATCTTTGCAAAATGTCTCTTTTTCATTATGGAGACGGCGATGATGCGTACTGTACGCTGGTGAAAGCGGATTTGTGGTTTGGCTGTTCAATGTGTGGAAACTTACAAATGGACAGGTTGCAGGCATTGTAGGTCGTATGTGACTGAAAAAAACCTCTAAATAAATATCATTAACTAGCGTCAGGGAGCCCCATCTAGCACCCCATCTGCACCACTACCTCTGAGAGCGCCTCAAAACAAAAGAAGGCACTTTAATGAAAAGTTTGTGATTAAATGTTAGATGAACAAAGTACAAAAAAGTGGTCCTTTTTTAGTATATTTTTCTAAAGGCTGCTGGTACATACATACATGCCTACACAAACTTAAGAGTTGTCCATGTGCAGCCTGTGGCCTGACTTGGCAGTGACATGATTAGGCTCTTATAATCTCAGGATGCACATCCATATTGAAAAGCATTTATGTGCACAGTGATGTCATCTTGGTTTCCAGGGGAGAGCAGAGCAACAGAGGGACTGTGGACTGGTCGGACTCAAAGTAAATGCTGAAACATTCAGGAGGCTCTCCTCAGCGACTCACCGTGAAAGACGTATTTCTGCTTTCCTCTCTCCATGTCTAATTCTTTTTTTTTTTTTCTTTGCTCTCACTTCAGTAGTTTTTCTTCTTTCACCATGCACTCCTTTTCATCTCATTCCTTGTTGCCTCTCTTTGAGTTGAGTCTGTAATAGTTTGGCTTAAGCAGAGGGATGCAGAGGGACTGCAGCAGGCGGATGGGAGACCACTTTATGAATTTAATAACACGTGAGATCCAAGTGTGCATGTGGGAGTGTTTTGTGTGCACGCGCGTGTGTGTGCAACGACACGTCTCGGTGTGCGAGCTTTGTGGTAAAAGAGCACACTGATCTCTTGGTGCAGAACAGACCACATAGGCCTGTACCAGATGTGACTCCTCATACAAATAAGTAGCGAGTTGTAGTATCAGTACTGATAACGATTTAGCCTCTTTTCTTGTGGAAGAAAAAAAAATTTTCATCATTAAAGGATGTGAAAGCTGCAAGGCTTTAAAACCAACTGGCTAAAGACAAAGATTCGGTGGTCCAGGTTGAATTCTGTATTTTCCCTTACCGCTTCCTATGTTAATACTTTCACACATAATGAAATCTGATCCTAATACAAGCGCAAAACTCCATATAACTTTAATTTCTGCTTGAATTCCCCAGTAAAGAATGGGTTCATTCGATGACGCCATCACTGCGGGCGACAGGCCTTGCCCTTTTTATAATCATGTCTTAGCGAGACCCTTTACTCTGGGGAATGAAGTTGAATATATCAGCTTAATAAAACAACTTACACTAATGCCAGACAATCAAGGCACCAGACGTTTTGATTGGGTCAAGTGAAAAAGATGAATCAAATCTTCGGGGGACTTTTTTTTTTTTTTGTGCTCCGATTACCTTTATACGGTTATTCGTTTTTAATGCATCTCTGCGCTACTGTAAAGTTATCAAGTCTGTTCATTAAACGTTAGGGCTACCTGCAAAAAAATCAGAAACCTTGGACACAACATGCTCTCCACGCCGTGGTGACGGTACACTCGGATGGATTTTCATCATGTTAGAGGGTATTGATCATGACATTTCTACAATATGATAGTCTTAAAGCAAGAACCAGAGATTCAAGAAACCCAGAACAAAAAGGGGAGATTTTAGAAACTTAAGGTCAATCTTCATTTATGGATATTTCCATGACAATCTTGAGGAGCAGAAAAAAAAAAAAAAAACGCTTTGCTCGCTCTGCTGTGTTCAGTGTGGCGCATTATTTCTGACATCTAACTGGCTGACTCACTCAGTGTCTGTTTTCCATTTCCAGGTTTTTAAAATCCAAAATGCCTGGCATATTGGCTGACAGACTGCTCCTAGGCTGACATTTTTACGCTCTAGTCTTACATTAAACATAAAGGCATCACAGCGTGTTGTTCCATGTGCGGCTTTAACTTTCATCCCGCCCTCCGACACGTCCCCGCGCTTTGCTCCCTTTGTCTGCTGCATGAGCATTTGGAGGGGCTCTCTGTGCCACGTTTTACTGCTTCACTTACACGTCTTTCCATTTCTTATTTGGTGCGTTAAATGCATTTTTAAAAAAACGACAGTTTTGGTATACCTTTTGTTGCATCATGTGTCCCACATCGGATACTATAAAGGGACTGCAAAGTTCATGAAAAGGATCATTTTATCAACAGCATTGTGGTGTTAATTCAACTCTGTGAGGCCTGGGTTTGCAGTGTCCTGCCCATCAACTTATCTCTTATATTTAATCTGCTTGTATGTCATGTCACTGATCGTAAGGGCTGAGTGCAAACCTTGTCATTTGCTCAATCTGCACACCACTGCATTTCCTTGCTTGGCTGGGGTGGTGGGGGGTGTGCAGGCATGATGCTCAGGTAGACTAGAATAACTTTGAAATGTGCTGGAGTGACTCTACTTCCTCTTTCTTCTCCCAGATATCCATTAGCTCACCGAGTGGTGCATTGTACTCCTCAAAAGCACACCACCACCTGTGATAATTGCCTGCACTCTGTGCCAAGGTTAGAAATGTGGTCAGCATGAAGAAGAATATGTATTTCATGAATATCACCGGGACGGTATTTGTTCATCTCTGTAGTGGACAAACAAGGCTGCGTTGCCCCCAGTGTCACCTCAAAGTACCATAGTACATTAGAACAAGGGAAGAGCAGGATCAGGGGTCTAGAAGAGCATCAATTTCCTGCAAATGCAATTATGGAGAGTTGTTCTTTCTTTTTCTCCATCTTCACCCTTCAGTCTTATTAGGGAGCACCTAACGGTACAGGAGAAAAAAAACAAAACAGTCCCTGGATGAACACATTTTCATTGTAAAAAGTAATAATGCTTCTATATCTAGGGCCATTTTCAGATGGCTCGTGCCAAAGAGAAAAGTTTCCCCTCAGACTCAAATGGAGTGTGACTCAGCTGGGTTGGAGACTTTGGTTGTTCACTTCAGTTAATGAGCATACTTTTGGATGTTGTCTCTCTTTTTATGTGTGTGTGTGTGTGTGTGTTTTGCTGTTCTTCCACTTATAAAGTATCTGTAATGTGGCCGACTACCCACTTTTTTGAGAAATGTAACCATACTGGCTCCCATATTTTTGTGATGGAAAAATATTGTTCGGTTCATTAGCCAATAAAAGAAACAATGACAGATCTTGCAAACCGTAAATGGTTATGTGGCAGTGGTGAGTTTTTTTTTTTTTTAGGTTCAGTTCATTCCTCCTCAAAAAAAGGCCTGAAAGAAGAAATTAATGAAGGCGTCAATAGAAAGGTCCATAACCCTCACTTTTCTTTCTTTTCAATCTGTTGTCTGATCAAATACACGCAGACATAAAGCTGAAGGTGAAAGTGGCTTCAACCTTTTTAACTGAAATTCAAAGAATGAAGGAACACTTCTGTAATGACTGTATCAAAACATTGCTATAATAAACGTTATAGACCTATGTCATGTCTACACTGATCTTCTAAAACCCCACGTTCAGATGCTTAAACCTCTGAACACTTTCATGCGTTTACCAAAAAACAAATCTGCACACGATTTGCTTCGCTTTGTTTTGCTTGAATTCGCGCTTATGTGAGGTTTCTTTTGTTCATCTCAGTTCTTGTGGACACAAATGAATGACTGAGGACGCGTCTCTATTTGGCAATGTGCATGTAAAAACATTCTTTGCGCCCAAACTAAATAAACACGAGAGTGAAAGAAGAACAAAGCAGAAGTGCATGTTACCGATTGTGAAACTGTGAAACGCTTCAGTGAAATGGAGAAAAGAATGAGGGAGGACGGAAATGGCAAAAAACGGAATAAAAAGTGTTAAAAAAATGGATATGAAAAAGACACGACAGGCCGAAAAGCACATCGGCTTAAAGGAACAGTAGAGGAGGACCAATCAACTTAACATGTCTGCATTTTATCTATATGAGTAGTTCCTGTATTATTAAATCAGAAAAGTGTAAAAAAAAAAAATCAACATCAGGAAAAAAAAAAAAGTCACGGTCATGAACTCGTTTGTTTTTTTTTATTGTCTGCTTTCCAATTTAGTGAAATCAAAAAAGGTGACAGAGTTCAACGTCAAACAAACAGAGAATGAGCACACATTCCTGGTAAATATCATTCATTTATAAATAGCAGTTTGGGTGCTTGAAAAGCTGAACGCGTGTGCATGCATGATTCATGCAGATGTCTCCAGGTGATAAAAATGTCCCCGCATCTTGTCCCAACAATTGCTATGCACGGGCTTCATTAGGCAGCTGTGTAGACTCCAAAAACGAAAATAAATGAATCGCACAAATGTGCGGAAAGCAATAAGTAGATGGCTAAGTGTGTTCGTGGAGCTCTTGCCCATTCAAAATGTAAAGATAACAATTAAAAAAAAACAAAAAAAAAAACGGAAGTGTAGTTCAAGTTGAGAACTGTCAGACACTCGCACTTGAAAGATTTCCAGAAAAGGCCAATTGAAACCTCATTCTGACTGCAAATGACATTCAGGGGGATTCAGCACTTGAAGTTACGTTATGGCAGGAAATCCAATGTCAAAAATGTACAATTTAACATCCGAACAAGCCCAAAGCATTTTGGAAAAAGGGTTCCAAACTGTCAAATGCAGGGATCCATCAATCATGCTTTGGCTTGTCTGGGAGCCAGCAGGACACGACGGATTTAACGAACTGAGTCAATCAGTTACTGGAAAATTATTAAAGCAAATATCCCATTTGAACCCTGGGTGGGCCTGTTATCTTAATCCCTCTCACCTACTCTAGCACAATGGTTTCCTCGACTTGCCCCGTGTTCAATTTAAATTAGTTAAATATGTTTGTCATACACATGTTTTTTTTTTCACTTCCAGCAAAAAAGGGACGGGAATTACTGTCATTAACATAGTTAACTCTATTCTCTACTATTACTATATAACAGGCCGATCACAAACCATTAATTAGAAAGCCGTTTCATTGTATTTGACAGGCGATAAAAGTAAATGTAAGGTAAACGAGCACTAGAACAACACCTAACATGACCTTCTTTCATACATCAGCAGCAGGAAAAATTGTAGCAAAGAAACAAACCATGTAACGCATAACTGAACAGGTGGGAAAAAAACCCAACAAATTCTTCCTGCACCTCAAAAGAGAACCGGATACAATGTGTTCCAACAACCTCGGGAAGTTTCTTGGAGGAAGAATAGACAGAAATCGCCCAAAAATGAACCAAAGTCTCTACACCACGTATTCACAAGCAGTGATACTTCCCAGAGGGGATGTAAGTACCAACAATTCAGAGCACTGAGGCACTAAAACTGACTATCCAGGAATATGTCCATTTTTTGACACTTTTTGACTAATGTGTCTCTACTTCCAACAGAAACCTCACGGTCATGTGATTAGTTTGTTCTTGGTATAAGATGAAACTATTTCAGTGAAAACAGTCCAAATCTATGAATCTGAGTCTTTCTAAATACCCTACAGTATCAAATCGGATTGATTTTCTACGTGTCCCGGCCTTGTGTGTCCATGTGTCTATGATTGTGGTTTTGTCCATTTTATGAAAGCATCTAAAGCAGGGGTGTCGGACTCCGGTCCTCGAGGGCCGCTGCCCTGCATGTTTTAGATGTTTCCCTGCTTCAGCACACCGTGATACAAGTACCTGTGTCATGAACAGAGTTGTCCAGACCTTGATGACAAGCTCATGATGACCATTAATTTGAATCAGGTGTGTTGATGCAGGGAAACATCTAAAACATGCAGGACAGCGGCCCTCGAGGACCGGAGTCCGACACCTGTGACCTAAAGTAAATGTTCTCCTTTGATCTTCCCCAGTCTTAAAAAGACAAAACAGATGCTTAACACTTTATCTTATGAGAAATTATAAACCCTTCTTCCAGACTCCAGTCCTTTTATAAAGCATAAATGAGAGGCAAGCGGCAGGAGAGGCCCTGACAGCTTGTTTTCCACACTCCCCCGGCAGCTTCTCTGCCAGCCAGCAGCATCACTTACATCTGTACAGCATGGTTGGTGTTTGATTTATTACAAACAAACTGGGATGTCGTCATTTCTGCAGTGCTATCAATTTGTCTCCGTACCGCATCTTTTTTTTTTTTTTTTGATCCACTTGTTTAATGATTCACAGTGTAGCGTGTGTCGGCTTAATCGGCATACACAGGAAACACAGGAAAATATAAAGTTTTTTGCAGCTGTTATTTAAATAACAGCCGTTAGTTTGATAAGGCTTAATGAGATAAAATTGAGAAAACACTTCAGCCAGGGTTTTTTAATTTTTTTAATTTTTTTTTATTTAAGTGGCTACTGGTTAGAAACGCAGCATAAAGACGTGGCCCATTTTCCCCCTGCGATGCAGATCAGACACTGCGTCCAGTCACAGAATAAGAAGCTGTAAATTAGAGATATTAAACTTAATTTACCATTTGTGTCACAGCTGTTAAGTTCTAAAGAACAAATAAATACCTTCACACAACCCCATGCGAAGATGCCGCATCATTGGATTTAATTTTAAAGCCAACGTTCTGCCGATGGAGCATGAATGTGTGTGTGTGTGTGTGTGTGTGTGTGTGTGTGTGTGTGTGTGTTTGTCATGTCTCTACAGAAAACCACAAGGCAGTAGGAGACGGTGAACTGATCTAAGTGCTGTGGCTTTAAAGCCCTCACATTCAAAGGCTGTCATTGGCTGCTATGCTTCTGCCAGAAGCCTCCAGCCCCAAAACACACAGAAAAGGGCAAAATAAAGAGGCGAAATGAAAAAATACCACCAGACGAAGGAGCTTCGGAAGAGAGAAACACCACCGCACACTTGTAAATTGACAGCAATGTCTTTGGGCTGAGACATAACTTTTTATTTCGGTAATACGTTTCTTTATAAGACTTAAATATACTAACAAAACACTATTACAGCAGTTTTTTTAAAACTAGTCTCTTTCTTTTTAAGTTTGATAGCACTCATGTCATCACATGAAGTAAAACCTGATAAAAGGCTTGTTAAATATTAACCAATCAGTAGTAATTACTGATTTTAAAATTGAAAATTGAAAATGGAGCAGGTAAAATCAGGTTTATTCATTTTTTTTTTTCAATTTTTGCGCAGATTCACATAGTCACAGTGAGATTTCAGCATCAATGTCAGAGTCCTTCTGTCCTATTACCATGATGCATGGTCATTTATTATGGTGCGTATGGTATACGAGAAACAATAAATGATAAAAAAAAAAAAAAAAAAAGGCATGGGCAAATGTTTTGGTAACCTTCCACATGAAGAAAAGGATTATTTTTTCCATTTAGTATTTTTGACAGAATATTTTACATAACACCAGTGAAAACGGCATGTAAAAATATAAGAGAGTGATTCTTTGAACTTAACATTTTGCCTCACAGCCTCTAGCAGCAATCGATAAACGACCACCGCAGCTCTCAGTGAGACATCTGCATCTGCCACAAGTGGCTTGGTCAACTTCTCCTGAGCAAACCGCTGCAGGTGTCCCGGGTTCGAAGGGTGCTCGGCACTCATAAAGGGCCGCTTTGAAATAGTCCAGTGATTTTTAAAAGCCATTCTTGGTGCTTTTAGCTGTGTGTCATCATCCTCTTGGAGGACCTGTGAGCTGCTATTGAGGCTTTTTTTTTTTTTTTTCCTGCAAATTCCAGTTTGGCTTTGAAAAGTTTTTTTTTTAATATCTTTTTCAGTTATTCTTCCTTTAATTCTGGAGTCCTCCTGGGTCTTCTTCCATTGCTCACAATGAAAACGATGGTCCAATGACACAGCGACATACCTTGACCTTGGAGTCCAGCTTGAACATCTTTGGATCTTTCAATCTTTCTTTGGGCTTTGCCTACATCTGCACAATCCTATTAAGTCCTATTAAACTTCATACTTCGTCTTTGCAATAACATAAACCTTCTCGTGAAGGAACTTCAAACTTTTGTCTTTGACATGCTTGTCTATAGTTTTCTATAGGAGCGCCTCAGACAACCCTCTCTTTTGCTTACTTTGATTTATTGCTAAAGACTTACAATCATTGATGGTGACTGCTTTGGTGAACTACTGCGCATACTGCACACTAAAAATAGAAAAGAGAAAAAAAATTACATATATCTGTTTGAAGTTAAATAACCGATGTCACATTTATAGAATTGGCTTGTTTTGATCAACTGGGAAAATTACTGTCAAACAAATGAAAGCGTCTGATTCTATAATGTTATATCAAGCGGGATTGTCCTGCATAAAAATGTATCATCTGTGAATCATATTGAACTCCTCATGGCAACTTCACTTCCACGTAGTTCGTGGTTGTCACGACTATATTGACCCTTTCTTGCTTTCCCGATCTAAGGGTCCAGGTGGGGGATGAGTCGGTAACGCGACTGGACTGTGAAGGTTTTTCACGCACAATCCAGAGACAGTCATGTCAGGTGAGACGGCGATTCTAAATTTGACTGTAGACTAGACTGCGTGGGCGTCTGTTTTTTTTTTTTTTTTTTTCTGATGACCTGAGGCCGCCTGCTCTGTTTAACGAGGAGCTTTTCCAGTTGGCGACCTTTAGTCCTCTTTCACACCGTTTGTCTTCCCTGCCAAGGATGTGCACATCTCTATTCTCAGAAGAGCGTCCCTTGTCCTCGAGGTGCGGGTGGGCTGCTGAGACTCAACCTGAGGAGCCGCTGCCTGTGATGTGTCATACGCATCTGACATAGTTTCCTCTATGTTCTTCTTGACTCCTTAACTCACTGAACTGTGCAGGCTCGGAGATCTTTGGAGGTGAATCGGGTTTTGACTGAGGGTGTTTAAGTTTGCTAAATAACGTCCAACTCGTGGACTTATTGAAGGTTCTTTTCTTGTACGAGTGATGCAGTTTTGTAACGGTTCACTGAAGTTCCCGCAGAGATAAGCTTTTTGAGCTTGTTTCTATTTTTACATCGTCTCTTCTCTTCCTTTTCTTGAGGTACTATCCTATATCTTCCCTCTTCAATTTAACGGGCTGCTTATGTGATGATTCTCATTGAGTCCCTCAGAGGAGTGAAATATCTGACAGACAGTTGAGATAACAAGAAAAATGCAAATGTACAGGAATGTTAAGTCTATTAAGCTGAAAGGAGAAGAGATGAGGTCCATCTATATTAAAGTACTAAAGCCATTTTGGATTGCAATGAGCGGATCAGTCACATGCAAGGACAAAGAAGCAATATTAGCACCTCCTGAGCCACTCCATATCTCAGTCCTGGTTCTGTGTTTTGTTCTTTTATGCTGGAAATACCGAACATTTTGTTCCCTGTGAACACCAGTGATGAAACTGAGAAATGCACCTCGCAGAAAATAGATCCCAGACATGTATTATTGAACAGTGTGACCAGGCTTGTGGGTAGTGCAGTAATTGGCGGTTGTGTTTGGAGCTACAACTCCCCGGCAAATCAAGGCTGCTGATGAAGCAAATCAAACTTCTGAAGTTGCCACGAGCTGTGCTTCTTCACATTTAACACACCATTGGCTGTGTTAAACTGAGTCAGTGATGCAGAGTTTCAAAGGAGCCGAACCTTTCGTGCATGTCTACACCCGGGCTGCAATCATCATTTAGTTCTGTGCTGCTCAGACCAGAGAGACAGAAGGACGATTTCTTTTAGTTAAGTACGGAAGCTGCTCCTATTGAAGCAAACAACCCTGCTCTGTTAACCTGAGTCTATTCAAGCTTCGGTGTGTTTCCTCAGAATCCAACTTGTTTATATGCTTTTTGTTTGCTTTGATATTATGTAATATTGAGTCTTTCTCTCTCCCCTTTTCCCCCTCCTGCCTACCCCGGCTCCTTGTTTTCTGAAAGGTGCTGCCAGGCATACTGCAGAAACATTGCTGTATCTTACCAGACAAGAACAGAGGTAAGGCTTAAACGGAGGCCCCTTCTCCACTAAACACACCAATCTGTCCAAAAACACATGCGGGGAGCCAGTGAGTGAGTTTAAAGAGCGGGCGGTGATGCTGGGGACTGATACTCGGAGAATAGGTCCGTCGTCACGGTTTTTTCTGTGTGTTTATAACCCGGCTGTATCTGTATTTTCTTGATGTTTTTCCTGATTTTTGTTGTTACTCACCATTGTCATTCCAATTTACAGAGCTGTTAATATCAAATATCAGACTTACTGTGTTTCAAAGTGGTAAGAAAATAAAACGGGCTGCTCTTTTTTGGCCTAATTTGTCCAACTACGTGCAAGAGGGAGGGAAAACTTGTGAGCATTTTTTGCAAAGCTGTGATGAATGACAAGCTTCTTCACATCGTTGCAGGTATGAAGAGGTTGCTGATCAAATTTAAGAACAGGGAGATATACTCAGGTACCTGGCCACAGTCACCTCCATACCGTTTTATAATTGTTTTTCCTTTTTTCATGTTACTTTTACTACTCAGCCTTCCTAACCTCTCGACTGCACTGAGACTGCATGCACATGCTCAGACACCATTCATCCAACTAACAAAGCCCATTTGTCAGCCTCATTTACATTTTGCCATCGAGTTAATACAACTATCGACGGTGAACCTCTGTTATGCAGTTTGTTCTGTTTGTTGAACAGTAAGTGGTCTCTTACCTGTTGTGACACACACACCTGAGGAGTTGAGCAAGAGGGCATCAACCTTGGGGATAATGTTTATGGTTGCTTATGACAACATTTGATGCTTCTCACAGTGTAAAATTAATATTTGATGTGTCATGATGTTGATATTAACTGCACTTAAACAGAATAAGAACTTTAAAAACCTGTAAATCGCCTTTCTCAGTGTCATTCTGAGCATGGATGCTTTAATCCACCCATTTGTCTGTTTTTTTTTTTTTTTTTTAGAAGATACCACATGATTCAGACTTGCTGTTCTGGAACAGTCCTCTTCTTAGGCAATTTTAATTAATCACAGAAAAGTGTGCAGAGATTTTACAAAACTTTTCCCACCAGTTGAGCTGTTATCCATTTAGTTGCAGCAGGAGCCAAACCTTACACGAATAGGGAGGACCTCCGGGGTGCTCCACTCAACCGCTCCAAGAGTAGTGAGCACATATAAAATAACCTTATAAATGTAAATGTATAAACGGATTTTCTATGGAGACTTGAGCTGATACTAGACAGTTAGTTCAACTTCACAGTGAAAGTAGTTTGGCCGTACTTGCTTGCATGTTCCATTTCATTTGGGGAAAAAACATTCTGCATCTAAAAATGCCTTTCATCTGACAGGAAATACGTGGTAGCTCAGTTTTTGTCAAACCGCTTTCACTAAAGTTCACTGATCACTGCTCAGGCACATCACAAATTCAGTTGTCGCAGAAAAGAAAACAAAAGGGAAAAAAAAAAAAAAAAATCTACACTGGCATCCTGTTGCCATGGCAATGCAGTTTGTGACCTAAGTGGATGCAAAGGATGCATTCGGTCCATTTGTTAGGAGCATTACTCCTCTGCAGTGACTGAATGATGTCGGATTTGCATATGAAAAACAGATGCCATAAATTAACGCTGGCGTTGGAGTGATGATGCTAATTACAAGTTCAGTATTGTGGAATCAGTGGGAGGCATGAAGCAGCATTTTGTGTAGCGCTCAAAGGTGGATTAGGATGGGTGAATAATTAGAGGGGACTTTGAAAGTGATAAGAATGAACTGATGTGTATCTCCTGATATGTGATGAAGATGCTGCTCAGCATGTGTGCACGTCCCTGTGCATGCGCTCCCCTCCACTGTACTACATTAAATGATGGTGCCCTCTCCTGGTGAGCTTTCTAGCTCTCACAATCCCATATCTGGTCCTCAGAAACGTCTTGCATCTGTCCGCTACTTCTGATCACTGCTCTGCAAAGAGATGAGCCTTTTCGTAATCTTTCACTCTCACTACTTCCAGCACGTTCCCTCTGCTCCAAACGGACCGCATATGAAGAACCTCTCGTGCTGATGAGCACTCTGCATTTCTGCGGCTCTCATTCACCGACTTTTCCTATTTATAGACACTAATTAGTGTGTGAATATTTAATCATTATGTTGCCACTTTTCATGTCCGTGCTGAATGTTTTGCATACTATTATTGAACCCTCCTGCGCCAGAGCCTCATAGCTACTTGACAAATCCTGGTATTTCTGGAAAAAAAAAAAAAAAAAAAAAAAAAAAAAATTACTTAGCAGGACTAAGGACGTGTTCGCATCCACAGAATTAAACCCCCGGGGGATTTTTGTTGCATAGAGCTGGTACGCGTGGATCTGTGTTTCCTTGCTTACTTTTATTTTTGTTTATTTACTTAAACGTGAAGTTGTAGTGTTCTGGAGGGACATGCTGACTGTTGCACACTGGGAAACTCTGTCATCCTTTACACTATATGGACTCTTCTGTTTTGCATTCATGGCTTTACTCTCATTTAGTCTCATTTCCTCTTGACTACCAAAACCACCTCTAAGAGTATCATACTCACATTCAAGTGCGCGCATTTTCATTACATGTTGCCTCCATTTCCATTCGCTGCTTTCAATGGTGTACTTCAGTGTTATTGTCTTGCATATTTTACTACCAGAAGATGGTCGTGGCAGTAGTGATATATATTTATATTTAAGGGCATGCACTTGACATTATAACAAAGCGGTCATTGCATGCTTTTGAAAAGAAAAAAACTATTCCTGAGTTTTTCTGTATCTGTTTTGCATGAGAAATGATCAAAACACCTCAATTTAAGGTATTTAGTATTTAATGTGACAAACCTGAATGGCTAAAAAAATAGTAGTTTTCATTTAAAGTTGAAGCCTCGGAGCAACTATGAAACATTTCCTCAAAAACACAGACCACTGACTGCACTATTTAAACTAAATTTCACATAGTAAAACCTCCATTATTAGAGCCCCATTTGGTTCACTTTATATATGAAATATGTAAGTTTTCTTTGTTCAAAATGTAGTAAAAGTTGAGCTGGTCAAAATGATCAGCTCCCTCAATGTGATTTTTGCCTTTAAACATCCGCTGAAAATTCACTCAGGCTTTGAACCTTATTTAAGTTACTCCATGGGCAGGGTTTGTGTCACTTGGTCGAGAGCGCCTCCTTTTATACTCTTAAGAAGTGATATCATCGTGCCAAAAAGTAAGAACCCCCCTTGGAACACAAACTAGTGGATGTTCGTCTGAATTCGTATGTCTATGCTGCTGTTTTCAGACAATTTGACTTTGTCTGGAAAGAGCCGTTGTCAACAGGAATCCCCCTGATGTCTGCATAGCTTATTGTTGTTAGGGGGTTTTGTTGCAGTGATACACAATGAACCAATTACCATCCACCCATAGCAGCTTAAGCAGAGAGGACTAGACTTCCTTCTCCCAGGGTACTTCTTTCAGCTCTTCGGGGGTGAATACTGAGATGCTCGCTGGTCTTCTGAGTGTTACAATCCCTCCATCGTATCCTGGGTCTGCTCCAGGGCCTCCTCCTGTTGGACATGCTTGATAAACCTACACAGGAAGGCGTCCAGGAGACGTCCTAACAACCGTAGATGCCCGGACCACCTCAGCCGGCTCCCGTCAATACGGAAGAGCAGCAGCTCCGAATCCTTACAAATGACCAAAATCCTCACACTGTTTTTTTCTTGAATCTGCAATCTTGTCACTAATTATTCATTTAAAAATGAACTAACAAATGAAAAAGAACTATATAATTCACAACCCCTGCTGTCCATTTCTGTTTTAACTTAGTGTTGAATCATTTGTCTTGGGACACTTGGGACTTATGGAATATTTATGAGATATAGTTGTAGTAGAAGTAGTAGAATAATTGGGGAATTGTGTTTTAAAGTCTTCTGAACAACCCCACAGCCCTACAAGTAAGGGACATTTTTCCGATTTAATCCTATATGAGCCCCCACAATTCTGCTCGTGTCCGCCGTCTGGAAAGTTCCTGATGCGTCCCTGTTCAGAGACAACGGATGTCCCTGAACTACATCAGTCTTAATGGCTCGTCTCTTCCCCACCTTATGGAGCCTCTGTCTGGAGTCACAGCACGTCCATTTTAATGCTCCACATGTCCTGCCTGAGCCTTTCTGTCCCGCTGTGAATCTCTCTGACATGAGAGTGAATCAGCAGCTGCTCTATTAGCTTGGGTAATTAACGGGCGGGCTGTCGCTTTTCCCACTAAGTGATCCCAGCCTGGTTTCGTTAAAGCATACACCCACGTCGCACATAAAAAAAACACATGCTTGATGGACACACACACACACACACACACACACACACAGTCGGTTCGGATACATGTGCACAATGTGACGACAGGTTAAAGCAACTCTGTGAGCGACTTCGTGACAAATCATCAAAAAAAAGGGATGCTCAAAAAGGAAGAGAAGCATTTTTGCTCCAAAATTACAAAACGTATTTATAATCTATTAAAAAAAAACAAAACAAAAGAGGAAACATCCCTGGGAGAGCTGGAAACGTACGTCTTCCCAATTTCCACTTTTAGCCCGCATCCCCTTGACAATGGTACCACGAAGGCGCACTTACTGAACTGCTACGGGAGCGTGCAGCTCTGCAACGAGGCCTCTTTCTCCAGGCCTTCTGCTCTCCGTGCAGCTGGACTGCAGCAGCAAATTAGCTGTAAGCAAATATGACACAGGCATAATGTACCAGAGAGAAACTCAGCAACACTTTCTGAATATCTCCTAAAGTGTCAGAAATCTCCAAAGAAAACATGTTGGTTTAGATGCTGCAGTTCAGCTGAATAGTCGGTAGGAGGTCAGTCACTGCTTGTGTGCACTGTTTGTTTTATGTGGTTGTGTATGTGTTCTGGCACGTACAATTGGAAGATGAGTGGACAGAATGTTATTTATTTTGCCTAAGAGACATGCGTTTGAGTGTCCATCTGAAACTGCCTACCTTGTTACGCCCCAATGCCCTGCTGCTGCTGTGCTTCCTGGACAACATTCGCGTGAATGTTGTTTTGATCTTCGACCTACCTAAACATGTTTGCAGCAGCGTGCTACACAAAACCTGCAGAGGAGGGTGTTAGAGAACGTCTGGCGTTGGAATCTCAGACTTTCTTCCCAAACACCAAGCTGAGGGGATTGGTGAGAGTTAACCCCAGCAGCACACTCCACTCCATAACACACAGGTACAAAAAGGATGCATTGCAACATCTCTGTACCAGAAACTCTAGGACACTCTTAAATGTTCTTTGTTCTTGCAAATGTTCTTTGGACCTCTTCGTGACTAATCGGAGCTCTTTTGGTGGCATGTGGTGCACAAACTTGGGCAGGTGGTGTTACTGTTATGGCTGACCTGTGTGTGTGTGTGTGTGTGCATGTGCGTGTCCCTCAGGAGGGATTTCTGTCATTAACTACATAGCGTCAGTCTGGAGGACAGCTGGTCTCTGCTGGGTTTCTGTCCCAGCCTGGCCCTGACAAAATGACTACACTGGGAGTAAGTTTGGATTTAACTCGGACTTACTCCGTTCCAGCCTGCTCATCAGTGGATGAATGATGGTGTCTTTACAAACCTTGTATTCTTTATGTTCATTTATTTATTTATTTATTTATGATCTCCTCACTCCCTTTACTTCATATCTCCTCTCTCTCACTCACACACACACACACACACACACACACACACACACACACACACACACACACACACACACACACACACACACACAAAAATAAAAATGTATGCTCAGTCCTTTTTTACCAACAAACACAGATCGACTATTTTGACATTTTCTTGAAGAGCGATAGACACCATCAAGACAATAAGGGCTAAAGCCTTAACTCTGGAAGAAGATTGATTTCTCTTGAAGAGGCAGGGAGGAGCCTCTCCTTGTCATTTGTTGTGAAACAGACTAAAAAAATAAAAAAAAAGTAAAGAGATAGAAACACAGAGGTGATAGACAAAACATTGTCTTGTTTGCTTCCCATCAAACTTTTCTATTATCTAATTTAATTTCCCGTGATCAAATTAAAAGACGCGCTCAATGTCTGCATGTTTTCTACATGCAAGAGGAGAAGTGAAAGAAACCGAATAAGACGTAGATGATGATTTATGTGAGGAAATTCAGGAGGAAGATAGTCATCTCCCTGCAAGTTAATGCCTGTTGTCTCCATAGCACCGCAAAACAGAATTGGGGTCACAGAGGGACAGAGGAGGGTGATTGGAAAAGCTTATCTGAGTCATGTGGTTGACTAGATAGATTGTTCAAACAAAGCTGATGTGAAATCTGGATTCACGCAAGGTGAAAATGACAAACGGTAATATGTGTTGTGGTGACTGCAGCTTTTATTTCTCACTTTTTATGTGTGCAGACATTGAAAACTCACACAGACATGTTGCTATACAAATATTTGCTATGGACTTATTAGTATGTAGTATGTAGTTTACATTATTATACAAAAATTTAAAGATTATATATATATATATATATATATATATATATATATATATATATATATATATATATATATATTCCTTTTAGTTTGTAAAAGCTCAGAATTAATTTTAGTACTTACTTGCTATGAGTTTCACTTCAGTTTTTTAATTTAATATTTGTGCCAATTCGCGTGAAAAGTCGTCTAAATGCACTCGACACAGAAAGAAACGGGTTGAGAGCATTTCAGTTAAAAACTAGTTCAGTCCGTTTTATTGTCGTCTGCCTCTAATTCCCTTCCAAAATCCAAATCTGTATGCTAATTCACAAGAAACAAACGGTCCAAGGCAGTTTTTTTGGTTGTTTTTTTTTGTGTTTTTATTTTCATTACTATTTGTCATCACTGCTACACTTGGTTGGTAATTTGGCGATTTTTGCCTTTTGCACTGTTTGAACTAGTTAAATCATTTTGGGTAGCCCTTCCACAATCTTCTCACAATAATGTTTTTGCTCAGTTTATAGGAGAGGCAGAGCAGTAGAGAAAACTCTATATGGCTGCTTGTTGACCAATAAAACCGAGTTAAGACTCACTAGCCACGTTTCCATTACACTTTTGTGCAAAAGCAAATCGAATCTCTGAAAGTTGGATAAATGGTGGCGCTGCAGGGGGTCGGTGTTTCCACTGATCGCTGTTTTTCGAGTAAATGTCACTCGTCCTGCAAGACCACTCTTAAAAACAAGAAAGAGACAATCTGAAGAAAAAGGACTGAAACATCTCCAGTTAACTCCACGATGCCAGTTAGCCTATCAAACCATCAGCATCTGGAAAAACTAAGTTTAGGTAAACCTCTGATTTTTTTTTAGTACACTGCAAAGACTCATTTCTAAGAAGGTGAAAAATGTTTGCCTTGTTTTAAAGAAAATTAAAAGATTATTTTAGACTATTTTGCTTATTTTAAGAATTATGACAAGAGCATATTTCTTACACCATAGGCAGATATAATCTTTCTTAAAATAAGACAACGCTGACTGGATTTAGGAATATTAGATTGTTTCTAGAGGGGCTGTTTTTGCAGCGTAATAAAACAAAATCTCTTAGAGATCTTTCTCTATGCAGCAGGAGTTAAAGGCCATCAAAGTCCATTTCGCAGCCTGGAAGCTGCCGGAGGGTTTGCAGCAAGTGCTTTTCCTCACACAATATTATCATTTAGCCGTGTAGATGCTTATATCGTTCTAGTTCTCACTCTAAATGACCATTTGCTCTGTCCCCTGCAAAGTACTGTTTTGCAAGATTTAGTTAAGGTGACATTGATCTGATCATTTGAAATTACAGGGTAGGACTGAAGCAGAGAGAAAATTCAAGTCTTTGACTAAGTGAAACAGATTGTAAGTAGCTGCGAGGCAGTGCAACGTCTGGTACCGGGTGTCCGCCTCAAACGCAGCTCAGTGGTAGAAAAGACACTAGCAGCATGCGAAGATGGAGACACTTCACACAGGCACACCAATCAAAGCTCCACTTGTTGAAAATAAAGAGGAAATGCTGATGAAGTAAGGCATTCCCCTAGTTTCATCCCACTTTCTTTTTGCAGCCAGTTTAAATAATGATGAAGCGTTTATGTAATACGTTTAAGAGACCTGGGGTGGAAGCACAAACATTTAGGTAAAATTTCCTTTTTCTTTTTTTTTTTTTTTTTTTTTTTTTAGCCTCATCAGCCGGTGTTGTTATTGTACTCAATGTCCTGAACATGTTTCTCCTACTACGGCAATTACACTGAAGCAACACCATTCATTACTGCCCTCATTATTATCCCAGCAGCAATGCTGACTAAATAGCCTTCATTTGGCAACCTGGAGCTCCCTGACACCTGACGAGTGGGCTCCACATGTTTGTATCAAGTCGTTGCAGGTGAACAATGCAAGAATGCAAAGCTTTTAAAAATTTTTTTTTTATTACACTTCCATTTAGCATTGAATATCTCTCGTTGCAGATATGTGTGTGCACAAAGTTCCACTGCTCTATGAAACGGCAGGATATTAAGCCTACACAGGTCAGCCTCAGTGCATACATTTGTCTTACTTTCTGCACTGTCAGATGTTTAGGTTCTGAGAGGGAGGCGATAACTCATACTATCACATTTCACCAAAAGAAACATTTTGTCTGCCTGTCAGCCAGGATTGTTGTCTTTGTATTATATGCTGATGTACTTTTATCTGTGATTTCTGTGACAAATAACAGTGACCATGCCTGGTTACAACATCGGAAGGGACATTATCTGCAGAGGAGCTGTAACCGGCGGGCTGGCAACTACCAGTCTGGAGAAACTAGCTGTTATTTGATTATCCAGTGGCGCAGTCACAACAAATATTACACAGCAGGTCAAGTACCAACTACTTGCTCTGTTTCTGGTTTTCCCTCTTAAAGGCAGCGAAAGTGAAACATCAGCTGAAGCTCTCTGCGCTTTTTCTTTGGTTAGGCATCACTTACTGCGTCCATGTCAGGTGGAATGACTATTTCTGTGATGGATGTTTTGTTTTTTTCTTATAAATTCTGCATTAAAAAAAGCTACTTAGTTTGTTTTGTTAAACATTATAAATCATAAGTTCAATATTGCAGGAAAGTTTTTGTCGGTAACTTTATTTATACGAGAATTTATTAAAAAAAACAAACATTGTTGACTATTGCTGATAAACAGAAGAAGAAAAGACAAGCCGACAGTACTTCTGTTTTAAAAACGATCTCTAGTTCATTCTATCTCAGTCAAATAATCGTTTTCGCTCTGGAGAAGAGCAATGTAGGGAATAATTGGCTAGTATGACCGTCGGTGCTTCAGTGATGATGCCCTGTCGGCCTGATTGCTCCCCTTAGGACCCAAATCTGACCTCCAACTGGGCAGATGATAAAAGACGACCAGCATCAAGCTCATTCTACAGCTCATCGGGATGATTCACTGCTCAGGGCTAAACTGTGGTGTGTGTGTGTGAGGAGAAATAAAAATAATGAGCAAGTAGAGTATCAAAGGAAATTGTAGATGGTTCAATGCCACTACCTCCTTTTATTTATTTATTTTTTCCCCTTTGTTTGTATATATATATATATGTATATATATATATATATATATATATATATATATATATATATATATATATATATATATATATATATTAATCGTTAATACCAATTTTGGTAGAACCCAAGCCCTATATATGCATTTTAATCTTGCAACAGAGGGTAGTTTTTTTTTAAAATGCGCATGGGTGTGTGTGACTTTGTTCCTTCACCAGCACTCATGACAGTCTAACCATATTTTATTAATACCTAGAGAGAAAAAAAAAAGGGAATAAAAAAATTCTGCCAAAGAGGACTAAGATCACCATGTGTAGGACCTGAAAGACCAGAAAAGAGAAGACAACAGTGATGGGTGCAGTTTGGTGGCTGTGTGATGTGTTGTAGTGTGTGTGAATGAGTGAATGACGTGTGGTGTTAGAATAAAAATAGACATGGGACAACCAGGTATTTACAAACTAAAGAGGACAGAGAAAAGGGGAGGAGCATTTCATGTACCATTGTTTAATTTTAGTGTGTGTGTGCTGTGTGTGTAGTGCGTGTGCAGTGTGTTTGAGATGCATGCAGGACTGGCATATACACAATATACATAGAAGTATCTTTAACTGCTCATACATATCTGAGTATACCAATATAAAGTCGTATACATGCAGTCAACTAGTGCATATACATATTCATTGTAGGAAGAGAGGAAAAGAAGGGACATTTATTTATTTATTTATATATATATTCCCATAGATGCATACATTCATATACACAGGCATACATACACCTACATTTAAGCATACACTCACACACTTGCGCACACACATTTATATACATATATACATACATATACACAAATATAATAAAACATAATCCTAATCATCTTTGTATTAGCTATTCTTACAGTGACATTGTTCTCATCTATCCTCGTTATACTAGACTGTCCCAGGCCCTTCAGATGTACCTACTCTTATATAATTATGGAAAATATTTGCCATTAGGAACGTTCTAATTTCGTTTAAAATAATAGGACAGAGTCTGCCCAAAACAAATATAAATATAAAAGCTATGACACCAGAAACCAAAATTGAGCACCTTTTTTTTAATTTTTTTTAATTTTTTTATTATTTATTTATTTATTTTTTTAAGAGTGCTTTTAAGGACAAATAATTTTTAATGCTGAGCGCTCAGTACATTTGCAGAGAAATCCACTCAAGACCTAGTTTAATTGCTTAGAGCAGACTAACTTTATAGCTGTAATATGACAGATGTCTCACCTCGGGCTTTCCTTCCCTCTCTCCAGACATCGATTAAACTTTCTTTGATGGAGCCCTGCTGAGATTTGATCAAGCAAAACATGCTGAAAACTATTTGATATAATGATAACTCAGAAAGACTGTCACAAGGCATTTTCTACTAGACGTTTAATTATCTGGCCTGCAGGAAACACGTCAGTGTGACCAGTTGACCATAAATACTCGTCTGACCTCCGTGCACAGAAATAGACACAGTTTGTAACAAAAGTAAACACAGATCAGTTACTTTTCGTCGTTTGGTTGTAATCCCTCATAACTTGATGAATTTGGTTGATCTTTTCTAATAAAATTCGCATTAATGGAGAGCAATAGTCCGGGAACAGCATGCATCCGCCTTGATCCATTTCATTTAGCAGAAAAAAGTCAACCTTTTTCAACAAGATTCATGCATTTAAGACTGCAACGGTGAGACACAGCTCACTTTTATAGAAACTCAAGTTTATTCAGTGTAAAATCTCAAATGTAGACTCTGACACTGACAGCAGCAACTCACCTATTTGTTTATTTCAGTCCTGTTGTGAAGTGCCATCTCTTCATGTTGTTGAAGGTTACAGGCTTGTCTCCTGAGAGGTAGTGACTTGATGTAACTCAATTTCCGTATGTTGTAGCCCTCGGGGCAGCGAGGGGGAAGATGCTACTCGCAATAGGAAAAGGTTTAATTGGCTTGTGTTCATGCGTATATTTCATTTAAGAAATGGGGTGGGTTTGAAAATGCTTTTGTGTATTACAGTACTTTTTAACCTGGAGGTAGGGAGAAAAAAAAAAACACACAAGATGCTCTCACAATCTGAGGTTTGAAGCTGAGTGCACAAAAAAACCTCTAAGCAGTTGCGCTTTACTTTGAAATGTGACACGCCTGCATGATTTGACTGAGTCATCTTCAAAACAACGTGAAAGAAACAGACAAGTTGTGTTCTTGGGTCGGTGTTGCAGCCTATTCCTCATCATGTCGTTTTGAGAAGAGTTCATTGTTAGATCGTGATTACCTCACCGTACTCAGACATGTTGACCCATACTGTTGCAACCAAACAAAATTCAGAAGGAGAAATGGCAGAAAATGTGATGAAGATCAACCGGATTAACTTTGTGAGAGTTGATGGTTTCACCACAGACTCACTCCCTCTCCTGTTAGCTCAGCTGCATCTGTTGGCAGATGGCCACGCCCTGAAAGTATAAGTTGTACAACTTAATAATGTTGTCAACTGCTGTCAACTGTTGTCAACTGCATAGCTGCAAAATGGGCAAAATATTTATTATCCATTTTAAGGGCTTCACGACAGACACACAGATGAAAGTCGTCACGATCAAAAGTTAAGGTGTGAAGGAGGGGAGTGATTGGCACTTAAAGGATTTAGTGTTTAATATAAATGTTAAGCATTTTACATTTGCCCAAATTCTTCTGTTTTTGCTTTTTTTTTGGCTGCACTTGCAAATTTCAGATCATCACAGAAAATTGAATAAATACTAAATACCAAGTGTACTTTTTAAAGTACAATTTCCTTTTATCAAAAGGAAAAACTGTGGGGCTTTCAAACCTACGGAAGAGTATTGGCGCCACTGAAGAAAAAAAAAATTCTGAGATTAAACTTAGAATTCTGACTTTTTTCTAGGAATTCTGTTTTTTTTAAATTTTTTTTTTAGTGGCCCTAATACTCTTCCACCAAATCAACCGGGTCTTAATTGAAAAAGTAATCAAGCACTGCAGGCCTCACTTACCTCAGTTAAGGTCAGCAATCATGATTCAACAATAGGAAAGCAGCTGAACAAGAAAATCGCATCCATGGGAGAGTTCCAAGACGAAAACGTCTGCTGAGCAAAAAGAGAACAAAGATCCATCTCACATTTACAAAAAAAAAAAAAAAAAAAAAACAACAAAAAACCCCCCAGATTGATCCTTGTGAATTTTTGGGAAAATATTCAGTGAACTGACAAGACAAAAGTGAAATTTCTTTGAAGGTGTACATCCCGTTACTAAGATAGTATTACAAAAGAAAGAACAGCATAGGGACAGTCAGACATCGTCAGTACTAAATTTTCTTTTTTCTGCGACTGCAATGTAACTCATACTTTATTTATTTTTTCCTCTTAACTTTTCATGTTTTTATTATGTAAAGCACCTTGAATTGCCTTGTTGCTGAAATGAGCTACACAAATGAACTTGCCTTGCCTTGCCTTGCCTTGCCTTGCCTTGCCTTGCCTTGCCTTGCCTTGCCTTGCCTTGCCTTGCCTTGCCTTGCCTTGCCTTGCCATGCCTTGCCTTGCCATGCCTGGCCTGGCCTGGCCTGGCCTTATTCGCATAGGTTTTCTCTCACAATCCAGAACCGTGCGTGTTAGGTTGACTTTTCATTCTTAACTGACCATAGGATTGCGGGTGAGTAGTTGTCCCTGGGATGCACTGGCGACCCTACCTTACCCTGCCAGTCCCCCAATTTGTATTGAAAATTATTACAGAGATTTGTATTTGTACTTTCTAGAATAGAATAAGTAGACTGAAAACAAGAATGCTTCCATGTGTGTAGCAGAATCCATTAGACTGGTAAACCTCTGTTTTCTTGATAAATAACATTTACATGCAAGTCACTGGCCATTGTCCATATGACCACTAGGCTTTCATTTCCATTTGCTGTGTAATTAATTTATTCTGGTCAGTAGCTCAGGTGAAGTGATTGCTTTTCTTTTTTAAAATGTGTTTTAGTGGTTCATTTCACGTTAAATTGCGACAGGCATGTTTAAACCCTCGTATTATAACCCCCAATATTGGAATTGATACGTTATGTCTGGTTGCTGCAGAATTAACAAACGTGTATGTAAATTCTGTTTAATCTAAGAATGCAGTCAGGGCACATTTTATCTGTTATCTTTGGTCTAGAAAGCTCCAACCTGACTGAATTTGCCACTCTTCAGGGCAGATTTACAAAATTGATTTCATGGCATTAGGGTAGTTCCATGGCTGAAAAGAAATGAGTTTTGCGCAAGCACAGCATAGTTTTCGGCATCCCTTTGTCATGCTGAAAAAGCATGCTTGCAGTGATGTTTGGTTTGTGCTTATATGACGACAGACTCATTTCTGCATGAGACCATAAGATGGTGCTATGTGTCTGGAATGGCCTATTTGCTATGTGGAAAAATAGTATAGTTCTGTGACAAATGGTTCTAATAGCACCATTAATTTACAGCTCACGCTGAGTAATACAGATTGATGGCCTGGGCTTTTTTTTTTTTTTTTTTTTTAACTTAGAAGCCTGTATGCGGATATAAGTAAAAGAGGCTGCTGCCGTGGATGAAGGGCTCTGAGAGGACGTATGGAACCGCAGCCCTGAAAGAACCTCTGTAGCCACTTCTTCACTCTTTAGGCCCCAAAATGAGATTCAGTTATGCTGCTTATCATTCACCTGTCATGGACTATGACTCAGCTTATCTTCTGACCACGCAGAGAACCTGAGAGGCACCAGGATCTGGGCTGGCAGAGCAGACCAGGAACTTATGAAGCATTCAGCCCATGTGCCTTTAGGACATATCAGCTTTGTACCTCAACCCTGCTGCTGGCTGTGCACACACAGACCTATTTAAAGACATTTGAGATACCCGACTTAAAATCAGCAAGGTCAAGTTGATTTAAACGCCGTGCCTGCCAGTTCTTTGCACGGACTTTGAGGAGTGATTGACACAAAGCAGCAGAAGAGACAAACGAGCAGGATTTTACTTCATGTTAAGCGCGTCTTTTATGCCTTTTTACTTTGAATACTACATTTTCTTGCATCTTTTCTTTCAAACAAATTCTAAACGTACCTGTGGCGATCAGTAATCTTGTATCGTACTCACTGATCCTTATTTATTTTCAAAGCTGTTTAACCACAGATTGCAATTTTCACTGCTGCTGTACCTGGACCGCTTGCATAATTGAGGTAATTTATTATGGAAGGGACACCCTACTGCCATCAAGCACTGCCAAGAAGAGACCTGAGTCAGCATATATTGATGAAAGCCCTTTTAAATACTTTAATTATTAATAAACCATTGTAAACCTAAGCTTTGTAGCTGGGGATCTCCTCACTAAAAAGACAGAAGGCCAAAGCATACCAGCGTAGGGGCTCAATTAAATATGAAGATGAAGCCAGAGTGACATCTTTTGTGGGTTTGTATACCTATTTCTTCTCCCCCATATTCACCAGAGAGAGAGAGAGAGAGAGAGAGAGAGAGACTTTTTTTTTTTTTATTGATAAGAGAAACGTGGTCTGATTTAATGCTGAAAGCTCATTTTGCTTGGAGATGTTGTGTTGTCTGTCCCTGGTGCAGGAATTTGGAAAATTGCTGATGTGTGAAGAGTTATTTGAGGATGTGTAGTTTGCAGGAGCACACTCACACATCAACTCCATCCAGTCTTTGTAATGGAGGAAGCCTCCAAACAGAGGGAACAAGAAGGCTTAAGCTGCCATTCATCTGTGCTGGCCTGGGGCCAAGAGAGCAGGAGAAACAAGGGATGAAAAGTGCTGGCTCGGCTGTGAGGCTTTACTTTCCCTTAAAAACAAGGACTGTCTGCCTTATTTTGGTGTTGTAGATCTCTTCCTTCAAAAATAATTACGTTATATACAGACTTTTCTGAGAGAATGGTGATATATCATCTGTATTTGATGTATATTTTTATTTTAATATGGATTACATTAGTATGGAACACATAGTGATTTGCGTTCTACCTGGATGTTGGCACTCTTGGCCCACTTTTGCCTCATGTGTATTCTCAATCAAGCCTCTTGGCAAACAGCCTGATAATGCTTTTAAATTTGATAAACAGATTTCATCTGTCGTCATGTCACGTTTCTTTCAGCAGAGGCTAATTACTTAGCCTCTTTAACGTATTATTGTAGATTCATCTTTACTCCTCGGCCATTGTCTCAAGTTGAGAGTAAAAACCCAACAGATTTTGTTAGTTTTATTCATTTTACCATTTTAATGTTTAACTGATGGGGTGTTATTACAATGTAATACTGTTTATTACTATGCATAACATATTTCCCGTGTTTGATCTTTTGTACTGTTATAAATTATGTTGATATTACGTGACTACTATCATTCTGTGCCCCCAGTTAACAGTGATTTGCATTTCTCCTGCAGTCTCTGCTCTCATGTACTGCATTTTATCTAAACAAGATTTCTAATAAAGCCATTCTTATGCAGTTTTTAGTTCCTTTCTTAAAAGCCAGCTCAGGAAGACAGAAATGGCAACTGGAATAATGCGTCTTAAAAATACACGTAGTAGTAATGAGTGGATTTGCATTGAAATCAATTCAATTAAATTTTATTTATATAGTGTCTATTGCAGCACAAGTTGTCTCTAGGTGCTTTCCAGAGACCCAGAACATGACCCCCAAGCAATTATTACATAAACAACAGAAGGTAAAAAGTCTTCCAGTGGAAGAAAAACCTTAAGCCGAGCAGTTTCAAGGAATGAAATTCCCTTTAAGAGGGAAGAAACCTTGATCAGGACCTGGATCATAAGGGGGAACCCTGCTGCCGAAGGCCAGCCGGGTAGACCAGGAAGAGAAAAGAGAGACACAGACACACGTCGAAGGCACAAAAGACAAGATACATAAGTATAACTATCCGTCAGCAGCAGCACTAAGACTTCCATGTATAAATATGACTGATACCTGGTTAGTTGGGGATCTACAGAGACGGCTACACAGACAGGTGGAGGTCAACACTGGCATATTCAGAGGGTGGGACTGCAGGGAAGCATGCAGCTCCTGAGCCTGCTTATTAAAACCACTTTATTAAAAACTTTTGCTGTGTCAAACTTGAATTTCATCACACAGATGTGTGTATTTCATAAATGCCACATTGTTCTTTTTTGTAATTATCATAAAGCCCTGCCCAGGTACCACCACATACGGAGAAAATGATCACTGCGTAACAGTGCTTTCATCCTGCATGTGTTACCTGTGCTCATATGGGTCATGTGACAAACAGAACCAGAGGGAGAAGCAATAAAACAGAGCGATAGATGTATTTCCAACTCAAGTGGTGCAAAGAAAAAACATTTCATGACAGGAACAGGGCACAGGTCTGGGAAGAGGTCTGCATTTTGATTTCAGCTGTATTTACATGTAAATTAACTTTGAGAATGTTAACTGTTGGAGCTCACGGCGACGCTGTTCCTGCTGTTCCTGCTGCTCCTGCTGCTCCTGCTGCAGGGCAGACGGCGATGGAGGAGGAAAACCAATATGCACTCAGGGTTAGGGTAACGATACCAGGGATACTTGTTTTTTTTTTTACCAGAATTTACCCACAGCACAAGATTTGCTCGCATTTTGACCAATATTGGTAAATGCGATCAGTAATGATGACCAGATTTCCAGATCTTTACATTTCCTTTTTGTCCCTTTAGTCTTGCTTTGACTCTCATGTCCTTTTGTGAAAACTCCTTTTTCACATCGTCACTTCCAGCCGTAGAAGAGTTCTGCAGCTGTGTGCCTTCCAGCCTGCCACATTCACTCTCATATATTACTTTTGACCTCTGAAGTGAAATCTTAATTGCGTGGTGTGCACTTTTGACCCTGTGCCTTTGTTTTTTCCTATCTCTCCTGCTCTTTTTGAACGTGATAGTAGTGTGCAGCAGATAGAGTGGCCCCGTTATCACACACATAAACTTGAAGGATTATACGAAATCCCAGCAGAGTGCCTGTTCCCTCCACTGCTGTTTTATAGATTTCACCACCCCCTCTGACTCCATCTGGGCCAAGGGAAATTGTCTGTTTTTGGATAGAAATTTCAAGTACTGTGAATTTTGCACACCACCTCCCACCCAAAATTGAATGTCAGACATTTACCCTCAGTTCCCGAGACTTTCTGAAAGATGGCTCCTTCTTTGAAAATCAGATTCGGACAAAAATGGTCCACCGTGTTGAACTACTGTCACGTCGCGCCGTCCGATTCGCCTGTTGTCATTTTGGCTGCGATGGGAACAGGCGGTTCGACGTTAGAGCAGGGAAGGGGGGTGGAGACATGGAGATATTTTCCAGAAAGAAAAGAACGGGAAAAGACAGACTGTGTGGAGGAAGTTGTGTCTCTTGAGCATGTTGCGAGTGTTGGATGGTGGCTGGGAGAGCAGGTGGGTAAACAGTGAGCAGCAATGAGCGAACATACTTGCTGTTGCACATATAGTAACATGTTGGAACCTAGAAATCTACTGAAGTCAAAACTTGCGCTTGTCTCTGAAACAGGATTCGAGCTGAGTGCGTTGCAGGTGTCTCGTTGGCGTAGTTTGTTTGAACAGACAGCAGAACTGAGCCATCGCTGAAAGACTGTGTTTCACTCATTCTCAAAATGTCAAGATGCCTGCCGTGATAAAAAAAAAAAAAAAGAAAATAAAGAAGATCCATTGGCTGGAACGATACAGATACTGAGTGTTCAGCTGGCGTACTTATACTGCTGAAGTTTACAAAGACGGCTCAGTGGGTTGAGCGGGCGCCATTTACAGAAGCAATCGCCCTCATGCAGGCAGCGCAGGTTCGAGTCCCAGCCTGTCTCCTCTCCTTCCCCCCTCTCACTACCCACCTACTCTCCCAAAAAAGGCCACTAGTGCTACCCAAATCTACACAAAAAGAGTTACAATCCATACACCCTTCACATCTTCCAAAATGCATTATAAGATAGTAGTAACCATAGTAACTACAAGACTGTCTTGTTCTGTTGTGAGATTTTGTACAAGGTTACTTACAATATGGAAACCCAGATTGGAATAACAACCTTACCAGCTCTCCACTTATCTAGTGCCGTTCCCCTCAAAAACACATTTGAGAGATTTTCCTTCTCGCACATAAACACCAGTGGTGTCAGAGCAGCAACACATCCCTGTTCTTGTCCCCCATTCGGTGCAGCCCTGGCTCCGGTGCATCACCCGAGAACACTCCGGTGTGTTTAACGCTCCGGGATTGAACCTGGTCCATTTGTGAATGAGAACATTTTGAACAGCAGTGAAGCTGTCTTCTACGTACCACGCTTTGCAGTACATTTACAGAAGACTCACCGACCCAAGTTTATTTTATTTAATTCATTTCTTTAGGGCAAAAATAGTTTCATGATAATATGTGATTCTTTTTTTTCCTACAGACACTGTTACTGTAATTCTTTGGGATTATTTAACCACCTGTCTATCCCGTCTGATCCATACAACAGTTGCTATGTTGGTGCTTTCCATTCATGATACACTAAAGGATCGAGGATATGACACTTTGTGATGCACTTAGTGGCCACTACACATTTTAAAAGGCTTATCTCTGACCGGAGCCAGCTGCTGGTTGTGAGCACGGCTCCAGCGGCTCTGCCTGCCTGTGACCACGAAGATGTGGCTGGATATGGTTATCGTTTGAACGTTATCTCTGTGTGGAAGGCGCTGTAGGCATTTACAGCTGTTACCATGCGGCTGTGCCTCCTCGACCGACCAACACTTTAAAAGAGTTCAGTAGTTTAAATAGTGCTCCGGTCAGCACAGACATCATCGCTTGCACACACAAGCACTGCATGTAGACATTGTTACAGCCATTAAAAACTAATTTGTCACAGCTATAATTATAACAACAGAAGCACAGATGTGGTCACAGTCGCAGAGACGGCTACGGCCTCCCGTGGCTGCAATCATAATCAGGGCCACAACCGAGGGCGCAGTAGACCCTCGTTATAGTCCCAACTATTGGCGGTTTACTGTGTTTTACAAGATACCGTGTCATAAAACTGCTAATCTGGTCTCAGTTAGTCTGATAAATGCAATCTGTGGGCTGTTGTAATTCAAATATAGTTAAATCAGTGTTTTAGGTCCTTCTTAGAAGGGTCAAGTCTCCCTCAAAGTAAATTTATCTGTGCTTATTAAATATTTTTACATTTCTTTTTATTATGTCACTTAATCACAGATGCTTCTGTTCGGTTATAAAATGGTTTAAACTAGGATGAATAATCTATTGTAAGTGCTATAGTAAATTAAAATATAAAAACTAATGTGAGCTGCAAATATGCGCGGTGGCATTCAATAACTGAAAAGCTGGGTTCGGATAAAACCTCTTAAATCTACGTAATTCTTTAATTTTGACAGAAATTAAAGGATACGTTTAATATGAATGATGATGATGATGATGAGGGCACGTTCCATGTAACATCTTTTTCCATATCTGTATATTTGTAACCCATTTTGGAGAGTTTGCAAGAATGTGGCTTCGGTTCCAATTATACAACTGAATTGTTTCTTGATTTCTTGAAATAAGACATAATGCAGGTGTGTATTGTGTTACTTCTTAACAGGGTGGTCATTGAGAACATTATCTATTCTCTTTCTCTTTTCTTTATTGATCCCCTGGGAATTGAAATACCGATCAAACCTCAACTTAGTTCACAAATACCTGATAAAGTTATTAATTTTACACAGTCTGCTGCTAAAAGTCTTTAAGGTTGTTACGACACATAACCAAAAGGAGGATCTCATGTAGTGTGATCATATTGTGGGTCTTTGACTTAATCAACTTAATCAGAAAAAACGAAGGACTAACCTACTTACTTTTCAAAGAAGTCGATGTCTTGTGAAATTCATTGGACTAGGATTTATTAGGACCAGCAGGACCAGATTTACAGATTTCTTTTACAACAACATTTACCCTATTAGTACGTAATTCCAATTAAATCGGTTCCAATCAATTCAATTCAATTCAATTCAATTCAGCTTTATTTATGTAACATCAACTCATGACAAATGTTATCTCACAGCACTTCAACAATACAGTTTAACTAATTCCAAATTAGTCCAATTAATACAAACCAATAAAAAACAAAAAACCCAATAATAATAATTGCTCCCCTTAAGGATGCCATTCCATCAAAACTATTCTTTGACATAATCTGTGGAACTATGAAAAGGAAAAGCTTTAACAGGAAGAAACCTCTGGCAGAATCTGTCCCTTACGTGCTGGAGATCTACCAGAATCGCTGCATCTGACAGTGTATCTCCGTCATCAAGGACCCTCAACACCTCTCCAATAAAATGTGTTCCCTTCTACCATCCAGGAAATGTTGCAGGGGCATCTTCTGCAGAACCAGCAGGATGTTAAACAGCTTTTATTTCTGCAGTTTGAAAATAAAAATAAAAGATATTTTGTTTCCCACTACTACACACACCCACATCCCGCACGCTCTCACCTCCTCGTTCCCTCAGCAGCTTGACAGCTGGTCACCTGTCAAGACAGCTTCACTAGGACTCTAAAGAAGGAGCAATTTTACTTACTGTTCATGAAGGTAAAGTTTAGTGTTTGTTTGGGGTTTTTTGGTTGTTTTTTTTCTAATTGATTGGTGATTTTTCAATTTATGATAGAGATGTCTAAATATACTTTATTTTAATAAACATTAACTGTGTTTTTAACCTTTTTTTCTGCCTTTAAAACAACACTTCACTTTGCTGAACAAAAACGCTGCTTTATTTCTCCGTGTGTACGCACACCCAAAATCTGACAAATAAACCGGGTCCTTAACCTTGGTCACAAACAATGTTTTGTTGACTCATATAAGGAAATTGGAACAGGGGTGCATATTTCACATCTAGGGGGAATTCCCTGGAGGATTTTCAGGAGTGAAAACTCCACCCGTATGTAGTGGAACAGATGGTTGTGATGATGATGGGACAAAACATCGGCTTGGGCATTTTTGAGCTGAGACCGACCCACCAGGCCATGATGGAAAGACGATAAAGCCTATAAATAACGACAAACTTTCTTTTAACAGTGCTCGATCTACCAGTTTTGTGGAATCGGTATCTTAACTAATACCTTTAGTTAAAAAAAGCCCCAAAAAAACGGCATGACCCAAAAACAGCATCGGCCCATGATAAACATCTTGTTGTTTGCACTCTTATGGTGAGGCAGCAGGGTGTGTCATTAATCCAGGTGGCCTTTTAGCAGCCTTCCAGGCACTGATTAGCAGAATTTTTTTTTTTATTCAGATTGTCTCAGAGAAGCTTTTTTTTTATTTAGGAGTGATGTGAGAAAAGGCTATCTATTCCTGCCCAGTTCTATGGGGTAAATGCAATCTGTCTTTTTCATCAGGGTTCACAAGAGTGCAGAAAACTTTTTACACCATAAAGTTTGTTTGGCGACAATCTCAGTTTACTTCATGAGCGTTGGTGACCGTAGGTGGTGGGACGGTACTTTGTGGTAGCCGTGCACCTCACACGTTAGGTTAGTTCGTACACGCAGACAGATCCTTCTTGAGTTCTTTTCCATGAGGCTCCACTTGGGCCAACCGACTGTTTGGAGTTCACTTGTGACTTGAAATTGGTGACGCTTCATCCAGTCGCCTGCTAAGTATTTTTTGGAAGTGTCTCCCAATTTGGTTTAGGTAATTCCCAGATGGATTTTTGAAAGAAACCATCTGGCGTGTCAGATTAATAACCTAGACCTTTGCAAAAAAACAGCTTTTAAATCAGTTGTCCAATTAGGAGCCCTAATTAAAAAGTTCCTCAAATTAAAGCTAAACCTGCCATCAAAATATATTTGTAACTTGTAATCATATTATGTTTGGCTGATATATGACTTCTGCTTTGTAGATTTATTTCCAATAATAAAATAGAATATGAACTGAGTTGAATTCTCACTGATCATCTTTTTACGCTGCACACCTCCATTTTTGAAATAAAGCCTCCGTTTTTCAAATTAATCTTTGTTTACACATGCTTTTTATTCTCATCTCAACTGGAGCCAGCTATGCTTTCTGCAGTAGGCAGCATCTTTATCCCTGTATTTGAACAATCTGTGCTCTTGTAGCGAATGAGATCAGATAATCCACAGTTTCATATAAACCAGCGTGATCCTTTTGTAAGTTTGTACATTTGCACTTTGCTGCTGGTATTATCCAATAAGCAAGCAAATATACACAAGATTTCACAAGATTTACCATGTTGATTAGAGGATTACACACTATAACATAAGATTGCTAAATCAAGCTATACAGATTTTATTTTTGTTGTTTTTTTCTTTCTCTGTTTTATATTTAAAGCCGCCTGGAATATAACAACTCGCAGTGGCTTGGATATCCGTACTTCCCTTTAAATCAGCTGCTATCACCAGGTATTTGGGCGATGTTTTGCTCATTAAAAGATCATACTGAGCACCTCATGGTTGTCATGCTTGTCACAAGCTGATAGAATAGAAGAACCTAATTCTATAAGCAACACAAACACGCAGATTTGCATCACGTTACCAAACACGCAGCTCTTGGGAGAACACGTGCATTTGTTTCTTGTTCTTATGGAACCATCTGTTGTGTTTTTGTCCCCGATATGTTGTTTTGTGTTTTATATTGCATAGAGGGAAGCCAGCAGTGCACAAGCCTTCTTTTGAGCGCTGGTTTGTCGCAGTATGTTAAGCAAATTTGTTGCAAGTGCACTTTTGTTTAATTTTCCTCGGCAAACATCAACAGATGACCTCTAATTTTTCTTTCTGCTGCAGTAGCAGATGCAGGGTCAAACTTGAAGGCAGAATTTTCTGCAAGAGGGCCTCTGTAATGAGTGTGAGTCACTGGCTAATTACTGGCTAATTGGTGTTTTGACACAGGTGAGAACAAATCTCAATATGTAAAGACATTTCAATTTATTCAGTGTGAAGATTATGTTGTATTCACTCATTCGTATTATTTTGTAATCTTACTTTTTACCCTGTGCATATTTTGTAATATAGTGTACGCCTTTCAAATAATTATTTCTAAATCTACTGGACGTTCTGGGCAGATTAAACACCAGAAGACCCATAGTATTGAAAACTTTACAACATGGTCGATCATTTTTCACAGAGGCAGACAAAAGACCCACTTTTTAATGAGTGTTAGTTAAAGAAATTAACGCTGACGGACGCAGACTAGCCGACCAGTACACTCTCACCGTAGACTGTAAAATAAACAATGGATGAACCATTAGGTCATGTGACCTACTGGTCTCTGAAAACCGGTTTTGAAGCAGAATTCTGTTTAACATTTTCTCTATGGTGAAATCACCGGTTTAGCCGATGCTGGTTTGTACAAACGGCCGGTTGCTTAGTTAAGCAGGGTAGCATGATGATTACGGATGAGGAGGGGATAGTGGCTAGACATTGGCCTGTCAATCAAGCATATGTATTAATTTCTGGCATAGTACAAAAAAAAAAAAATAATAATAATGTAACCAACCCCCAAAGTTGTCATGGACGTGAAATCAAACGATTCCGACCAAAACGGTTGTTTGAACCAGGCTGTAAATATGTTAATTTTTGCTCTAAAGTTGGACACTTTGGGATGGGATTCAATGGAGCGTCGCGTGCTTTTGGAGCCAGCTGCTTTCAGCTGCCAGTCGAGGAACTGCAACGAATCTTAGTTCCGCATGATACTCAGCCTGGACGTTAGATGGTTGGCGCTTGGCTGTTACACAGTGGAAAGATGATTCAATCATTATACTTACTGCTGATCCAATTTCTGATTAGATGGGCCGGAAAAAACCGTCACATGCTATGTCACACGCATAACTGCAAATGCAGGGATTTTGAGTTTTTTTATAAACTCCTTTTTTAGTTTTCTTATCACACCGAATGTTGACAGTCACCATTCAATGGTTTACCAAAAGCATCAGTTCCTAAATTTCCTGCCACATTCGAATTCCTTTTCATCCAGTTCATTAATCTGCTGTTTTAGACTTGAAATCAGTGTGGGAAGGAATCAAACCTGCATTAGCAAGATCCCACGAGTATTATTTCTGCAAGGGGAAACCCTTTATTGAATTCACAAGTCTTCTCCCCATCTGAATGAGATCCCTCGCCCAACAGTCTGTACACCGATTTTCTGTGGCCCAACTTTTAAACATAAAACAATTTTGAACTTTAGATGGAGCAGTATTTCTCTGCATCCTGTGGCTTCCTTTATTAAGTTCAACACTGGTTCCTTGAATACTTTCTCAGGCCGGTTGTACATCATCTCCATTGATTCATGCCTCCAGTGCATATCATTTCGCTTTTTCAGGAGGAGCCTGACACTCTCCCGACAGAGGTTTTCTGATTCCCAAACTTTGTTTCATATCAATGAGAGAGGCTTGGCGACACCATGTTATTGAGAATATATATTTTTTAGCTTTTAAAATAATTAAAGACAAAGCAACATTTTAGGACAAAATAATTAGGTGAGCATGCAGAAATCATGAAAGTGGTTGTATGATAAGACAGGAAAGAACAGAGCAGGAGACGACTCAAAATGAAATTCCTTTGGAGTTTTGACCACTATTCCCCAGCACAGGTTCCCTCCCAGCAAGAATATAGGTAAGAACACATGCACTTCCAACAGATTTGGTGTATTTTATGGAAAATGGCCAGACTGTAGGACATGGTGTTTTTAAGACCTGTCTTCTGTCTTATCCAGTCTTTTCCTTATCAGGGAAAAATTTAGTTTCCACAATTCCTGGAGTTACTGTGCCAAAATGTATCCAAAAACTTTACAGCAATTTCAGCACCGCCGTGCTAAACTGTTAGATGATAACCGTTGCTCCTACATGATTTTCTAAAGGTTTTTTAATCAAGTCGTTCAAGGACAGGTGGCAGAAAAATGGGGACGCAAGGAAACATGCAAGACAAGACGTGACCCTGAGCATGATGGAGCTTTTATAGGAAATGAAGGACTGTTGGAAAACAAAAGCATTTTGACAGACTCCCGGTTTTCTGCTCCATAAAGTTAAATGCCAAACGTGTTTCAAAATCAATGAAACTGTGATGATGCAGTTATGTGAACTACATGGACCCAGGATTGCTACCTTTGTTGCTTAGAGGGCCTGAAGGTTCATTCCTCACACTGAAAAGAACTAGTGTGCAAGGACATCAAGTGCTGAGAACTTATAATATTCTTGACCGAACCCCCAGAGGAGGAACTGGCACCACCCTTGACATACACCTTTGATTTCTCCAGGGCAGAAACATTTGGCCTTCAGCATGTGCTTTATTGAACTAATGATTTAAATGAATGCGAGACAAACTGCTGAAGGTCTCCTGACTGTTGGGCCACAGCCACAAAGTGTCCTGCTGAGTCAGGGCTCTGAATAGGCAAACACATTACGGGTATTTACAAAAGCTCATCAAAAAAACCACACAGGACGCAGAGCTTTCGATGGATGTCTGGTTCTGGTCAAGTCCAGCGCAAGACGGGCATCAAATGCTTTTGTGTTCTCCATCACGTTATGCTTCACCTAAAAATGAAAGCGCTGCTATTGAACAGAAGTGCTCCAAATTAAACAGCTTTAAGATATCAGGACAAAAAAAACATAAAAAAACAGGTGAAAATGTCTCACATGGGATCAACTGTCATCTAAAGTCTGCAATAAGTCAACACTTATAGCGAAGAAAACACAAACACAGTTTTAACCAAGTTGACATTGGTTTTCGCCGCAACCTTTGCCAATGCGCACATCCATGCGAACGTGCATCGACGTGCCTGCCACCTCCTTCATTATGCACACGCAGTCGCGGAGCTGTTAACGCACAAATTTGTATTCTGTGGCCGCGCTCTTCCCTTCAAGAAAATCCATCGCGCCACTTAATCTAGCCAGGTAATCACCTGCTCAGTCATTTCTTACGCTTTCGTTGCCTGCTAACAGAATTTTCAGCACGTTGTTTTGTTTGTTTTTTTTTTTTTTCTTACAGCCTAACCTGTTTTCATTCATCATCCACCACTCTGCTGACCCAAATCACGAGTTACAGAGAAACTTGAGGAAGGCATATGTGACGGTACTCCTCGCTCCCTATTCTCATAACAGGGGCCAGTGTGAACCCTCCAGAAACTGCCAGTCCTGGATGTTTTAACGCTGCTCTAAATTTTTAAGATACCAAGTCGACACTTTACAGCGGTCCCCTATGTGCTACAGCCAGCTGTGACAATGATCGATGCGCCGCACCGTAATCTAGACCTATTAGTGGGTTGTGAGGTTTGTCCGTGAGAAAAATCCTCGTGAATCCTGCGGGCGACATCACCTTGAACGACTACATTGGGTACAGTTGTTACATGAGAGACAAACACACACCATTTGCACAAACAAAATGTAAGAGTAAATGAGATCAGAGAAAGCAGATAGATGTAGAGAGCCATTATTTTGGCTGGAAGCAGACCCAGATATGCCAGGAATACAGGGAGTATTAAATTAACTCAGGATTTGATTTGTCTCATAGACCTAGATGGCTCCTCTTGGATACATTTAATGTCACTGTAGTTTAGTGATTTCGATATTGAGCAGGTAATGCGCACTAATAAAGCAGTGTGCCAGAAAATTGCATGCGAGTGTGTGAAGTTGGCTAATTATGATAGTAGAAATCGCTGCTTGGCCAGTAAACAAGTGATAATTAAGATCCGAAGGGGAAAAAAAACACACACACACACACACACACACACACACACACACACACACACACACACACACACAGAATGAGAGAAGGAGCTGTTTATCGTCTTTATAGACTACTCTTAAAGAGTTGAGCTGATGTAACTTACAAGGCGAGGTACTCTGGCGATGTGAGATGTCAAAGTCACTTTACTGCTCAGCCCGTGAAAATAGCTGCGTAATGTCATACATGGCTCTGCAGCTGCCTCTGTCAGTTCGGACCAAAATATACAAGTGATGCCGCGCAAGTAGCTCATCATCCCGCCAGAGATGAAACATCTTGAAAACACGAGTATTTGGCAGGCGGGAATGTTCGAATGGAAAGACGGAAAGTGGACGATTAAAGCTTTAGGCTATTTATAATGCAGCGTGGAGTCTTCATGAGTGAATGTGAAACATTCACACACTCACACACACACACACACACACACACACACACACACAAACACACACACACACACACACAAATGTACCTTGAATTGGTTTGTTTGTGTAGACTGAATTTGTATGAGTGTGAAATGTCAAAGACAAACAAAGCGGATGATATTTCATGCTGAATGCAAATATTTATCTTTGGTTTCCTGACATTCTCAGGAAGAATAGGTGAGACCTTATTAACAATTAAACAATAAACACGGTCTCCAGTTTTAAAATATACAAGGGATGCTCACAAGTCCTAGTCAAGTTTTCAAAGGCTTTTATGGTTGTAAGCCGTGTTACATATTCACTTGGATGTCATCCGGTCCTCTTAGAACGCTGTATTGTTATTTCTATGGAATTCAAAGCATCATCACTTATGATGATTCCCGCTCTGAACCTTTAGTAAAACTGACTTATTGAGCCCTGTTTCATGGTCAACGATAAAGCGATAACCTCTCTGTAACTGGCGTGATCAACATCTTAACGTTTTCCCCACATCACCAGGTAACAGATGGTTGTTGCTGAACAAATATGATTAAGTTACCAAACTGTTTCTATGGTTCAGCGTGTGTCAACCGATTTAGTCATTTAATCTATTTAAGATTTACTGCAAACGCCAGTCAAATCAAATGAACCCCCCCTTTGCTGTAAAACTTTTGCATCACAGTTTTAAAGTTCGACGGTGCTAACGATAACAGCGTTTCACCCTGTTAAAAATACAAAGAGGGAAACTGTTAAGCTTACAATTAGTGGACGTGTGGGCTGTGTTAACCAATTTAGATTCTTCATATATCCTGTTTTGGATCTGCTTTCAAAGAGGAGAGAACGCACATATTTTTACATTTTTTTTCTACACCTCCCCATGAATAATTCTCTCAGCAATAATAAGTGGCCTTCGTTGGGTTTGTCATGTGTATCATTAAAGGCTGACGCGGCCCAGAGAACATCAGCCCAATGCAACAAGACAGGTGAGACGTGCCTCTTTTGCACATCATTTACCCAAAGTCATTCGACAGCGATGATAAAGCCCGCAGGTGAATGACCAGAATGAATAGTTAGCTGTGGCTACAACCTCATCACAAGGACAAACTGCATACAGCAGGAGGTTGATGTGTTTGGCGTGGCCTTACTTCACTGTTCCCAATTTAAATAGAGAAGGGAATGACGCTTAATACCTTTGCCTGTGTGTGTTATGGGCTTGTATGGGACAGCCACCCGTGAAATGAATATTTTTGTGAGATGAGATTTGTTACACAGCAAGAAGAAGGCCTGATTTTCAACTGAGAAACGGCCGACTACGTAGAGCAGGGGTATTGTTACGGTCTGAATGCGTGAAGCTCGCAGAACGACACAAGACGAAGAAGAAGGAAAGAGTAGAGACGATGAATAGAGGGGAGAAATGTATAAAGGTGAGGGGATTGTAAAAATTGCAAATAATAAGATAACCCCTCTTTAATAAAACTGTATATTTCTATTATGCAATTTATGATACAACTGTGTAACTGCTGTCAAACTGGAACCCTCTCCCTGCTACGTACGTTGGAGCTGGCTGCACTTGTTACTACTTGAAATATAATTAAAATGAGAACAATGCATTTTCTTTTTTTTTTATTATTTTATGTTTTAATTACTGTACTTTGAATTTATCTTAGACATGAAGGGAACCCCTGAAAATGTTGCTCGACCTTATCAACATTTATGAGGTGTAATTTAAAAGTTATAGCTCTACACATAAGGATAGACATTAGAATACAATAAAAAAAAAATAAAATAAACAATTACAATAAAAGATGTATAAAATTAGACCTTAAATCTGCAGAACAGTCTAACTATAAACTCAAACAACCCATTCCACTTTCTTAATCTTGTTCCCGCTACTCTTTATTTATTTATTTATTTATTTATTTAACCTGATTGAGAAAGGGAACAATATCAGTAGTATGTGTGCACGCACCTCACCGCTAAAGGGTAATGAGTTTTTTCAATGGGCTTATAAATCCCTGCTCTACCTGGTGCTTTAATGTAAGAATCGGGGGTGTTTGGCCGGCCGGCCGGCTCTCTTGGCCGAGACTGTAGATCTGGGTTGACAGCCTTTCTGTCCTGCCTGCCACTGTTAATCATTGAAGGATTTGGGCTGCCGGCAAGATGCTCTGCCAAGCGACCTTGAGCCCTTGTGGCGCCGAAGGACTCCGGCTAAAAGCCTGTTCTCCTGTTAAAACAAGTAAGCAACACTTCAACCATGCGGGCCACTTGCTCTATAATAGATATTGATCGATGTTTAAATATACAACATTGGTTCAAAAAAGAAAAAGAAAAAGAAAAAGTGACCAGCTGCACACACGTGTCACACATTGTTGAATGAGAGCGCAAATAACAATGAAAATGGCCATCGTCAGCAGTGATAATAGGGTCACGGGGATGGAAATCCCTCTGGGAAAAGCATTTGATATGCTGTCAGTTCAACTGTTTAACCACAGGAACAAATGCAGAGCGAGAAAGAAGCTGCATGTCGAGTAAAAGAAAAACGAGACGGTGGAAGAGTCTGTTAGGGGCAGCGAAAAAAGAAGCCCCCATTGTTTCCATTCCTCTTCATCTGTTTGGGAAGACGCCTAATAAAGATCCAGACTCCAGTCCCAGATTTTTGCTCCAGCCGAGCAGTTGGAACCAGCAGCAGTAAATGCCTGTTTTGCCTGCCTCACTTTTCTCTCCTCTCCCTCTCCCTGTTTTGCTGCGCGCCGCTCTGCTCTGCTCTGCTCTGCTGCAGTGGATGGTCCTCACAGCGCGCTCACAACTCGCCTCAGCGGAGGAGGTCTGAGCATCCCTCAGTCATTTTTTTCCCCCCTACCTTTATTTCCCCCCCTTTTTAGCCGTCATTCTTCTTTGCCATCCAGCTGCCTGTCGTCAGAGGGTGCGGATAAATGTGAGGGAAAAGTCACAGGGTAGATGAGAGACCCCGAGAAGTCTCAAATCCAGAACCTATTGCACATATGACTGTGTGATCTTCTGTCTCTGGATGACAGAGAACATTGCGCTTTTAGATGCCTCCTGCTTTTAGACTCTGTGAAAGGTAAGTTCTTTGGCTTTATCTTTTTTTCAATTCTGCATTTGATGTAGTTGACGGAGAGGCACCGTTTCCGTTGCCTGTTTCCCCCTGAAGGGAGTTGACGTGCTCTGATGAGGAAATGTTTTTGTGACAGAAGTTGGAAAGATCAACCATGCACCATAGGTAATATATGGCATTCAGGATGATGTGCATGCATATATGAGTGTGTGCAATTTTGTGCTCTTTAATAGTCTTTTGAGTTTCAATCAAATTTACCAAAGAGCTCTCCAATAAAGCCTTTTCTACTGCAGCAACTCCAAATTGTGAGCTCCAGTGAAGCAACTGTGTTTACCGTCTTGCACTTTAACATGATTCGGATGTTCCACGTTGTAATTAAATGACGAGGCAGTAGTAGAGGCTATGTTTGTTCATTTCTTTTTAGTTTTTTTGTGTTTTTTTTTTGAGGGGCAAGAAGATGATAAAGGGGCAGCTTTTCTTTCTTTCTTTCTTTCATTTTATTTTTGTTCCTTTGCTTGTTTTAAGGGAAACGATGTAGATGTTTTATACTTACTGAAGAGCAATTGACCAGAGATGAGAGCGGTGAGATTATGTTACAGCTCTGTGGCGACAGGGCACAACTCTGTGCGTGAGTGTGCACTTGCACCTACGTGCGTGTGTTTGTGTGGGAGCCCGTATGCATCTAATAAAAAGTCTCAGAGGTGAGCTCTGCGTGGGCAGCTTGTGTGTCGTTTTGTGAATGGAGTGCTTTTAGTCCGCGTTTGAGGATGGAGAGCGTGCACACGCATGTTTGCGCTATTGCAAGTGACTGGATGTGTATGTATGTGTGTGTGTGTGTGTGTGTGTGAATTTCCCTTTGAGCACTATCAACTGTCTGTTGATGTGAGCGCACACGTCAGCAGCACACACCCTCTAATGGGGAATCACTCGACAGGTCCCGTTCCTTCATCACGCATTGGGTGATGTTCCACAGTGGGTGTCAACTCTGTGACGACTTGCAGACCCGGGTTCCTGGGTTCTCGTCTCCTGCTGTGCATCAGTCTGCTCCGGGAAGCACAGAGCCACTGCGGCCAGCCAGAGGAGATGCTTTCAATTTTCATGTTCACTGCTGCACTGCAGACCCTCTCTCACCAGATCTACTAAGAGGCAGTCCAACTCTCAGCCACAGACAGCGTAGGCTTGATTTGAGAGGCTCTTTATCTATCAGCTCACCGTATTTGAACAGAAGCTTTTAATCCAAAGTAACTTCCAGCAGGCTTTATGCTGTTTTCCCTAATGCAGGGGAACCTGTCCTCTGTTGATTATCACCCATGGCAGATGTTATTATTTTCATGCATGAATGATTTTGTAGCTAAAATCTTCTGCTGTTGACTGGGAGATTAAATAAATATAATATGCATGTTCCAGTAATGACACCCAAGCAGGTCCTGCAGCTTGGCCGCCCCTCCTGAGGGCCTTCACTAATTAGAAGATCCTGATTGGGACTTCCCTCTAGCTGCATATTGTTTTGAACTACCAGTTCAGGGTGTTTAATGTACTCAAGAGGAAACCTATACAGAAGGACCAATATATTCAAATGCTCAATATTCACTAAATCAAAGGGTTCTGTCTTATGTATTGCTTTTTGAATTTTTTTGTAACCTTCATGCTTAACTGCAGTTGGAAGACACGGCAGCTGTGGTGCTGGAAAACAGTTTGGGGGATGCAGATGCAGAGGACCACTCTGAGGAGGCCACGTCTGATGGTCTTTAGTGAATTTCAATCAACATTCTACAATTGAATGTTTTTGGATTATAATCATCCTCAAGGCAAAAGCTGAAAAAAAAATGTGTCCGTTTTCTTTCCAGTTAAAGGAATTAAACATCATGTTGCCATCAGTATCTGTACACAAGCTTAATCATTAAAAGACGGAAAATTAGAAGAGCCTTCAAATGATTTGGTCTTAAGAAGACTAGACAAGAAGTCTTAAGAAGAAGTCTTAAGAAGGACCCCCCCCCCCCCCCCACACACACACACACCCCTGAAAATATGCTTACAAAGCAGCTTTGAGTGGCATGAGCTGCTGTCATCCTGCATAAAACCTCAAGCCTTCGTATTCCAGAAATATTTAATCATCTTTGACACAACTTGCACATCCCTATCATTAGTGGTGATTTGTGATTTGATAATGGCACATATGTTTAAAAGCTATTAAATAAGCAACAACCAACTTCACAAACTCTTTTGCACAGAGCCTACTGCATTCGTTATGACATTAGTTGGTTTACTTGGACATGATTTAATTGTCCTTATGTGCACGTAAACTTATGTGACCTTATCAGAACGTATGAACGTGTCAGCATCAGAGTTAGATCCAGTGTCTGCCATTTATATTTGACACATCATTTGCAAGATGTTGTTTGGTAGGTTCGCCTCTTCTTCATGTTTTATTCACATTGCTGCACTTATTCTTGTTCTGATTTGATTCACTGACGTCATTGAAGATACGGGGGGGGGGGGGGGGGGGGGGGGGGTGGCAGGAAGGGTCACATTGGTCTCACTTTGTACACATGAAGATGCTGCAGTGTCATTTTAAGAGATTTACAGGCTAATTAACCAATGACCCCAATTTATTTATCCACCATACGCAACGTTTTCGCCTACTTAGCCTTTGGCTGGTGGTAATTTTGGGCTCCTCAACTGTATGAACCTGGCTGACAAGTCTGACAGTGACAGCGTGTGCAGGACAGTGTCTTGTCAGACACCTGCTCTGCTGGGTCTGTCTCTCCCCGCAGCCTTTTAACCAACCAGGCTGAAATTGTGGCAGACATAGCTGTTGGCTCACAGGAAACTTCGCCGTTGTATTTTCCGACAAAATGTGCATTTCCTGAGCGTTGACTAAATCGTTTTTCCGAGGTCCCCGCTACATGTGTGTCTATTTCGTTTTCAATTACATGCACTGCGCTAATCATCTTCTTTAATTGAGCAAGTGTTTCTCAGTAGTTGCCAGTGAAGACTAAGGCATGGACAAATGCGTAATCGGGTTTTAGAGGATGCACAGATGGAGGAAACTATTGTTTAGTGTTCCCGGCGGCTCTCATTGAAAATCTGGGACGACGGGTCTTGCAGCAGCTCGTGACAGCAATCGTTGTGGAAGCTCCAACAGTGAAGCTTGCAAACAATACAACAGTTGTCAGGCGGATACAAATCAGAGGGAAGAAGTGACAGCGTTGATGGAATCTCACGGCTTACCGTCTCCGTGTCTTGACATGTAGCAATAACAGTGAGACCATGCGTGGAAGATTGCCATCAGGATATTGCAGCGCCATCCCATATCATATCCATATGTTTAAACACTGTGATGAGACTGACAAGGAGCAGTTAATTTAGTTGTGCAAATGTTTAATGTGGCAAAGCAAAGGAAGGCGTCTTAAGACAGTTGCTGGAACCCAGGTATTGCAGACATCTTTTTAAAGATGATTAGATCTGTTTGCAGTAAATCATATTCAGGGCGCTCAAATGTCAGAGTTCACAGGCTTCTGTGGCTGATTTGCGACACTTAAGGAAACTCATTGTCAGAACCCAGAACTGAACAGAGACCGAAAAAAGAACACAGTGGCTGCAAAGTGCCTCCAAGAAGTGGTTATGCACCCTAAAGGGGCGTGTTTATCGCTTTAGCAGCTTATATGGATAAAACGCAGCTTTTTATGGGGGGGGCATCAGTGAAGATAATGTTGCACTGCTCTGCATGATGTCATGCACTGATGTCACATTACAGATGGTTCTTCTGGCTTGTTACCTTAAGCCAGTTTGGGCTCCTCTGCAGGATGACGCTTCCCACCTTCTGTGGAGGATTAGCCGCTGGTGTGTTTATTATTTGTTGTGTGTTTATGCTTACTGGATGTGCATTTGTTTATGTGGAGCAGATGCCTTGTGGAATAAAGGTTTTGACTTCAAGCTGTGTCCAACTGATTCCTTCAACGTTGTGGAGAACTTACACACATGTACCCACATGCGCAGAGAAAAGAAAAAAAAAAAACACACACACACACACATAAACCAGCAGCAAACATACGGCGTGCCTCTGAGGCTCTTAACAACCAGCTCTTCAGAGAAGGCTTTCCTTCAAATGGGAATCTTGAACTGAACCCAAAAGAAAACAAGGGAAGAAAGCCTTTCCTTCTTCTAGAGCCGCAGCATCTCTCATGCTTTTTCTTTTCATTTTCTCTGTCTTCCTCCGATTTAATTCTTCTGTATCCATTTCCTGTCTGTCAAAAACTTGCAGTGCAACCTGGGCCACTGCCAGAGCTCACCGTCGAAGGCACAGGTTAAGCATTAAAGCCAACTGACTCATGGACTAAAAAGGAACAACCTGTTTGGTACCTGGAGGCACTCCCTGAGCCAGCTTCAGAAGAGTTGTGCTGGACTGAGCTCTTCGAGCTGCGATACTTTTCCTCTCCTTACCTCCACCAACAGTTTTCTGACACATTTTCATGCCCCTGGTAGCGAGTCAAAGGATGATCAACCGTTGGTGCTCTGGTGCATTGCCATCCCTTTTTGTGAGGTGCAAAGTGTCTGTGTGTAATTTCTATAGCAGAGGAGGAAAGAGTTTACATAAGAAAACACACACAAAAAAAAAACGCTTATATAGCAGCACACTGTCTGCATTTGATATACACAGATCCACACACACACAGACACAGACACACACACACACACACACACACATACACATACACATACACACACACACACACACACACACACACACACACATATATAGTTTTAGTAGTAATATAAGCAAATTCTATTCTTGTAGTTGTCTGATGTTCAGAAAGTTATTGTCTCACTGACGACAGGCTATCCCAATCATGGTTATTAGAATAACTGGCAAATTAAAGGCAGGGTAAGTAATTCTACATGATTTCTAACACAAAACATGTTTTGTCAAACGGATTAAATCTTGGCAACATCCATTAGCTGTCCACCTCCTGAGTTCATAGTTGAGAGAGAGAGAGAGAGAGAGAGAGAGAGAGAGAGAGAGAGAGAGAGAGAGAAAACTAAACAAAATTTACACAGAAAAGTGGAACAAAACAGAGAACAGAAACACTAATAAATAATAAAGCATTGCTCCAACCAAAGCCCATGAAATGAGGGAGGTGTAAGAGGCATGGGAGAGTTCACTGGAGGGAGGGGAGCTGGAGGAGCTGGCCAATAATGTTTGTATCATATATCAACAGAGATGATGTCCTTCAGAAATTGCCTACTCTACCTTTATGTGGGAAAAAGAACAACCACAGCAGAGTTAAGAGGTTTCTTAGAAAAGGTTTGAACCACATACCAGAAGGGGTTCAGTTCAGCAGCTAAAATGCTCATTTTATTTGACACCACTCATCCCTTTTATATATAATCTTGTAAATTTACCACAAAAAGTAAGGAAATTTGTGTTTGGTAGATTATTTCTTTGTTGTAAAACTGCTTTCTGGCAACAACTCTTATACCATTGGAAACCCTGTTTATGTCCCCTTTTAAATGGTGCCACCATTTAAAGTGTGTGTATATATATATATATATATATATATATATATATATATATATATATATATATATATATATATATATATATATATATATATATATATATATATATACATATATATATATGCTGGTTGAGAGATAAAATAGAGGTCTTAAGTGTATGTAGGAGGACAAACTGCATTCTGCATAGTAAACATTGTGCATTGACGAGTGGTGTGTTATATTCAACAGTGATACAACAATGATGCAAAACCAACTGATGCAGCTTATGTGTTTGCAAAGGTTTAAAATCCTCTGTTTGCTTGTCACCGTATCGCAGGGCCTTGCTCCCTTAGTTGCCATGGAGACACCATTAGGCAGTAGTGCTGCAATGATGTTTGTATTTCTTTGCATAGTCCCATGCCAAACTGCGCTGCTTGTTGGGGACTCTCCTGTGCCAACTGCGTACGTGGGTGGATACATGGGTGCATGTGCATATTTTAGTGACTGAGAGAAAACAAGAAAGAGATCAAAACAAGGTGGGTGGGATCATGAAAATGAACAAATAAATGAGGAAAGAGAGGAATTCATGACAAGTGAGAGTGGGATGCACACACACACACACACAGACACACAGATACACACCGATCAGACTCGTGGTGACTGTACACACGCATCCGTCAGCAGAGATGACTAGAGTACGCACATATGAATGATCAGGGTTAGTGTGTGGGTGGAGAGATGCCGCAACAGTGCAGCTTATTCTGCCTTCAGTTTGATTTCTCCTACTCTCTCCCAGGGGTTTCTCACTGCATTACCTCAAGCAAAATCATGCGGTATTATACCAAGTACAGACTACCTCTCTTAACCACGAGACTTGACATTCTCATAATGGGCTGTAAAGTGTTCGTGACTTGTTTTCCTATTAAATAAAAAAAAAAAGAAAGAGAGACATTAATATGTAAATAGTTAACTGCTCCTTCAAACTGGTCCTTTATTGTAAATAATTCTTGTGTTTGACCCAGTTTTTGCTCATCCGCTGTGCCAATATTCTCATTTTCACTACTGGAAACAAAATGTCTCTCAGCAAATTGTGGCTGTGACTGGATGACTGTGTTTATGTGATGCAGCTCCACCTCAATGCATGGATTCAAATATTTTTCACATGTTCTATGGTACATAAACGTTATTAACAGGTGTGTATGAACGAAAGGCAATGATGCCACTACAACTTCATTCCCGTGTAGATGAGAGGTTTTGAAGCGCTGTTGCGTTTGGACAGCAGATGTCACAGTTGGACACTCTTCGCATGTAATTTCCTAATGTCATGCTTTATTAAATGCTTTTGTTATTTAATAGTTCGGCTTTTTTTTAGGTTTTGCTGGGATGGCATGCATTTAATTCAATCTTGGTTAGGTAGTTCTTTGTTGCTGATAAATATTGTCGTAAATCATGCTTCGGCCAGTTGTCAGCCATGTGACTATTTATGTTGAGCAAATTAAGGTATATTTTGCTATGTATCCATCAGGGATTCAAATATCTTAGTCGTTCATTGTATTATAGTTATATCACTTGATAACAAACAATTTAAAATTACATTATTACTTTTGATTGTTATTTGTTTTCACTGTAAAACATAATTCAAGCCATCTATAAAACTGCACTTTACCATTTAAAAAAAAAAAATGAAGCCAACATCAATGGTTGAATGATTTCAGTCATCAAGTATGCAGAAAGATCTAAAGTAGGATCTGTGGGTGAGCAAATAAATGGAAATGTTTGGATACCTTGCGGATGGGAATCTGAGTTTGGTATTTTTCAGGATCTATTGCTGTCCGTTTACGGGGATATTTGAAAACAGAATCCATACGGTATGCAGTGTGGATTTGATGTATGCGTATGTGTGTGTGTATATATATATGTATATGTATATGTATATATATATATATATATATATATATATATATATATATATATATATATATATATATATATATATATATATATATATATCACTGCATCAGATAGTACTGTATATTTATGCTTATTCCAGTTCCCGGCTTAATCATTTGTGTTATTATAAGGGTAGAGTCAACTGTAGTTTGCATGAGAATTGAGATATCGCTCCTGTACCTTGGCTTTCATATATAAAAGTCTTGAACAAACCCCTGCTTTTCAAAGCCTGCTATCACAGAGGCACTGTAACAGATAGTAGTATGAACTCTGATGTGCAGCGGTCACACTGGGCTCCCTGCAGACAAGCAGCCAGAAGAGATGGGTCAAAGGTGAGAATACACTGTCTGGAGAAAACTGAGTCATCATTGCTAGAGTCTGAGTTAAAGAGAGATTGAACAAATAGTAGACAGTGAGTTATTGTTTGCATCTATCACGCTTAAGGGCTAGGCAACTGTCTGTTTTTGGATATAGCCCTCTAAGCATGATTCACTCTACACTATTTCAGCTACAGCCAATGCAAATTTCTTAAAAAAAAAAAAAAAAAGAGAAAGAGATAAAATCAAGCAGCTGGTTCAGATCCAGCATCTTTTGCGATGTAAATGGAACTACCTTCTATTGCTAAAACCAAGGCAAATACGTCAGAGACAAATAGTCTTTGTAATTCATGGTTAATCGATACCATGAATGAATGTGAGTTACTGACTGTCAGAAACTATTTTAATTTGTCTCAACGCTGCCACTGGACACTCTCTAAATAGCTAAAAAGAAATGGATCTTTTTTCTATCTCTGTCTTATTGATGTTGTAATATTTTTCTCGTTTCAATCTGGAGTTTTGCTTTACTCTGATTTACTCCGTGTACTTTTTCCTGTAGTATAAACACATGCAAAGTATGATATTACTCTGTACATCTTGGAAAAAAAATGACTATATTTAAACTGTTCTAGGTTTTCTCGGATTGACACAAGTCTGTTTGCTGCAAATGTGGAGCTCTAACAAAACCAGAACCCAAACATATTTTCAAATGCGGTGGTGTCTTCCTGTATTTATATAATTTAGAAAACACAACACTGGAAACACCTGCGGTTGTTGTAAGACAGGCTGAGTACTATGTCAAGAGTCTTATCCACATCACAAAGCTGATTGAGAATGTTCTGAACTGACCTGATCAAAACACAACCAGCAATTTGAAACCACCGAAGGAAGGAGGCCTGATGATATGCAGTTTTCTTTACAGAAAAGAAGAAGAACATTTGCCAACAAGTATATCCTTAGTTGCTGGGGCGGTAGGGCGAAAAGGGCGGTAGCATGACGATTACAAATAAGTAAGTAATAATGGCCAGCAACTGGCTGAGCCGACTGCCAATCAATCATATTAGAAATAAATGTATTGCTTCATATAAACTCTTATGGCGTGGCACAAAAAAAATTCACCTCTCTCAGAGTTGTCATGGGTGTGAAATAAAACGATTAAGACCAAAATGTTGCCCGTAACCAGGCCGTAAATATGTTTATTTCTGCTCTGAAGTTGGACGTTTTAACATGGGAGTCAACGGCGATTGACTCACTTTTGGAGCCGGCCTCTATCGGTCAGTCGAGGAACCGCAACGAAACTTAGTTCCACATAAGTTTTAGTTCGGAAGTGAGATGGTCGGCGCTTGTCGGCGCAAACCTGCCGTAACAAAGGCTGCAGTTCATCGACTGGGCACTGGAGGCTGCCTCTTAAAAATAGTCAATCCTTGATTTGTTTGAGTACCACATCACGTGAATTTATATAAAGAAATACATTTATTTATGATACAGACTGTAGATTTTTGATTGGCAGGTTTCTTAGTGAACGGCTAGCCATTATTACTTCATTAGTAGCCACAGCGAACTTTGACTGACATAAGGTTGGCATGTTTCATGTCATATTGTCGCACAGTATGAGGAAAAAGAGGTTTCAAAACCCCTCTTCTAAAAATCGCTGGGTGACATCATGGACGGCGTTTCCAGTAAGCAGGAATTAATGAAGAAAGGAATTGTGGGGACGGAAAACATGACTGTGATATTAATGTAACCTCTAGAAAAGGGGCCAGGCTCTGTTCAATTCCGAAATTGTCTGTTGAAATTGACTCTTTTTTCCAGTCTTTTTTTTCCTTTTTTTCTGCAGGGTTACTAATATTTACCACCATTGAAGCTACTTTGGAGAATAATGAGACTTGTTCACAGTTAAAGTCAAAGTAGGAGTGAGCTGCCCTGAAAAAACAAACAAACAAACAAACAAAAAAAACTCTTCACGTCAGTGTGAAACTTAAACATGTTCTTACTTAGGTTGCCTGTAACAAATCTGCCCAGATCTGACCCAGATTATGAGAGTATGGGGTTTGGTAGTTTTAAATACACATCCTGAAGCTGTATAGCATTATTCGTTATATAACTCACTATTAAAATGCTACATTTCTGTGGGAATCTTAGTTTGAGCTTTTCCTTCTGCGTCACTGTCGAAAGTATTTTACTCAGAGGTTTCCTTTCTGCCTGCACATTTATGCCGTGTATTCCATGAGTGTTTTAAGGCATTGTGTTGTATTAACATATGAGTCAGGTTGCTGCCGTCTACTTCTGTTGCTGCAGTCAGTTTATGCAGTCAGTCATCACAATATATTTCCACCCACTCCCTCACAGCGCCTATTAATAACCACAGATAAATCATCAGTGTGACATGTCCATGACGCTGCTAAAGTTGCATCCAGTGAGTTTGGCGCGAGTGCGATTCCAGCAGGGGGAATTACAGTGATGCAACAAAAGGCTTCAACATGTTGCAGCTGCTTAGAAAGATGTGCAGTTCTGAGCCTCCAAAGACAAACAATTTTCACATTTACACCTTCGCTGTGCGTCTCCGTAGAAATGTGACACTGCTGGTATGATGTGGTGGTGAACTGACACCTTTTTCTTTCAGGTCTGTGTGTTCTGGGAATACACACATCCAAAGCCATCGCCACCCCAGCCTTCTCTTTCTCATACTTATCTAAAGCGGGTCGGGCCAGAGACCCGCTGACTACTAAGAGGCAGGGTCATTAGGCCAGGTGGTGCTGCTGTGGTACCCACTGTGCAGCACATGTCTGGCAATAACACCTATAGACATGACCATAGAACAGCACACTTGGATCATTAATCATTCTTTATGTAAAGCACAATCAGGACTTAACCTCTTGCCCCAACAATTAGATGGAGGAATGGGCTCTTCTTGAAGGCTCGCATTTGCCAAAAAGGTTAGAGAAGCAGACTTGTGGCTGTTAATTTGAATTTCAATGTTCTCTGTGGTGACTTTCACAGCTGACCTGCCTTCACATCTCCAGATGCTTGCATCTCTTTAGCACCAGCTGGGCTGTTGCAGTGTGCTAGAAACAATGAGTTAGATCTGGATCTACATGATAAATGAGACAACTCTTGCTCCTGATGAAGAGTTGGTAAACGAAAACAGCAAGCCAAAACATAAATCCTCTCAGCGAATGACAATGGGGATTATTGTGTGTGCTTGCTGAACCTGTCCGTGAGTGATTTCACGGAGCATATGCACCGTGCAGATGGGCATTGGTCTTTTTCCTCTCATTAGTAGGCATATGAAGCAAACTCTGAATGTGTCCGTGGGGCTTTTAAAAGGCTTGCATTTATGATTTCGTCCCGGCTGGCGACCAGAGCATTTAGACCTTGTCTCATTTAGACCTTGTCTCATTTCTTCTATAATATGCTGGCATTGTTTTGGGACCTATATCGAACAAATTTAAATGATAATGTTCACCGGTGCTTTGCAGAGAATCACCACGACGACTTGGAAAATCCTCACTTCCGTGCCATATTCTATAGGTATATCTCTCAAAGGGAATCTCTTCTGATTCTTATTACATATAGTAGGAACGGCATGAGTGAATTTCATTACCTTGTGCCAGTCTGAATAATTTAAGTATCATTGCAAATGCGATGTCATAATTCGCTTGTTATTTTAGTTAGGTTACTGATCTTCCCTTTAGGATAAAGGGCTGACTCTTCTTATATATACTTCTTTTCAAAGCCTTTTGCATTACAATGGTTTAACAGAAACTGATTTATATGAATATTCTGAGGACTTTACACATCAGTTAGTGTATTTACAGCTGCATGAACTGTAAAGATCACTTTATTTCCAAAAGTAAAAAAAAAAGGGGGATAAAAGGGGGGTTTAGAGAGTTAAAAGTTATAAAGGAACTGAGCTAATAGGGCCTCTGTCAGCTGTTTTATCTACTGTATTAAGAATGGAATAAGGAGAGATGTCCCTTGTTCAGTTGTATTGGTCCTGATCTGTTTAAAACCCGTGTGAATCCATGAGTGTTCCTTTAAACACTTCCCCCACCCCCATATTTTATTTACATTGACTTCAAAGCTTTTTTTTTTTTTTAAATTAATGTGTAAGACATCCTACCACAGACATCAGTTTACACTGTTCAATTCATATGATGAAAGCATCCGTGGTGAGATGGTCTTATTCAAAGCCACCTCCGCACACACACTAAACGCTGCTCTGCCAGGCTGATTAGGTCCAAGGCCTCTAAGCCATTACTGCATTGATTGGAATCATATTTTGTTGCAGGGGTGACAGATGCTGATCAACAAGCGAACTCCTAGGCATGCGGGAGTCGATGTGGCCACCATTAATTAAATCACTCTGGGCCAGAGACTGCCGGTGGATAGTGGCTTTTATTTGAGGAGTGTAAATCATCAACGTTGTGGTGAAAAATGCAAATGGTGCCTAAGCAAAGTGCGCTTGTCCCCTGAGTGTTCGCTGATCGGATGGAATTACTCTGCACAGCTCTGTCACTGCGATTTAGACTATCTTTGAAACAGCCACAGAACTTTCACATCTGCATTTTATGGCTCAGAACAGCTCTGCATTTGAGTCCCACATAGATTTGTACATTTTACACGCTGAATCTTGTTTTGCCCTGGAATACCAGTGTTGCATTCATGTAATTAGGCTCTGTAGCGTGAACGCTTTTATATATGCCGCCATCCAACCCATTTGTCCCGCAGTCAATATTCTGTCCCAGGGTCACTTTGCAAATTGGTTGATAGACTGATGTATCACTGCGTGTTTTTGACCCTCACCCACCAAGTCGTGACTCGACTTTTATCCTTTGAAATTCAAGGCTGGTTTTGACACAGACAGACTGCTCCCATAAGTTCCAGCTGTTTATTCTCACTGGGCCATAAATCTCTTGGTGCTGTCTCCAAAGAAACCACAGGCTAATGGAGATAAGGCTCAACTTTTTTTCTTTTTTTTTCCCCCGTTTTTATCTCTTTCTCACAGTGAAATTGATGCATGGGCCACTAAACTTGAAATCAAAAGGGGGCCCATCTGTGAAATGGTGATCTATCCATCCATCCATCTTTTCTCTGCACCCTTCATACTGCTCAGGGCTGTAAGGGGATGGGTGGAGCATACTCATCCTGTCATCATGCATGACCCATCCATCCATCCATTATCTGTACCCGCTTTATCCGTTTCCGGGTCACGGGGGTCTGTCGGAGCCTATCCCGACGCATATCAGGCGAAAGGCAGGGGTACACCCTGGACAGGTCGCCAGTCTATCCAGGGCCACATACAAACAACCAATCACACTCACATTCACACCTAGGGAGAATTTAGAAAGATCAATTAACCTACTCTGCATGTTTTTGGACTGTGGGAGGAAGCCGGAGTACCCGGAGGAAACCCACGCAAGCACGGGGAGAACATGCAAACTCCACACAGAAAGACCCACCGGGCCGGGAATTGAACCGGGAACCTTCTTGCTGTGAGGCAACAGTGCTAACCACTAAGCCACCGTGCTGCTGCATGACCCATAATACACCTCAAACCGGTCGTCGTTTTGTTGCAGAGATTATATATTATTGCAAATCTTTTTTTTTTTTTCAATCCACCTGTTTCCTAAATGTTCAAAACCACGTTGGAGAAGCTGTAAACTTGTATCCCCGTTTTTCTTTAAGGTTTTCTTCCCTTTTAACAAAGACAAATCTGCCCTCCCCTATCGTATCGTTATCATTGTTGGGCCTGGTGATGCCCACGTTGTCCAAATAGTTGAAACATTAACCTATTTATGCATTTATTTTATGTGTAATAACGTTTCAGCTAATTCATATTTCCTAGGTCAACAGTCACAAGTTAAATTGTAAATGTGATTTGTCAGAGATATCTTTTACTGCAGCATTCTCTTTATTTATTTTCATACCTGCAAGCATTTTACACATTTTCTCACTAATCTACTGAAATGGTTAAGACTCAAGCATGTTGTTTATTGCAGTTTAAATTTGTATGATAAATGTAGTCAGTAAGACATCCGTGGGAAGGTTGTGGTAGCTCTCACTTGTTTTTGACCTCTGTAAACATTTTCCTAATGTTCTTATGATCTTAATTGCTATTTTCACATCTTCACATAAAACATCTACAGACCAATAGGTGATGCCATCATCCAATTACTGGACTAGTCATCCATGACAAACCTTTCAGCGATCGTCTAACAAGCAGCAGGCTTGTCTTTTTACGATTTTATACTACTATCCACTCCTGACCCGCTACATCCCGCTTCATGCATAACTTTGGACAGTGGGAAGAAGCCCAGAGCACCAAAAGAAAATCCCTAAATACTCTTAATGGTAAACTAGTGAGACAGACAATTCATTTGAAATATTCAAACCTCGATCTTTACTCCACCTTGACCAAATGTTTTCCATCATGTAGTATTTTTGTAAGTGGGTGATCCAGCGTGGTGTGGTTGGTTGAACTTCACCACAGATCAGTGAAACAGAGGAAGAAGTTACTGCTGTTGAGCCCCGAAGGAGTCACCAGGTCGCCCAACATGCGTGATTTTTGGAGTGTGGGAGGAACCCAGAGAAGAGGTACACCTTGAATCTCGACCCAATGAACATTTGTGGAGTGTTTTGTTTTGTTTTTTCTTTAAATGATGGTGGTGTTGGGCTTGAAGTAGACAGGGATGTCATGTTTGGGAAAGGTCCTTATAAGGTTCTTATGTTGCTTCAGACACAAAAAACCCACTCAGCAGGAGCGAGAAAATGTGGCCATTCTGACAGAATATTAAACACTGTTAAACCAATGCGAGGCAACAGTCAGCCTCATTGGTGCTAAATGGGATGTTTACACGTGTGGCCTCTGCGTCACCCTGAAGCTGACTGGCTGCTGCTGTCACTTTTCTCTTCAGTCCTGGTTCGGTATCCAAACTGCTCTCGGAGCTGTAGGCAGTTTGACTCAGGAAGTCAACAAGTCCTGATTGATATGGTGGCGCTTTCCACCAATCTACCATATGCTGGCCTCTTTCTGTGGTCAACTCACTCACTAAGAGCTCTGCTGCATAAAAAAAAAAAAAGTTAATTTTAATTTAAATATAAGAAGTGCTCCCAAGTGCTTTAAATATATTCTTTACTTCTGTTTTTTTTTTTTATTATTATTATTTCTATTCACACTGTCACTGTCAGTCGCTGTTAACTTTAAAAGTAAAAACATGGCAGTGGCATTTAAATTGAAGCATTGTAAAGAGGCCCTCAGGTGGTTGACAGCTGTCAGCCTCACCACGGCGCAAAAGCTGGAAACCGGTCCCTTGGTGGTGCCACACTGGCTGCGGTCCATTTATATTCGCCAATACATGTGCAGCTGACTGGTGATCGTTGTAAGGCAGGAACTCCTTTTTTAATATGCAAAAAAAAAAAAAAAAAAAAGAAAAAAGAAATGTGCCATGATGTGCTGTATTTAAGTGTTTCACTCAGTCCAGATGGTGAGAGGTGCTCAGCCTCTGTCACATGGAACACACATAGTCTCTCTAAAACTTGAGCTGGCTACCACTTAGTCATGGATACTTAAAGACGACTCTGATGGACTCCCATGCTGTCGGTCTGCTTGTTAGAGCTAGTTAGACCAGACTGAATACAAGGACTTGTACTTTAGAAGTCTCTTAAACGTGCTCACAATCTATTATGGAGCAAAGCTGAGACAAGAGGCTACTTCTATTCAGATATGCTCTTTGAATTAATTACTATAGTTTCTGAGTAGTATAGTGTCTAAACGTTTCCAAGGCAGAAGCTTTGGCGCACCTGTGTTTAAGCTGGCTTGTGTGCATGTGTATACTGTATATGCGTCGGGTTGAGTGCGTTGATGTTACAGCATAGCTGAGAGCCATCTGGGAAATCCGTGATTGCACACAACTGCCCATCTATCAACAAGGCCTACTGATCGATGCTTCGAGAGCATCCAGGGGAACGGTGGGGGATTTTATGGGGCAGACTCTCTGCATCAGCAAGCTGCTCCCACATTTATCACTTACCTAGCACACCTGCAGATGTGCTCACACTTTGTTCAAATCAAGCACATCAAGCCAAATAAATGGCCACATGAATAAGTGGACGATTTAATCTCTGCAGCCCTCTTGACATCGGACTACGAATGAACAACCATGCTCTGATAGATGACCAGGGCGATAAAGTTGTGAAGAGGACATAAAAGAGGCTATCTATGTAAAATTTATTGCATTTTCTAATACCGCTCTGCCAGACTCATACGCATATCTACCAAAGATGACCTTACATTATGTAATATTAGCTCTCTTTTCCGAGATAAGGTCTTCCCCATGTTTCAGCCTCTGACATCAGGCATAATCAAGAGCTCCTACAGAGGGCTAAAGAATACCCCACTCATCTGGAATGGAAGTGGGCCACATTAAATCAGTCCTGACGGAGGCTGCGGGGTGGCTTCATGCTTATGCATCTGCTCTGTGGAAGCGAGTGCCAGGAAAGTCTGAACACTGGAAGGCGATTCCACAAACATCTCGCCTCTTCTCCCTTTTCCCTTCGCCCATTGCCATGACAACGGGATGTCTTCAAGTTGAGAGAGTGGAGGGTGGGTGATGGGTGAGGATGCTCTAATTTGAGAGACTTTCTTTGTAAAATACATAAATGCAAGGACTCCGTAATCATACGATAAAATTCCCACATGGAAGAAAGTCTTGAAGGATGTGTGGTTTGTAGCTGGGGATCGTTTGCTTTTTCTCTCAGTTTTCTCCAACCGCTTCTCTCCTCTTTCTTGATTATCTGGTCTCACTTCTGCTATGTCATTCCTATTTTTTAGACGTTCGGCTGCTTTCTCTTTTTTCTTTTTCCCTTTCGTCTCATTACGGTAAGGCAGTGGCATTGCAGTCCATGTACGATGTACGGCACTCCAGAGGAAAAAAGAGCTGTACTGGGGTTGCTAGGCTACAGAGGGATGAGGAGGAGGAGGATCTGTGAAGAATTCCTCAAATATGAATTGTCACATTGGATGGCCTTTAGCTTGAAGGTGCTTTTGAAGTCATTACATGCACATGTAAAAAAAAAAAAAAAAAAAAAAGGCTCCCACCTGCTTTGCTGCAGGTATTCCCCAGTTTGCCTGTGATTTCCGGGCGATGCAAATAAACAGGGCCTGGACAGATTAAGCCTTCTTGTAGCCCTTTGGCTTTTGCTGTGTAAGCATTTGTCCCTGGGAGCTACCCCTTCAGCAACTAATGCATTTGTGCTGTGGGGAAAAGCAGTTATATATTCTCCTTCCAACAAGCATTGCAGCGATAACATGTCAGCAGAAGTAACAGCATGCTGTAAGGACAGCTCAGTGAACAGTGGGATAGTGTTTACATTTATTCATCAGAAACAGGGCGTATAAACACACCCATACCCTTAACAACGCCAAAGCAAACACCTCGTTCTAGACGGTGATTTATATGTGTGGGTGTGAGGCTCCCAGATGTACCACCTTACTTCCTTTTTGGCACCTGCCAGAAGCAATCAGCAAGTTCATATTGATCTGTTCCACTATTCTATGTATCCTTTCTTTGCATTTTTTTTTTTTTTTTTTTTTTTTTTTTACTGTAGATGACATAATACCTGCAGTAATGTAGTATAGATTAATTTGCTCTCACGACTTTAAAGTGGCTCAGTGGTTCCTGGAAATTTGAAAGTTCCTGGTTCAACTCCTGGGCCCGGCGGGAGTCTTTCTGTGTGGAGTTTGTACGTGTTTGCATGGGTCCCCTCCGGGTACTCCGGCTTCCTCCCACACATGTCCAAAAACATGCATACTAAGTTGATTATTCTAAGTGAGTGTGAGTATTCATGTTTGTTTGTCTCTGTATGTGGCCCTATGATAGACTGGCGACCTGTCCAGGTGTGCCCTTGCCGTTCACCTGCAATGAGCCGGGATAGGCTCCGGCAGACCCCCGTGACCATGTACAGGATTAAAACGGGTATAGAAAATGGATAATGGCATGGCAATGTTTCAGTACCTGAATGGCGATTCTTCTAGATGCCATTCAGGCAATGTTTTCCTTACCGGCCTTTCTGTGACTGAGTGAATCTGTGGGCTTCATCATCTTAAGTCGCTGCTGGTGCTCATCATATATATATATATATATATATATATATATATATATATATATATATATATACACACACACACACACACAAAGTATATTAAATTACCAGTTAACTTAATAGTTGGGATGTACTATTCTTATTCACTCTCTGGCTCTTAACCTTGTTGTTATTATTCTTTGTTAAATTATTCACCATTTTCAGACATTATAATTAACTATATTTTGACTGAATCTAATGCAATTAGTTCAAATTACTAAATGTATCTGAAGGTTGCTGCTGTTTATTTAACAAAGCGACTTTTGTACATATACGATTCAAGAAAACCTTGTGAGGTGTTTTTGCAACCCTCTGTTATACGTTAAACTTTACGAAGAATACCAGCTAAAACGTTTGTCTCAGTTCAAGAAAGAATGAATTGCTTTTGTTTGAAAAATAATGATAATAATACATTTGGATAATTCAGACTTCATTAAGGGAAGAATATTAAACATTCAATTAACTCTTACAAATTAGTAGATGAATGTAAAAGAAATCAATAGTTGTTTTGTGATTTATATTATTTAGGCTCCTCTTCCAACAGCTACTATTAAGAAGTGGCTGAAATGTTGTTGATGATTTCTTTCAGGCGAACAGAGAAGAGTGGGGAAAATTACACATTTTGTAGGCAGTCCCCAAGTTAAAGAAAAATGAGTTAGAAATAAATATTAATGTGAATTCAGGAGATTTCCTACAACTGTATGTTATCCAAATGTATCTGTGGCAAAAAGAAAGAGAATTCTTATGCGTCAATTTGCCCAATGTAGGGGTGGTTTATCAATTTCAGTGGGTAACTTGCACTTTCTGGGACAAATAATAATAATAATAACTCTTCTTTTCTTTAAATGTAACCACAACAAGTGTTTACTTTGTTAAAATGTGATAATATACAGTACAAACGTGTACAAATGTATCATTAGAACAATAATGTTCACAATATAACTTTATAAGTTTTATTGTTAAAAAGTAAAACATATCACATTATAATGTGAAAACGTTCACATTTGTATAATACATTATCACTTCATTACCATATAAACGATATATGGTAATAACGTGATAAAAAGATGTTGTTAGAACAATAAACATTTTTTTTTTTTTGTGAAGGTCTTCTGGGAGTAGCATCTAGACAGAAAAAACAATCTATTTTGCATCCTGAGGAGGATGTGCAGTCCTTGATAAACAGACCGAGGGGACGAAACTTATGAACTTATGTAATCACCAGTTAGTTTTGGGGAAAAAAAATAAAATTCTGGGACCTTGTAGTAAGAGAGAAGGCAACTTCTCAGATCTCTCGTGTCCTCTTGTGTTGCCATCCGGTGGAAACCATCTTCTTGTGGCTGCAGGAGGTGATTTACAGATTATAAAGGCTGTAGATTTTAAGAAAATCCCTGTTTTTCTCTGAATTGTACTATTGTAGTTTTCTGAAGGAAAGCCTCGCCGGTCCCCTTCTCCCAACACGAGTTTACCAGTTAACAAAGAGACAGAAGGACCGGGCACAACTTGGACGTGGCCGCCCAGTGACATGGCTGACCAGGTGTTGGACATATCCTACGATGCCTCTGGGCTTGCTTCGTTTGCTTGCTCCTCATGGTTCATTAGGCCCATTCCAAGAGATGGGGCATAATGCAATACTCCAGACAATACTCGCTAAGCACACAGAGACACATCTACACACATACTTGCGCTCTCCTACATCTGTACAATGTATATTTGCGGGCCAAGCAGACTGAGCCAAAGGCAGCAGGTGGGCAGCTGCTGAGATCTGCTCTGTGGAGGTGCCAGGTGCCAATCTGTAATCATCACACAAATAGCCAGTCACATGGAACAATGTTGTGACATGATGGCAGCGTGGGGAGAGAGAGAGCAAGAGTTTTGTGAAGGACAGGACAAGGACGATTTTAGCTGTGCCAAGTTCTTGGCTGCACCTGCACCTCCCTCTTGGGGAAGTTGGCATTTTTAGCCTTCTTTTTAAGTTTTTTTTGGCAAGATGTTTAGTTTTTGACTAAGTGAACAGAAGATGCAGTAGAAGTTGTTTTACCAGACAGGAATGACCCCTTAGCACAGGTAGGCAGGCAGGTTCCGGTATGACCAGAAATGACCATAGTTTGTTTTTATTCACTGCTAATGTCACTACTTTTAGAAGTTTTCAAAGAAACTTAAGTGAATGATGTGTCTGTTTGTTGTGACGTGTCACAGATGCACACTTTGATATCAGATGCCGCTGAGGGCCAGAAAAGGTTTCTTTAAATAGTGAATAGCTGGGTACCATGATTTATCAGCAAATGCTCTTTGCCACTCCCACTCTCTCCGTCTCTCCATCCATCCCTCTGTGCCCTCTCTGCGTCCCTCAGTGTAAAATATGAGCACAGTTGCACCATAAATCTGGACTGGAGGTAATGAGAGTTGGTCCCCTCAGTACAGTGGGCCTACAGCCAGGCTTGGTGCCAGTGACATCATCCTTTAAGAGGGCGAGCAAATTGAGAGTGGTAACACTGTGCCGTTGCTTTTGTGGCCGATGCACCCTCGTTCATGCATCCCCAAGGAAGAGTGAGTGTGCATGTCTGACATCACACACTGCAACAGAGGATCATTGAGTTTAGCTTTAAATTTGAATTATCGTTGTCACATCTGCCTTTTTTTTCAGGAGGTTTTCCAGTTGATTGATCTTTCTGAAGAGTCCACTTGTCTTCAGAGCCATTCTTTTCATTGTATCACATTTAAATGAGACTATATATATATATATATATATATATATATATATATATATATATATATATATATATATACACTATAATAGGAGTATAATATACATATATATCATGGAATCCTTACGGCAATTTGCAGAAACATTCATTTGGACTCCAGGATAAACTGATCTGAATGTGGATGTCAGAGGTCACTATGGCAATACGTACACCTTATTCTTGTTCACCTTATGGGAATTTTGTCAGGGAATGTCCTCATATTTACTGCAATCATCCACGTGGTCTCAATGATCATTTGTTTTTGTCCGTAACTTGGTAATGTGTGGAATGATTATGGAATATAGATATAATAGTCATAGGTTACATTGAGGATTTCATCGGAATGTTGGTCCAAATACTGTTTTATCAGCTTCGACGTTTTAGATTAAAGTGTATCATGAATATGTAAACTTTGGTTGAGGTGGGGTTGATGAGGGGTCACTCTCCTTCTCCCAGAACTATGTGGTGCTTCCAGAGACTGAGAGCAGGCCGCCAGGACCCACGTGTTGGAGTTGGCAGTGGGGAGTGAATGCCAGTGGTGGCTTGGACCCAGACTAGAGGAAGGATTGGGCGTGCAGAGGCCAGACTCACAAGGCCAAATGCAGCTGACTGACACAGAACAAGATGCCCAGACAGTGGTGCTACCCGGACACGTGAGGAAGACTGCCGCTCGGAGGACCAGGTGGCCGCTCACTCAGTATGATCTGGAGATAGCTGGCGACTGTATTATAGCTACTCATTTATACCATTGCAGTTAAATACACCTACAGTAACCAGGTGATTTTTCATGGCTGTCTGGCTTTCAGGGCCAGGTTGCAAATCCATATTCGGCAGGCTGTCTTTTTCTTGTCATCAGTCAAATTAAATTGTTCTCACACAGATGGGGTCTTTGACATGGGAACTGAAGCAATACTGCAGGTGGCATTCAGTGAATGAGAGGGGTGTATTTTATAGGTGGCTTTATGCAATAGTTCATACAGGTGTGACTAAGAGCCACTACTCAAAATAACCAGAAGAATTACTACAACAGCTTGGAGCAAGCAGGGTTTCACTGCAAGACTGGCAACAGTCTTTCACCGGTGTTCCTATTCAGCTGCTCACCACTTTGGATGTCATTTCTTGATTCTTGTCTGGTTCATCCGCTGACTGTGTTACATGCTTTGTTTCTCTGAGTGGTCGTATGCTTATCCAACAGCGTTTAGTGGCAGTTTCTTCTGTTTCCATTGCCACTGACCCCCTGGAATTAAAGCAGAATCCAGAGAAACCTGACTAATTGTATGTATCGAACTGGAACAGTATTAGGATGCCTGGCAATGCTACATCGTAACTGCAATACTAACTAATCTTTTAGTAATGAACGGACAAGTTACAGAACCACTGAACTGCTGTTTTTAGTCCATTCTGTGAGGTTTTTCCATTTTAAATTAAATCGAAGTTTGCTCTTTTTTTTAATTGTGTTTAATGACAAAATATCTTCAGAAATGCAGTATCTGTGCTTTTAAAATATTCAGTAAGGAGCCCCAGTGCTACTAAGCAAAGCAACTTTATTTGTAAAGCACAGTTCAAGCATAGGGGCAATTCAAAGTACTTTAAAGTAATGCAAATTAATTTGTACCAAAAGTTGGTTAGGGGCCCTGCAATGGTTTGCCTGGCACTATTTTCATACATAATTGAAAGTTACTTGACAAAATTACTTAACTTTCCTCATAAAGGAGAACTCCATCCAGAATCAATAGAGCCTAACTTTCACCAGTCTCAGGAGGTTAGAAAGGCAGGCCTGCAGGACAGTCCACACGTCGCACACCATACAAGCCTGTCTCTATTTACACCTTCTCCCGCTTTGCCCTTTCTGTGTGTCTTGTTTGCTTTGCGTCTACAAAACTAAAATGTCTCAATGAATAAGAATTATAGAGAGTAGCCCCACTTCCACTGACCAACTGATTACTTTCATGCTTGACAGAGTTCCCTTTCTGCCCCGGCACCTGCTGTTTCTGAGCAGAAAGGAGCACACATGGTGGCCAGAGGACTGCAACACATTGTGACAGTGATTACATTTATTGATTCTTAAAATAATAGTGTTTAGACATCTGCCACAGATTATCTAAGAAAGTGGAATTTGTAGAAAAAAACAGCCCTTTTCATTCATTTCAGGTAGCTAAATTTGTTGGCTATTTGTATTCTGGCTATTTGTAACTTTATTAAACTCAGAACTTTATTAAACTTTATCTAATTCAGAATGGTTTAAATAATTCAGTCAAAGGCAGCTGTAAACAAGTTTGCTTTTAACCTTGATTTAAAGGAACTGAGAGTTTCAGCATGCCTGCAGTTTTCTTGACGTTTGCTCTGATTCTGGAGACACAGAGCAGATCTTAACCAGAAGACCTGAGAAGTCTGGATGGTTGATATGGCAACACGAAGTCTCTGATGTATCTTGGTCCTAAAACATTCAGTGATTTATAAACTAACAAGTATTTAAAGTCTATTCTCTGAGATACAGGGAGCCAGTATAAGGACCTCAGTATAAGAGTGATGTGGTCCACTTTCTTAGTTCTAGTGAGAACTCGGGCAGTAGCATTCTGAATTAGCTCTAGCTGTCTGATTAGATGTTTTAGGCAGACATGTGAAGACACTGTTGCAGTAAGCAATTATTAATACATTTTTCAAGATCCTGCTGAGACATTAGTCCTTTGATCTTGGAGCTGTTCCTCTGGTGACAGAAGGCTGACTTTATAATTACCTTAATGTGTCTCTACTTCAACTACTTCAGATTTGATTTTGTTCAACTGTGGCAAATCCACTCATTGATTTGTTCTATGCATCTACTCAACACTTGTATGGGCTCATTGTCACCTGATGACAATGAAATGTAAAGTTGTGTGTCATCTGCGTAGTTATAGTAACTTATATTGTTGCTTTTATTATCTGAGCTAGAGGAAGCATGTAGATGTTAAATAGGAGGGGTCCTAGGATAGACCCTTGGGGAACTCCACATGTATTTTTTGTCAATACTAAAGTTCCTTTAAGTAAAACTAAAACCAGTCAAGTATTGTGTCAGAACATCCGACTCAATTCTCTATTGGCTCTAGTAATGTAATATGGTCAATGGTGTAAAATGCTACGCTAAAGTCCAATAATACCAGCACTGTGAGTCTTCCACAGTTTATATTTATGTGGATCTCACTGAACAAGGGCAGTCTCAGTGCTTTGGTGAGCACAGCACTGAGACTGCCTTATTAGGAGATCTTGTGATTGCACTACCACAAAATTTTCCTTGTATTAATATTCTTAGCAGCTAAAGATATAAGTGGTTTGTCATACACTTCCCCTTGGTAAAATTAAATGTGAATTGACCCCAACCCTAAGATAACTGACTAACATGTGTCAATGGTATAGGTATATGATGAATAGCAGACGGCCAAGGACAGACCCTTGAGGGACACCAAAGTTGATAGGGAGTGTTTGATACTATGCAGCTCCCATGGTGATAAAGTGGGTCCTCCCAGAGAGGTAGGATGTAAACCACTCCAGAGCAGTGTTTGAAAGTCCAATTTCATTATGGAGGTGTTTGAGGACATGATCAACAGTATCAAGAGCAGCTGTAAGGTGGAGGAGGATAAGAAGGGATGGAGAGCTGACATCAGCTGCCATAAGGAGATTGTTAGCGACACAGACCAGAGCTGTTTCAGTGAAGAGCGGAAACCTGATTGGAACTGTTCATATATCACATGTAAATGAAGAGGATCCTGACACTGAGCAGCAACAACATTTTCAAGTACTTTAAAAATAAAAGGGATGTTGAAGGTTGGCCTATAGTTGTCTAGGATCTTCAGGTCAATGAAGTACTTTTTTAGAAGTGGTTTAATGGCAGCTACTTTAAGTGTGTATGAAACATGGCCAGACTGTAGGGATTTTTTTTTTTTTGTAGTGATAAGAAAACGTATGACAGAGAGGTTTAATCTAATCATTGGTGTTGGTTGGGGCCCAGGAAGCAGGTGGATGGTTTCATTTCCTGATAATGGCTGTCGTTTAACTCTGTAAGACCTCTGAGAACTGGTGGAGAGGGTGAAGGACTGTAGACGGTGATCAAGATGACAGTGGAACAGAGGCTGAATAACTGGAGTGATGGGAGTGTATAGTGTCATTCTAGGCCTTGAAGAAGGTGAGAAATTTGTTGCACTGCTCTTCTGAGTTTTCTGAGTGTAGTAAATAGAAGTTTGTAATTTCCAGGACTGCTACTGATGACATTTGAATAGAACCGGGACTCTGCATCTTTGAGTACTTGGCATATGCTTTCTTATGGTCTTGAAAAGCTAGCCTATGAATGCAGAGACAAGATTTTTAGTACGTCGCACAAGGATCCGGCAGTCTTGAGTTTCCGCAGCTTGCAGGTCTACCAGGGTGCTGAGTATGAAAAAGACACAGTTCTAGTTTTATGAGGTGCATGAAGATCTAGGAGATTATTTACAGATTTGTTGTAGTCCACAGATTCACTGATTGAGGAAAAACTTGCAGTGGCTAGATGAAGGAGATCTGAGGACAGAGCTTCAGGGTTGATCATTGTGATAATGCAAAAGTGAATCTGGCATTTTCGCTTTGAAAAGGGGGACAGGGAAGGTACTTCAAAATAAACTCCTGTATGGTCTGAAAACACCAAGTTCATAAACTTGAAGGTTTGTTATGTAGATAGAATCTGAGAAAACCAGATCAAGGATGTGTCCTTTAGTGTGGGTGAGAGCATGAACATATTGATTTAGATTAAGAGAGTCTAGTACTTATAAAAACTCAAAAGCTCATTGACAGGAAGGCTTGTTGACGCAGATATTAAGATCATCAAGAATGATAGTGTTCGAAAATGTTGAGTAGAAGGTGGAAAGGAGATCTCGCAACTCTGGGACAAATGCTGAATATGGTTAGGTGGTTGATAGAAAGGCAATATTGTTAAAGAGAAAGAAAGCTGACATTTGAACGCAAGACATTTAAATGAGGAAACAGCAAGTAGATCCAGAAGAGACAGCTTGAGTTCATTCCGGTGGGTTACCAGGAGGCCACCACCATGGCCAGTGCTGCTTGCTTTTTGCAGGTAACTGTAACCAGGAGGGCAGGTTTCATTTAGAGTAAGGTGCACATCAAGGTTGTGCCAAGTTGCAGTAATAAACATCAAGTCAAGCCCCTTGTCCAGGATGTGGTTACTGATGAGGCATGATTTATTTGTCAGTGATTGTATGATAAAAATTTCCATTTTGATGCATGAGATGCTGGAGGATCTCTGCAGAGGTTTGAGCATGCTGGACTGCACTCCACGTTTTACAGACCACTTAGCCTGCAGCAGATTCCCAGTACTAATTCCAACAGCAACAGCGCACCGCCGACGTGTTTGGGGTGCAACAATGCAACTGGCAGACCAGAAGGACTGATGTTTTGAGTCTCAGGTTGCCAGTAAACAAACGGGAGCTTCTGCGTATATATCGTGGTCTGCGCAGGAGTCCAAGTAGCTTGATGTTCTCAGTATACTCTGGAATGGAGTAGTTGTTGTATTTCATTAGCTCTGTGGTAGAATAAGTTGACCAGAGATGAAAAGCCAAGCGGAGAGGAAAAACTGCAGCATGACAGGAGGGGACGACTGATCGTAGTTGTTGAACAGTGTAATCAACACCCCGCTCTTTGCCCGAGTTAAGAATGCAGGTACGTAAAGGTACCACTCAGCCCAGGAAGATTGGTGAAAAAATAAGTTGTTTTTGTTTTTTTTTAAATTGTTAAGTGTCCTGAATTTGGCTGAGTAGATGAATATCTGACTGGCAGGCAAAGACATCACAAAAGGCACGAAAACACAGAAAATTACATCCGAAGCGCGCTGGAGAAGCCGAGAAGTGGCGAACAAACGGCGCCAGCATCCTCTCTTGTCCTCTTCAATCCATCTCCATGTGAAGGGCTTTAAACCTGCAGATGACTGGGACGATACGACCTCGAGCCCACTTCAGTCCCCATCACACGTCTCTCACCCCCTCTCACCAGCTGAGATTAGACTGTAGACAGATGCAAACGATTCGGGTATTGTTGTTACCAGTGCAAAAAAAGTTTACAGTCCCATATGGCCAAGCATTAGGAAAAGTAAAGCGAAATAAGTGAGACGCGAGGAAGAAGTAAGCAAAAGGGACGAGCCAATGGATGGGAAAAAGAAGTGAACTACAAGCCGCTAATGGCTACACCTCATCCTCGGTCATCTATGAGGCCGAGCAGTCTGATAGATGCTCCAGCAAGAACGAAGGCTGCTGGGGCGTGAAGGAGGCCATCAATATCCTCTCTGCTCAAGTCTTCCTGTCTGCATTTGTCTGTACACCTCTCTTTCCCTTTCACTTTGGCCTCCCATTATTTTCCATCACATGCCCTTCTTTTTCAACACACATACACCTCTCCCCCTATCATTCTCACTTCGGCACAACTGAGAAGCGGCAAATGTCTCATATATATTTTTACCCTTATGCTTTCACTCTTCCGCTCCTACCAAAAAATATTTATCTCCTTCTCGCCTTCGACTTCTATTGCCCCCTGGAAGTCAAGAGAAGACACAGATGAATCTGACCTGGGGCTCAAGGGTGAGATAGAAAAAAATATAAGATGTTTTACTTTGTTCTTTTTTTTTTTTTTTTTTACCAACCTTCTCTTGCCTTTCTCAACGAAATAAATCCCTCATGCCTGCCCGTATTGTTTTTTTCTCTCCCTTCCTCTTATCATCACAGTCAAGCTGCTACAGTGTGTGAGGCTCAGGGAGAAGCAAGGGGGACCAAGTGCTGAATAAAATGTTCAGCCTGGTCGGGCATAACCATTGACTTTGTGAAAATACATCTGATACCCCTTCATTTCACAGCCCTTTCCACTGGTTTAAGGCAGCATACTGATCAACCTATGTATGCAACAGTGAAATTATGTATATACTCCTTAGCAATCCTTAGCTATGTATCCATTAACCCAATTAATGTACTGTTTCATGGTCAACTTTGCCCAACAACAAACTCAAATATTCTTTGAAAATATATCACGCCAGATGGACCTCTGCCTCATTCTGCTGTGTGATGGCACCTCCACCACATCTTACCTCCTTCTAAGTGTATTTCATAGTATTAGAATTGTGCAAAATGAGTTTCATGACAGTTTGTATGATCCCAAATGTGGACTTTGCCGTTTACAAAGTCATGTTTATATAACATTTTTGAGCCTCTGTAGCATTGTCATTTTACAATTTTGGATCATGCCTGATGTTTCCTTCAATGTAAAACACAGACATATGAGCCTGAAAATTTTACATAGGGATGCAATGATTCAATCTGCTCGATTGTGGTAATTGTAGCATTTTTGAGCTTTTATTTTGAAACGTCAATGATTGATGGAGTTTAAAATGTATTTGCAGTGAATGGCAAATGTACCTAAATGATGAAGTACACTGAGACAACACTACGGGGTGTGGATTGAGGGGCAGAGGGGATTGACTGAAGCTTTCAAACAAAGACGGCAGTAAAACATATCTCTTCAGGGTGATTACTTTTTTTTTTTTTTTTCAGGGTAATTACTTATGACCTTACATGGAAATGGGTTTGGATTTCTCCTTAGAATTACCTTTCATGTTTACTACATACTCATATTTGCTGAAAATGATGTAATAAAATCTTGGTTTGTATGTCATCATGCTTTCATCTTTTAAAAAAAATCCAGTTATTCTATAACCAACAACTTGGAAAGTAGCACTCAGCCAAAGATTTTGGGTCAAAGAAGCAACGCTGTTTCTGCTGGACCAGCAGAGAGATGACTGTAGCGATAAATATCTTTCCCATTATAATCAAAATGTGGTTACATTTCTATATCATGTGCTTTTAACATTTGGAGAATTTTATTTTATGCTATTATTCCATTGAATGTTAATCTCAACTCGGTTCTGCTTTACTTGGTTTTACACCATAGATACTATCAACTCAGCATTGGTGATGGATCAGATTCGTATCATCGTGATACTGAGCAGCCAAGTGCTCACTTTCTCTTTTGTGACTTGTATTCTTTTTTTATCCACATTCCCGGTATGTCTACAAGCATCCAATGAAGACAGATTCCCAAAAACAAATAGAAAAAAGTAAATTTTTAAAACTGACTTTGTTTAAGGGCAGCACGGTGGCTTAGTGGTTAGCACTGTTGCCTCACAGCAAGAAGGTTCCCGGTTCAATTCCCGGCCCGGTGGGTCTTTCTGTGTGGAGTTTGCATGTTCTCCCCGTGCTTGCGTGGGTTTCCTCCGGGTACTCCGGCTTCCTCCCACAGTCCAAAAACATGCAGAGTAGGTTAATTGATCTTTCTAAATTCTCCCTAGGTGTGAATGTGAGTGTGATTGGTTGTTTGTATGTGGCCCTGGATAGACTGGCGACCTGTCCAGGGTGTACCCCTGCCTTTCGCCTGATATGCGTCGGGATAGGCTCCGACAGACCCCCGTGACCCGGAAACGGATAAAGCGGGTACAGATAATGGATGGATGGACTTTGTTTAATAAGTCAATTCCTTTCAAGATTTATTCATCTTGTAGTGGGACATATGGAAACAATCTCCCATGGAAAGTGTCTGGAAGGCATCTTGACTAGATGCTCAAACCAGCTCCTCTGTCCCTCTTTGGTATCCAGGAATGGGAACTCTGCTCCGAGCTTCTGACCGAGCTCCTCACTTCATCAATTCTAGGTTCAGATGTTATAATTTGATAGTGACCATTTAGAGACCCCTAAGTCCTAATCATGCACATACAAACAAAACTTTCTGTCAGTGTGACTGAAAACTAGTAAGTGGTTTTGTTTTGTTATGTTCTCATTTTTATTTGATATAAATAAATCTGTCAGGACATTTGCAGTAATCCCAACACTGTTAGAGTCGTCTCATTGGAGAAAGATGTGCTTGCTTCAAACAAAAAGCACTTGCATTTTACCACAGATGACAGCTTTCGTCTGTAACTGAAGGTCGAGGTTACATCCCTGCACAGGCGTCACACCGAACCGCCCACGCAGGAGCAGATTAAAAGCTTTTTTTTTTTTCCTTTCTTTTTGACCACTTGCAATGATGCAGCTTTTTTGTGGAACGCACACCAGGAACACTGTTTGTAGTTGCCTCACAACGTCTTTACCCACAAACACTTAGGGCTGGCTTGATTTCAGAATCTCGCTGTTTGATGTAGGACACCTGCAGTTTTCCTCATAAAGAGGGATTATTAAGAGTGGTTTTGAAAATGTGCTCTTCATTACTGCACTCTATTGAGTTTATTTGCTGCATGTGCTAATAAAAGGGACATTTGTTGCACTACAACCTTTTTCTATTATGATTTTTTTTTTTTACCGCTTTTATAACCCTTTTATTGTTGTGAACTTTTTCTTCTGTGCATAAAGAAAAACTTTATCTTATATTGATCTATGTATGACAGAGTAACCATACATGAACACTGACATTCAATTGTTATCTCTACAGGTGAACTTATTTAACATAACATATTTTAGTACATATGACTACACATTACTGCCTATGTGCCTATTGCATACGGTCCTTTTTAATTTTCTGGCATTCGAAATATTCTCACAAATATAGGGTAAAACGATTAAGAAACTTTATTTTAGGTTTAACCCTGCCCTGCCCACCACATGTCAATCAAAGTTAGCTTTGTCTACCAGCTCCCTCACCGGATCCTCACCGAAATATCTGCAGAGCTTCCGGCAGACGTTTGCAGCAGAATATTCTGTTTAACATGTTCTGAGCGGTAAAAATAAAAAAATAAGTGTTGCTTTTAGCCAACGCTGGGTTCTTACAAATGGCTGGTTGCTTCATTAAGCGTGGTAGTTTGTCAAATACGGGTGGAGAAGCGATTGCTGCTAGTCACACTTTCATTTAGTCATATTCAAAATAAAGTCAATGTTTTATATAAACTCACCTGGTGTGGTACAAAAAAAAAAAAATCACTCCACTCAGAGTGGTCATGAGTGTGAAATCAAATGATTGAGACCTAAAAAACCAGGTTATAATTTGTTTATTTCTGCTCTGAAGTCGGACTTGTTAACATGGGAGTCAATGGAGATTGACCTGCTTTTGGAGTCGGCCTCTAGCGGCCAGTCGAGGAACTGCACCAAATGTTAGTTCTGGATGAGCCTCAAGCCAGTAGTTAGATGGTTGCTGCTTGGTTGCACACAAGCGAGTTCCCGATGGGCGTGTTCCCGAGCAACATGGCTGCACCTGGTATAAAGAAAAATGGGTTTCAAAGCTGCTCTTAATAAATCAATGGATCAAGTCACTCAAGTGGGAGCCAGCTTCTGTTTGTGCTGTAGCATAGTAGTTTTTTACAGTGGTATAAAACCATAACGACTACTTACTTATGAAAACTGCTGGACCAGTACAGAGTAAATATAATATAAGAGTATCTACATCCTTCACCTTTATTTTAGGTAAATGTCTAAGTCTCCACAAGCCATGACCCGGTTCATTTGAGACTGGTGTGTTGGAGCAGGAAAACATTTAAAATATTCTGGTCTGGGGACCTGAATTGAAGAACTGTGGTGTGAAATATTCTTTTAATTAGTTTTAAAAAAAATTGACCGCGATATCAGTTTTCAGTCAAAGATAGAATATTCATTCATCCATTTTTTATATCTACGTTCACCTGAGACAGGGGCAAAGGAGACACAGTCACTCACATCAAGGGTTGATTTTGAAACAATAGCCAACCTAATATGCATATTTTTGTACTGTGAAAAAAAGTCAGAACACTCGGAGAAAGCGCATATTATCACATGGAGAGCATGCAAACGCCCAGCTGAAACTGGGAACCTTCTAGTGGTGGGGCGAAACCATCACACCAACAAACTGTCGCTTGTGCAGGTAATGAATGATTCCCTTAGTTTTAGGTTATTTAAATCTATAGCATCGTGCCTAGTCATTCATATATTATCCCATAAAGTGCAAGTAATATTAGGTATTATGCTTATATGCAACCAAGCTTATTCTTGTGCAGCACAAAATGTGTCTATATGCAGCGTACTGCTTGAGTGTGTGTGTGACAGTGTGGTGTAATTAACGTCTGAAGAGGCAGGCGGGACTTCCAGTATTCTGCCAGGCTTCTCCTGCATCCTTGCAATCACAGCTTTTTTTTTTTTTTGCTTTTATCAAACCATCTCTTCTAAGAAATGCTAGATCAGCTCCAGAGGAGGCTGCAGGTATACAGGGGACCCAACTGAAGATAGATTGCACCAGTTGAGAGAAAAGTAAACTGAAAGTGGTGAGCGTCCACATATACGAGTGTACAAATGGAAAGCCTAGACTGTGATGTTCTGTCTGTGTGAGACCATGCCCGTTAGTTGGGCAGTTGGGCTATTTCTTCAGTATCAGTCGTTGTGTACTTCTCCCTATTGACCATCTATTGAAACTGCCCCATATAACAAGCCTTTATTTGGCTTGTTTGTCACAGTCTGTGCGGTTTCCCCCCTTTAAAACAAATGGAGCTTATAGGCTGTTTCTTGTAGTAAATTTCAAAGTCATCGATTAAACATGTTAACTCCCCGAGCAGAGTGTTTTTGCCCTCACACTAACTGCACCATACGTCAGTTTCCGTGCCCCATCTCATCTCACCTTATATAACCACGTGTTTTGCTCCGAAATGCACCACATAGCATTTTTAGCACTGTGACTACTAATTATCACCTGTATCTCACAATATGGCTTGAAGAAAAGGAGAGAAAGCAGGGAGTGAGGCTGAAAGTGAGATCAGCCGCTGGAGAAGGTGTGAGCGAGCTGCGCTGATATGGAAATGAGGGCTTTAATTATGGATGAATACGTTATCAGATCATGGCTAAGGATTTGCTCTCCGTGTACATTGTGTTTGGAGATGGGCTGATATTCCAGGGACACCGTGGACAGACCCCGTCACTGTATTAGTTTACTCACCGCAACGGCCCACCGAGTCTTGATTCAAGCAGGATGTTAAGATAAAAGATGGCTACAGCGCTTCATTTGCAGTTCCCCGAGTCCTTGATCTACCGTAGTCACTTCTTATCGCTGTCTACCTCCTGGAGTTTCTTTTCTCTTTTCCTTGTGTATTAGTATGAAATTAGAGTGCAGTTGCTTGGAAACCTTTATCAGTATGTTCGCTGGTATAACTTGAAAAGAAATATATCTTCTTCATGGCATGGTTTCACTTTCGAACAACAAACAAACATTACGTCTAGGCTGTAAGTAGTTTTCACTGGTGGTCGGTGGGTGAAGCTGGTTTAAAGCAGACAGAGATCGTTGTAACGTTAAACTAATCCTTCACTGGTCTTTTTAAAACCTAAATGAGTAATTGAGTTTAATTGGGTCGGATGACAGATTTACACTGGTTACAACCACATGTGTAATACTACTTTTATATGTTTTTATCCTTTAGCTATGGACTTTTTTTTTTATCTGTTACAACACGTGCTTTTGTGATAAACTCTCCTCTTTCTATTCTAGGGTTTTACATTTCAGGACATAGTCAAACATCCTGTTATTCTTGAGGTCTTCAAATTCGGTAAATACGAGCTCAGTTGAATAAAAAGGCATAACACATTACTATTTGTTATTTATTTACTAGTCAACAGACCGTGCAGACAATCACCAAAGCCTGTTCTACCTCTGGACACAACCTTTTCCATCTGCATCCCCTCTGACTGATACAGAACTCAGAAATAATTGGACACAAAGCGGTTTCTTTCTCAGTGCAACCGGCGTCATGAATTCCTGGCATGCTCCATCCGTATTCATTTATCAGACATCAGTGTTTGCAATCGCACACTGCATTCGTTGTTATTTGTCTATCTAATTGAGTGTGCACATTACTTTTTTTAAATTGAGTCCTATCCGTAAATAACAAACATGTGTCGTGCATTTAGTGTGTATTCTCTTATATATTATTTTCCAATCAAGCTCGAGAGACACCAGTAGTCAGAAACAAAGAAAATGGAAAACATAAATTTGCTTGTGTATTTTAACTTAGTTTGCCATAAAACTGGATTCTGGATTTGAAAGGCAACTAAAAATGCAGAAGACGGTACTTCCTTAAAGGAATTTTGAGCTAAAGTAGCAGCCAAAAGCTCCTAGAAAAGAGAAGAAATTATTTGTCATCACTCTGGGAAGGGATGTGAACCATGATTATGTTTAGGTAGCTTTTATACATAATCTTAATGATATATATACAACTACAGTGAATTACAAGAGACGAGGGAACAGGGTTGAGTCCCCACCTGTTGATACGACCATGGGTTTTGGTTCCTGTGGGTTTTCTTGTTTTTGCTTTATGGCCTCTGTTTTTTTGCTTTTGTTTTGTTCATCTTATGGCTAGTTTTAGATTAGTTTTTAATTTCTCTTTTGTTACTTTTGCCCAGTTCAGTTTTATCCCTGACGCGTTTGCTCTTTTGTGTGTTAGTCGGCTGCTTAACTCTCTGTTTCGGATTGAAACTCTGTTTCTTTCTGTGTTACGTTCTGGTTCGACTCTGATTCTGGATTTGACTTCTTTAGTTCTCGTCCTTTAGATAAAGGACGTTTGCCTCTTGTGCCTCCGGGTCTCCTCCATTTGAGTCTTCCCCACACCTCAATAATAACACTTTCTTACAGACATTTCTGTGGATATGAAAAGAATCCGACATGATTTATTTGCTCCTCATTCGTTCACTTGTCTTTTTGACCACAAAGTCAAATGTAGGCTCAATTCTTAAAAGCACAGAAAGTACACTTTTGGAGCTTTAAAAATGTTTTCATTTATTTATGTATCTTCTTTTTTAAGCCTCTATTGCTACAACTGCTCTATGGTTGCTCGTACTGCTCTGGAGTGATACTGTGTTCGGTTTTAAGGCTTCTCCTGATTTTGTCGAGATATTCAGCGTCACCCTTTTAGAAGAACGCTCTGCCCTCATCAAACAAGACAAGCAGCCCAAACCTCGTAAGAATAAACAAGCAGGTCAAAGATGACAAAGCCTCTTTCATGACGTAGTGGCCCAAATTCTATTATTCTGGAATTAAATGCAGAATTCGAATGCATTTTTCTTAAGGATACTAGTTGTCAGCCACTTTACAGTTCCACGATCGCTTCCCTGTACTCTAAAAACTGCCCGACCAAATTCAACACGGACTCTATGTGGGGAAATTTAGGAGTGCTTTAAATTTAAACAGGCAGGGAAAACTAATAGAGCCAATTGCTTTGACTCTGTGGAATAGTACTGTGGAGAGTGGAAAGTAAAAAGGCTAATTAAACCAGTAAATTCTCTCGAGGCGTCTCCTGTCTGCCACTGCACCTGTGGCACTGTACCGTGCTCAACCCCACAGATCCCAGCCGCTACCTGCCCTCCCAAGAAAGCAATGCAATTACTTCTCCAAGGTGGCAATAACAAACTGTGTTGTTGTTAGAGTTCTCGGTCTTCCTGCAGTGTGAATTTGCGGCATACTCTCATAGCCAATTAAATTATAAAGCTTGGCTTTTTGAGCTGCAGTATGCATAAAGATATGCATTTAGTATATAAAAGAGGTGCGCTGTCAGAGCAATGAAACTTTAGCTGTGAAAATTTCAAGCCAAATGAGATCATGATGTCCAGGGAATAACCAGCAGGCAGTTTAATAACGAGATGGCAGCGAGGCTGTGACGCTTTACAACCATCCCACACCGGCCGGAACAACAACCCCGAAAACTGCATTAAAAAGTGATCCTTCATTCATCCACCTCACTGCGTGAGCTTTTCTCACTGCCCTTAAGCAAAGTCATCCGGGTAGAGAAAGGGAGCGGGGGGGGGTGGTTCACGATTACGTCTGCGTCCCCTTGGATGAAACGTGAGCTATCAAAGACACCCATCTCACTTTCCACCAAAATATAACAATCAATGAGCCCAAGGTTGCTGCTGGTCTAATTAAGCCACTAATTTGTGGCTATTAAATTAAAGAGGGCCTTGACAGAAAACACGACGTGGCTTCTTTTGGCCACGTCGGGGATGAGAGACAAACTCTGACACAGCACAGCTGTTTTTGAGGCCATCTGTGGAAAACAAAGCCCGAGGACAACGATGCTCAGTTTCATCATTGTTCTGCTCATTATGCCTTAAACTTGAAAATATGCCCTCTTAATAATGTTGTTTGTTTAAAGTAATCACAGAAAACAATTCTTGGAGGCTTCTTGCATTCTCGTGGCTCACGGGAAGGACTCATACTTCATTAACAGTGACGCGCACATAGTTTTCATACTGAGCCTCACGGTCTGTGTTCTGTTAATCTGCATGGCATTAAAAGTATATATCAACAATAGTTACTTATTTGTTTATTTTAAGATGCACGGTGCATGGGAAAGCTTGTATACCATTAAAATTAAAAGAGCATCCCTTACGTAGATAATTGATACTGCGCAGACATAAATCAATGACTTTTATTTTTACTTTTAGTCTCATTCAGCTGCATGTGGGTGAAGCTCATATTCTGCACGGTAGCTGGTGTTTTTATGATGTTGCGAGGACTTTCGGAGCAGAGCGGTAGTTTGCTGTTCTCTGTTTGTTCAGTTTTATTTGTTTCTGGCAGAAAGCACCAGAAATGCTGAACCTTGAATAGCAGATGACATCGTCACATGGAGGACGTGGATGCAAATATTTGTCGCCCCAACACGCACACATGCTAAGACGTGGACTTTCACATATGCGTTGCCTCTATTAATCTCCTGTTGTCTCTCTTTGGTCCTTGTTTAGAATCACAGTGCACACTGTGTGGTGAACCAGAAGGTGAGTGGGCCTCGCCATTCCATAAAAGCTCTCGTCATCATCATCTCCCGGCTTGTTTCCCGCTGCTAGGGGAGGGTGGGAAGCGGGGAGCGGGGGCGACACTTCGCCGCAGTATACAATGTTCTCCAGTCTTCATCTCAGGCTGCATCCTATTGGGTTTTTGGATTGGGATTTTCAACAATCACATGTGAAGGATGGCATCGGCAACCATTTTTGTGTGTATTCCCATTATTGGTTGACCGTATGAAGGCTGAAGGACACATCGTCGCAGTCCTTACTAACCACAAGTGCTTCTGTTTCACATTTCATATTTCATTCATGACTATGTACACATATTGATGCACATATTTTGTGCTCATATGTGTATGATGGAGTCATTACGTAGCTGAATGGCTGAAAGCTGCTATGCTCTTGAGCTAGAAATGAGATTATGTGCATAAAGTTCCCATATGTTCATTTCCATTTTTATTCCATAAACTTCTCTTTGCATGTTTTTACCTTTTTTGGGGGGATTCCTCCTTGATCCCTATGCTCAGCTGTGTTACATGTCTTTATACACTAAAGGCTCACAGCTTTGCATTTTGCAGAGAGAGCTGTAAATAAATCACAAGCATGTTTTCTGATAGACTTAGTGACATTTCGCTGTAGACCTAACCTTGTCGAGGAATCGGCCATGTGCCTCTAAGCCCAATAAACATTACTCTGTGTCTCAAAAATCAATGGGGCTCTCTCTGCTTTGCTTGATTAGATTAAGATGTAATCAAATTGAGCATGATAACTGTGTTCTTGTGACCTTCCTGCTGAGACGGGAGGATAGAGGATGGAAGGCCGCAGGAAGAACAGGGAGTGTGCATGGCATGCGTGTTTTTTTTTTTTTTTTTTTTTTAGGAGCGAAAACATGACCAGAGGGGTGATCCTCGGGCACTTCCGCGCTTTCATTTCACGTAGGGCTTGAGGGTCAAAGAGCCACGTAGACTGTGGCTTGGCTCCCTTTTTCCACAGGGAGGCCATCCCAAAAGAGTAGATGTGTTTGGCATTCTTTGTACTATATTTTCCCCGCATCCTTTAAAAAGAACAATGACTCATAAAGCATCTTCACAAGTCTGCCACCTTGTTCTCCTATTTTTAATAGCAGATTAAACAGATTATATGCCTCATCAGCTAAAATTATGTTACACCCCAAATATATGCAATATCAAGGGTGTGTTTTCAAGGGACGGCTGTATTTTAGGGTGTTGTGTTAATTTCTAGCTCCCATCACTTCGGTGACATAGCTCTTGACATTTTTAGTAAACTTGGCTTCTGAGCTGTGAATTAAAGGGTTAGAGGGGATAATCGTTCTTATTTTAACATCATTTTGGGTTGTTGTGCTGTTAATTGCACTAACAGACCTCCGGGACTGTGTCTGGGGTGACCCAAAAGGGGTCTGATGGCGAGGGTGGCAAAGGTGGCTGCCGAAAGCGGTTGCCAGCTGGCAGACGCCGCCTTCACCCAAAGCAGAGAATCCCCAACTGATGGCCTCCGTTCGTCCAGGACTTCAGAAGGGTTTTGTCCAGTTCTCTTTGTAGAGTCTATAGGTACATCTCAAGTATTGTAGAGCCTCACCACGCCAGAAAAATAACTATCTAGGCCAATTTTTGCAGCAGTCCGAATTAAATTACATGCCTCCACCATGTAATGTGATGTTAAGAAGTTGTGCGCATTTAACATACTGCTGTGAGTCCAGGCTGGAATTGTCAAAGTGGAGCTTAACGCATTTACGAGGCCAATGAAGGCCCTACAGCCTGCAGGCGATAATCCACTGAGATGGGCAGAGAGGGAGTGTGTGATTAGAGAGTGTTGGAGAGAAAAAAGGAAGCGCAAGCATTTCCATTTGCACTTATTGTTTCCATGTCTTTATGCAGAACGCTAAGCCAGAGGCTGCATGTGTTGCAGGGACTGTTAACCGTTACCTCGTAGATTATTGCCCCTTATAGCACGCCAACACATCAAAACACTATAAGAAACAATGAATACTCTGTAACAGCTCATGCATAAGCTTTTTCTATTGCTGTTTTGAATCATTTAGATTATTTCAATATAATACATGAAATAATTAATCAGATGTGGTCAATATCTGTATTAGTGCATCAAATGTTGTAGGCACATAGGTTGGTGAAGATTCTGAAAAACAAATTTGCATTGCACATGTGACAAAGAGATCACAGCTGCTTTTAAAAGTTAAAATTAGAGCCCCATCCTTGGTCTGACGCAGCACCAACGCATGACAGTTCACTCACCGACATTAAATGACAGAAGGAGCATTTCATCATTAACCAGACCTTCACAGGGACCCTGGACTTTACGGCAAGGAAGAGAAAGCAGGGAGTATGTCTGAGTGGAAAAGGGGGACGAAAGTGATAAGGACACGGTGCCTCAGAGAGGGAAAAAGGAAACAGTGAGAGTGCACTTTCATCTGAAGGAATTATTTGTTTATGTACTTAATAAAATAACCAAATAACTAATAAGTACTTGTTGTTTAGATTACGATTACTGACAACAATATTTATACCTTAAGGGTTCTCATAGGCAGGTCAATCGCGAGCAAACAAACCATTCTGGATGAACAAGTAGCAATATCATACAGTATATTGCCAAAAGTATTCGCTCACCCATCCAAATAATTGGAATCAGGTGTTCCAGTCACTTCCATGGCCACAGGTGTATAAAATCAACCACCTAACATGCACACTGTTTTTACAAACATTTGTGAAAGAATGGGTCGCTCTCAGGAGCTCAGTGAATTCCAGCGTGGAATTGTGATAGGAGGCCACATGTGGAACAAATCCAGTCATGAAATTTCCTCGCTCCTAAATATTCCACAGTAAATTGCCTGCTGCATTATAAGAACATGGGAGTGTTTGGGAACGACAGCAACTCAGCCACAAAGTGGTAGGTCACATAAACTGACAGAGGGGGGGGTCAGCAGATGCTGAGGTGCAGAGTGTGAAGATGCCCAATGTTCTGCAGAGTCGATTGCTACAGACCTCCAAACTTCATGTGGCCTTCAGATTAGCTCCAGAGCAGTGTGCAGAGAGCTTCATGGAATGTGTTTCCATGACCGACCAGCTGCATCCAAGCCATACATCACCAAGTGCAATGCAAAGCGTCGGATGCAGGAGTGTAAACCACACTGCCACTGGACTCTAGACCTTTTGGACAATTCCATGCTCCCAACTTTGTGGGAACAGTTTGGAGCTGGCCCCTTCCTCGTCCAACATGACTGTGCACCAGTGCACAAAGCAGGTCCATAAAGACCTGGATGACAGAGTCATGTGTGGATGAACTTGACTGGCCTGCACAAAGTCCTGACCTCAACCCAATAGACCACATTTGGTTTGAATTAGAGCCGAGACTAAGAGTCAGACCTTCTCGTCCAACATCAGTGTGACCTTCTGGAAGAATAGTTAAAAATTCCTATAAACACACTCCTAAACCTTGTGGACAGCCTTCCCAGAAGAGTTGAAGCTGTTGTGCAAAGGATGGACCGATGTAATATTGAACCCTATGGATCAGGAATGGAAAGTTCATATGTGACTCAAGGCAGGTCAACGAATACTTTTGGCCATATAGTGTATTAGTAGCAAAGTATGGAGACCGTCCTTTTTCCATGAGGACGCTCACAACTCCAAAGACAGCAGGAAAATTAACTTGTGAAGTTGATAATATGATGATAATATACATCTTAACTGCTACATTTTATAACCATTTTAGTACAAATATATACTTTGAACAACAACCTGTCTGTCTCAAATTTGTTTAAATGTTAGTTTTTATTTTGGTCAAAACTGCAAATCAGTAATGTTGTGTTGTGCATCTGCGTCCGTATTCAAGCGTGGCATTTCTGGGCATTTCCCCGGGGGAGCAGACCACATCGTGGAGTTATAGGTAATATCATTAGACCTTAATGCATATCCCCCCTGTGCCCAGAAACTCTGTCCTATATTAAATTGGCCAGCATGGATTTTTAATTTTCCGAAAACCATTTACATCGTATGTTGGCTAGACAAATAGGACGTGCGGCGTGCCAGATTGTTGGCCAAGGTCAGTGTCCAATATAGAAGAGACTTGTTGGGGTGTGAGGGGAGTACTGATACTGTAAATTATGTAAAACATTAAGGCTTAATATCAATAAGACTGGACCCTGTGATCCCTGAATTTACATGTGTTTTCTGTCTGAAATTGTCCTGTACTTGTTATATGAATCAAATACGCTCAGACCAGCAATTCAAATGTTTTTATATGTTCTCAATGTATATATATATATATATATATATATATATATATATATATATATATATATATATATATATATATATATATATATATATATATATATATATATATATATATATATATGTATAAATTATTAAAAAAAAACTAGATTAGTAAATTACCTGAAAAATAAAAGCTGCTGGCTGTGTGCTCTAAAAGCAATATTTTTATCATCTTAGCCTTTGTTACCTACACTTTATAGTCCAAAGTATTTGCTCACCTATCCAAATAATTAGAATCAGGTGTTCCTAGTGCATTATGGGATGTCCCCCCTGTAGTTGAGGCTTTTGGCAGTGTAACTACAGGAATGATTTAGGGTCATCTTAGCCAACCCGAACCATCAGGTTCATCAAAAGGGACCCGATCTTAAGGGCGGAGGGGGTGTCTGCCTCCTGAATCCAAACTGGGAGATTTTTTTCAAAAGAAAAGAATCTGATACCTGGAATCTAACATCTCTTTTTTTTACTTTTGGGAACTCTGTGAACCACACCCTGCAGAATGAAAACAAAATACTTGGAAAAGTATAAATTCGTGAGGGCTTTAATTTGCCATTGGTGTGGGTTTTTAAGTAGGGAAATAAATCCCCTTAATGTTCAACATGTTCAAAAGAAGGCTGAAAATATTCCAGTCAATGCCGAGGTCAGGAGTGCTTTCTTAGTAACTTTTATTTTCCCAGTAATTTCATCTTTGTACATCCTCAACTCGGAACAAACACGCCTGTTCAGCAGGGCAGATATTTACATTTAAGTCTCTATGACAGAGTTAATGTTAACAAATGGTCAGTTTTTTATTAGTTAGTTATTAGTTATTGATGTCTCTATCTAAAAAAAGTGTCTTTGTTGTCTAAATTACTCACCATCTTTTCAGTTTCCTGAATTTTCACGAACGTGAATGTATTCTTTGTTTTATCAGATTATTCATATGGTCACTATGACATCAAATTGCCAGTGTCATTAAAAAAAAAATGGGGGAAAGACAAATGTTTTAAGTTTGGATCCTCGTGCAAGAATATCATTTTGAACTTTCAAGTTCACATATTCAGAGTTGTTTGGCTTTCAGCTTTGACAAGTCGTGTTTTCCAGCTGAGATCATTTGTGGCAGTTTTACCGGTGTTTGCCAGCAGATCTGGCTTTGCTCCATGGGCAGTCACCAGGCAGCCTGATGGCCAACAGTCTGCCTTTCCCAGCCCTGGGAGGCTAAGACAATGTTTCCGCAGCTTAGTGTTGGAGAGGTTGACAAAGTAGCAGCTTTCTGTCACTTACAGCCATTTGAAAGAGAACGCGAGGGAGCGAGCAGGGAGAATAAGAAGAAAATATGACATCCGAGAACTGCCTGGAGCTGACCAGTGTGCAGGGATTTAGAAAACACACTATTTAAACCCCAAGCAAATTTTTTTCCTTCTTTTCAGCAGGCTGCAAATGCAGCAGGCGGTCAATCCTTTGAGCTTATCGCAAGGAACTTAAAGTTGCTCATTCAGCTTTTTCGTTTCTCTAGAGAATCACTGACACACAGAAAATCACAAAACCACCAGTTATTGTCACTTAGCACTCATCATTCTTCTGGTTTTATTTTATTTTTTTTTGTAACACTTAGTATTCTCCTTCACAACATTTAAAGTGAACTTCTTGGGAACAGCCATCCAGGAACATGAAATCTTATCAGGCAAGTATAATGAGAAGAAAGTTGTGGCAATTTGCTGGCACTGCCTTAGATATCGAATCTGGCCTCAGTTTGAGTACATGACAAATGTGTGGGGACGTATCTGTTCTGCAGATTGAAATAGAACACCTCTCCCTTTCTCACACTCTGCTGCCATCGATCTGTCTGCCTCTGAGTCACCGGCAGTGCCAAATCAGTCACTAAAGCATTGAGAAAGTGAAGATACGGACACTTCACTGAGCGCTATCGAGAAGAAACTTCAGCAGAAGCTGAAATAACAACAGCTTTATCCTTCTTTCTTGCACAACCGTTATCACTGTTTTCCATACAGAATCTGATGTATGGCTCGCATGCAGCTGCTTTGCCATGGAAACCCATTCATGAAGCTCTCTGCGGACTGTTCTGGAGCTAATCTGAAGGCCACATGAAGTTTGGATGTCTGTAGCGACTGACTCTGCAGAAAGTTGGTGACCTCTTCGCACTGTGCGGCTCAGCATCTGCTGACCCCGCTCCGTCAGTTCACATGGCCTACCACTTGGCTGAGTTGTTGTCGTTTCCAAACACTTCCGTGTTCTTATAATACAGCTGACAGTTGACTGTGGAATCTATCTATCACTGTTCCACGCTGGAACTCACTGAGCTCCATTCTTTCACAAATAGTTGTAAAAACAGTCTGCATGCCGAGGTGCTGGATTTTATACACCTGTGGCCGTGGAAGTGACTGGAACACCTGACTCACATTATTTGGCTGGGTGAGCGAGTAGAGTATCTCCAAAACCAAGCGGGAACTATATTACAAAAGTGTAATATAGTTTTATTTTTCGGTTATGAGACCCACAGACATTATGTTCGCAGGGAGAACGCACGCTGGACAATGCCAGTGATTCTCTTGAATTCATTACCGCCTTTAACTGAGGTTCTTGTAATTGCAGCAGCTCCCCGTCAGCATGAACACTGTCTCATCCAGAGCACGGCTACAGGGAGCTGGGGGTATGAATCGTCCAAGCCAGGTGTCATGACTCTGCTCTTGATGGAGAAATCACTCACCTCCAGTGTGATAGAAGTTGTTAAAAGCCAACCACTCGATCATTTGAGCAGCTATAATCAGGTGTTGGAGCTTATTTGATGGTCTTCGCCCTCTTCTTGCATATCTCAGGCACTGAACTGGCATTGTGCGACCTCTTAAATTACTTGAACCAAAAACTGAAATTGAAATGTGTCAATTAACAATTAAATTCAGGAGGGAAAGTCATCTTTAACGACTATCAAGTCCTTCACCACTATGATGCCTTACTTGTTGACTTTTTCTCCCTCTATTTCCTATTTATGCACTCGCTTACTCTCTTTATTTCACTTCCCTATGATTGTAACTCTGTATTATATAACTAAAGGTGACAATTTAGGCCTCTTCTATCTGCAAGGCAATATGTCACCATTGTCTTTTTCACATCCACACAGTTTTATCTTTCTGTCTGGTCTCTGTCTTCGTAATATGAGCGTGTCCTTAGTTTCACACCGCTGCAGTCATGAGTGTTGAGGTCTTCGCTCTCTAGTCTCTACCTTTTTTCTTCACAGTTCCTTATTAAAAAGACAAACCTGGCCTCTGGGACTCTTCTTCTCTTTCGTTCTGTTCCTTTTCCTCTTAAAACATACACGAGGGTAAAGGTTGTATTTTTTTTTCCTCCGGTTTGTTCAGCCACGAACTTACATTTTTCACCAATGAGAACCAGTTCCCTTAATAGGTCTAAAATTCCCACGATTAAACTCACTTATTTCTTTCTGCTTTTCTCTTTCTCGTTCTTTTTTGAATCTGATCTTCATGCTTAAACTCTTAACATAAAAAAAGCTAAATCTTATTTTGCTTTTACTGAGCCCAGCACTTAAACAGTTACAGTTCTGTGTAGTTCTGTTTTCCCAGAACTGCATCACCTCGTTTGTTTGCGTGATGCGAACGGCTCTCTTGAGGTCATTTCTATGATTTTAAGCATCTCTGTGGTTTTAAGGTCTGGGCTCTGACTGCGTCACTCCTGCGGTGGATTTTCTTTTTCTGAAGACGGTCTATGGTTGATTTACTTTTATGTTCATGGTTATAGTCCTCCTTCAGCTGACATTATCCTGAAGGATATTTTGGTAGACATCTGAATGCATTTCCCCCTCAATAATGGCAAATATTCTATGCCCTGAAGCAGTGAAGCAAATCCAAATCATGATGCTCCATCCAGCGGTTGATACAGTTCCAGTGACGTCTTCCAGCCTTCGTCTCGGACTTCAGGCCTCTTCTTTAGCTCACTAATGATTCTACATTGTGCCTTTATGTCTCATCCATGCGTCCTTTATCAATCGTAGCCGCTTAAACCACGCCTCCTGATTCAATTTATTAACTGGACTCAAAGTTTGCAAACAACTGATGCCAAGTCGTGTTTTTTTTTAATGTCATTTATGCGTGTGTCCACTGATACACGTTAGTTTGTAATTTATTTTAGCATTGTGACTTAGATGATGATCAGAAAGTGCCTTTTGGCAAATTAATCCACAGCTTTCGCTTACTTTTTCTTGGGAAATGTTGACAAGAAACCCCTTGGAAATAAATTTCAGCTTTTGGAAATTATGACACCCTGGAGATCTTTTTGATTATAAAGCACCATAAACTCACTTAATTTGACACCTTTCAGCAAGGTTTTTGATGACAATTTTATCTTATCTTCATCAAATTTATTGATGCGCTTTTATTCATGAAGTGTCTGCGGACGCATTACCTCGCCAAGCAAATGACAGATGAGGCGCGAGATACTGGATGATGCACAGTGTCTCTGCTGAAACACAAGCACTGTTACTATGTTTGGGCTCCGAGTGCTGGACTGACGGCAACTGTCAGCCAGCAGCAGGGCTGAATTATGAGTAGGCCTCTTTTCACCCATCTGTTTTTCCATTTGTGTATTTCCACTGCATGAGGTAATTCTCTCATCTATTCCCACTTGCATGTGCGTGTGTGTGTGTTTACAAAAAGCCGTGCAACTGAAGATTACCCTTAAATTTTATTACATCTCATACAGTATTGAACAACATTGAACACTGGAAAAACAAGCAGTTTTGGGGGAGGGGAGGGGGGTATCGAACTGAACAAAAGTCATCCCCAGTCGTTTTGGCGGGAAAAAAAAGGCAAAAGGTATCTGTTCTAACAAATTACACACAGTCCAGTTTACTCAAATCTCTTTTTTTTTTCAAGTGAGTCCTTATTCATATAATTCAGTTTCATTAAAGGGTTCATCAGATAACCATTAACTATAACTTAATTTTATATGCTCTGCTTACCCCAGCCCTCTCTTCTGTGGTTTCAACATGACACACGTGGAGTGTTGCGTTGTTGACATTTGAGGATTTAATATATGGAAAGCATTGAAGCAGGGGGCTCCAAAGACACATCTGTGCAGCTGTGTCAATTTGAACTGGAACAAGAAGAGGCCATCAAAAAAGTTCTGCAATTAAGACTTGCACTGGTCCTTTTGTGAATGGTTGGTTAACTTCATTTCACTTTAATCTGTCTTTTTATATACTGGCAGGGTCCCGTACTGAGGGAGATATTAACCCTCTGGAGTCCACAGACGCACGGCGCATCCAAATCACATGACCGGTTTACAATAAAGTAACAGCGAGACGCAGCCTCACTAAGTCTCAACATGTCTCAAAAGTGCTGATTTCAGATTATTTAAAAAAAAAAAACCTGAGTTATCCTTTGCAGGGTCATCGGGGTCTGCAGGACCAAGCCGGATCCAAGCAGCCAGCCAGCTGCTTGGATCCGGTGTTTATGGTTGGGTTCATTGATGGATTTACAACCGGTGTGTGAGAGCTGCCATGACCAGAGACAGAAAGACAAGCGAACAGAACAGACCACAGACACGAACACGACACAAAAGAGCTGGGCAAAACCAGAGCAGGAGAAAAAACACTGTACCTAGACAATATAAGGCCATCACTAAGTCCGTCACTTTAGAATAAAAAAATATTATTCATAGGAGGAAAACATAAAAAATAACAGTCTTTCAGGAAGGGAACATCTCAGCAAGTTCAGCCCCAGACTGTTTAATTCACTGAGAAATCTAAGAGAGAGACAGAAAAAAATGCTCTTCCATCTCAAACAGTTTAGTTACCATGGTAAATGTAAAAACGCATGAAATTCATGAACTAAAAAAAAGACCACTCAAGAATGACTTGTTGGGAAGGGTTTCCTTAAGAGAATCAAAAAATCAAAAAGTCGACTATGAAAGTATTCTACTGTCAGATATGAGACCGTCCGTCTGACATGTGACCTTCAACCTCTCGTGTGACGGCTGATATGTTTTGACTATAATACCACTGAGGTTCAGGGCTAAAGGATCCTCTTTAACCTTGTTTTTACACTTCTTTTTCATTGCATCTGCTTTAAGAAACTGGGGATAGCATGTGGAGGTGGAGGTGAGGATGTGTGATGTCACAGTACCCTGAAATCATTTTCAGGTTTAGCCAGCCAGCTTATTTTTTTTTTTTGAGTTTGTTGTCATCTCAGACACCTAAATTCATGCATTCAAAAACAGATTTGTTGTTAATTTGACTTCTTAAAGAAAACTCCACTTAAGTGAATGGCATATTTTTTTTTACGCACTTCTTCTACATTTTCACTTTGTTTTTGTTTAATTAATAAAGATGCAGTGTATCATGTCATATGTCGTTTTTTTTTTTCTTTTCCTTTTTTGAGTTGTAGTTATATAACTGTAAGACCTACTAGAGACCAGACTGCTTTTATTAGCCCTTTGTATTTAAATCTTAAAACTGGAGAAGGGTGTTCCTTCTTTTTTTTTTTTTTTAATGAAACGAAAATGAGTAATTGAGCTCTTTTATTCCCACCAAACTGGCATTTGACTTTGAGCTTCCAGAGCTGCTCGTTAAACAGCAAGGGCTGTTGCTCAGTGACACAGTGCTCATCAGTTTATTTTGGTGAAATGTTTACAACTTGATAAGCCCCAACAGCTTGAGGTCACAGAAAAGTACAATCGCTTTTTATGCAACAGACTCAGTCCTGGGCGCCCTATGACAAATGCTGACACTGAATCACCATGACGTGGCAGATAATGAATACAGCACACATCCTACAATGGAAATTCAGGGTTATTTTTTGCTCAGTTCGAAGACACGGTTTCCTTGTCAAAAACAACCTCTGTCTCTTGTGTTGTTACTATCTAACCTATGCACTTATGCTGCCGTCACATTATCGCGCACGGCAGCCTCTTCTTAAAGACCAATATCTGACTCATTAGCTCAGGGAAAAGATACTGACTTCTTAAAAGCATGTCAAACAAAGACAAATACCCTTTTTTTTTTTAATGGTCTTCCCTAATCATAGTTTGCATGTTCTTTAATAGTGACATGTTTGACTGTGTGTGCATCCACCGTGTAGGAACTGGGGTGGGGGGGTAAAGTACTTTAGTCAGCTATTAAACAGGGAAACACACAAATTAGGTTCGACAAATCGAAGAGGTGTCCCACCTGCCCAGGATCCGTTGCTGGGACGGTATATTTGACGTGATGCTATGAAAATTGTCATGGTAACCAAACTGGGTTTCTGGAGTTTTAAACATTACATAATAAATTAGGCCAATAACCGACTGCAGTCTATTCTTTTTTCTTTTTTTTTTTTGCCTCTTTCACTCTTTTGCACATGAACTGTCTTGAGTCTTTAAAAGCACAATCATTCCTAAACTCTTTAGTGCACCCCATTGCTCATTTCAGATAATGAAAAACACGTCTCTGTCTCTTAGGGGTGCAGTCCCGATTCTGAGAAGCACTTCTATGCCAAAAATAACCCATCCCTCTCCATCCTGATACTCAGTACAAAACATACACTCATTTAAAAATAAATAGGAGGGAAATAATTCTCACTGCTGGAACTGCTACAATGGGCTGTCATTATTCGCAGCATGAGATATGACAAAACTGCTTTGAGTTGTAGCTCCCATCCCTTTGCTTCCTCAGCCATTCTCCTTCCCATCAGGGAACATTTGAATCATCCGTGAACGGGGCCGAGTTTCTCACAAATGATTGCTATACCACCAGCTTGTGTTGGAGTGTTATTAGAAAATCGGAATAAAAAAGGGGCTTCTTGATAAAATAGTTTATCGTTAACGCTGGTCTTAGGACAAAGCTGTGTCACTGATTCATATTTGATTTCTCTGTTCAGGAAATTCACCTTGTCTCTCTGGCAAGTGTAATGTGTACAGCTTTCTGTTGTCGGCGAGTGGATTCAATCAATTTACCTCCTGTGGCCTCAGGAACCTCAGGAAGCAGCAGTCAAGCCTGTGTGTGATAACTTCCACCAGCATAGCGTGGCAATAATCCAAGATCCAGGTGTTAATAGTGTGTACCCTCACCCTGGAGGACCCCACTTCCATGAGGGGTCATTATTACATCTAATGTCTGGGCCCACTGAAGACGTCAGGAAACATTAATTCCTCACTGCGGGTTAATGTTTTTTGGCAGGAGGTGTTAACTGGAGCCACGGATGATGGATGTGCACCATAGCTCAAGCCGCTGTCTGTGTATAACTCATATTTAACACCATCAAAAAAAATACAGTAAGCTAAAAAAACAAAACAAAACTGTATATTCTGTATATGCAGAAGCAGCAGGGTCAATCCAATACACCTTAGGTGCAATTTGAAAGTACAGAGGATACGTCATACGGGTTCTGTCTAAAATGTGTGCTCACTCTGTCAGACAAGCCCCACTTTATGTTCACTCTAAAAAGCAAACAATTCATCACCGTCTGCCTCCACAGGCACCTCTGTACAGAACCTGTTGTGTTTCTTTGGGACTCACAAGACCTCCCTTTTACTGTAAAAGTTCGCCACTTACCGACTCTGCATCTGAGGTGTGAAAAATGAGCACCAGCACACAGCCGAGCCCCCTTTTTTTTTTCCTTTCAGATGAATGTGTTTTTGGCAGAGGAAGGCCTTTTTTTTTTTTTTATAGACATGTCTTGTACTTTCATTTCATCTTTTTAATTTATTTTTTTGTCACTGTTTGACCCGAGGAGGCTGGTTTTGTGTTTCTCAGCTGTGTTACGTTGCCAGGAGTCAACTTCAGTCGTCCTAAGACTCACTAAACGGTTATAGGGTTTGATCAAAATTTAGAAACTCGGTTTTCTGCGCCCCAGCTCACCCTAACCCCCAGCCACCGGAGGGTCACAAAGCCAGTACTTTCACAGTGCTGATCCAAAGCGCTGACGAACGGGGAGGGTTCTATCAGGAAACTTATCTGGTGTAAATCCTATGCTAAATCAATATGCACAACACGATGATCTGATGTAGTGACCCTGAAAGGGATAAGTCGAAAGAAATTGCTTTACGATGTGAAAGAGAGTGACAAAAGCAGCAGAAGTGAACTTCAGGACACTGACCTTTTACGGTTGACTCATTTCAGATTTATCTGGTAACCTTAAAGTATTTTTCAGTCTTATGGGAAAACCCATAAACACCTTAATTAGTCCCAGCACCATTAACTTTATGTCCCCATATACAGTAGCTCAACTCTTTCCCTTCAGTAAACCCATGTTTACAAATTCATCCTTCCTAATCTTTTAGTGATCAAGTTTTGCACTAAGCAGCCCAATAGGCCTCAGTAAAAGATTACCTGCTTCCTTTGAGAGAACACAACATTAATAACTCAAGGGAATTATTTATTATCTGCTGCCTTTATCAATTGACAAAAGCCATGCCATTATCAGAGCCCCAAACGAGCATCAACGAAATCACCTCTCATTGTTAACGTTCAAGCAGAATTAAAGTAGAACAAGTAAAACATCATTACGTATTAAATTCTATTAAATTGACCAGTGAGTGAAACAGATTTGCTGCATGTTTCATACATCACTTGGTAATTCATGCAGAACAGCAATAATCCATCATAAACAGGCTTGGCTTCATGCTTGTCTCACTTTGTTCTGTGCTAATTTATCCCCGTGTTTTGCTCCGATAGGCTGGTTTTCCCAAACAAAACACTGTAAGACAGTACAGAACCTGCTCTCTTTTACTGTATGATCACATGCTGTCTCACAGACTTGCTTCCCTATTTTTAGAATCACATCTGCAAATGTTGAACAATTTGCAGGCAGACTTGTTTAATATCTCAGAGAAAATCACAAAAAACAACAGCAACACGGGTAAACCAGTTCCCTCCAAAACTGCGTGCTTTCTTTTTTAGACTCATTTATTTTCCACGCATGTACACAATACATGTAAGAGGGTTGTTTGTTTGTTTTTTTAAATTCAATTTAATTTTTTTAATCACAGGCCTCAAGGACAACAATTGGAGGCCAATCGAGGAGCAGTGAGCTGCAGAGATGTGGTTGTTAGCCTCCAAGTTACGCCTAGCCGGATGCAAATTTGAGATTGGGAGGGAAATGACAGAGTCAAAGAAAGGACCTGCATCCTTCTGTTGTAAGAAGATTTCATTAGTTGCAGGACAGCGAAGTGATTGCTTGAGCAGGAATGGATATATGAAGCTGATTCTCTTTTTTTGTTTTTATTAATTTATTGGTATAAACCCTATGTCTCCTCTTAATATTTCCATTCCATCTCACCAACAGTATATAATTGGTATCTCTTTTTATTGTTATTATTATTATTATTATTATTATTATTATTATTATTATTATTATTATTATTATTATTATTATTATTATTATTATCATCTACAAATCTTTCATCTGAGGATGGATCGGGGGTGCAGATCGGTCGATCCAGCACATGTACTCACCTTTCTAACAAATGTCATCTTTTATTGATTTATTGATTTGTTACTCCTCCATTAAAGAAAGAAAAAAATAAATCAGTTTCCACTGAAATAACTTGAAACTGACAAAAGTAAATAAATAAATAATTTGCATGTTCTCCCAGTGTTTGCGTGGGTTCCCTCCGGGTACTCCGGCTTCCTCCCACAGTCCAAAAAACATGCATATTAGGTTAATTGATCACACTAAAATTGCCCGTAGGTGTGAATGTGAGCGTGCATGTTTGTCTGTCTTTCTATGTGGCCCTGCGACAGACTGGCCACCAGGGTGTACCCCTGCCTTTCGCCTAATATGCGTCGGGATAGGCCCCGACGGACCCCGGTAGCGGATTAAGCGGGTATAGATAATGGATGGATGGAAAATAAAATATAATAAAATAAAATAATGAAACTGGTCTGTTCATATTACTTGGTATCCTTAACTTGATCACTACAACCAATCCCTGAAATCAAGCGATATCTGCGACACTCAGTGAGACCTTTGCACCTGTAGACAGGTGTTTTAAACCATTGTGAGCAAACAGCTTCAGCTCTCAAGGTTCAAAGGGTTTCTTCTCCAGTCGGCATGTTTCAGTTTTTTCCACAGTTGTTCAATAGGATTTAGTTTAGGACTCATCCAAGACCGCTTCTGACTGAGGAGACTTGCCAAAAAGGTCTAGTTTCGTTTTTCTCTCATCTGCCAAAAGGACATTTCTCCCAGAAGCTTTGTGGCTTTTCAATATTCATATTGACGAATTCCCCTCTGGGCTTTTTTTTATAGTGATTTACTTTCAACAGTGGATTCCTCCTCAGTCGCACACTTTGGCTCAAACAGTGATGGATAGTGTGATCTAGCACTGATGTACCTTGACATTGATGTACCTTGACCCAAGGAAGTTGGCTTCAGTCCAAAAGACCCCACATTTCTGAATGAAATTGCTTTTTTTTGTCTTTACTAAGGAGCAGAAGTCAGCTGCTTCTTCCCAAAGAGACATGGAATTCATTTGACCATAAATTCATGTTTCTACAGTGTGACGAGCCATCCCAGATACTCATGAGTATAAAGACATTGTCGCTGCCTCTGGAAAAGGTTGACATAAAGCCGCTTTTTATCAAAGTAAAATTATATAACGTATTTTGGAGGATAGCTCTATATATTGTGTTCCCAAGGTAATTCCTCACCCTTGTGGTTATCTCAGCCATTGAATGATGAACATGTTGGATAAAGTACCATCTGGGAGATCAAAGATGTGTCCACGTGTCCAGCTTAGACTTCCACCCTCTGTGCTTTATGCAGATTCTTTGGTTCATTTGATGATATTATGCACTTTAGAAAGAGATGTATGCAAATCCCTTTAGACTTTTCATTAAGTGATGTTGTTTTTAAATATTTGAAAGGTTTTCTGGCTTTGATTTTAGATTGTAGATTCTACAGCAACTCTCCTCGTTCATTTCCTCCAAGCTTTGAAATAGAGGAACCTCTAGTCCAAAGCTTGGAGGAAATGAACGTGGAGAGCTGCTGTAGGTGGGTGGTTGCCTGGGTGGGTGGACGGAGGGACTGTTGTCTTTTGGGATAATGTTTCCACGTAAAGTGGATGTTTAAGCGGTAGTCATGTCAGAGATTGCTTTGTGAGCAATCTTGAACTTCAGACACGTGTTCAGCCTTGCAGTCTCTCATAATGTCACCACCAAATATTCAGAAGAATCCTTAAAAATATATATTTTGGGCCTAACTTACCAAACGGCAATGAGGATGACTGAGAACCGAGTGTGAATGAACCCAAAATCCATATGAACATTCCCACTAAAAGAGAGTAGTTATACTAGAACTCCAAGCCGAATCTTATAGAGACGACCGCTACAGAGTGGCTGGTCTTGAGAAAACCTTCTCCTGCTCCTGGTGACCTGACTTTCACCCCTTCTCTTTCACATACAGTAATTCCGCCACTTTCAGTCTGGCAGCCCGCAGATTGCCACACACAACTACATTTGTGCGAGCCAGGCTGAGATGATGAATTACTCCTGCTCGCTTCACAGAGATTCAAAAAACGGCTCATGGAAGCGGCTGCAGTGAGACCTCTGGGGGTGAGAATAAAAGGAGTGTGAAGTACATCAACTACATATGGGCTACAAGGCTGGCCTGTCGCCAATCGATCTGAACACCTGCTGTCGATATGTTTTCTCTGCTCCTGTGTGTTTCCGTCAGTCTTTCTCACTTTAGTGCCAAACGATATTTGACAGCCACCATCCTTAATTCTAATCCAGTCTGGCTGCTCCTAAAGCCAATACCCATGCTCCCCCTGTCTGCTTTCATCCCATTACAGCCCCTTCAGATGGAGGTTTTTTGGGGATGGGGGTGGCTCACTCAAACGGCTGGGTTTCTCCAGTGAATTATCACTGGGATCATGTGGAAATCGGAGGAAAGCTGTTACGTACCCCGAAAGGACATTTACAATCAAAGCAGTAAAAGTTTAAATATGTGCTCTACATAAGTACTTAAAAGTGTAGATATTTAAATGACTTCCATTAAACATTAAGATCGAGCAAAAACAATTTCAGGAAGCTTACTCCACTTATTTATTTATAAAGTGACTAATGCAGACAGCAGAAAATACCGGCGCATTAATTATGCAAAGACTATCTTAAATATCACTCCACTCAAAAAGTTTATGTTTATGACCCTTAAGATATTCAGTTTAATTCAATTCAGTTCAATGATACTTTATTGCTCCATAATAGTTTGTATCTGGACGGGCATCGGGGCAGCGTTTGTCGTGGGGGCGTGCTCGCAGTCTGTTTTGACGGAGAAGTTATACCTGAGAAGTTATATGCATGTTGTCAGCTAGTGCCGGTTTAAAGTAAAAGCCCACATCTGGCTTGTCAAACTGATTTGAAGTATATAAAAGTGCAGTTCCTTGTCTGACCACTAGGGGTTGGCTCCAAAAGTGAGGGGATCTTCACTGACCACCATGTTAAAATATGGAAATCAGCAGCAGAAACAAACATATTTAAAGTCTTGCAAAAAAAAATAAAAAATTGTGTAAACCCAATTTAACTACTTAAGGCTAAGCACTTTTGTTGAATTTGTCATCTGAGCTGTGAATAATTAAGAGAATATGAGAATATGATCACTTTTCTTGTCAAGATGATATGCTTGCCAGAAGCTGTGAGTTGAGGCCGCAGAGCTAAGCTGGTCCATGCTTCAACTTCACTCCTGCACCATGCACCATTCAAGGCCAACCTGGAAGGGTCTGGTCCTAATGGATGGTCACATCATCGCTTGTGGAGCTCAGCCAGAGGTTTATCAGTCCTCATTTCTCACTCCTTTTAAGATGTCGTTAGGGTAGCGTCACGTGAACATGACGGATTCGGTCAGAATAAATGTCAGGTGACATTAGTTATCATTACAGGTGAGTATTAACTAAACTAAGCTCAAACAGATAGATTGTGGTGAGTGATTAAGCTGGGTGTGTTACATCTGGCTCCCATGATTGCTATGCTCCGCCCATTTGCCCATTTGCCCATTGTGCCCAGGCACAACATCAGAGTTTAATTTTTTTGTAAATCTAACTAAACACATGCATGTCCTCCTTCCTGCACACAAATTTAGTAAAGCTCTGCTGAGAATGTGATGTTGTAATTGATTCTAACAGTTCATGTGTACACATAGTTACTGAATCATTTACACCTCAAATGGTTAAGTGGAAATTGGGATAATGGACAAATTTAACTTCGCATTCACAAAATCACATTTTATATTACTTTAGAGAGGACGGGGTTTAGTTATTTATGATGAAAATAACTTCAGGTGCGCATAACAATTATAAAAAAAAAAACCTTCTAATGAGACTTAAATGGCTGAGTAGCTGATCAAAAAGCTTTTTTTGTTTTGTTTTGTTTTATTGGTTGAATCCTTTTTGCATTCCTATAATAAATCACTTAAAATGGTTCTGAGATTAATATAAATATCTCATATCTGTGGAGGCTGCGGAACAATATAAAACATACTCAGGTATTTAAAGGGAGCTAAGGGATATGATTCATTTTAGTCTCTGTCAGTCGGCCTGATGCTTTGCTTCATTCGATTAAAGTCGTTTTAGTGCTCATCTCATGCATACTCAGTGCACTTGACCAGACTTGTAGGCAAACAGGTAAACTCAGACCTGCCGTTAGTTGTCAGCAATAACTCCAATTACCAATAACCAAATTGCAGTCTCATAGTGAACGAGCTCAGCAGCTGACAATGTACCAACGGGTATTCTGGAGGTGTGGTTTTTGACGGAGGTTGGAAGGAAACGGCTGGGCATTTCACTTGTGTTCTTTCAAAATTCATCTTGTTCTTGTAAACATCACATGTTCCACTTTTAGGAAGAGATATGGCATGATTCTGAGTTTCTGGCACCAGACCATAGTTAATATACGGCTTTAAGTCTAATATTGTTGTTTGAGGGAAAAAAGTCAATATACCGTTCTCCTTCCATACGTCTGTGTTTGTATACTGAGGTTCTCCTCACAAAGCTGTACGACCCAACGTTCAGGACGGTTCATCAGCTGCAGACAAAGCAGTGGTTCCAGTATCCCACACGCAGTTCTCGCATCAGGTATTTGGCTTTTTAGTCTCGCTTCTAATACAACCATTTAATAACAACTATATAGGTGTATTTGCATGAATTTGGAGAGTTGGTACCTTTTGTTCCCATTTATATCAGCAGTTTTTGTTTACTTTATGATTCTAGGACTAAAGCAGATTTTGTTCTATGTACATCTGGACGAGTGCCTTCGTTTTGCAATCAGTCAAATTATGCTTTTTTTCTTTTGCTTTGATTTTCACATCTTTTTGCTGCACAAACCATGTATTTACCTTCAGTTTACTAAATAAAAACATGCCTATGTCCATTCACTGCTAAAAATGGGAGTAGAAATCAGAATCTTCCATTAGAGTTTAAGGCTTTGATGATTGAAAGTTACCGTATGCGTGCATGTGATTCATTATTCTCTCAAAAAGACTGTATATGATTGTCTTTGTGCACAGAAACAGTTTTAGTTGTGACACTTTACAGAGTTTACCTACCACATTTGTCTGTATAAATGGGTTTTCGTTGTCCTTTGTCATCTTCCCTATGTTTTCTACCCACTTAGCAAAGCTTGGTCTCTTATTTTTAATCCTTTATTTGGATTTATGTTGGGTTTTTTTTCCTCATCGGTTGTTTTTTTATGTAGAAAAACATTGTGGAAAAAAAATGCCATGAGAGAATATATCAATGCACGTTAAAACAGCTAAAATGGGTTTTAACTTTTAACCCTCTCACCAGGGCTGATGTGACTGCTGTAATGAAAGTCAAAACACATAATGTACTTTGACCACGGTGATAATGGTAGCAGTACATCACTAAACTAGTTCATCACTACAACAGCACGGAGAGGTTATTTCTGCTGTTTGGCTGCTCCTCCGTGTGCTTCTAAAGCTTTTTATTTGATGTATTTAGAGCACACCCAGGGCTTTTTCAATAGCCCTTCTTCCACTTTACTGTGAAATTAAGACAGTAAAATAAAGGGACAGCTACTTAAACTAATTATATTTACTGCCAGATGTTTCCAGGTTCACTTCCAGTCCCCTGAGCAGGATGCAGCCTTTTGTAAGTCCAAATCAACACGTAGGTGATGCTGCGCTTGTTTATGCATTGAACTCCGTTGACACAGCGATCCTCCTCTGGGTGTTTAGTCAATCACTCTATCAGCAGTACCCTTTAAATGTTGTCAATATTCTTAATTTTTCTGATTTGATGTTGGTCAGATTAACATCTTTCAGCGCACTTATCGACTGTGTGCCTCGAATTGAAAAAGCTGGTTAGCTTTCGGTTAAAAAAAAAAAAAAAAAAAAAGAGGCCAATAGAGAACAAGGACCCGTCCTGGACTGTCAGTATCATTACCATCTCCAAAAAGTCATTATGAACAGGCCCCTCCCTTCGCTGCTGTGGTCTGGAGAGAGGAAAATTACATTATAGAGGAAAGGCTTTCTGTTGTCTTCTTCAGACGGAGGACTGTGGTTGTGGCTGTGCAGCTCCTATTGCATTTTTTAAAAGCACTTCTGTGACGAGATCGTCTCTCGGGGCCTGTGTGTTGCCTGTCGGAAAACATGAAGTGTAGCCTGGGAAGTTAATATAGTGACGAACCTGCTGCTGACCCAAGCATTAAAAATATTAGATAAGGATTGGCTTAACAGGCTGCCTTTTACTTGCATGCTTATTTTTGTTTCTTTCTTTTTTTTTTTAAGCCATCCTTGCAAATAAACAGCATGACAGTGACAAATCATCTCTGTTTTTCCCTTGAACTCCTCATTGGCTACAAAGGCAGCAAAAGATGGGATCTTCACAGCGCGTTGCTACAGCAACAGTAGGTCTGAGGCTTCCTCCAGCAAGTTGCCTCAGAATGCACTTCTGGTCGTTACATAAGATGGGACTTTCTCTCCTTCTTTCTCAAACATGCTCACTGGGCTTTTCCTGTGGCAAAATTTCACATTCAGCATGATTTATTCAAAGCTGGATAGCTCCACTGAGCTATGATCGGGCCATGTAAATGCAAACGCATGCAATCAACCACTTTGTGAGTATTTGCATGGGGAGTATTGTTGGACTTCAAGTCCATTTCTGTTCAAATGAAATGAGGATTTTGAAAAACTGAGGCAATCTTTGATTGAATGCCAAATAATAAAAAAAAAAGATAGAAAAGCTATTTGGCAGCGGCGTGGTGACGTGCGGGATGAATTTACTGGAGGTCAATTTGTGTAACCACAAACCACAATTTGTGTTCAATACAAAATACATATAAGGGCACAAAGGTTTTATGATTTTTGGTAGAAACAAAGGATGCTGATCCTGAGGATTTGTTGAATTTCCTTCCGTCATCTATTATTCCTTCCCCTGTTTGAAAGGCAGAGGGAACGGGAGCTCAGTAGGATCGCTGAGCGCAGCACAGATAAAACACTTCATCATTAGCTGACTCACGATAAGTATTCAGGCATTCAGCAGCTTTTCCTTATCTGGCCACTACAATCGCTCTGCAGCTAAATACTTGAGTATAGTAGACATTCAGCATGCCCACGCGCTAGATGGAATTGGGTGTTAGAGAGCCATTTTACATTTATTGGGATAGTCTGCCCGTAACCAAATCATTTTTTAAGAAATGAATGCTGAAGTTGATGGACTTGTGCACAAATCTCGGGATTATTTTCTACCTGCCGTAGTGACTCCTGTTCAATATTTAACAGAATTATTTTACAGTGTACTGAACCTGCTTTCCCCTCAGACTGAACATACGGCCACACACAAACCAGCCTCCCCTGAGTGTTGCTGCTGTTTACATAAGCTCAGCAGACAATATCTACTTGCTTCTGTTACTCTTTTCTCTAATCTATCCCTACATGCTTTCAGGGAAATCACTACCCTGCAGGGAACAAGATGGTGGGACGTAGGCGTTGATTGCTATGGAGAGGCGGGAGTGGGGAGTCTCTCTCCCGCTGCCGTTTTTCACATCCAGACAGCACTCTCAGGTGTGTAAGCATTACCACATGGGGCTCAGTGCAACAGAAACCTCTACAGGCTTCACTGCAACAGGCCAAACAAGTGTGACTGTGCAGCTAAATGCACAATTAGAAGTATGGTTATTTTGTCCAAGTTCAGATGAAGAATGAAAAATCAATGGCTTAAAGGAGCCGGATGTTTGCTTCAATGAAGAAACAGCCTCAAGCGGCCTCTGACTCGAACATTACCATTAACATTTCGTTGCGGAGGCTGCAGCTTAACAATTCAAATGGTTTCAGAAGACATTTCAACCGCATATGAGAAGAGGTTAAAGTCACAAGTCGGAAAGCCGGCTTTGTTTGACACGTCACATCTTTTTAATAAGTATAATAGCAGAAAGGACAGGACATGAGCGGATTATTGCACCATTTTCATGTGATCTTGAAACTTTTGGGGAAACTCACAACCTCAGGAATCCAGTTGGGTCCAGCGGACACTTTGTTCATGCATGAACATCTCCCCTCATGTAGACCGCTGCCCTGAGATCATCCCTTGAGGGGGCAGTTAAAGTTTTTTACAGGTTCGATGATGAGCGCTTGTGTACCGCCATCTCCTCATCATCAGTTCTTCAAAACTCCTCTATCCAGGTTAACTGGCGCCTGGACCAACTGCATTTGAGCACATGACAGTGACTGTGTCTAAGTCTTCCACGGTGGAACAAGCAGTCATTCAGCAGTCAGGACTTTTTTTTTTTTTCTTTTGATTATCTTTCCACAAGGACAGGCTTTCAGGATAAACATGGGAACTATACACTGAAAGTCCCTGAACCCTTTTGCTCAATATCAATAACAATTTTTGCACATCGAGGGTCAGCACCATATTATTGAGGAACAGCGTTTAGATATAATTTTGGTTCGTTTTTGCCCATTGTTTACAGGTTGAGCTGCATTTGATTGACACAACTCCTCGCTGTTTTGGTCAACAACGTCATAACAAGCATACAACACTATTGTAAAAGCGATTTTATAAAGTTTAAAAATGTACTTGTGTAAAATACAGAGATGTGTTTGGTTGTATTTTACACTCTGGATAAGAGATGGCGGCGTACAACTTAATTCATTCACGTATTTGACAGATAATTATTTCAAAGTTGGTCTTCAGTGTGAAGTTTTACATTATCCAGTAAATATCTAACACCGACTGGAAATCTGCAGAAACCACAGACAAGACAAAATAGGACAAATACACTTTATTTATTAGGTACTATTTTGATTGTTCCATCAGTTATTCAAGCAACGTAAAAACGCTTTTTCCTCATCAAAGAGATTATATGATGATCAACTTCATCTCTACAAGCAAAAACTGCATAGGAACTTCTCATAAATTCCAAAACGTTTTTTTACGGGTTGTGACTTGTGCATTTAGTGGTTTAGAAATAACGATGTTAAATGAGTTGCAACAATCATATAAAAAGATTTGTATCCGCTTCCTGTGTGCAGCGATTGCCTGCAGCAGCGCTGTTGCCAGGTAACTTGGGACTTTAATATCTAATGGAGTATAATCACACAGAAACGGAAAGGCTTCGCAGCAAATGGGTCCAGGTGCTGCCTTTGATGGCAGGGCTTGACATATCTGGAGACGAGGACAGATCACAGACTCTCTTGTGTCACAACCACAGACGGATTTCAATTTTACTTTAGCACCTCAGGATGCAGGATGTTTTCAAAATGGAAAAAAAAAAACCCACATCAATTAGACCTCATGGACGGTGGGACATCAAGTAAATGATTATATTAGTCTTAATGCATGTTTTACAAGGTTTAATTTATATTATGTGGTATATATTCTGATCAAGACTAACAGTACTGTTTAGCTGGGCTTCATCAAGATATCAAGATATGGTTCCTTTTTATTTATTTTTTTAAGATTGTTGCATCTCATTTCATATAGTTATTTCTACACAAGGTAAATGTACAAGTTTCAATTTGTAAAGAAGAGTGTTTTTGAACCAGGGACTGACAGCAGTAAAGCTCATTTGTCATTTTCTTTGCCTTGTTCTCTTACCTTGATGCTCGTTGCTATTTTATCTCCTTTTCTCCGTTTTACAAGCCGCACCATAAAAGCACAATGTGCAACGCTAACTATTGAGAATAAAGTCAAATTAATTAAACAAGGCTTTGGTGCCAAGAGTTTACACGACGGGCTTTTTTGTGAGTGAGTTAATTGCGTTTCTCCAAAAACTTTTCAGCCCTCGTCAAATCTTTTCAAAATAACGGAAGTATAAATTACAGAATAGTCGCTGCAGTTCCATAAGTTAATCTAAAAAAATACGCAGCTACTACTTGTATTGTCTTATATGGTGTGAAATTGTTTCCTCTACATTTAGTAGCTGTGTGTATCCAGCAGAAGAGAAGACATTGGCTGCGTATCTGCTGGTACCGGTATAGACACTGCTATGGCATTCATTTGACAGTGACTCTAATTGGGAAAGCATGCATTCCCAATATGATTCAAGGCTAATTGTGAAACCAAACGCTCCCTGAATGAGTAAGAGTAAACGTTTCCAAGCAAACAGGCATGCCCAGATTTAACGGCAAATCGTTTTGGAACATGTAATATTTACGTTAGTCAACTGCGCAAGACGTTGTGGGTTTAAAAGGTTTAAAAGGTTCAAAATTACTACTGCATGCTTGTGTTTTATAGTGTATTTGGTAAAACTGTAGAGGATGATAAAAACTGTAATATTTGTACATGTTTGTGGTTTAGTAACAACATTCCTTAGTAAATCTTCATTAAGGTTCATTAAGGTTTGTTTTTTTTCCAACTATAAAATGTTCAAAAAGGCTTAAAAAGAGCTACAAGGAGATGGGCGTGTCATTATGAATCCCAGGGCACAAAAATACAGGGAAAGGTTTAGATATTAATAAATATATGATAGCAGGTTGGGTGTTGTGACACTTCTATATTTTAGCTTGTGAGCACGCGCTCATTATTTCCATGTCTCATCTTCAGGTGTCAGTCACAGCAGCTCTCAGGAAGAGATCAGTTACTTTCTGACATGTTGGTTGCCTCATTTAGCCAAATACAAATGAAATGTGACAATATTCATCATTCACAACATATTAGCTTTCAGTATTGAGGTAACATTGGATTAGCAGCTGAACCACTGCAATGTTTCATCTAATCTCATGGGCTACATATGAAATGAAGAGGATGAAGGGCAAAGATAAAAACCCAAGGCTTTTCTTTGGATTGGCTGCAGCACTTCTTCCGTCTCTAATCCAGTAGCTCCGGCCACTGCTAATTTGCCCAGAGGGTTTACGACGCCGCTTCCTTTCCTCAGCTTTTCTAAACAAAGGTCAGAATGCTCGAGAAACTGCGTTTAACCTTTAGGAGATTAAAAAAAAAAAAAAAAAAGGCTGCTAAACCTAGTTGGTTTGATGCGAATCTGGTAAACAACGCCGTTTGAAGCAATTATCTCTCATAGTTAAATTAAATGTTTTTTTCCCTCCTCTTCCATTCAGGATTACTGAGTTTACTTTTCTGAAGTCTAAGCATGTATGGCAGACTTTAGACGAGGCAGATGCTTTAAAGCTGGCAATCAAATAGTTTTGTCATGTGTTGTGATCTCTGCTGTTACGCTGATGTATATTTGTTCCAAAGAACCATCCTCGTTTCGGGCCATTTGATGGCAGAAGATGCAGAGACCACGTCTCATTTCCGTCCCCTCAAAGTTAACGCTCACGCATAAAACTCATCCTAATTCTCTGTAAAACAGCACCCTGACTACGTGGTTAGCCACAGCTCCGGCGCTGCCAAGTCTGAAGGTCGCATGCCTTTGATCTCTCAGTTTAGTGCATCGCTTTATTATCTTTTCACTTTGTTTTCAACTCCAGTTAGACTCTGAGCCAGGGGAAGAGTGGGAGCTGTCAATGATACTCAGTGAAGATATAATGCTGTTTAAATGCTAATGTGTTAAGAGGAGCAAAACGACCTTTACTCACATTCTGCACACGGGCGGAGCAGCAACACAAAACAGAAGCTCTTCATAAATAAGCCTCTTCCTGTGACTCTGTTTTTCCGTCTCTGTTCACCTCACGCCGCGCATGAGGGTTGTTGTCACAGTTGAGCCCAGGGAGGCTTTCACAACATCACACAGCTTAATACTTGCTGAAGCGTTAATTCGGGCAATTTTTTTTTTTTTTTTAATTTTTGAGAGGAAATATTTACTCATTAGATGGGGATTTGTTACCACGAGAGTAAAAGTCGAAATCTCTGGCGAACTATATATTTTTTTGTGCTAAAATGAAATCACTATTGGGTTCTGAATATCACTGTTCACCTCAGAGGTCCATCTAAGCAGCTGACGCCCCTGCCAGTAACCAGTGCCAGTGATGGCGAGTTGGGGTATAAGTGCAAAAACGAGCCGTGTCCATGCCTACAAATGGCACTCGTACAGGTTTTTCCCCTTCCCGGAGTATTTGCCGGGGTGATGCGCACTCATTAGGACAGCTACCTTCCTTCAGCGTGCTTCATCCAAATCTTAAGAAACTTTCAAAATGTTTCATTAGACTTACTTATTTCTTTCATCGCTCCATTTTTTTTTTTTTTCATTCCTGTGATGATAAATTCTGTGTCAGCTGCGGAAGAGGTGAAAACGGGGGAAAGAGATGCGGAGAGCAGATGAGTCTGTCATCTGTCGTATAATCTCAGGAAGTGCCACAACTCTGCGGGTAGATAATTTATTTGGTGCAGCTCCCTGCATACCCCAGGGGATAGTCAGCCATCCAAGAAAGCCTTGAAGTAAGACAGTGACATAACATCAGGCAGCAATGTAGTATTGGATCAATCAATAATGCACCGTCATCCCCCTGCTCCATCTAGCAGCAGCAGTGAACCGAGCTGAGTCAGACTAAGCAGGTTCACATAATACGCCCCGTTTGAATAAATTCATGAGTAATATTTTTGATGGGCATTTTAATGTAGTGCTCTCTTACAAAACTACTTATTCCTTAAGGATTTTTTTTTTTTTTTTTGCCCCTCTTTAATGCTCAGACTAGCCTGAATTCATTTTTAAATCCGTCTGCCAAGTAGACGTCCTCATGGAAGACTGGTAAACAACGGGAATTTGTTCCCGTCTCAACAGATGGAGGATGATAGCGAGAGAAGAGCATGGCTGCACCACAGGGTTGCCTTCTTATACCTCATTAAAAATAAGTTGAAAGTTTGCGTACATTTACATTTTGATAGATGAAAAGGCACATCCACCCAGTCGTCACGTTCCAGCAACCCAACTTCGCATAATGTTGACAAAATAATCAAATGGAAAATCTTCTGTAAACCCGGTGACAGTCTCCAAAACAGTGGCAGCAGGCAGATGCTTGGAAGTTTTATATCAGAGTGAAGAATTTTCCAGTAATATTTAAAGACTGAGGCATCTGTTTTGCTTACACTTAATCTTTTTTAGACCAAGTGAGCATAGTATGGATGTGTTTTGGTTAATTTACCTCATATTTTAACATAAGGTCAGGAGTTCATGAAATGCCACATGATGGTGTAAAACTAGTTCCCAGTGCCATGAATGCAATCCCAGAGGATAAGGCTCGACACGCACCCTCGTCTCAGTTATCGTAATAAAAACAAAATAAAAATAATAGGTGGTACCAAAAAAATAGGTACCAAAACTAGTTGGTTATTTTAAGGAAAGGATCAGAAAAATGACACTAATTCTTAGAAAAAGAGTAGGCTGGTGAATCATGTCCATGGAGAATCTTCAAACATTTCCAAATAGAAGTTATGTAAATCTCGCAGCCTGGCTTAGCAGAAGCACAAATCGAAAAAAATATGTCTGATACACTGTGATGAAAATATAAAGATTATGTACCTGTGTTGGGAGGAAAATAACAGCATAAGAAACAGACTTTAATAAAGGAGATAAATGAGCTTTCATCCTTTTTTTTAAAATGATTTTTAGTCTTTTCAGACAGGAGGTGATTTTGGTGCCTTAATTTTGAGAACAACATCACTAAAAAGCCCCTGTGTGATCAACTAATATTTAGTCAGCGATCAAAGTAAATGGTGGGCGTCTGCAGCATGAAACCGGTCTGCTGCTGGTTTTCCACTCACCCGCACTGGAAATTATTCATTAGAGTGAACTGAGATGGTCATGAGGGTCCATTTGTGCATTTTGTTAAAAATTTTGTATATCAAGGTAGAAAATGTTGTTGTTTCTGAATATATTTTCAGATTTCAGAGAGTTTTCGATGTACTTTGAAAGTGAAACAGTTCAGTCTAAAACGTCCCTCTTTCCCAACCCTCTCGGCTGCAGCTCATAAAAACTCTCCTTCAGTTTATAAGGTTACAGCCGAGACGTGAGTTTATGACGCGTATCAAAGCAAGTGAGCTTAGCTTTGTTTGTTTCCTATTTCACAAGACAGGGCTGCAGAAGGATTTTCTCATATTTTACATATTTTAAAGATTATTTTGTAGTCATTTCATTCAACTTTGTATAGTTTCCATCACTACTATTGATCATAGCTCACAATGTAAAGATGCTACAGGGATTCATTCTTTCATCGTTTCGTATGTAAAGTCATACTGACACTCAAAATTAGGTGTGATGACATAGTGGCCGAATGGATGTGAAATTTGTCCTGAGCAACTCAAATGGAGAATATCCAAATCGGACTAAGAGAAGACAGTGGAGATTCAGTGATTAACATTTTCTGTTATTTAGTCAAATCATTCTGTGAAACAATGGCATGATGTTTGCCCTTGGTGAATGATCATAAAGAATTGATTCCTAATCTAAGACTACATAACCATCAGAAAGAAGGAGGGCTTCTGCATTCGGTGATTGCCTCCCAAGGACTCTTATCTGTCTGTACACCTGGCAGCACACCCCTCAGGGCTTTGATGGATGACACCCGCAGCATGGAGTGATAGGCTATAATTTCTCTTTGCATTGGGTAAATGGCAATGCAGGCTTCTGCCTGTCACTAGCCACTCTCTTTTATGCCCCCCCCCCCCCCCCCCCCCCCCCCACACACACACACACAAAAAAATAGCAGGGCTGAGATTTTGTCTCTCCAATCTGTAGGTTTTAACCCACATTTTATGGCTTTTCTTTTGTCTTCACCCTGTAGTTGAAGTAAGAAAGGTGGAAAATGTCTAAATTATTCATATATTTTCATACATTCCTTTGCTAGGATCAAAAAACTTGTGTAATGTAGTGTGTGTGTGTTTCTTTCTTTCCTAGACCAGCAGTATTCATGGTCGCCCTCACAGTACTTCGATGAGGACAACTACTCTCCTCCACCCAGGAACATGAAGGGTCTCTCCGGTGGCCGCCCTCCCCAGCTCCAGCTCACGTCCCCCACTTCAACTCACACCTGCGGTCTGGCTGAATGTGATCATTCCTTAGACCACCATCTCCACCATGGTGAATCACGGTCTCCCTCATACCTCCTCAGCCCCACTGAGAGCTACCCCCTCGATGGTCACCACCGTTGCTCCCCAAGGAGCTCCATCCACTCTGAGTGCATGATGATGCCGGTGTCCTTATCAACCACCGACCACTCCATTTCCAGTAGCACTTTCCCTCGCATGCACTATGGAAGCACTTCACGGGACAGCGGTGGAAACACTTCTGGCGGCAGGGATTCCCGAGATGATGGTGGCTCATCCTCACATGGTGGCAGTGGGAAGATGAACCGAATCCCAGCGAACCTCTTGGATCAGTTTGAAAAACAGATGCCGCTGCATCGGGATGGTTTCCACACGTTGCAGTACCAACGCACGGCCACCACAACTACGACTACTGAGCAGCGTAATGAAAGCCCCGGGCGAATTCGTCATCTTGTCCATTCTGTACAGAAACTCTTCACAAAGTCACATTCCTTGGAAGGTTCTTCCAAGATGAATGGCACCAAAAGCGACTCACACAGGGAGGGTTCGCACCACCACCATCACCACCACCAAGGTCACCACAAACACAGCAAACGCAGCAAGAGCAAAGATCGTAAATCTGACAGCACCGTGAAACAACGCTCCGGGGGATGGTGGAGTTCGGATGACAATCTTGACAGTGACAGCACGTACAGAACACCGAGCATCATGTCACGCCATCATGTGGACCACATCAGCCACTGTTACCCCGACTCAATGCATGGCCACCTAGCAGGAGACCTGTCGCTAAAGACCTCCAAGAGCAACAACGACGTCAAATGCTCCGCCTGTGAGAGCATAAGCATGGCACCTGAGGGCAAGTTCATGAAAAGGAGCTCCTGGTCAACGTTGACGGTCAGCCAAGCCAAGGAGGCCTACAGGAAGTCTTCACTCAACCTGGAGAAGCCCATGACACCCACTGACCTCAAGTCTAACCTCAGGCCATGCAACTATCTACAGGTGAGTTCAGCCTGAAATTTTAGTTTTTGTTTCCTGGTTTAGTTTCCCTTTAGCTTCCTTAAAGAAGAAAAAGAGTTTAAAAACAGAGACAGACATAAGTTTTAAAAAAAGGAGATTATTGAAATGTAGCAGTAAATAAAATGGTCACTTTAAACAAACAGAGTTTCAGCAGGCCTGGTACGATTTGGTCCAGTATTTCCTGGACCCAATGGCAACAGATAGGGGAGGGGGTGGGGGGGTGGGGGAGCCATTTCTTTCATTCATTCACAAGAATATAAAATTTCACAAAAACCACAAACACTGAAGCACAAATGCAGAAATCACATCCAAAAAGTCGAATATGCTTGGAAAAGCATGAACTATTCTTTTTCCATATCAGTCAATAGGCCCCTCGTCTCTGCTGGATTTCTGATTGTTCTAAAACACAGTGTCTTCTTTGTCGTTCCGCTGGATATTACGATCGGAACCTGTCCTACAGCTCAGCATGTGGATGCCGTTAGAAAGGACTTGCACAGCAGGACGAATCAATAAACTCTGTAAATGATCTCTGCCAGAGGGGAAGAGTTAGCAGTACAAGAGTAAAACACCAGAGATCAATGTTGATTTTTCTTTTTTTTTTTTAAATATATAGTTGTTTGGTGCATTTTTGCATAGATCTCACTTTGGAAAAGGTTAGTCTTTAGCTCAGAAGCTGCACGATTCTGCTCCATGGGAGACCTTGTACTGCAGGAAATCAATTCAGAATTAGTTAGAAATTCTCACAGACGTATTTCATGTATCAAATGTACAGACTAAAGGGTGTATGAAACAAAACAGTACACTTTTAAATCGCAAAGTGTAACTCTAAGCACAGAAAAAAGAGATTCTGTAAAAAGAAAAGCTGCAAATGTATAACAGTGTGATATCTGATAGCATCATGAACGTACCACCTGCAGCCAAAATAAAGCAAGCACTTCCTCGGAAACGCAAAAGGGAGATTTGGAGATTCATTGCTGTGAGTAAAGGGTTTGTTGTATGGATTACAGACTACATTACTCAAATCAGCCAATCCAGCCAAAGGAAGTGCTCAGTCTAAGTTTACATCACACAAAATTATGTAATTTTTGAAAGGCTTATATTTAAACTTAATTGATGATCATTTTGAAGTGAACCAAGGTTGTACCCATCCACTCAGATTTATTGCAGTTGCAGTAAGTGAAGTAATGGCTCTGAGAGGGAGTTGCAGCACCGATGTCCCCACCCCTTTCTTTCTTTCTGTTTGGGCATTCAGCTGAAGTGATGTCCAAGTCACTGCCGCTATAAACACTTCTAAAAATAACCTCTGCTCCTGCTCCCTGCCGCAGGGCTATATTTAGCTCAACATTATCAATCCAATCCATGCAGGGTGAGACACATCTACCCTCCCTGGAGAAGAATCAATGCCCTCTCAGGGGCCGCTCAGACAAGATGTATGGAGGGAGAGGGGAGCTGGAGATGCATACTGCTGAGGTTTGTGCCTCTGTGAGTGCACTAAGATACTCAAGGAAGCAGAAGAGACAGGAAACAAAGCAAATGAGATGGCTGGTTTTTTCCTCCCCGTGGCTATTGTTGTTGTTCATTACCAGAAGCAGCCAGGCAGAGGGATAGAACCAATAGTCAGTAATGATACTCCGAAGGGTCACATTGAGAAGTACAGTGTTCCTGCTGCTGATGAACTGGTGTTACCCACAACTGTCTATACTGTAATAACAAAAAAACTGCTCAGAGACACTGCATGCACTGACCGCCGGTCACTGTGTAAGTGAGAGTTTAAGTGAGATGGTGTTATTTCTTTTTTTTTTCCTCTTATCCTTTTTAATCACACACCAGATGGTTTGATGTCCTAGTCACCTTGATTGCATCCTTGGCTGACGAAAGAGCGAATTAAAAACTTCTGAAGTTTTGAAAAAGTAGGGCATTCTGATCAGACTTGCTTTACTGACGTCTGGGGTATCTTTTTGTGAATTTGGGACGGTGCAGGTGTTTGTTTGATGGATCAATGAATTGCAGACCGAATATTATTTGTCATGTTTTAGGATTTCTGCTGGGTTTTAGATTTGGTTAACTTCTGTTTTTATTTTAAAAAATCTGTTTCCTTGGGTGTTACTTCCGTCTTGGCTATGATTCCAATCTTCCCTGCACCTATGTGTCGTCCACCCTATATATATATATATATATATATATTTACATACACTATATGGCCAAAAGTATTCGTTGACCTGCCTTGATTCGCATTTGAACTTAAGTGACATCCCATTCCTAATCCATAGGGTTCAATACGACGTCGACCCACCCTTTGCAGCTGGAACAGGTTTACCTCTACTGGGAAGGCTGCCCACAAGGTTTAGGAGTGTGTTTATGGGAATCTTTGACCATTCTTTCAGAAGCGCACTTGTGAGGTCACACTGATGTTGGACGAGAAGACCTGGCTCTCAGTCTCTATCTCATCCCAGGTGTTCTGTTGGGTTGAGGTCAGGACTCTGTGCAGGCCAGTCAGGTTCATCCACACCAGACTCTGTCATCCAGGTCTGTATGGACCTGATTTGTGCACTGGTGCACAGTCATGTTGGAAGAGGAAGAGGCCATCTCCAAACTGTTGTTGGGAGCTGGAATTGTCCACAATGTCTTGGTATGCTGAAGCATTCAGAGTTCCTTTTACTGGAACTAAGGGGCCAAGACCAGCTCCTGAAGAACAACCCCACACCATAATCCTGTCGTTCGCAAACACTTCCATGTTCTTATAATACAGCTGACAGTTGACTGTGGAATATTTAGCACCGAGGAAATTTCACAACTGGATTTGTTGCACAGGTGGCCTCCTATCACAGTTCCACGCCGGAATTCACTGAGCTCCTGAGAGCAACCCAATCTTTCACAAATAGTTGTAAAAACATCAGTTACTTGGATGGTTGAGTGAATAGTTTTGGCAATATAGTATATATATATATATATTTTTTTTTTTTTTCCCTCCTCCCTGCTGTTCCATCCATTTATCTCAGTTTATGTAGAGTTTTTATTACTCCTAGATTTGCACAAAATATTGCAAAGGAAAACATGTAATAGAAACGCTTCTAATTAGAAAAAAACTACCTAATATCGCAAAAGAAATTATCACAATTACACAAGGTGGTTTTTCAGATGTGTCAAAAATCCAATTTATTGTAAAATTGTAATGGAAGTCCAGTTGCACGCCTCTGGCAGCGATGGGTGTGATATTGCCGGTCAATATAACTCAAATCAAGATGAAGAAAATCAAGTTTCCAGCTGTTTTTGGCCTCATGAATACAATGTAGTGCTGAAACACTACTTAATCACTATGCATTACTGCATTACTTAAAGGCTTTACCTCTCAATAAGCATTTGAATGATCATCTGCTGCATCCATCCTCTGTTGACTATTTTTGCAACAACGGTAGCGACATTCACAATAATTTGTCAAAGACTAAATCTGTCCATCTCTCGTCCCCCAGCGGTACCCTTATTGCAAATTCAGACATTTGCTTTTCTTTTGCGAAAAAGTATAATGGAAGCGTCTCTCCTGGCTCTGTTTGTTCTTGGTCAGGGCTTTTTTATGTAGTGGAGGTATTTTGGGGGGTTGTGTGTGTATTCGACTGTGCTGCCTCAGTCGCCTGCATTTGGGTCCTCCTCAACATAAGCAAACGCAACGATTTTTAGTTTCTTTTTTCCTGAAACATGTCATGCTTCAGTGACTTTGACTGTTGTCTCCATATTAATGAGAGAGATTATTTGGCGTTACTTCCCCTCCATACTGTTAGATATGTGGATCACCCATGCTCTAAAAGCTGTAATTCGTGCAGCATCCAGGTTCCAAAAAGCAAAGAAAATAATGTCAGAACACAATAACTATGCCTTATTGAAAACTTTCAGCTCTGATAAAATCAGTTGCTCTGGCGCAGACAAGAGTGTTCTCTTCCTGTATACAGTAGTGCAGAACAAAGGGAGGATTAGACTTTGATAGTTTTGCTGATAGGGCATTGCAGAGAGATTTAATAAGCCAATTAATTGCTATGTTGGCTTGCCAAAGGTGAAGCTTGAGAGACAGGGAGACTGCTGATTGAACTACAGAAGGGAAGTGCAAAGTAGCAGAAAGAACATTGGCAATGTAAGCAAAAAAGAAAAAAAAGTGACAGGCACCTGAACACACCCAGGTGGTTCCCAACATCCCAGTAAAGGAATTCCATGTTACAAACAAGACTATAAGACCTGTGCTTATTAAAATGTTGTCCTGGTGTTTTCCAGCATTGATATTACGCTGAATTCTATTTTTTTTCCCTGCCCAGTCTGCTCCGATCTCTCAGCTCACTTGTCAAATAAAAGAATGGAGAGTCTCGTCTCATGACAGACACTCTTCAACAAGTAAAGACGCAGCTGGGCAGGTAGGAACTAAAGAAGAGGTACTTGTTATGTATTTTGTGGACTACAAATAAGAAACAGGAGTGGGACTAAATAGAACTTGGCAGGGATGCAGGCATACAGTGGCAGGAAGGAAGAAGGAGTTGGGTGATCCAAAAGCAGCACACCAGTGGTTTTTCATACCACCACCAATGAGAGCAACGGGCGTAGATGACAAGCTGCCGTGGTGCAATAAGGAGTCAGGTGGAGTTCAACACTCTGCCTCTACCTCTGAATATACAGGCTGCCAGCACTCACACATTACTTTGAATTTTGAAAACATTCCCAACCTTCTATCTAAAGGTGCCCATGTTATGGTTTCCGGGAATGACTGACAAGTCAGCAGTGAAGCAGCAGAGTATTAGACCTTCATCCTGGTCCCTGCCTTTACTGATTACTCATTGATTCATAATGACATTTTATTCCATTTTAGCAGCACCATGTTCTGTCCTGTCCTTGTTTTCTTATGGTTTTATATTTTGTTTTCTGCTGTTTTGTTGTTGTTTGTAGCACTCAATTGTGTTAACACAAAACACCACAGAAAGGAAATTGTTCTTGTTTCTCTACTTTTTTGTTTATGGTTATTCAGTCCCCACACAAATGATGTGAGAGTCTGGTTACTGGTAGTAAGTGGGATTTGATAGACTCTTTCAGGGCTGCCCTTTGTCACCAATTTTGTTCATAACTTTTATGGACAGAATTTGTAGGCGCAACCAAGGAGCAAAGGGGATCTGATTTGGCAGCCAAAGGATCCCATCTCTGCTTTTTGCAGATGATGTGGTCCTGTTGGCTTCATAGAGCTGTAATCTTCCACTTTCCTTGGAGCTTGTTTGCAGCTCAGTCTGGCACAGTTGAGATGGGAATTAGCCCTTCCTACCAAATATAAAACCATGGTTCTCAGTTGGAAAAGGGTGGAATGTTTTCTTCAGGCTATGGAAGAGGCACTGCCTCGAGTTGAAGAACAAGTATCTTGGGTTCTTGTTTATGACTGAGGGAAGAATGGACAAGAGATTGACAGGTAGATTGGTGCGGCTTCTGTGGTAATGCAGTCTCTGTACCGGTCTGTTGTGGTGAAGAGGGAGCTGAGCCAAAGGGCAAGAATTTCTATTTACTGGTCAATCTGTGTTCCTACCTTCACCTATGGTGACGAACTGTGGGTTGTTCCCAAAAGAATAAGATCACCATACAAGTGGCTGAAAAGAGTTTCATCCGCAGAGTGGCTTGTCTGTCCCTTAGACCCAAGGTGAGAAGTTCAGTGATCCGAGAGAGACTCAGAGTAAAGTTGTTGCTCCTCCACATCAAGAGGATCCAGCTGAGGTGGTTTGGGGATGCGATGAAGTTGGCCCCTGGAAGTTTCCCTGGAGGTGTTTTGGGCATGCCCAACCTGGAGGAGGCAGACATAGCGCATTGGTGAGATTATATCTTTTGGTTGGCCTGGGAACACCTCAAACACCCAAGGAGGTGGCCAGGGAAAAGGAGGTCTGGGCCCCCATGACATCACCTGGGATAAATGGAAATTAATGGATGAATGGATAGATTAAATTAAAGGGAAAGATGATAGTTTGCATTAGTTTTTTTCTTTTCTTTTAGTTTATTTTGTGTGTCTACGTACACTTATATCCAAGCATCTGATCATATAAAACGTCAGACAATAGGACAAGATTACAGACCTACAGACTTCAATATGCCACATGTGTAGGTGTATAAGTGTGAAAAAGGAGCATGGACAATGAACAGTGAGTGGCTGTGTTACATTAGGTGTTCAGACATAGAGAGAAAATCATTAGATTGCCAATGATTGAAGCTTTAAGAGCTTTCTAACTGCCTTCTTTGCTCTCCCCCTCAACAATTTCTCCATCTTTCTACACTGTACTCCACACATGCCATCACTCCTTCTCTGTCTTTATGTCACAGTATTTCTTTACTTTATAGCAGTGACTTATGTTTCATACTGGGTGTGTAGATAGATCACACACAGATTATGTTCCATAATACTAACATTCCCAATCTGCATTGTCCAGCTGTAAATGAGATGTTGGTGAGCTGGTTCAACCAAGCAATGCCGAAAGGCCAAAGATATTTGTACACCTTTGGGTTTCAGTCATACCCTTGTGAGAAACAATAAATCCTTCATCAAAATAACTGTCTTTATTATAAATCTCTCAATTATTGGGTAAAATCCAGTTAATTCAAAGAAATAAAGTAATTTTATTGTTAAAGTATAACTTTAAATATGAAATATCACACTCGCACTGTGAATTCTCGCATGGCTCCCACAGACCTCAGCTGATATTCACAAATGAGTTTATGTCGTTGTCAAAAAAAGGGCCATTGAACAGAAGAGGATTGTCTCATGTTTCATTTACAAACAATGGAGTTACGGTGTTGAATATGCCGTTGTGCGTCAGTATCACACTAACAAAGGTTTTTGCAACCTTTTCAAATTTTCCAATTGTTACTTTTGTTTAGACTCATCTTAAAATACAATATACAACTATATATCCCTTCTTCTTGGGAACAATTGTGACACACCTTACCAAGAGGGTTCTCACATTTTGCTTGGTAGTTTGAGTCCAAAAGTATTAACTAGGAGGCATCAATTTCGACCCTTGTACTATATTGGGTGCAGGTCCAGAGTCTGGCTATGGATTCTTTCCCAACTTTAACAACAAAAAAATAAATAAATAAAAGTAAAAAAACTTACCCTGAATCAATTCTACTGCTTTATTATGCCATATTTACACATGTGCACAAGGGAGGTTCGGGAGAACGTACAAACAACTTGGTCTGGACTTTTTCCACAGTTACTGTTCACATGAGCACTTCACTGTGAAAGATTCTCTGCTAGAGATGTGCTCACAGTGGAAAATATGAGGCAGATGTTGCCGGTAAGTATTCAGTACCAGAAGACGATACGTGATGCAAAACCTGCACTGTAGAAGTAGTTTCCTTTAAAGCATGTTGAGAATAATGGATCTGGATCCTTGATGATGATCCTTGTTTTTGTGTTTATCAATGTATGTGAACATATCTTGTAAAGAAGATTAAGCAGAAGCCATCACCAGCACAGAACGTACCTGCAGAGCTAATTTAGTTAGAATATTTACTTGTATGTTCACATAATGTCTCTCTCGCTGACATTGTGCACATTTTTGATGGGGGCTGGATATTTAATCTTCAAAACATGTCTGGAGCCAATACTACATACTTGTCAAATGTCACCCCTGCAGAACACCCTTAGAACATTTTAGGGCTTCAGTCCTATGCCTCGTCGTTTGTTTGTGGTGTTCAAATTTAAACCTCAAACTCTTTCCTAGGGACTGTTTTTCAATCAAGATTGTTCTGTACTTTTGTTCACCCATCTGTCCCCTGTCCTCACAAGTCTAACAGTCCCTGCCACATAAAAAACATCCTCCATCACAGTGTTTGACTAAAGGAATCATATTAAGGAGATAATAAGTAGTTGCATTTCCATTATCCCTAGATTTGTGCAAAACCTAAATATGGCAAAGAAAACATGTAATGGAAATGCCTCTAATTTCAAAAAACTGCCAAAATAATTCAAAAACGTTTTTATGCTTGCATGAGGTTGTTTTTCAGACGTGTTGATAATCAAGTTTATCGTAAAAGTGTCATGGAAATGCTTTTTGTGCATTTGCACATCTCTGGCAGCGCTGGAGGTGATGTTGCCAGTCAATAAAAGCCATCAAAATCTTGTTTCCAGCTGTTTTTGGAATCATTAATGAGATGTAGCTTGGCTATAAAACTACTTATTCATTATGCATTACTGCATTACATAAGGGCTTTAACTTTGAATGATCCTCCATTGCATTGATTTTGCATCCGCTCAATGATTTTTCCAAAACTAAAGATGTTTTATCCCATTTTCAAAGTCGAGAATACAACTTAGAACAATGACCTTTCCTCTAATGATCTGGGTGTAATTCAGGTGACTTGGTTTGCTCCCTGTGGCCTGTCATGTGTCTTTTTTTGAGGAATGGCTTCAGTCTAACCACTCAGTCATTAAAGCCTGGTTGATGGAAAACTCCACAGTCTGGAAGCTTCGTTTTTTTTTTTCTAATGATAACGTTGCTGTGCTTTTGGCATGTTAATAATGTGGAAATGATCTTTTATCCATCCTCTAAGTCATACTTTGTTAAAACCCTGTCTCACATATGTAAAGACTATATACACGAGCATCTGGGAGACACTTTATAGATGTGTGTCTGTCTTTACAATGTCCAATATAGGCTCTGGTGGATTTTGGTAAAGCTAAGGCATAAATGATGGAAGTCTTAAACATAGAAGCAAATTGCAGGGCTCAAAATACTACAATTAATACAATCTTACAATAAATGAGCAAAATCCTACAAAATCTGGTTTTGCTTGGTCATTGTGGAGAATCATCTACGACTGATGAGGAAAAACATTAATAAAACTATTTTGGGATGGGTTTGAAGAGTGGAAAGCTGCCAGAAAAGCTCTGACAGCTTTCCTTTGGTGCTCTAATTTATCTCCTCAGACAATACTCAGATGATATTGTTTTTACAGCAGTCAGCACAAGCACGCCGTGCTGCACACTGCTTTTTTTATATCATCACAGGGAGACATCCTACAATAGTCAGTTTATCATCAAATCTAAATTAAACAAATCTTGCCACAGCATGCGTCTGTCCTCTGGCTTTCTTTTCATTAATTAGATGTCTAAAAATATCAAAGCCCTTCAAGACTTAATTAACCCATCGACTCCATTCAGTAGATGGTGTATGCCTGACATGGCGAGGGAGATGAATGACTTTTATCAGTGTGTGTGTGTGTTTGAGTGTGCATTTGTGTCCTAATGAGTACGTCCATGTCCGTGTTGAGAATTTATTTAGAATTAAAGGCAAAAAAGCAGGTTTGAGTCATCAAACCATATTTACAGTATGTCCTTTATGCACTTTGGTATATCTTTTTTTTTTTACTTTCGTAATGGAAGTATCTCATTTTGTGCAGCATAGACTTACACTAGCATTGTTTCCCATGTTGTCAGGCTATAATTATCCAATCTAAAATGTCAGCTCCAGAGACCAAGACTGACTTCATCAGTCCCACCTTCTTCCATGTTAGTTTGACAGCGTAAAAAAAAAAAAATCAAAAGCTGCTCTCATTAAGCACTTGCTCTCACAAACAAAGATTGACTGGAAAGCTGTAATTAATCAGTGATTCAAGACTTTTTGATTTGCTTTTAACACTTATTAGAAGAGCAGCTGTAGATCAGCATGCATTTATGATGGGGAATTAGTGTCATAGAGATATAATGTGACATTGTTGGATTTCACATTTCAGTTTACAGTTAATCACATTTTCTGTTGAAAACTCAAAGCTTTATTAGGGTTTCGTCATATAAACGTGTTTTCATCGTTCACCATTTGGTGCTGGAAAGGCTTACGACTGCTCTCATTTGCTTTTGAATGACAATCACATTTCCGTTTACATTTGCATTACAAAAAAATGAGGTTGTGTGCCTAACGCACTGGTGACATTTGGATGTACCCTGTCTTCCACTGACATTTGCCACGTACTGTCTACAGCCATCAGTTCTCTGTGAACTTGTGAATAGTGAGTTACTCACTGCTAGACAGAAGGAAACACATCATCAGCATTATGTGTATAAAACTTTTGTCCAACATTTTGATTACTTATAGTGGTTTAGGGGCAATTTAAAAAAAATATTTAATGACTGTAGCTCTGGTCCAGAGTTATTAAATCCAAGACATATGAACAAGGCTCAGATGTCACTTCATAAAATCTAAAGACAGATGGATTTGAACTGTTGTCGGGCCATGCTGCTTCCCAGGATGTTAAAGTGACGAATGCCTATAGCGTCAGGGAAGACTTAACTATCTCATAGACTTTAATGATAACTGACAATGCCATGTTTTATGACTGCGTGACCTAAGCCCAGCTTTGAAGATTGCACACAAGCAGCAGACTGCACTTGCATGACACTAGAGTCTGCAACTGTGTGTTGGAGTACGACATCAGTGCACGTTTGTAAGAGAAGCTAAGATCCCGACTCAGCTGTTGTTATAATTAAGCTCTGCTGCTTTGTTTATTGAAAGAAAAGTGCACGTGTCTCTATGTGTATATGAGCACACACAGGAGAAAAAGGACAGGATGCAGAGGTATGAAGAGAATTTGTTCAATTGTGTGGAAGGACATTGCAAAGAATAAGCACTGGTTCGTTAAGGAAAGTGGAGTTAATCAGCACTACCACATTCTTCAATACCAAAGCTGTTAAGATTATATAATATAACATTACTGTGTATAGTGTAACATCATGTACTGTAATGGACTCACATTGTTATTTTCAACATTATCTGTATTTATATTCAACAGTTACGTGTGTTCTGCTGAAATTGATTCCAACAATGAAAATGCTTATTAGTTTAGTATCAAAGTTCATCAATCTGCACTTACTGTTCTGCCATTATAAAATATGCTGTTTACATGCTTGCTTAACATTTAACATTCAAGGCCGTTCAAGATATTATGTGTGCAGTATAAAACTGTAGTGACTTAAGACTCTTGTTAGAGGTGCTCACGTAGTCCTGATTACTGTATCATTTCATAACTGCTAAAAGAAAATAGGAAGATCTATAGTTTTTGGTAGTAATGTTTATTTAAAACCATTATTTAAAACCATTAAATTAAACCATTAAATAAAATGCATGTGGTTAAAGGTAGAGTAGGCATTGCTTACCCTACCTTTAATAGTATTTCTGCTTTTTTTCTGTTCTTTTTCTGTTCTATTCTTTTTTTTTTACTTTTAGGTGTCAAATAGGTGTCAAATAGAGGGAAAGTTATGGAGTCCCTCAATAATGAAAGAAACATTATGGACTCATAAAGCAGTAAATAATAATTAAAATAAAACATTTGTTCTTTTTGTTGTTGTTCTTTTGGCTTCTATAACTTGATTTTTTTCAGGCATGAATATGACATCGGTTTTTTAGCCAGTGCCCACACATAAAGAAGGATCTAAAATTAAAAAAAAAAAAAATAAAAGATTATTCACGTTCCTTTTGAATCACTGCACCTTCCCTGGGTCTTGACTTCCCTGGGTCTTGATTAGAAACAGTCCCATATCATCAGGGATGGTGGAAATGTGCTTGTTATATTCAGGTAGTCCTCTTTATATGTTTCATTGGACCTGCACCAAACAAAAGTTCAAGCATCAGTGAGCAGAGCAGATTTGTGATTCATCCCAGAATATCACTTGGCCTGAGAATCACAGCCTATGATTGCTTCTGTTTATCCCATTGTCAGGTTGTTTTCTTCTGGGTTGGTGGTAATGTTGGTTTTCATTTTGGTTCTCTCAACATTTCCTAGATTTTAAATAGATTTTCCTAAGATTATAAATTCTGTGATTGCTTGTTCATTTTTCTTTTTGGTTGAAATTATGCAGCATAGAAAATAAAAGACTGAGTGACCTAGATGACATGCAGTCAAAACAACAGAGTTCTACCTTTTTATTTAACTCGATATTAAAGCCTCATAAATTAAAAACACTTTAATACTATTTTTAGGTTTTACTATAAATAGTAAAGAGAAAAAAAAGGGAAAAAAAGGAAAAAAAACCCCACATATATACAATAGCACACAAACACTTGTATGCACACTGGCAGTAGGCATTGGTCGTATTACATGAATCTCAACTCTGAGATATTTTCTAAATATCTGTGGGAGAATCTAAAACAAACCATCCATCCATCCATCCATCCATCCATCCATCCATCCATCCATCCATCCATCCATCCATCCATCCATCCATGTTCTATACTCGTTTAATCCTGTTCCGGGTCACGGGTGTCTGTCGGAGCCTATCCCAGCTCATTACAGACAAGAGACAAGGACACACCCCGGACAGGTTTCCGGTCTATCACAGGACTAGATATACAGACAAATAACCATGCATCCTATAAAGAACCATTATTACAAACATTATTATCCAGGGAAACGTGCCCTTTAGCAGGGAGGATAACCACTTTTCAACATGCACTCTGGTGGCTTGTTTTTATGAGAGATGCTATAGCGACAAAAGAGTAAACACAGCTTCTTTTCTGTAGTCTTACAATCTCTTCTGCCAAAAATCAAGATTATTGGCCCAGTTACATGTACAACAGTCTTTTAGTTTCAGTGATAAGTAACGTTCTACAACACATTTTTAAAGAGAATGACATCATTTAAACTACTCCAACAATTAATTTCCCATTGGGGATTAATGAAGTATTTCTGTTAATTAATTTGAATTTGGTTTTTGCCAGAGGTTGTTCTAGTTCAAGTTTGTTTTATTTTATTCTTAATCATATATCACAGTTCTTTAGTAGAAGTAACCAATCTTTACATATTTTCAAAATGGAAAATCACTATGAAAACTATATGCAAAGTTTATTTCAAGGGACTCTATTTTATCAATTACGAGTATTTTGAAAGTAATTAAATTTGTTTAATAAAATATACCTTTTTTATTTTTTTATTTTTTATTTTTGGTTGTTGGTTTATGTTAATCTTAATTTCTTTCAATTTACCTATTGTTTTATTTTATTTCATTTATTTTTCTTGCATCGATTGAAAAGTCCTTCCCTATGCTGAGTGGCATTTTGTTTTGGAAAGAATAGAACCGAAAAAGCTTCACAAATCAAATTTGTGATGTGTCACGTACCACTGGTAATACGTCCTCTGGAGGTAATAATGTCTTAACATGGCATTTCATCTATCTCTGTCTGGAAAAGTAGACCCTGAATATTACTAATAAACACAAGAAACCACCTTCTATGAGTTTTCTTGTCTCCTAATCCATCAACCAGGTGCCCCAGGATGAATGGGGAGGTTATCCTAGTGGTGAGAAAGATGATGAGATCCCCTGTCGTCGGATGCGAAGCAGCAGCTATGTTAAAGCCATGGGGGACGAGGAGAGTGGAGAGTCAGACTCCAGTCCTAAGACATCGCCTCAGAAGTCGGTGCGGCCAGACGCCCTGGTCAAGGCTATCATCAGACCCAGGGACTTGCTGGACACCCAGAGGTATGGCACAGATCATGGTGTAAGAATTATGGTTTGGTTTTTTTGTTTGTTTGATTGTTGTATTGATGGAATTTTTTTCTTTTGAAATTATTTTTCTCAGGTCTTGTTTGTTTGTGTTTAATTTTTATGTTGTACTACAAGAAGAAAAATCCAAATACTTGTATTGGTTTTACACTTTTCATGTCTAGATGAGATTCCACAAGGATCTGAACTAGGAACTGGGAAAGAGGTTTAAGTAAATTGAGCTCCTAGTAGATTGAACAGGGTAGTTCCAGAATATATATATATATATATATATATATATATATATATATATATATATATATATATATATATATATATAAGCATGTATACTCTTGTTTAATTCTAAGGTCTAATATGAAATAAATAAATAAAAACCATTTGACTAAAAACAAAGTACACTCTCAATTAAAAAATCGAACAGTAGGTACTGGTCCAAAGCACTTTATTAAAAGATTACCAGTAATTGATCAGTTAATGAGTGATCAACACCACCTCTATAAAAGTAAACGTCTTGCCATCCTGCTGGTCTGGACCATGCGTTGACACAATGCCAGGAGGGAAATACATCAGGGAGGATGTTAGAGAAGCTGCCCATTAATCCAAACAGAGTAATGAGACCATTTAGAAACATTGTTCTAAGATGTGAAACGTTTTTTTTTCAGAGGAAAATGTTCAGAAATCTTCGAATGGACGACCCAGCAACTTCACCCCAAGACCAGGATGAGCGTTGCCCAGAGAAATTGCAAAATACCCGAGGATATTACACATTTATGTTCACATGAGTGCAATAAGACAAATACTCAGAAAGTGTGGATTTCTTTAGGAAGTGTTTCTAGGGAAGAAACTCTAAGAGTAAAATTACAGTATGGTTTAGGTTTGCAAATTTTCATCTGAATAAATCATAAGATTTGTGGAGCAATGTCCTTTGGACAGATGCAACTAAAGCACAGATGTTTAATTTAAATGCAGGATGCAAACATTTGGCAAAAATCAAACACAGCATATGAGCAAAATCACTTACAGTTGTTAAGGAGAGTGGTGGAAGGGTAATATTATTGAGATTGTAAATTCATGTTAACACCTTAATCACATCACAACATTTTCACAGCATTATGTGACACTACATAACCTGCACATATGGCATTTGTGAAATATTTGAAGATGTAGTGTAAAACAAAAATAGAAGGCACTGGAAATAAAAAAGCTAAACTTGAAGCATCTGGCAAGATCAAGAACATGGTAAATGGTGTAATGCTGACGAACTTGCGTTAGGTGATAACTGCGTTACATTTTGGCGGAAACGCCAGAACGGTGGTTATGAAGTTCTGCTTTCCTGTCAAGAAATCCAGCACCCTGTCACAGGAAAGTGTCTAACCAAAGCAAAAGCTACCAGACAGTTAATGCATAGCTTTGAGGGCATTAAATATCCAGCAGTTTTGATGATGCAGAGAACAAGTGCTTAAACTTAGTGCATTAATGATGGTTTCACAAGGTAATGAATAGTAGAACATTGTGTGTCACACACCACTTTTGCATTAGTTTTAATTCAATAAATAATGACACAGTGTGCTATATTGCACATTGGAAGATGTATTGATCTCAATTTAAAACCTGGTAATTACTAGATAATTTTCTTTAAATCATGTCTGATACTTTAAACCTTGGAGGTGAAAGAGAGTATACATTCTCTTCCACATGACTGTTTGTTAAAATCTACATCCTGGTAATAGAGGAACTGTCCTGTGATAGTTTTCTCTGTTTTTATTCCAAGATTATATCATAAGATTGCATTTTGTGTCAGCTCACCGCCAGTTTCTGCTTTGAACCAAAACCCATCCATTACTTCTTCATGCACAATCCCTTTTTTTGCAGTATGAATAGTATTCTTGTTTCATGCATCGCCCCACCACTCCATCAGTGTCAGGCCACTTATAGCTGAACCCAGCTCTCAGCAGAATAACTTTTACGGGAATTCATATCAGCTGTAAGAAAGTGGTGAAAGTTGTAGTTTTTGTCTGATTAAACAGTGGGGGTATTTTTATTTTAAACACTATTAAGAGGATTACAGGATAAGAAAAGCTGATGACAGTCTCATTCATTAAAGCATTGGCTGTATCTGCATTCTCCTATATGTAGGGGCACTGGAGCATGTTCCAGTTGCAGGGCTAGAGAGAGAGTTAAAGTATCTTTGGCTGGAGTTATGGCACATGTTTTGGTCCTATTCAATCCCAAGATCCAGATTAAACATTTTACATTGACATTGTGATGGGAGAAAACAAGTAATAGTTAAATGATTTATCCTCCGACCAAAAAGAGATAAATACCTTTACAAACCCATTTAATCCAGTTTAATCCACGCTGATTGACCGTCGGCTCAGCCAATGGCTAGCCATTATCACTTACTCACCAGTCATCGTCATGATACAAAGCCAAGTGATGTAATGAGCAGTTTATAGTAACCCAGCGTCAGCTAAACACTAACGCTGGGTTACTATAATTTTCGATTTCACAACATACACGTCTGAAATGGCATGTTGTGCTGTAAATGTCTGCCAGCAGTTCAGCGGCTGTTTTGGTGAGGATTGGCTGAAGGAGCTGATAACCACAGCTAATTTTGAGTGACATATGATGGTGTGTTCCCTTTGGTTTCCAGGGCAACATGACGGCACACGGTTTGAGGAAAAAACAAGGTTTAAAACATCTCTTCAGAAACATATGGGTCACATGACTGATGCTTCATCCATTGCATTCACAGTCGATGGTTACTACGTACAGTAACCTGGCAACCACGCCAGAGTCCTGTATCCTCTACACATGAGCATGAACAAGCATCAAATTATTGTGTAATTACTAGGTAATTATAAATAGGAAAGTATGCATACCTCAAGTATGCTTTTTGTGTTAAATTTGATGGGTTTCTCAGCATGACATGTCAGAGTTATGACATGAGAGTGTGTGAATAGGTTGAACAGTGTGAGACCTGGAAGCCCTGCAGTTGTCATCGGACGAGTTGCCGTGGTACACCTCGGACAAGTCCTTAGTCCATCACGGGGCAAACACGTTTACTCACAGTTTCTCCTAGGTACAATTCAGAATTACCAATCAGCCCAACGTGCATGTTTTTGGACGGTGGGAGGAGCTGCCAGAGCAACTATGCAGATGTAGGGAGAACATGCAAAACACCCCTCAGAGGGGCTCAAGCTGACAGCTGAACCAGGAACTTCCTGCTATGAGGCTGCACCAGCACATCACTGTGCACCCCTCCACACCGTTTTTATAGGAAATAAAAATAAAAAGGTTATTGATAGATGCTAAGGGTTGTAAAGTTCACAAATCCATCAGATTTAATGAAATTCAGCTTAAAAAAATAGAAAGGACAAGGTCAGGTTTAATGGAGTTTTATACAGCAATGACACACAGCAAAGATTACACCAAAATTGTTTCATGTCAGAACTTAATGTCTTTTTCTGTTCGGGCTCTGCATTGTATCTAATAATGTTTTTAAATTTTCCCCCACCATTTCCATTCTGTAATTCCCTCACCATTTATTTCAGCTCTCATTCCTTGTCTACCTTTATTCTTTTATACCCAGTTCACTTTAACACAGTAAAAGGTAAACTCTAATTATGGACACAAAAGGTGCTCGTTTCCTTTTGTCACTTCCAGAATTTTTTTATTCCTTTATTTTCCATTTTTAATCCATAAAGGGGGCTATTATCATTTTAGTATGGCTATTGTTGCTTTATCTCATTGGTTACAACAGATTCACATCGTAGTCATGTTAATAAAAGTGGGCAAAAAGCAAATTCATTTTTGTTCCCTCTTCAGTGGATCCAGTCATTTTTGTTCGCAGCAGCATGCGAGAGCAAAAATTACAGCCTTATGAGACTGTTTTATTGATGTGGAACAGTATAAATTCTACCTGCCTTCAAAACAGATAGCGTTTTATCTGCCTCTCTTTGTTTAAATCAACTGCATTTGGAAACTATGTTTTCAGCCGAGTGTGCGGGTCACCATTAAAGCCCTGCCGCTTCGATTTAAATGCTCTAGTCCTGATTGTGTGTTGCATTTAGTTGATAGTCAAATGTTGTTCTTTTGCTTTTGTGAAGGGTACACTGAAAAACAAATAGTCAAGATGAAAATACAAACGCTTTCTGATAAGGACGTGTCTGCCGCCTGCTTTACAGTAAACCGGAACCATTTAGAACTTGTTCATTTATGGATAAAAAAATTCATTCATATGTTTTGTGCACCGGCATTTAAAATAATTTTGCTTTGATCTTTTAGCTTTTTTTCAACTGCAATTATTCCAAGGAAAAGCTGTAAGCGTCATTTTGGGAGGTGTCCTTCAGTGTAGACATTATAAAATATCAGTTAGACACTTTCTAACTCTTTGTGAGTCATTCAAATAAATACTTGAACTATGGACGGTTATTGGAGAATGTTACTTATTTTTGCTACTTTTTTCAGCATTTTTTTATATGTATGTGTACTTACGTATCAAATATAGTCATTTTTATGGTAAAGGTTAACATTTCTATTAATAATAGTAATTAAAAATACTACATTTTAAAACAAATTATTTTCTTACATATAAATTCAATAATATTTTTACTGATGTTTTGTAGGTCTTTTTTTTCTTTAATTGCCAAGGATAGTCTGTCATTTCTGCTTTATGGTTGAAAAGAAACACTTAACAATTCAGGTACGATTCAGGTTGACCTGACAAACACTTGGAAAACTGTTGTTATAAAGATATAATCAAGTAGCTGAAAGTTCAACAAAATTATATATATATTTTTTTTTTTCATTTGTGGCTCTTGCTTTCTAAGGCCTAAAGTACACATACGTGGACATCACAGGTATTGTTGTTGATATTATAATATTTAATTACACCAGGTTTTACACCAAGAAACAAAATGACACCAGATCTTAGGAAGCTAGTGGCCTTTACTTGAAAATGGCTAAACAGGAAACTTGACGTGGAGAAGGGGAAGATATGCAGCAAAGGGTCGAAGATCGGGATTCGAACCTGGACCGGCTGCACAGGAGATGCAAAAATGTTGTTCATGTCAATTTCAAGCAAGTTATTATCTCTCTTTTAAAAGGAATAAATATTAAGTAAATGTTGGGGTAGAGATGTGACAGGATAGGAGTCGACTGAATACGTTTACTAGAATGCGGTTATGGAGCCACTTCTGAATTGCCCGTGAGTGTGAGCGTGAGCGTGCATGGTTGTTCGTCTTTGTATGTGTCCCTGTGATGGACTGGCGACCTGTCCAGGGTGTACCTCTGCCTCTCGCCTGTAATGAGTTGGGATAGGCTCCGGCAGACCCCCGTGACCCTGCAAAGGATAAAGCGAGTATAGAAAATGGATGGATGGTTATGGAGTCACAACTCGTAGCGTTACAGTGCCACTGAAATTAACAGTTCAATTAACAACACTGTCAAAAACTGTTGGAGTATGACTGCTAAAGTTGTTTCTATAAAAAGAATAGATAGGACTTATAATTGTAGTTATTATTGCTGGTTTTTTTCATCTCTACTGCTGAGGCAATGTAATTATACAGTATATATGCTTTATGCTTCCTGCAGTGTCTTTTACTCTGGCAGCACCAGACAGAAAACCTCCTCATAGGGTCTCTACAACTTTTGCATAATTCACAGTGTGCCTGCTCATCTCTACAATTTGCATACGCCTGAAGGCCAATAATCTGACAACTAATATGACATAAATTGTGGACATAAACTGCGGACATTATGCAAAGACGACCTTGTGTCTGACCCCACTGCAGAGTGAGGCCTGTATCAGTAAGAAAGCTGCAGTGTGTGATGTCAGAAAGAGACAAGATAACCCATTCTGACTACCTACTTATGATCCTCTTGCTCTCAGGCTGCAAAAAAAATAAAAAATAAAAAGTTAATTTCCATTCAGGAGAGGTTGTCAAAGTGGATGCGTTTTTTACCTTGAATTATGGAAAGTGCAGTGGGAAACACCCACAGAATGCTTTAATACCCATCCCCTTTGTTAACGTGACCCTCTACACTAATGCACACGGGCGAGTAACGGTGAACCTTTTAAGGCTCTGGATGGCAGGACAAGGAAACATGGAGAGTAAAGATCCAAAAACCAGCTGTTACTGGTAAATAGTTCCCTTTCATGCTTACATAATAGATCAAATTGTCATCATTGTGAATGTACAATGATAAATCAAATATTATAGACACCACCATGATCCTCCCTCCATAGATGTGATCACGGAGGATCATGGTGGTATTTGTCACAGAGCATGCAGTCATTTGCAGCTCTGATGATTTGGTACCATGTGGTTTTTAGCCACAGTGATTTATCCAACTTTTTTTCATCTTACGGCTACCCCTCACGACCCGTTCTGAATAGCTGCAAACGGTGAATGATTTATGAGGATGCAACAGCACGAAAGGATATCAATTTCAGTTATTGTACTCCAAGAGCCCTCTGAATAAACGGTTCTCTCTGTGGTTAGTCTGGGAGTCTGCAGGGTGCATCTGAAAGCAAGATATTGACCACCGTGGCTCAAAAAGTATGGCTTGCTTCTGAGTCTATCAAAGCAGCAGTGTTGTTGAGTCGGCAGCAGAAGAGCTGTTTGTGCTTTTATTTTGAATGCCGGGAGTATTCCCAAGAGAGTCATTACTGAAGAGTCCTGATAGCCTTGCAAATCCCCTGCTATGATGTGACATTTTTCTCATTTCAGCTGTATGGGAATGGTTTTGTGTACAACTAGTTTGTTTTATTACATCAGAGAATGTAGTAACACACCTTGGTACTGATTTTTTAAAGAAGTGCTTTACATCAAACCTACACAATGTTCTTTTTCACAGTGTCTCTTTGGCATGTTTTAAGTTCCGTCAGAGAACATTGCTAGGAGACAACTCAAGCCCAAGAGAGCCTTAACTGGTCACCAGCCAGAAACCGAAAGACACTGCGGTCCTCAGGTGCGCAGTATAACACAATACCATGAAAGTCTCAAAATAATTATCCCGTGCAGTGTAACATGGCTGGTTCTGCGGTAGAATACAGGGTCTCAGCACACCTCTGCAAATTAGAAGTGAGAGATTAGGTAGGCAGATTTTGTTGCCTCCAATAGAATGGCATGATGCTCTTGATGCAATGCATGCTGCAGTAGCTGATGAACCATCCTTGCAATGACATAACATAACTCTTTATTTGTGCAGCTGTAAGCATTAAACATCCTGCTGCATCACTCAATTTTTTCCAAGATTCGTTTTCTGAAGAGTCACCCTTTGAGATGGTTGTTCCCAACCCAGAGTTCCCATAACACTAAGAGAGCACTGAAGATCACAGGGGTTAGGTGAGGTTTATACTGCGCGAGCTGTGTGGCACAAGCTTCAACACCAGCGGAAAAGCTGGGATGATATTTCTGGTTCCCTGCATTAGCCACGCCCACTCGACATTTCTGACCAATCACACTACAGCGAGAAAAAAAGTTCCGTCCAGATGATGTGTCGAGAACAAGCTGCGAGAACTCCCAGACCAGAGCTGTGAGAAAAGAATGACGTCATTATTTTCTCGCAGCCATGGTAACGAGAACAAATTTCTCTGTTGTTCTGGAGTATGTAACATTTACTGGAATGATCTTTTACTGGAACAAAGTTCTGGGTTGTCCCCGCCCACTTTCATCCCGGTACAATGGAATACGCAGTTGCTCTATGATGGATCTCACAAGAAGAAAAACAATTTGCTTAGTTTTTGTTTAGTTTTTTTTAAGTAATCCATGTACTATTATTTGTTTTATAACCCTCATTACAGTAGGATAAGAAAGTATAGTAAAAAGATATGAAAAATAAGTCAGAAAATAGAATATAGCAGCAGTACTGAACTATGCTCCTCATATACTTTTAATCTTGTTAGTCAGACACATTCACTGTTTGCTTTCAGTTTATTCTGTCTTCACTACTTTTTTCACTTGGTTCTTTTGAAGCGGGTCGTGTGAAGTACTTATGAATAGTTTATGTCTCACCTGCAGTAGATGGCGGTCATGGTGAATCCAACATTCCCATTCTGAATTCCCATTCTGGTACAATCTTGGCTTACAGTGGAGGAACTGTGTTTCATTGTTTACCTTTATTCTTTAGATATATTTTGCAAACTACAGCTTAAAGACATATGGAGCTTGTTTCTGTCTTTGATGCTTGTCAGATGGTCCGTAGGCAGGAAAGCAGCTCAAACTCATGTTTTATGCAGAGTGGCTACATTCATCATTTTTTATTTTCTGTAGCAATATTATATTTGAACTCTTTGTATTCCATCTGTTCTTCCATTGTCTATACCTGTTTCTTCCTTTGTTCAAAATTCACTCTCTTTACGGCTCTTTCCTGATGTTGCATTGGATGATGACACAGTTTCATCTGAAATACTTCTTTGACTGAAAACACGGGCTATTTCAAATCTGCTTTCATAATGTGCCACACTCACGCATGCACAATGCCAAATGTGCAAGACATTTTTATTTCAACAAGACAGGAAATCAAAACTAATGAAGCAGTGCATTCACTACTGTCAACAACAGGGATATGCTTTTAAAATCACTCACTTTGATAAAAGGTATTGCATCTGATTAGGATTTGATTTTGTGCCGTTCCTGCTCCACTTTAAATGTGTATTATCAGTTTATTAACTGCTCTTTTATTATTGTTGGAAAACTTTTAACTGTTCCTCGCCTGTTTTTCCTTCAGTCTGTTTAAGTAAGCAAAAGAGGAGTCGGAGATACAAGTGCCACCTGACACGAGAGCGCTCATAGTATTATGGTTTATTGGGCATGATGGGATGGAATTAGATTGGACTGAAGACAGAAGCGTCGTCGGTTGGATTTCCTCTGCACCTGTAGCAATTTGATGTCCAAATGGGCCAAACACAAATTTAACAGCAGCAGCTCCTTGAAGCAAATCATGTTAAAGCGAGAACAGGCTGTCAAGTTGTGTCACCTCCATCTGTCTTCTCCTTTTCAAGCTCTCTGTCACTCATGAGGATTGCAGGGTCTTTGTTCATCTCACCAATGAAGAACACATCACAGTCACAGGAGCACTGAGTTGGAACAGCATGCACACTCAAAGTAAAGCTAGATGTCATTGAATGTTTTAATTAATGATCCTTTACCCAAACTCACACCACACTTGCTCCGGGTCTCTTAAGGTGTTGAGCCGCTATATGGGCTAAACTCGGCATGAATTGACTTTTTTAAGTAATGTTCAGACCTGCCAAAGATGTTTAAATAAAGTCTTTGGTGACATATTGTAAGTCTTAGTTATTATGACTTATTCCTGTATTATATCTGATAATTCATTGCCGTGACACACATGCACAAAATAAAAATTGCTGTTTGACGTCCATCTCCGCAAACGTTTCTGAATATCTGGGACCGGGTGTCAAATCACAAGCAGTTGTTCCCATTGTGACAGCTTCAAAAATAACTCCTTTTTTTAAATTTTTTTTTATTGTGTATCAATATTTGACTTCTCGCGACTGTGATTAATTACTGTTAACATCAGCTAAGCGTTTGATAATTCTTGATTTAGCATAATATAATTACTCGATTATATTGTGTTATGCATGAGCATGTCTAAGTTCTCAAGGTCGGAGCAGAATTCCAGCGCATTGATTTGTGGCTAAAGCGCACGTGTCGTGCATATCTAGGCTGATTCTCTGTTTGACCAGGGTTTTTTTGTTGTTTTTTTTTTTTTTTTTCAAACACATTATTGTGTGTTTGAATGTAACACTGAGCACGGTGACATTTCTATACTCTGATACCTGATGTGCTCTTCCAAGAGACTGCCAACCTCTTGATGTTTTGTTAATAGAACATGTTAATATACTCTATACATTGTGAAGATATGAACGTGGGATGGCGTTCTTACCAGAGAAAGGACAGTTACTCTTCTTGTGTGGTTGTGTCCCTGTCTGGTAGTCCAGATAGGCAATTGCTACATTTTTATTAACTGATTACACAGCTGTCTGCAAAGAAAAAGCTGTCTGTAAAAAGAGAAATTAGGCCAAAACCTAATTTTCGCACAAAATAGTCATCTATTTAAAACACAATTACTACACTACTCTATTGCAACGCCCAGTGGTTTTGTACAATCATATGTTGCATCTTTAAACAGAGGCAGCTAGGAATTCTGTGCCGTATAGTAAATTCTTTAAAGTGTCGAGTTTGCGTTATCAGCATCTTTGTCTTTATGGAAACAAGAGATATTCTCAAATTTGGACAACAACGTAGAGCTATGGGGGCTGCGTCGTTTGAAGGTTGTATTTGAAGGCTGATTGAGTCCGATTGGAGAAACGTCCATCTTTGCTTTAGATGAGAAGGCTGGATCAGGTGAATCCTTCGCAACTTAGAATGTCCCAATATTTTACGAGCAGCTGGCATTTGGCAGAGGGTTGGTGGACATAGCCGTCATGCTGCGGTCCTCTGTCAGCCAGAACTAAATCAGACACTGACACCAGTAGAAAAGTGTCTACATTTCTTCTGATTATAAACTACACAACAAGAATTTCTGGCTCCATCTAATAAGAGGGATGGGAAAAATGCCACTGTTAACATTTTCTATGATAGAGGAAAGGGCACTGGTGATGTAAACGGGAAGGTCTCGGAGGACCATCGTGTTCCACCAACCTCAGTTTGGCCTTTGTGGCATCCAAAGGATAGGACAAGATTTTGTCCTCCAAAGAATGCCGCCTCTGATGTGGTACAATGCCCATGTCCATCTTTTATACGCAGTTCTCCAAAGGTGCTGTCTTTTATCATTTATTCATCCATGCTTTTGTTGATTCATTTATTGACTGTCAAAATATCGAAATTTTGGAAAATCATCATGATTTTATTTTTTTTTAATTGTTCAGATTTTGTCAAATTGTTTTGCATCCATGTTTGATGAATGGAAGCATCAAAGGTAGGAAGAATGAGATTCCCATTATCCCTCATCTTAGTATTGGCTGACTTTAGAAGTACATTAACACCAATCAGAGGCATTAGAGGAAATTTGCTGTGGCATGTTTGATAAAAAGGGCCAACGTATTCTTAAAACAGCCTCCCGTCACTCGTCTGACGATATTATCTCTGCGAGCAGGGAAAGGCGTCGGACTGTGCACTTCTGTCTGATCTCGTCAGCTAAAAGCTTCACCAACATGCACTGCACTCTTGTGTTGCGTGTCTAATGTAATTATTCGCACGGCGTAAGAGTGTGTGGTTTTTGATAAAGTGCAATTGTTTTGCACAGGGAGTATTTCATACATTTCAAACGTTTTTGCTCAGTTGTAACATACATTGTATTTGCGCACCCACGCACAATTCATAACACACTCCTCATTAAGTCACATGTGTGTTTGTACATATGTCATTTAGAAAACATTGCCTTAACCAGACAGTTTTCTTTTGGCAAGTAATTTTAATGGTAACACTTTCCCAATTTGCTCATCACTCAAGGCCATGTTGGTCATTGTATCACCCTAATGTTTGCAGCAGTTTGGTGAACGCTCCCAAGCAAACATTGAGTGTATCACAAATTCCATTAGACTTTCTCTCAAGAGCGTCACATCCATCCAACTCCCACTTCTGGGACCCAGTAACTGTGTTTTCTTCTTTACCCACAGCTCTTACCGCCTGGATAAAATCAACAGTGACATGCGTAACTACATCACCAATTTTGCTGCAGACTTAAGGTGAATACAGCCTCAGCGCCTTCTCTTCCCTCTCCGTTGCTACCTCATTGCAGTGGTGTATTCCTAGAGCCAGTTGGCTTGCTGCCCTGCTGACATACTCAATATGGACACCTCACAGATCAAACGCTCAAGACCACTCAACGAGAGGTCACCTAGAGCAATCTGCTAATACTGTCAAAGTGTGAGGCAATGTTAAACGGAATACAGATCAGATATAATTCACTGATATATGTTTCACCAGGTTGGTTGCAAATACTTTTACCAAATGTTGCTAAAACTTAAGCGTCATGCAAGAGTCTAATCACATTACTTGGCATTTTTTCATGTAAACCACTTTGTTTACATTTAATCTCTGCTCCAGGAAGTGTTCACATATTTCAAAGGTTGATAATATTTTTCAAACACTGATGGCTGGAGGACTTTTTAATCATTCCTGCATTTTTTTTCTGTCAAGCATAAGTGATTATCTCTATAAAAAGACCAGAAACTGCTGACTCATCCCTGCCTGCCATTAGAGATAGACCTAACCTCGTTTTGTTATTCTTTAAATGACTCACTTGTTATTCTTCTGTTTACTAAAAGCTCACTTCTCCCTCATTTTCCCTCGAGCAGCTTTCCAACTAGTCATGGCTTTCTGAGCATCGCTCTTGGCCAGCACATTTAATTGACCTGGCTGACACTCCGGTGCTCTGTGCTTGCTCACTAACTAGCTTCTGATTTGCATTTCCCTCATTTACAAGCATTGATCGGATGTTTCAGCACATCAGAAATCAAACTACCTTTCTAAGGACACCCATGAACTGTAGTAGGGGAAAATAGCAAAAAGACACAAGTCTTGTTTCAGTTACCCTTGAAGATGTGCAAATTAGAATTGCAAATGGGAACTACACCAAATGGAAACGTGTCAATTTGACGAAAATGCCTTATGTCACAAAGGAGTTATGCTTGCATAAGGTGGTTTTCCGGCAATTTAAAAAGGAATATTTTGCAAAACTGCAATGGAAACACCTTTTTTGCAACTATAGGTATATCATGACATATCAGAAAGAGTCACATTTGCTTTTCAGTAGGAAGTGGCTCCCCTGGGTAGGATGCAGGAATTGTCACCTCGTGTCATCAAAGGTTTTATGAGCCACCAGGAAATCTACTGCTCCTCTGTGACATGTTACGGTTATGGAATGACACCCCCGCCTCCAGAAAGTCTGCAGACGTGGCTGACTACACAGTTACAGTAGTTACAGATAGAGCATTTAACCTTAAAAACGTTCTAGACATTCACCCCCAATCTACTTGGAGAAACAAGGAGAAAATACGACTTCGTGGCAAAACATTATTTAGTGGAAAGAGTCATTTAACAGTTGAGTTTCATCAAAGATATCTTTCAAATTACATTAAGGCTTAATTATTTTGATTTATACATTTTCCATTTGGAGATCAAACAAGTATAACTGAACTGAACTGGACTGAATTGAATTGAATTGAATTGAATTGAATTGAATTGAATTGGATTGAATTGAATTGAATTGAACTAAACTGGATTAAATTAAATTGAATTAAATTGAATTGAACTAAACTAAACTGGATTAAATTGAATTGAATTGAATTGAATTGAATTGAACTAAACTGGATTAAATTGAATTGAATTGAACTAAACTGGATTAAATTCAATTCAATTCAATTCAATTCAATTCAATTCAATTCAATTCAATTCAATTCAATTCAATTCAATTCAATTCAATTCAATTGTTTTTGTCATGGTGTTCAAGCCGTAACCAATAGTCACACTGCTTTTATTTGTTTAAGAAATCGTGTTCGTACACCCACTCCCCACCTGATTCTCTGATTCTCCTTCTCTTTATTCAGTCAGAGTTACCACTTGCAAGCCAGGGACATACACCCAAGCCTTGCCCTGGATCCCTCCACCAACTACAACTCACCCAAGTTTCGCTCCAGGAACCAGAGCTACATGCGAGCCGTCAGCACACTCAGTCAGGCTAGCTGTGTTAGCCAGGTGAGCCAGGTGAGTGTGCACGCTAAACTCCACATTGTTTCCTTAAACTAGGGATAGAAATATTTTCATGCAAGTTTGATTCAGAGAGCTTTTTTTCTTAAATCACTTTTTATATTAACAATACTCATCCGTTCATCTACTGTCCAAAACAATCTGTCTTTGGCTCCTTTTTTTTTTCCACCCTGTGTAAACTGCCATTGTGGAGTTGAATAAAGTACTTTAAAAGTAGGTTAGGTTTTTTTTTTTCTTTTTTTTTTTCATGGGGATTCTTTTTATCTTAAGGGGCACTGGCGGGATACGGAGGAAGGAGCAGCTCATCTCAACAGATTTGATGATCCAGAAATTATATTTCTGTGGTTGTGGGTTTTGAAAGAAAATTAAAAAAAAAAAAAAAGAAAAAAAAAAGCGTAGCTCATGTCTGTATCGCTTTCAGCGTGAAACTAAGATATTGCAATTTTACTGACTAAAAAACATTCTTTTTTTTACCACTGAATATGAATTATGATTAATTTTGTTTTGTCTGGCATGTCATTTTTTCCCACTTTGTTTGCATATATAATAATGATTAATACCTAAGTTTGGTAGAACCAAAGAGCCATATATATGCATTTTAATCTTTCAACAGAGGTTTGGAATGTCCTTTTAAAAGTCTGCGCCCAAATAATATGAGTCAGAACTTTCTCTCCCATGACTGACAGGCCAAACTGCACCAGAAACCTGTTATGAGTTTTTCTTGAGTTCTTGGCTTGTTGTTTTTTTTTTTTTTTGTTTGCCACTCGTGTGTATCACTGGTCTGTTTTCAAAGAACAACAGATATCCCGCAGGAGAAGTAAGGAAACCACCAGATTTTTGGATTATAATGATATGATCCACTTGTCTCAATATAAAACCAGACAACTGATAATGTAGGCAGACCGAACCTGTTCACATTTATTATTGCAAACATGTGTCGGGAGCTCGTTCACGAGGCAAAATTAGACCCTAAAATCACAGTGAACCTTTTAGGCAATGAAGAGAGACATACTGTGATTGGGCTCGGTAGGGTTAATTTTACTTGCACATACTTGATACAGCAATTCGGTTCACGTTGTTTATCTGGATTAATTAAACAACTCCAGCAGGGGTTGTCGAGATATTTATCTCCTCCTTGAAAGAGAGGTGTATTGATCTGTTTGGCATCTTAAAAGCTCAACTAAGCCCCTACTAATTCCAAACCCCAGAAGAACAAGATATTTGTCTTTGGTTCTTCCTTTTGCCAGATGGGAAAATACAACCCCGTCTACTCATTAGGTGTCTATTTGCAATAAATCAGTATCAGATACATTACCAGGAATGTCATCCCCACAGCAGTTTGACCTTGACTTCATGAAAATTTATATCCCACTGCTTGGTATTTGCGGAAAGTAAGACATACTGCAATTACACAAAAAAGGCACTGTTTTTCAGTGGTGTTGAAACAATTTCCAGGCAACGCATAAATAAAAAATATATCACAGTAGCCTTGTGCCATTATAGAAGACAGATCTTTCACTGTTATCTCTGCTCGGTTTTTTGGTGAGTAAAACACATGCTCTCCTTTTGTTTTTATCTTGAGTGATAAAGACAAAAAAATAAATATATAAATAATGCCTTACACAAAGTTTTATAAGCAAACCATTCATTCCCAAAAAAACAGAAAAACATCTTTATTTATTAACAGAGGAGAAGCTTGCTCACAGCTCTTTTATTCTTGTAGGTGAGTGAAACAGAAATAAATGGCCAATTTGAGTCCGTGTGCGAGTCGGTGTTCAGCGAGGTGGAATCCCAGGCCATGGAGGCTTTGGATCTGCCTGGCTGCTTCAGAACCCGGAGCCACAGCTACCTGCGAGCCATCCAGGCCGGCTACTCCCAAGATGACGACTGCATCCCACCTATGGCGTCCAGCGTCACCTCCACCGTCAGGTCGACCACAGGTAAGCACATTTAGACAGAACAAGACAATGAGATCTTGCAAAAGTTGGTTGTTTTTTTTGTTTTTTTATGTTTGCCTGAAACAAACAAACAAATCAACACCAAAACGTGACACTGCTGTTAGATAATGGATGAACAGAGAAAAGTTAGCACAAACTGTTTTGTGTCTCTGCATGAATTACTCTCGTACGTTTCCATATTTTATGGAGGTATGATCACTGCAGCAAGCTGTGCCAGCTCATCCTGCTGTATTCTGATTACAGTCCTTCATCTGCTCTTCCACTGGATGCATCAGAGAGTAAAGCTATGAACCCTATTGAAAGTTGCAAATGTCTGACATGAAAATCAGATCAGAACAGGGACACTACTTCTTCCACTACACTTTGGAAGTCTAACTTTAACAACAGCGCCATGTGTTGGCTTTCATGTTTCCACGTGGTGGATTTTAGGGAAAACGAATGGTTCAATCATCTTATGCAGAGTAATTTTTTCATCCACCCCCCCTCCCCCTCCATAAACCTAGTTTAAACTGTACCACAACAACAGACATGTCACAGCTGTTTAATCTTGTCAGGTTGTTTGTTCCGCACAAGTTATTTCATCTGATTTCAAAGATCATGTTGAAACGCACAGATCCTATTGACATTGGCAGAGTTGCAGATTTTTGTGTCTGAACCTTGATAGTTAATCTAAAGCTCACAATGACTACAGTGTTTCACCAATTAGTTTTACGTATATAAAACACAATAATCTACGCTTACTCGGCTGACACGTGCATTTAATATTGGACCTTGACTGTAACCTGTAAGCTGCTGGTGGTCTCAACAAATCCCTTGGTTGCTGGATTCACAGAAGAAATGATACTTCCTTGTAAAGATGAAGACTATGAGAAGACATGAAGAAAACTGCCTGGACAAGAAGTCCTAAAGGATTTAATCTCCTCCCATAGTAGATTTGAGCTGACTTACACTGGGTAATTGTAGGGAGAGTTATAGGTGTGAACATCTGGAGGTGTGCTTATGGTTAATTCTTCAAAACAAATTTCTTACACTGCTTTCTCAGTAAACCCAAATATATTTGCATATCTAAGGTGCAGAACCTTGTATAAAAGTTATTTTGTCGCAATTTTGGACATGGGACAGTTAGTGGTTTGATTCAATCGGTCATACTGGACCTGACAATTTCAATAGGGTTCATACTGTACTTGCTGATCGATGGCAAAATGTTTGGAAACTTTGCTCATCTTTGCCTCTTTTCACTGCACAAAGTTCACTTATCTTTACCGGAAATAAAAGGAGAAAAGTGTGTAAGATTTTTTTTTTTTTTTTTTTTTTTTTTTATCCCCAACGCCTCATTTATTTGCTTCGTACTTTCTTTGTGATTTGCTCTGGAATCTAGGACTTCTGCTTTGTGCACTGAAAAGATGCGAAGAATGCATGCTTCAAATTAAGGTTGAGAAGGCAGTGTAAACCATTCTTTGAAATGAGTCAAAATGGGAGTGCTTTCTCAATGGAATACTGGTTCTGTATTTGAAATTATAATATAAAAATCCTCCTTCCACAGTATGCCAATGATGCAGAGGAGCAAATTGGGACGATAATAATAACGTAGAACGTGGATGCTGCGGATTTCAGCTGTTTATCTTATTTTGACTCATGGCATTTGGTGCATGATTTGATGTTACTGCTATGTGGCAATAAAAAAGCACATTCTCTCCAGCTGCTCACACCGGTGGCCATATTACAGATACGTATTTACATTTGTCTTCCAGACAGAAATTATGTGCATGAAGACACATGTTTACCCGACCAGACCAGTATACATGAGGATTTGGCAGACACGGCCCCACTGACTCACGATGATCTAGGCTGCCCCATCAGAAGAGACAGACTTTGCCACCAAGATAACACGGGAGCCACAGCAAAGCCTTTGTCTGGGCCGCCTGTTTCTCCGAGCCTCTTCAGATCCCCAAGATCGAGTGCCCCAGAACGGCCATCGCCAAAAGCCATCCAGGCCAGTATCAAAGAGTCAGCCACTTTGGCTGCGGCTATCAGCATGCAGTGGAAGGAAGAGGTCACTGCCATGCGTCGAGAGTTAGCCGAACTCAGGAGAGACCTATGTACAGAACTTCGTGCTTTCAACAGTAATTTCAACACTTTTACACAGCATTACAACACGTGGTCTCCCCAAGGTTTTAACATGGAAGCAGGAGCTTCTGCAGGCTTAGGCGAAGCAGCTGGGACTGGTACAAGAACGGGAACAAGACCGGAGACTGGGTCAGGGCAAGGAGGGACAGGACGAACTGGAACCTCTACGGCAGATAGAGGCACTGGTAGAGAAAGAGAGAAGAAGTCCCATATTTCTAAAGTGTCTGTGGGCACTCAGGCCAGAAGCAAAGGCCTAGTCAGACAAAGCACTGCAGATGCAGCAGTTAACTGTCCTGAAGAAAAAGAGGAAAATAAAGGTGCTCGCCGAAGTCTGCCAAAGCAGCTTTCCATGGACCCAAGCATTCTTGCCTGTCCACAGTCAATGTTTGTAGAAAGCGCTATTCCTCTCTCACTGGATCCAATTCTTCCTGGCACTGTTAGAGCAATCCCTCCAGATACGTTTGCCTTGACTGCCATTCCTTCCACAGATAAACCAGACCCAGATCCAGAGATGCCAGAAAAAACACTTGTAAGTTCTTCTGACATGGTCCCCAGCGAGCCAGTCACTTCTCAAGATGCCGAGTTGCTTTCGTCAGAATCAGTTTTTGAAAGCTCTCATGATTTATCAACAGCAAGAAAAGAAATGCCAATCACTCCGCGATTAATAGATGTACGCAGACCTGATGTGTCCCTCTCACGTCATGAACAATCTCACCCTGATAACATGGAATCCCCAGAGTCCGAAGAAATTGAAAGAGAAAAGATACAGTTGCCATATCCAGTCCCTATAGTTACCGTCTCTCCACCAAAAGAATATAAGTGTGACTCAACATCAGATCCAGAGTCTCCAGATCATGTTGCTGTGGTCAACCCACAACCTGTCTCTCAAGATATTACTACTGTGTCTTTACCGTTTTCAGTATTAGAAGACCCTGATCCCTCTAATTCAACAGCGAGAGAACCAAACGTATCGAACGCGGCAATCATTTCTACATCTAACCCTTTTAGTCAAGATCCATCATCAGTCTGTAAAGTTCCCTCGCTTGATCTTGAAGCTGTGCCATGTAATTTACAAAGTGACAACAGATGTCCATCTATAGTGGTGTCAGAGTACCTTGATGCAGACTTACCAGCAAGTCCAACTGACCATGACAAAAATCCAGATCCCATTGTCACTTTTCCTGATCAACCCTCTGACCCTCCTTTAGAGCAAATTACATCATTCTCAACCTTCACTTCCAGTTCAGTGGAAACTCCACTGAACCCTGAACCAGAGCCCCAAGACTCAGAGTGGCCACCTCTGCCAGAACCGCTGGATACAACCCCCATATATCATGCAGATCTGGTCCACTTTGACTTAGTCATGCTTACGTCGTTAGATCAAGATGACCTCGACTCTGTCTTTATGGACCCTGAACCAGAGCCTTTTGACCTAAGTGCGGACTCGTCGTTTAATGCAGAGGATTTAGATCCACCCATGCTCGATTTTGATCCTCAAAGTTCCCAACTACCAAATGTTGATCCTGACACCACATGCTTTAAGGATTGTTCAGCAGAATTTGTCTGTTTGGGTCCATCTTCAGAGTATGATCTAGCCGACTTGTCTCGCAATGTAGCTTCTGAATTCCATGGTGTGCCATTTCCACGCGTGACTGTTACGATATCCCCTCCTAGTTCAGTATCTCCTGATACATCACTGGAAATAGACTTTGGACCCACAAGTCCAGCTCCAGATTCTCCTCAGTCTCATAAAGATCTGTCAGAAGATCTTCAAGAAGAACTTGTGGAGTCAAGTAACGCTATGTCAGGGACGCTGGAATATGTGGCTGCATCACAGGATACCGTGAGTTGTGCAGAAAAGCCAGAGGATGCGACCCCCAGCAGTCCAGAGAGATCCTCAAGCGAGTACACCTTTCTGTGGTACAGATGGCAGAAGAGGGCGCAGAGGCAAGACTCGGTGCAGAGGAGTGCCAGCGTGGAACTGTGGAGCCGTCGATATGAGTTCAACAGTTCAGAAATCACATATGTGTCTCTCACTCTATGAGCTCATACCTCAATCTCAGCAGACAAAATGTAGCTCAGCATTTAGTTCATGGTTTGTAGTTGCAAGTGCAATGTAGAACAACAACAGAGATCATTTAAGCAAGGAGTTCCCGACACACTTAATTCTACATTAATATTTACATGGACAAAGACTGCGTTGGTTGCAGTCGACTATACGTTACGGACAGCAAGATACTGAGGTCACTGAGGTGATAAATGTACTGGATACTTCAAAAAGCTGGATAAACGTTACTGCAGGAGTTACCACCACTGTTACAAATTCTCTTCCAAGACTTTTCTATTTAAGTGTACTGCTTTAAATCCTCAAACAAGCTACTAATGAATGTTCTTGTACTGTCGCCACATTGAAAATGTCCTCAGCAGACTCTTTTTAAGAGCTTTGTTACAAACTATGGACAAGATGGTCTGACCCGTCCGACATCTCGACAATCCTCGCATTCATAAAAAAAAAACAAAAAAAACTGTTAACTCCTTGTTCTATCTTGTACTTCTTTTGTTTTTTCCACTCTTTATTGGAGTGTAGTAAATCTTGTCAGTTATCATATAACTATAAAGAGGTACTGTTTACTGTTTTAGATGGATTTGACTGTATTTATAAAAGAAGATCGATGCTAAGCTGTGAAATGCTCCTTGCACAATCTCAGATAAAGATGGAACACTGTACCGTTACAGTTGTGTGCAAATGTTTGGCAAACTCTCTATTTTGGTCATCATTTTTGGTCATAATCAACAATTCATCAAATGATAATGGGATTTATCTGCTTTATTTTATTAAAATTAGATGAGATTCAGAACTGCCGATGGTAAAGATAACCCCCATTTTCACAGGAGTGTCCAAATTTCAATGTTTTTGCCTACAACTGTAAATTATTGGGAAATATTACTCATGATACATGCTTTCAAATATAAATACAAAGCAGTACAGGTATGGTATGTAGCCTCTCTGAATACACAACTTCATATTATCTCCATGCACACATACACTTTGCTATCAACATACTGCACATACACACATCTCTGCTGGACTGTATGTATGGATTTGTTTATTTTAAAAGATATAAAGAAATCATTTGTCTGATAGTCTGACAAAAAAAAAATGAAAACTCTTAAGAGATAAGTATGTATTTTTTACTGTAAAGTATAATATTTCTGCTCAGGAATCAAAGGTTGATGATGTAATACAAATGGGACATAAGTGTAATTACTTGTTGAATTTCGTTTCTTCCTGACTAAAAGTGTGTGTCATTGTGTGGCTATTTTTTAATATGTGAGACTCTGACTGTGGAGAATAATTGTTGTAAAGGAGCATGACAGATTGCCTCAGTATTTTGTGCATTTCATATCCTGTGCCTCAGCGTTATTTGGTTATGCTCACGGTTAAATTTCGATATTCAGCACAATGAAAGGAGTCTACATACCACCCAAGATGCAGAATTCTGTAACCAGCAATGAACAGTAGGCAAGTCACATATACAGCATCTGTGCTATCTGTCCAATTAATAAGCTCTATGTGGAATCGCCAACTCGAGTCTGTGCTCTAATAAATTGCACTGAAACAAGAGGAATCTCTAAGAGGAACATTAGTGAGCTACTGAAAGAAATGTTTCTGTGTGTTAAAGTCTATATGCATCGACCACTTTAGGAGACTTTTCTTAATTGGCTGAATCTCAAAGGTTTTCAAAGAGATGGGAATTCTTGTTTTCATCATAAAGTGTACTGCAAAGTAGTGAAAGTCTCTTCCAGTTTTGTTTTTTTGGGGTTTTTTTTCTTCAATATTTTGTTCATCCCTTCCCATAAGCTTCGTGTAATCCATGAATATCTTAGCCCATCTGTCTTAAAGAAATGTGTATTATAATAATACACATTAAAATAGAAGCACCGGCCAGCAAAAAAAGAAACATTTCAGATGTAGTCACGAGGCTACATTCGTATGTATTACGTGGTCTCCTTCACCATCTGATTGAGTTGCTCTGCTTAAAGCAGCGAATTTCTTACATTAACTTTAAACTCACAAGGCAGTTTTCTATAGTTTTCTGTAGTAAGTTTTTCAACTTCCCAAAGAAAAAGTAAGCAGCTCCAACTGTGCGGTGTGATCTTCGTAGCCTGGAGAGCCTTCCCAGAGCCAATCTGAGTATGTCTTTTGTAATTATGTCAGGTTTTACCGTGTGTTTGGGCAAATAAGCCCACTCGTCTGAATGTCACCCCCACTCCCTTGTTTTCAGGGATCCAGTTCTGCTTCCCCTCCACCTGCAGCATTGATTGGAGTCCCCAGCCAACCCCAGGTAAACCAACTACTTGAGGCTGTTTCGCTGTTGTTTCCTTTTTTCTTTTTTGATTTTAAGAGTGCAAGATATTATTTCAGTGTGACATAAGCTGTCCTGTAGGAAGATGTTGTTGTAAAAATAAGGATAAAGTAGAAAGAATGCGTTTTTTTTCTTTAATGGGTCCCAGAATCTGCAGATGCTTAAACATTCACAGAATGCAAGCATTATTAATGGCTTCTGTATAAATAATGAAGAACAAATCAGCGTGGTGTAACAGGCTGTGAGTTTATAGCATAGATAAGACTCATCACACCAAAAAGACTCCTTTCTTTAAAGAAATGAGTTGTTGTTGCTGAGTTACTTTAGCCTACTTGTTATTCATTAATTCTTAGAAGCTTTTTTTATTACAGCTAGATTGACTAGGAGAGAGTTGCTCCACTACACATGCTCATCAGCCGACTATAAAACTATAAAACAGGCTTTTTGACTGAGAGTCACTGTAGTCTTGACAGACGTAGCTGTTGAGAATGCTTTCTCTGCTGTTACCTGGAATATCTATGATTTCATCGTTTTCTTGAACCTGCTTTCTTACATTCCTCCACCCTGACATCTGCACTATCACTCAAACACAACCTCACACACTCCGATGAATGTCGTAAGCCCCCCGCCGGGGTCGCAAGTGATCTATTTGACAAGACGCCAATTTGTTTTCATGAAGGTTGAGGTGAAGAACACAGTGACGTGAATCTGACTGGTGACATGAAGCAGGAGGGCTGCCTCCATGAGCATCTGCAGAGGCCTTTGTTTATACACAAGCTTGACATTGTGATTTTCACTAACAACAAAACAGCATCTGAGATGTCCGAACTCACGCAGAGCTGGCCGTGAAATGACGATATTCGCCGCGTTTTGATTCAGGGATCATATTTGTACTCAGTGATTCATCACTGTGCTCAGTGCTTTTAAAGTTTCACAACCCATCAAGCGGTGGTTTGGTAAGTTTGAGTAATGACTCACCCACTCTACTTTTTGTTATCCGTTATTGGATATTTTTGTTTTGTGTCCCTCATTGCTTCTGTCAGCATTTCACCATCCATCTTCCCCTCCCTCCCTCTCTCTGTGCAGGGCCTTTACATATCCTTAAAAGCCTGCAGCAAAACGAAATGTTGCATTTCTATTGCAGAGATAAATCTAATCAAGGAGGAAGACAGTGAGAGACATGACACGCAACTCGCCCAGCAGACTTGTCTGACGGGTGCTCCTTCTTTTTTTTTTTTTTTTTTAATAAAAATGATCATAGGCATAGAAACCCATGGAGAAACCATGACATCATCTGGTTAACGGGATATCATTTTAAAGCCTTGAGTATACCAGCAAGGCCCTGGCTTTATGTGCTTTTGAAACACAAGAAAAATCGCCTGAGCTAGTGCTTGATCCGGTATCATTCTCCAAAAAGTGGAAAGTTTTAGTCCTGCTGGTTCCTTTTGATTTCTTTTCTCCCATGGAGGTTTATTTTTGGTGTTTCCCTGTGCAACACATGAGTCAGATGAATGGATCACATCTTTCACACGGCATCGAGGTCTGTATAAGTCTGTCAATGATCCCGTCATTTGAGTTTTATGTGGCGCCGCAGGGAAACACCTAAGACATGCAGGGCAGTGGTACTTGAGGACTGGAACTGAGAAACCAGATCAACAAACTGCCAAAAATGTATAGAGGTGCTAACACTTGTTGGTGTTCAATTAGTTAAATGCATTTGGTTAACAGGCTGCTACTTACTTAGTTTTTGTGTAATGTAGTGTAGTGTAATTATTATATAATTATTTCTTTTTTGTAATTATTATCATTCTATTCACGGTTGCCTAATCTAAGACCACCTATAGACCAGATAATAATTTTATTGTGTGCTGTTGCAACATAAGAATGAGAAATGGGTGTAAGTTAGTATTTATTTTCATGTAAGACTTTGGAGAGAGAAGCTCACAGGCTCAAACATGTAAAGCACACGTTGTGTTTTATGCTTGTGGTCAAAGGCGTGTGTCTGGGTCTCCAGATCCAAGATCCAAGAAATGAACACTCCTTTAAGGTAGAGATGTAGATTCTTATTTTCCTTGACAAAGCTTAAAAGCTGAAAGCTCACAAAGATGTGTTGAACTCTGCGTTTCTGTCTCACAAAGATGCTTACATCACGCAAAACAACTAAAGCTGGCCTCATAGCACTCAATCTGACCTATTTTGAGTCCTAATGAGCTTCGTCCAGCCCCCTAAAAGCTCTAGGACAGAATTAATAGCATGTCACTGCAATTAGACTTGAGCCTGAATACTGCAATTATAGAGTAAACAGACTGATTTCTGGAACAGATATTTTTTCTTTTTTTCCACATAACAAAATAGTAACATCTATTGTAAGATTTAAGATTTTAGCCCAGGGCTTCTCTTCAACCCTAACCCCCCCACCTCCACCTCCACCACCACCACCACCCCCAAACACACACACACACACACACATGTTTTGGTTGTATTTATAAATAGTTGGAGATGTCTGATCTGTGAACTCTGTTCTGCTCCAAGCTGTTAATGACTCACGCCGCTGTCCATTCACAGTATTAACCCGTTGTGAATGCACATGTGCATGCTTGAAGAGTGACAGAGGAAAATGTAGAGGAATTAAGAATGAAATGGGATAGGCAGGAAAAGTGGGTGAAAACTATGATGTTTTTTGGTTGTTGTTGTTTTTCATGTGTGTATATGTGACTATGTGTGGGCGAATAATAATTATAACGGAAGATCAGCGCGGTAGGAGCAATCAAGGGAGGAAAGGGGTGACTCTTTCCGAGGACGTGATTCAGCAGGAAGACCAAAGAGGAACCACTATTACACTGCCAAAACAGCCCCTCTACAAATAAGCATAATAATCCATGAATCAAGTCAAAATTGTCTTATTTTAACCAAATATATCTTTGTCCATGGGGTAAGAAAACTTTTCTTGACTAGAATCCTTAAAACTAGCAAACTAGTCTAAAATAGTCTTCTTATTTTCTTGAAACAAGTTTTTATGTCTTACTTAGAAACTAGTTTTTGCAATGTAATAGTGAGTCATGCAAAGGGAAGTCCCAATTCTTCCTCCAACGTGGCTCTATTACTGAGCATTTAGATTAACACTCATTAATTCAGCTTGTGCAAAGCCTTTTACGCTGTCTTGTACTCTGTTCAACACAACGTCAAGAAAGTAATGCATTGTTGTGTTTGAAATATAAAAACAAGCACAAAAGCCTTGAAGATGGGGGCGTGAGCTGAAGATGAATAGACAAGTCACACTACTGTTTAAGTCGTGAAGAAGATAGGACAACTTCTCTCATTTCTAAAAAAAAAAGTAAAAGAAAATCTTCTGGTCCTTGCCAGGTCTTAAAATTAGATGAAAAAATGCTCCCTATGTAGGCAGTTGAAGTTCTGTCTGAGATGGAAGTTGAAGCTCTTTTTTTTACCAGACTCTTCTGCCAGATGTTTGGGTCAATCAGAACCGTATGATGTGCTCCCCCAATGCCTGATTCAACTTACTTCCAGGTGGTGATCACTTGATAGCTCAGCTCTTCTCTTTGCCTGAATGTCTAGGGTTCAAATCTGAGAGGCCGTTCCTCCCAATCACACCCTTCCAGGTAACACTGTCAGTACCAAACTTTCTTAACCTTGAGTAACTCCAGGGAGGAGCATGGCCCAGCCTCTCCGAAGAGACTGGTTGCAGAACCCATGCTGTGCATTGAGAGGAACCCGACTGACCTTGACAAACCACACCTGGATGAGGGACATTTTATTTTTGGTTTTTTCATTTCTAACTATTTCAATCACTCTCGGTCTGGTCCATCTTCCAGGACACATTTGCCTTGGGAGAGCCTTCCAGGGGGCCAAAGCGAAGATGTTTGGCGATAAATGCAGTGTCATATCTGGTTACAACCAAAGCCCAGCTAATCAAGCATAAACACCTCAGAGGAGTGATGGTGGGAGCTTGTTTTACAGCCCGTAACACCGGAACCTTCCAGTCATTATGTCGACTGCGAACACCTCAGTGTATAAACGTATTCAGCGTTAGATGCAAAGCCGTCTGTCTGGCATCTAAAGTACAACAGGGAGTCTTGCAATGGGACAATAAGGCAATATATATTAAATAAGCCAAGTTTCCTCTAGAATGATGTGAGACTGTTAAGATCACACAGAAATCAGTAACTTTAAGTTACATGTGTTACAGGTGGCTCGACATGCTATTGAAGAAAGAGGTGTGTTTAGCTTTTCATTTCTTCTGCATTTTAGTATAATTCTTGTCAAGTAATTAAAGTTATATGGCAGATGTTGTTAAGTATTCATCTTATTTTAAGATTTAGTAAGGACCAGATGGTGTTTTTTTTTTTCTTTTTTTCATGTCTTGTTACATCAGTGGTGTTCTTTCCTCTTTACATGACTGTACACAGAAGGTGTTCATGACCCATTCCCCAGTCTTCTCTCTTAGGAGTGGGAGGATGAGTAGTCAGCCTTCCTTGAGGACGGTCCTCCTAACACGAGGGCTGTTTATTACATTCCTGTTCTTCCATGTCAGACGATGATATGTTCCCTTACTCAATCACCGTTTTAATTACTTTAAAATGTTCCGTATATTTATGAAATGTCCAGCCATCCCTTCTTTTACCTGTGGGTTGAGAATGAATAAAAGAAAGTGGAAAGCTTCAGTTCAGATTTAAAATCAACCTCATCCAGTTGGGCACATACTTTTTCTTCTCTCTATCATATACAGTACTCTGCTGGAGTTATGAAATTGACAGATTAATGCTGTTGCACCCCAATATCTCATATTAACACTATGACCATGCCTAAAAAATAATAAAAGCAGGTTTAGCGAGCGTCTACATACATGTACAGCCCTTGCATCATGTACTTCACCATCTGACTGATACATAAACGCCAATCAGCTGACTGAGGCCGCAGCTTTAAGGATAGGTCCGGTTGTGTTTGTGTCCAGCTGGAGGGAAAATGTAACTGATCCATCATTTAAACACATTTGTATCGATTAAATGATCAAATTTAATTGCCAAAGCACAAATCATAAAGTTCAGTAAAGTAAAGTAAAGTAAAGTTCGGCTTTAGGAGCGTATAGTTAGAGCACAGGTTGGTGAGATGGATCAAATGTCCACTGCTATCTTATAAATCATGTTTTCCATAGAATGTATTATTAAATATAAACATTACTCTTTCAATGTGTCTGACAATGCCAGGCTCCACTGCTGTCAGGAAACATAAAAATACATCCTTTATTTCTGAGTAAGTCCCAGATCTGTTCATAAATGCTTAACAGAGCTCTAAATACGTTTTCATCTGTATCTGCAGCTTACATTTATGACAGTCGTAAGGATTTATTGTAAGGTAATCATAAGGTAGGAGGTGGCTCAGAATATGCTGCCTTTTTTTAGATAAAGTGGACGTAATTTTTTTTTTTTTATGCCTCTCCATCTTTTCTAGCCATCACTTACACCCCGAGCTACAAGAAGACCCCTCCTCCAGTCCCTCCCCGTACCACTTCCAAACCCCTCATCTCCATCACGGCCCAGAGCAGCACTGAGTCCACTCAGGACGCCTACCACGAAGAGAGACACTCTCGTGGTGGGATGTGGGCCCCTGATGGTCTCAGCCTGGGGTTGGGCCCAGGTAGGACCCACTATAACTCCACCGAGAGCCTGGACAGCGCCAAGGCCGTGAGTATAGCCATGGAGGCGGCTGGAGTCATGGCCGGGAAAAGACACCCATCCACCGACTCTCACAGCTCGGTGCTCACATGTGACAAGGCCATTCTGGTCTCCAAGGCTGAAGAGTACTTGAAAACACCTCGATCTTCGATAGGGATACAGGTTAGTCTCCAGATGAGTGTTTGTCCTCCTCTCGTGACAAGTAACTACTTTAGCGTTCACATTTCAAACATATGCAGTTATATAATACAACAGAATAATATCACACACATATTCAGTAGAGAAACAGCACCTCAGTTCCTCTCAGCAGCTAAAAATAGCAAGAGTGAGTCATCTCGCTGCAAACCTTTAATTAAGATTCAACTCATGCTGGAGCAGGTTTTGGTGAATGGTAGTTCACTACATGGTTCATTCAGCTCTCTCTTTGTTTCTAAATCCACTGAAGTTTCCTTTACTTTTCTTATCCTTGTCCTTGTCTTGTCCTTTTTTCTCTGCCCATCTCTTACTTTGTATGATCTCAAGTGGGATTTGTTATCAAAATTCTCCAAATCTTCCTGAGGCTCATTTGTGGTTCTGGGTCTGCTGTAGGCCTGATGGTGGGAGAGTAACGTAAAACATTACCACAGAGGGGTCACCCGCTAAGTTTCCACAGCCCTGCAGATTTTAACTTTACACCACTCGGTTTAGCTGCACAACTTTGTAACTACAAGCACAGAGCTGCAGTTACTGGAAATAACGCACAGCTTCGTGTACCTGAAACACACAGCTGATTTACTGGAATGTGACACGTTCACTGACGCGCCGTTCCTCGCGAGGCAGTGTGAAAGCAGCCTGTCACATGTCATGGGGGATAACGCTGCTGGTTCGACCGCGGCTGGCATGTCGTGTGTCGGATGAACGTACCCCAGTGATGACTAAACGCACTGATTCAAAAAATAAGGATTTGCATAATGTCTGGCAAATGCTGTGGTTACATTTTCTGCATCAGCTGTCATGGAGGGCATCATGAGTCTGGAATGAGTTACGTATATAACTTTTCATGGCATTTATGCTCCATGACATGCAGCAGACTAAGCTCTGCAGGAGCGAGCACTTAAAACGTGGAGCTGTTGATGGAAGCGCTGCAAATACGATAAATTATTATGGAGAAAAAAAAAAAACTACAACAAATCAAAACAACAAATTATTAGAAAAAAAAGACTTTTCCCAAAACACAGCAAGAAAACAATCAGCAAAAATTCAGAGCACGATGAGATTTCAAACTACACAAGATTGCATAATAAATACAGCATTTCACAAAAACAGTGCTTTGAAAATATTTTCAGGGTACACAACAAAACTGAAAACACAAGCAACATTTCACAAGAAAATAAATGAGTAAAAGCACAATGACAATTAAAACCACAAAACAGGAAACATAACGCTGAAGAGAATACATTTGATTAAACACAAAACCATACCAAGCAACGTGGCATTTTAGGAAACAGCTAAATAAGTATTCGGCATTATTGAGCAGTTTGCTCACAGCATCACTGAGTGAATTTAATTTCATTTAGTTTCATCTAAAACAGTCTCAATATTCACAAATGCACAGGACGATTCACAAATGCACAGGACACCCCACATGGGGGACAATTTACTCATAAGACAATCACATTAAGCCATTCAAACCACACTATAATTATTAATATTATTATTATTACTCCGTTCCTATGATTGGCTGAAACAAGAAAGATATCTGATTGGTTGCAGATCATTCCCATCATTTGTGGGTTCAGGCAAGTCAAAGTCAAATCACACACAAATGCGTGTGTGTGCATCAGAAATACATTTGTGAATCTTGTCGTACGCACCTGTGAAACGTCCGTTGCGTTTGAGAATCGTCCTGTGCCCTTGTGAATATTGAGACTGTTTTAGCTCCGTATTCTTTTGCTCCATTCTTCATTTGCTTTAGTTGTTGTTTTTAAAAAAAAAAAAATTCTTCCATATATATTTTTTGTGCTTCATTAGTAACTTAGTTTCTCATCCCTCTTTATCATTGTCATTCCCTAATTGTCTGCATTTACCTCTGTTTATGTTTCCCACGTGTTCCAGCTCAGTTTTAGTTCTTTCATCCACACATGAACACACGCACGTCTGAGCTCGACAATCCACTCGACAACTTTTCTTTAAAACCTTGGAAATATTTGAAGGAAAAATGCCAACATTTTTAAATGACCATTTGAACTAAATAAAAAAAAAGTACAACTTTAGGGAGAATTGCCGTTCTTTCTTTTTCTACATGATATCAACAAAGTCCACGGGTGGAGATTGATTCCAGGCCACCTTGATTACATCGAAGATAATAATTGCTAACCCTAACACTAACCTTACCTTCGGGGAGTCCGCCTTTTCTTCTTTTTTTTTTTTTAACCAAGCTGTCAGGTCTTAACTGCCCTTGTACCGATCAGAAAGTCAACTCAAACACCACGAGACTCATTGACTGGCCTGAAAACTGCAGCTGCCACAGATGACTTTCATTTCACAGATTGCGACCCGTCGCATGTTTTCTCGGATCTGGAATCTGGAATATGCATTTACATAGACACCATTGCTGGTATACTGGCACTTCTCAAATGAAACAGCAGATCAACGACCTTCATTTATGCTTCGATGTCGCTACTACATGTATCAGCATTGCTCTCAAACGTAAATTTTAGGTGCGCCGTTCTAAGTGTGCTTCTTTATTTCTTCTCTGGCAGGAATAACTGCAGAAAAGTTCAACGTGTGATGAAAATTAGAGTTTTAATCGGGCTTGAAGAATCTCACTTTGACAAAAGAGCAGAAATAATCTGGTTTCTCAAATGAAAGCGCGTCAGTAATAAAGTTACACCTGGGCCGTCCGCGGTTATTACTGACGCGTGTAAAGTTCTCGCTTCCTTAGTTGTTTTTAGAAGACAAATCAGCTGAATGTCAACGAAGGCTTCACAGCTGCCTAGCTGTATTAATTTCCTGACTCATACAAGCGTACTGGTTCACTCGCTCACGTGCAAAACCTCGCCTGTCTATTTATTCGTTTGCTTATTCTGTCTCCAACATTTTTCCCCTGACTGGTTTACTCAATTATCTACTTAAAACATAAGACATCCTCACTCAGACTCTCACCCTGTCCTTCTCCCAGCGGTGCTCTGCTTTCGCGATATCTCCCTCACACACACGGACTGACAGTCATCACGCTGTCTGCTTCCTGTTGCTTTGGGTTACAGTCAGCCATGTGGGAATGTTTGGATGGCATAATCACGCTAATGAGTGCTAATTTTTAAAAGCAAAACTGTGACATCAGAACCTCACTGACCGGCAATTCGTCATCAGGGCAAAATCTTTCCAAACCACCTGCAGGTTTTCTCCCTTTTAACTCGTTCATTTTTTTTTTTAAATGCACATTGACTGAAGTATCCACAAAGTAGGAAAGGCCGGCTGTTATTCCCAATCTGCTGTAGCAGATGAGAGGAGACGTGGCTGATTTCAGGTAAACTGAAGAATATGTGTGCGTTGGCTTTGAAATTGGCTGCAGTCATATGTGCAAATATCCATAAGAGCACTTTAGATTACAGTTCTGTTTTTTTTTTAATTAAAAATGCTTAGGGAAACTTTTTTTTTTTTTTTTTTTTTTTTTTTTTTTTGCTTTCTCCGGTAGATATACAATACATGCTCATTTCACTCCACCACCACTTTTGAATTGTTTATCTGTATGAATATGCAAGACTGCAGGGTTTTGCTCAGGCCGTTTAGAGGTTTTAAAGTGGAATCCATTACTTCAAAACCTTAAAATCGAACTTTATCCCCTCCGGCATGGTAAGTACAAGAGCATCACAGCTGTATAATTTTTTTTTTTTTAAATGGTCATAACATAAAAGGGTCATAATCTTTTACTTTCTCAAACAGATTTATGCTGAATAAATCCTGGCTGTTATAATAATCACAGAGAATAAGCAATTCGTCCCTCAAGTTAAATAATCACTGAATTCACACAACAGCTCTATTAAAATGCAACAACAACAACAAAAATGTCGAATTGCTAATTCAGGAAATATTAAAATATTAAAACAACACATTAGCCATTTGGAGGACAGTAGGACACTGACTTACAACTTAACTCTCAAACACACAGCTTCAGTTTTTATAAAATATCATGAAACTATTGCTCACACATGAACACCAAGACCCATAGTTTTTTCTTACCACTTTAAGGCACAAGGCTTCATTTTTTTTTTTTTAAATCACTAAATATGTTTAATGCTTTGTTGTTTATCTAAACAATATCTCACTTATAAATACCAATCCTACTGATCGGCTACCTGGCAAACCAGCCTCTTCACTCTTCATTTCTTGCCAAACACGTCGGTTTTGTCTTTATCGTGATACTTTCCAACCACTCGCACTGAACACGAGGGGACCACGTTCCAAATATCAACAGGGATTACGGACAGAAAACATTGGTATGGGAAAACGTGGTGAATTCTGCTAAAGTAAGCACCTCTTTGAACTTGTAAAATATTGATTAATCACCAACAGCAACTGTCGACCTCATCATAATATTGCTTCACCTACCACTGGTGGTGTAATTACCCTGAATTAGCCTTTCTCTGTATTGACTTACGCAACCTTGTGTTGTTTTAACTTTCTATAGTTCCTCCCATGGGGAACACTTTAAAGCCTCTTTTTCTGCACTTTTGCTACCTTTCAAACTGAGAAACCCAATAGGGCTGATTCATACCTAACAAACTATTTTAATTGGCACTATAATGATGCTGCGTGGGGGAAAAAAAAAGGGCCGTCATGGATACGAGCCGTAAACGCAGTCATCGGCTGGAAGAAGTCACCGAGTGGTGTTTGTGTGCGTTGGATGAAAGGCGCCAGGGGCTTTCTTCATCTCTTCTGCTGATGCTCTCAGTTTCCACATCCGTGCTGATGCGGTCACCGTGGTGATGGGTGCTTGTACGTCTGACCATTTCTGTGTACATATACCAAAGCATCTTCAGTGTAGGTAACTGTTGGAAATAACAAATGGCCCAGTGTCTAACACACAGTGACCGAGGTCACTTCAGTAAGCTGCGACACATTTCCTAACAGCTTCTCCTAGATGGCCATGATAAAATACAAACTAGCTCCTTAGAAAGGTTTATTTAAAGCTGTAACACTGACCACTCGAACTGAAGCACACCCTGTCGTAAACCTTCACTTTAAACCATACTGTAGTAAAAGACATGTATAGACAATAGTTTGGTCACCAACTAAGGATTATTATCAACTAAGGTTATTATAGTCATTGCATCAATCTTGCAATCATTTATATGCCAACTAAAACTAACATAACCACACATTACAGTACATTAGTACATTGTTTGGGGGGGTGAGAGCCATTGGAGGCAGGGGTGGTTTGAATGAATGAAAGAATGAATGCTTGGATTATCATTCCAGCATGATGGACCGGTTTCTGACAGCGGCTTGTTTGACGGGGAGTTGTTCGTGCCTTTAAACACATTTTGCACAGAGAGGCATTTTTGAAAAATGTGTTGATATCGATGTTGACTATTGTTACACAGTAAAGAAAGAAAATTATTACAGTGAACATAATAACACTGACAGCAAAGAATACTGTTACACAATAAACAACGACAGTTACACTTGAAGTAATTACACAGTAACTGTGGATTGTTGTTTTTTTTATTATTATTATTTAGAACCACTAAGGCGGTCTCACCAACAGTTAGGGCTTGTACTATGAGAATAACTTTACTCTACAGGTCTGTCACTCCCTGACCTTTCCTAAATATGTGTGTTTTATATTTTGTGATGTTTTGTACATATTAAAATAAAATACACACGAGTTCTGAGCACTTATTCCTGTAGGCCACTTCAACTCTGAGCTGGACCCCCGCGGAGATTAGAAAACAAGTGGAGCCGGCTGATCTCTACTGCAGCGCTGACATCACTAAAATAAAACGATTCATAACTGTGATTACTATGAAATCACGAATACAAAGTAAGCAATTACAAAATAATATAAACCCAATAAATCTAGACAGAAACAAGAGGGGGAGAAGGTTTATCCATGCACACACCATCTTTTGTGCGTGTACTGTGTTTTGCGTTTGTTTTATATCAGCCCCCCCCCCCCCCCCCCCCCCCCCCCCAGACAAAAATTTGATGGTGAAAAACTTTTACACTTCAAGAACAGACTTCTGTACCCTAACAATTACATTATATTTGAAACTATGATATTATCTATATATCTTCTATGTCAAAATGTTTCTTATACACCAAAGGAGGCAACAGCAGAAGAAGTCAATAGATGCTGAACCGGGAAAGTTCATGTAAGCAACGGTTAAGAACATTTTTGCCAAACAGTGACTGTTTCCCTCAGTCTGCAGTCAGAACCATCAGACTTTTTTTTTTATTTGCAGTCACAGTAAAAGTTCAAATAAAATAGAAATAAAATAACAGTTGAGCAAAGACGAAAGACTGAAATGACAGTAAAAAAAACACAAAGAGAGGCTTCAGTCAGCTTAGAGAGAAAAAGGCCCTGACAATACGCCGTCAGGAAATGAATGTGAACCACTGACAAAGAGAGACGTAAAACACAGAAATTAAACAGAGATGAGGAAATGGAGGAACAAGAGGAAAATGAAGGAAGAGGATAACAAAAGGGGTAATACGGACAAGTTTTTCCTACAGCCCTTAAAACATGTGGGTCCAGGGAGTAGTGCATGCAATGATAAAAAGTCTCAGAGCATGTATGCGCTCATGGATCAGCGTTATTGCTGCAAGAGCACAGCAATAATGTCTCCATTCCCATTATATTCCCTAAAAATGGCTTTTCCTGGTATGTGCATGGTTTCAAAACTGTCAATACTTTCGGAAATGCCAATCTACACAGACCCTAAACGTCCTCCTTGTGGAGTTAATTAGTTACTTGGATTATGAATAAGCATTTTAGCTCTTTACAGTTTTATTTTTTTATTATTTTTTTTTAATAATTTGAGTGTCATGCAACAGGCTGCAAACACAACAAAATATTCTCACATTAAGAATTTGAGGCACCAGAGAAAGTGAAATTCGTACCCAGATACTTTGCACCAAAAGGGTCCGATACAAAGTGGTTCGGGTAAGTGTTCAAGTCTTAAAGGGAAAGTCTTTCATTTTCATGTCTTTAGTGTTCATTTATAGTTGAAGCAACAAATGCTGAGGGTTTTTTTTTTTTGTCATTTTTGCTGACCCCAAACGCAAAAGTACTGCATACACTGTGGTGTGTGATGTTACTTACCCTGCTCCATTCTTTCGATTCATTTCTATACAAACTTAAATTCCACTGCAACCAGTCGTTTCAGCCTTTTAGACTTTGTAGCCCACATAAAATCGCACAATGTTTTTTGTCTGCCAGTGTAAAGTTACGTTCCAAGCCAGCAAACTTAGAAGTACAAGAGGTATTTGTAATGGGAAGTCCTGTTGGGTTTCAGGTGGAAGCAGCCACTGACTCTGAGTCTGAAAGCAAAGGCTCACGGGAGTACCACTCAGTTGGGATCCAGGTAGAGGATGACAAGAAAGGGTGAGTTAATGGCTCTTCGATTTTAACCTCATTTCAAAATGCTGCCTTTGATGTTTGGTCTCATGGTTATGAATGATGACCCTGTTGTTACTGCTTTTGTTCTTCATTTCGCTTACATTCATCCACGCCTTTCAACTCTGCGCTGCTCAGAAAGGGGAGGTTCAAACGCTCCAACAGTGTGACCGCAGCTGTGCAGGCTGACTTGGAGCTGGAGGGCTTTCCGACTATGGAGGACAAAGGCCTGCAGTTTGGGGGTGGCTTCCAGCGCCACTCGGAGCCCAGCACACCTACCCAATATGGAGCGGTGCGTACCGTTCGCACACAGGGCCTCTTTAGCTACCGTGAGGATTACCGCACCCCCGCTGAGCCCCCGAGTCCTCGAGAGACCATCAGCGAAACCACCTGGCAGCTAGAACCCCCCTCCCCTCGGGAGAGTGCGACCTCACCCGGTGAGACGGGGAGGGTGTCCCCTTCCCTCCGGAGGGATGGGAGCTGGTTCATGCAGCTGCTCCACACGGAGACCAAGAGGATGGAGGGCTGGTGTAAAGAGATGGAGGCAGAAGCTGAGGAGAACGATCTGTCAGAGGACAGTGAGTGTTTTGCTTTAAAACTGGCAGTCCGATTTAAGGTTATAATGTCTTAAAATACATATGTTGCCTGTTGTACAGATAAGCTTTGTGCGTTCCAGTTCTAGGTAAAATCCGAAGTGCGGTGGGGAGCGCTCAGCTGCTCATGTCTCAGAAATTCCAGCAATTCTACTGGCTGTGTCAGCAAAACCTGGTAAGACGTGATTATGTACTAGGGACACAAAGTCTTTGTTCTGAGCTCTGCATACTTTCTGCATGATTATCCATGACCACTAAGATATAAAGCCCAAAAAGCTAATGGAAGAACATTTAAGAGAAATAAATGTGTGAAGGGGATGCCATGTTCTTTACCCAAATAAGCATATCATTCATTTGGAATTATGCATTTAATTTCGCAGCTTTTATGTTTTTAATACTCCCATGATAACTTTCATGCCAGCTTTTGATAATAAAACCTTTATGGTCAGCTCTAACGTTGTAATAATGTGACTTTTGTTTCCCAAAATGCATGAATCACTGCATATCTTTGTTTGACAGGTTTAAAAAAGGTATCAGTATGAAGCATTGACTCCACAGTAAAATAATTTTCCATCATTCGCCACAGCAGTGGCTCCTCACATCTTTTGTTTAGCCTTTTACAACACATTGAACGCTTTAGCTGCCTCTGACAAACTGGATCAGAACTCCCTGAACGTGTCAATGGCTGTGGAAAGCTGCAGCACTGACCATCAACACTTATCTGACTCAGTGAACGTATGAAACAAGCAGACAAAAAACAAAAAAGATCAAGATTATTGCAGTGGGAAGTCATTTACAGAAAGTAGAAAGTTCAATTCCTTGTACAGTGCACAGTATCAGGGTTGCTTGCGTTTTATGTTTCTTGGACTGCTCACAAGTCGTTTTATTGATCTAAACCGAGTAACTACTCTTTTTAAATGAAGCTGGTGGGAAGTTGTGGGAGATAGTGTCGCTGCTTTTGCAACACGCAGCAGAAACTGCACATTCAGGTAGCATTGGGACAGTACGGGGAGTGGGCACGCTGAACCATTCTTACAGAGTAAGTCAAGTCATTTTTCCAGCTTAGAAAGACTGTATTATGTAAATTTAAGCATCAGCTTTTTCATAACTGCAACCCTGTCAGCATTAAACCTTCATGGGACAAATTTCCCTTCACACATTGGTGGTGTTTGTGAAAGCTTTGCAAATTAGATGCGTTAAAAGAAAGACGTCTAATCTTTCATCAGCTCGCTTCTCCTCAACTTTTAACTTTCAGAAAGTTTCACTAAAATGCCTTAAAGACTGACGGCAAGCGCACAGTGCTTCTCGGGGACGAGCTCCTGGATTAAATGCATGTTCTGACACCATCAGCACTTAGGACTCTTCACTTATGCTAAACCTGCCGGCTCTAGATATTTGAAATCTTACGATTTTTTAATTTTTTTTTTTTAAAGCATCACGTTCAAGGGTCAGAATAAAGCTGATGAAGTGCAGCGGCAGTCACTTGGTAATTACAGATAACAGGAGTGTGTTCTGTTCAGGCTTACGCTAGATGACATTTAAAATCTAGACTAATTTTCATAAATTTTCTTTGCTGTACAAAAGAGAATTATACTGATCCCATAATGCTTTATAATTATCAAGGGAAAATTGAGGCTTATCGCTCTTAATTCACATGTTAAGTTATGCTTCTTGTGATTGCAGAACATTTAATTTTATGGGTTCAAGAATATTTAGAGTTAAATTCCGTTTTGACAGCGTTCCCCGTCTCCTTGATGCATGTTTTCTTACTAATATTATGTTGTAGGAGGATGGGTGCCAGGTTCTGATATATAAAGAACACTTGGATCCAAAATGAATTGAAAATATGAACATAATGCAATAAATCACCCGTGACTACAGCACAGAAAATGTCACACCCTGCTATCAAACTGTAAATCTGCTGGACCATCAGACAGCTGCAACCTTCAGCGGCCGTATCACCTAAATGTCAAAAGGCTTGCAGCGTGTGTATCTCTGGGTTTATTGAACTGATGTATCTCATCATAGATGTTCAACACACATCTGGAGCAGTATGCAGCTAAAGCTGTTGTGGATCTGCACAGAAGTCTGTTCAAAAATCATGTAAAATGTTTTAAAAGAGGCAACGAAGAGGGCTGCCAACAACACACTTTAGCATCACTGCCGTTGAGTTATACAGTATAATTGTGAGAGAGCCAGAAAACAGCTCTACTAATTAATTTTTTTACTTTTGGGCTTCAATAAATAAGGACATAAATAAAGACTCGACTGGCTTTCTGTTCCGATCGTTTCCACAAATTTAAATCCAAAGGATATGACAGACTAAACTCTTTTAATATAATGTTTAGATAATGTTCAAAAATGCAGTGTTTAATGTGCATAAACTGCATGACTTTAAAATCTTCGGTAGAAATGTGATTCAGAGAAACAAATGTCAACGCCATAATAGTGTTTTCTTACATTGCAAAAACTCACTTGTCAGAACGTAAAGACGTTTAGTTTCAGATGACTATTTTAGACTATTTTGCTACTTTTTATAATTCTAGTAAGGAATATTTTTCTTACAAGACAGTTTTGAATAGATTTAGGTATGTTTTTCAATTCTGAGCTTTAACTTCTTTAAAGGTTTATTCGAAGGTTTATAAATACAACTTCAGCTGAACAACAACATATGATATCTGACACGTGGCCAAATTGCAGAAGTATGATGCAACAACTTGTAGATAGAATGAAAGTTTCTTCTGGAAAATCACCAAGAAGGATTTTTCTTTTCACACACACTTCTTTCCAACTTTGCTTCAGTTTATTGAGGCTCTGGACTTTCTTTTTGCACTGCACCACTAACATCTCATTGAAATCGAACTTTTTTCGCTATTTTTCCTTCCCCATTACGTAGTTTGAGCTTGAGACGTCCACTTCCGGGAAGAATGGCAACTACCTTGAATATTTTTCACTTGACCTTGTTGACCTTATTAACCCCAATTAACCCTTCCCACGTTGATTGGTAACAACAACTGTTTCTCTGAAATCATTGCTGATTTATTTGAAACTTGGTATTCTAGTCACACATACCTGCATGTGCCCGAAAGCAACCAGCAATCTATCAAAACTTCTCACACTGCTCATACTACATAATCAGTTGTGTTTGCTTTGCAGCACCTGGTGGCTTCTTTAATTTTTCATTTTTTTTGGAGCTGGTTTTATTACATAGCAATTCCCCTTTGATTAGCTCGTGCAGCAAAAACTGTACGAGAACAAGCTTGACAATGTTCTGAACAGTTATGTGGAAGAAACGAATCCACTTGAAGGCAGGAATACCCTGTTTTGTGTGTGTGCGCGTGTTATTATCTACATTCTGCCGCTGTGTCGGTTATAAGTGAGGTGTAGTGTACAGAAGAAACAAAAACATCTTTATATAGACACTGATATAGTTGTTCTTATTCTAAATTAACAGACGACACAAGGAGAATACAAATGGAGGTAAATCACAGCTGGAAGGTTGGACAGAAAGACAACACACACACACTGAGTCAAAGGGTAATTGGAGACACGGGTGTGAACAGTCAGGACAGGTGAGGAGAAGGGAAGTGGAACCACGACCACACGAGGAAACAAACTAAAATAGGATGTAAAGCAACCAGCAAAAAAAAAAAAAAAAACTAGAGACAAAGGAATGCAAGAAAACAGCAGAACTAAATCCTGCACTTTCTTTTTCATGTCACTTGAAGTCTAAAAATCTGTCCTACTAATGAACAGTTGTTTTTTTTAATACATTATCATAAACACATTAACATTTCTGTTAGAAAGAACAGTTTTAATGGGGCAGAAAACTGGAGTAAAAAGAGCATTTCAACATTAAAAAGGAACTTATGACTCATTTTGGCATTCAAGAAGCCAGTTTTAGGGACAATAGAGCACCTTTCAATCTGATCTGCTTTTCATCTCACAAATCAAAGCATGAATAGGACTGAACTGTCAAAGGCAGTTTATTATATCAGACCTCAGTCATGAAAATAATAATTGCTCTCCGTCATAGTTTCTTATCCAAACTGGTATCTGTGCTTGTTTTGATTAGTCTGATAAGGACATCTGGTGGATCTGAGCTGAAGTGCAGTAATCAGTGTTGTCGTTCACAGTTGAGCAACCATCTCCTTTTCCTCTTGTACTTCCCATAGGACCCCAGTGCCATGCCGCGACCCACCTCTCAGGACCTGGCTGGGTTCTGGGACCTGCTGCAGCTCTCCATTGATGATGTCAGCATGAAGTTTGACCAGCTGCAGCAGATCAAGAGCAACAGCTGGAGGTCCATTGATAGTCCAGAGAAGAAGGTGAGGAGTCAGACAGCCTCCAGATGTTGCTGCATGTTTTTTTTTTTTCTTCAGAAAATTTAACATAGCGAGGGGAAAATAAAAAGGTCTCGTTCTGTGGCACTTTAAACATCATTATGTAAGAAATGGGGGGGGGGGGGGGGACATCAAAAAGGTTTGTAGAGTCACGTGTTAATTATTGTCTGTCTGTCCCGCAGCAGTCACCAGCTCCCATACCAAAGAAGACAGTTCGACAGAGGAGTGCTGTGACAAGGGAGAAATCCCTGGACCTTCCAGACAGACATCGGCAGGAGGCCCGTCGACGGCTGATGGCAGCCAAGCGAGCAGCTTCATTTCGGCAGAACTCTGCCTCAGAGCGAGCGGACAGCATCGAGATCTATATCCCAGAGGCTCAGACTAGACTTTGAGAAAATGTAGGGTCAGGGGCCGACACGTCTCCCTGCTCCCGCGTTCTAACAACTTTACAACTAGCCTTTTTTCTAGATTGCTACTCTCCTCCTTTATCCATCTGTTGTCTGATAGCCATCCTCAGTGCCCATCGCCGACACCACTGGACTGTAGGATGTGCCAAGGCTCCTCTCACATCGCCAAAAACATATGTCTGGCATGGGTTGGTTGGATCTCTGTCTTGGTTTGCTGGTGATCATGATACCCAGCTTACGAGCTCTCTCATGTCCTGGATGGGTACATCTGTAGTTTTTCAGCATTTGCAAAGTGCCATTTAAAAAGTGCAGCTTTGAGAACCTACCAGCAACCAGGCCTTCGTGCTAAAAATTAGTAAATATGTTTATTTCAAGATGTTCAAAACTGATCAAACCCTTGAGTATTTTTCAATCTTTTAAGATCCATTTCTTTCCCGCTCTCTTTCAGAGGGTTAACCACGAGCTAAATATCACTAATTTGTTGTAAGTTCTAAACTCTGCAAAGTGCCAATGCTTGAAATACCTCAACTACATGCACGTGACACCAGTCACCCATTCAAGGTTATTCAGGCAGCCACTAATAAGCTCTAGACTGGTCAGTGTTGAAAAATGCAGCTTTCTACCCAATCTGGTTGTAGTCAACCATTCTTCACGGTCGGGATTGGTGGAGGAACGACATCCGTCGGCACGTCAACATGCACCTTCCACACAACTTTCCTATATATCTCATGTACCAGTTGCCAACTTTCAAATGTTTACTTGAAGCTGAAAACATGCAAGTCTTGTGCCAACATTTCCATTATGTCAATGCAGTAGAGAAAAAAAAAATGATAAAGGTTTATGTAACCCCGTAGATCAAAATGTATAGACAAATGCACTTATGCACTTATTACAATTCTCTCTATTTCCAAGGGAAATGTACATACCCAAGTTCACAATAGTACTGTTGTATTTTTGAATTGTGAATGGGAAGATCATGCATTTTTTTTTCCTCATCCCAGCTGCTTGTCTGCCCTCTTTTTTTCTTTTCTTTTTTTTTTTTTGCTTCTGACAAATCTGAAATTGTTGCATACAAGCAGTGATGTGATCATGCACACAAAATTGCGCTGCTGCTTTTTCATCTTTCTTAAGTCCCTTTGAAGTTGCGCCCTCAGCCACAGTTAATGAGGAATGATAGAAATAAGCACCAAAACATAAACAAAATATCTGCATACTAGTTTCTTTAATCTATGAAATGCTTCATGATTTTTTAAATTTCTTGAAAAGTTCCGTGCTGGTGAAAGTCTCCCTAAGCTATCATAAGCAAGTCCCTCTGGGAAAGGATGAGAAATAATGAACTAAAACTGGGGCAAAGGCTTTCCAGAGGGATCCGAGTCGCAAGTACCAGACATCTCAAACTTTCCAAGCACCTTACTTAAAGGAAATATAAGGGGTGAAAGGGGTATTAGCTGGCTGTGGCAATGCAGACCCACCAGTGGTGAATAATATAACCATACAGATGGGCGACGAGTTAAAGTGGCCATATTATGCGAATTTAAGTCATCTCATTTTAACTTTTGGCATCTCTAGAGTAGCTTTCCACCTAATATAATTCCAAAAGCCTGCAATTATTTCACAGTGAGACTGAGACAAACTGAAAATCACAAGGAGAGGCTTTTCTTGAAAATGAGCAGATTTTGCTCAACTGTTTTCTGATTGGTCAGATTCCTGGAGGCTTGTTGATGGGCAGACCTCCTACCTCACGAGCATGCGCAACTCCTGCTGCTGGTCAGCTGCTACCTTTCCAACATTTCTTGTAAATGTTGGAAAACAAAACTTTTAACTTCCTGCTTCCTGCTTTCATGTTCAAGTCAGAATTTGAGTCAGATAATGAAACGGGCAGCCCAACAAACTGCGGAAACAAAAATTACAGCTGAACAGTTCTTTTTGGTAAATATAGTGCTACCTGCTGTTGTTTGATTTTTTTTGGGTTACATCTCCTTGAGTCCTGTCTGCAGCCATGAAAAAAAAGCCATTGATGCAGTTGCTAAACTTCCTTAGACTATGTACTATATACTATATAGTTGCCAGCAATTAAGGCTGTCTTTTTGTGTGAAATGCATTGAAGCAACTTAATTTTGTTTTGGTTTTTTTTCCCTTTTTTCTTACAAGCACGAGAAAGCATATAATTCTAAGACTGCAACCATGATCACTGTCCACATGATGTTTGCACTAATATGCGTGCACACATTCATTTACTTACTAACCACTTTTAATTCAGACTTATGAGCTCACAGTCTTAGAATAGTGCAAATTCAGCACAAGGCTTTTGTACAAATCCAGCAGCAGGGCCTTGTTCATGAAGTACTTTATTATTCAAGTGTTATGAAAAAAAAAGAATACATTTGCTCTGTTGCTGGTCCAGGAGAACAAACGGCATCAAATGAGTTGTGATCGGCCAACTTTCCATCAACAACAAAAACAAAAACATCATCAAAACATATTTTTTCGAGGCTTATTTGAAACCAAATTAAAACCTACAAGCAAATTAGCTGGAAAACATGAAAAAAAAATACTCTGTCCTTGCAATGCAACTATAAACGTCCACTTTTAAAATGAGCCCAGAAGCTTATTTTCTTCTTTAAGGCCTGCACTGCTTGGAGAATATGTCCATATATGGAATCTCCTCTCTCAATTAAGTCATTGAGAGCCAAAGTTAGAAAAAAACTCTCCAGAAGAAAATGTTTTCAGTGCCTTGAAAGCTGGGAATTGACTGTAAGAGAGTACTGTAACTCGTATTGTTGATGCTCCAATCATGTCTGAGATGATAGTTCATAACTCTAACAGCATAGACGCGAAAATACAGAAAAGCATAATATGACCATTTTAAAGATCTATCTTTCCTCAGCTCTAGAGTAAGGGGACTGGGTGGCTCAGTGCTGCCAGACACTGAGTCCTCTTATCCCTTTAGAGGTAAGAGTCACTGCAAATCAATACTAAGCAGCTGTGAATGATCACCTTTATCCTGTGACTGAACGTTTCTTCCCTGATGCGATTGGTCTCTTACAGGATGGCAGTAGTGCCATTTATAGTGCAAGAAGGGTCACAGAATGGGAATAAAAATGAATGACCTGCAAACTCATCAGGTCTCAGTCCAGCTGAACGCCTTTGGACGTTTTTGAGCCAGACAACACAATCATCAAAACAACTGAAGGACTAACCCTTTTAAGAAATGGCGTTTTGTCCTGACAGCAGAGTTCCACAGACTTATAAAATCTAAGCCAAGGATTCCCTGTAGGTCTTGAATTGGCCCACATTATAGTTTAATTAATGTAATATATTATATGTTTGTAAATATACACACATATACTCTCTGCTTCACCTCTGTTAAAACGAAGAAGAGGAATTTATCACGGAAGTAAGAAACACGATTCCATTAAAATGACTTGGGGGTGTAAGACAAGAAGTGAAGCTCCTGAGCCCCTTCATTGGTTGCCAAAATGAAAATGGAAACCGCACCACTGTTACTCCTCGATAAAGGAATCATCTTCGACCCTCTTTTACCTTGTATGAGGGTGTAAATGACTTGCAGGCATAAAATCTGTGTAGTCAGACTCATATTGAGCAAAGATTTCATGAATCTCTGCGCAGCTGCAGCGTATGAGTGCTCTTATCTGTAACTCACGGGCTCGTGCAGGTTGTCATTATCAGTGCATGACAACATCATGAAGAGGATGGATACAGAGATGGGCCTTTTTTGTTTACATTTCATTTCACCCAGCCTCAGATGTTCTGTCCCTTTCGGTGCCTGTGTTATTTGCACAAGGGAGCATTTTATGAGATGTTTACAAAAGGATGACTATTTGTTTTAGCGATTCTCTGACATCGGGGAACTGTGAGTAATCATTTCCACTGGCCAGGGCAGTATACTGAGCTGTTTTTCATGAGGATAAAGCATTTCAATCATATTTATTTTCGTCAGAGAGCACAGAGGAAAATTCCTGGACAAAAGAGAGGACGAGGAGATGGAAAAGAAACAATCGCCTCCGGTCCATCAGCATGGGGCCTCTCCAGTCTTGGAACAACATTTTTGTCCAACAAAATGTTAATCAGTGTAGAATTTCTGTCTCTAGAGTTTTGCAGCTTTTAAATTTATTCATAGCACAACTGGCCATAACTTTAACAACGCTCTAGCCCCCGAAAGAAAAAAAGGTCTGTGTGAAAACGTCCAAACACGACTCACCAACAGAAGACTATGCTTTCAGCACTACATCTATATGTAGTTAACACACCCTTGCGTGGTAGCAGCTCCTCCTGCTCTCACTCACATTTACAAATTACTTGCAGCGACTCATATCGCAAAATTTTTTTACTGAGACGTCAGCTGAGGTCCTTTCTGTAATGCTGTTAAATCACTCTATCAAACCACGGGGTAATCAGCCCACTAAAACGGTGCTGCTTTTCCAGTATTTGCTATAAATCAACTTCCACTAAATGCGCTGTCAGCTGATCGATACATTACTTTAAAATCTATTTTTATGACTTTGATTTTGATTAAGTATTTACGCCAGATGCCTGGCTCCATGAAGAAAAAGAGCAAGGAGATTCATCATATAAAATCCCATTTCCTTTTTCTGGATGTGAATATTGTGCGTGTTTTTTTCTTTTTTTTTTTTCTTTTTCAACGTGTGTGTGAATTTTGTTTTCGTAGTGCAGTGCACAAACTCACATAAGAGACTGAATAGGGGATCACTTTGTTTTGGTTTATTCCTATTACTATCCACCGATGACCTGACATATGACAACATTTTACATCCAACAAATCACCTTATAACCAAAGTCTTGCTGCGTAGACTCCATATATATGTATAATTTAGCTTCTTCTTTATTGTAGTGGCTGAGACCTGAAACAGTATGGCAGTGGGTTTCTGGAAGGCGTCTCTGTGTGTGACGCCAGGCTGTTGGCAGAGAGCAGAGACGTTCCCCTGCTGTTGCCAGAGTGGCAGGCAGGCAGGAGGGAGACAGACTCAGTGTGACATATGCTGGCTTAAAGGAGACAAGAGGCCCGCATTGAGCCCCGAACTGCTGGTGCTGTATGCTGTTTGTAGCTGGAAGGCTGTTCTGAGAGGACCGCCAGGCTCCGTGCTGGATAGTTTTTTAGCCTGCCTGCAAAGCAGCTTATGTAAGATTTTGGATCCTTGGTGAGAAAAACAACAAAAAAAAACAAAAAAACAAACATCCTTCAGGGTCCATCAGAGCTTGTGTTGATAAATGTGTTGCTGAATAACAGCCTGTGTTGGAGAGCTCGAACATCAGCACCATGTGTATTTGCCTCTGTCAGCCTCTGCTGGACTAGTTTCACTTGAGTCTGCCGCCGACATGGCAGTGGAGTTTCTCTATTATGCAAGCTGAGCGGGGCTGTAATGAAATGTTGCATATCCACCAACTGGGTTCAGTTCAAATCATATCGCCGGCTCCTCCAAGAAGCACTAATTGCAATGAGCCCATTTATTTAGTCAGAACATGAATTAACCACGTCGAGGAGCAAAATGAAATCAGTGCCAGAACTAACAAATCCTTGTGCAAAAATAGAGACATGGTCGTTTTCAGCAAAAGTTAGATGAACTAGATCTGCAAACCATTTTAAACCATGATCAGAATCTATTGTAATGAGGCTCAAGTTTGCCTCCAAGTGAAAATCCTTTTCCACTCATAGAACATTTTCTTTCACCCTTTCATTCATCTTTTCACTCTTTTGTACAAACATCCACAAGGCCAAAGCATTCTTCATTGCAGGGCAATTTATGCTGGATCTCTTTAGTAAACTTGCATCATCTGCAAATTATGTTGTGCGCACTGGAGATTTTTGTTTTTTTTTTTGTTTTTGTGTTGGTTTTTTTTGCCAAAATGTAAAAAAAAGAGAAAATAATGAGAAAGGAGTGACACAAAATACTTACAATCTCGCTTTGAATATCACAAGAGCAGCAATTACTGATAAGTCTCATAATTTTGATGTATCCAGCATCTTGTAAAACCACAACCCCCGAACGGCAACAACATCCGCCTCAGTTATTCTGTAAGCAAACGATTTCAGATCTCTCACATTCAGCTTGTATTTCTGCGTTCTGCAGCTTCACCTCAGAAATGACTGTTTATGTTTTGACTCTGGAAACCTATCGTGTGAAATATTTCAAGGGAACTTCTTTTTTTTTCCTGTTTTTTAACCACACCATGGAACGAGCATCACTGAGACTGATACAACACTTCACTGAACTTGGAATGTGAGACAACTCAATTAATAACTAGATAAAATGAAAAAGGTAATTGTTTAGCTAAAACTATTTTCATCTCCTGTATATTATCTCTATAGTGAGGATGAATATAATGCCAAATATTAATTATTTGTAAAGAAATATATATATAAAGATATATATAGATATATAAATATATAATATATCCGTCAATGAAACATAACTATTTTCTGCTCTTGCTCCTGTACTGTTGTCATTTTTACTTTAAGGTTCATTTAGAAGCTGATATGATGGCATGCGAAACATCGATTCTGAATGTTGGCTTATTCGTTTTTTTTCGTTGAGGATTTGCATTGATTTTAGTAGGATTCTGCATTCTCGGTGTGTGTGGTTTCAGTGCAAGGTAACCCATTGTTGAGCTATTTTTGTATGAGTTGAGTTGAACATATACGCATTTCACCCCATTCTGTCCGAGCAGAGCTACTTGAAGATTTTGCCACTTGGAATAGTTTGATCATTCCTTAGGTCATCCTGTGTAAATAATTCTGCAATTAAATTTTTGGAGAAAAAGTTTGGACAAGTTCGTCTGTGTGGTGCCTGTTTATTTCAACTGCTCGCCAAGCACACAGAGTCAAAAATGTTGATGTTTGTCAGGTGTTATAAACTGATATAAGATGCCTTTTGGGTCATCAGCTATGAAACTAAATTGAATCCACCAGAGTAGGTATGCAAAAACAATCTTTTTTTTTTTTTTTTTTTTTAATGCTTAGACTAATAGTATTCCTGATGGAATTAAATTTGCTTGGATGATGGAGGCTCAGTGACTTTATTCAAATGTCCCTGGAATCTCTTGCATTTTATATCCACATGAAGCCTCCTCACCAAACCACACATGGGATAATAGATAGAATGATATGATGGAAAATAATGGGCAATTATAAACAAATGCTTGTTTTATTGTTGTATTTTTTCATCAGGGGTCAACAGAATTGATTATTTTAAACAAAATCAAACTGGCCACATTATAAATAGCTTTTGAGTTGCCAAACTTCCTGCTGACAGCACAACAGAATGCTGAAAACAGAACACGAATGGCAACATTATTGGAGACGTACATTAAAACAACAAAACTGAAAATGTAGATACTTACAGGTGCCAAGATGGGAAGACTGAGCCGTGTGTGGCCATAAATGTGCCCAAAGTTGTGAAAATACCTCAAAGACGGTTTGACCTTGTTTTACGAAAATGTCCCCTGTGCCTCTTTAAATGTCTTTAATTGAGTTTATACGAGTAAACACTTTTATCTTTAATATATAGAGCCTTTTAAGTCATGCAAATTAAGAAACGCATACTATCTAAAGAGACGTTCATATCATTCGGCTAAGAACAGGGCAGCAGCTTTTATGCACAGAATTCTATGGATTTTTACACTCCTGTAGGGTGTTTATTCACTGCCACAGCAAATAAGGAGCACACTTTCAAACATCATGCTGTAAGGTTACAAATGTCTGAAAGACGTGGATACGTTTTGTTTAGACAGTACTTGCTGTGAATTTCACAAGCCTGTGAAATTCCAGGGACTGATTAAAATTAATAAAGCTGCCATTCGCTTGAAATTGGGAGGGTGTTTGCTACTGCCTGAAGATTTTTAAAGTGCAGCTTGCTAGGCAAGCAAAAATGAGATAATGTGCCTTGGTAAGCGCATTGTGCCCAATAAAACTGAAAGGACTGACAGGACAGAAGCTCCTCCAGTGGAAGCATGTTGATATGGAAAGTCTTCGAAGCTAAGCTTTTTCTTTCAATGAAATCGGATCGTTTGAATGTGCTCTTTTAGTTCATGTTTATTTTCAGGAAATAAATACATAAATGAAGCAATTCCGTTGTTTTTAATTAGTTGAGATAAAGATATTATGTTTATCTGTTTTCTTTTGTCTTTTCTAATTCCTTTTCAAGACGTGTAGCTTCAAGTAGTCCCCAGTGCTCCTCACCTGCAGTCAACACTGCCCCCTTGTGTAAAAAGACAATAATGCACCCTAAAGATGTCACCTTTAGGTATCGCAGTAAGGCTTTGTCTCTGACATTATTTGATTTCAGTCATATTCTTTGAATATTGCAGAAAAGCTGATCACATATTCATTGTTGGCCCTTTGAACAGATGAATGCCTCCATTTATCGAGGAACTCAGTAGGATTTGTTCAGTTTGTGCATCAAGTAAAAGACAAGCAATGTAATCAGACATTGGGGTTCACCATAGTAAACTCCAGGATAAAACCACATTAAAATATTCGAATATACTTTTAAACCTTTGTGCATACCTTTAATTTACTACCCTCCGAGGAACGTCAAGTCAAAGATGTACATGAGCAAAAAACACATATAAAATCATCATAGGTCACAATTTTTTTCTGCATAAATCTGTCAGGCCACCCCAACTCTGCTCAGAACTATATATTATTCCATAATCTCCACGATTTCAACCCTTTGTGCTAGTTTGAACACATTAAGGCACTTGTTCTATTAAAAAAAGGAGGGGTATTTTGCATCTAATGGTGAAGGGAGGAAGAAAGCACTTTTTTAACCAGCCTTGGACTCAGAGAATGGTATCGTATGTAAGCATAAAAAAATTACAAGAAAAATAACAAAAGTATAAAAAAATTTCCGGACGGAAACACAAGGGTTAAATCAACTTTTTTCAAGTAGTGGGTGTGTGCAGCTGTCAAGGGAAGATGACCAATAAGATTCTTTCAAAGTTCAGCGCTGACCAATGATATGTCCGCATGTGGAAAAAAGGCGTGACTTCCTACTATGTTGTCATGTGACCTAATCGGAGTCGTATGATGTGAGGTTTCGTGTTGTTGCTCTTGTCGCTTTGGGTTATTGGTCGAGACGTGCTCAGGGGGACCCTGCTACTCGTAAAAAAACTGTTATTTGTATAGGTTTACATTGGGTAAGGGTATACATCGTTAAATATTCTTTTAGCCGTTATTTGCTCCTTTTATGTGATCACGATTCTAACTTCTCTCTGACTCATCTTGTTTCTCGTACGACTTGGCGGTAAACGTTTTGGGATTTTGACCGTTTGTTTATACTTGTTCGTACATAGCTTTCAAAAAATAGTGTCTGTTAGGTCTTAATGGTGAAAAGCTGCCTGTTCACCTTTCAAAAAACAGAAGTGGTTGCAATAGTGAAGCCCTGATAAACCTGTCGTGTTTGCAGCTTGTGATGCGTTTGGGTGCTGTATGTACTTCTCTTTTACTTTGGTGGCTTGTTATTGTTTTCCAGGTGGCCCACGCACCATGCACGTACCAGCTGAAGCTGGATGAAGCTCATCCCCCCTGGGTTCAGTCTTCTCCCTCAAACAGCATGGCTCTTGAGCAACAGAGCATCCCATTCCCCCAGCCCAGCGCAGCCTATTTTTCATGGGACTATCGTCTCCAGCTCATTGGTTTGGGGTTTGGCGTTTATTCTTCGATTTTCCTCCTGTCCCACCTCATCTCGCTGGCACTTTCACGCACTTACAAGGCTCTACCAGCCAAAGAGAAGGTTTTTTGGAACCTTGCAGCCACCCGGGCAGCTTTTGGGATCCAGAGCTCCGTAGCTGGCTTTCGGGCTCTGACTGAGGACTCTGCGTTAAGCAGGCACAGAGTGCGGGGCCAGGAGGACTGGTCCTGGTTCCACCTCCTCACAGCCACAGGCTTCTTTGTGTTTGAGAATGTAGCACTTCATGTTTCCAACGTGATATTTCGGTCATTCGACCTCCCGTTGGCCACGCACCATTTCTTCGCCCTGTCTGGATTTGCGGGGGCGGTGGTATGGGATTCCCAGGGCCACTATCTGGCAATGGTTACGCTCCTGCTGGAAATGAGTACTCCATTCACCTGTATATCCTGGATGTTGCTGAAAGTAAGGGATTTCATTGACTCTGTGGCAAATAAAACGATCTATGACTTTTTTAAAACCTTATCAAAGTGATTTCTAGGTGGACACTGTGTCTATAATTGTGAATACAGATTGCAATGTCATTGCTTGTTTTCTAGTTTTTTACTTCATTTATTTACTTTAAAGTGGCAAGAAGTATCAGTTCCTCTTTGGTCATGTGGATCAGATTGAAAGCAGATTAAATTTAGCTTTCTTAGAAAGAGGAAGTTCCATGCAAAAGTGACTTTGAAACTAACAACACGTTTGTCTTTTTCTCTTCATTAGAGATTTGCCTCATGCATAACTTACAATCATGTGACATTATTCATGTCCTCATAACCATTTCTGTGCTCTCGCTGACAGGCTGGCTGGGCCCACACGCTGTTCTGGCGAGCCAACCAGTGGGTGATGATCCACATGTTCCACTGTCGCATGGTGCTCACTTATTACATGTGGTGGGTAGCGGTGACCCATTGGGAGGAGTTAAACACTTACGTGGCCCTGTCCCAGCGTCTCCTCTTCTTCTCTGGACTTGCTTTGCTCACCTTTATCATCAACCCCATCTGGACGCACAAGAAGACCATGCAACTGGTAAATCCAGTGGACTGGAACTTTGGCAATAATCCGGCACCAATAAATGGTGCCGGAGAAGGTCAGTCTAAGGTTTCTGTGAAACCACATGCCAACTAAGGCGTATCAAAGTGCCGATTTCTTATCCGAGTTGTATAAGACAGACTTTCTTTAAACATGAGATAACTGTTGCTGTGAGATTAGTAATAATCATCCCGCCTCTCATCGTGTTAAGGGTTACAGCACAGTTTTCTGTCAGATAGTCCTTATCAATTTCAACTTAGACTTGTTTATTTATGTTTTTTTTTTTGTTTTTTTTCCAGTTTTTTAAGTTTTGGAGGTTGGGATTTTGTTAGGTAGTGGAATGAGGTCCTGCCTGTTTGCATCACCCCCTCAAGCGAAATACCATGTGGATGTTTCAAAAAGTATAGTATGTATGAGACCGTTTTCTTTTTTGAAAAGTAACTTGGTTGCACATGTTTGTAAAGTGTTGTTTACTGGTAGGAAAAACCAGCAATGTTCTACAAAGAAAAACCTTAATATTGTTGAGACAGTAGTTAAGAAATTAAATCCTGTTACCCTTTTGTGCTCGTGATAGTGATCAAGTACAAAACGTTTTATACTAAATCAGAAGAGGCTGTGATATGTATCAGACGGGGTATCAGACATGTTTCCTTTCCGACTTGGTGAAGTCACAAAGTAGTGCTGCCTTTTTTTCCTATCTTAGTGCACAAGAATGTTTAAATTGAATTAAGTTTAATGAATAAGCACTTAAACATATATTAACGGATATATGAACTCCCTCTCCAGAAAGGAAAGTTGTGTTTTTTTTCTTCTTCTTCTTCTTTTTCATTCATTTGGAAGGAACAACAAATTCTGTGCTAGAGGAAATCTTAGTAATCGTCCCTTTGACACAAGCTGAATTGTTCCCCATGGAGATATTGTGCAGTGAAACTGAAGCAGTGTTGACAGTAGAAAAATACATTTACATTTCAATCACAATGTATTTATGTATTATAGGCAAAATGGATTGAGCAGAAGGTGTTTTTTTTTCTTTTTTTAAATAAATGTTTGTTTTTCATATGCAGAATTCTGTAGGATTTTTCTACTTTTGCACACAATGGTCTCCTTGTCTTGTATGGTGCACGCTAATTATCTCAACTCGGCCACACAATGCTTTTTATTTGTTCCTGTTACAAACGTTCACGTCACTCAGTGTGGCTTCTTTGCAATATTACTGCTACGTTCAATACATTTTGTTAATGATGTCATGATTTAAGTACACTTCACTTTTAACACAATATTAATCTGTGCATCTTAAATGACGCAATCTTACCTCGAGTGTGATCTGGAAGGTGTTATTCAATGAGCAAAAAATGAATGCAACTAAGTATTTATTTAGCAGTTTGGGAATTGTGATTTTTTTTTTTAAGCACCTGAGCGTTTTCTTTCGACTGTACTTAGGATTTTCTGTTACTTGTGTAACTTTGCTGAGTTTCATTGGTATGCTTATTAAATTTGACACATGAGCTGACGTAAACAGAGGTGAGCTTCATTTTACTCATCGTGATTATCTAGATACTGTTAACCTGTATTATTGAGGAAGTTGATAAAGATGATACATTAATAAAATAATGAAATTGATATAAATAGCATCATTGTTTGTATGAGATATTCCCTACATTTTCAGTGCCATATACCAAATTTACATTTACTGTGTTTTGTGTGTGTGTGTGTGCGTACGCGCGCGTGTGTGTGTGTGTGTTTACGGGGAAATGTTTTTTTGCTCATCTAAAAAAAAATGTATTTTTCTCTCACACACACCACATCCCTTTTTGTTTTGCATTTGCTTCAAATTCAAGGTTGTGCTAAAATGCAGCTGCCTCTCGATGGCAGTATAGGAGTAATTTTAGTTTCCCCACACTGATTGCATTTATTGGCTTATCTGGCAAATGTGCTTAAAAATGAAGTTTTCCTTGACATTTTATCACCAGATGACAGTGGTTTTGTACAAGATTTGGGTGAATGTAAATATCCAAAGAAAAAAAAATGTATTGTTTAGAAAATGAATGCAATTAAATGACTTAATTGATGCTCAATTCTTGTTTCTAGTTGCTCCAGTTTAATGACTAATAGGGTGTGAGGTGTATAACCCTTTTTGATGCATGATGTATCATGTTTGATGTGCACATTTCTCAGACTGCTGCCCAACTCCAATAAAACAATAAAAAAATTAATAGAATAAAGAAATTCTAAAACAAAAAAATATATAAGTACTCAATGTAATCATAAAGATACAAAAAAAATAGACAACTGCCTAAGATGAAATTAGGGGTAGTTTTCATTTCAATATATAATGTTTAAAAATTTGTATTTTCTGTTCACTATTTACTATATATCTGGCCTTATTCATTCATTTAACTCATCAGGAAGAGCCATCTCAATATCCAAATGAATTTTTTTCATGAATCAGAAGCCACTGCAGTGTCGTACTGGACGTGTAAGGTGTTAGAAGCAGGACGAACATCTGTAAACAGCTGTGTCGAGGGGAGCCACCTTACACGTCACGTGGGCAAGTTGCTGGAGCTCCTCTGTCCCCAGATCCTTCCTACCGGAGAGGGCGTTGGAATTCCGATTGACATCCCACTCGGCCAATCACAGCTCGCCTCCGTTCAGCTTTTGGCCAATCGGCTTCTGAAGGGAGATGAAGAGCTTTCATGGATGGAGTCCGCTTACACCGAAGAGAGCAAAGTTAAAAGAGCGGTGAGAAGAGTTTGTTTTTGATGTGTTACAGTCAGAAATGTTTCCTATTTTATAATTACACGGCATTATTGCGAAGGGATAACGTCGTTCATCTGTGGAAAAATCATAAAATGGTGAGTTGGACTTTTCTTTCTAAGTTTCTCACAAAGTTTTAATAACTTTGGCGTTACGCTAATTGTGGGTTCAAGTGTGCTTTGAAACGTTAAACGTTAAATGTGTATTTTGTCTGCAATGGTTGCTTCAGTGTTTTTTTTTTATTTATTTTTTTTATTATGTTTAAACTGTGCTGGGAGGTGGTTGTAACGTGGCGCTTCAGCTAACATTGTAATATTGCCAACATTGTCAGAGCAGTGTAAAATAAATCACGTATTTAGCCACGCATTTATGGTAATTACCGCGTCCTAATGTGGAGGCGATGAGTGGTGATCTGTGCGATGTTTGTTTGACACAAGCGGACAACTATTTCTTCACACTTTGGGTTGCCGGACATTGTGATTGATGGTTCGTTTCTAAGGTCATCACAGTTTTATGAGCAGCCTGTCCTCTCGTCGAGGACGCAGTCGCACAGTGATTCCTTCAAAGATGAGCAATACGCGTGTATAATCACCAGCTTTAAGGATAGCCGTGAGTATCTTGATTGGGACGGAAACGCACGTACAAACTGTTCAAAATGTCATAATTCCTCAGGTCTTCACACTTGCCTAAAATGTTATTCCAGAGCTGCAGCTCAACTTCAAATTCAAGTAGTCATGCATAGCATTCCTCAGCGAGGGCACTGCACCGCTCTAGTCAGCTGGAAGATCGGTCTTTACAGGTAGTCAAGCCAGGATTCAATTCAACCTGTTTTATTCAGTAATTGCCTTTTTTTTTGTGCATCAGAAGGAATGCGGCTTTAGGAAACCGTTAAGCTTTTATAAACATCCTGAAGATGGTTTGATTCGAGTTATTTGATTTATTTAAATCGTTTCGTGTCATGCATGTCCAGTCTATTCTGCCCACACAATGGAGAGTTGGAGTGACACTTGGGGGTGGGGGTGGGGGTGGGGGTTACACACACACACACACACACACACACACACACACACACATGCCTGTACACAGAAGTCTTCAGCTTATTTGTTTGGCAAATAAGCAGGGTGGCCTGGCTGCTAGTACAGATGCTTTACACCTCCCCCTGCTTGTAATAACAATTGAATGAAGGCTATCCAGCAAACAGTGCTTTTATATAACCTTAGGTCACCCAGGTTGACACAAAATCTTATGTTTCTGACACTGTTATGTAAATCAGTGTCTTATAAATCATTTTGTCATTAAGTAAAAACGTACATTGAAGCATATACGCAGACAAATCTTTTGCTGCCGTTGTTATTGCCTGTGAAGACAGATGTGGTTCACTGGGGAAATACTGCAGATTGCTAATTTGTAAAGCATACGTGACAAGAGAAAACCCCATCTTTGGCAAGCCTGTCTGTTTACCATGACCAGGCTTTGGATCCCGAAGTACACACCAGTTTGACTGAGGTGCATGCCATTCATTCTTAAAAAGTGTTTATGGAGTTATTTTCTTCCCACCACCAGGCCAGTGATCCACTGAGACATGACATGGATTTGCAAAATAGTTCAGCAACAGCTGGGAAAGAAAACTTGCAGCTTATCTGCAGGTGGATATGAGAAATCGCATACCACACACTTATTTAGCAGCTGGGAACAAGTTTAAATTTAGACCCAGAATAGACCGATGAACATTACAGTCAACCCCTGTATGGTAGGCACCACGGATTACATGATACCAGATACTTTTATCTAGATGCCCATTTTAGAACCATGCTCTCAATTGGGGTAAAGAGGAAAACTATATATATATATATATATATATATATATATATATATATATATATATATATATATATAATATGCAGGCCCGTCTGGAGTCAATCCTATATAGGATGATGATAATTCTTATTAGCTATTTAACGATGAATAAAACCAGTAGTTTTGGCCTCTTAACGTTTCTTCACCTTTTTGAAGTCTTTTCCTGTAATGATTTATTGTAACATGACTGAATTGCTCTATTCATACTTAGATTCCTTCCGACCCAGCCAGGCAACAAAAACTCTTTGTAGCAGCTGCTTATCCACTACTCACTGCACACTAAATAGCGTTCTTCTGGTGACATGTTGCAATCTTGAAGCTTTACTGTGTAAATATATATAAATTATTTTTCTAGTTTGGTGATAAATTCTGTTACTTAATAAGAGAGATGATTTACTGTTAAGCTCTCCTAGCTTGGTAATCACCAGATGGAATAAAGACCAGAACTGTTTAATATTTTCAATATGCTGTCCATTTAAAAGCACATACTGTCTCGACTGACACTCCTTACTGGTCTCTACCTTCATAAATGTTGGTAGTGGTAGTGACACAAGTGTACTCTGTGTCATAATATTGGCTGTCAATCGGTAATAAATAACTTTGGCAGCGTAGTATGGACCACGTTCAGTTTAGAAACAAAGCCTGTGGTTGTTATCTACCCCAGCCATGTACCCTCACAGGTCCAATTGATCACATATCTGAAATCAAATAAGCAGCCCTGTGGGGCTCGTTATTGAAGAGTATTTCCTACGGTCTACGGCCATTTATTATGTAATTAAAGCTGGTAGCTGACAGGAATACTGGTTTCATCATTTTCTTTTCAACTTAGCAGGAGTAGAGATCCTTTTGATAGACAGTTGTTTGCAAACCTCGTTCTAGTCTGGAGTATTATGAAGAAGGCTCCCTCCCTATATATATATATATATTTATATATATATATATATATATATATATATATATATATATATATATATATATATATATATATATATATATATATATATATATATATATATATATCTATATATATATATATATATATATGGTACAGTCTACTGTACCATATATATATATATATATATATGGTACAGTCTACTGTACCACTGTGTTAACTATCACTGGAGACAATCACATCATATGTTGTTCCTCCAGAATCCACATGAGTGCTTTGAGTACTTGAGTACTTCAGTGCACACCCAGCAGTAAATGGGAGGGCTCACACAGCAGTGCTACATCAACTCTCTATTGTGGTGTATATAACTATATAAACAATGAATCTTTTTTTTTTTTTACAACCCATTTATCCACATAAAAAGGTCTCAACTACAGACTGATTTTTTTTTTTTTTTATTTGTCCTCTTTAAGACAATGGAAGGGTTTTTCATTGCAACATTTTCAAATGTTATAGTTTTTGGGAACATGGGTTCTAAGTGCTGAATCAGAACTCCAACAGTGTGTTTTTGATAACGATACCTGTATGGGTAACACATCTTTCTGTTTTTTTGTGTGTGCCCATAAAAAACTTGAATGCAGCCCAAGCAGTTAAGAAGATTGAAGAGTGCAACAGCCTTCACTTTCTTCACATATGCACCACAAATTATCAGTAAAAGCTCTGGTGAAGCAGCTAGAGGGAGGTTCCCATTTTTCCTTTTCAGTGTGCTGCAAGGCACTGTGCTGTTCTACCCACAAATGCATTACAGCATTAGTTAAACTTCTTCATTCACTGTTTGTAGGCCTGAGATCTTCTGTTTTTGGCTGTTGCCTTATTACTGTAATCCTGGAAGAAAGACACACAGCCAAAGAAAGCAGCCACCTAAAGAAGCTGAAAAGCCAAAGACAGACACTCAGGGCAGAAAAATCTTCCTCTCTTACGCCCCCCCCCCCCCCTGCTCTTGGCTGTTGTTTATGACTTTCAGCTTATGTGTGGAATGTCACTTGTCAGTAACTTTGCACCATGAAACTCAAAAGAAGACCCAAAACCTCTCACCAAGTAAGCTATTGTAACTGCTTGAAACATCATAAAATTATGGAAGAACCTTGGAAGGTTTTAATCCTGTCTATATAACAATGTGGAATTCTTCCCTTTTTTTCCCCAGTACCCAACACAAGTGGCAATTTTCCTTCAAATTTTGATTATGTCAACAGCATGTTTGCTACGCACCTATTTTCTTTTATTTAACATAAATTATTAGCAATACATTATTGAGGAAATTGTCTACACTGGCATTCCAGATGACTGCTTTCCTGTCTGCACGACACTGCTAAGCCTTCTGAGCTTGTAATGACATGCTCAGCTGAGCCTATTATGAAGTGTTGGGATGACTTTACCTTTCTGGTGTCTTCCTCTCTGTCCTTGCCGTCGCATAAAATTGTGATACAGTTCCTTTTAATGAAACACTATTACATAAGCAGAGTGATTATGAATTGATTATAATGGCCTATGTCGACCTCTAGATAAATAGCATTTCAACCACCACTATGACTCAGGTGTTACACAGTTTACATGTGTTCCTGTTTTACAATGCTGCAGCATTATCTTTTGGTTTGGTTGTTCATCTTCACTGGAAGGGACAGGTGCTGCAGTTCAGGTTAGGGTGTAGCAAGATGCAGTTTGGTTGAAAGGTGCAGTTTTCTTTTAAAACCAAGAAGAAGAAAAAACTGTGATCATCTGGAAATTAATGAGGACCGGAAGAATTTGCACATTGATCTAAAAGCAGTAATGTTATTTTGTACAAAAAAAAAAAAAAATCAAAAGTTGAATCAGATTTAGAGAATGATAGTGAAACTCTTCTACTTAAGAACAGAAATCTAAGAAGATTAGGGTCGTTAAAGTGATTTTCTTTTTATTCCTCTTTGCATTTTATGTTATGTTATGTTATTAGGTCCCTGCATGAATATTTCAATTCTTTTCCACTCCCGTCTCTATTTCCCTGCTGTCCTAAATCTAAAAAAACAGTGTATCTGAAGGGAAAGATGTATCACACATTAAATCTCCTGTCAGGACTAGGCTATTAGTTCTTGCCTCAAAATGTACCAAATCCTGTATGTCGTACTTTTTTTTTTTTTTTTTTTTTTTACTTTTACAAGGCTGGGGAAGCGAGTGCCTTCAAAAAGGTTTCATCATTTGTTGTACAATTGCATAAGATAGTAGCTGCTCCCATCTGACTCCTCTACCTGTGTACCTGTCTAGGCCGGTGCTGACATTGTCCGTGGCTGCACCGTATACACCAGACATTCACCCGGTGTGTTCACATCTTCTGTCCTGGCATTGTGCCCCACAAGTAGGACAGAGGACAAAGAAGCAGAGGATTTCACATTATTTGTAGACAAAACAAGCTTTGAGTCTCAGAATGAGTTATCGTTGTTGTCCGTTGCACTGCTGTGGTGTATCTTTGTCTTAGTCAGAAGTAGACTGACTGTGAACTTATGTTGTGTCTTGTGTTAAACTAAGGAGATTGTACGCACAGAATATTTGACATACATAACCACAACAAAGGACTCCTTATACCACAGCATGATGTCATGACTCTGTCATCTGTTGGTAAAGATATAAGCAAGCTGAAGAAGTCTGGAAATAGCTCAGCTTTAGATTTGACAGAAACTGTCATCCATGGATATGAATTGTACATCTACATCTGTGTTGCTAAAGGAATGCAATGTCTCTCTTGCCCATGCAGGTCCAAAGGTCTCTCCTGCCTCGGCATGCTGACGATATTTCCCGGAGCCTAAATGTGTAGTTGCTATTAAGTCAAAATGTGACAGTGACCTCTGCAACCGCAGTACTTGTTCCTGTCGCATTGGTTTGTCTTTAGTAGGTCAGTCAGTTGTCTGTTAGTCGATTATTATCATTTGCGGGAAATCTATAGACATGGAAAACTGGGCGTTAGGCTCATGTCAACAAACAGTATTTTTCATAGTCTTAAGCATACATTTGCTTTTCTGACAAAGATGGTGGTAGATTTGTATTTCCAGGAGTTGAACCAAAAAGGCAATTGGCAACCTGCTTTGAACAGATTTTGCCTTTATGCATCCTACTCACCCCCCCGTTTTGTCAATCAGCCCTCCATAGGGTACAATCTATCCATTACGATGGTAGTGTAGCAACCTTTTACCCGTGACATCACAAACACCCACAATTAACCGGACATTATTTTGCACACTTAGACACATCTGTGTCCCTGGAAGCACTATAAGCACTTCTTTTGTTTTCATTCACTCCCCCAATTGCTGGAATTAGCTTCGGTTCAGCTTGTGACGTTGATTGAAAGGATACCAGGCCGTAACTACTCAGCCGTGCTCCTCTGGTGCACGCTGCTTTCAATAAATAACATAACAAGTGGAGGTACAGGGTTACCTAACTCATAATCTTTGGAAGCTTTTATTTTTGCAAAATGTGTTATTATGCGTACCAAGCCGCCTGTTATTTATTTGTATTTGTTTAATAGTCTCTAAATGATTTTTGTGTTTTCCTTTAGGAATGTGTGCTGGTGTGCAGTAGTTGATCCCCCCCCAAGCGCTGCTGTTTGGAGATCTTGTTTTGGAGCAGGAGAGGAGCAGGCAGCATGGACATGGAAGACTTTCCTCCTCCACCTCCTGAAAGTAAAGTCGAGAAAAGCTTTGTCATTCACTTGTAGTATGTATGGTTTCATATGCTACATGATATTCCCCCGGAGTATATGAAGTCATATGAAGTCACCGTGGTAGAGATGGATGGGGGCGGGGGGGTTGAGGGTCTGGTATGACAGTCGGCCGGTTAGCTCAGTTGGTTAGAGCGTGGTGCTAATAACGCCAAGGTCGCGGGTTCGATCCCCGTACGGGCCAGTTTGTTTTGTTAATTCAAAGACACATAGGTTCACGGCAGAACTTTACAAAGAATGGGAAGAATTCAAAATACAGGCAATATTGTAATATTTATTTCCTATTTCAAACAAAATGATTAGCTAATCTCTGAAAAATGTAAAATGAGACTTTAACTTTTTTTTTCTTGCTAATTTGTGATTCCAAGGTGATTACATTTAGTTTTTCAAGTGTTTATAAACGATAACAAAACATTGGTTATTGGTTAAATCACTGAGAGTGAGTTGCGGGTTGCAGGTCTGTGTTTACGCTTTCCTCTGTTGAGCGTGAAAAATCCAACAAAGAAGGACCATTAAAGACAACATACAACTTCAAAACGAAAGGAAGAAGCGTGTCTTCAAATTCAGACAACTTTGTGTGGACATTGTGGCATGGCCAATCACTTCTAGGAGGTTTTTTGCTGAAGCTGAACAGTGTGAGTAGACAGCAGATTCCTCTCCTCCGCCACTGGTGAGTGTGTGGGCAGAGGAACGAACGGAATAAGGAGGGTAAAATGCACTGCGGTATTGTGAATACCAGACATTGTCCCTCAGTACGAGGCTGAATACTGCTGCAGGAGCACACATGCATAAACACACACACACACACACACCGCCTCTGGGGATAGAGACAGGCCAGAGAAATGCTTCGTCTCCAGCTGCCCATTCAGCTGTGTTGTTGCCAGGAGGGGATGCAGGAATGGATTGTAACCCGTTGACTCATTTGAACGGACCATTATGTAGCACAGTGGAGATAAGTCCTCAGAACAGAATCCATATTGTCATTATGACTTGACAGTGGCAACCTGTCGGTGCCTGTGTCTCTCATTTGCATGTTTGCAGTCATGTTAAAGAGAAAGTACAGCCTCTTTCAGTTCAACTGTAAAAATCAAATGGTCCATAATAGATCTTACAAATGGATATGTATGTATGAGTCTGAAGGCGACACTGAAGTCAAACAACTGCAATTTCAAGGGAGGAATGACATCACAGTTTTGAAATGCAGTTTAGAGACGAAACGCATGACCTTTACATGCAAATGCAGATGTTTTTAATGAGAAAGCAGAGGTTTTGAGGGACAGCACTGAACAGTAACTGAGTTTGAAAATGAGAAAGTCTGGTCTCAAAGTGAAAGAATAGGTTCTTAATTAAAGAGAGTAATAGAGCTTCACTGATTTCCTTCTTTTTTTCAAGCCTTTGAGGTAACAAACAGCCAACCTCTACTTTTACAGAGGTGCTCACACTTGCTGTTCATCACTTGTTCTTGTGCATTTGATTAGCAGCACTCGCTGCTATTCACCCACTCAATTCCTATAGCAGCAGTAAGGATGTTATTCACACGCTACATCATGCTTGACAAAATAAGTAATGGCCCTTTGCAATAGGTCATGCAGGTCATAAGGATGTGTACTTTTACCTTTATGTAAGACTGGATTTTAGTATGATATTGTATGGTGTGTTATTTCAAGACCAGAAAATGGAGAGTTATCCTCAAAAGTGAGGATTGTCTTCACTTAAGTTTCATATTGACAACAAAAGCATATTAGAACGGCTAAAGGTTCTGCACAAGTTGTGTTGTTAAAGTGTATATTTACACAGTAAGGCCAGCATCTAGAAAAGTCAGTAATTAAGTTACGCACACGCACACCCATGTGGACAGCTATTCATCACCCTTCTACTCATAGTAGTTCAGTAGATGTAATAGTAAAAGGCCAGCCGTGACTTATGGGTTTGGAAAATCCAATCAAATCCAGACCTGCTCCATTATGGCTCTTTGTTGGCGTTGTAAACATGTGATTATGGATTCTGCTGTCCTGGAATTCCGTTGACTTGTAGCAAATTTCCGTGCCTTGACGCTGCGCCCAACACCATTCATTATTGCACAGATGGAAAAAGAAAGATAGCATCTCAGTTTCCAAGTTTGCATTTTGCCCCCTCCTTTCTCGCACCACCAGTCGTGGATGCAGAGAAGCACGGGGGTCAGAAAGCTGACCTGGAAGTATTTTCTCACACACTTTACAGGTGGCGCAACTACTTGTCATCGCCCCAAGGGAGTCCTACTGTGGATTTAGAGTCATGTAAAGGACTTCAAAGGTGTGCTTGCTGTTTCTTTTAGTAAAGATTTACTTTGGTCACTATCAGTGAACCACACAGACCTGATAGCCTAACAGAACAGCTGTAGCATTGAGGGTTCATTTTCTGGTAACTGGATATATCTGGAATAATCTAATCAGCTTAACTTTAAACGACATTTGCTTCTATGAAGCATGTAAAATAGGTGTAGGACAGGCTGGCTTAGACACCTTTACCAAGGGTGTTACACAGATTTAACGACTGTAGGGTTAAAATAAAGTCCTGAGCGAGGCCAAAATGCCAAAACCCGGGATCGAACCAGGGACCTCTAACGCTCTCCCAGCTGAGCTATTTCGGCACACAGAGTTGCAGGGGAAGCTGCTGTGGCAGATGGTGGAAATGAAACCGTCTGCACTGGGGACACTTTGTTTTTCCAGGACACAGTCAGGATATCGCAGATAAGGCTGAAACAAGACTTGGGACTGCGAGTTAATACTGTCTGACATTAATAGTGTTGAATCTGCTCACAAAGAATCTGAGGTATTTGGGAGTAACAGCTGTGACAGAGGTAAAATGATCTGAAGTGAAGGTAACCTCAAAGTTGTGGTCTCATTTGCTATAAGGTAAACATTTAAATCAGGGAAGGATAGTGTGGGTAGGAGTGCTATATATGTTCTTTATATGCTGTTAAAATTATTAACTTATTAATTACAACATTGATTTATAGTAGTTTTTTTTTTTTTTCTCTCTTAACAAGACTTTACTTTTGTGTCTCTGTTTGACGACAGTCCTAAATCAAATCCATAACACCGTCTTTAGATATCCCGGGGCCAAAACTAGAAGCCAGCTGAGGTGAAAGTTGAGCCTCAACATTCCTTATCCTTATACTCACTCTCACTTCCTGATTCAAACCCATTTTCATCACATCAGAAATATTACATAAACTCCGACTGGAAACCCACTGAAGGGAGGAACATCTCTCTTTCCTGCTGCCCTAATTGCAGAGTGGAAACTGGAAAGATATTTGTCGTTGCCTTCCTGTCTAGCAAGCTCAGTAAATTCTCTGATGTCAATGTGAAGCCTCTGAGCGTTAACTACATCTCGTTTTTCTACCGCAGTATGTGTTTGCTATGAAGCTACTGATGTGTTTTGCTGATGTCCCTTGAAGTTAAACTTTCCTTAAGAGAACATAGTACTTTAGTAGACCCCACCCTTAATGAAAGGTCTGTAGGAGGCTCAGTTCACTAACTTAAAGAGCCACACACAACGCATCTGTTAAGGGTCTCTCAAATAGTATTGTCATGGTTCTGGTCACGGTGGCAGTGTGTGTTCTGATATTGCACAATTTCTCAAAATGAATCTGAGATAGATAATGGATAAAAGTAAATTCAATAACTCAAAATGGTCATTTACCTCCTATCTTCAAATATAAACAAGAGATATTGATGATACGGATCTCTCTGGATCAATATTTAATCCAGTTCTCATTATCTCTGAAACCTCTTGTTTCCAGTGTTGGCAGATAGCATCCTGTTGGAAGAGGAAGAAGAGGGACAGGCCTTTGACTTTGATGACAGTGGTGATGAGATCCCTGACGCTCCTCCAGCTCTGCAGGCCTGCTCGAGCAGGGATCAGAGCCAGGGCTCCTGTGTGACAAGTCCCCCTTTGTTGGACCCCCCAGCACCTTCCTCCACATCTAACACAACTCCATTATCAGAAGACAGAACAGTTCTCACAAGCAGGTCCTCCTCAGCAGGTGAAACAACAACAACAGCAGCCGCCGCCGAGGGGACATCTGCTGCCGCAGAGACTAATGAAAGGGAGAAAGATCTACCGCCACCGCCACCTCTACTCCCTCCTCTTGATGATAACATACAGACAGATCCTGGAACCACAGGTTTGCAAACCCAAGTGTTGACATAGTGAGAGTACCGGTATATGTTCTTATTTTAACCTTTCATTGTGGCAGGGAGGCTTTCATACTAAATTTGCTCTGAGAAAAGGGTTAATTATAAATTTTGCTTTGAATACAGTATATGTTTACTTTTTGGCTGCGATCAAAGATTCTGCGCATTCTCTTGCCATGTTTTGTTTGTGTTATCTGGCTCCGGTCCAGCCCTTCAGCTCAGGCTCAAGTTACCTGTAGAAAAGTGGCATCTGTCTCTCGCGACACCTTGTATCCCTGGCTGCCCGGCGCTGGACATCGTCTGACTTTTATCAGTGAAAGTCACAACGTCCGCAGTAGCCAGGATCAGCTTTTGCATATTTTTACTCACTACTACTGCTATATTGAAGGGCAGAGATAGTAACGCTAAACTGGTGCAGCTGTTGAGACAATCCATTAGTGAGCTCATACCCTCCAGGATTTGCATTTTCAAGCTCACCACTTCACCACCAGTCACTTCTTGTCTGGAACTAAATCTGGACCTGGACACTAAATCTGGACACTTTGAGGGATGATGGATTCATTTGGCTTCTGAACAAGCATCTGAAAAAATCCTAAAAAAACTGTATGAATGCGTGGATTAGGGCTGTCAAAGGTTTTTCTCCTCCAATATTGTACCTCTGATCATTAGCTGCAGGAGCATGTTGCTTTATCTAGGAACCTGAGGCAAATGGGCATGAGAGAAACTGTTCAAAAGTGTTCGAGTTGCACCTGAAGCTTCTGCTCTTTCTGATTATACGTGTATAATGGTGTTTTCAACAGCTCCCATCCACTGCCTTCCTGTTTAACAAAGTACAGCATCCACGAGAGCTTGATAAGGACTTTTATGACGCGCAGTTTTGTATTGAAGTGCAGCTTTTCATTCGCTTGAAGAGGAGTCATATTTTTTTTTTCAGCATTCTGTAGTGCAATTGAATCTTCATGAATAAGACTGCAGCATTAATATAAAATAACAAAACTGACTAGCAGTACATATCTGATAGTGGTGTTAGAAATGTACTTTTTTTTACACCTGGTTCCTGTGTAGTTGTCTTTGAAATATAGGAATGATCCATTTAGCTCCTGCAGCATTCATCACAAATAAGCGGATGCCTATCTGACCTTTCCGTTGTTGTGGTCGTTACAGAGTGCTTCTGAATATGATTGCATGCGTAACTGTAAATGAACTGGATCCTCTCTCTTTCACTAGGCTTCGAAAGCCAGAATGGATCCATGAATGAACCTCCCCCTCCGCAGGCCATTCCACAGACCTCTTCCCAGGGCAAAGCCAACCCCTACTCCGTGATCGACATCAGTCCCGTCCCACTGCAGACATCTGAGCAGCAGCATGGGTCCTCCTCTTCTACGTTCGCGCAAATGGAACCAAAAGAACAAGAGGGAGGAGGCCTGGATCTCCGCACAGGTTCTCCTGGCATTACTTCAGGATATTCGGTGCCAGTGCCATGTGGCTATGCAACCCCCTCTGGTGTACCACTCATCACACCAACCTACACCACACCTGTCATCATTCGACATCTCTCTGTGGATGAAGACGGTAAAGTAGAACCAACAACACTGGGGGGAACTTTTGAAATATCTTTCATAACAACAGTTCATCAAATACGGAGAATAAATATTTGATACTGCTGATATACTTGAAATATACTCATTACTACACTCAGATGTGGATATACAAAGCTTTGACACATAAAGCTGTCTTAGCCACTTCCATCCCCTGTCCTTTCTTTGTCTTTTGTTTTTCCTTTAAGCCTAGCCACAAGGAAATGAGGACTAAATTTAGCTCTCCCCCAAGGATCTGTGTTTGCTGTGAGGATTTTCCGGTTTCCCTAAAATCTCGCAGTAGCTGAGTTCAGGTCTTTGGATTGGCAGGCTCTGCAGTCTAATTGCACGGTTATTATCTGACCAAGGTCTCACCATGTTGGAATACACAGTTTCCTTTTTTTAGTAAAGGTTTTGAGGTGTTTGATCTAGAAAATTATTTTCTTTTACAACCACCTGGACTCTTCTCACAAACTGTATTTGCACATGTGTGTTTAAAATCATCAGTAAAACCTGGTAAATAAACTATTGAACTGAACTGAACATGCATAGTGATCAGACGTGCGATACTTCTTTTTATGTCCTACTGTAGTGTCAACAACAGGCTTGGCCACACGCCGTTTTAAATTAAACGACGTACCTTAAAATGTCATGCTACATAAAAACTTCAAAGTAATTTTCCTGTTTTTCCTCATTCAGTGACAGTTTCAGGGACTGGTAATACCTCTGCCGACAGGTGAGTCCAATAGTGAACAACCAGTTTATGTATTTATATAACTTAGCATTTTTATTTTTACTGTATCTGAAGAGAGGAATTTGTGGAAAAGTAAACTCCTCTTCTCTGAGCAGAAACCAAAGAAATCTTTATTAGTATGGTGTCAGTACCATTTCATCGGTAAAGATTTCTTGTGTTCCTGATGATAATAAATATATATACGTGTACATACTGAGTTAATATTTTTTTTTAAGTGTCTTCAGTGAAGAGTATCCTGCTATTACAGAAGAGGATGCTTTAGCTAAATGGGCGTCAGATCCGGCCAACACTGCATGGATGGAAAGTAAGGAACGAGGATCCATATCTCATGGAAATATCACAATACTGCTGCTGTTTCAGTTCTTTTTCCCTGCATCTCAGCACATGTCTTCAGAGCGCTGGGTTCTTCTAATTTTCTTTTTGACTCAACTGAATTCCCAGACACTTCCTTCCCTGTTGTTTTTTGAGGAAGCAGACCCGTTGCACGTGGCTTTTTTTTTTTTTTTTTTTTTACTTTTTAGATCCTTCTCGCATGACATCCTGGTTGTTGTGTGAATAGCCGAGCTGTGCGATGTGAGAAGCTATGAATTTATTGTAAGTTTTTCACCTGCTTCAGATCCAGATGAGGTGATCTACGATGACGTGCCCAATGAGAACTCTGACTCCAACACAGGTTTGTGCTCTCATTTATTTATGCGTTACTTCTGAAAAGCTTGAAACTTCCTGTATTTAGCTATGGGTCTGGCACCACTGCGCTCTTTCGTTTCTTGACTTTGCTGTGTTTTCTCAAAAATGAAATTCTGACTCTTTTTGTCTGAAAGATTCAGGGAAAAAAAACGTATATGGTTGGGGCTGTTTATTATCATCATGCTGACTGTAATTTACTGTTGACATCAACTGATCTGATATATTATTAACACAATTAAATTGAATCAATATTAAATTTTGTGAAGATTATGGCTCCAGACGTTATTCACATATGCAGGAAACCTGTGATGCAAGAATGCCATTTTGTACCAACATGTACCAAATGATCATGCAGTATCAGCAATTTTTTTTTTACCCGATTTCAGCACAAAATATGCAATGCAAGATATTTATTTGGGGATTTTAAAGCCACTCTTTTCGAGTGTTTTTATGAGATTATGTGTCATACAGTGCAAGTGCAAGTTAAGTCTATGAACATTTGATAGGACAAACCAGCGAGTAGTTGTTTAGGCTCTGTTAGTTTAGTAAGGGTCTTTTTTTTTTATCTGTCTGATTCTGTTCTTCATTCATACAGATCCAGATGAGATGATCTATGACGATGTGGAGCTGGGCGAGGAGGGCGGCTGCAGTAGCTCCCTCGACAACGGCTGGAGCTCTAGTGAGTTTGAAAGCTACGACGAGACCAGTGACGGGGAAGGCCGGTCTGAGAATGGACTACCCCACGCCTTCATGAGAGGAAAACCACCCCAGAAGAAGACCCATGTGTGTATAACACTTAACCCTCCTGTTTCCCTACCTGGCTTTCCGCCTGCAACCAGGACCTCGGTCAATTTATTGAACAGTGCTTGGATTTATTTATTTTTTTTAACTCTTTCCTCCATATATCTGCTTTACATAAAGCTGTTAAGGATAAATGACCTTTATTTCTGTTGACATAATATAAGATGCTCTAACTTACAGAGGTAGTCGCTCCATTTATGTGCTCAATGTGGTCCAAATATTGTTACCTCTGCAAAAAATTGTCTATTAGTTTAAAAAATGTTTGCAACTTTCCAGTATGTTGGAAAATAACGCTATAATTCTCTCCCTCTAAGAAGGAAAAATGTGCCTGTGAACATCAAAACATGAACATTTTCACATCATTTTTTCACATTTTGAATGACCTCAAAAAAGGATATGTGAGGATAAAATAAAGTCGGCACTCTTTCAAATAACATTACAAGTTTTTAAAGCAAGTGTGCTGGGACCCTGAGGTGTCACTTCATCCACAACCATAACCAGTAATGCTTGCTTTGCTTCTGTTTAGCTGTCTCAAGATCTGACACGCTTGAAAGAGCACTATGAGAAAAAGATGAAAGATCTAATGGCAAATACAGTGGGAACAGTAGAGCTGCAGCAGCTAAAACAGAAACACGAGCAGAAGGTAAACTAGCTGAGGCTAACCCGGTTTGTGTGTGCTAGATAAAGTAGTCCCGGTCCTTTACTCTCACTCTGCCATACTCCACTCTTGACCTGATACCTTCATCCCGCTCTGAACTTGTGGTGGTGGTACTGGTGACGGGCTGCTTCCTAGTCTACTGTGTTCACCTCCCTTGTTAAACGTTTAACCACTGGAAGATGCAAAGTCAAGGATTCAGTATATTATGACGTAACGTTCCATTCCATAACATACCATTCCACGCTGAACTGAGGCACCAGCATCAGGGTTCTTAATCAGATCCCATAAAAGTTGGAATATTGTGTCAAATGGGTTTAAAAATGAGAATCAAATGGTCAAATTAAGTCTCGCAAACCCATATTTTATTCACAGTAGAACACAGAGAACACGGTAAACGTTTAAACCAAGGAAATTTACCATCTTAAGAAAAGAGGGGGGGAAACAAGAAGGTAATTTTGAATTTGATAGCAGCAATACATTTCACTAAAGCTGGGACAGGGTGATGTTTATCATTGTGTGGCAGCCCTTGTTTTAACAGCAGTTTCAGCAGTATTTCTGTCTGGGAACAGAGGAGACCCATTGTTGGAGATTTTGGATTGGAATAATGTCCCATTTTTGACTTATATAGGTGCTGCTCTACAGTCCTGAGTGTTTGTCTTATGTTTTGTTACTCGATAGTCGCGGATTGCTGGCAGGACTGAAGCTCTTTTATTAGGATGTTAGCAGGTTAAAATATGTTGCTCTAAATGGCGGGAGAAGTGTAAGCTGGCCATCCTGACGGCAGCTATGCTCCCCTCCCCCAAGCTGGATGGTCCCGCTCATCTTCTGAAAAGGCAGTTTCCCACTTTGTCTCTTTTAAACGAGCCTTAGCTGAGAGAAGTAGTAAAATGAAACATGAAATAACCGTGACTGGGACCACAGTCTTCTCCTTTTTTAATGAAAAAAAAAGTATTCTGTTTATGTGAAGCATTGTTGTTTAAAAATGTTTTAAATGATTGGACAATCTTAAGTTATATTGTATTACACGACCGTAGAAGTCCAGTGGTCTTTTCAAAGCCGGTCCTGTCACTCACCTGTTGCTGATGAACCTAAATGGTTGTAAAATGTTCCTCCAGGTGTTCCTTCCCAGAAATGCATACTTTCACGGCCTCTTGTGTCCCATATTTCATTAGTTGCTGTCATCAAATTCAAAATGTCACCAGTCCATCGCAGAATGTGTTCAAATGTTTTTATGAATTGGTAAAATATATTTTTTCTGTGTTCTGTTGTGTTCATATGAGGTTTGTAATATCTCCATCTCACTACTTTCTGATTATATTTGCTTTTCACATAGTATTCCAACGTTTTTTTAAATAGGAGAAGGTAGCATACCATCGTCTTGTACATGACTGCAGAAAACATGTAGAATTTAGTTGAGCTGCATCTTTTCTGTAGATTTTAGCTGATGTCCCGGCTGCTGTCACTCTTTGGTCAACTCTCCTCTCCTGATGTCCTTTTATTAAACCCTCTGCTGCCCATCTCAATCAGTGATTAACACCGCTCCTGTTCCATGTAGCTCAGTCCTGTAGCTTTTTAGTCGTAGGTTTAGACAAAGTGAACTAAACTTCAGTTTGACTGACAACCATGTTTATGAAAAATAACTTCAGTGTTACTTACATCATGTATGTATATGATTTCATTGCCTTGTGGTTCTTCTGCTCATCAAAGATGCAAAAGCTGGTGAAGGCTGCAAAGGAAGGGACCAAAGATGGGCTCGAGAAAACAAAAGCTGCAGTAAAGAAGGGCCGTTCTTTCATCAAAACCAAATCCTTCTATCACGGTATGTAGACTGTCCGCGGTTCGCATTCCTGCTTTAGTTTATGAGTCAGTGTCGACGTTTCTTACAATGTCATATCGCCTCTGTCGTTCCACTTCAGAGAGAAAGTCAGCCTGTTTTGAGGATGAGGAGTCTGAGCTTTTCATTGAGGTCGACTGTTTCAATGTTGAGCCAGTTTTATGTCCGGCACCAGAAGGTCTTTCACAGCAGCAGGTAGCGTCAAATTCCCTTTACATTTTGTTCTACTTCATGTAACCTTTTGAAGCTGCTGTTCGAGCAAACCCCTCTGCCTGAAGACCTATTCTAAGACCAATGATTTGTTATCTTATCTCCACAGCTGGTGAGGAGATGTATATTAGGGTCTATTTTGGAAAGCGAAAAGAACTATCTCGATGCACTCAAGAGGATATTGGAGGTAAACGAGTAATGTTGCAGTCATCTCCAAAGTACTTTTGCAGGGGTGCTTAGTACAGGTTGTGCTGTCTGATTGAAACAGCAATATGAGAAGCCGCTGTCCCAGATTGAGCCCAGACTGCTGAGCGACAGGAAACTGAAGATAACCTTCTACCGTGTGCGAGAGCTCCTGCAGTGCCACTTCCTGTTCCAGATTGCACTAGCGAGCCGTGTGGCTGAGTGGGATAGTCTGGAGATGATCGGGGATGTCTTTGTGGCCTCGGTGAGCAGAAAAAAACTTAGATAGCAGATATGTTTTGATAAACATTGTTTTCTCAAATTCTGCTGATTTTGCTGGGATGTCGTCAAAGTAATGTTAACTCATAAAAAAGTCAGATTTGCCCTCAAAAAACAACTTTAGTAACACAATGGTAAATTCTTGAAATTCCTGTCGTCAATGCTTATTTTGGACCTTCAGCTGGACTGTTCGGTGCAGGTGTGGCCGTCGGTTTGTCCAGTGCTGGATTCTCACGTCACTGTTTTTACATTGACTGTTAGATTTATTGCGGTGGACTGTTCTTTACAAACGTGCTTTCCAAATTTACTATGTTTCTGTGTTTGTTGTACAAATATTTCTCTATAGTCGGTCTTTATTTCTCTGCAGTTTTCAAAGTCCATGGTGCTGGACGCCTACAGTGAGTACGTGAATAACTTCAGCACTGCGATGGCGGTGGTCAGGAAGACGTGCGTCTCCAAACCTGGCTTTCTTGACTTTCTCAAGGTATTACAAATGACAAATTTATGGCAAAAATGATCATGTAAGACTAAAACTGCAGTGTGAAGAAGACCGATATTTGTCTTTCTTCTGGATCTTTTTATTTTTTTATGTTTTATTTTTTTTGGAAAAACCTGTATTTATCCATTCAGTGGAAAAGGCATACATTTTTTGATTTTGTTTCCAGATTTTTGCCTACTGATATTACAGCAGGTGCTTACAATAAAAAAAGATTTGTAAATGAATTGTTATAATAATGTCTCTTGTCACGTGCAGCATCGTCAGGAGACCAGCAGTGACCGAATGACTCTTTATGGCCTGATGATGAAACCTATTCAGAGATTCCCACAGTTCATTTTGCTTCTTCAGGTATAAGGAATTCCTCGCTGTAACAAAAAGTTTATTATTAAGTGCAATACACAGAAATCAGTGTTGTATACAAACTCGCCAGCAGAGGGCGCGGTATACACAGAAATGAAGGCGTTTGTTTTTCAGGCCTGATGGTAAGGAAATTGCTCTGAAGTGACATGACTTCCTCATCTTTCAAATCCGCTTCCCTTTAGACTAGTGTAAAAACTGCAAACTGCAAATAAAAGTAAAGTAAAAATACCAAAATACCGTAGTTCCTTGCACAAATCATGCTGAAATCTTGATCAGTACTGAGGATGTTTGCAACATGGATATATAAAAAAATGGATGCGTAGGAAAGCACACGTTTCCGTCAACTGTTGAAGACAACTGTGCAGATTTAGTGAGTTGTGTTGCTGCTCTTTCTCCTTTAATGCTCCACTTCCCTCATCCTCATCAGGACATGTTGAAGAACACACCAGTGGGCCATGCAGACCGTCTGCCCCTGCAGATGGCTTTAACTGAACTGGAAACACTCGCTGAGAAGCTCAATGAAAAGAAGAGGGAAGCTGACCAGCGCTGCGAGATCCGTCACATTGCGAAGGCCATGAATGAACGCTACCTCAATAAGGTCAGATTATTTGCGCAGCATGCACATATTTATGCAGTTGTAACAGGCTGTAGAAAATTCTCCCCCGACTAAATTCACCTTTTTTTGCGTCGGTACACACGTCTTTACATCTTGCACTTCATGAGGCGCTACAGTTTAGTGCCCCACAGGCTTTAATTCCTCAAAGTAAAAAAGTTTTTAATATACTTTTATCAATATAACAATAGCCTAGACCGCCGGTCTGAAAAACGTACTCTCCTGAGGGAACAAAAAGAAAAAACAAAACTGATATTTTTTATGGATACCCAACAAATGATACACAGTTTTTGAATAAGATTACAATACGATGTGTTAACAATACAGGTGAAGATTAGAAGACTTTCCCCACTTTTTTTGGATCACTATGGAAATAAGAGCTTTTGCATTCCAGCCATTGATAAGAGAGTTTCTGGGCACAGGCAAAGGAAAAGAGAGACTAATGATAAAAGCCTCATGAAATCTGAGAGCTTTTAGTCTTCTGCGGGTCTCTATTCCTTCTTTGAGCTACGTGTTGTTTGCAGTGTCACAAAACCTTAAATCAGAGATCCAAACCACGGCTGACTTATTATCCCCATCCCTTAGCTCTTGAGTAATGGCAGCCGATACCTGATACGTTCAGACGACATGGTGGAAACGGTTTACAGCGAGCGTGGTGAAATCCTCAAAACCAAAGAACGCCGCCTCTTCCTGCTCAACGATGTGCTCATGTGTGCCACACCCAATATCCGGTAAAGAAAAAGGCCACTATCAATTTACTCTTCTTTGTCTTTTTCTCTAGTGCCATCGTACAGAAAATAATTGTTAAATCCTTTTTTTTGTTCTTTACTTCAATGTATGATCACCTCAAGGCAACTGAAATGAAACAGCGCTTTTCCATCCATAACCTTTAACCTTCTTTCCGTCCGTCCAGATGTCAGGACGGGAGTGGGAGCATTAGTGGAAATGCTCCACTCGACCAGAAGTTCCTTCTGAAGTGGAGTGTCCCTTTGAGCTTTGTGGAGGTGCTGGAGTTTGGCTCCAGTGAAGACGTGGTCGACAGCAACCGATACCCAGCCCCTCATTCTGGGGAGAAAGTTGTGATCAACGCTAAGCCAAGTATGAAACACAGCGTCTTGCAGTCTTGCAGTGATTGTTTCTCACTCCGTGTAGAGATAGACAAAAGGGTTATTAGAAAAAGTGACTTTAGGCATTTGATTGAACAGTCTATAAAATGGAAAAAAAAAAACCCAAAAAAACTAAAGTATTCCTTGATAAATGCAAACAACAAATTGTGTCAGGTCTGCGCAAACCTTCCAGCAACTAAGCGTGTATTTTTCCTTTCTGCAGTCCTTTGGTCTGCTGGCTACCGAGTGCAATGATTTCAGTCTTTCCACTGGCTTCCACTCTGTCACACACAGCTGCTCCACCACTTTAAAAGGCCCAGATCAGACAAACAAGAGACATAAAGAGAGTGTATGATTTTGTGGGCACGGTGCTGCAGTTTTTATTCCTGGACTTGCTCTGTGTGTCCGTGTGTTTGTCTCAAGGCAGTGCGGTGTTATTGCTGAGCTGCTGAACGCTATAATAAAGTATTATCCCCAGCCCGTCAAAGGTTATGAGTTTTCAAGCAGAGGTCAAAGCTTCACACTTTTGGTTGCCCGTGGCAGCAGACTGGAATTGCCATCTGTGTGTTATACATTAACCTAATACTAACTTTTTCCTTTGGGTGTATGTCTCACTAAAATCCTGCAGTTTTTATTTTGTGTTCCAGCGTACAATCCACCAGCCGTCTTTCACGACTAAAAGCTTCGGTTAATTTGGGTTCAGTGACGAGCCCCTCTTCCACCACCATCATATACTTCATTTATCCGCCCTCGTGCTCCTTTTCATTCAAGCTCCATTTGGCGTGCTCTGTCTGCACCGTCTCATGTCGGGTCATCTGCATCCCTCTGCCTGTACTTCACTGAGCCAAACCAGCCGTCCAGCTGTTAGATGGGTGGATGTTAACAGATGGCACCAGCAGACCTGAATGACAGACGACTTCACAACCTCATCTAAACCTTCTGTGATCGTACAAGCGTACTTTACGTACTCTCCTCAAGCCCGTAAAAGGTCGTTGGGGTGCCACTGCACTGTAGTATACTACAAACTGCGTTTAATTGAATCAGAGGTTTTTGGAAGCTGATTTGGAGATAATATGCATAATTCCATTGCTTTAAATTGGTGTCAACTATAACATGCTGACAGAAATGTGTGTGTGTGTGTGTGTGTGTGTGTGTGTGTGTGTGTGTGTGTGTGTGTGTGTGTGTGTGTGTGTGTGTGTGTTAAAAGTGTGTTCATTGTCCAGAAACTTCCAACAGTGGAAACAATAGTTTCTCACTTGTGTGCGCTCCGCCAAAAGCACCTTAGCGATGAGCCAGCTAGGAAGCACTGAAAAGACTCTCCAGTACATGATGTCATGTTTTTGAATGTTTTTCGGATGAGTTCACCTTTATGCAGCGCAGCGGTTGGACCACCGTGCAAACTTGTCATTTAAACTCACATATTCCTGCTGCTCTCACAGCAGAGTATGTCATTTGTAGATACATTGTTTGCTTTTAGGAAGTGCGTATTTGAAAAGATGCTCCGAGACCGTTTTTTTTTTAGAAAGCTCTTGGAATTTGGAGCTTGCACAAAGAGCCTTTTCAGTAAGTTGGATCCCAGTTGGGATGGACTACACAGAGCCTGTCTAGTCTGTGGGAATAGTTAGTAATATCTGGATTTTTATTCACCTCTTATTTTCATTATTTGTACTTGATACTACAAAAAAATAAACAACACATTTATTTTACTGATTTGCATGATGCTGTACAGTATCTGCTCTCCTTTTATTTGTGGGAGTGAAGTTATTAGTTTAGTCAGGATATATGTTTAAACCTGCATTTGGCTCCTTATTCGAAGAGACGAACGAGCCATGATCGTGGCAGAGCTCATTTAAACAAGACAGTTATTTCAAATTTACACAAAACTGTTGGCAAAAGTGAGACTTCTAATCAGACTAGTTGAGTGATTAGTATGTGAACAGTTGAATGTTAATGACCATGGAAATTACAGCATTACCTACAATCTGTGTGCAGTGCAGGATGCCATTGTAGCTGTGCTCATGCATGCGTAGTGATGGCAGACTTTCTCTGACAGCAGCCTTTTGCAAACAAACAAGGATTTTCGAAACATTTTCTCAGAGACCACCTCCAAATGCAACATTTGGTGATGCACAAACAAGGATAAAGTTATTCCTGAGTACTCAGTCAGGAAGAGCTTCAGGAGGACAATGGACTGGGTTGCTATGGAGACGAAGCGCCAGTTAGACTGAGTTGCAATTGTGGAAGACAATGATGAGGGATTTGGAGAAGCAACGCGGAGGGCTTTTTGGTGCCAAAGACTCTGGTGTATTTTAATTCCATGTTCACTGATGCGTGCTCATTAGCTGTCTTCAGGAGTGAAAACGATTTATGCAGTACAATCTAATTTAAAGAAGTCTTGTTCTTGTTAAATGAACCGTTTTGAACAAACAACCTCAACTGTTTGTCTGGTGGCAACGTTTACCAACTGACAGGAATTTTCCATCTACGCTCCTTCACAATTAAACTCAATATATATAAAGATAAAAAACAAAAAGAACACCAGTCTTGTTAGTTAGGAATACCGTAACGTTGCTTCAGAACCCTCTGACATTAAACGATGAACCAGCCCGCATTTCCTCCAAGGCTACATTTGTCTGCGACCTCTTCAACAGTGGTATTGTGCACACATACAAGAAAATTAAACTTTTTTTTTTGGACCATTTATAGTCCTGAACCCCACAGTTATGAGATATATTACAAGCAGTTCTCTTAAACTGCAGTGACTTTTGCAGACGTTTTCTGCTGTGAACAGGAAACAATATTGTTACAGGAAAACATGAATCAATATATTTGATATTGTTTTTTTTTTTCCAAGTATATAACTTTATCTGTTACAGAGACCTTTGGTTTGTCAGATCTTGACGTTTTCTGTGCCGCGGTGAAAAAAAAACAACATTTCTTTTAGTACAGAAGGGATCATTAGATTTGATGCTTTGAATTTAAAAATGATGAGAGACAAATATATATCGTACCAAAGGCATTGTGGCAGCCAAGTACTGAAAAAAAACTGGCGTTTGAAAGCTGACAGCAGATAATAGTGTCGTGCGAACAAGCAAATGCCTGGATGTGAATCACTGACAAGTTTGCAGAGCTGTCTCCGCTGCCTTTGGAGTCACTGATTGCTCTTTATTGATCTTTGTCCCATTTTTAACATCTGATCTCATGAGACTGACCCTGCTCACTGGTGGCTGCGTATCCAGCTTTGTGTGAGGAAACTGTTGACAGCTGATGGCAGAAAAACTTCTTGTGGCCAATTTCAAATGCCTTTCCCCTTCCTGGCTTTGGGCACTGCATTTTCTCCCTCAACTGTATCAAATTGTGCCGTCCTTCATATGTATATATTTGACTTTTTTTTTTTTTTTGGTTACGTTTTGTAACCTCCAATAGAGATTCACATTTATTTTACTTTCTGTATATAACTTGCAAAAAAAAAAAAAAATTAAATTAAAAAAACTGTTTTTGTGCAGACAAACTGTACGTGGGCCCCGGTCAGCTGTACCAAGATTTGCAGAACCTAATTCATGATCTCAGTTTGGTCAATCAGATTTCCAGCATGATCAGCAGCCTCAAAGGAAACTATCAGGTACCGTATGACTTTATTAAATGCAAAACACTGTTTGAGAGTCAAATCAGTGAAATGCTTGTGTTTATTTAAAGGTTTGTGAGGTCACCGCAGACACAAAGATGACATGTCCTCTATGTTATTCGTCTTCTGATTTCAGCTGAAATCTTTTGGATCATTTGCGCCATGTATTAACAGACCCTTTAGCTTGGCAAAATTTGACTGCTCAATTTTCCTTCAGTCCATCTAAGAACTTTAAAAACCTGCCTATTGTGTTTCTGCTCAGATGTTCATAAGGACTGGGCTGCTATCTGAGCATATAATATTCAGACTGTGGAACGAACCAGCGTGGCTAACTTGCCTCAAGGAGACCAGGAGTCTCTTAAGATCTGTTTTGAACAAGTGAACTCTGTCCTATCATGTGCCCTCACAAGAGTGCCGGTGCTGGTGAAATTGAGGTGTAGGTCTGAAGAGCACAGCACGAGTATGTGAGGCCGTGTTTGTGCTGTGCTCTGCTGATGGCAGAGTAATGAAAGAGCTCTCAGTAAGACACGTCTCCAAGTAGATGAAAGGAGGAATGGAGACTGGTGCAGAGGAATTTAACATTAAACTTTGTCTCCTTAATATTATGGATATTATGGAGTATTTAAATAATACATGTCAAATGAGAGGGTTTTGAATGTATTTATGGGACCATGCTGAAATGTCACGATGCATTAGAGCAATGATACCTTAAGGCCACGTCTCCTGTTCCATGTTCTCACAATGAGGATCTTTTACTTGCACATCTGTGCAAATCCAGTATGTCTGACATCAAAGCCGGTCACCTGCTTCACCCACCAGAGATGGCAAATCACTACATTCATTTAAGGCAAGAGGACAGCAAGTGTTATTTGCTTTTTTTTTTTTTCTCTATTTTTTTTAATTAAGTGTGGAGTTTGTGCAGAATTATTATTATTGTTATTATTATTTGCTTTTTTTTTGGTGAAAATGACAGAATTAAAATATAATATTACAGATCATGTGAGGGGTGACATTTGCATCATGAATTCAAGAATGCAGTAAATTTATTCTAGATTCTGTCAATAGTAGATAGTTTTTCCACTGATAGAAATTCCCATCCATCCATTATCTATACCCGACGCAAAGTAGGCGAAAGGCAGGGGTCCACCCTGGACAGGTCGCCAGTCCACATAGAAAGTGTTATTCATGTTATTCATTATAAGTTATTCATTCATTTTATGGTGATTAGAAATTTGAGTTAATTCTTATATCAATCATGGAAGGTTGAGGTTGGTTTGCTAGAATTTGTTTTCCTCCAAGGCCTTACTTTTGTACAAAGGTGAGAGAAAGGAGCCAGCGTGTTGCTTTCATAATTATATTTAAGGCGCATAATAGAACAGCTTATAAATGACAGATATGTAATACTGATTTCCTTACAAAATAACTGTTCCAGTTCCATCTGAGAAAGATCACATTGATTTGGTTTTATCCATTTAACATGTTGGAGTTTATTTGCAAGGAAGTAATAAAGGAAGTTTGGGTGCTTCAGACCTCCATTTAATTTAGTTTTTTGTAGCGTGGCTGATTTAATTCTAGCCTTCTTGTTTTTTCCAATAATAGTATGAGACCATTGAGTCAAGGGATTTAAACCAGGACAGTGGAGGCCTGATGGGGATCAGTGAGAAAAGATCATTCACCAAGGATGGTCATTTTATTGTGGCAATTCTGCCGAATAGGTTTATTTATAAGTTCATCCAACGTTTTAGGTTTCATTCTATTGTTTTTAAAAGTGGGTTGTAGTTAAGGCAGATTAAGTCTGACCGCTTAGGAGGGATGTTAATTCCCAGATATTTAATATTGCCTGTATTAAGTGAGAGAGGTGCAGTGTTGGCGGCCACATCCCAACCGCTAGAGTTTAGTGGTTGTATAGTGGACTTAGACCAGCTAATAGTGTAATCTGTGATTTCATAAGGTTGATGGTTTGGAGAAGTGAGATTGTTGGAGTTTGTAAGTACAGGAGGATATCATCAGCATATAAGCTGATTTATGGGATGGATCTCCAGTCTTGAGTCCTAAAATTTTACTTTTTTTGCTGTATGGCTGCTGCAAGCGGTTCTATAGAGATGGGAAATAAACATGGGGAAAGTTGACGTCCTTGTACCCTGTGTAAGGAACCTGTATCCAATGCCTATATGATTCACCGTTATTCATGTTATTTGCTCATTCCTTCTTTTGCTCCGTCTTAATTATTGTTTTCCCTTTATGCTATTACTCTCACCCCCCCCCTCTCTTTCCCTCTATTTTTCTTTTCTACCTATGTTCTTGTGTGCAGAATGTGAATCCCACCGTGGCACAGGACTGGGTATCAGGTCTCCAGAGGCTGATACTGAAGAAGGAAGAAGAGATTAGGGCAGCTGATCGGTGTAGGATCCAACTTCAGCTGCCTGGCAAACAAGACAAGTCTGTTTTTATACACAATTACATGCACACATATTTAACTTGTGCTGGACTATGGTTCTGACAGAATGTAACATCAGTCCCCTCTCTCGGGCTGTTTTGTTTATCCTAGTGTTGTCTTTATCCCCTTTTACCCTGCTTTCTCTACTCTGCTTTTACCCCGCTGTTCAAGCTTTGTGAGAGTGTATTAAAGCACAGTGGGATATTTGAATAACCACGTTTGTCCATTTAGCTCTAAAATGAGGCTTGAATCACAAAAACGGAAATGCACGTCAGTGTTTGCAACCAAAATCTGATGCCGTTGCTAAACACAATTGTACTGTTGCACATCAGCACACCATTATAGCCATTATACAGCGCCCCCAAGGGTGCGTATTGTTTTGACCCTTTCACATTATTTATGACCGCAGCTGTCTGTTCCTTCTTTCTTTGTATTTCTCTTTTCCTCGCTCATCTCCGCTGCATTTAATCGCTGAGATTATCCGTGGGTATGTTTGGAAACACAGCTGTGCCGCTCTCGTTCCTTGCTTTATCCCTCCACTGCAGAATACAACCGTTTCTCACCAGCAGACAGCAACAGGGGGAGACGTGCAAACATGCACAGCAGGCACACATATATAATAAGCACACACTGTACAGGCTGCTTAGAGAAGCGATAATGGACATTGACATCTGTCACACTCAAACTCCTCAGTCTCTATTGACCAGACAGACTTGTTTGCTTTAACAAGTGCAGTTTGACTTGGGTAGCTAGTTTTTATTCTTTTTTTTTTTCCTCTTTTTTTTTTTTGGATGATATTGTAAACTTGTCAGTATGCAAGAATATCCAAACATTCACACAACTGTATAGAGAAATGTAAGTGGTAATTCAGGCTCCACAGTAGCTTCACTGGTGCAGACATTTCATATAAAACACAATGTGATTGACTTTCCTACAGTAAAACATAACTTCATACTTTTGTTTAACATGATAAAAGTTCAAAAACAATATATTCAAATTGATTGATTGATTCATTTTAGGTGCGATTACCACTTTTTTGTCCAATATGTTGTTCTTGAGATGAATGAAGCCAATTCAGGGGAAATTAGAGCGATATTGTTATTTTTCTCATCCCTTTTGTATTTGCTTTTGTCCTCTCTTTTGGCAGGACGGGCAAACCCACATACTTCAGTGCAGTGTTCAACACACTCAGCCCAGCCATTAAACAGTCGTGGATCAGTAACTTGCAGATGGCTAAACTGGCTTTAGGTACAGTATCCTGCCTATTTGTGACCTTTCACATCTATTAGGTTTGGCTCCAAGCAATGGATGCAATGATTTGTCATATTTACTTTATTAGTCGCAACAACCTAATTTTCTTTAGTAGCTAAGAGTAGGAATGTAATCCTTGGAGTATTGCAATGCAAACCCTAGAGCCATTCATTTATAAAGGCGATAACTTGCTTTATTGCTTTTTGGCTGTAATGAACTGTGGTGTTTGTGTGTTTTTCTTCATCAGAAGAGGATAACCTGCAGGGGTGGTTCTTTGCAGAAGATGACGGCAATCAGATTAAAAAGCAGAAACACCCTCTCCTGCTTCGACAGATGCCTGTTGTCATGTCAAAACTGCAGGATTTCAAGGTGAGGAGTTTCCTTTCCATCAGAGGCTGTAACTGAATGTGTTAGCTGGGCCAACTGGATTGTAGGTAGCACTAATTATATCACGGCTGAGGCTGTAGGAGTGTGGTACCAGGGTTTGATTACCGCTGTGGGGCCAGGGTGGGCTCACATTAGAATCAATACGATTTGACACCTGTAAATATTTTTTTCAGATATTATTCCAGAACACGGAGTTGAAAATCAAGAGTTGACACGCCGTGAAATAAATTTGCTCACAAAAGTTACGTTTGTTCTAAATATGAAAATGCACACAAACTATAGATGGCGTAATCCCCCCACTTCTTTAACTTTTTTTTGTCTATAACTGACAGATGTAAAAAAAAAAAAAAATGAAAAAGTCACACGTGAGGAGACTGATGCAAACATCAATCTTCAAAACATGTTATGCATACATGTTTTTTGAAAGGTTAAAGGTGTTTCTATCTCCTCTTTACACAAAAGATGAGAGATGGGAATTGAGACAAGGTGAAATCCCTTTTCCTAATACCTTTGGACATGCTGAGCATTTCACGTGCATGACTTATAAGCTGTTTCCACTGGTGAGAAGGAGCCTATCTGATCCCAGCTGACATTAATGAATAATTATTTATTTCCCCTATTGAAATGCAGTACCCTGAAATGAACCAGCAAGCAGGGCAATTATGCTTTTCATGTGCAAACTAAACAGCCAAAGTGGAAAAATGTAAAAAAAAAAAAAAGGTTCAGCTCCAGAAACTTCAGATGAAGCGGCTAGAAGGACAGTAGTACATGTGTCTATACTGCTACAAATATCACACCTGATCCGAGGTATGGAAGTTTAACGTGGCTGTCATGTATGTTCCTACTGAAGGAAAAGTGAGAGTGATTGTTCATGTTGCGGTGAATGCCTTCCTGCGTGGATCTGGTGATGTACGTTTTCGTAAAACAAGTGGAGTGACCTGGGAAAAATGTCATTTTAGTGTTTCTGTGGGCCGGTGAACTCAGTTGGTTAGAGCATCACGCTGATAAAGTCACGGTCATGGGTTCGATCCCCAGAGGGGCTGTTGGCGTTTTGAATAAATGTTATCTGATACTTAGTTACAGTTTGTATTTAGTGGTGAGTGTGGTTTTGTTAAGGAGTGATATAATAGTTTTACATTTTAAAAGGACAATATAGTTTTGTTTTGTTTTTTTATTCCTTTTCTGGTTTATATATTATTTATCTATTTAAATATTAGTAAATTGTTTGCAAAGTTAAGGTGAGCCACCTTAAACACTTGCAGAAAAGCTCTTGCAGGCAGGACTCACGGTTTGTGGAGTGGAGTCAGATTACATAATGTGTATTTTTAACTCTCGTGTGAACCCTGATGTTCATACGAAGATGGAAAAGCACAAAAAATGGTGTTGATAACAGCTGTTCTCTGGTGTCGTCTCATTGAGGCCACACAATTTAGAGTTAGACAAATATTGTTTAAAAATTGGTAGCTGGTTTCTCTGAGTGATTTTTGTTGCAATATACTCGCAACCAACCAACATTATTGGCAGTCTCGCCTGTTATTAAACTGCTAGTTATACTGACCAGCAGCAAAGCCTAGAAAATGTTTTAATTACGCAGAGATTTCTGTTACGGGGACTGAAACATATACTGACTTTTTTCCTTTTTCCTTCTTGTTCTGCGGTAGGTGGAATGTGCTGTTCATAATCCAGAGCCGCACATCAACACAGACAGCACAGCTGACTCTCCTGTTGTGGGCCATGGATGTGTCTGGGTGAGACATCCTTGTGTGCAGTGGCGCAGCGTGTGATCTTACGCTTCAACCAGGACGAAAAAGAAGACTTAGTTAAAGTTAAACTTCATGTCAAACTAGTTTTATAGGATCACAGTCATGGGCCTCGCCTCTGAAACGTGAATTTCTCTGTGTATGATTTAGTTAAGGGTGTTTTTTAGTAGCTTTAGTAAGCTTAACTGTATTATTATAAAGTTAAATAATGAATGTCAATTGATTAATAATAAAATGATGAACTATGTTTTATGTCTCTGTTCAGGTTGCGAGTTGCACCAACCAGATGGCTCAGATAGCAATAGTGGCAATGCAGAACTCCAGCCCTAAAGTGACTGAATGTTTCAATGTGGAGTCTCGGATCCTCTGCATGGCGTACGTCCCACCGGAGCAACCTCAGGAGAATGGTGAAAACGTTCCGGAGAACAACCCGGTTCCCTCAGCAACGGCCACTGATACCCCCAGCGTCTGTTTAGGCATGGAAGAGGGCAGGTACACATGTGCATTTGCAACTAATAACCAACTAATAGTTTCATTCGACCAAATGTCAAAGGCTATTTTAAAAAAATGAGCAAAAAATTCATTTGTTTCTTGACGTTTTTTGTTGTTTTTTTTTAAACACATCCACTTCCAAAATGTTAAACGACAATGCCCAGATGTGTGTTCATCCATCTTTATATTGCGTTTATCTTTCATTCAACTTAGCATCATTGTGTATAAGAGCAGTCAACGGTCCAAGAAGGTACGTCTGCAACATTTCTTCACCCCAGACAAGTCCACCGTCACCAGCCTGGTCTACAAGAAGCACTGTCTGTTCGTCGGCCTGGTGAGCGGCTCGGTGGCAGTTTACTGCAGATCAGAAGGTGCGTTTCATAGTGGAGGCACACTTTTCTGTTATATTCTTCGAGTTTTATATTCTTTAACAGCTTTAATCACGCCTGTCATGAGGTGAAATCCTTAACTGTACATGACAGAAAGACATTCATTAAAGTGATTATATTTGGGTGTAAAAGTGTGCTGTGTTTAGTTTAAATTCAGTGACCCGTGTTCTGCGTCCGTACCAGTTTGTATGAATAAGAGCACCGTCGCTGACTTTTCAACTTTGTCCATGTAAGTCAGAGTCTTAATAATATGTGGCTTGAGGTCAAAGGTGTCCTCTGCTGCGCATTTTGACTTTGTTCAGTTTGCTCCGTTGTCTGGGAGAAGTTAGTCTGTTAGCTGTGACCTGAGATCTTTTCCCTCTTTGCTCCCGAGCACAGACGCAACACTCTGGGCCATAGAAGTACGGTACAGACAAATAACATCTGGGACCTTTCCTGAGTCTGTATTCCTCATATCCTCGCTATAATATTAATGAAGAGAGATGCTTTTTTTTTCTTACGTAGGAAGAATGTGAATTTATCTAAGTGTTGGCTGTCAAATATGTATATTGCTTTTACTATTTTATAATACCAGTGTTTCTAGTTGCAAATTATCTAGCTCATGGGCTCTGTGGATTTTCTCCAGCTTCCACCCACAATCCCAAAAACATGCATTTTTCAAATGATTCCTGATTTAAAATATACTGTAGGATTGGAGTGTACGGAGACCTAATAGGCCAGCTTTGAGCACAGACAGAGACAGAATATGGACAATAGCTGAGGTCAGATGCATTTTAATTCCTCCCACTGTCAGGCTGTGCGGAAGAAATATTGAGGGCTTAGTTGTTTGTCCTGAGATGTTTGCAGACAGCTAATTACACCTTGTTTTGTCAAATGGGACATCGTTTCCTTGTCTCTGCACACCAGCACTACGTGTCACTATGTTCAGCAAGGAGTAGCCAAGACAAAACTAAAGCTGCTGCAGGGCATAACAGAAGAAATAAATTCACAAACTCAAGAATTCAAAACATCCGAGCAGACACAGTGGCTGAACCAAAGAGGTTGTGGAATGATCATGAAAAAAAAAGAAGAAAGTAAGCACAAATGAGCACCGTGTGTAGTAATCAGCAGGTGTAGTGAGGGCTGTTTTTGAAAGGGCGTGTTGTAGTAAGTGGTGCACACTGACACAGTGGCTGTCGTCGGTATGAAGCGCGCCTCCAGAAAAGCAGTTGTACTACTTTAAAACTTAAAGCCGGTTACGTAACCATTATGACCAGCTTCAGCTGTTCTGTCTCATTCCATTATGGGGTACAAGATGCGGAGTAGACTGCTTGGAAGCATACTGGAAATTGTTGCTGAAATAGCAGGCCAGGATGGGATTTTTTTCCACAGATGTACATTATTTCACATGCTCCATGCTCTATTGTTCGAAACCCCTAGTAACGTATTAGTATATGGTTTTTAAAAGAGACATGGTGGGGTAATAAAAACAGGGATCAGACTTAACAAAATGCAAAAAGGAACCCACAGAGCATGATACTACTCTGTGTCCTGTTGCAGGATATACCTGCATCTGACTGTTTGAATAGTTTAAATAGCTGCTTGTTATCATTCATGGATAATTCGGTCGGGATTAACATTTAAGGTCAACTCGTTGTTCACTTTTCTGACAAGAGGAGAGTTGAGAGAGCTGATCAGCTTATGCTGCTTGGTGTTAAAATGTAAGCTGATCAAAAGGGAATATTGGCGTAACATCAGAATGAACTGAACAGACGGGAACACTGCTTTGCCTTCTCTGCCTCCGCTGCTGGGTTTCTGCAAGGAAATGCTGCACTGTTTTTGATGCAGCGTTTCTGAAGCCGGGAGCCCAGTCCTGCCACGCTTGCTATTTCCGAAGTGAGTGACGGTAGGAGAAATTGAAAGAGAGGGAGGCAATGATTCAGCACAGCTCGCAGGTCACAGCCAGCCAGTCAGAACATCAACTATTTCCCTCTGTTCAGCCACCCTTCTGTCATTTCCTTTTTTTCCCAGAGAGAGAGAGAGGCAGACATCCTTTCAAAATAAGGATGATTTCCCCACTGGTTTTCTTTTTTTTTTTTTTTTTTTTTTTTTATTTGTGGGATATACACGAATTATACAGTTTGCTACAACTGGTAATCACACGAAGGAACACATCAGTTTAAAAGTAGGATGTGTGGGCCGGCACACAGCAGAGAGGAGTTACATAAGCCTTCAAGTTGGCACGACTGGTTTTTTTTTTTCCACCACTCGTCTTCTTTTCCTTTTTTCTCTTTTCCCTTTCCTTTCTTGTACATTCACCTACACGGGGTCATAATTACAATAATATACACAGGACACTGCTGGAATGCTGATCCCACCTGACTCCTTCAGGAGGAGATTACTTCCCCGGTGATTACTGTCCCTCTAAAACAACATCTATCACCGCACGGCACTTCTCCGCTCAATAGTCGCCTTTGTCCCTTTGATTAAACAAACATGATCAGTGAGGCCTCATTCACTTCCTGGCCTAGATTAGCTGCGGGTTTGTGGTATCTGGATGAAATATGCTTTGTATTCAACGCTGGGCCTGTATAACAGTGGACACTCTGGATTTAACACTGATTCAAGGTTGATTTGTCCTCATGAAACTTTAAAGTCTTAAGTTAATTGAGCTACCTGCCCTTTTTTTTTTTAAACTTATTCCTGTCTGTGTGTGTTAAATGCATTAAATAGTTTTCTGTATCCTCTCATTTTATGACTGCAGATTGAATTTGTAAGTAAATAAAATGGTTGCAGAAGGGTTGGTATTTATAAGATTTTTGATTTATTTATTTCTTTCAGTCGAGATCACACTCTGCCCAGGCACATGTACACCAGAATGTGTAGGAGGTGCTTGTGGGATGCAGTTCAGCTCTGACTAATGCTTCACAGCCCATCTATATTCATAGTGAAGGCTGTGAAAACCATCAATGGCCTCTCATAAAACATTAGCAGAGTTATAGATGCAGGTAACCTTTAGTGATGACATTTATAAAGACAGATTGGCTGTTTTATATCATTTATTTTCTGCACAAACCATTCTTCCCAATTCATTTAGAGAAAAGTAGCTTCATGTTTATACTGCAAAGAGTTTACAATAAAGATGGGATTATTTTGTTGTAGCGTTTGATGTTTTATTCGATTCCTCATGCATATTCTTCTTTTTTTTTTTCATGTTTGAAATGAGTCCAATATTGATGGTCTAAATTTGATGTGCTGTTGGTTCTCTTAGATGGTTTGTGGAGCACTGACAAGCCTAAGTTACTGAAACTGGGAGTCCTCCCTGTCAAGGCCATGCTGGCTGTAGAGGAGCACCTTTGGGCCACATCAGGTGGACAAGTCTTTATCATCAGCACGCACACGCACTGCGTGGAGGTATGTAAGCCGGGTCCGACGATGTCAGACTGCTCTTACACCATCACAACATGGGAGGGAAGTTAAAATGACAGACTGTGTGTTGAGTAAATAAGTCTCGGTACTCTCCCTTTTCCAGTCTGCTTGTCTAAATCACATAGTAAAAGAATAAAACGTAAATCTTATCTCTCATCTTAGACTTTCCCACACATTATTAAAACTCAAGCGGGTCCTTCAGGTCTATTAACAGCTATCTGAACGCATTTGGCAACCCATTCACATATTCACCAGAGCAGTAAAACCTGTTGCTGCAAAACTTCATTTTAGCCATTTGTGTCTCTCGCTCTCTCTCTCTCTCTCTCTCTCTCCCACACACACAGACTTGTTACATCCGATGTACACACACCTGATCAATACACAGTAATGGACAGGATGAATGATCTGGGAGTTACGCTGTCTCCTAAATAGGTTTTTCAAACTGTAAGACGCTCTTCAGACCTTTTGTAGCAGCTGTATTTTCAAAGAAGTACCTCGCGGAAAAAACAGTTGTGACCTTTGAACAAACCTTATTACCTCCTGTACAAGATTATCACTGACTCTGCTTCAGTCACAGAGAGGCAGCCGCTGTAGCTGCATAAAACCGTAATGAACGAGTAAATCCGGTGGCTGAAAATCTGACATGAAGAAAGTGAATGTGACAGAGAGAGGAAAACAGGCTGTTTGTTGCTGTTAATGTGAAAACTGGGTCGTTAAAAACTGAATTGCAGAGTTCTGTGATGAGCTCCCCCTCTGTTGAGAGATAACTTTTAAAACCGCTGGAAATATGTGACTAGATTGTTCAAGAGGTTTTTATTAAACGAGGACTGACTTGGTTTAAAAACTAAGAAATACAACGCTGCATCATTTTCCTTCCCATAGTTTTCCCTGTCCATATCCGGGAATATGGCATTCCTTGTATGTCCTGGCCTGGTTTGGGGAACGGGAGCACCTGCCATGTGTACAGGAATAGTAACGGTCCTCTGACATGCGCTCGGTCATAATCAGTTTAGCCTCATTAAGCTCATTATGTCAGACTTCCTGCCTTATTCGCTCACCAAGGACCTACAGTTAGAGACAGTCAGTCCAAACAGTTAGTTCAGAGTAGTGATTAAAAGTCAGACTGATAGGAGGACTGAGGAGGAGAGGAAGTAGAGGAATTAGTAAGCTGAAGAAAAAGATATTGAATATTTCATTAAGCATGCGCTTGATAAGCTACAGTTTTCTCTCCTAAGATGGACAAAGGACTCCACCTACACAGGATTTGGTCAGATTATTTTTATATTTGGCTTTTTGCATCAAGGTTCAAAAGAAAGAGTTTGCAATTATTTGAAATCTTTATTATCCAACCTAAGCTATAAAAGAAGGTTAAAAGTTAGGGTAACGGCGTTAAAAACATCATTCATTTCAGATTTACCAACCAGATTCACCACGTGGTTTGAAAAGAGAAAATAGTTTCACACTGCTGCACCGTGTTGTCTGTCGAGCCTGTTTTTCAAGCATAACCTGAGTGTGCAGACATAACAAACGCTTGCGATACAAGGGCAGCTACAGTCTAAACAGACTGAGACAAAGTTCCTGTGGGTTGCGTGGCGTTTCTTACTAGGTTGCAGTCGCACACGGCCAGCATGTGGCAATTAAGACCTTACTCTGCAAAAACAAGTAAGTTTAACCCAGCAAACCGCACAGTGTTGTCCGTGCTATGTGTTCAGATTTTGATTTTTAGGACTATTCATTTAAGCGTAATAGAGCTAATGCAGTAGTTTGGATGACATGATTGCAAAACTCTTAAAGCAGGTATGGAAATGCAAATAAAGACAAAGAGAAGCAATTCTGAGATTTGACTTTTATTTCTTTGCAGACAGCACAAACCCAAGATATTTCTGTTTTTTTTTTGTTGTTTTTTTTATGTGTTGCCTCATCAGCTTCACTTAATTTGTGAATTCAAATCTCTACAACAAATACGATCTCCGGAGTTTCAACAGAAAATTGTAAAAATGTTGACAAACTCAAAAGAGGTATTGGATGTGACTCGGGAATTTGTGGTTTGCATCACTGATATTTTTCTGAAGGGACAATGACCTCAGCAGTAGTCGCAGGACGTGAGTTGTAAACAGATCTTGTCATCTTTTCTTTCCTGTTTCCCTCATTTAGAGGCAGCTGGAGGCCCATCAGGAAGAGGGCATGGTGGTGTCGCACATGGTGGTGGCTGGAGTGGGCATCTGGATCGCATTCAGCTCTGGTTCCACGCTACGCCTTTTCCACACTGAGACCTTGGAGCACCTTCAGGACATAAACATCGCCACACCTGTTAACAATATTCTACCTGGTAAGACTGTCAAGCTCTACAACACATTCAAATGAAACAACGCAAGTGAAAGTTATTACATTGACTTCATTTATTTATCTATCATTTGTTGGAACTTAGCAATTTCATGGTCTACTTTGGAAATAAATCGATGTTTAAGTTATTTTAGCAATGCTCACACGCCTATGCTTAATCAAAGACAGAATTTAGAAAGGTTGCGTTGGTCAATTGTAAATGGGATTAGTGTTGGATCTCCTCACTCCGGTTCAGTTTTAAAGACTGCGCTCTGTATCTGTATTTGAGTCTCTATGTGGTTTATGACCATATAGACCAATACCGATGTATTGAGCTGTGTGTTCGTGACCTTGTGGAGTTTCTCGGCCTGATACCAGACAGAAATGCCAAACCATTGCACTCTGCCTCCACTTCACGGAGTAGACAGATCATGAGGTCTGGAACTAGTCAAGGAAGTCTTGTTGATTCTGTGGAATTACAACCTTTAACAAACTGCTACCTTTCTGTTTTCTTCTCCTCTCCAGTGACACTGTAACGTGATCTGTATGCCTGACAGAGACCCAAATACTTGCAGAGTGTCAAACTGTCTGAGAAAGCACAGCAGAGCATAGTTGGTCTCCTTGCTGATATCCGATCTTGTGGCCATCCAGTAAAATGAAATTACAGCCCTACGTTTGGTTTCTTTACCTGGCATTTTTAGAGGACGGCTTCACTCAGGTATTAGTCGTAATGAATGTGCTCTTCCTGACATCTTTTCTTCTGGCAGTCTCGTCCTGCTGCGGTCCTCTTTGAAAGGCTTTTTTTGTCTAAATGATAAAGTAGGAACCTGTTGTTTTGTCTCTGTTGATGGGGTTTTATAAAACAAGTCGTTGACCTTGTCAGGTTGATTTCATAGCAGCTTTGCCTGCTGCAAGGATGAGCTGCCCAACAGAAAAACCCAATCTCACTCTGAACAATTGTAAAAGCACAGAAATGATCACCCCTTTTAATAATTGAGCAAAAATAAACTAAAATAGTCATTAATACTGGATGCAATTTTAGATGCTGGCTGGCTAAGTTGCTCTAAATTACATGGTTAACTTTGGGGTTAACTTAACCTTAAATTAAATAAAACCTCCTTGCATGAGTATCTGAAGTCCTTTCATCCCCTCAGCAGACTGTAGTAAACTACTGGATACAGGAATTCTGAGAAATGCTCTTAATCGTCGCTTTAACAAAGAATGTGCCTCACTTAAAGCATTCCATCATAATGGCTCACCTATGCTTTGTGATTGTGCAACGGCACTGCAGCTGTAAACCTGTCTGTAACTGGCTGTGATATCGAAGCTGCAGTGTCAGAGGCAGGACAAATGAGCCATGGCTCACAGACCATTTGGATCCTGATGGAGGTTTTTTTTTTTTTTTTTCTTTTTTAGTTTTGTGGCGAGCAAATATTTGTTTTAAAATGGCTTTGAAAAAGAACGCTCACATTAAATGGACCGTGTAAGCTGCATGCAGTGTGCACCCAAAACTAATGAGCTTGCATCATACCCAAACACAGCTTTTAAATGTGTGGCCGTGCTCTTCAGCACTGTTTTGTTTCCATGGCAAATGTTAGTGTAACAGTAGTTTATACTGTACTCAGGATGAAACCGGGGAAGTGTGTCGCCATGTATGTTTGGCCCAAACAGTGTTGCTGAGGATGTTGGGCAAAACAACAACAACGATAAAAAAAAAAGAAATAAAAAAAAAGATAATTTTCCACAGCACGAAATCATCCAAGGGCGACCTGCTGTTTTGGATCTTGTAATCTGCTGAATTATATCATCCTGACCCACAAAAGAGACGGCCTAAAATCATGCCTGTAGTTGCTGAAGGGGGATTATGTCGGCGGGTTTGGAGTTTAAACTTGTGCAGTCCGTTCATGACTGCGTTCGGTATCTTTGTTTTTGTCGCAGTGTGAGGTAAACAGCTGTGGTTTCACTGAATGTTGCATAAAAAGTCTTCCATATTTTTCAAACCTCTTAGAGTTGAACAGTATTTCGTGGGTTAAATGGGGCTTGATGCTTTTTAGATGACTAATGCAGTTCAGTATGTACTGTTTGGATGTTAATATGTGCAGTTACGGTGAGTAAGCAGAAATAAATACGCCCGTCTGGAACCACCAGATTGACAACATTTCCAACTGGGAGTCCAAGAAAATGCCTTTCAAAATCACGAAGAAAAAGACACAGTTTGTCTACTGAAAGTGCTGACAGAAAGATCTGAGCTCAGCTCAAATAAACTGCACAGCGCGATCAGATGTTGTGCCCCTGAAGTGTTATCTCTTGCCCTTTTTACCGTCTTTTATGTTGCGTAACCGTAACACTGGGAAAGCTGTTGATGAGAATGAAATGAGGTAAAGAGGATGTAGGTCCGGATCCAAAGGTAAGAAACGAGGTTCATCCTTGTTCCTTGTATGGTCATGGGAAATGTGCATCACTGGTAAATAAAAAGGACAAACTCGGATAACTGACAGGCACACAGTGGGAACGTGGGGAATGCAGTTAGTAATTAGTTATATGAATGTTGTTCTTGCTGTTATTGTTATTCCTCTGCAGTTTAAATGGGAAGCCCCAGTTGGGCCAACTCTGCCATGCAGGGATGATGCATTTCCATGCTGAAGACATAAAGTTAGACAGCTAATCATGAGATCCACATATAAATGGCCTGAGTGAGTCAGCAGAGGCTGGACGCAGCATGTTACACCTATTTTTAACAATGCAGTTATAAGTAGTGTCGAGTTTTGCTCGCAAACTAGATAGAAAACAGTTTAAATGTTTGAATTTCACAATTCAGTTCGTCAAAGTTGTCAGTCTTTCTGTATGTGTGAAGTAACAAATGCACACAAACACATGTAACATGTTTCCTTACAAAAATACCCGACTTTTTTTAAAATTTTACCCGGATAACGAGCTGCATTAGCACGGCCCCATTTCCCCTTCAGCATCATCAGCCATGCTATCTTTAGCCCACAGATACTTGCTCGTGTGCGCAATCTGGCTTCAGATAAAATGTTCCTTTTATGACATCAAAACAACCCATCAAAAATGTTTACAGCAGCTGTAACATAGCACACAGAATGATTGTTTGATGTTTGTTACATCACGGTAGCTCTGCTGTTCTCCAAAGCAGCGTTCAGTAATTGGCCAACCTATCAGAACTCTATTAGCGGTTCATTTCACTGTCTCTGAAGCTGCTCCTGGCTGCAAAGGAGCCACATTTATGCATAATTCACAAGCCCAAATCCTCTTTATTGATTCCCTGCTTGCAAGTAAAAATGCAGGAACCGGCCAACTACTTGGCACACTCTGCTGACACCGTGGGGGAACCCTAACTCGGATTTACTCGCCGCAGTTTTTAGAGGTGCATGTGGAAAACTCCTTGTCTGACAGATGACGATGATAAAAGCAGTCCGCTGTGGGGCCTCGCCGTCCTTATTAGCTTATAGAATCCATGAAACCACAGAGGAAGCTGGTTCTGGGAGAAACCGGCACACGTGAGCGCTTTCATCCTCCGGGTCTCTTCACTGAGAGTTCGCTTCCTTCTGATAACAACGTTGAGATTTGATTTGAGTGCCGCTCATTAACAGAAGGACTCAAATGAACACCAGCAACAGTGTGTGGTTGAAGTCCGCTGGTCGGCCACTCTTTTGTCTTCTCCTGAAGTTTGAGCTCCTCCGGAGCGTTTTCACGGCTGCTTTTATCAGTGCTGGCAGCTGCTGCGGAACAAACGGAGACAAAAACGTGTAGTTTCTCTGCAAGAGCTCATGTAACCGCAAGCCAAACTGTTCGGATCTGCAACTGATTTGTTAGAAGCAAGGAATGATGGGTTTTTTTTTTATCTGCAAGTCTGCGTCTGTTTGAAACAGACTCACTGATTCCCAGTAGCAACGTCATCTTATTAGTAGGAGGCAGGTTAATTCAGTTTTACTCAGATCTAATCGTCCATGGAGGTCCTAATGCAGTTGTGGATCAACTACACTATCGTTATCGTAATGAATCAGTGTGTCAGCACCACAGAAAGAGACACTGGGCGTCGTCCTCAGCGTGACTACCTCTGTTAATACTGCGGTGTTGCACACAGGCGCTGCTTCAGATGGAGTTATCCTTACCATGTTCATGCACGTTGGAGCAATTGTGCCAACTCCCTTCCAGCTGCATAATATGCAGTAATAGCAATCACTTGGGAGAAAGTTGGTGCCACTAAATCCATCTTTTTAAGTAGACCAGGACATGGAGTCCTAGTTTACCTGCAGTCAAAACAAGCAGCAACTGTTAAATGTTGATTCCTTAAAATAGTAATAATCATTTTAAGAGGTTTCTAATGAGCAGGAGATGGTGTCCCACAATCAGAGGAAGTAGCACATGATGATTTCTCAGAGGATGGTGGCTGGCTGCTGTGGTGAGGGTCTGCCTTTGTCTGCTGCTCTGTGACCTAAATGTTCAGCCATGCATGGTCTGATGGGAGACGAACATCAAGGGGGTTGCAAATAAAACCTCCACCTCTTTGTTTGTGCGCCACGACTGTTGCGCACCTCTCAGAACTGATAACATACACCCACTGCCAAAGACGTAGATATACTTATGTAACTACGACGTAAAATGACAGAGGAACCAATTTGGTTTAAGATAAACTAATGAAGAAAAAAAAGAAAAGCCGAGGTTTATACCGATGGAGGAATAAGGTGTGGATTTCAGCCAAGGTGACTGACACTGCAGTTACTAACGAAGTGCTGATGTGAGGTATTTCCAGATTGGGAGAAGGGAGTGATTTAGTGACATAGTGTATTTTTGCACTATTTTGGATGTACTGCTCCCTCCTGCTGCTGAGTGTCAGGACTAAGTGCAGATCAAAGAGGTCCTTTGGTCTGCGATCAGGACCAGAGCCAGGACGTGTTGACGTTCTCTTAGGGTTTATTTTAGTTCACCCTCTGGGTGGGGAACTCAAAATATTATGAAAGGAGGAAGTTGAGCTAGGCCCCCTGACCAGGAGTCCGTGTGCTTCTACTGACTCTTGGCCCTCATTAGAAGCACATGTGGGCAAAACTTCGTTTTAAACTGTACCCGCCTGGAAGTATGGCAGCGGTGTGTGTGTGTGTGTGTGTGTGTGTGTGTGTGTGTGTGTGTGTGTGTGTGTGTGTGTGTGCCCCATGCATGGGGTCAGCTATAGTGAAGGGGGGGTCAGACAGATAGCCTGGCAGTAATTTTTTTCCCCCAAAGCCCAAGAGGATTACTTTGAGGGAGGAAATTCAAGTCAAGCTGTTACTGCAGTAATGACTCATGACAGACTCGCCTCCCACATAGCAGGCCTGAGAAGAAGAAAAATCTAGACTCTTATTACAATAAAACAAAAACAACAAAAAAAAAACCAACAAAAAAACTGATAGAAGATATCTGGCCAGATTCCATTTGTTCCAGTTCTAATTCATGACAAAGCTCCCGTGTGAGGATGGTTTCAGATGATTGCCTTATTCCACACGGTGAGTCACTTCACGCTGACTTCTCAGCAAGCCGGACCTCGTCGTGCTCGCTGCAAGGTGTCGGTAACTTAACAACCTCAGCTTTTACAATCTGAAGAAGCTTCAGCACTTTTCTAAACCGGCTGGAAGGAAGAAGGTCTGTTCCGATTGTCCACTCGTAATTGCCATACGTTTTCAGAATGGAGGCAGGCCTCCTTCCTTAATTACAGCATTACGCTTCACTTACCTTGTTACATAACACTTTTGTACTTGTTTGTTTGACTCAAAGCGGACCACAATAGCGTGTTTTTCTTTGTTCAGATGCTTGAAACGAAAAGGGCTGCTTTTATTTAGGCTCCTCTCCACGTTGCCCTGGAGACAAACAAGCTTTGATGGACATCATGGCTACAGAAATGCCACCAAACACCAACAAAAAAAAAGAAAGACAAAAAGAAAAAAGCAGAACGCTGTATTCCGGTCCGGAGAAGTGACCATTTATTGCGCACTCTTTTAATTTTCATAGGAGACACTGTGGGAGTAAGTGTTTACCAAGCTCGGTATCTTCACATGCAATCTTGAATGGGTTCACTCTCAGAAGCTCCTCACTGACTGAAACTAAAACTCCTGCAGGGAACCAGAGAGTGTCAGTGAGCAGTCTGCTGGTGTGCCACGGTCTGCTGCTGGTAGGGACTAACGTTGGAGTGACTGTGGCTCTTTCTGTCCCCAGACTGCAAGGCATCCCCAAAGTAACAGGTAACAGCAAAACACAGCTGCGTCACTTATTACAACACGCATGTGCAACAAAAGGATCCTTCAGTTATGTTCATATGAAGGGAGAGAAGCAGTAAAACACGACACTTTGAAATGCTGCTGCCAAGAAATGTCTTTGTCATCCTTTAGCACTAAAGTGGTTGTTTGGATATTGTGTTTAACCTAATTGTTTTAGGGTAAGGTATGGTTGTTTCTTTTGTTGTAAACCATTAAAAGGTCTACGGACAGTAAAACCATTAACTAACTAAAACCGAGCCGTCCCCCTTTGAAGTAGTCACCTCTTAAAGCTTTTGTAGTTTGGTGTACAGTTACGATTCAGGGACCAAAAAGCAGTCCTTCCCCGGAGTCTGCAGTCTCCCAGACTGACGAAGATGCACCAACTCATGGGTCTGACCAGCCAACAGCATGTTGCCATATTCTTTAACATTTATGTGCTTCTCAACTCTATATCGCTATGCAAGGTTTAAGTCGGGTACAAGCTCACAAAATCTGATAGGAAGTCATGACAGAAATGTCCTGCATTGATGTTTTAACCTTTTCCTAGGTCGAGGTATGGTGTCGCTGCACGCACACAACGGACCCGTCAAGTTCCTCACCATGGCTGCTGCAGTGTGCAACAGGGCACCTGGCCTCCCGTCCTCCACCTCGCCATCTCTACTCCAGCCGTCGGAGTCACAGGAAGTGGAGAGCACACAGCATCCTGCAGATTCAACCCTGACTCCTCAAGGGCGAGGCGTATGGCTGGGAGAGGCGGGCTGCACCACCATGGCCCTGCAGGACTCGCTGTCCTCCTCGTCCTGCGGCTCCCTAGCCCCCTCCCAGGGATCTTTGGAACACGGGACGGAAGATGGGGCCCTTTATGACATGCTTCATGACCCAGCCTACCACCAGAGGGGTCGCCGCTCGAGCAAGGTGGACGTCAGCTCTGTGCTGGTGGTGTCTGGAGGGCTGGGTCACCGCAGGGTTAACAAAAAAACCAAACAGTCTCGCCACGAGGACACCACCTCCACCATCATGATCTGGCAGATCCCACTATTAAACATGTGACCATCCCAGTAGAGGAAAAAAAAAAAAAATCTGCATATATGAGATTTTCATATTTTACTGTCTTTCATCCTTTACTTACTTTACCAAGTTTAACATAAAAGCTCTACATGCATTTCTAAAAAAAAAAAAGGTTGCATAGTCAGTCAGTATTATAAAGTCACAATAAATACAAGTAGAAGGAATGACCTCCTGTACCGGTATGTATTGCAGCAAACCTGAAGAAAACCTCTCTGACTGAACACATTGTTATTTATTTACAGAGTTTAAAAAATTGCGACATCTTGCTGTAACCACTGAAGGACATAAGCTTTCTCAAGAAGTAAAACCTGCTGTGTCCCCTCCTGTAAGCAGCCTCGTTGTTTCATCCCGACTCTAGTCTGTCCTCCGGGGCGGAAAAAAGAAACCAAAAAGAAAATTATAACAATATTCCCAAGATCCTCCAACTTAAAAAAATAAATATCATTAAATAATGATGGGTGCAAACACGGCTACAAACCAGTCAAAGATATACTGTTTAATTGAGGATATCATTTCCTTCAAGGTTTCTAATGTCGTCTTCTGTAACATATCTAGTACATGTCATTACTGTCTAATGTTTGTGTCGCACATTTTGACTGTAGATGTTTAAATCAGTGTTGAAAAGATAACCGAATTAAGGAGTTACTGTCCAGCCTGCGAGGTCTGCAAGGCAGAGACGGGGCTTCGGCGGTAGGTTTTCCTGATCCATCGGCACCAGAATCGACCGTTTAAAGCGCGACAGACAGTCGGAGAGGGAATTTTTTGTTTTTTATGTGGAATCGGTTTGCTTTGGGAAAGCTTAGTCGGTGCTGCAACTATTCTGTTGACAGAAATAAGGCATTGGAGGCAAAGAAGCGAAGCAGTGACTGAAATGTGGCTCGGTTAGTTTAAGGAGGTGTAGGAGCAACCCTGGCGGGCCAGGTCTAAACGGAGGAAAACTTTTTTGTAACTCGAATGCATCTTTGTCTCATGTCAGGCTGTTAAAAAAGAATTGGGGGGTTATAGTCTTGTCACACTTGTATGTATCTATGTATATTAATAAATCCATAAACACTGTTTTATTGAGCAAATCTGTGTACTTATTTGAAGTCACTTACTTACATGTCTTTCCATGTTTGTCAAAATTCAATAGCGCAGCACTTGAACTACATGGAAACGCAACAGCAGCTTTGGCAAGACTGAAGCCAAAATGTGTGTCTTCACAAATTCAATCGGAGACTTTCGATGGGGCTTCTTTTCTTTACGCGTTCCAACCTTGCACTCCAGCGGGATTGCGAGCAGCGGTCGGTGCATGCCAGGACTAGAAACGCGCCCGAGGGCCTGAAGGAACTGAACTCGATACGGCTCTTCTGGATTTCTCCTGTTCCTGAACAGAGTCGAGACTTTCCTCTTTTGCAACACCCACATCCACTGTTGCTCAACCATGTTTCACTGCGTTGGCAGCTTTTAAAAGATAACAATTTCCGTTAGAGTTGTTCTGCTGCCACCAAGGGCTGATCCAAAATACCATTGGAGCAGATTTTTTTAAGTACCCAATACTATATGTTGACATAAGCCTGTGAGGTAACGTTTCACTCTTGCAAATGAACCCTGAAATGTGTTAAACAGAAGTAAAATAAAGAATTCATTCAGTTTCACTGTATTATGAAAGTAACCCAGTTAGTTTATCTGCTTCTTCTGCTCCTGGAAGCCTTTCATTTTCCTTCTGACCCCAATGTTTCCATGGTGATAGTTATTTGTGTGTGTGTGTGTGTGTGTGTGTGTGTGTGTGTGTGTGTGTGTGTGTGTGTGTGTGTGTGTGTGTGTGTGTGTGTGTGTGTGTGTCAGTCCTCAGCAAGTCTTTGTTCTCAGCGTCTGACATTAAAGGTTCTTTGCTGCGTGCCCTCAAAACTCCTGGGCTGATCGTTGCGTCGATGCCCTCGCAGCGGCTCCTATTTATTTTTACATCTGAAGGGCAGTCTCCATGGAGGAGATGCTGGGATGGATCCTGGATTAAATGAAGGAAAAGGCAAGAACTGCTGCTGCTTCGTGAAGCTGTGGTTTTTCACATGTTGAGCGGATGTGCCTCACATGGTTCATGTGCAACACAAGTGAGCCCTCACAACTGTCAGTATTGCTATTATTCATTTTGTGGTTAATGCTGCTTCAGGTTTAATCTTTGACTTTGAAAGGAAATGAATGTGTGGCTCACATTAATTAAATATTTGAAGTTAGGCCTACCAGCTGTACCTTTGCTCATGGTTAAAGTGAAATGTCATACCAGTTCTGCAGATATGAGTAAAAGTGGCCTTGCACAAATGATTTTTATCCTGTTACATTTCCTTTGCATGAATCCAACATGTTCCTTCCGTGCATTAAAATGCATCCATTTTTTGCAGGTCTGTGATGTTTTCCGAAGCAGGAAAGTTTGGAGCATGTTTCATGACTGGAATGTTGTAATACCTCTTTACAAGAAATCAAATGCATTTTGGCACTTGAGATATGTAATTATAATGTATTTAAGATTATATTTTGCCACATTTCTCCTTGAAACACAGCTTATGGTGTACTGCAGCACGTGAACTCGTGAATTTTGTTGTTACAAATTCCCCACAGTCTCAGTTCGGGAAATGTCAGGGCCTGTGACCCGTCTTCCCAGTCATGCCTTTAGTTTTTTGTTTAATTTTTTTTTTTTTTTTATGAGAGCAGAACAGAGCGTGCATAGAGGAGTGAAATCTGACTTTTTTTTGTAACTTACTAAATATATTGATTTGTATGGCATGTTTCCACTGTGTGTGATAGTCAGTCCCAGACACCTCCGAGCCCCTGGAATGTTGACTTTGACTTTTTCTTTTCTTTTTTTCCTCTTTCCACAGTTAGATTTTAAGTAACATTTCTGAATGTTACTTTACATTGTTGCGCGTGTTTTCCACAGTGATCCCTTACCAACGCGATTATGTCAACTGTTGATGGTGTTGCAAGTCTGAAATCCAAAATATGGGTGTATATAAGCAAATTAAAGGAAGTTGACAAGACAAAACATGAATTATCTTGGGTGTATACTGGCTCAAATTAAATAAAAACAGAAATAAACTCTAAAATCGCAGCTTTTTTTAGATGCTGCCATGAATAAATATTAAAATAAGAGGGATTTGAGACACTGGCTTGCATGTCTGTTAGTACTGTGGGAGAGTGGGGCTCTGCATAAGGGATATTTAATCCCCTTCACCTCCCCTTACACCCTCACTCACGCACTCATCGTGGTACTCATGACAGGGGATGATGCGTGGAGGAATGCTGCATCTGGGATGTTCCTACAGATGGAGCGCCGGGGAGTTGAGTGCGGGGTTAACGCCGTCGGAAGTGGGAGTGGTTTCTGATCAATAACCGCCTCGCTGCTGCCAACTGTTAGAGAAAGAAAGGGAAACCAAAAACAAACACACGCAAGCGCAAGAATCGCTGGACGGCTGCCGCTTCGTGGAGGAAGGAGCGGGATGTGCGCAGCGGCTGTCAACACTTGGAGGAAAATGACACGGCGACGGCTGATCTGAGGGAGGTGCGACCCGGAGCGAGCGTGTGATCCCGATCGCCCCCTCCGCCTGCCTCACCTCCCGACACGGGCGGATTTCAGGGGAAAGACGCGGAGAGAGCCGCGGTCGTGGAGGTGGTCGGCATGTATGAACGGCTGGGACAACACGTTTGAAGAAGTGAAGTCATTGAAGGGAGCTCGGTCTTACGTAACTGAGCTTCGTGGAGGGGATCTGGGAGCGCTGGTGCCGCTGGTGCCGACCAGTTTAACCACAGCGAGGACGGGCAGGTAGGTCACCTTATCCTGCAAACGGACATACGCGCACAACCCGTAGTCTAACGTCGTTAAAAATGACTTTCTAAAGACATTTCTGTATAAAGGAGCATTTTCTTTTCTTTTTTTTCCCTCACAATGTTGATGCGCGCGATCTTCGATTAGATTAGAAGTTGTCGATCTAATTGCAAAAACGTACATTCAAACAGTAGTAATTTTAAGATTCATTCTTCCAGCAAAGCAACAGCATTTGCGCATGCGTCGTGGATTTGTCCAGATTAACACATATAAGGACAGTAGGGTGATTATTGCAGTAGGTCAGGACAGTTTGCTGCCACTTGAAGCTGTGTGCTGGGATGGCTTTTGTTCCTGTTACTAAACTGCCAGCGCTGGCGTGAAAATTCTGGCTCAAAGGATGAAAATGAAGGCTACTATAACTAGACCCTGCAGTGTTGGCAAAGGCAGCGCTGTTGGTTTAGTTTCCCCAGGTTTTGGGGTTTCCAAGGTGTTTGTCATTAGAGAAAGGGCGCCCCTCGGAGAATTAATTAGTCTTTGCAGCTGTAGCCACCCCCTTCCCAGTTAAATTCCTTCCCTGTTTCTCTCCATGTAGGTGCAGAAAGAGGAGCACGCTCGTGAGTCGGTCCGTTCACTCAGCATGATCGCTGAAGCTGCCGTCTCCCGTTACCAGTGAGCACCAGTGATATGGATGAGGGTCACAGGCAGGGAGGAAGGGACGTCGCCGTGGCAGCCACTTCCGTCCTCCACACAGTGAATCCCGAGCACGTCACACTTACTGATAAAAACAGGAATGTATGTCCCGATTTTGTCCAAGGATTCCTGCAGAATGACCAGGATTTCGACTCTCCGCCGTTTGAGCGGGAATACCTGCTGGATGGAAGACTGATGGATAATAACCACATTGGTCGCCGGGAAGGTAATAGCTCATGCATGTCAAGAGGTGATCCAAATCATCTTTACAGAGATAAGGGAGCTGCAGATGACCCTCCTCGCACGGACTCTACTGTGTCCAATCACATTGCTGGCATGCAGAAGAGTTGCGCAAGTGGTGAAATCCACAATGGAGGAAGAGGAAAGGTGTCTTTTGGTGCAGATTCTTCCATATGCTCGCCCAGCAAAGCTAAACCAGACCCTGGTGGGTCCTTTCTAAAAGCAAACCACGAACATACGGACAGCAGCCTGCAAGAGGATGCACGGTCTAGAAAGGAGCCGGATTTAGTCATCGAAGTGGGCGGGCAGACCATCAACGCGCACAAATCTGTCCTGGCAGAGAAGAGCGACTACTTCAAAGCGCGGCTGTCACGCAACATCCTGAAAGTGAAGGGCCTGAGTTACAAGACTTTGTCAACGCTGATAGACTATATTTACACCTCTCAAATCAGTGTCAGCAAGGACAACGTTGTTGATGTCATCACGGGGGCTAAAATCCTGCAGATCCCCTGCGCTGTCCAGGCAGCTATGGACTCCATGTCTGAGCAAATCACTGCAGAGAACTGCTACGAGATTCTCACAATCGCCAAGAAGCAGCGACTCAGTGAACTGAAGGAGACGGCATACGGGTTCATGAGCGACAACTTCCTCCAGATCCTCAAAGATCCCGCCGTGTACGGTCGTCTGACTGGCTCTGAGAGGGATTTGATTCTGAAGAAGAGAATGGAGGGGAGGAAGGTTCTGATGGCCGCAGAGATAAACGATGTGTTCGATCGAGTTGGAAGTCGGCCGCCGAGTCGCTGTGGCAGCCGCCCCCAGAGCCCCTTGTCTGTTGGGTCTTTGGAAGAGAATTATATGATTTATTACTACAATGACGCACAAAACGACTGGCAGTCTTTGACTGTGATGCCTGAGGACAATAACACCAAAGGATGTGGGATCTGCACCATGTACAATTACCTGTTTGTGGCAGGGGGAATAAAAGGTCACGGGGACAAGGGCAAGGTTTCAGACAAGGTCTTCTGTTACAACCCCAAAACCAACCGCTGGGCTGAGATCAGACCTCTGAATCAAGCACGCGCCCAGCTAAAGCTTGTATCCATGGATGGCTACCTGTACGCAATCGGCGGCGAATGTTTGTTTACAGTGGAAAAATACGACCCCCGAATGGACCGCTGGACAACGGTGGCCCCCCTGCCCAAGGGAGCCTTCGCAGTGGCCCACGAAGCCACCACCTGCAGTGGAGAGCTGTACGTTTCAGGTGGCTCTCTCTTCTACCGCCTCCTCAAGTACGACCCCAAGAGGGACGACTGGCAGGAGTGCCCCTACAACAACAGCAGGAAGAAGTCCACCGACATGGTGGCGCTGAAGAGCTTCATCTACCGCTTCGACGTGAACCGCGAGCAGGGAATCAACGTCTTCAAGTACAACACCATAGTAAAAATGTGGCACGACTGCGCGTCGCAGAGGCTCGGAAGTCATTTACCCTTCAGGTGCGCCGTCATCGGGAACTGCATCTACTGTGTGAACAAAAGTCAGACTCTGCAGTTCGTGGTGGAGGAGGAGAACGCCTACTTTGTTGAGGAGACGCTGAGGGCGCCTCTGGAGGCTAAGGGCATTCTTTTCCCTTTTGTCCTTAGTTTGCCTGAAAAGCCGGAAAAAACTCCATAGTGTGTGCGTATGTGATCCAGAATAAGGAAAATAAATGTGGTTTAGCCTAACTGCAACAAGCAGGTGACCTTAAAGTCTTCAATGTCAGCTCTTTCTCCTGTTTCATCATTGCCTGCTTGCGATGGAATGTGCGTATTTGCATGGCTATTTAATGCATCTACAGGGTTACGCCTTAAAAGAAAACCTTTTTTTTATTTGAATAAATGCAACAGTATTGGTATGTGACTGTAGACAATGACATTTTGAAAGTGATCTTTTTTTTGTGTTCACTTTTGTTTGGTGCCCTTTTGTAGTTAGAATAGAAGCAGTTTAGAACATAATGACTAGACGACTGGTGGCTTTGTAAACAAAAACAAGTGTTTTGGTTGTTTGTTTTTTTTTTAAAAAAAAAGTGTTTTTGAAAGCAGTTTTAGTGCGCTTTATGAACGATGCAACGCAGGCCCTATGCAAATGAGTTAGAAAACGCAGGTGGGTTGCTGTTCAGTAGTTGTTGTGAGTGGGACCCAGCTTTTATTTAAATCTGTCAATCAGAGCCATAATAAATTATAAAATCAAACCACTGAAATCATCCAAAGTTATCTTCTTCTGAGAGAAATATCCATTTTAGGACATTTTTAAGGGTCTGTTATACCTATAATTCTTCAAATGATATTTTCACTAAGCTATAATTAAAAAACAAAAATTCAACTCAAACTGAACACATTATTATTAAAATGCATAAACTGCATATATTTTTAAATTCAGAACATTCTATTTTTCTAACAGTGAACACTTCACGGGTCAACAGTTCATGCATTTAGCACATTTACCAAAAATAACCATCCTGTCAGACTATATTAAGAGAGAAACATTGACTTCTTTTACGACTTTAATTATTCAAACAGTAAAATAAAAGATATTTCCACAACTTATGCCACCGCACATAAAACCTAAAGCAATAGCCTTTTTACCGGGATGAGGAACCTCATCAATGCTTCCTAAAAGGGAATGGTGATATTTTCATAACACAAAGGAGATGTTTTTGCCATCTTTGTCCGCCCTTCATGTTGTCTGCCGGTTGTTCACCTGTAATCGGGTTACTGGTAAGTCGAAGGTTAAATCATAAACGACGGCGATGCTCCACAGCCTCCATTCCCTTCACAGGCTCCACATCCTTATCTTATGATACTAATAAGCCATGTTCTTCTTGCATCAGTGCGTATTTATACAGATTTTCCTTGAAATTTTTATTTTATTGCATTTTGTTTAGTTTTTTTTTGTTTTTTTTCAAACAAACTTTGCAGTATTGTTTTTGCTGCTGCAATAGCACAGTGGAAGTTTTGTATGCAAGCTGCTGCTGGTATATCAGTGGAACAGAGTGGTTTTGTTAATGTTTATTGAAGTATTGATCGGATTCAGGTTAAATGGATGTGGTATTGATATCTCGCTGGATGGCATCTGTAATTCTTTGTGCTTCATGTGTGGATGTTGGTGATTTTTGGATCTGCTATTATGATGAACTGCATACAGTGAAAGCCGATGTTTGAAGTGGGCTATCAAATTAGCTGTTGGATAATGAATATCAGTCGAAACGAAGTGCTTCAAATAAAATATTTTCTGTGTGAAAGTCGTGTATTTTCAAATATCTGTCTTGGGTAGTGGGTTTACCAAGCATGGAGCAACAGTACCACCTAGTGGTCACATCCCGCATCGCACCCAGGAAGACTGTCATCTGCGTTGCAGCGTTTGTTTATTGGCTACTTCTTCATGATAACTGTACAGTAATAGCTGGAATATTAAACCAGTGTTTCAACCACTTTTTAATACTTTCTTAGTGGTTGTAATTATTTATATGGCTGTATTACCTTTTAATTTAGATTACACGGTAATATAGTGCATCATAAAGGCTGTTTAGAATTAGGAGGTAGATTATACAGATGTGTGTCAGAATGATTACAGGAGCGCACCGTCATTATTTTTGTTATACTCAAGAGTTCATTAACATAAATCTATAAATAAAAAATATCTTAGATAATAGAGTCCCTGTTTTAAATCGTTTATGCTTTTATTATAGAAATGTGATAGGATACAAAACTTTCAGGACTATTTATTTTCCTGCAATAATAAAAATAAATAAAAATAAACAAGATTCACAAGTGGTAGTGCCCTCTCTGGATCCCAGCTCAGTCTTAAGAGGGGGTGGGGGTTGTGAAGCAGAGACATTCCTGTGGTCTGACGAATCAAACGTTTAACATTCTTGTTGGAAAATTACTGAGTCTGTCTTCCAGACTAGGGACGAAGGGGGACCATCCAGGATGTTTTAGGGCTTCACTGAAACGCCGCCGGCCGTGATGCCATGACGGTTCATTAGTGCACGCAGCAGCGCGGGAGATGTGTACTTCTGTGAATGCACTCAGTATCACCCGCTCGTAAGCGTTTGTGGCAGTTTTACTTTATTTCCTAAGATACTCTTCGTTGTATAGAGGTCTAAAGCTCTGAAGGTGACCTCACTAAACTGGACTGTTATCACAAATATAGAAGGATAGAACATTGTCTAACATTCATTTTCTTTCTTTTCACCCAAATCCTGTTAGACTGTAGAAACCAGTGATGCTCTAAGTGAAGTTACTGAAATCGTTTGTGTTGGTACAATTACAAATGCCTTCAAGTTATTTAATGAAACTATCAGATGAATAATAAGACAATAATGGTAAAGCGTAATAACTACATTTATGTCAGACAGAGGAATGTTTACAAGCAGCATGGGAGCAGGTGATATGACTATACAAAGGATTACATGGTACTGAATATAAACTTAGACTGAATATTTTTGTATTTAGCTGTCTGGAAGCTTCATCAGGCTTTTGAATGTAGACGGTACAGAAACAGAAATAAAGGACTGGTCACATCTGAACCAGGATGGCAACCATAAAAAGAAGTTTGTACATATTGCTCCAGTTTAAGTGGATGTCTATAAGTGTAAACCATAACAACAACAAAAATAACTGTCAAACTAAATAGCTGGATTCTTTTTCTGAGTGTTTTTGTGAACAGGAAAAAAAAAACAAAATCATGCTTTCTCTGACTAATCCTGTCTAGTGCGTCAAGTGATATTTGGCACAAATGGACTCTGAAGTTTGTTTGTTCTTTGTTGATGTTTTCTTTGACTATTCCCAGGAAATCATCCGACCGATAGTGACTCATGAAAATACAAAGTTTATTCCCCAATAAGTCAGTTAAAAATGGAAGATTCTCCTAACCCCCCTCGTGCATTTGCCGCCTCCAGTGAATCCACAGGCTTCAGTGTTTCTCCTCGTTTCTCAGTAAAACATAAAGCATCAGTAGCAGGTCATCACAGTCCATTTTGGAGCCCTGCTACAGCTGGAGGGTGCAGCACGTGCTTTACCTCACAGAACATTATCGCTCAGCAGTGTCAGCGCCCACATCGTTATCGTTATAGTCATCCTTCCTGCTGCGAGTGGCGCTTTAGTCACAAGACATGAGAAAAAGATCAGCAGATGGAGGCAGGACATAGTCCTGAAAGAAGTTTGACTTGCTGTGTGCTTTATTTTATTTAAAAGAAAAGTGATATCCCTAAAAGATTTAATCCTGGTCAGAACATTTTTATCCATTACAACAATCAAGTAATCTATCTATCTATCTATCTATCTATCTATCTATCTATCTATCTATCTATCTATCTATCTATCTATCTATCTATCTATCTATCTATCTATCTATCTATCTATCTATCTATCTATCTATCTATCTATCTATCTATCTATCTATCTATCTATCTATCTATCTATCTATCTATCTATCTATCTATCTATCTATCTATCTATCTATTTTGTAGTAATGCCCTTAAGTAAGTGTCAAGTCTGCAAAAATAACGAAAGGGATGTCTGTCTCGCAACTTTGGACGTTTTTGCATGATGAATGACACAACACATAATTAGGATGTTTCTTTTTAAATGTTGTTTTTCTCCGTGATTTTCTTTTTTTTTGTTGTCATTTTACGATTAAAAAAAACAACATTTTTTGAATCCCATTGTCCTGAAATGCTTCACACTGAGCAGTTGCAATCTCCTGGACTAACACTGGAGGTCAGTATGAGCATAAATGGAGGGACTGCTGTGCTGCAGCTGTTCAGTTCATGTTGGAGTGTATTCTGTCACAAATAGTCGACATGAAGGTTGAGTTGTAGCCGAATAAAAATTATAGTGTCCCTGAAATTTCGCTGATATTGTGGCCAAAACCCTTCAACTGGCCTCATAGATGTATAAAGTTGAATCATTTCTGCAACAATGCACATCTTACAATTAAATAATTAAATTTATTACATCATGGTGTCATCAATTCAGTTTTGATACGCTATTAAATATTTATTTATTGCTTTATTCATTCATGAGGTATGAGGACAATGTTACAGACATGACCTGTAACTCTCTTCCAGCCTGTTACCATGGAGCTTCAGTGATTGACAGCGCTCCTCACCTGAAACACACCTTAAGTCAACAGTCTGCTAAGTGGGATTTTTCTTAAAAAAAAAAAAAGTAGGTTACTAAATGTGTTTGATATCTAATATTACTACAGTTTGTTGTTTATTCAATTGTCAAATAAAACAAAAAGAATGAGTTGTGAGAAACCTGTGTGATAGTTTTTGAATAATTTTAGCATATGGTGTGCAACCGCCGACCATCTAACTTCCGGACTGAAGCTCATCTGGAGCAAAGATTCATTGCAGTTCCTCAACTGACCGATAGAAACTGGCTGCAATGAATGCAATCAATCCCCACTGACTCCCATGTTAAAATGTCAGACTTTAGGGCGAAAATAAACATATTTACAGCCAAGTGAAAAACATATTTTGGGCTGTCTTGGCTGACACGCCTCTGCAACATTGCACGGAGGTTAGGGACAACGCCTCTGGTGTGGCAAACCGGGGTGGTGGTCCCTCTTTTTAAAAAGGGGGACCAGAAAGTGTGTTCTAACTATAGAGGGAACACACTTCTTAGCCTCTTCGGGAAGTCCACACCAGGGTACAGAGAAAAATTCGGCCAATGTTCGAACCTCGGATTCAGGAGGAACAATGGCGGTTTACGTCCCAGTCGTGGAACACTGGACCAGCATACCCTCCACCGGGTCCTTGAGGGTTTATGATAATGCTAGTGTAAACTAGTTTGCTTTGTGGATCTGGAGAAAGCATTCGACCATGTCCCTCGTGGTACTCTGTGGGGGGAGCTCCATGAGTAAGGGGGTCTGAGGCCTTCTGCTAAGGGTTGTCTGGTCTCTAGAAGACCGGAGCAGGAGCTTGGTCGCATTGCCGGCAGTAAGTCAGACATGTTCTCAGTGCGTGTTGGACTCTGGCAGGGCTTCCCTTTGTCACCGGTTCTGTTTATAATTTTTATGGACAGAACTTTTAGACGTAGCCAGGGGCTGGAAGGGAGTCCAGTTTGGGAACCACAGGATTTCATCTCTGCTTTTTGCAGATGATGTTGTCTTGTTCGTTTCATCAGGCCAGGACCTTCAGCATGTGCTGGAGCGGTGTGCAACCGAGTGTGATGCAGCTGGGATGTCAATCAGCACACACATATATATATATATATATATATATATATATATATAAAGCATAACAGCATAAGGGTTTTTGAATCACACTTGTGTTTCTTTTTCTAGGAGCAAAGTGTAGTGATCCCGATACAGTATCACTGTATAATTATAATTATAGGCCCAATACCAATCTGCTCTGTTGAAGTGAGCACTGAGCTGAAAGTCAAAGCTATTGATTTAGCATTTGAGTTATGGTTGAGTCCTTACCTATGGTTATGAGGTCTTAGTAGCGACCGAATGAATGCAGTCACAAGTACAAGTGGCTGAAAAAGGCAAAGGATGATTGAACTAACCTCTGGGGTATGAGTTCAGACATCTCAGAGTGGGTCAGAGCAGAGATGCTGCACCACTTCTTTGAAAGTTGCCAGTTGTGGTGGTTTGGGCGTTTTAATAAGAAATGCTTCCAAGCACTCTCAAGGGGAGGTTATTTGGACATGGACCACAGGAGGGATGTGTTGGGACAGACCCAGGAAACATACTGCATCTCTATGTTAGTTCGGGAAAGCCTTGATGACCCCAGTAGAGCTTAAGAATGGAGCAAGAAAGACGGATGTCTGCTCAGAAGGTTGCCTCTACAGTCCAGTCCCAGATAAGTGGCAGAACGTAGATGGATGAAACAAAAACATTTCTGAAGCCATGAACTCATCTCATTTGTCAAAGTTTGCATTCCTTGTGTTCTCTCTCCTCAGTTTCCCTACCTTTGAGCCAAAAATCAATCTCAGCTAAATGTTTCCAAGGTTGTCTCAATTCCTGAAATGCTCCATAGTGGACAGTTCCTGCTAACTTAATCACTGAAGCAGTTTTAGTGTGAACATTTTAAGTAGATGGTGGGCAAAGAGATAAGTGAAGATGAATTATTATTGTCAAGGTATATTAAGGGATGTCTAATCATAGCTGGATTAAAGGTTGTCGTTAAAGTGGTGTTGAAAAAAAAAGGAACTAGGAACATATTTACAAAAAAATAAAATCTTTGCCATCAAGTCATCACAGTTTGTCACTTGAGATCAAAATGGTATTTATTATTCATCACATGTGTGCTCTTTTTATTATATAGGCCAACTAATTAACGGGAGGCAAAATCTAAAACCATTGTTTCAGCTATCAGTGGCTGAATTCAAACTTTGATGTTGGCAAGAGAAAATCGAAACGTGGACAACTTGGACTAAATTATATTTAATGTAAAGCTCACCTACGTCATACAAGTTTCTCTTTTGTCTCTACTTGTCAAATTGCCATATTTTAGGCTTCCGATATACATAAAATGAAAATTTCTGGGAAAAAAAAAAAAAGACAAAATCAAAAAGGTCAAGTGAGTAAGATTTTCTGATAACTCTTTAGGGTTGGAAATGTTAAATTCTAAGCATTTCATTAAGTCATTTTTAAAGGATGAACTACTCAGTATGACATACTCTAATAATACTTTACCCTTTCTTTTTATTCTTTAGTTTTGTCTTAAAATGGCAACAACAGGTGTAAAACAGAGATGTTGGTGATCTAGTTTCCCTGAATTCTCGTGGTTCTGCGACCCCGGAGCACGTTTCAAGCTCAAACATCATGGCCATTGTGGTGAGTGGCCGCATTTTCACCAGCCGTGGCGCAGTTCCAGGTTAATCCATCGACATCTCCTCAGATGGAGGATTCTTTTGTGGTAGGTGGTTCCCCTGAACCTGCAGTTGCGCTCGCTTTTCCTATGCTTGTTTTCACTTTCAGCTAAATTTAGTTAACGAGGTCTATCAGAATCTCTGAACTTCAAATTGTATTTTTTTTGTTTTTTAAAAATATTTTAAATGAGGCTTTAGTAGTTCAGACTTCAGAGGGCAATGTCAATTGATCGCACATCTTGAAAGCATGAAGAAAAAAAAACGTGTGATGTTCAACGGCTTCTATGATAAGCTGCAGAGATGATTTTGTGCCTCGCTGATGAAAAGCTTTGAACAACCGCAGTTTTTTTTCTGCAGTCGAAAGGATGTTTAAAAAAAGAAAGAAAAAAGTGACATTTTGTTTTTAATTTTCAGTTGATTATCTGTGATTATGTGCTTAAACAGCAAACTTGCACCCCTTTAAAGACGCAGAGTGAAATGGAAAAAGGCAGGAAATTAGAATCACCAGAGAAAAGTATAGCCTAAGGAAAAGCATCATGTAATGTGTTTTTTTTCCCCCCTCCGTATCCACCCCGCACTCTCTCGTTTTTTTGCCACTTTAAATTTACACAAAATTATTTACACCTTCAAGGCAACTCGCCTGAGCTACACATCAGTCAATTAGTAAATCAGAAATTTTCTGTGATTCCAGTTTAGCGTGGAGTCCTTGGCTCCCTCTGGTCCCCTCCTTTTAGTCTCCCATCTTGACAGTGACAAATTACTCCTCTGCTTGGCGAGATTGAAAATTAAAAGCATTTAAAGTTGCTCATGCATTTATGCTAATGAGAAATCCAGATATAATTTGCATGCGAAAGAGGTTAGCCTGAGAACTCATCAGTGCCCCCACCACCTCCAAGCCTTCATTTCTGCAGGCTCTCTATCTGTTTCTTTACATGCTTCCAATGAAGAAAGATGTGGCAAGTAAACAGTCTGGAAATGTGGCATTTTGTTAGTTTGCGGTAAATTTAAGTAAAACATTCTTCTTTATTTTATTTATTTATTTTTTGCCGTATTTATGCTGCGATCCACAACTGTCGGGCCCCCTACAGCCACTCAGGCAAACTGGGCCACTGTGTTTGAATTTGCACATCCCACTGCAGGAGCAAACGTGAACATAATGACACTGTGCAGTCGCCTGTGGATACAGGATGTACTTGTGTAGGATTGGCAAGGCAAAGTTTAAATCATGAACATAATTCTGTGGGCATAAGCTTCTAAAGTCTGATATTAAAATGTTTGTTCAGATGAAAAAGGCTTTGTTTTGTGATAAATGTGCAGAATACTTTAGAGCCTGGAGGATTAAAACTTTGTGCTGATTTGTTTTTCCAGTAAGCTCCACGTACTCCACTCAAAATATAAAAGCGCATGCTTCTTTAAATTTGTTTTTCCACTGCCACTGAATGATTGTAACCTAGGAAACAAGATGCATTAATGAAGGTGGGAAATGAAATGGGACTTTAATTTGTTTCAGTGTTCATTGCTAGGTGAAATGGATTAGCTTCTGATTGAGGTGCGAGATGAAGGAAGAAAGCGCTGACATGACACTTGTATTTGTCATCATGTCATTTCAAGGAGGATGCTGCAGCAATTATGAATATGGGCACACAGCAATTAAAAGGGGTAGTATTCATTAATAATTTTTATATTAATTTTTCAGCGACTGCAGAAGTGATTGCCGCTGTGCACAGGCTTTCCAATTATCCTGCTTAATTAGAAATGTCAATAATAAGAAAGAATTAAAGTTGAGAATATATTAAGGTTGTCAGAAATACTTAAAAAGTTGTAATCATCAGTCAAATGATGTTTCCTCAAACATATTTTGCAGAAATCTGTAAATTAAAAATGAGACATCGATCAATGTTTGTGGCACAACGGACGGTTGCAAAGTTACACGATCGCTTGATCTTTCTCTTCTTTATGTCATTTTTGAGAGCGACGCTGCTGTCAGGTGTAAAATCCATGTTATATGATATGAAATGGCTCAACTTTTACGTGCTGAACTTGGATTGATGCTCCTTCTAAAGCAGAACCTGAACATTTTTAGTTTATTCCCCCACCGTCCCGGCTTTTTCTAAACTGCGAGTTTTTGTGTTTGGGAATAAAGTTGCTTTTTCCACAGTGTTGTTAGAAAACGAGCGGAGTCGAACTCTAGCCAGCTCGAATTGCGGTCCTAAACTTCTCTAACTACTTTTATTCGACACCGTCGATCTAACTTGCACTGTACAGACAAATGATCCGTTTGTCTTAAAAGAATAAAGGGCGCCTCGACTTGCTTGTTTTTACCTTGGGAGACACGCTGGTTTCGAGCTGCCTTTGAACACGGGATTGCGTTTTCATTTTAATACGGCTCTCACAGGTAGCTGCACGCTGATAGCGGCAGATTCAAGGCAGCTTGACATTAGACTAGAGCCGTCACCTGTTGACTGCTGCGGAAGCTGCCTTAAAGACAGACCTGAAAGCATTTATACCTCAAAGCGATGGCAGCCTCTAATGACAAGATTGGTTTTGGCACAGCATGTTGGCCACGTTTCCCTCAAAGCCATGTGTGACAGCTCTTTAATTGGACAGCTTCGTTCCCTCAGCTGTAACACAATACCGGGAAGTATTGCTGCGCTGTTGTGCTGTAATTATTCCACGATAATCAAGGAGCCCTATATGAATACCGGCAACTGTGTGTTCAATTTGACCTCGGTACCACTTTCCAAGGCATAGTGAATGATTTCGTCACCTCACCAAGCATAATCCGAGCGCTCACGCTCATCCACAAATGAAAAACTCCTTGGCGTCACAGTTTTTTTTCTCCATCAGAGGATAATTACTAAAAAAAAACCGTGTCCAATTATCCATGTGTCATTCTTCAAGTCAGTAGCTAGAATGACCTTACAGTGCTTCTAAGAAGTTAGTAATGTTATCATGATTCAGTCAGTGTAAATAATATCTTTCACTTTCAAATGGCTTATTCGCAAGAATTTGTATCTTTGACCTTGATGACGCTGACATCTCTCTATTTGTGTCTCTTGTTTGCTGCTGTAGTCTACCCTCCACTGACTGGAAAGAGTAAAAAACACCCTTGTGAACCAGGACTCTATATGAGAAAAGAGTGAGCATGTGTGTTTCCTCTAGCCCGTGGCTGCAAATTAGCCATGAGTGCCAGAGGATCGCCCTCGCTCCCTGACAAATGAGAAAAGCCGCAGTGGCCCTGGCCAAAGTGACAGGCCAAATGGAAGCAATTCCTCCCGAGGCAGGGGAGAGCTGCTGCAACCAGGGCCTGTTATACCACTCCAGACACAACACCGTGTGTGTTTGTATGTCTGTGTACTGGCTACTGAGACTCAGCCTACAAGACAATTGCCATTTTTCTCCTGGTGGTCCCCCATGAAACGATGTGTGTGTGTGTGTGTGTGTGTCGCTGACCTCTGGGATATCCCGTCACTCGCAGATGACCGTCCATCTTTACCTGAGGGAGATTTTTCCATGTTTTTTTTTTTTACTTTAGCCTTCTATAAACACAGATCACTTTGTGAGCCTTACAGGTCACGAATGAGAACGTTTTAAATTTTACACCTCATTTTGTTCCAAGCTTGTGCACATGTTGCAGGATTGTTTCATTTAAAGACCAGCGCCAAGATGTGTCAATCCAGCCTCACTTAAGAGCCCTGTGGTTGTGTGAGTAATTAACACTCAACCCTGATGGATTAAGTACCCCCCCAACTGAGACCGACTGTGTCTGCTCCTGTTGGCATAGCGACCAGCAGTAGGACACGTCCAGAGGCAAAGATGGCAGGAGTGGCCTTCTAAGTGATATAAGGATGGAGAGAAACATTGAGGGAATTTATCAGTCTCAAACCATCTCAATAAACAAGTCCAGCGGATATGAAGCACTGCACTGAATAAGCCTGAAAACAGTAGGATAAGAAGATGGATAGCTCAGGGTTAGAGGCTATTCCCACCACAGTCAGGCTGTCTGTCAAGAGATACACACAAAGCTGCATCTCCGTGCTGTCTCTCCTTCTCGTGTTTTAAATGTCTTTCTCTCCTTGCTTTCCCTCCTATTACCCAGAGCCAAGTTGATCAGATTTCACTTTGACACAGCCATCATAATTACTCCATGCTGGAAGAATCAATTACGGCTAAGCACCATTGTTTCCAGAATGGGGGGAAAACATTAAAGTTTAAAAACTCAGAATTATTAAAAAGCCATGCTCTCAGGGACACATACAGAATATTTACTGTTAACAAATAAGTTAATAACTTTGCTTCAAATTATTAATTCATGGCTCACACTAGCTCAGCAAAAGACTTATCTCATGGTTAATTTCTCTGCCTTTATACACTGTTAAATATGCATCACTTCTTGACTATTCTATATGAGCGCTTGGCAGATACATTAGAGCGTTTCCTGACTTAGTGGGAAAGTCTGAGCTGAAGTTTTGCATGCTGACACACTTTATCGGAGCATTTCAGTTTTGTGTATATTTTTGAAAACACTCCTGCTTCATTATACGACTTAATTACTTAATTATGACAACCATTAAGCCTTTGAACAGTCGTTGAATTGTCTAGCTTATTATTCTACTGAATTGTCATCCACCAGGAAAAAAAGAAATAAAAAAAAAAATCGTCTACCATCAGACATCCAAAGGTGGTCTTTTTAGCCGAATTATGACCAGAAGGAGAGCCGTCAGTCACGTGGCTCAAATTTGAAGAAGAAGAAAACAACTGACCTAAACAGTTGTGAAACATCTTTCAATCGGAATTTTAAACATTTCCCTCAGCTCACACAGGTACAGGTAATCAAACTTGAAAGAGACTTCTGAACTAAATTCCTTTAATTTGCTGCTTTAATCTGTTTGTTTTCTTGCGCCTGCTCATTAAAACATCGCAGTCAGTCCTGGAGGATCTTGTTTTCTGGGTTTTTGATGCAGATTTTCAGAGACATAAATAAGGCCTCGTCCAGTGCTGCTGATGGCACTTCTTATTCAATTCCACGGGCAGAATGTCACCAGTTGGATTTATTTACTTATTACCATTTTATGCTCTGTTGTTGTTGGGCTTCTGAGAGATTTGTGTTATAGTTTACTTATTGTAATAAGCCCTTACTGGAAGCAGAACAAAAATTCCATTATATGTTACACATAGAGCTATCCATGAAAAGAAAATACCTCTTTATCCGCTGACCTCTGTTAAAGGATGTATGAATAGGAAAAAGAGCCGTAACCTGAACTATTTTGCGGCTTTAGGGAAAAGAAATACCTGGGGTCTGTAAATTGGCTCTCAGACAAAGATATAATACAAAAGAAAAGAGAGGAAAAAGAAAACAAAAAGAAAAACAACCACCTTTTACCTCTGAAGTAGAATGTCATCTTACTGAGACTCACTACGGGGGGATTAAGGTCAAGTAAACCATTCCCCACCTTCTTTTTCTGCTCCGCTCTGGAGGGAGCAGAGGGAGGGCGAATAAAATGATGACATGGAGGGATTGGGAGAGAGAGAGAGCACGAGAGTAGAAAGTGGGATTTTGAAGGTCTTTGAAAGAGGTTTTACAACCATCCTGGGGGTTTTCCTCTCTCACTCACAGAACTGTGTTGATAATGGCTGCTTTTCAAGGAGGATGAGCCCACCTGCTCTTTCTAACTCAGTCCTGCTGGTTCAGCTCAACATACACACCGAGGGAGTGGGGTGCGGGCAGGGGGTTAGTGGTGGCCTTGCGTTCAGGTATTAATATTAATATAGCTTAAAAGGTTCATGCACCGGTGAAACGTGTGCTGACCTTAATTAAGCTGTTTTAATAAAGTTTGAACATTAAGAAATTCTGAACATACCTGAGAAGGAGGAAGGCTCCACTCTTCCATCCTAACTTTTAAGTACGTGCCTACATATGATTGTCATGGTTTTGGGTTTATTTATGTTCCGGCTTTATTTTGAAAGTCTGTGTCCTTGTGTTTAGTTATTAGATTGACTTCCCCTGTTCCCCCCTGCCCTGATTGTTTGCACCTGTGTCTCATCAGTCCTGTGAGTACGCCTCGCCTGGTCTTTTTCTTCCTCCCTGCTGGTCTGTACTTCTTGGTTCCTGTTATTTCGCTGGCCTTGTTCCCCTCGGGTCCTCCGTGTTTGAGCCTCCACGTGGGTTTTTGGGTTTTTGGTTTTATTTTCACTTCTGAGTTTAGTTTCCTTTTGATTTATTCTTTTGGTATCCCTGCATTGCAGTGCTTTTGTTTAAATAAATTACTTTTCCCACCTACTCCTGACGCCTCCTCTCCTACATTTGGATCCTGCTACAATCTCCAAATCGTGACAGTGATGACAAAATACAAATCCTGTTGGAGGAAAAAAAAAACAACAAAAAAAAAAAAAAAACAACCCACTCCTGGCTTAGAAGCTGACCATCAGTGAGAGTTTTCTGAATTTTCAGTTAATCCTCGCTACTTTGAGGAGATCACAATACTTTTCTTCACAAATAGATTTCCACGTAATCATTTGTGAACTTCTCGTGTTTTGGATTTGGTTAGGATGCAACCGTGTGGTTCGCTCTCAAACGTCATCGTGGATTAGAGTTTAGTTTTGGCTGCTGTGGTCTGTAGCTTTCTATGTTATTTGTAAACTACTGACATCTAAGCTCTTCGTGTAATGCTTGGTTTACCAGGACCTGGCAGTGGTTAGTGGTTTACACTTCAAATATTCATCCATCTTTCTTATAAATGATGAGATGATGAGTGTCTGATTCCCTTACAAATGCCTTTAATCTCTGTACCATAACGCCATTGAATTTTGGCTTTCATTATCTCAAAGTCGTTCAGTCATTCAGTCATTCATTACTCAGTAGGCAGAACTAGGAGGATCTCTTGTACTTCTAAACTTCTTCGGTTTAAAATGATGGCGGCTGCTGTGCTTTTAACGCTTTTGTAACTGTTTTGTACCATTGCCCAAGTCTATGCATTGATGCACGGAGGATCTGTGAACTGCCTGCAGACCCACCTGTTTGTGATGATTGTGTATATTTATTATTGTCTATCCATTTATCATCCATACCTGCCTATTTTTTGATGGGTAAAAGGAACCTGCTGGAATAGGATCTGCCGGGGCCCATTCCAGACATCATTGGGCAAAAAGCCAAGACCATCGCAGGACCACATATAACCAATCACTCTCGCACTCACTCCTATGGGCAATTTATAACCACCATTTAGTCAAAGATACATGTTATTGGACTGTGGGAGGAAGGCAGAGCACCACGCTGCCCATTTATCATTGTTATGACAGGTAACAATACAGGCTGTTTTATTCTGTTAATAAATGACAGTTCTTGATGCAATGCTGTCTGATGGACTGGAGATCACAGGTGTGCATCTCAGGCTCGAACCCATGCCCTTCATCTTATGTACCTAATAATTTATTATAGTGACTTGAAGTGCCTTTTTACTGGCCCTTTTTATTCCATACTAACATTTTTTGGAGTGTGTTACAGCTACGGTTGCAGTGTTGCCTGGAATGCCAAAATGAATATATATTAAGAAATTCAATGAAGTTGAGATGGAAAAACAGATAATATTTTGTGTGCATAATGTCTACAATTAGAAATAAACGTAAGAGTCATTGTGTTTGTTAATTTGTTGGTGTTTTTCTCTTACATAAGGTGAGTTTGGAACATAAATATGTGGATGGTTTGAAACGTGTGCTGTCAGTCTGTTAAATCATTCTGACCCACTTATTGGAGATAACCTTGACTTCTACAGCGCTTACACCGTTTTATGTCATTAGGTGTTTGCTCGTCACAGATGAAAGAAGCAGAAGTGGCAAAACTGCCAATTGCAATTACGGGATCAATTGACACACAATTAAACCTTTTGATTGAGTGGATTGTCCTGTCAATCAGGAACGAGCTCCTGCACGTTCAGTAATGTGCGAATGAATGGCATGAACATTTTCCTTTTCCATGTCAAGGGCACAGTTACGAAGTCTGAGAGCAATTAAGAACTATAATGTGCTGAGTCAAGCGCAGCAACAAAATAGGCAGCAATTTCTTTTGCTCCTGTTTAAAATTATGCTTATCAGGTGCCTCGCCTCAGCAAAGGTGAAGGGTCGGCCTGAGCAGGCAGGCAACATTTCTCCACATAATTGAGAGAAGTTTGGATTTAATTGTATAATTAATCTTGTCAAATTAAGTTACACAGAAGTTTGACCTCTAAATTAGGCAGTCTGGAATATTTTAAATTGCCTTAATGTGAATTCTGGCTCCAGAACGTTCTCTCGTGATGCTACGAGGTGAGTTTTTTTCTTCATGATGAACACGGCTTGCTGTAATAACTTAAGCAGTTCTTATCACGCTGTTCCTTTTTATGATTAATTTCCTCAGAAGTAATTGCAATTTCTGAAAGAGTTTCATTTTATTTTATAGATTATTATGGACCAGTGAAGTACAAATATAAGGACTGAATTAACGGTAACGCTCGTCAAACTCAGTTTCAACACAATAATGTGTTCCTCTTCCCTTTCTGATGTACTCTAAATGTAATCAGGGTTTATCACTTTGTAAAGGTTTTTTTTTTTTATTTGTTTTTTGTTGTTGTTGCCACTAACACCTTTAGAAATATCTTCACCAATTGCAAGTTGACTATCTCACTTCGTTTCCCTTTTCTACACTGACCAAGCTCTTTTTGATCCTACACATCCCATTATTCTCAAATGATCAGATGGTTGCAGCACCAAATTCCAAGATTTAAAAAACTGCCATCAAACACTCATAGAGTTGTACTGGAAAGCAGGTAGAAATAAGATCATTTTCTGTGTCACTGAGCAGCCTTCATTTCCCTTGTTTCAATTTGAATTTTATTATCTCTTTTGCTAATAACTGTCACGTAATAGCTATACATTATGAGCTGTGATGTTCACACCACGTGCAGAAAAAGGATTAACCAAGGCATTGGCAATTAGCTTATTAACTGATCAATTCAAATTCACTGACAGCCATTTTTAAACAATGACTTAATTTATTAAGTCATTTAAGTAATATGACTTCTCATAAAGCATATGACTTTTTTTTTTTTTAAATAAAAGTTTGAGTGGAAGATACCTAGGAGTCTGGTTGGTAGGTGTTTTGAAGAGTGATGCAATTAAATTAATCACATTTTCTAAAATAGTGTACCAATGTACAATTTTGACATATTTGTACTTTATCTGATAGTCGTCTTGTCATGCAGTGATCTGCCAATGCTTCACTACATCTCAGTAAGATATACTGTGCTTTTGACTTCATAACTGTTCTACTCTTTTGTTTTTAAACTATTTAAATTTTTATTTGAGCCGAAACGAAGAGTTATTTAATCAGCCAGTCAAATGATAGAAAATTACACATTTTTGGGAGTTATTGCTGCACGTGTGTCTGTATTTATCTGTATTTTCTCACTTTCTTTTACAGAACTAAATTTAAACTGAAGAATAATTGGCTCTTTTGTGGCTCAAAAGGGTCTGAAATTTGTGGAATGCAAAAGGTTAAAATTAAATAATAATAATAATAATAATAATAATAATAATAATAATAATAATAATAATAATAATAATAATAATAATAATAATAATAATAATAATAATAATAATAACGTGAAGATGTGAAATAGCTGAACATCCATCCATCCATCCATCCATCCATCCATCCATCCATCCATCCATCCATCCATCCATCCATCCATCCATCCATCCATCCATCCATCCATCCATCCATCCATCCATTATCTATTCCAGCTTCTTCCTACTCGGGAAGACTTTGTGACTCTGATAATATTTGTTTCTCCCAGCTTGATGAAGAGTGGAAAAATTTTTTTTTTTTTTTTTTTTTTTTTTTTTTTTACTTCCAAAGTTCAACTTGAAGGCTCTAGAGAATAGTGTTTTGTTTTTAGGATTGTGTTGAGCCTGTTTCTTTTACCTTGAAGTGAGAACTACGGTTTTGGTGAATGGCTGTCTGTGTGTTGTTGGTGCACGGACGTGAGTGCTTTCAAGTACACTGAGAGTCATACCTGTATTTGATAACTGTTGCTGGGTAGTGGTACCACCAGCAGACTTTGAAAACACCTGCTGAGCATTGTCCTTTTGATGCTCTTGGTTGTTTTTACAGACCGAACAGCCGTGCGAAAGAGTTCAGTGTTGTCTGTAGGCGTGACAGTGCAACCTTGTCCTGATTTCAAAGCTCAGACTTGAAACAAATAAGTGCACCTTACACCATCTTTCTCACATAATCTTGACTTAAGTCAGATTTATGGATGCATCTTATAATAATTTTCCGTGCAAACAAAGAATCAAAGCAGTTGGGAGGAGATTGTTTTCAGAATAGATAAATCAGTTTAGAGCATGTAAGAAGGTGCAGTGATGTTAGGTGGTTGCACATCACCAAAATTACTAAACTAAACTAAGTTGTGTATATAACACAGATGTGTTCATCCCAAACTTGGCTTCCAATCAACTTGCCAAGAGGCATACATTTAAACTATACTAGTGACCTTAACTTTAAGACTGATCGGGGCAAAAAAACCCACTTACAGTTTATTCATATGTTGGTTATGGTCTCTGATGCAAAGAAGGAGTAGAAGACGAGAATTTTCTTTGTTTATTTTTAGGTTGTCTGGCTCAGCTGGTATCAACACGCGAGTATCACTCTTGTTTTTCTTCTTAGGTGTCTGAAACCATGGTAACAACATCATGAACTGGGATTACGACTGTTCCTCTGTTCCCTTGAAGGTTTCAGGATGCTCCCTTTTATAAGATCTTTGCTTGACTAATATCACTAATGACAAGTGTTGGGTTTTCCAATCTCTTTTTTTTGTTTTTTTTGAGCAGAATGAAAATGAAAATGCTCATCTGATTGTCTTCTGCCTAGAAAGCAAGAGGCCCCAGGGATCTTTTCCAGCATAATTCTCGTCTCAACACATCGACCTTACTCTGCTGTTGTTGTCAGATTTAGTAACAGCAGACACATGAGACGAGCTGGTAGGAAAAAGTCTTCGGCTTCTCTGAATGCCAGCTGTGCATAGGAGCTTTCAAAGGGCTCTCTTTTATGTCTGTGACGTATGAGTGTTTCTGTGTCGACAGCATCTCTGGGAGAGAAATGCTGCTCCAGCACAACCCCGCTGTCGCCCACGATGCAGATGGAGAATCTACCCATGTGCACTTTGCCCGATGTACATACAGTACTTATATAGATGCATTTGTGTGTGTGTGAGTGTGTGTGTGTGTGTGTGTGTGTGTGTGTGTGTGTGTGTGTGTGTGTGTGTGTGTGTGTGTGTGTGTGTGTGTGTGTGTGTGTGTGTGTGTGTGTGTGTGTGTGTGTGTGTGTGTGGTATGAAGCTGAAGCAGCCATCTGAAGGAGAAATATATTTCAAGTCCTGAAAGAATTTCTGGAAATGTTTTTTTTATTTTTTTTTATTTTTTCATTGACTCGTTTTATTTTTTTATTTTTATTTTTTTGTCCAAGTCCAAATCAGAAAAATCTGAAGTAATGCAAAGAAAACAGTAGTGCACAGCTTTTCTTTTGCTTTCCTTTCATTTAAACCTTAATGAACTCAAAATACTTTTGAATTCTTTTCAGTGCTGTTGTCAATGTTTTTTTGTTTTTTTTTATTCATTATTATGCATCCGTTTTGTTTTTCAGTCCTACAGCACGTCCCCCCAAAAAGTTGGAATGCTGTCAGTTTAGGGCCAATAATGAAGCTAAAAGAAACCAAAAAAAAAAAGCGATGATATTTGATGTTAGGGGATATCAGCATCAGAGTGTAGATATAATTTGGTAAGAAATTTAAAATCAATGAAGAGCAATCAAATGTATGAGGAATCATCAAAATCAAAAGCAACTTTCAGACTGGAAGGGTTTTGCGTTCAAATGCCTCAACAATGCAGATTTTTTATTACAAGATTAAAGGAATTTGAAGGAATTTTAGTGCATAATGGACAAAAGACACAAATCTAAGTTGGACAGCTGTCATCTCTGATCTCTGAGACGGCATAACTCAGGAATAGCTGACATCACCGCATGGGGAACAGATTACTTCAGATGATTTTTGTCAGGCACTAAAATACACCGCTGCACTCACAAATGTCAAATTCTGTTGTGCAGAAAAGTGAACCTTGCTCATAGGTAATGCCAAAGTCGCTGGGATCAAACATGACACAGTGGAAACATGGAATTTGGTCAGATAAACCACCATTCCAGATCCTCTTTTTTTTTTCACACCATAAAGTAAAAGAAACATTCTGACTTTTACCAGGAATAAGCCCTAACGCCACGGTCTGTGATTGTGTGGGATGATGACAACATTACTTAAAGTACAGTGCTATTGTAGAACACCATATGTTGTTGTTAAGACAATATTTTTCCAAGTACATACATGCATTTTTCAACAAGACAAAGCAAAACCACTGTCTGAACACATTACAAAGAAACGGGGGGTACGGGTAAAACGCCGGTCTGTATGCGGTCCTAAACTGTCCCCAGTAGAGAAAGTGTGGAAAATTGTGATAACCAAGACCCCGTACGGCTTCAAAGCAATTCACTGCTTTGTTCCTCAATGCCAGAATGTCTTTTAAGTGTTCTGGGAAAGAAGAGGACCATTGCAAAACGGTGATATCATTATTGTTCCAAATTTGTTAGGAATGTGTTTCAGGCCTGAAACGCAAAAATAAATGTACATTGACAAATGGGATAAATTTGATGTGTCAAAACATCAAATATCTTGAATTGTACTGTTTGCATTGAAAAAAGATTAAAATAAACCTGTTTAATTCTTTTATTTGTTTATTTGTGTTTTCATATGTTCCTTTATCTTTTTGCTTTGATGTTGTAGTTTTTGTGCATAAAGGACCCTCCTGAGCGCATGCCCAAAGGATTAATGCTTTTTGAGAAAATGTTCCCAGACTACCATCCTAGCCTATCACATTCAGCCTTTTTAACCTTTCAAACTTTCAATACTCCCGTGATATTTTACAACAATCCATTGCTCTGTAGTGCTGTGAAATTGAATCTAGCTGTTCTTAATGCTCTGTGCTTTATTTGGCTTCTTCCTCTTTTCCAAACCCTTCTTTGATTGTTCAAGGAAATCTTGTGAAATGCAAATGGGACCAAACAGAATGTAATTGCTGCTGTGTGATGATTATGAGGGAGAACTAATGATGTCCCAACACTAAGGTCAGAAAGGGTTTAATTAGAGGAGGCACAATCAGTGTCACTCATGCTCGTGTTCCCGTTTTCCTGCCAGGGCTTGTGCCAGCATGCTCTCCAGGAAAATTTAAAGAAAACGGGAAGCTGATATGAAAACAGAAAAAAAATAACATGGCTAAGTTTTCCTTTTTTCGTTCGTTTGCACCCAGACTGTTTTGGAAATCAAGCACTATAAGAAGCATATAAAGGTGGAGGTTAATCAATGAAGAAGCGTAGAAGACGTTCCCATTTGCGTCACTGAATGCAGTGGTTTTCTAAATCCAAAGCCCTGCAAGGCAATTCACTAAACACATGCGCTGAAGAGCATACACTTTAACGGTTGTAGCAAAATGAAACATCTCCCATGCCTCTCACTGTGATCATGAGTTATTGTTCAGCAGGAATATGTTGTGCAGCTGAGCAAATTACTGAAACAAGGAGACCAGATTGGACAGATGAGTGAGACCAGCCAAGGAGAATAACTGTGGCCAACATTCCTGATTATCCAATCAGCGCTCCAAAAACATCAATTCCATCTTGTCAATAGATAATTAAGAGGAATAATTGGCTGGCTGCTCTGCGGGTTGACATGCACTGCTGGTAATGTCTGTCCCTTACCCCGGCACTGCAGACACATGGCCGAGACATCTGGACAATGAAGGTCAGTGTTGTATCTGGGACAACAGGACGGAGTTGAAGACGAGAGGCCAAAAGCGTCAAGTATATCAAAAATAGATTCAGCTTTATGGTACAGAAAATACTTTAAGTTTTCTTTTGAGATCTCGTGGACCAGCAGTCAGCTGGTCCACACAAAGATCCATGCATTGCAGCCTCTGTTGTTTTTAAACCACTTATGTGGATTATCTAACTTTGCCACTAAACTCCATTTCAACCAGGGCAGCACCTCAGCCCTTTGCAAGTCCAGAGGTTTTTTTATTCACTCCCATCTTGCTCAGAGCTATTTATCCCTTTATCCACAAGTGTCTCTGAAGAACAGGCCAGCAGATTTAACTGGACAGGACCAGAGATTTAAAACGTTGACCTGCCCAGTCTCAACAGCTGTGTGCTAATCCATTCCATTGCTCCGACTCTCCTCTCCCTTTTCCTTCTCTTGTGAAAAGCAAGGCCCTTAATGTGTGAGATCAAGAGGAAAATAAGGCTCTCCAAATGGAATCAAATCACATGGAGGGGCTGCCCGGCTTGCCGCAAAGGGCCCTGGCAAAATTAGGGCCAGAATAAGATGGAGCAATTGGACTGTAATTTCTTTTCCAGCTATTAGCCCATCGCAGCTCCCCCCTACCTTTCCTGGTTCATTTCTCGTCTCCCTCCCCAACCAGCTGATCTTTGATTAATTCATTCATTCACAAACAGAGGCTGAATTACACTTCAGTGTACGTTGTCACAAATTGGATGCAGAGTAACCATCAGTCCCTTTTACCCTAGAGTGATCTGACAAATACAAAAAAAAAATACAGAATTGCTGAATAAATAGATTTCTGTCCATTCGACCTAATAATTTGTAGTATTTTCATGTTTTATTTATGCTCAGAGAAGCTGCCTACTCTCGTATATCACAGACCCAACGAGGCAATGCTGGTAGTGGTGTATTGATTTGGGTCGACTGTGCAGCCCTCTATGCAGCCCTACCCCTCCAGCCTCAGAGATGCCCCTTGAAGTTTGTATTCGTCTCAAGCTTTTAGCCCTCTAGCCCTCTTGCATTGGCTCTCGTTCAATGGTTCCCCTTCTTGGCTCACACAAGGCCCAATCCCATTCCCATGCATTCAATATTCCCATTATAAGCTCATTAGTCTAGCCATTGTTTTGGGCTCATTAATAGGATATCCATCGCCTTAGACACCTCTGAATTACCATGTCACAGTGTGGCCCCTTTCAAAGCATCAACAGTGAGTATCGGATTTGCAGAGTTGTTTGAGCGTGTGAGATGGGTTTCGGTGCTTCTGTGTGCGATCTCGACCTTGAGTTTGCTGACATGCCAGCCCCTCTAGAAATCTGCTGACACACTTCATGTAGAATCACATGCACTCTCATATACACATGCTTAAGCCCTCCCTTCACAACCTCAGTTCCCCGCCCGCTTGCTCCCAAAGGTTTGTCCATCAGTGATGCAGGAGACAGCGGAGGGAGTGAGCAGGGGGGCTAGGGCTGGATCAGGGTTTTTAACATGCGAAGCAGGTCCTCCCGTACGTACGTATTGATCCTCCGAGAGCTCCCAGGCCCCCTTTTCCTTTCTTTCTCTAGCAGAGGAGGCCATTCATCACTAAGGCCACGGAGAACCCAAACCGTCGTCTCTCTTAGAAAACCAGGCTGGCCGTGCCACACCAAACTTGCCTTTCTCATTGGGGGACTGAAACCTTGATACAATGACCCTGTGACACAGTGTGATCTGTTCCTCTTACTCACAGGAGTCATCTACAGTATATAGCTTTCTGGTCAATCTACCTACACAGCTACAATTCCCTTAAATGCTCAATTGAATTGTCATGTTCTAACGCATGTTTTCATGTTTTAATCAGTGTACAGTGAGAGGAAAAAAAAAACAAGAAAAGTGGACAATCTACCAAGTAAGCTGTAATGCTCTTTGGTAAACAAAACATGTCTCAGTGGAACAAAAACAGTAAAGATGTCAATCTCGCCTTGGGTCATTCATGAATTGATATCTTCGTGAACACCCATGCCATGTTTATGTTTGGCATCTCTTCCCCGGTTGGCGATTTTATGTCGGTCTCCTGCAGTGTCCCTTCCTTCCTGCCGCCTGCCACACCTAGGTCCTCCCCCGCACCCTCATGTTTGATTGATAGTGACTTCAACGCCATGGGGAGATATGCGTCCCAGCTGAGCTGCCAAGGACTGCGCTCCAGCCTCAGCCTAAGTTTGGGCCATGACAAGGACAAACGGGGAGAAAGAAGGATGGTGGGAGGGAGCAGAACGGAGTGTTGGATGTGTTTTAAATAACTTTGACAGAGGAGTTTGAACCATCTCTCTGGGCTGGAGCTAATCTGATGTGAGAGGATGCCACACTGAGGCTGATAGGACACAGAGATAGAGAGGGGGGAAGGAGAGCGTAGGATGGGGTGGAAGAGTAATAGAGGTGCTCACTCAGCTGGTGGCAAATCTGCCCTCTACATCTTTTCATCTCTCCAACCTTTCTCTTTCTCACTTGGCCCCTGCCTCCCTCACCCACTTACATCCATTTACCACCAACCCGAGACTGTCCCCTCCCCTCCCTTTTTTCCCTTTCACACTCTGCGTCACGCTCACTCTCACCTCCCTCCATCTCTCTGTCTGTTGTTCACTACCCCATCTCCCCCTGCTCTGTCTTTCACAGACAATTTAGGAAGTCACAGCCGCTCCCTTCCATTTATGAAATTGCTCATGTTATTTCCTGCCCCTCACCCCTCGTGGCCAACTCATCCTCATAAGTCTTAGTGCATCCCCTCTGTGGAGATAGTCCTGAAAAACAAAAAGTCATCCGCAGGGTAATATTCTCCGACAGCATGGCTAGACCCTGACATGATGACCCTGCTGCAACATTGAACGTCCGTTCCTAATCGCCATTTCTGGCCTCTTGTTTACCCCATCGCCCTCTGGCCACTGTGAAAAGGCACATGCCATCCCATTTTTCCCTGTGGCTGCATCTATTTTATGGCTTACTGCTCTCAAGCCATCATATTATGAGCGTTGTTCAACAGATGATGCGGTCAGAGAGATTTACAGCGCCTCCAGACATAGTTTTCTCCATGCAGTTGTGAAGCAGTGTAACTGTTTTAGGCTTTTAATTAAATTGAGCCAAAGCTGAATGTTTTTGGCCACTTGGGGGCAGCGGCGCAAGGTGCAAACCTAACATCGGCTTATGATATAAGAAAGTCATAGAGAACATGTTGCCACGCAGCTACCTGCATAGCCATCCTGAACACATTTGGCAAAATCATTACTATATTAGTTAGTTTTCAGCTTTAAAGCCATTACTCACCAACACGTTTTGGAAATATTTGGAAATATTTGGAATAGCTCACCAGCTAGCTTCAAACTTTAGAAGGAGGTAACCTGCAGCCGGAGATTAGTTGGATCTCAACTGAAATGACGATAAGTCCTGCTCCCTTTCCTAATTTGAACAGTCTGTGTTGTATACAGTTTTACAATGGCGACTCCCTGTGTGAAAACCTTGTCTTAGGATGTTTTAGGCAAATGTTTGGACATAAAAGGACCATCTTTCATCAAGGAGCATTCAAATGGGATTAAAAAATGCCATGGAGGGAAAAGTGCAAAATCTAAAAATAGATACAGTTGGTAAAGAGACTAAATTGAAGGTGAGGATTTTACAGATCACAGTGTAAGTGGGAGACTCATCTTACAGTTCAACATCAGGATCAATACTGCTCATGCACCATAGGGTAGGATTAAATTGTTTTTTTTTTAATTAGCTGAATTTACTGTGCTTCAGATCTTCACATGTGGTGCTATAAGAAATAGATCTCACACTCACGGGCAATTTATAATGACCACTCAACTTAGTATGCATGTTTTTGGACTGGGACTTGGGAGGAAGCCGGAGTACCCGGAGGGAACCCACGCGAGCACGGGGAGAACATGCAGACTCTACACGGAAAGACCCACCGCGCCAAGGAATCGAGCCAGGAACCTTCTTGCCGCGAGGGAACACTGCTGACCACTAAGCCACCGTGCCGCCCTGGTGGTGACTCATGTTAGATAATTTTGGCGTGAGCCGGCCAACCTTTCTGCCAGCAAGCCTGTGTTGCAACATGACAATTACAGTTAAATAACCACTGGTAACATTAGCAGAGTTGGAAACATTAACTGAACTTAGAACAAATGTAGACATCCTTGTTGATCTTCTGGCTGTTAAGTCGGCATCTTAACCCAAAGCATTTAGCTCTGTTTTGTTTGAATTTAGGAAATGGAAATAAAAATAAACCTAATCGCCCATCCTCTACCCCAGACACATCGTTTTAAACTCCATTAAACAGATCACATGTTAAGCAGGATTTATGTGTTATGTGTATTGTTATGCATTTGCATGTATATAAGTATGTATATAGAGTATAGATAGCACATTGGGTATAGATTAATTGTATATATTTGTTTATTTTATGTACATTCATTGAAAACAGATTAATTTATTTATATAGATTTATTTAAAAGGGGTTTTGTGTATTCAAAATGTGTGTGCATGCATGTGTGTATATGTATATCTGTATCTATAGATACATAGATTCATACTAACGTTCTTATGCTCCACACTATGGTTTTGACATGTCTGGAATGACTCAATAAAATGAAACGAGAGTTCACGATCTTCTAATGTTTTTCTATGGAGCTAAAGGTAGCAGATGTCCAAGTTCTATAACTGATATTCAACAGCCAGAGGCTCGTCTGCGTTTGGTCAGGTCCAGATAGGTCAGTTGCTGTGACTTCATAAAATATCACATCAACTGCTAGAGGCCTCTTCTCCCGAATGTTACCTGGTACAAGAACGTTTTATTAAGAATCTAAATAATTTCTTAAACACAAAGAGTCTTGTATCTCATCCTGCACACTAATTGTGTTAAATTATACCTTTTATTAAAATTGAGTTGTTTTCTTTCCAAACTCGCCCAGTGCTTGCTCAGGACAGGGCATCGTCTCAAAAGAAAGTTTTGATCCAATCTATTAGTTTCCTTAGGGAAGTACCACGTATGGTATTTATTGGTGTTATTTTATTGGCTTTGTATTAATTGGACTACTTTGAAACATGTTGAAGTGTATTGTTGCAGTGCCTTGAGCTGACATGCATCATGATTTGGTGGTGTATAAATAAAGCTGAATTTCTTCTGCTGGTGGAGTTGCCTGGGAAGAGGGAAGTCCGTTCCTCTCTGCTTCAGCTGCTGCCCCCATGACCCAAATGGATTAGCGAAAATGATTGGATGGATGGATAATTGTATCTACCCTTCAACATACACCAACATCCCTCTCCAGTGTTCGTTCTGTCGGTACAAAACCTTTGGAGATTTCCTAAACGAATGTGTCAGCCTTGTAGCCAGCAAGAAGAATCCAAATAAAAAGAAAACAAGAGACAAAAAGGAAAACGTTCCTTGTTCTTAGTTATTGAAAGGTGTTTTTTTCTTTCTTTTTTTTTTTTGCTTTTGCTGAAGGCTAATTTATAGGGGTTTTTTTTTAATGCTAAGTTTAAACTCACCCTGGTGCCACAACAATAACCTGAATACACAAATATTTGAAGGCATTTTATTTTTTTCGCAAAACCAGGTTATTTTAAACCAAGCAGCCTTGATAAACTGCTACCTTATCCACAGTAATTGGGTGTAGTGTACTGTGCATAGCGTGCATGTAACCTTACTCAGTGGAAAGGACCCATGTGAAAAGGAGTGCAAGGATGCGTATATGCCTAACCTGTGACCATGTGCGTGGGAGCACATACAAATGTATTTTTCAGGTTAGTGTGTGATCTAGAGCAGAACAGACAGAGCCACACGGAGGGAAAGTAGAGAATGAGAGTGAAATGGTGAAGGAAAAACAGGGAAAAAAAAAAAAAATTTCAAACCTTGATGGTTCTTGGCTTCCTGCAGGGGGGTGCACCGTAAGGAGAGAGACTGAGTGAAGGGTGTATGTGCGAGGTCAGTGATGGAGCGTAGCGGCCTGTCCTTGTGCCTCCTCAACTGCTCTGCTCTCAGCCTGTTTCTGGCTCATTACCCTCTCCGCCAGCAGACTTCTCCCTGGGCGACAGTGAAAAGAACTGTCCTCTCTCCTTCTGACCGACAGCCACAGTCTGAGCGCTGCCCTGCCCTCCTGATATTAATCAACACACACATATACACTCTTTCAAACTCACACGCACGCTCTTCCCCGAGGGCTTGTGTGACAGACTTGCTGCTGGGCAGCCGTCTCTCCTCCAGGCCTTCACTTGCAAATGAGACAATCCAACCTGTTGGTGCTGGCGAGGGACAAGGGTTTTAGATTTTTCTGAAAGAATTTCTTTGTCTTTATAGGGTCTTGTGTGAGTGATTGTTTGGAGTGTGAGACGCTAAATGTGCACGTTGCTGCTCAGTTGTTTTCTGTTGCACTTGACTGGTTTTAAATTCTTTAATGTGAATCCTTCATATCTGACAAATCTGCGGATTGTGGCAAGTCAGGATTCTCAAATCATCCTGGAATTTGACACTGAAATATCTATATTCAGAGTTTAAAATTTGAAGATTATACTTAACATATTGCATAAATGCCAGGAATAATCATAAATATTTCAAGAGTTTCCTTTAACGTTTCTAGGTGAATTTAGAATAAATGATGTACCACGCGGGACACGCGGCAGTTAAAATTGCAGTGTATTAATTTTTACTTGTTTGTTTGTTTTTGCACACTTGGCTACCAGCACTGTATTCAGTTTTTAATGATATTTTTGAATGATATTTAGTAATGATATAAAATCTTTCTGTTGTTGATAAAGAAGATGAAAATGTGTTAAATACTATCCAGCACTTCTTTTTTACAAGCTCCCGTCAATACAAACATGAGTCGAAGAAGGAGTTAAAGGTATTGTGATTTACGCTCGGCAGGGCTTTTACTGTGTACGACATGCAGGAGTCTCTGGCCTTAAGATATCCCAGAGCACCTCCACCTTCATCTTACCCCTCATGCCCTTTCTGAAACCCTGTGCCAGCTGACAGTCTGCCAGGTGCGTCCACACCCGAGAGACTTGCCCAGTGTGACCGATCAAAGTGGCCTCAGTTTCGCCACGAAGAGGCTCAGGGTGCCAGCTTGGCCACAGAATACCTTTAGGGGTTACTCAGAGCATCTCTGACGCTGATACAGTACGCATGACATTAGCTGGCTGCTTTCCCTCTCCTTTCAGCAAGGCACGCGGCCCCGGCTCCACCTTCACACGCTGACTGAGTATGTGACCTGATGTCCAAGTGACATACTCCCTGGCAGGGAGTCAGAATATGAAATGATGGTATTATTCATGTCCTACCTTTGACATTGTCTTTTAGCTGTGCAGCAGACAGCAAAGATAGAGCTGCAATCTGGCAGCGCTGTCCACCTGAGTTAATGTGTCTGATCACCGAGTGAAGATCCGGTTTGCAAGTCTCTTGTCTGCTGTTTCACGGCGCCGATCAAAACATCGCCCATCCAGGTTAAACTCTCTCCGGCGTGAGCCTGTGCTAATAGCTTAGCTTCCATTATCTTGGTGCTGTCTCCTGGGTGTTCCCCGAGTCTTCTTGTCCTGATGAGAGTGGACTGACGCTGGGGAGCCTTTGTCTCTTTTCTCAGGCAGACTATGCAATTTAAACCTGCCTTGGGCATGTAGATATTACTCCCAGGCGGGAAGGCTGAAAATTAATGGAAATTGTTTTAGAAAAATCATTATTAACATTGTCCTGTGGATGCCCCTTTGTCATCCCATCCTTGCCTGCTCTACAGTTTTTTTTTTGTTTTTTTTTTCTCACACTATTGTATGCAACCGTCGAGATTCTTTGGTATGTTAAATGTGTTGGGAAATGTGAATATTTTGACTAGCTCTTAGGTCAGTAGGCACATGTCGTGGCGTAAGCGATATCAGTCGTAAATTGAATACCTTCTTTAGCTATTTTCCTGTGGTTATTACTGTCATCATTTCTGTCCTTTAGCAAACAGCAGCTGATGCAGAACATTGTCTGAAGCAGGTGGACCCCGCTGGTGTACAGGTAAGGGGGAATTACAGATTTTTTTTTTCTCCGTGTCTAGCGTTTGCTGAACAGACTTGAGTCTAGTATGGTGTAACACAGCAGACTGTCTACTCTGGAAACCAGGAAATCACATTCCTTCACACATACGACTCAATTTCACACCCTTAGCTGGATTAAGAGGACTCTTTGCTCCGGGCCTGCACAGGAAAAAAGGGTAAATATCACCCTTGTTCCCGGTACCGGAAAATCCGCTATTTAAATGAGGAGTAATATAACTGACATTTTCCAGTTCATTATGCAGCCCCTGACCTTCACCATGTATGACTCGGATACTTCGCTGGCAAAAGGCAAGGCCTGGTTCTGCCTAATGGGAGATGTTTGACCTTGTCAGGAACTGAGGGGGAGGTCATGGATGAAGGAGGCTGTAATAGTCCCATGAGAAATGTGACACAGCGGAGGAACACCTACAACAATCATAAAGGCCACTGCTACAATCCAAACATTAGTTAAGTTAAGGTGACATCCACGCGGACGTGTAGTCACTGAAAACTTTCAAATAAAACAAATAATTGTCAGAAAAGAGTAAATAATACATTTGTGTATTTTGGAAAGTGCCTTTGATACATTATGTCAATTTCTGATCTGTGGGGATAATCCATATCTGTTGAATGTGTATTATATCATCTGGTCTTCAGATTTGTGTTTATCTCTGTTTGTGGACAAACTGCAGAAGCTTATCACAGATGGATTCAACTAATCTTCAACTGGCTCTTTGCCTTTATGTCCAACTGTACTTTAAAGACTCCTCAGGATTTCAGATAAGTCCATCGCACTCAGTCACCAAACATAATAGAAAGTAATCATATCGCGAGTCTTTCACGGATTAGGCTTTTTTGAATGTGATTTATAATCTCTTTCATTTGTGTGCACTACAATGACGTGCACTGGGCGCCTGGCAGAGATAATCTTATTACCCAGTTGCCTTTTGTTTTCTGCCGCCATGCTTTTATTCTTTATTAAAACATTTTGCTGCATTAAACATGCTAATTTGAAGCTGGGCATAATTGGGGTCTTACTTTAAACACCTCTCTCCTGTTTGGAATAAGATTAGGAATTTCATCTTCGGGATTATGCACACACTACAGTGAAACCCCATGAAATAGACTTGCTTTCCATTATGTTTAAAGCCATTCAAGCTTATTAATGCTCAAGGAAAATGTATTATTCTTTACATAATACCACTGTCATTTAAAAAAAAACCAAAAAAACAAGCGAGATGGGATCTATTTTAAGTGATGGGGTTGTGCGGATGATTAGTTCTTGTCCACTCACTATGCTTCCAGGATCAAATTAATTAAACCAATCAGCTTTCTAACAGACAACACTACCCTGGTAATCCTTGCTCTGTGTATTTTTCACGATTGTTAGAAGTAGACGAACATTTCGCTGTCGAGCTGTCAAATCTTCTTTATTAGAATCATGAGCAACTGAACATCAGCAGACACGGCCCTGGACACCAGAAGTGGGAGTGTAAGAAGGAAAAATCCCAGCAACTCACACAGGAAACCTCATTGATCACTGATGGCTTTTCGTGGGCCTTCAGATGGTGGAAAGTTCTTGAATCATGCTATGAAACGATATCTCACAATGCGAAATGATTCCCAGATCTATTAAATGAGAAATGTCAAAGAAAGTGTAAAGAGAATATTCAGGTGTCAGTATTTCTGGCTGGTTCACCTTGGGGTCTAATAAGTGATCACACAGAAGCGGGGGCTTGGGGAGGGGGGGGGGGGGCTCAGTCCCATTATGGTGAGCAACTTTTGATTTCGTGTCAAAACATATTTAAAATTTGAACAGTGCAGTCGTTCCTGTGGTGTGCCGCTCTCTCTGTGGGGCTTGTCACAGGAGGCACCACGGCATGCAGCTCCGATACACGAGGCTCCTTTCATTTTTCTGTCTGACATGTTAAGTGCGATGGTACAAAGAGGTTCCATTTTAATTGTTTGGACAGATCACTCAAGAGAGAGAGGCTTTGATTTTGGGTGTTGACAGAATAAGCACAGTCTTGCTGAGTTACTTTGGTGTCTGTCTTGCCATTACTGTCACTGCACTTTATTGATCATGATAGGTTGTTTACTTCAGGCTGAATTAAAGTTAAAGGCCAAACTCTGTCCAGCCCCTCACAGCTGCTTTTGCTGTGGGAGAATTTGTCACAAGAAAGTGCTAGGATCCCGCAGCGATTACTTATTGCCCTTGGCTTTTGGATGTGCAAATCTTAACTGGCAATTAATTCCTTTTGGTTTCTCTTGAAGGTAAATTTCAGGTGAAGCCTGGTGACAAACAGGGCACTGAGCGGTAAGTCTGAGCAGGGGTTAATCTCGGATCAGACCGTTGGGCAGGGGGCTCAACCTCGGATGAGGATGGGACTTGCAAACGTTACCCCAGAAAATGTGTTCACCAGGGTTGGAAATCAACTTTTTCCCACCGGTTACAGTGTTGCCATAGCAGCAAGTAGATTTTCAAAATCTACCAGCCACTTTTATCGATATCATGTAGCTGCATATGGAAACTAATGTAATGAATGCTCTTGTACCAAAACACAATTCTTTTGCCAAATCAGATGCTTTGTTTTATGAAATAAAACATTGAATAAAAAAATACTATGACTTTCATACTTAAAGGCAAATACTTACAATTTAAACGTAAGCATTTGCATTCCTTCCTAACACTTTCATGCAATGCACACGTACTGTAAACTTGTGAAAAATTCAAATAATTAAAGAAAGTGCACACATCTGTCTAATCTGTTCAGTAAAACTAGAAGCACATAGGTTAGATATAACAACCTAAGACAGATCTATGAACTATCAATCGATGAAAATATGTTCATAGGTGACGCTTGCTGCAGTTGTTCCGTACACGGTTTGCTTTTGCATCGTAAATATATTTAAAATTGCAATTGTATAAAAAATAAGAAACACTGTCCCAGTTGAAGTGTAAATCTATATGGTTATTTCAAAAACCGTAAATGAAGTTCTGTACCGAACAAAGTGTATCTGCAAGCGTCTCAGAGAGCCAAAAAGGATCAAACTGGCTGTAATTTCTGTCCCAGATTACAACCAGGTACTTTCAAACCCACGGTAATACCGACGATCTCTGTTGCAATTTTATTTGCTAACGTTTTAAATTTATTTTGGTCCCATCTTCTTTGCCATACTGCACACTTGTTTGATGTAAATGAAGTACGAAACCGACTCAGTGTTGAGCTGCATCTAGTAACTATTATTGTCTCTCAATACATAAACGTGTTTCTTTAAGCGACACGTCTGTGGAATGTAACAGAGCATTTCATTGATTTATATAAGTAAATATATTATTAATGATATACCTCTTATTTTGGTGGTGCTGAGATTAAATAAAGGGGTGTTTGTGAACACTTAAAAAAGATCTAAAATGCCCATCCGCTCTGAGGCTACTGTATATCTGTATTGTATAAGAAAAATGGGCACTTGAACTGCGTTATGGATGACTCATTGTTAAATAGGAGTATACTTCAATAAATCCTAGTGAGCAGTGAGGAATCACCTGTTGATGGCCCATATTGTAAAAGAACATTTCTTCTGAATGGGCAGGGACCATAATGTCACAAGGTTCATTAATATTCTCCTGCTGTGCCCACTTCTTGGCTCTTTGCTCTGGGGGAATGATTAGGCTGACAGACAATGAGACGATGACACAAGAAAACAACTCCTCCACCTTCGTTTCTCCCCTCCCGCCCCCTTTCTTCGACTACCCCTCAACCCCTCCACACAACAGCCACAAATTACCCACTTTACTCTAAATATTATCAGGGCTGATCGTTGGTGTCCATAATTAGAGTCTTAGTGTCATCTTGCCTCCATTAGGCTAACAATAGAGCCTTGGAACATGGCCACTTTGGGAAAATAACATGTTGAGAACACTTGACTTTTGAGAAGAGATAGTGAAAAGCATCTGAGGCCATTACTGATCCAAACAGCCTTGAACGGTTTTGTGGCAGCTGCGTCTGTGTGAAACGCACAAAAAAAGACAGGCTTCAGAATCACATCAGCTGCAGACAACTCATATACATTTAAGCTCAAATGGTGCCAGAGCTTTCCCTCTCTGCGCTCATATTCCTCAGACGGGGACACAAATACAAATGTCATCAGAGTGTATGCTGCAGTCTATTGGAGCTTGTATTTCAATCACAGAGCATTAGATAGCTTGCTGCTGTGTTTCCTCGCAGGCGATGTAGGGAGAAAAAGCGCTCTGTATTCTGAGCCCAGGCCCCGTTTGATCTTCGTCATTACCCCTGGAAGACATCATTGTGTAATACTGTAAAAGCGGGCGGCTTCATGCAGTGAAGGAAATATCAAGGAAGTTATTCATAAATATAAGATAAGATCAAAACAGCCAGTTGCTCCCAGACTTTGAGCGGCTTGGTCAAGTCATCTACACTTCTCTGATTTCTCTCCTCTCACTCCGGCTGAGCACGGAGGATTGGGCATGCATTGAAATTGTCTAATTTTGTTACTAATAAACCTCTAATAAAACAAAAATCCACTATTTTGTTTAATTTCAGATCAACGCTTTTCATTATTAATAATAGTCTTGTTTTGATTACCATCCCTAATGCAACAGTGCGCCAAACCTGAGGAGATTAATAGGCAGCATTCTCCAAACTCTTCCTCCTCTACTCGCGGGCTGACACAAATTGGTGAAATATCGCTTTGATCATGCTTCCTGAACAACAAACAAAACACAAACCTAATTAGCCTAATTCAAAATCATTCCAAATGCCTCACTTTGTTATGAAAGCCTTCCTTCTCACTACCCTTGTTAAAAATAAAACTAAGTTGGACGAGCGTCAGTGAGCTACCTGCTTATTTGCCTGTGAGTGCCGTTTGTGTATGTGAGTATGTGGGCACCAGATTAGATAACTCACGTGATGTTGAGTCTTAAATTGACAGAAAGGGCGTCTGCGGGTGTGCGGATAGGGGGGGGGGGCATCATTTGCCATCTCGATCTCCTTTTATTTAAGCGGGTTTATTGTTTATTTGACAAATTTCTTGATTGTTTTCGGCGGATGTATCGCACCATTGTTTTTGAACAACAATGAGGAATGTCTGCGGGAATCGCTAATGAATGTAAAGTCGAGAAATGGTCCCGTCATTGGTTTTTACCGCCATTAAATTTTTAATTTTGCCTTGACTATCACACGGTGTGTCCATATCAACTCATAAATATGCAGAGTTCCCGCTAAAACGGGGAAAACGCATACATTATCCCTTCTGGTGTCACTAATTTGCTGTAAAAGTTGATGCATAGCGTCAGCGTCTGTTGGCCACTGGGAATTTTACCAGACGAAGCAATGCACCAAGGCTCTACAGCATCTGAAGCGTTCACTTGCTGCAAACAGCATAAAGTCTACCTTGCAATGCTAGCGGATTAGCTCACGTTGACTCACTAACATATGCAATGACTGCCGGCGAGCGCTTCCCCATTAGGTTGGCACATCAAAGGCAGCGGGAGAAGCTCTTCACAGGCAGTTAAAAGTGGGCTCAGTGTGGATCTTGTAAATACCGTCTTTGAGTCAGTGCCTCTCGGGGGGACACTTCACACACTCCTTCAGTCGGGAGAAAGGAGGGAGTAAGTAGTGACAGGCATCAAAGTGGGAGGAGGGAAAGGAGGTGTGGGGTGGATCGCGGGGGGAGATCTGGGGTTGTGGGGTTTCTGAGAGCCCAGTTCCCTGTTCCCATCAGTATGGGCTCTGTGGATGAAGAAAATCGTTCAAGTATAATTTTCCCTGTCTCTGTCTCACTCTCATCCCCTCCTTCACACTTCACACGATAGCTGACAGTGAAAGTGGAGCATGGCTGTTTTCCGATTTCTTTTGAGTCATGTTTTTCATAACACATAAATAGAGCATGTGGTGTCCTGGGAATTCTATGATTTTGTGTTTCAGTATACAGGCGGACATAATAGCATCCACTCTTCTGAAATGCTGTTCAAAACCTTTTATCTATCATTGACGCTTGTAGGGCTCTGGCGAGGCCCTCAATTCTGCAAGAAGCTGAAAGAAATAAGAGATGTGTTTTGTTACGAGCCACACTGACACATGCTCCAAAACACGCATGGCACATGCTCCCAAGACCATCGTTGCCTGGTTTTGCAGAATGATCAATGCAAATGCTGTTATTTACCCAAGCCTGAAATGAAAAGACTATGGATCAATTAGATGCACTTTCACACACTGTGCTCACAATGGCTTGTTGGGTTTTTTTGTCAGCTACACCTCCTCCTCCTTTTTCTTCAGCCATCTAGTCTTCATCTTAAATAAGACCCCCACACCCACCCTCCAAGATCACCAATGCAAAATAGACTGCTACGCTGTATCTCATACACACAATCATCTGTGCATTCTCATTCTGCACCCTCTTTCTGTCTTTTTTCTTTCAAACACACCCACACTGTGACATTAGGACTGCATATATCTGAGTTTGTGTGTGTGCATGCGTGGATGTTTGTGTGTGTGTGTTTTGGGATGACCCACTTTCTGTGCTTGGCCAGGCTTGTGCTGCTGCTGTCTGCTGCACTGTGCTGCTAAGGGGGAGATCCCTGCAGACTCCCCGTGAACAGGCTCCAGCTCTCCTCCTGACAGACACTCACCGTGGCATGTTATCCCTCTACAGATTGGAGACCTCTGCCTCTCTGTTAGCATATGTGTGTGTATGTGTGTGTCTCGGATGCACCTTGATGCAGATGCAAAAAAAGAATCCTCACAAAATACATGTGGTGCATAGACAGCAACAGCATCCTCAACCGTGCACGAGCCCACTCAAGCACACATTCAAAGAGCCGACCATCCAGTATCTGTATATTTTTAATTCTATCCACCCTCCTCTGGCTCCTCCTCTCTTCCCTCTGTTTGTCTGGAGTTATTGTTTCAATCTTGCTGCATCAGGGGGCCCCTGAAGGTTATAAATTAAACATAAATGCAAATGCGCTGAGCCATTGCCCTCCTCTACCTCCCTCCTCCCTCCCACACACACACACACACACACACACACACACACACACACACACACACACACACACACACACACACACACACGCACCCATCTTCAGCTTTCAAACACATCAGTGTGTCTGCGAATTAATAGGAGAACAGTGGGCTTTTTTTTAATGAGCAAGAAAGGGAAATTATAGTTGCAAAGCCACAGCGTGGCACACCCAGAGCTGCAGCCGAGGCAACGGCTTGAAAAGCTAGGCGCCATCATAGAATATGCTAATGCCCCAGGTCCCCTCACTGTCAGCTTTAGTGTTGCTCTGGATGAGATCAGCTCTGAGGCTTTGATCTGGGATGCTGATGAGCGCCAGAATCATCACGTGCTCAAAGTACAGATAGCAGGAAGAGTGCAGTTGAGGCTTGTTCTAATATATGAAGAAAAAAAAAACAAAAAACAAAAAAAACACATAACCAACAAGGAATCTGTAGTTTGGCACTTAACCACTGATATGCTTTATTCAAAGAAATATAATTTTGTTTATATATCCACATACAAACCAACGTCTGTCCCTGTCTTTCACTTGCACAGATTCTTTCTTATACACACATTAACATAGGATGTAAATGGGATGTCTTCTCACTGTGCACTATAGATAAATAGCCATCTGGCCCTGTAATGCTATAGGCAAGGCCTGAGCATACTAAATGTGAACACCATGGAGACTTTGTAGTTGCACCATAACAGCGTTATTGCTTTTATCCTCTGCCATATGGGCTCATAAAGACAAGCGGTTGCAAAAGGTTTCCAGGGATGTTGCTGTGTTTTATTTGTCTCCAATGACTGAGCTCCATTTAGAAAAGTGGGATTAAACCTTTTCCTGTCATGCTGTAATATGAATTTGTGATTTTTTCTTTTTTTTTTTTTTAAGTGTGTGACATGGAAAAAAATTCAATTGCGTGTTTTCAGGATTTTTATTATTTTTAGCAGTGCCCTGCTGAAACTAAAGGTGTGATTTTCTTGTGTCTTTATATATTTATTTTGATTTTTTTTCCCCCCACCTTCAGCTTGCACTAACACTATGCCTCCAGCAGGGGTCTTCCCTTTGTCATGGACATGGCTCTCAGTGAAATATCCCACAACAAACTCTATCATCACAGGAAAAGAGAATGTACCACTCTGTTTTGTTTTTTTTGTTAGTTTTTTTTTTACAAGTGACATTTGTTATTTAAATATGATCACCTCTATCCCTGTAGTCATCATGTCAGTAATGCTCATCTTTACCTCCACAGCTGATATAACAATCTTCCTCACATTTGATCCCACCACAGCCACTCATCATCATTATCATAGACATCCTCAGCACAACTCTCATCCCCAAAATCCTCTCTTCCCACCGCCTCCATCCTCCCCTCCACTCCTCTTTCATCCACAGCTCCCTCTGTTGATCAAATGCATCTGATCTCATCAAAGCAGACCCTCTGCTCATTCAAGTCCCAACAGACACCCTGGCTTCTTTACTAAGCACTATTTTACATTCATGTTTGAATACCATCGATGGGATAGAATATCTTGTAGACTTTGGTTTTGTGTGGTCCTACACTGCAGCCTGAGGTTATTTTCTTTTCTTTTTTTTTTTAATTACATTATCATTTCAGATAAATTCATCTTTGATAAACTAAATCTTTTGGGTAAATTAAAGAATGTAGCAATCTATTCATGAGGTTTTTTTTGGAGGATTTCCTTTATATATTTTTTAAATCACATTGCTTTGAATACTGAAGCTTATGTGGCCATGTCTCTATGTACAGTCACATCAAATAATTCTATTTAAAGTTATTACAGGAAATGCTCTCCCTCTTATGACAAGGTATCTAATCCTTTTTTTTTTTTTAAAGCACCGGAACATTAGTCTTTTATGAAAGCTCTGATATTGTTGCGTTGTAGCTGTTTTAAATTGGGATTACATTTTTTTTTTTTTTGTTCCTATGTCAACGTTATTGCAAAGCATTTGTGGTTGCGTGTCCGACTGCTGTCAGAGCTGCAGAGAACCTGGCTGGAGCCGAGGGACAGAGAGGCTGGGGAGAAAGAAAAGCAGATATGGATAATGGAGTAGCGACTCGCTGAGGTCATAGTTGATCACCGTGGAGTGGTGAAGGACATAAGGTGCGTAATTTTGACCTATGCGAACAGTCACGGTTGTTTAGAAGTAAATATGTACCCTAAAATCGAAAGAAAGCTTATCTTCTTCCCCATGTAAGGTGCAATTTCAATAACTATGAACCGTATAATGACAATAGTGAAATGCAGACTGCATCATTTTTTATTTATTCTGCAACACAAGTAGTCTAAACATTGTTTGTTATGCATTTAAGCGGTAAATCGGTGGAAAACGGAGCGAAAAACATGCACGAGAGCGCAGCGACTCATGATTCCAGTCCGGATTTTCCATGTGAGGCGCGCCGGAGCCCTGGAGGTGGATAAGCTGGTAGAGCCCGCTCTCTCTCATGCCATGCTGGGCCACAAGGGCTCCGGGAGACTGCTGCTTCATATTACTGAGAACCGGGATGGAGAAGAGGCGGAGGGGGGAAGGAAAAAAGTTTCGTTTAAACCTGGCAGAGAAACTTTTAACATGAAGCCTCACTGACGCACCATTTCACCACCACAGCAGCAACAGCGCTAAAGGAACAAGACTCATTTCCCATTGAGTGCGTTTTCCAGCTTCCAGCTTGTGCGTGTTTTTTTTTCCCCCTCTTGTAGTATTTTCTGTTCGCAAGGCTGGTCGGGGCTTGCTGTCACTGCGCGCTGAGATGTTGGAGTGACCATGGCTGCGCAAGTGGCATCGGCTCCGACCAGAACTAACAATAAAAATAAGAAATTATCTGGCGGTTTGGGTCCCGACCTCAATTCGGGGAAATCCGGCGGAGGAGGGACCGGGCAGCGAGCTGGACCGATGCTGGGTCCCGGCGATGGGACTCTGAATAATGTAGACCATCACCGCCGAAGCGAGCTCAGCATGGTCCATTCAACTTCCACGACCCACGGCGCTCCGGACAGCCACGACAAGGCTGGGAATAACATCACCTCCGCGTCGGCGTCGAATTCAAACACTTCGTCGATGGAAACTGGTTTGATAGCGAAGCTGAAATGTGTTGGGAGCGGAGATCCCCCTCAGTCTCAGCCACAGCAGCCGCCGCCGCAATTCAACCAGTTTGCGCCACAGCAGCAGCGACAGATTCAAAGTAACAACACCGCCAATAACAACGGCCAGATCCCCCGTGGGGACAGAGGTATGGATCATCAGCACCACGGTGGTAAGGAGAACCTGTTGGGGGGGCAGGAGCCGTCACAGCAGCAGCAAATGCCAGGGAAAGGTGAGGGGGGCCTCACCTGTAAACCCTCAGAGAGGATGATGAGTGCCAGGTTTGAACACTCGAACCTGGGGCCACCCAGTAACAACTCTGAGTTTAATAACAATTATTACACTCCAAGGCCCTGTTATGATCAACATGGCCAGCAGCAGCAAAGCAGCGGGATGGGGCACTCCTCCGCACATAACAACATGGAGAACTCCCACGAAGCGGGGTACCACAACAGCCAGTACAGCCAGTACCCAGCGTACCGGGCGGGCTACGGCAGCGGGGCTTACGGGATGATGGGCCCCTCTGGATGCCGGCAAGCAGGGAACATGATGATGGGCAGCAACTCCTCAGCAAGCCATGGCAAGCCTCCCCTGGGAGCAGCCCCAGGTGGCTTCCAGAGGTATCCGGGGCAAACTCAGCAGCAGCACCCGTCGGGGGCCACTCCGACCCTCAACCAGCTGCTGACGTCCCCCAGCCCGATGATGCGGGGTTATGGAGGTGCTTATCCAGACTACAGCGGCCCCACGGCTCAGCAACAACCCAGCATGGGTCTTGGGAAAGACGTGGGGCCCCAATATGGAGCCACCTCGGGCCCCTGGGGAGGACAGCAGAGAAACCATCCGCTCTCAATGAACCCCTCGGGCAGCGGAGGGCAGGGCCTCGGAAGGACGCAGGTGAGTTTCGGAAACTTCATTCAGGCGCTCAGGTGCGCATTAGTCAGCCTGATTTCCTCGGCGATGCAGTAAAATATCCCATGTGATTTGCGTGTGGATCACAAAATAGAGTGAAATGAACATATGCAAAAGTTACATGATTGGATAAGACATTTTTAGAAGCAACGCTTTTCTGCTCGTCAAAGTGTGACTTTTTTTGACGGCTCATCAGGGCCACATGGGCCCACGATGAAGTGAATATTTTGTTAGTTACCTGTCACCGCAGTCTTGGCTAAAGGTTCATATTTCAGGTGTGTATATGCTTTTACATTGTCTGATAAAATTATAAACTGTCGGGCAAATTCACCTCTCTGTCGACGTGGTGTCAGACACGTTTCGAAACGCCCTGTTTCTAGGACGTGCAGTGTTTGAGGCGTTCAAAGTGAAATATTCATATGGGAAATAAACACAAATGCTCAGGATAAGAGCTGTAGTATTTCGAATATCATTGTTTTATATATGTATATATTTTTGTCTTTTTGTTTTTCTTCCTTTTTTTTTTGAAGTGTCAATCAGACATTGCGGCCAATGAAAAAAACGCCCGTCCTTCGTGCGCTCCGTGTCGGCTGGAGCGCTTCTGTGCGCCTCGTTTATTCCCCTGCAGCTCCACTCAGAATTTGAATAGTGGAGGTAAACTGGTTAAAAGCTCTGCATGTCTCACAGTTGACATCCTGTCTGCCATCTGATTGGCTCCCCGTGGCCCCGCTGGGCATACTGCATTCAGAGAGAGAGAGAGCGAGACAGAGGAACAAGGAGGGTTCTTGCAGATTTTTGACCACGGTATTGTCAGTGATGGTGCATTCAGGACCAGTGGGAATATTCACACTTGGAAGCTGTCCAAAACAATAACTGATGCATTATGATTACCGTCCTGCCATTGATAATCAATCTTAGGTTGTTTTTTTTCCCCCTAAACAGAACAAACGTTGTTTTTTTCATCTAAAAAGGGTTAAATAGATAGACAAATGTATTTCATAAATAATGTTCATATTTATTTTCTGCATTAGATGTAAATACAATTCACAGCTATTATATTTCCAAATAAAAGCAAAGACACATTTTCTGGCATGTAGGTACTTTATTTACAACCGCAATTTTGAACAACAATCCCTGAAGCTGACTTCCATTGCTGTTGCTCCTAAGGCTTAAAGCCTCCCTTGAGGGCACCTTAGCAGAGGAAAGGATGCAGGTGCCACTAATTATTTAAGAATCCTCTTCCTGTTCGGGGTACTGCCTTCAAGGATCCTTAGGTGGCCCCCAAACTCTCTGCAGCAACATTTCCACTGTCGACAGCATGCATACGACAGGCAGGGGAGGGAGAAGATGCCACTTCAGAACTCTAAAAGCAAAACATCATAGTGCTCCTGCAGGAAGAGCCGGCTTTTTTTTTTTTTTTTTTTTTTTGCAGTTGTTTTTGTTGCACCAAATTACGCGCGCTGCTGGATGGCACATCTGGACGACTGGAGGGCAAGGAGGTTGAGTGTATCGCATACGATCTGCCTCATGCAAAACAAAAGCAGTTCGTTGGCTTACATTGTACCAATCAAAGGAAATTGTGTTGGCTGTTGAGGAAATGAGGTGGATGTTTTAGAGGGGGAGGGCTTGCTGTTGTATTGATTGAATGAAATTATGCTTAGATGGTCACAAGAAAGAAGCGGTAAACTCAATTCTTAGCGCAATAATTAGTAGTGACTGTACATTGATTTAGTGTTTAATATGTAAACGCATGAAATACACCTACAAGAATTTTTGACATTAACAAAATCATAGTTATATAAGCTGTAATCCATACCTTTTCAGTTTTTTTTAAGTGTAGATAATGCAAGGATTCCAGCCCGGCAGTTCGTTCTGCACTTTAAGCATGTCTCCTCTTTAGGATCAAGTGCTTGTTTTTTCTTGACTCTACCAAAATTCGAGCAGCAGTATATTCACACTACAAAAATCCCTATGTTTAATTCATATTTGGAGCAGCAGCATTGCTCTTCTGTGGCGCTGACAGGCTGTGTGAAAAAAGGCGAGTGGTGTAGTGCATAATGCTGCCTCCAAATTGGCCCCGTGATATGACTGCGCTTCACTTCAGACTGCATTTGGTCGAAGAACGCCTCTGTCACCTGTTGGCACAGTTTCCCCGCTTTCAAATTCAATTTCCCTCCCCACTGCCTCTCTTCAGGAGCCAGCTGTGAGCGAAAGGACCGTGCCTCATTTGCAGTGCTGCACCCCCTCTACCCCCCCAACCCCCACCCCCCAACTCCCTCTTCCTCACACTCACTTTTCCAGCAGCTCATCAGAATGAAGACAGAACCTCACAACAGTGCATGTCTCTTCTCTATCTGAAAACCTCCGAGGTAGTTGAGGTATTTCAAAGCACGGGTCACACCTGCAGTCTCATGAAAATGACCTTTTAACCAGTCAAATTCTATTTTCTGCTTTGGAAAAACCGAGCAGTGTTCAGGGTCCAGTTTTTTTCCATCTGATGTTTTTCTTCTTTTCACTTGCTTTACATCCATCCGGGCCATTTCAGCGTCTCGCTCCGTGTTTCTCCTTCATGTGCAGAATGTACCTATATGGCAGTGACATAACAGCATATGTGTAATTTTAATGACTTACTCCATTTACATCATAAATGAAACATTTTGTGGCTATGTGTAACAAGCATCCCGTCTGTTATAAACTAATCAGAGCACACGCACAAAACAGTAAAAGTAATTAGTAGATAATAATGAGGGTTTAGTGAGTGAGAAATAATGTTGTTGCTCAGATAATTACAACAGCAACTCTAAAAGTCTAACCTAATGAAATAAAAATGAATGGATGTGTGCAGTTTCCACTAATTTTTCACTATTACTCTCAATGTGTTTCTGCTTTTTTTTTTTTTTTTTTTTCCCACAGAATTGAAATCAAAGCACAGTGGCTCTGAATATCAAAGTCTAGACCCAATCTCATCCTTGGTAATACGCTTAGCTCTAAATGATCCCCGCTCGCAACGCTCTCCAGTGTATACTGTTTACATTTCTCTCTTATGAATTATTAGTGTGATATGAACAAAGACTTTATAATGGGAGCAATGCATCAATGTCACTTTGTATTATGCGGATATCTCAGGGAGCCTCGTGCATAGTGATGGGACTGGCTGTGGCTGCTGCAATTTAATTTATGATACATGTTCTGCATCAGATGGACAGCACACGGGGTCTGGTCAGGAAGTGGGCCTGAAGGTGTGTTTGGGTGCTTCGCTTTATTTCTGAACATGCCTTGAGATTTTCCATTTGTGTGTGTTTGAGTGCGTCTGCTCTCGACACAGCTCCTCACTACGTGGTCTTCGTTCTCTCTCTGTCTCTCTGTCTCTCTCTTTCTCTTTCTGCCACCTCCCATCAACCGTTTGTTTATGTTGTTTTGTTTATGACTCTGTGATGGCCAGCCAGCGCTGTGCTGATTAGCAACACTAAAGTGAAATTTTAATTTGCTCTGTTGCACAGATAAGGGCCCTGTGCAGCGGGGTTTTTTTTTTTATTTATTTATTTTTTTTTATCTTCCTCGGATGAAACGCGGAGCTCGCTCAGGTAATTGGCAGGCCGGGGTTATCCCTGGTCTGCGTGCACTGTCCTCAAAACACCAATTATTTCTTATTTAAAAAAATATAATAAGAATAAAAAAGAAAATACAACAACAAAAAAAAAAAAAACAAACAAAAACAGTACATTTGCTGCACTGGATTGTTGCTTGTGTATTATTAGCTGGGTGATAAAATAGTTGCAGTGTTCTTGTTTAAAACATTTTATCTTGTTCCACTATGCATTCGTGACATCCCCTTGAGTCAAAGGTTTGCGCGTAAACGCCCGGAAGAGAGGATTTAATTACTCCGAGCGGGTGTTGATTTTGTGTCAGCTTTTTCTCAGGTCTGTCTTATTCAAACCGCCGGTGTCGAGACAGGGGGCAGCTGTAAAACAGAAACCGAAGCAGTTTTAGAAAGAAAGTTCACTGTTCACACGGGAGTATTTGACATTTCCATTTTGATGAAACAGTCCAAGGTCTTTTGGATTTCATTTGATGGCTACTGTTTTGGTTCTCAACCTTACCGAGGACCTATAATTGTACCGGATCCGTCAGAGGTTTGGTCAGAGTCGGACCGTTATAAATGTGATACTGCCAGTTCCTTCGTGACCCTTACAGGTCAGGTCTGTCCTTGAACATTTAAGTAAGCCTCGAGAACGCTGTGGCTCATCGTTTGTCTCGGTAGATCACGATTCCCCCGAACGCGCACGCAGAAAGACTTCATGGCTGTGTTGTCTGTGTTAGCACAGAGACACAGACACAGTGGGAGGGGCAGAGATGTGGAAATGTAGGCGATATTTGAAGTGAGTCACATGGAGAGCTGCTGACTTCTGAGGAATGAGCCTGACCGACTTTACAGAGACAGAAAGGGGGAGACAGAGAATCAGTAAGTGAACTCTGGCAAATGTCAGCACAGTTAAAATCCTCTCCCTCTGGATGTTGCCCCACATCAGCGATGTGACGAGACGGAGGTTTTCAGGAAAATGTCAGCCTTGAACACGCACACAAATATGTTATTTAATTGTATGTGCGTTGCGGTGGGCACGGCGCCAGGCGGTGGCGTCCCCTACCTCCCCTAACCCCACCATCGCCCCCACCCTGAACTTAACACATGCTAATTAGCCACGTGCTGCTCCTGAAGGGAATGACCTCACCGTCTCCGTCCATGTCCTTACTCTTCCTGCCTTTGCTTAATGTATGGCGGAGAAACCGGACACACGCTGAACAGATGGCCCACTACAATGATTACATTCACTTTCAAAGCCCCGCTTTCTTCTCTCTGTGTTTTCTCTCTAAATACACTCTATTATCTGCCTCCCCACTCCTGGCTGTCAGTAGCTTTTCAGGTCTCCCAAGGGACCAGCAGTCAGTTCAGAGGTATTTAGACAAAAAAGCACATCCTATCGAAATTTCATACACAAAACTGAACCTTTCTGTAGACTGCTGAAACTGCCTTTTTTTTCCCTTCTTCCTCTAAAGCCAACAGGAAAGGCAAAGGAAATATCTCACTCAGTTTAACCTTAAATTAGCAATTAATGACCACTTTTAAGGTCTGCCCTGACTTTTCTCTGTATAATAGAACCAACAGTCAAACAGTTCAGCTCAAGAAAATAGGAGTGAAATAATTGGTTGGAAGTTTTCTTCACAGAAAATGGGATGAATTTATCTGGCACCCATTGTTATTTTTAATTTGACCTCTACGTTGTTTGAGTTTAGTTTAACCTGGACGCTTGTGTTTGCTCTTAAGATTTTAGGACCGAATCAAAGGTTGCAGTTAAGATCCCTTTTTAAGTATGATTCAGAAAACGTTCTGTGATTGCATTTTATAGTGTGATGCAAAACACCAAAGTCTATAATTGTTTGTGTGAATTTCATGCCACAACCATCCTCTTACAAGCCTGTGAGAAAATCATCATCATCATCATCATCATCATCATCATCATCTGCCACTTTACGCATCAAAGCCTCGGCACTTCTCAATGTTTCCGCCAGACTGTAGGCTGTGCAAGTTGGTCACACATCTTTCAGTTTGGTTTGAGTTGATCTTAATCAGCTCTGGCATGGTGAGATCTTTTTTTATTTCTTTCTTTCTTTCTTTCTTTTTTTTTTTTTTGCTGAAACACGCACACACACACACACACACACACACACACACAAACACACACGTGCGTGACCAAACAACACCAGCATGGTGGGTGTCCATCATTTGTGAAGCATACAATGACAAAATTAGGAAATGGTGTGCAACAACTCTTTGTTAATGAGTTTTGTCTGCATTTTTGGATCATTTCTTTTTTCTCTTCAGTTATTATATAGTTTTAATTCACTTGTTTCAGTTAGGTCCTTTCCACTGGAACAAATTGTATTCATACACATAAACGCATATCCTAGTATCAAATTAACAGACTGTATTGCCGAGGGTGTGAACTTCACTTTTTTCCATCACAACTAAATACGTAAACACACCTAATTGTAACCTTAAAACCACTACGCAGGCAGCATTAAGATTTGTGGGGTGTGGCCTTGTGGTCACCACAAATCTACCAGATTCACCTCTTACCCTTTATCCCCAATTGTTCTCTTTTTAATGTCTGTCAAATATCTAGTTTTGAAACGTAGGGAATGTGGCATTTTTACAGAGACAAGTTTTGAACCTCCTGGATGCTTGCAAACTTATTGGAGCTGTTAAATTCCTTCGGGGGTTCAAATTTGAGGGATTAGCAGCTGATGATGTGAAAAACAATTACAATCCTTTAGGCCAATTAGCATCTTTTGAAAATGAAAACCGATGTTCAAAACCTCGCCCCCAGTTCTCACTGAAGAATAAACAACCCCCGTTGACTCTTTTAGTTCAGTGCATCTATTGTCTCTCCGCAACGTATTTCTGACATGGCAGCGAGTTGTTGCTGCAGGTTTTTAGGCTGTTTTCCTCTCCTGTTTGGTGAGATTACATGAGGTCATGTGAGGTTGCTACCCGATTTCTCCAAACTTTGATTTCATATCACGAAGAGCGAGCATTATTGTGATTAGTGAGGTCGTCCATGCCGTTTCTTCCTCGGCCAGATTTCCAATCGGTTGTGATTTATTGTGTTTGCCGCTCGGTATTCTGTCCTGACTGGTCGATTGTGTATTTTCCCGAGCCACAACATCTTCTTGTCATCTTTTACCTCTCCCACCAAACCCATTCCAAGTCCATTACAGCTTAGTGTCCGTGTGTGTGTTGGAATATAGCGGTAATTTATAGACTGTGGTCACAACAGGACATTTGTGGTCATTCTTGGCAGGATGCTTCTTCATTCAGATCAATTTAACGCAGCAATTTAGGAGGCAACTTCACACCACATCCTCTTCTCTGCAAAGACATATGCGCAGAGGACCAGCAAAGTGCTGGTGGTATTTTTCTTTCATTTCTTGCGTCTCTCTCTGATATGGCCAAACTTGTCTTCAACATTCCTGACATAAACCGGATGAACTGGATCATGACATCCATGACACAAGTGAACTTTATTTTCAAGCCTGAACGTCTCATTTCTTTACGATGTTAATTCTTTCTAAAGGATATCAATACAAATCGCCGGAGCAGATATTTGCCGCGCACAGTTAATCTCCCTTTGCAAGCGCGCATCTGTTTTTCTGAGCGCACGCACGGATCCGTGCGCCCTTGCTCAATGAACATCCGTAGTTACTGTTGGCTAAACATGCAAAGGTTACTGTAATGTCAGACACATGCCAGAGGGGAGCGTGGAATACCACATTAGCATAATCCATAGAAGACTGCCCCGTTTACACACATCGCCGTGCTGGGCTGATCGCCACAGCTCTGCAGGAGCACATGACTGCTCATGCCTCTGCTACGCTGCGTGAGACTAAATGAGGGGAACTGCAAAACAATGGCACTTCTCTGAAAAGAGCCCTCAAATGCCTGTTTTTCAGACAGAAACTGTCATCCTACATTGCTCTAACGCCAGACAGATGTAAGAAACGTTTGTCTTATCTGACCTCATGGCATCTGGGAGCACATGTCAGACGTTTGTGCTTCACCATGAACACTGAAGTTAATTCACAGTGAGACGACTGTTTAAATAACACTATTCTAAACCTTATTGAGCCTAATTTCTCCAACAAGAAAGGGGATTATTTCTCTAGAATCGCTCTCATATCACTATAGAAATAGGCTTTTTAGATTATCCATAGTTGTTGGGGTTTTTTTTTTTTTTTTTTCTTTTTTCTTCCATTTGGAAGCACCACAGAAATGAACACAAAGCAGCTGCTGGCCAGAGATTAAAAGAATTCATTGTTAATTAGATGTTTTATGATGGTTTAGACAGCTAACATGTTGCCCTCTCTCTCTCTCTCTGAGGCTGGAGTCTGTACCAACAGTCGGGGTGAATGTTTTATACTTACGTGTGCACAAGCCAGACAGGAGGCTCTCAATGCTTTTTGACTAGAGGCTTTTCTATATTTATAACTCGGTTTGACTGCACTGGTCAGCATTGTTTTGAGAGGTTCATTGTTTTCTCTCACATAACTCATATTTTAATTAGTCTGTCTTTGGAAATTCCCGGCTTGTGTTGTGGTTTTTGTCAGACGCTGCAGACTCCCAGATCTTTTGAGGCATTTCCCAACTCCTTTCCTTTACACATTGGCCACGTTTTTGACAAACCCAAGTCATGTGTGGACACTTCTGCAAATCCATATGAGCAGACAACAACCCTCCCATCTTTCTCTGCTGTTCTGTCTTCTTTCTTTTTTTACACTTAGCTGTTTCCAAGTCTCTGTCTTTCTTTCTCTCTGATGCGAGTTGTGGGTGACCTTGGCTGGTGACTACAGTGCCTACTCATTAAGTAGTAAAGATAAATGGTTCCATTATAGGCGGGGGAAAAATGAGCAGGGCCAATTAGTGGTAATTAACAGCGGAGAGGGCGATGCGCTCTGGAGGGCACCCTGACCTGGACTCTGGAGGGGCAGAGGGGAGCAGGGGGCATGCACGTGAAGGAGATTTAGTCATAGAAGCATGGCAATGTGTGAATTTGTACATGACTTTATGCGATAAGGGTGGTGATTATAGATTTGCATTCCAACATGGAAGAAGGAAGCCGTTATGTGATTGTGATCAAATATGGAAGACTGGATGGAAGTTTTTAAACGTGAATGCGCGGGATTTAGTGTGATGGGAACGGTCTCACGTGTGTGACAAGGTGAGTTTTAATGGAGATGTTTGAGAAGTATGTGTGTGCTCCTTGTTCATTATAAGACAAAGTCTGCTGATAGCTGGGAAAATATAATAGGGATCCAACACTGATTTGAGTAATCAGAGGTGACAAGGTCAATAACGGGCAACTCCTCTCTTTGAATTTTGACCTTTGATGTCAAGTCACTTTCCCTTCGGCATCCCTCTTTGGTGTGGCCTGGGAGCTTGTTAGGTCTTGGAGTTAAAGGGCCCAAAATGCGAAGGCAATATACCACGAGCGCTAATGAATGCTTTGTGATCATTTTTGTTCTTAATTGGGGATTTTATTTCTGCTGATCTGCCTTATTTCAGCATGTCAGCATCAAAAAAAAAAAGCTCAAGGTTGTTCAGGGCGGGACTGCACTCTTCCTCTGCATCCTTCTTCTCCTTCTCAGAGGGCTGCGTTTGATTTACATGACCTGCCTCCTTCCCTGCATGTAATGCTGTCAGTGTCACTAGCGGGGACTCTTACATTTCACCCATGCACGTAGTTGGCATGTGGTCATAACGGGTTGCATAGAGTCTTTCTTGTACCTGACATGGAAATTCTGTTCATTATATCTCGGTGAATGGTTGTGCACTTACTTTAGCAGGCACCTTAGAACTGGCAGTTACTGAGAGGGGGAGGTCGGAGATTTTTTTTAAGATACTTTGCAGAGTGCCAGCAAAGTGCTGCTTTCAGAACCCCTGAAATTGCAATACCTGGTAAATGGATGGTTTGAGGAGTATACAATGTATTAGAAGTCAATAGTGCATGGTAGGGCCTATTTTCCATATCACTAGCCAAACAAGTGTCTCTGTGTGTGTGTGTGTGTGTGTGTGTGTGTGTGTGTGTGTGTGTGTGTGGGGAGCTGTTGCATCTCAACCTCTGTAACAAACACATGCACAGAGTCTGCTCAAGCCACCTCTACATCTTTATTCCCCTGTTGCTTCAGCATCTTGAGGCCCTGTCATGTGGAGGTCGATCTGTATGCTGCTGTTGGTGGGGGGAGAGGAGGGTTTACAATGTGGGGGCGACACATATAAGAGGAAAATCATTACCCATAATGGCCTTGTCCCCCACAACCCCGCATAATAATTCCCCTTCCGTCTTCTAACATTTATTTTATGACTGCTTACATATCAAATATTTAAATAAACAGAATCAGGGGCTTTGGCGGAGTTTGGCCCGAGGGTGACGGGTGGGAGTTGTAGCGGCTTGAGGAATGGGGATGGATGATGACATTCATTTTCAAACCGAGGGGGGGAAAAAAAAAAAAAGACGGAGTGGAGGTGCAAGTGGGAGGAAAAGCTGCAGCGGTGGTGAAGACAAGGCCAAAAAAAAAAAAAAAAGAAAAAAAGAAAGCTTTGCAGGGTGGAGGAGGGTGATGTGCTGGCAGCAGCGGTGACAGACGGTTATGAGTGCGCACGAGGGTACGGGTGCAAATGTTTGCGTGCATGTGCACGTGGTGATGCAGGACGATGTAGGAGAAGACCTTTGTGGGTCATAAAAAGTAGTAGTTGGTTGTATTGAAGAGCACAAGATAAGTAAACAAATGGGGGAAAAAGACATTGAATGGAACAAAGACAAGGGGGCAAAGAAAAAGAAGGGACGGAGTGAGATTTGTATTTATAGTGTATATCATGGTGAATGTATATATATGTATATATATATATATATATATATATATATATATAATTAGTGTGTGTGTGTTCCAGAAGCGTTACACACTAGCTGGTGTCAGTGGGAGGCCCATTACTGTCAAGCTAATCTTAAAATAATTAATTGCGAAGTCGACGCTTTTTAAAGAGTATTGTAATTGAATCCTAAATAAGGCTTGGGAAAGGGGACGTGTCCTGCTTTGCTGCAAGTCTGTTCCCATTCTCCAGTCATGCACACACACACCCACACACACACATCGGCGGTTCCTGTGCTCAGGCGTTCAGAAGAAGAAGGGAAAAAAAAAAAAAGACAACAGGCGAAGGAAATGCTAATGAAATGCATATTTGGGGAGAAAGGGGCCATCTATAATTTAGCCGTGCTCTTTGAATGTGAATGATGTGTGTGCAAGCGCTGTGATTTATTTTTGTTGTGCAGAGGGATAATTCTGTCAGAGTAGGCTTTTATTCTTGTAAACAAATGTGGGGAAAAGAGACGAATAAAAGTGAAGTAATAAAGTAAACAGAATGGTATGAATATATTTAGCTGGTAGCATGAATAATTTGTACACGGGACGAAAGGGTTTGATGAAAGAGAGATGACAGATATGAGAGTCCTCATGTTGCCTGATGAAATTTTTGGGGTTGGCCTCTGATTCAGTTTTCTGGCGCTTGTTTTGATTTTTGTGCATTTTCTTTCCTCCCGGATTTGCGTTGTGTTGCATCCTTCTCTCTTGCAGGGAAATGCGTGCAACATTTGTAGTCTTTGCAGACACGCTCGCACAACCAACACGCACCTCATAACCCTTCAAAACAAGCTGCCTTAGTGTGCTTTCACTTACGAACGGCGCTGTCCACATTGCTCTTCGCGGATGACCCCTGCAAAACTATATGCTATAGAACTTTCTGGATCAAAGCTCTTGGAAGAGGGTCTGGCCTCCATAAACATCGGTGCTGCTCCATAAGTCTGGCAGGAGCCGACGGAAGAAAGATGGCACAAGGTGTAGGGTCAGGGAGGCGGTTCTGCAAGGCAGTAATGGAAACTGCACAGTCAACAGATGCCTTTCATAAAACATGAAAAAGTAGAGAGACTGGGGTCACATGCAGAGAGACTCAAGCTTTAGTTTCCTCTTTCATTGTCATGCTGTACGTTGAGGTGATTTTTATGAACATATCTACAAATAAATGTGATATTTGATTGTTGTCTTTGAATACCAGACATATAAACACATAGAAAAATAATCGGGTTGAGTCGGGTTAAGTCTAGAAAGTATTGGAGCCAATCAAATAGCTTCAGGTCTTATTATAAGACTCAGGAACTAGTCTAACCACTCCGTCGACATGTTCATCTTTGCCGTTCACCCTCATGAACTCAACATTAGAAGTTCAGCTTTGCGGTTGCCTGTTTTGAGAAAGGAAAAAAACAAAAAGCTGCCTTTTTTTTTTTTTTTTTTTTTTTTTTGTAAAGAAAAATCTTTAGCTTTGGTGCAAGAATCTGGCCGCATCTGTATGACAAATCAAACGTTCCTCATGCTGTTTTCCAGTTGTTGGAAATCTATTCAACTCTTATTTGGCTCGGTTTTGACAGCTATAAACTTGGCTCAGAACATCCCATTTTCTCTTGGCCGGCTGAGATGAATAACAGCATAGAGGACAATATTGTGGTCTAGCTGAGCACGGCTGACTCTTCTGTCTCTGTGATCCCTCTATCAATAAGGAACACAGGCCTATCAGAAGGCCTGCCAACTGTCTGGCTGTCCACGCAGCCTGCACTCGACGCAACATCTGGACACAGATGGTACACAGATCTCACACACACACACACACACACAGAATACATGTTTTACTGCCACTGGCAGTCATTCAGAGGCATGCTTTGTATTCACAGCTGCTTAAAACCCTTTTTTTTTTCTGCGTGTGAGTCATTCTTACATGCAAGCATAGTTAATTCGTGTTAGTTATAAACGCACAGGTTCGTACACAAAACTGGACACATGAAATCAGAGTAATGGAGCAGATCTCGAAGATATAAAGCTGAACGTTGAATTTGATGTCGAAGTTCACGCTTGAGACGATGATCGGGGGAACGTTTAGTGGTTCCCTCTGCAGGAAATTCAGTAAGTTGATTTACTTTTGGAAATGCAAAATTCAAAGGAGAACAGTTCAGCATTTTTTTTTTGTTGTTGTTGTTTTTATTTAAATCTTTAATCTCGTTAAAACATATTAGATTGATTTGATGAAAACCCATTTCATACATATGAGTACTAGAGATGCACATGCAATTTTCAATTTGATTACGCTGAAATATAATTAAAGCTCTTTAACTGCAATATTGCCCAATTTTCTTAGTCATATGTTATTCATATGGTTGAGCGAAGCTTGTCCACCTTAAACATAGCTGCCCTGAGGCTAAGCAATAATGGGAGTAAATGGTTGTGTTCAGCGTGAGTCAGATGTGTGTATGTGCAGCCAGGCCATGCATCAGGGCTCCTGCAGGCCTGGATCGCCTCATTGATTGACCCAGCATCCCCCACCTCACGTTCCTGGACAACTTCAGTGATTGATTCCCAGTCATAGCTCAGGAGATGGGAAGTCTGACCTGGGCCGACAGAGCCTGGGGCCTCCCAGAGGGTGACCTGGAGAGACTGCAGGGGGGAGAGAAGCCTATTTCAAGGGCTCCAAATCCAGGAGACAATTTCTGGAGAAGCCTTCACAGCAGGGTGGAGAGATGGGACAACATTCATTAAAGGAGAAAATTAAGGCCACATCTGCTGCCGCTGCTGTAGCCGCTGTGTGGAGCTACGGGGGACGACAGGGGAAGGTATGCTTGAGAGTATGCAGAAGATTAAAAGGCAAAGAGATATTGGTGTGTGGGGGTTTGAGGAGAAAGAACACTACCTAACGGGCTATTACACAGTCTGTCATAGCCACACACTCACACGGAGCCCCACAGTTCTTGAAAACAGGGATACATTTTCCGCCTCCAGTTACTATGTTCAAACTAACTGCTGTGTTTCCTTCCGCAATACGCGTCACTGCTGTCATGCTTCAACAGGCCTCTCGTCATGTCCCTCTACAGCGGTGGGGCAGAGGGGACACATTTATATGAAAATCAATTTTATTTTAATTAACTTTGTATATTTCCAGCTGAGCTGTCAGACGCGGAGGCCCTGTGTGTCGGGCCGAGCCCGATAATGAAATCAATTAGCTTCATAATGTTTCAGGTGACTTTTAATGACTATCTAATATCTGCCTGAGATGGAGAGTCCAGATACCTGTTTTGATAACTTGTGTTTTTCCCTTTTAAGTGATGGATCACCTGTAAGAGAAATGCGGAGGGGTTCAACCTGGAGGGATGGGGCAGTGATCCAAGACACACAGCCTGAATGTAAATCGTTAGCATATGGAGTGGAGAACCTCTTTAATTGCGCCGCAGGAGTGACCTAATTGCTGTTTATTCATTGAAAAACTCCACCTGTGCTTCAGAAATGCCAGTCAAAATAAAGCGGGGAGGATGGAGACGAGCCTGATAAAGGGGAGGGGCCCTTATTGTGGTCTTGCTTTAGATGCTTCCGTATTCATAATTTACACAGCTCCCGCGTCTTCAACGCCCCGTCTCCCAGTCTGAGGAGCTCGTTAAGATTTGTCTTACAGGAAGGCTAATGGATGGAGGGGGGGAGGGAAGAGCCCCCTCGGGAACCTTTAGCATCATTTTTGTTGGTCTGCTTGCTTAGTGTTCACTTATGCATTTTCATCCTTCTCTGAGTTAAACAGCATGAGTAACCGCCGCTAATCGTAAACACACTTGGTGATGCAGGACCTCATTCATAAGCAGAAAAGCAGTTACCCTCGCAAACGATTCCTTCAGCAAAGGTGGCGATTTCCCTGAATAAAGAAGGAATTTAGCCTGCATATTTAATGCCAGCATTACCGCCTGGCACCGGGAGACGAGGGAAGCAAAAGGGCAGCACATTTACTCTCTGTGCCTGGTCTCTCTGTGCGCCAGATAGAGTTATTGTTATTATGCTCCAACCTGCCCGTTTTTCCCCTCTTTCATTTGCTTGTGTAACAGCATCTCTCTGAGGAGTCTGCAGGCTGAGGAAGTTGGAGAGCAGTGCATTCCTCTCATTCACTATGGCTTGTAAATGAGATTGGGGGGGGGGGGGGGGGGGGGGGGGGTTAGCAGCACTTGGGTAACCAGAAGGAAGGATTAAAATATATATATAATGCAGAGCTCTTACTTATTCACATCATCGTCAGATAAGTTGCAGGTAGCATTAGAAAAAGGCGAACAGAAAGACATATTCTCCATCACTCTATCTTAAAGATTTTTGTTTTGTTTTGTTTTCTTATTATTTAGGGTGGATTTTGTGCTGATTTTTATCACAGGATGTTATCTTGTAAATAAGATCCAAGCAAACGCCTGAGCGCAGTCGGGGTTGAGTGGAGGAATATTGCTCTTTAAACCCTGCAGATTGCATCTTGGAAAAGAAGCTTCATGCTCTAACTAGACCTGTGCATGTTTATCTGTTTTCATCCATGAGTGCCTTCTTGTTATACAGTGGAAATCTGAATGAATTCCATCTGGCGAAGCTGCATCCAGGCATGAGAATTTCCTGCCAAAATGGGAGTGTGTGTTCATTCACACATTCTTCCTTGACTGTTTGCAGACGATTGCATTTTATTTGTTTTCGTTCCCTGACGTGTCACAGGCATGTCAGCTGCATCTCGTTTTGTCGTTGAGATTTTCTCTACTATTTTTTTTTTTTTTTTTGTGCCCCTCCTGCCTCCTCTTTAGCTCTCACTCTAAGCGAAGGAAAAAGGGCTCTGGCGACCCGATGACCCCAATCTCACTTGAGACAGATGAAGCAGCCTCTCGCATTTTCTTTCCTCCCTGCTCTGTCCTCTCTTCCATTTCCCTCCTCCTTTCTCTTAATGACGTCTTTGTGCTGGCCGTGATGAACCGAACGCTCTGCAACTTTTTCTGCTGCTCATGGGAGGAAGGGGTTTTAGCGAGGTGGATAGGTGTCCGGGCGTGTGTTTGTGCGTGGTGTAAATATTGGTGTCAAACGTAGAGGGCACACCAATCACCAGCTCCACCAGGGATGATGCAGAAAAGCGAGCAATTATGTGCATTGTACTGGGCACTACAGCACGCCGATCGGCTGCATGACAGCGGTCTCTTTATCTGGCTTCTTTTTGTTTGCCTTTCCTCGTCTCACAGCATCACTGGGAAACATGTAACCAGCTCGCCCGCCTCCTCTATAGCTGTCACTCCCTTCACCTCTCTTCTGAGATAATTCCATGCTTCCCATTGCTTAGGGAGCTGCCTGCGCCATCCAGGCATATTGGACTGAGGAAACGCAATTTGGCTCTTCTCAACTCCCCGCAGACCAGCACTACTGTTCACACTGTCGTTCATTATGAGTCTTTTTACTAACAAGGCATGAATGCTGAGGTGCAGGATCAGATTGTGTTTCAAGACGTAATTCAGTGGATTTGTTCCTCTTGGTGATGCAGCGGGCACACGGGGATGCCAACACACACAACTCACGTTGCCTCTCTCCGTCCCTGCACAATAAGTCCCATTTTTAGGGTGACACTGATTTATTGGAACAATCTGTGAAAGTTGAGAGCTGTGTTTTGTTGTAAGTGTTTATTCGGCTTTCTTGAATCTTGGCAGCGAAATTAAGCGATGAACTAAGTGATGCTCTTCTCCTGGAGGCCGGGAAGGGAGGAGTTAACAGCGCGCTGCTGCTCCTCTCCTCTCCGCTTGATGACATCAGTATTGTCTCTGCATCCATGAAATTAATTTTTCTAATCTTAGTCAGCAGGAGCGGGGGAATTTGCACACATTAATATGGAACTCGATCTGGACTCGCCCACTGCTGCAGTTTATCTTCTCCCCCGTTTTCCCTCCCCCTCTCCCCTCTCCCCTCTCCCATCTTTCTCTTTCCACCCTTTTCTTTTCATCTGTGTTGAGACAGTAGGCCCCAATGCACAGGGTTTCAAAACTGAAACGTGGAGCTTTGTTCTGGGGGCCGAGACATCTCTGGACCCCACAGTGCAAAAAAAAAAAAAAAAAAAAAAAAAAAAAAAAAAAAGGTGCTTTGCTGTATGCTGCAAACAAATAACATAAAAAGATAAAAGCTGCTCGTCCCGGCAGACCGGCAAAGTCTGGCTGCAGCATGCTGGATCTCCAGAGGCAGACGTAGCAGCGAAGATAAAGAGGATCTGTTGACAATAATTATCCGTATTTGTTTCTTCTCACAAATACACACAGGCTAAAATGATTTCATTACACACGAGTTAAAGCCGGCATTGTGAAAAGGTCCATTTAAGAAGAAGAGAAAATAATCAATACTAAAAGGCATCTTGAGGCCAGTTTTCATACAAAATTATGTTTGATGCCTCTTTTTAACGTAATAACATTACCTTTAAATTGTACTAATTTGCACCATGTGGGTGACAGAAACGCAACCACTCAATGAATCCTCACACTGTCTGAAATGGCTCCGTAAAAGCTCTGACCTGTCTAATAGAGGAAAAATAAATAAATAAATAAAAAAAATCACAAGATCACAAGAGTTCCCTGAATTGCTCTTTTGGGGTTTAGCCAATTTCTGAAGTAGCCGTTTCTCAATAAAGCAGCTTGTAGCCCATAAAGAACATATGAAGCATCATCGTTTATTGCATTGCTGTTGGTATAGAGACCACGGCAAAAGCTCAGACTTCAGTGGGAACGATTCGGCCTCGAAGGCGGCAATCTGTAGCTTTCTATATTGTTACCAAAACCTCGCTAAGTTGTTGGGGCTGAGTTATTTTTATTCTGCTTTTTTAGGCCTTTTTCCTTTCTTTTCTTTTTTCTTGTGTGTGTTAATAGTAAATCAGTGAAATTTAGGACTAATTCAGACAGCTAGTGTGGAAGATGGACACAAACGAGTGTAAAAGTTGTCACGCCTTCAGAGATCCTGTGTGTGTGTGTGTGTGTGTGTGTGTGTGTGTGTGTGTGTGTGTGTGTGTGTGTGTGTGTGTGTGTGTGTGTGTGTGTGTGTTGGCCCAGCTCCAGCACATATATTCACCAAGACTGATAAATCAGTACATTTTTTTTTTTCAGACAATTCCTGCATTCAAAGTCAAATTGGAATAATAACCATTTACCAATATTGTTTTATGTTTCTTTGATCCCAGTGTGTGCCTCATAATCCACATATCCGAGCCTCTTTTTGTCGAGCATTGTGTCTTTTTCCGATTAACAACTTAGCACATTAAAGCGAGAAGGAGTGAAATCATTTTTTGCAACATAAAATATTGCCGATTGAGCTCAGAGAGGCAATTTAGCAGGTTCACCCCACAGTAATTTCACCCATGTTCTGTTTTAATGGCTTTGTTTTGCATGAAAAAAAAGCTCACAAGAGTTCATAAATTGAATTTTAAATTTAGCTGTTGAATTACTATTGTCTTCCATGCCTCGTCCCCCTCTTGCATTGACTGTCATGGCCAGATGAACAAAAGTGACGGAAAAAAAAGACAAAAAAAACCCAATATCATTGTATTCCCTCTGGTTTTTATCTGCTGTCCCCCCTGAGACAAACGTGATTTACTCTGTGTCATATTCATATATATATATATATATACATACATACAGTAATTTCTCTGTGGTGAGAAAAAACCTAATGTTTCAGTTTGTCAAGAATGCTTGTTGTTGTTTGTGCTTGGTTCTGGCAACGACGGGCACATCTTTCGGAAAAAGGCTGCAGTGGGCTGAAATCTCATTTAGCAGAACTTGTCATGAAAGCAGATTTTTAGACTTTTACCTTTTTTTTCCTTTTTCCCCTCTGCGGATGAGTGTGGATGATGCCATGCATGCAAGATGGTCCGAAGTAACAGATATAATTTGATTGTGAGTGTTATATTGAATAATTCCCTGAGTTTGTGAGAAAGCGAGACAGAGATGAGGGCTTTGCAGTGCTTGCATGTGTGCGTTTAATCCACTCCTAAAAACTCCCAGAACTCCAGAGGTTGATTTCTGTGTTCAGTGCCTTTTAAAGTCCAGCATTTCATTTTTTTTCTTTTCCTTCTGAGCATGCATGTATACTTGGCATCTGTGTGAAGGGATTTACGTGTGTTGCACTCAGCGTTTTTTGGGCAAACGGAGGACCTCTTGGGATGGATTGGTAAACTGGACGGACTTTGGGAAATGGAGGGTTATGTGTGTCCAAATATCATGAGTAGCACATTGCCCTGGAAACTCAAGAGTGCTGCCGTATTTGGCGCGTCTGCCTTGTTGAAGGTCGTGGCTGTTGTACAGTTTAAGCAGGTCATGTGCTGCCCTGCAACCATCCAAAACACTATTATCGCTATATTGGAAACATATGACCAGCACATCAAGAACACTAAAAACAAATCGCTCTTTTGATTTTCAGTTTGTTTAACTCCGTTCCAATGTACTTAAAGACTAACTTGATTATGGTCGGACTCTGAGTTAAATTAATAACTTGTTCCTGTTCTGTCTTTACTGTCTAACTGATAAATAAGAAGAAGCAAATAATGTGATAAAGTGTTCTCTCTGAAAAGATGCTGTCTGGGATAGATTTTACTTCAAACATTATAATTTCAAAATGCTATTAGAAAAAAAACAAATAAATATATATATATATATATATATATATATATATATATATATATATATATATATATCACTATAAATCACAACAAAGATGACTCTCTCATGGGCCTTATTCTAACTGCCATTTACATGTTTCTTAGATCGGAACGGCTGCTGCATCCGTGACTTCGTCCTCCTCAAAGCTGTAAATAATTCACTTGTGGATTAAGTAAAAAGAAATTAGTAGCTACAGTTCATAATTAGCACTACAACCATGTATTAACACACACAATCAAGAAGCAGAAAGATGTTTTTCATCTTTTAGCTGCTTGACATCCTGGACATGAAAATCTTCGCAGGATAAGCCTCCTCACAACTCTCGTACGCCTCCATGCTGTGAAATAATTTCAGACACTCAAGAGCACTCGTACACCGCTCTCAGGCTTTCTTGCCCCATTCTTTCACTACCCTGTTACTTTCTTTTTCTTTTTTTTTTTTTTTAATAATCACTCTCGGTCTCTGTTCCCACTCCATACTCTGGAGTGGTCCAAACCCCCATGCACATGCCTCCGTAGGCAAAAGCCTTTTAAAGCTGGAGCGCCTTTGCTGTCCACAAGTAACCTGCTGAATAAAGTGCTCCCTTCCCCCGACATGTCTCCTTGATATTAGGCTCGCAATATAAGGGAGGCGACCGTTTCTCCTCTACACTAGACAAGGTGATATTGAGTTGGGAAGAGGAGAGGAAACTGAGGAGGATGGTGGTGATGGGTGGGGGTGGGAATGGGGGGGGGGGGGGGGGGGGTGGAGATGAGCGCGACAGAAGTGTGTGTAAGAAACAGTAGAAGCAAAATGTAATAAATCACTCGTGATCCTACATGGCAAAGACAAAAGGGAGAGTGGATAGCAGGAGAAAGTAATGAAAGAAGGACATCAGTTGATCTCTCTGGCAGACGGACAAACAGCTGGTGACGAATCAGCATTAGCCCGATACTCTGGGCCGGAGTTTTCCAGTGGCTGAAATGATTCAGAAATACTTAATGTACAATGGAATAAACTGCCCTTGACAGTTTCCCTTCCATAGCTTTTATTTATTTATCTCTTTTCTTTTTTTTTTTTTTAATCTGTGTGCATCTGTGTACACGTGCATATAGGAAAGCAGCTCTCAAGGTGTGTCTTTTCCCTTTTGAAAGCAGCTACTGACTGCTAGATTGCTCTGAATTCCCTCCTGGGATTAAAACCTGCAAGCTTGAAATGTCTTGTCTCAAATGCAATGTAAAGTCTGGATACTTCCCAACTCCTTTTCTTTCTTTTTTTTTCCATAAAAGCTTAAACGTAAATGTAGGAACTATTTTCGTCCCATTTCTGCCAATTTGCTTTGAGCAAAAACATAGCATCTGAAAGGGGAGCACTGCACAGTGATTATTGGCATCGCTGCGTTGTGGTTATGGGAACAAGGCCAAAGGGTTTTTATTGCCATTGCTTCCCATCACTTTAAATAACATTTACCACACTTTAAAACCTTTTCATACATTAAAACAAAGATACAAGGTTTAGGTTTTAATTAAATCACTTTATTTTGGCACTCCACCAACAGAGTTTGCTCTGAGTAGCTAAGCAATAAACATCTTTGCTTGCTTAATTCCATTTGTTGTGCAATTTTTTTCTTTTTTCTTTTTTTTTTTTACTGCAAACATCAATTTTAAGCTTCCACTTGTTGTGCAATTACAGAATAAATCAGTAGTGGCTGTGGTCTGGACTAAGTGGACTTCAGTTAGAAATTCCAACTTGGCAGAAGGCTGATCGAATCCATTAAATGCGTCTCAGTTTAATCGCGTGTATCAATTAATATGAAATATTAGTTAAGAAAGAAATGCTTGTTGTTGATGATTCATCTTATTTCTACCTCTACAGGTGTCCTCCATGGATTTCATGGCTATGAAGCGCTCACAGCTGTATGGCATGGCAAGCAATCCTTACTCCACCCCTCCACAGCCAGGAGGTGGGCATTACCCCTCCAACCAGCCATATACATCGCCTCCTCCACATCGATATTCAATGAACATGCAGGGGAGAAGCCAAATGGGTATGGGCGGCATGCAATATCCTCAACAGCAGGTATGTCAACCAACAAAAAGGTCTAAAGCTTTAAAGATGAGTTTACTGGCAGTGAATTGGAGCCCTCCCCCCTCTGGCAGTTTTGTCCCGAATATCAATGCAGGTCTTACATAATGATTAATGTGTCACTTTTTTGTATGCTTAATTTTGCATTTCCATTTACTTCCACACATATCGCATGTGTTTATGCGTGTCCATATGCATGCTTATTTGATTTATGTGGGTGTATACACAGAATACTCACGAGTATCATCGGCCCACGTCTCGGTCTCTCTATTTAGCACAATAGGTCTGTGTTTGAGACAATAATGCTTCTGTCTGCTTTATTGAGTCTTAAGTAAATCCCATTTGGATTGAAAGGATGTGTGTGAGTGTGTGTGTGTGTGTGTGTGTGTGTGTGTTTGCGTGCTAGAACAAATGGCGCTACAGAGAGAAAATATGGTTTGGTATTGTGTGGATGACGCGTGTCCCACATTTCTGGCAGACGGGGAACTTCTCCTGTGTGTGTGTGTGTGTGTGTGTGTGTGTGTGTGTGTGTGTGTGAGGATGACAATTTAGCTTCATCAGTGTAGTCGGAAGGACCGGGGAGGGGACGTGGTGTCTCCTGCTGTCACTGGATGCTATATTTAGTAAACCTGGTCTCTTAGAGTGGACTTGGACACTTCTCATTGAGGCGACTTAGCTTCCAGACACAGCAAGACAACAAGACGAAGGAGAGAAGGAGAGGAGCACATATGGACCGACAGACTTTCAGCTTCGTCTAAAACTATTGAACAAATCTGCTCACATATTGTGGCAGAGAAAAAGCTCTTACACAGTTCTCACTAATGCGCTTTGCATTATTATATTGGAAAAAAAAAAAACCCAACTGTGGTGCTGTGAAAACAGTTGGGTGATTATACAGCAAATTGATCTACAACCTCATTTATAAAAATAAAAGGTGAAACACTGAAAAATCTAAACTCAAACTAACAAGAATTCAGGTTGGAGCATAGAAGGTAACTTTACCATCAGCCATTTGTTTAAAGAGAGGGATGCCGTTTCTGGAAATCCAATGTGGGTTCCGTCTTTTAATCTTCATTTTTGGATGCTACAGGAAGCTGTATTTTTCAGACAATGATTTCTGGACGGGTTCCTTAGCATAAACATTTATTTCCATTAAAGAATCAACTCCATTATTCGTGGAGTTCATTAATGACTATAATGTACTGTAAATGATAGTAAAGTGAAACTCCTAGAAAGCTCTGGCTCACTAAGATGCTCTTTTTATACCAATCATGCTGCCGACCTGTTGCCAATTAACCTAATTAGTTGCCAGATGTTCCTCCAGGTGTTACTTTTCAGTCCCACTTACTTGTCCAGCCTTTTATTGCCCATATCCCAACTTTTTTAACATGTTAGTGCCATCAAATTTGAAAATAAAAACAAAAATACTTTTCATGAAATAATCAAATGATTCCTGTTGTCCTTTTGTAAAAAAAAAAAAAATATGATTTTATGAGATTTGCAAATTATTGCATTATACTCTTATTTGCCATTTACACAACATCCCTCTTTTTACATTTTGGAATTGCATTTGTACCTATAAGTCATTTTTATTATGTGTTAAGACAACAAAGATTGCCAGATTTTGTGGCTCCACAGTAGCTTTCTTTTAATTTTTGAACGCGTGTCTTGGTAAATTCGTTCTGTGGTGTTCTGCTGTCCTGGTGGAGGACTATACGTGTAGTCCCAAGTCAGACGCTTTATCTCAGACTTTATTGCTGCAGGTCTAAACACCCTCTGATGCATTTTTGTGATAACAACACACTCCCAAAATTATAATTACTGAACCCAGTAAGTGGCTTTGCATTATGAAATACACACAATGGGGAGCAAGCGGGGGTGTATATGTGAAGGCATGCCGTGCTTAGAGAGTAATACCAATGCGTGAGGATGTGCAGCCAGTCACACACAGAAAAATACATCTCTGGTACTATTTCACAATGAAATCCTCCAGTGTATTACATAGGGGATACTCCGGTTGGGGTAGCAATCACTGTCTAGCGTTATGGAATGTAATTAGTTCAAATAGAATTAGTTGTTCGCTCTGGCTATAGCCATGGGAACTGCGCTTCTAAAGTTTCTAATTATCTGGCTCTGGCGTTAAAAGCAGCACCACCACATTGCCTATCTGCAGCCGGTGAGATCTAGCTCACAGTAATGAGATCGGAGGAGGAGGTTTAATTCCACATTCTCAGATGAACGTAATGAGCCTCACCTACAGAAAAGCGGTCAGGGGTCTGATCAGGGAGGAGCAGAGAGGGACAGGAAATTAGTGTTCTGAATGTGTCCTGCAAAATGTACAGCGTATCAATTCTTGAAACGGCTGTTAATGACATATGAAAAGATGCTCCAAATGCAGTTATGACGGACATGATCGCAGCTGTATTAGGAGCAGGAATCGTGTCCTCCCACTCCTACGCCCTCCCATCAGCGTGGATGTTACGAAACTTTTCAAGGATCAGCTGTAGAGACCAATCCCGACTGCAGCTGCAACAGCAAGGGGGAATGTCAGTGATGTAAGACACACAACACACAATCCCCCATGATGCATCACACTCCAGGGCTGAGACCTCAGCTTGTGACAGCCGAGCATGCTGGGAGGTTGCCAGGCAACATGACGTCAACAAAGGCATGTGTTTACCGATTTTTAAAATTTTTTTTTCCGGGGCTCAACGGCAGTATTCATGTGTGTGTTTAAGGGTTTTAACAATGGAACCAAAGGTTTTTGACTACCTTTCGTTACTGTGGTTAAATCCTGCTAAAAGGAAGCTTTCCTCGTTTGGATAAGCTTTCCACACCAATATTTTATCGACCCGGGTTCTTGACTGTGTGTGGAAGCTCACCTCTGTCTTTTGAATAAGACTCATGGCGTTCACCTTGTAAAGTGTTCCCCCTCACCTCCAGAGACTGAATCCTCCCTACGGCAGACCTGGGATTTGATTCTGACCCCAGAACATTCACTGCGCGTCACTTCCTCCTCCTTTTCCCTCATCTGCAGTTCCTATGCTTAATCTCTCCTGAATGAAGGAGAGAAATCTCCAAAACCCCCTTGTTTGACTGTGGTTTCAAAACGGTCACAGAATGATATGATGAGATTGGATTACAGTAGTGCTACCCTTATGTCGGGTATTTGGGTTTGTAATTCAAGAGTAAGATCAACCAAATTAGAAAAAAATCTCTGTTTATTCATGCGGCTACCCGCTATGATATCGAGCCATATGACAGTTTTTGCTTGTATTCGCTTCGGCTTGTCTTGTTGATAACAGGGGGCTTTTCTGTGGATCAGTGCTTCTGTTCACATCTTTGTCACACCACCGTCCTCATATTTGTTACCTCTTGAATGTAAATGAATAAAATATTAGATTCCCTTCATATGAAGAAATTAAAAAGACTACCTTCCTTTGATAAATGGTGTTTAATTTTACTATTGACAGCAAGTTATGTGTATTTTTCAGAGTAACAGAGGTCATTGATAATATTATTCTCCTTTTGAAAATACCTTTTCAGGAAATCTGAAAAGGAACTCTGGAGAGTCACATTTCAAAACATCTTGGCAAATGTAGCTGAAAGTATTAATTTGGAAAAAAAATATGATGACGACTATTGGCTGCAGCTTGAATCAGCTTTGGCATCAACAGTTAAAGAATTTGATTTTTTTTTTCTTTAAAAACTGAACAGAGGACGGCACTCACATCCTTCCTTTGTGCATAGATGTATTTGCTGTTTTACTGACAGGCTACTGCAAATTTAATTTACTCTTCAACAGAACATACTCTCCTGTTGACTCGTTTGCGTCGCTCTGAATATGTCACCTTGTTTGCAGCGCTGGCTGGTCGTAGGGCTGGCCATCGGCATGCGAAGGCACTTCAGTATGTTCTTGGATGTGGAGGCCCTATGGATCGTTTATGGACCCTCCACCTCTCTAGATGTGGGTCTGATATATCATCCTACACAGATCTTGGTTGTGTAATCAGACACCATGAATGACCTTTGAAACTAGAAGTTATGCTTTGTCTAAAGTAGGTTTAGGGCCTCAATCCTGCAATGTTGGGCTGTTGATCACACACACACACTCATTCTTACCACTGCATCTCGCTACCAACCAAGGATTTTGCTCTTGGCCTCCTTTTTTTTGGTAATCCAGCCATACGAGACAAACACAAACACCAGTCTCACTGCTGATGCTTAAAAAAAAAACAAAACCAAAAAAAAAAAAAAAAACCCCACTGGCTTCCCAACCCTTCCAGCCTCCAGCAAATAAGCCTTGAACTTGCATTAGATGTAGTTAGTGTCAAGCTGTGTCTGCATGCATGTTTGAGAGAGACAGGTTGACTGTGTCAGAGGGGGTAAGAGATGGTGTGTGTGCATGTGAGACAGCGAGTGAAGCTGTGTGTGTGTTTATGTGGCGTGATGCAAGCCAGAACAAATATATCAGCTGAAGGGAAAAAAAAAAAAAAGAGGAAGTAGAAGAAGGAGGCGGGTGTCTTGGGGATGACAGGTCACACGAGAAAACTGTCTGTTTGGGAAGTGGAATGAAGTTGAAAATGGAATGAAAAAAGAAAAAAAGAGAAGAAAAAAAAAAAACATTGCCGCCAATTCCAAGCATAATTTCCTGTGATGTCAAAGTTGGCAGACGAAAAGGAAAAGGAATTTGAAGGAAACATTAGTGTTTGATGTGAAAAGAAGGGAGGGGTGATGGTGTGGGAGAAAGAGCAGGAGAAGAAAGATATCTTGGGAAATAGTTGAGTGAAAGAAAGCGAAGGAGTGTGTGTGTGTGTGTGTGTGTGTGTGTGTGTGTGTGTGTGTGTGTGTGTGTGTGTGTGTGTGTGTGTGTGTGTGTGTGTGCATGGAGGAAGGTGAATGTGTCAACGAGTCAGGCAGAAACCATTACCAGTGTTGGATGTTTGTTCCTTCCACGCTGGGCCAACTTAATAGAAGCCAAGCATTTAAAGTCAAGTGGAAATGTGGCTGACCCGCCACCTGTTCTGTACACACAAAAACCACAGCACCCCTTCACAAAACCTCTGTCCTTCATAGCTCTGTGCAGCTTCTAATAGCCCCGTTCTTTGTTAAGAGATTTGTTCTCTGGCTTTCACTTTATTCAATAGTCGGTAGGGGAACGAAGCAGAAAAATAATGCATCTGTATCTCGGAAAGCATGTCTGTGAGCCTTTCAGCTGGGCAACAGCTGTGTACATTCCTAAACAATAAGCATCCAGTGATGGCTCCACTACTTTTATTCACCTCATATGTCACATTTATGCAAAACATCTGAAGCTGTAACCATGAACCAGCAAGCAACTGTCAAGTGTGCTTTTGCAGACCCTCAATGAAGCAGCTCTGGTTTAAATTAACTGGTTCAACAGCAACTGTAATTAGATACATGTCTCACTTTGCGGTATAGTGACACAAAGTGCCTTTTATACATCACACCTCTGTGTAATTTACAACTGAAAGTGTCTGCAAAAAAAGAAAAAAGAAAAAAAAAACAGCCTGTCACAGATGATATTGTAAGTAATAAATTAGTAAATGAGTGAAAAATATTTTCAGGCTGATACTTTCGTAGTTTATTTCAGTACTTTTGAGTGTAAACATTAAGACAGAGAATAATTGAAGAGATTTTCAGGCCACTGTGGGACTCTTAACCAGCGTTTTATTAACATCGGTTTTGCTGAAGGTCAGTTGCTGCAACATTAACAGACAGAAAAAGCATTAGCGTCAACAGTGAGGGGCATATTCTGTACTTTCTCTTTAGATGTTTAATTAGAGCGATATTTACAGGTCTGAACTCATCAATAACTGTTATAATTGTTCATAGTTTGGAGAGGGTTTATTCATTTACCATGTTTCTGTTTGTCCATACTGACAAGAAACAAAGACTGAGGAACTAGTGAAAATGAATTATTTTCCAAGCTCGTGTCTGTGCCTGTTGCTTCAGGTTCACCACCTTAACGTGACGTTTTTACTCTCCAAACCCGCTCTGATACGCACGTGTGATACCTGCACCATGAGACTGGCGAAGCCGCTAATGTCATTTGTTTTAATATTTACATTTGCGTGAAAATATTTTGAGTGACAGCCCCGTTAAATAATGATTTAGAACAGGATTTACTTTGAAATTGTAATCACATTAGCAGGGAGAACTTAGTTTATGATTCCATTCCAAGAAAAAGCTGTAAAAATCCTTCTGTGTCCAAACATCATTTTGTGGGCTTTTGACTTCAAGGAGTTAGATGGTCGCTTTATAACATCGATTGAGTCGGACTAAGGGGTTGGGTGGTGGTGGTGGGGTGGAAAGAGCGTGGGTGGGGCGGGTGGGGCGGGGGGAGCTCTCACCAGTGTGGCGAGTGAGGGCCACTTGGAAGCACTTACAGGCCCGGGTGCTCGGGTTGTCTCTGGGGTTAATGCAGCCAGCGCTGCTGGCTCTGACGGATGACTGGGAAGCCCCAATAAATCAGCTCCTCTGCCAGAAAAGATGGAGGGAGAGGGGAGGTGGGGGAGCTACAAAGGGGAGCACTCCAGCCCCTTAAGGCCCCTCCCTTTTTGAAAGCCTCTTGAAACGTTACAGGCTTTCTGTTCAAAGTGCACATCTTGTCATGCTGATGCACATGACATACTTTTTTTTTTTTTTCCTTTCTTTCTTTCTAGTGGCCCCTCTACATTTCCAAACCTGCACTCCACAGCAACGCACGTGACCCTGGGTGTTTTCACTTATAATTAAAATAGACATTGGGGGGGGGGGGTTAAAAGAGTCAGGAGAACAGGAACGAAAGAAAGGAGGACACCGATCTGGAAAGGTTGATTAATTAAGGGTTCCTATCTGACTCTAGAACAGATGAAGTTTCAAGATCAATTAATTAGCAAGCCAGCCTACGCACGTCAATAACTCTAATAGCCTCCTCTCATTTGTAACTTTTATTACCTCACTGCTGTGCAGCGGCTCTCAGCCTACCAAAATGCCACGTGAAGCCCCCTTGCATGTGGCTATTAAGTGGAAAGGGAGGAGAATCCCCATCCTTGTTCACAGACTGGTTTAAGTAATGCTATCAATTTCAGAGCATGCATAATATGTAATGGTAAGTTATGATGTACATAATATAAGTGGGTGGAAGTAGATGTAATAAACCAGTTGTATTGCATACTCAGCTGTCATGTATTTCTTCCTCTTGCATTAGTTGCATAAGGTGCAAGCTCCATCATTTTTGCTCAGAAAGGTGAACTCATGTTGAAATTTAATATAATTTGGCATCAAATTCAGGCAAGAGATGTAAAACATCTCAAGCAGCGTGTTTTTGAAAGATCCAGACTCGAGCGCTCTGTGTCGGCTGCGCTATATATGCGTCTATTGATAAGATAAAAGAGCCAAAAGATGAAAGTGGAGGGAAATGGAGGGAGCGAGGAGGAGAAAAGAAAGGGATGTTTCACATCTTTAGCGAGTTACAAGGGGATTAGTTGCTGCTCTAATTGGCTCACGGAGAATACATATCAGTTTGGAGATGGATTTTTACACAGGTCAAGTCTGCTCTGGCATCTTAGCTTCTTCATTTGTACTGCTGAATGGTGAAGTGAGATGTGACACATCATCAACATTTGAAAACAGATCAGAGACAGCAGAGACTGCGAGGATCAAGGTGTTACCTAGATTTAAACACATTGCTCGCATTCATCCAGCTGCTGTTAGACTGATGCGTGAAGAGAGAATGATGATTACGGTCTATTTATACTGCTATGAAGTCTGATTTTGAATATATATATATATATATATATATATATATATATATATATATATATATATATATATATATATATATATATATATATATATATACACACACATTATTTTAAAGGGGTTAAATGCCTTTTTTTTCCTTTATGTGTTTAAAAGCATATGTTTGGCTGTCTGGGAGTGACTGTTGACTTGAGTTAATACAGCTTCCTACCTAAAGCTGAAAATATGTCATTCAGTGAGCAGTTGAGATTTGCTGGGTACTGTGACATCACAGACCCGGATGAGAGTAGAAATATCCAGTTTACTCATCTTTATCTCTTCCTAATTTCACATGTTGCAGCGTTCTCCTGTGAAGTGTGTCGTGCAAGGTTGTAATGCGATTTTGAAAAGAGGCACAAGAGGGACTAGAGTTAAGCTGCTAACTACACCCAAAAACCTGCTGCTATGAACAGAGCTGAGGAGACATTTTATTAAGAATGCCACAGACATTTCTTTAAAACCGTGGGAAATTGTGTCGATTTTTAAGAAAAACAAATAAGATAAGAAAACACCTTAATAAGCCTCCTTCAGGGCCCCCTGCACAAAATGGGAACTGTCCCAACGTTTGGAAAATACATTTCTGGCCCTGTTGTGGCTCTGTAGCTTATACATTGACCAATTGGCCAACAAATTTAAGGTGTGACGTATGACATCAGGACATCCTGATGATGACCTCAGGACATCTGGGTGTCCACAGACAAAATTTAACGGACTTTCATCCACATGGGGCGTTCTAAACATTTACATGGCAACATGATCACATGGGTGAGTGTTTCTAAAAAGTTTCATAGAGGACACAGAAAGTCACATTGCGCTTTCTGTGGAAAATCCGATAAGTGTCGAAGCCTGAATATGCCTTCATCAAAACCCCATGCCTGCAGAATCAGCGTTGCAGCAACTGCTGTCTCACATTTGTGCAGCTCAGCACGAATTCACTTCAGTAAGTTGGTGTTAATTACTGATGTACACTTTTTTTTTTTTAATGCTGATTCATCCAAAAGTGTTATGGACAGTGTATGGCCACCCCCCCCCCACACACCCTTTAACCCTGCAATCAGCACATCACCAACAGCTGATTCATCTGTAACAGAGAGAAGGAGCTCAACAATGCGCTGTGTCCATGTCACTTAACAAAGTGGCGCCCCTATGTGTCCGCATACAAAAGAGACAGCCTCTCAGCAGGAGATGCAGAATCCAAGTGTAATACCCTGAGCTCATGGTGACCGCTGATGGTGTAAAAGTGTACCCCCCCCCTCCACACACACACACACACACACACGCGCGCAACGCACAGCCCTCACACATCCCCCCCCGTTTCCCTGTTTAGATGTAATTGACATGACTCCTACACGAGTTGGAGCCTGTCATCGCAGCAAGAGGTGAAAAATGAGCCGAGCTGCCGTGTGCAGAAATGATTGATCTGAAAGATATTTTAGAGCTGCTGAGTGCTCAGTTGTGGTGTTTACATGTGTCACGAGCCCTCTTTCACTAGTAATGATGATTATTCTTTATCTGTCAAGACTGCATTTTGCATTAGATTCCCTTATAAAACGACTCGCACCAACATCGTAAAACTCTGTATTAATGCGTTTTAGATGATCGATGATCAGGTTATTGGTCTCTTATGCACTTTTTAAGTGAGTAGTGAGTATCAAACGCTGAGCATTTTTCATTCCAGGTTTATTTTTTGACCCCTTTCTGAATCACACTTGAACAACCCCCCCCCCCCCCCCCCCCCCCCTAAAAAAAAAGTGCCTCTTTCTCAATTTCTCCTCTTTCCCCTGTCTTGCTCAGTCCCAGATTGGGGTCAGGAGTTTAGTAGGGGAAAAACATTTTGAGCTGGTGGCACAGAGCCCAGAGTCTCTTGCAAAAAAAAAAAAAAAAGTAAAAAAATAAATAAATCACTGTTCACACTGACATTACGGAGAGCATTAACCTGGCCTGCTCTGCCTCTCCAAATGCCTCCATTACGGCTCTGCCTGGAACAACAAATCCACTGCCAGTTGCAGTAAGTCGGCAATAAAACGCTTGCAACAAGCAGCCCCTTTTTATTTTATCAATTGATGCAGGCAGAAACTGAAAATTAGAGCGAGGGAAAAGACAGAGAGGGCACAGAGAGCATCGTTCGACTGTCTTCAAAAAAGGATCCGAGTTAAAAACGTGAAAATAAAAAAACACACGTTTGTCAGTTGATAGCTACACTATGTGAGTTTGATCAACAGGTCAATAAGTTACGTTTGCTGAATAGACAGGCTTGGGGTTCTCATTTGGGAATGAAAATGCTGCAGTATATCAAGTGCACGGCGCTCTTTATATGAAAAAGTCAAATAAAATGCCAGCAATATCACGCGCAGCCTAGTTTTTGAGGGGCTTTGGTTATTCGGATTGGCCTCGCATGATACGAGCATGCCACCATTCAGTCTTGCATATCGCTTCTCCTGCCCATCACTCTTTCTTTCACTCCTCGAAGGGCAGCTCATTCCTGAGGTGTCAAGGGCCTCCCGATGTATGAGAAGGAGAGAACAGAGCGAGAGAAAGAGAGATGAAAGAGGGGTGCCAAGAGACGGAGAGCCGCATCACCTTGGGGAAGAGATACAAGAGCGATGAAGAGAACAATAATGCATTCCCTCTTCTCTTCCTCATGTTTAATCATGAGCCTGTTGATGCTAATCCTTCCCTCCAACACTTCACACGGCATGATGGGACTCACCTTCGTCTATGATTCACGACTGTGCGGGGTTTTGGCTGCGACGGTCTGATTTTTATCACCACACAATGTTGGAGAAGCTAGATGATTTATTTGGCTCCAGAGAGTAATGATAACCTCTAGTAAACTTTATATGTTACATAAATGACAAGCTCCGGCAGTAGCAAGCTTGTCTGTTGTGTCACATGACTCTTAATTCTTTATATTCTCCAACTTTGTTTTGTTGCTTGAACTTGTGTTCGGTGATCAAAGCGCAGATCCAGTTAACATTTTCAGAAGCGGTAACATTTCCCACAAAGCTTCACTTAAATGTACGTAATACAACAACCTGTTACATTTGCAGCAGTCTCAGCTTTTTATAAAAATAACCCCAAAATGAGGCAAACACGGAATACTAACACAGTAAAAATAGGAACAAAATAAATAGAAGTATTTCGTACAGCTCGGGTACTGATAGCTGATTCTGGGGAGGGGGGATTCAGTTGCGTTTATCAACCTCAATATCTCTATAAATGCCTAATAAATGAGAAGTGATTGTGTCTTATAAGTCTTCGTAGTTAGAGCTGACTGAAACGTATTTAATTTTTATCCTCGCAGATTCAGTACTTAATCACCTCCAAACCTTATTGAGGACTTAAAGTGCAAAAATCTATATGAATATTTAAAACTGCATGAATAGATGACTAAATAAGACAATATTCCAGTAAATGCTGCAAAATGGTTTATAAAATATAGTTAGTAATTAGTATAATTAGTAGTTAGTATTATTTAAAATATATTAAAATGAGACATACTTCGATATTCATGATGAAATATTAATTGTAGGCTGCTTATTAAACTTTGAATGACATGCTTTGGCATGTTTTCATCTGTCCCTCTGGTGCTCGGTAACAACCTGAAACTGAAAGTCCTCAAAACCAAAAACCTAGTGGATGTCAGGAATTACAGAGAGGACCACACCCTCCTCTTCATAAATGGAGAACGTGTGGAAACTGTCTTCCCGCTTCACGTTTTTCTGAGCTCCTGCATCTCCGCGGATCTCTCCTGGACCCACAGCTCCAACGTCCTGGTGAAGAAGGTCCTACAGCGGCTGCACTTCCTCTGTGGCCTTAGGAAGAGCGACCTGGACCAGAAGCTGCTGCTGGTCTTCCACCAGTCCTCAGTGGAGAGCGCGCTCGTATACCGTCTGGGTGTGTGAGGTATGCCGGCGCCATGGCTGAAAACGGAAAGGCTGCACAGAGGCTGATAAAAACAACCCTAAAAACATCGCTGGCTGCCCTCTGCCCTCCCTGGAGAACATCTCCAGGTCCTCCTGTCTTAGAAAAACCAGGGGATGTTTTCCTTTCCTTTCTTAATTTTACTGGCAAACTCTTTAGGGGATGATAGGTGAGACAGTTAGTGGGTAGCGAACAGCGCAGGTCAACTGAAAAAAACTGCCACTGTTGGATTATTTAAATGCTTCAACCACTTGCAGCAAAGAAGCTTTGAAGGAAATAAAAAAAAAAAGTGAGCCAACTGCCACAGTTGTCAGTTATTTTGATAGCGGTACACTTTTTCATTCTCCTGACTGACACATCTGTCAACACTGCCATCCCTGTTTTACCTTTTCCCTGTTGTGTTCCCCGCTGAAATGTCCTTTGATAATCTGCCCTTAAGTTTGCTTTTAGATTTACCGAACTGCTGGGAAACGTGAATATGAATAAATCATCTTTTTCCATTTTCACTCTGTTTGCAAATGTGATCATTTAAATGTAGCCAGCTTCAGCATATTCACATGTAGTCCTCCAGCAGGATCCCGGTGAAGCCATGTGGCTGGAACGCTGTTGAAAAAAGAGCAGTTAGCTGTCAGGGGCAAGTTGTTATATGTCCTCATATCCCAACGCCTAGAGTCGTTTTGTTAAATCTGTTATGCTTTTAGAGTGAACATGCAGACATAACAGAATATGGATCAGCCGCGTCGAATCGTGACTGTTGAGGACAGACAGTCTACGAGTGTAATGACCCTTCCTCCTTCTGTACTGCACTGATTCAGAGGTATTTACAGTAAACGTACTCCCGGTTGTTTTTGTGATCTTGTGTCACGGTGCTAAATGCAAAAGGAAATGGGACAAGCCTCGCTTTCTAAAAAAACAAAACACAAAAAAACTTCATTTTGTTGGTGCAGGTGGAACTAGGAAAAATGTCTATCAGTGAACTGTGCGGATAAGTCTGAGAAATCGCCTCAGATGTGCCACAAATCAATCCAAAACATCGATACTGGTCCCTAGGAGGATGCAAAAATATTCTTTACATGACAGAAAACACAAACACGAAAAAAAAAACCAGCACTACGTGCGCCGTTGATTGCTGTTTAAATACATTTCCTACACGTGTCTAATTTATGTTTTAAAGAACTGCTTCAAGCATGCGTACAAGCCGTTCGTTTTGTTGTGTTTTTAGTCTGCAAACACAGGCTCTTAGATAATGGCAAACATTAACATGTTATGTGAGACATGGGCAGCGTTTTTCCCGTCATTTCTAATAGTGATTGATTAGTTACATTTCCCTGCTGCTTCTGCAGGCTGCCATACAGAGCAGTGGGATGCCACCAGTCTATCCGTTCCTATGTGGCTCTCTCTCGTTTACAACATCCCTGTTTTACATGATCCCTATCCCTCCTCTAAATCTCAGCATCCTCGCTGTGTGCTCCGTGCGCTCTTGTTTTTTTTTCTCGCCCTTTTCTCTCCACATATCTCTCTGTCTGCATCACCATCTTTATCTGTCTCTGTCTGTCTTTATCCTGTGCTACATCGCTTATCTTTGCCTTTAAGTATCTCCGTGTGCTAACACTCGTCCTCTAGCTCCTTTATGGCTATCTCTCCATCTCTGTCTCTCTAAACATCTTCCCTTGCCACTCTGTTGTGTCGTTTTCATGTAATTTGTCTCGTGTCCGAACTTCCTTTTGTCCGTAGCACTTTCTTTCTTTCTTTTTTTTTTTGTGCGGTCGAAGCTGGCGCTGCCTGCTGAGGACTGCTGCGAATGCTGCGAATGCTGCGGGTGACGCGTGGACAGATGTGCGTGTGCCTGTCAGGCCTGTCAGTGTGTGTATGTGAGAGGGGTCGGTGGCAGCGCTTAGTCCTCTGGTTGGCTGAGCCCATCTGTCACTCAAAGCGGGTCAACCTCTGGTCCCGGTCACCAGCCAGGCGTATCGATATTTTGACAGAATTATGAAGATTCCTGTCTACTGCTTATTGGCTCGATTGAATTACAAGCACTGCCTTGCTCTCTGGCAAGTTTTTTATTTTACTTTTAAAAATGTGCACACATAGCTCCGCTATCTATTTTCACTATTTTTCGATGAAAGGACGTTATTACCTTCTTTTTAATACAACTTTTGCTGTGATAGATTTTTGATTCTTTGTGTCTTTGTATCTCACTGCGCCACTGAGGCTTTTGTTTCCATCACACCGTTTCTGCAGTTTATTTTGAATTATTTGCTTCACAGGACATCTATTCTGTCATTTCTCCCTACAGCACTTCATATCTGTTGTCATTTCATTACAGACATTTATTTGACGCTGTGTACCTGCCAAGGCACTCCAGATAAATCACACTGTTATTTAGTCCTCTTCCACACACCTGATTGAAAGCAAAAGGCAGAAAATGGTTTTATTTTCTCCTTCCAGCAGTTATTTTTATTGGTGTAACAGCAGCACAGCGAGTCTGTTTTTCACTAAGCATATTCTCAGTCAAATGGCATCAGGTTTCATTGAGCTGGTGTGTACTCAGCAGGTACGGTACAGCGATGCAGTCTGCCCCAGCGATCAAACAGAAGCAGCTTTTGAATAACTCTTGAATAACAGTTTCTTTTTCTTTTTTTTTTTGTTCCTCTCCCAAAGCCACTTTGACAGGTTACTACTTGTTAGACTTCCAGTCTGCCTGCTGCCTTTCTGCTTATTTTACTGACTGACTAGCTGGTGATTTTTTTTTTTTTACCTTCGTTTTACATTCGTCTCTGCATCTCTCTTCTCTGCTCGCCAACTTGGTTGCCTGCCTACCCTGCTTGAATATTTGTTACTAACTTGCTCAAAACAGATGCTGTTCAGATGCTCCGGTAAACAGTTTATCCACAGAAATAGGTTGTTACACTTATCTGGACCGTGGAATAATCACATTTTACCATGATATACAAGGGATGAGTACCACAATGATATATATGTATATATATGAAAAAAAAAACAACCTATGCAAGACAGTTTTACATCATGGAGCGGCCCAAGAGCAGTGGGTGATCAGTTAATCAAATGGACCTTCACTTCCTGTCTAGTGAAACCCAAACGCTTTTCAAACAGCTTAAAGGTTCGTTCCTTTAAGCTGTTTGAATCGCTGTTCCTGTAGTTGCTTTGTAAAGTCGTCTCATAATCATCGTTATTATTTTTTAAAGGTTGGATGGATTGTGCTGTTTTGTACCACTACATCTTTTTTCTCCTGCAGCTCATGATCGTCCCACGAAGTTTCAAGAGCTGAAAAGTTTTTGAGTTTGCCGGTGTTTGTTTACGTATATTCTCCTCGTGATCAGTGGCGTTCAAAAGGGAGAGTTCTCAGAGAACGGTGATGAGAGTTTATTTAGGACTGTGGGCTGTGTGGCACTGTGTGTGACTGTCATAGCTGGAGAGGGTGATACAGTACTAATTACATTAACAATAGCTTTTGGCCATTTAAGGGTCACAGTAAGCTCCGTCAGAGCGCCAGCACACAATAAACCCCCCAGGAACAAAAAATGAAAAATTCCATAGCTCTGACTGCTGTTCATGACAACTGTGCTTTTCATGCTTCGTCACAGTAAAATGCTTATTGCGGAAAAGTTCCCTGTTACTTTGTTAAAAGGCTGTGCTTCTGGTGTGCACCTCGCTGACCCCAGATTGAGTAAAAATCCAGGACAACTCTTGGCTCTTTACACATTTTTACCCATGCAGTCAAGAGTAACTGTCCATAAGAGTCAGTTACTCTTAAAGACTTAAAAAAAAAAAAAAAAAGGCCTCATCAGATGTAGCATCGATGTGTTATGTTTTCTCATTTTTTTAATTGTTTCCTTAAAAACAAATTAAACTGACAATTTTAAGACAGCAAAATGTAGTTTATCCTCTATTAACTTGGACTCTTTGTGATTTATTACAAGACTTTAAATGTCTTTATTTGTCTGATTTTGGAAACTACACCTCAACCCGTCACAATCTGCCTCCATCTGTCTGTTTGCCCGTCATTGCGTTCGTCTGAGAAGGAAAGGAACCCACCCACTGCTGTCTGCTCTCGATCTCCATGGTGACCTTATCCTCAACAATCCCAGAACAGTGGCGTTCCAGTTGAGACTCACTGTGTTGCACCAGACTGTCATCACTGATCACTGGATAGTGCTGCTTTTCTTTATAATGAATGGCTTTGATCCGCATCTAATGATGCGTATGTGTGTGAGAGGTTTAGAGCATTAGTTTTTCTTCCTCGCAACGCATTCATTTAAGCATTTCACAATCAACTAGTCTAAGTGTGTGTGTGTGTGTGTGTGTGTGTGTGTGTGTGTGTGTGTGTGTGTGTGTGCAGGCATGTATGAATGTGTGTGTCTGGCTGGTTTGTAATGAATCCAGCGTTGCTGTTGGCATGTGCAGGGCCATGCTATTAACCTCTCTGCCAGCGAGACTGATCTCACCCTGTCTGTCCGTCTCATTGGCCTAATGACACACTCTCACACTCGAAGCACAACACTGACACACAAACCTGTCCTTGCTAATCATATTTCCATGAAATGAAAAGTATTCGACACTGTCCAATCATCTCCACTCAGAGTCAAAAAGCTTTCTACTAGCATTTAGAGAACACTGGAAAGTGCTCTTCAAAACAGTTTCAGATGTAATAATCTCCACTGTTGCTCTGCAACCAGGTTGGATTTCACTATGTTCCACTGCAGCCAGGAGTTTCATCATGACTTGTATATGTGGGTTTTCTCGAGTGCGGGCTGTGTGCTCTTATCTGACAAGGCAGCGGTGTATTAGTTACGTCATGTCAGCGGCCCCTCATAACGCCGTCGTCTGCGATATAAATCACCCCGAGTGTGAGACTTTTATTTTGCAAAGGAAGATTTAAGGTGACATGTTAAAAGTTTAGGACTTAGGGCGGAAGCTGGAAGTGGACTACGAGCTTGACAAATTACTCGAATTACAGCCTGCATGTACATTTAATGAGCTTGTGGCAGCTTTGTCTTCTGAATTAAAAAACAAAAAACAAAAACTTGACATGATGGGGAAGAAATATCACATTAAAAAAAATAAATAAATAAATGCTGTTGTATTGCTTCCCAAGTGGTCGTAAATGTAGTTCGATAATCTTTTCTTGGCCTTTGGGTGAATGTGTCTGCGCGTAGCTGTGGAAAAAAAATAAGAAAACCCCAGCCACCGCAGGAAATCCCTACAGCGGCGAGGAGCACCTGGCACTGTCTGTAGTCATAACAAACAACAAGAAGGGATTAAGACCACATTTGTATTTGTGCCAACTTGATACACACACTCGCTCTTCCCGTTCTCTCTCACAGCCACCGTGCAATGCTGCAGTGCCACTCGGCTGAGGCTTCGTCCTTGGCGAGTCACTTTTTTTTAACTGCACTGCCCTGAACCGAAGAACTCACCCACGTGTTTCTCAATAAGGTTACGGCCTGGGACGGGCCTGCAGTAATATCCAACGCACATACCATCCCGTCTGTGAGCTGACCGAGATGGAGATAATGTAAAGAGGAGGATGCATTTGCCAAGCCAGAGGACATAAACTTAGAGCGTTCTGCAGTGTGAGTTCATTAGGAAGGCGACTGCTGGGAGACGGGTGTCGGCCTGCTCTCAGCTAAATTAAGAGCCTGTAGCTGAAGAAGTGGGAAATATTTCTGGCATAGTTTTTACAGGCCTCTTATGTGATTGGTTTGTTTTGATTTTCATTTTAAGAGTAGTCCTCCAGTATGCTACAAACTCTCTTTTTCTTTTTTTTTTTTTTCTGGTTTATTTCTTTCAGCATGTTACCAGTTGCACGCTGTAATATCATACGTATTGATCTCACCGCGCTCTCTGTGTTGCCTTAACTAAAAGTGAAACTGTTGTGGTGATCTCAGTCCTGACCCAATATCTGCCCTCTAATCGTTGCGTGATTGATTGTTTCAGCAGGTGGCACCGTATGGCCAGCAGCCGATGGGGGGCTACAGTCAGCAGCAGCAGCAGCAGCAGCAGCAGCAGCAGCAGGGGGGGCAGCAGGGAACTCCTCCATACTTCAGCCCCCCTCAGCAGACCCCTCCAGGCCCAACCCCGAGTTCCTACCTGCAGCCTCGACCAACGCCACAACAGGTGCACACTGAAAACCCCCACCATTAACACATGCAGCGGTTTCCTGTGAGGGAAGCGAGCCAAACATTTACTTAACATGCTTTGAGCAAGAAATTAACCACAACTCAATAAATAAATATGTCCATGCCTTCATGTTGGTGTGCACGGGCACTCGCTCTATTCAAAAGTAGTATTATTTGCCAATTTTATCCTGGAAAAGTAAAAAAAAGAAAAAAGGAAGGAGTAAATAAGATGAAACACTAAAACAATAAACATTTGATGCAATACATAATCACAGACAGGCCAGTTATTGCACATACACACTTGTTGGAAATTATCGATGCACTTTAGTCCATCAGAGCAAATGAAATTCCCAAAGCAACAAAGGCTCTGGTGTGCAGATATGGATCAAGAATCGTCTTGCCAAGTTCGAGCATGCTTTTTCTGTAAAAGATTTTGAAGTTGGGATTCAAGCAGTTGTTTTGGAACTTGCGTGAAGGTTTCCCATGTGTTTCTCATCCAGTCTACAGCCAAAGGGATCTATCAGCCTGTGTGGAGTAACTCTGGGTCACAGCCCTGTGCTGGATCATTACTGAGCAGAACAAACCAGAACAAGAGAAAGAACAGGACAAGACGGGGAATGTGCAACAAAACTGGACAGGAAAGGATAGATCAGATAGAACACAGCGGAAGGCAGAAGACAAGATAAAATTAAACAGGACAGACGAGTAAAGTAGGGCTTCCTCGAGGCCCTCACGCAAACTCGGTGTCATTGCTGGTAAAAGCTTATTTAGGCGGATCCGTCAATATCCAGTTCGAATGCACACAGCTGCAAACAGGAGAACTATCAAAGAAAATGACAGTAAATGTACTCTGCACTTAAGCACCGGCGTTTTAAATGAGTATAAAATGATGTGTAAATGTATGTTTATTTTTCTACTACTGTTTATTTTTCTCTTTACACCACAGCAATTACTCTGTTTGAGGCCTTAATTGAATTACCATATTATTTTATACAGTTTTAGATACCCAAGAGTATCCAACATGGGCCGTCGAACAATGAAAATGTCATGAATCCTTTACTTTTCAAACTTTTACCTAAATTAAAAATTAAAACGCTCAACACAGGCTTCATTTCTGGATAGGACTGAGCCTGTATTGTGTAACTAAAGTGCATTCGTGAGTTTGTTTGGCACAGAGCTGCAAGTGTAGTCATGATATGTCATATTAGCAGGACAAGCACTAGTGGCGTTCGGTGCGTTTTTGACGTCACACGGCAAATCAACTGATTCAAAGAAGGTTTTAATAATGACAAAAACTTACTCACACACTCGTGATAAAATACGCAGATTCTAGGCCTTGATGTTTGGAGTAGATATTCACGATGACAGATGACAAGTCCATGTCTTGACAGTAATGGCCCAGATACTGAAGAGATGGCGTAGAAATTTGTTGACTTCTTCAACAAAAATCAAACAGATGCCATTTGGCCCTGGTGGAGTCGCATCTGTTATGGTAGTTAAACTGTGATTTACTGAGTTTTAGGTAAACCCCCTATTTAGACAGACTTTAATATTCAGCGCACTTTGTCTAATAGGCGCCGTGTGCATGAGAGCAGGTTGTCACAAAAGGAAAACGTCACCGTTCGCATTATCTTCTTTTAACGCTTTCAGCCAACGCAGTTTTTGTGTCTCTCTGCAAAAGACTTGTTTCCTCACCTAACACTCTCACGTACACAGGCTGTGCAGCCTACTGAGCAAACATTATTCACTCTAACAAGGCGAGGCTGAGATCCATGGCCGCGCTGACATTTTGTGACAGTAATGGTGTGTTTTCATCATCGCTGATGATGTGGCGGCAATTGACCCATGCTGACATTTATAGACCCAGGTACTTCTACCCGGCCGCTCTGATTGGCCGAAGCCCCGTTTCACCTGTGCCGATAGGTGCCGGAGTGGTTGCTATGCCAACCTCTGGGGGTGACCAGGGAGCTGGTTCCCCCACTATTTCTCATTGGAATGCATGCACACTGCTCTATGGAGAAGGAAAATGTTTCAATCAGCACACATTCTTGCTAAAGCGGCATGAAAGGTCCAACACCTTCAGCAGCCACAGCATCAATTTTGCATCCTGCTGTCTTTATCTATAATCAAGAAATCCTTTCTATGAGTTGCAGCTATACAGCATTTTACGCCCCGGCGGCACAGCAGCGATATATGGACTCCTCCCGGTTTCTGTCTGCTCAATAAATGAATTCTTCCCCATCTCCTGGCTCCCAAACATTTAAATTTACATCAGGCAGATTATTAATCAACGGTCTTGTTGTATACTCAGTTGTACCGGTGCCATTGTGTGTATAAAAATTCAGGTTCAACTCTCACTTTAAGCTCAAGAGTAATTACTGAAAATAAACGTTATTGATCATTAAAAACCATGACATTTTACACATGACAAAAACAAGCTTGTATGGTGGCATTAAGACAAAGTTAATTGTTCATTGATTGAGTGTGAGAGGAATTTAGAGAGGGAAGTAAATACAAGAAAATACCAAAAAACAAATTTAAATAAGAAAGAAACCATATTCCCGCCTTTTATTTATTTTATTTTTTTTAATCCAAGAGGTAAACATGTTCGTAAATTGAACTTAACACAGTGCAACTGGCCAAGATCACAGAAAACAAGATTTCAGTATACTTTGTCTGTTGTATTTCTTATGTTTCACTGTTTTGAGCGCTATCAGTAGTTTTCGTATGGGTGCGTCCGCGTCTGTCTGTGTGTACACCAATCAGCCGCAAGTGTGCTGCAGCAATTCTGTGCTGTGAAAAGGTCAAACAGTGACCTTTTGTCTGTGATTCTGGGCTGAAATGAGACATGATGTGAGCCGTACAGAACGGATTACACGTGCACACATACACACAATTGCAAGCGCACGCCAGATTACGATGTCATTGTGGTTTTGACCCCTGTTTTTTGACCCTGCATTACTCTGAGAAATCCAAGCTGAAAAGTTCTTTATTTTGGTCTTCCGGCACTCAGCAGTTCCTTTTCCCCCTACTACACTCCCATTAACCCTAGCCAGAGGACATCCTCCAGTTGATGGAACCATTCCAGCTGCCTTTGACACAGAATTTGCGCTGCAACTGACTGCTATTAGCTGGTTTTGTAACAAATAGAAGCGAAAATGCCGCCTTTCTTTGAGATATTTGCACTGCTGTGACCTCAACTGATTGCGAGGAGCAAAGCAAGCTAAAAAGAATTTCTAAGACATCAAGGCTAACGGGAAGAAAAAAAAAAAATGGAAGATTGCATCAGGGAGGAGGCTGTAAAAATATAAATGTGGGTGGTTTGCTGGATTTTTTAAATGCCTTTTGTGTATGAGAGCGCCAGATATTTTTAAATTGATTGACAAACAGCATATCATTACATGTAAGGCTGATGTTTGTAACTCATATGCGTGATATTTATATGTAAACACACTGCTTTCTGCTGAAAGCTGTAGAGACCATTTAAATTGTAATTAAAATAATGTATCCTATTTTAAAAAAAAAGCACTTTAAATGCCCTTTTCCAGTTTGAAGACACCCGGTAAATATCAAACAGTTTTGGCGCGTTGGCTTCAGTTACAACATGAAGAAAATCACTTACGACGAGTAAAACCTCAGTGCTTTTACTTTCTCTCGGTGGCTACGGGAACACTTAGCAGATGAAGTACGTTATATTGTGTTACTGTTTAATACATCCAAGCTCATAAAAGCAGAAATGAGAGAGCTATAATTTCAAGAATTTGCAAATAATATTTTATGGCATGTTTGCTTTACGGGCTGGCTACAGCAGAGTGCGACAGGATAGCCTGTGCAGACAGAAAGGATCTGAATGCAACATTGGCCAAATGCCAGATTTAAACTCATAATGTTGTGAGAACATGGTTCTGGCTTTGATCAGCTTTTCCGTAGAGCACACACCATTTAATTTTACACTGAGAAACAGTGTGTTAAATTGATGTTTATAGAGTAATAACATTTAACAGAACGTAGCCATGCCGTGCTTCCGAGTTATTTAAACTGTATGGTGGGATGTGCCACGAGATGTACTGGGAGGGTAGTAGGGTTGTCAGAATTTGGCTCATCTTTGAAAAAGGAAGTCAGTCCTTATAAGATTCACTCCTCATACTAAAAACTACCTACCTGGCTCTCCTGTGTGAAACTGATCCCAATTGCTCTATTGACTTTTTACTGTTTCCTCTTCCTGTCTGAGAGGAGGCTCTGGGGACGTCTGCACTTTCACATAGATTAACTCTGAGCTGACTGGAGGAGACACGCTCGCCATACGGGGACCTGGAAGCTGCTTAACTCGGGTTCGATGCATCTCAGCTATGCTCTTGAGGACAAAACACACATTTCCCACCCACATCAGCCGACAAAAAAAAAAACAAAAAAACAACCCGCTCTTAGGCTGACAGGTCAAGCTTTCAAAAATAGCTCTGTGTTCAGCGTTGCGGCTGTTCATAAACGTTTTTTAATATTGCTTTATTGATTTAGGTCGTATGGAGAATTATGACTCACACTTTCGAAGTCCCCCAGATAGAAATTAAAAAACACCGCAACAGTTTTCAAACATATCAAATGGCTTCCATAATAAATCTTCGTTTAAAAAATTAAAAAGGCTCTCAAAATTTTTGCCTATTTCAGAAGGTGGAACTTCCATCTCTGTGTAGCTGAATTGCTGTGTTTTTGTCACACTGTGGCTTTGAGACTGCTTAATGGATGTGATTACTTTTGAAGTTTGACCGTTATAAATGCTATAGCTTGCTCATACACTGGTACATCAGCAGGATCTCGTAATATTCATTAAATACAGTGTTATTTTCTATTTCCTGTCTGTCACCTCTCAGCCTGCATCCGGCTGCTGCATCAGGGCCTTTTCCTCATCCTTCACCACCCCCGCTTTTAATCACACCAGGTTAATTAAAAGGCCATCGTGCCTTTCTGCGGCCTGCCTCTCCGGCTTTATTACCCCCTCGTCGTATACCGGCTCTGCTGCCTCAGCCACTATTGCCGCTCCTCCTCATGCACACGCTTTCAATCACACGGAAACGGGAGCTCACCTTGGCGTTGGTGGGGAGGGTGATGGGGACGCAGCAGAGGAAATGAGAGACAGGAAGCAATGTGTGTGTGAGGTGGCGGTGAGGGTTGAAGCCGAGGTGTGTGTAGGTGACTGCGTGGCATGTGGGTGGAGCACCTAAAGTTCAATGTCATTAATTGGTCAGCATTTGAATATTAGGTGAAGAAGTCTGTTAATTACGGGGATAATAAAAGTGCTGCTGGCTGGAAGGGGGTGGACAGGGGGAGGGCGGGGGTGAGGGAGGAGAGGCTGTGGAAATGGAGGGCATATGGCGAGATATAGAGGAGGAGGGAGAGAGAGCGAGAGAGGCTGGGCATGAGGTGATAAGAGGGAGAGAGACGTCCGCGGGTAAAGGTCTGGCAGTGGTAATTTGCAGAGAGCTGCGTTAATTGTCATAACCTTTTAAATGGCAGAGTTTATCGGAGTCCTCTAAATGTCCCCGCGTATCACCACGGCAACCCTGGGCCTGCTGCACTCTGATTGGCTGCTGCAGACAAGCACTTAAGCTTGATGAGTTTTTCTAAAACTAAATGATAAAACTGAAAAAGAAAAAAAAAGTCACGTATAAACTGTATACAGTATGTCACTTCGGTTTTTCTCTGTATGTGTGTGTTTGCACGCTTGTGTGCTTCTGCACGTGTTTGAGAGAGTGTTTTTAATTTGTTTTTTTTGTTTGTTTTGTTTTTTTTACCTTCACATTGACTGACACACACTAATTGCTCGGCCAGAATCCACCAATGTTTTTTCCTCCTTTTTTTGATTTATGTTTGTTTTTGTACAGCTGAGCTGCAATTCAAATGCAAATGAACGAGAATGAGAGAGGTGTTTTTGGAATGGTTAGGACAATCATAATGGCTCAGAAAAAAAAGGGGCCCGATAATTAGCGGCGCGGCACCCCTAGGGGCCTCATTTAGCTGCCATTTGTTAGGAAATGCCGCTACATTTGTTCCTGGATAAAGACTTCACACACAAAAAGAGAAAGAGAAAATACCCCAAAAATGTCACAGTCAAAGTCGAGCTTGCCAAAACACTGCTATCCTTCCTCCCTGCTTTCACAAAAGTCATGTGGGTGTGCAACAGTTTGAGTGAATGTCCTCTTTAACGGTGTGCCAAAGCAATTGGAGTGAATGGGCGGATGGAGGTTGGTGGTGACAGGCACTTGCAAAGAGTGTATGAAGTAAAGATTGTACAAAGGCTGGCTCTTATTTGATTAGCCCGTGTAGACGAATAGGAATGAAAGGCCTGGCAATGGCAAGTGCAGCTAACAGTGTTAGCTGTATCTGACTGACTGACAGCATCCCTAAGGTAAGGCCTGTAAACATACTGGTGCGTGTGTGTGTGTGTGTGTGTGTGTGTGTGTGTGTGTGTGTGTGTGTGTGTGTGTGTGTGCGTGTGTGGACCAAACTGCATACATGCTTGTGAATGTTCATTTCCCTCTGCATCTGCAAAGTGTTGGTGTGTTACGCTTTGCATGGGCAGATATGAATGCTTACTTGTAGTGTGTGTGTGTGTGTGTGTGTGTGTGTGTGTGTGTGTGTGTGTGTGTGTGTGTGTGTGTGTGTGTGTGTGTGTGTGGCATCCTGTGTTGTAGCTCTGGTCTTCTCTTGTAGTCTCTTTGTGCTAAAGGTCAGGGGGATTGCTGAGATAGAGTCCAATCTGAAGGACAGCACTAGAACAGGCCCTGCTACAAATGGACCTATTAAGATAGGATGGACACACACACACACACACACACACACACACACACACACACACACACACACACACACACACACACACGCACACAGCTCACTGTTATACATACACATGCATCCTCACATGCACAGTTATTTCCATTCTAACATTAAAGACAAAAGTAGCAATGCCCTTAGAAGTGTAAATAAGATAAGATAAGACAAGACTTTATTGATCCCCACAAGGAGAAATGAACAAGTAACTTGCCATAGTCAGAAGCTGCAATCTTTGACAAATTTTCTGAAATGAATTAAAACACAAAGAAATCATGAAAGATAAAAACATCAGAATCAAATCCCGGGTTTCCCATTTCTCAAAACGTGATGTTAGGTCTCACTTCTGATTGCCGCTTCATTAATGATTACGTGACGAGTCCAGCAGGTTGATGTGAGCGCGTGTGTTTATGTGGGTGTCAGAAACATAGGGTGTGTGAACCCTGTGCATATAAGGATATGTTTTCCTCGCCGTTCTTTTTGATTGTAGGACCTTCTCATATCTTTTTTGTTGTTGTTTTTAGTTCAAACCATTAAGGTGTTCCTTTTTCTTTTTTTCAGGTAACATGCCATTGGTGGCATCTCTGCCTTTGGTGGTAGTTAATGGCAGAAAACAGGACATTTGAACAAAAACGGCACCACTTGTTGCCTTTGCCTGACCAGCAAACTGTCTTAAGATTGACCCAGTGCATTTAATCCTGTGTGCGCGCACATACGTGAGTGCATGTACCCAGAAAACAGAAGTTCCCTTGTCCTTGATGTAAAGTGGCACAAAGTGGAGGCCAGTTGTATTAGTGTTCACGGTGTGTGGTTAGGCAGTGTCAGTTGCACGAATGTAGGCCCGTGAGACATGCAATTAATCTTAATTTTTAATGAATATTAATGGAATTAACATTAGATTTTGTGGAGATGTGCATCTGACAAGGTGCAGAAAAGGAGGGAGGACTAAATTCATATGGTAGTTATGAGACGACAGGTGGATGGAGGCGGTACTGATCAGGTTGGAGGAAGGAATTGTGATTCGGAAGTTAAGAAGGAAGGGTTTGAATATGTGTACGTGTGTATATATATATATATATATATATATATATATATATATATATATATATATATATATATATATATATGTGTATATATATATATATATATGTGTGTCTGTGTGTGTGTGCGTGTGTGTGTGTGTATGTGCAGTATATGATTGTATATATTTACCCGTTTTAGTGAGCCTCTTCTACTATGCACTACAATGGAAGCAAAGATCAAGACTTGTCAAAATCAGCTCAGCTTAACATCTGTGAATTTTGCTCTGGCTTCTCTTCTCCTTCTGTCAAGTGGTGGCATCAAATATTTGCCTGCTGTCTTGCCAGTTTCACTCCTTTTTTTATTCCACGACAGGCAATCAAACAAGAAAAACAAGGCAGCGCTTCACCTGACTCCCTGCTTGAACACAGAGTCAGAAAACTCAGAGATCAACCGACCTAAAATCCCCATTCAACCCTTATTTAGTGGAAAAAAAAAACAACAAAAAAAACAGATCCTTTCATTACTACTATTTAACGCGCCACTGTTGCCTCGACTGCTAATGAACTGAAAGTCAAGCTTTTTTTTTTTTTTTTTAAATGTGTAGGTGAAATGATAATGCATCACAAACAGATAATGCAATGCAGATACACCAATTTACTTAAAAGCTGGACTCTGACTTTGAAAGCAGGTGCACTCAAGTCACTCAAAAACAAACGTCTGTGTGCAACAGTGTCATATTTCTGCTTTCCAAACACCAACCACTCACTTACTGGCTCCCCTCCTGAGTGGCTGGGATCAAGGTGGTGCTGCAATATTGATTTACTTGTGCATAAAGCCTTTCCGACTCTATATATTACACCACATTCAGCAGTCATCTATTCAATCAAATCTAATATTACACTGCCTCTCCACACTGCTGTCTAATAGCATTTAACTCTCAGTTTGATTCCTGCATTCCCTCATGTACTTCAAACGCTTGCCTTCAATATCCTTCATTCGCTTCTACTATGCCAAGATGAAGTCTTTCAAAAAGCACAGAGGATGAATGAGCGTGCCTGTGTGTCTGTGCATGTGTGCGAAGACAGGATTAGCTTTGGCCTTAGGCTTAAGGTACGGAGTGGAGTGTATTTTAGAGGCTTCTAAATTAACTGGGAAATGGGATTTTGAGACAATGGACTGGAAAAAAACCCAAATGAAAGGATGCACTCGCAGCACTCCTTCATTTGCCTCTGATGTTCTCCTGCTCTCACTTTTTCAAGTTTTGTTGGTTTTTTTTTTTCATCAAGTCTTCTTTTCATAAGCTGCTTTACCTTAATTTCTTTTTCTGTTTCTCTTCCATTTCACCTTATGTTTTGTTTTTTTCTTCTCTCATCTCTCTTTGCAGCCCCAGTCTCCTCGCCCTCTGTTCACATTACAGCTCTGTAATGATGTAAGAGCAAGAGTGTAAACAGTTGTGTGACGTTAACCTAACTATGACCCACGTAAAACCAAAAGTCCCCCCCCCTCCCGAGTACACGCATGCACAAACACACACACACACACACACTTACTAAAGGCTCATGTGGGTAAATATTGGACTAGGGTCAGCAGCCTGTCTTCTTTTCTTACTTCATTGTGTGTGCATTTTTGCCTCGCAGCTGAAACTGTGCATGCGTGTGTCCACCTATCAGGAAGCCAGCGCACATCTACTTCCCCTACACCTCCGCTGCGTTTCCTCCCTCCTTCCCTCCTTTTTGTTTACCTGTAGAGGTGTATTTGTGTCTTAGCTGGGCTTCAGCTTCAAACGAAACACTAGTGACCATGTAAAAAAAAAAGCCTGATGTTTGGCGTGTATTCAGGACAAGTCCGGGGGAAGTGCACACAAACACACACTTGCTAGGGCTTTGACAAGGAAACCAACTTAGTTGTCTTTTTTTTTATTTGGGGGGGGGCTCGGTTCTGTGTTGTCGTCCTATTGTCAAGCATCTGTTTGCGCCCTCCCACCCCTGGGAGGATCTGTGACCCTGTGATTAAACCCAATCTGGGTTTTTTTCTTCAGTTCTTGAAATAGGAGTTGTTGCTGGTTGCTGCTGCTTATTCGGTTCGTTTGCACGACTGATTTCGGTGTCAGAAACATGTTTCGTGTTTGAAAGAAATAAAGTGTTTATCACGAAATATATCTAGAATTTGCAAGAGGGATCTGACAACAGCCGGCAACGCAACAGTACAATTAATTTACACAACACAGTTATCAGTCAGATAAACAATTAGCTTGCAGACATGAACATCCCCAAGTTATTTTACTTGTACAGATATAATCACAGTTATTATCAGTGTAGTTTACATTTATTGTTTGTTAACAATTGTATTGTACTGAAAAGAATAAATGTCCCACAACAGGAAATGAATCCTATTTTTGAAAACAGTATTAGATAACAGTAGAGCTTACACAGGAAAACGGTGTAAGCTTCATAGTTACCTCTGAACTTGCAAGCAAAACTGGCTCAAATTATTATTATTATTAAATTATGCTTTGTTTTATTTGGCAGCACTGGTTAGTATTGTTGCCTCACAGCCAGAGGGTTCGAGCAGAAGTCTGTCCGTGTGGAGTTTGCATGTTCTCCCCGCGCTTGCGTGGGTTCTCTCCGGGTACTCCGGCTTCCTCCCACAGTCCAAAAACATGTATGTCTAGGTTGATTAGTGGTTCGAAATTGCCCGTGTGTGTGTGTGTGTGTGTGTGTGTGTGTGTGTGTGTGTGTGTGTGTGTGTGTGTGTGTGTGTGTGTGTGTGTGTGTGAGCGTGGATAGTTGTTTGTCTCTCCCCCGCGCGTGCAGGGTTGCGTCAGGAAGGGCATCCGGCCTAAAAGCGCGCCAAATCGATGAACGGACTGTGATCCGCTGTGGCGACCCCTCGGCTTAGAGGGATTAAGCTGAAATGGTTGATGAAGCTTTGTTTTATTTGTTGATGACAAAAATAGTTCAAATGCAGGAGCGACGCACTCATGTAGTACCATTTTTCTTGTACATTTGGATGTTGCTGACAGGTCAGGACCTCCATCTTTTAGTTGAAAATATCAAAATAATCATAGGTGATTATTATTTATCAGTTCTTGAAGTTGTGTGTTCTGTAGTAATACACATAATATCATATAGATGTTTGGAGCATCGAGGAAATGCCAAAGAAATATGGAGGGAACTTTTATTAGCACTTGAAGTATCCAGAGACAGACACTTTAGACAAAAAAAAGTTAAGAAGGCAGCCAAAAAATGTAATTGAATTCTATTCAATTCAGTAATACTTTATTAATCCCCAAAGAGAAATTACATGTTGAGTAAATGTCACTATTTACTTTTCTTCGAAGAATCATTGTAGATGGTTGTAGCTGTGGGAAGGAAGGGTCCCCCGTAGCTGTCTGTGTTTCGGTGGTTCTGTAGACGCTTTGTTGTTGAATTATTGTGAAGAGGATGCTCGGAGTTGATCGTAGCTCCGGAACAGGGCCAGGTTTTTTTATCAGTCACTGGGTCTGATGCTGCTGCAGATGACTACTGATGACTGCAGGTGAGACTTATAGAAGATATGCAACATCTTGCTGCAAATGTTAAAAGACTTAAGCTTCCTCCAGAAATACTCTGCTCTGTTCCTTCTTGTAGACGCCATCGGTTTTGTATCCCCAGTCCAGTCTGTCCAGGTAAACACTGAAGTATTTACACTCCTCCTCCACTTCTTCTCCCATGATGGGAAAAAAAAATATATTCCACTTAGTCCTGGCTCTCCTAAAATCCACAATCATCCCCTTTGCCTTGTTCACATGAAGATGAGATGATAGTTCTCACACCGTGACATCAAACAGTCCACCTGTTCTCATTGACTCCTCAGTGGATGGGGAGGTGGAGGCAGTGCGGGGTTCAGTGTCCTGCCCGGGAGCATTTTCACAGGGCTGGGAATCAATCTAAAGATATTGTGGTTGGAGAAGCTGTGAAGATGGCTACTCCATCCAATAAAAACCCGCCTTGTTCTCCTCCCACTATTATGCTTTATTGTTTAAAAACGTAGGAAGCGTTTCATTTGGCGCAAAATTTGTTTATGCTGACAAGAAAGCATTTTCAATAGTTTTCAAGGCAGTGACAAAGTGTGAAACATCACATTTAATAACTATTGCTTTGTCATTGTTTTGGATGGAGATTGTATATTACATGTATTGCATACATATATTGTATTATATGTGACTTATAGTGCAACGCATGTATAAAAGCTCTTAAATGTAAAATCATTTGATTTTATGGAGACATCATTAAAAATAATGGCTGGATGAATGCATTTTCTTTATTTTCTATGTCGGTTTTAAAGCAGTTTGCAAAATGTGTGCATGGTGAAGAAATGAAATCTAAACAATCTACAACGGCACTGATCATTTTAACATGATACATAACCTGGATGCACAAATGATTACACAGTTAATAATAATTCAGTTTTCCCCTGATTCATTTCCTGCTGTGAAGGATTATCTCCAGCTATAAAATGACATCACCCAGCTGACAGGAATATTGCTCACCTACTACATAATCACACAACGGATTTAAAAAAAAAAAAAAAAATCAAAAGCTAAGGAGAAATGGATTTTGAGAGTATAAACCTGAGCACACCCCTGTGCGTTTGTGTGTCACATTACAAGTGTGGTTTTGTGTCTATGCAAGTTGCATCTGGCCGTGTGTGCAAGCACTTGCATGTGATCTCTCGCTGCAACTTGCTGATCAGTTATCACTAATCCCTCCACTCGGAGCTCTTTAACAAGTTGCCATTGTGCTTTTGACGCTTAACATGATGGAGAAATGACCTTTGTGCTGAATGAAAAGAAATGGGCAGGGGGAAGGAGGGAGCGATACAGACAGACGGAGAGGGAGAGGGCAACACCTCCGACAATGTGGAGAAAATTGGTTTACACTAGATAGGCGTGTGATTACAGAGGGAAAGAAAATGACTCAGATTGAACAATAGGACCGAGTGTGTGTCTTGATGTTGGCTTCTGTCTGAGTGTGTATGTTTCGAGAATTAGTGAGCGGTTAGGCCGGGATTTGGTTGAAATGTATTGGTGGGTGTAGTGTGCTGACGGGTGCGTGTTTGGATGTACTGCAACAGTGCCTGCACGTGCCGCACGCCTCTTTGTGTTGTGACTTGATCTAACGGGGAATCTGGGAGTCTGTTACCACCCCGGAAACGTAAGACGCGCTGCTCACCGGTCCAATCCTTTGACTTATCTCTCAAACACAATCATGAGGTCCTGGTTGTCACAGCTGTGTGTGTGTCATTGAAGATGCTTAATGAGATGGAACTAATGTTTCTTATGAAAAGTTTGCTCTTTTTCGCCCAAAGATACTGCTGTGTGTTTTTATATATATATATATGTTTAGATGGCCAAATTTGTATATCAAAGAGTTGCAACAAATACGTCCTGGAGGCATGTTATTTTACAACTGAACCGTGAAATTATTATTCTTAGCGTGTCTATAGACGCAGCATGTTGCAACATGACTCTTTTGAAGTTACCCCAAACACTCCTTACTGTGCTGAATGACTTGGTTCTCCTTTCTTCTTTTATCAGCTTTCACACTTGTTGGATTTATGATTCCCTAATTCAGGATACCTTTTAGTTCACTAAATTATTGCCAGTGTTATATATGTTTATCTTTTTTTTTTTTTTTTTTTTTTGAGTCACTCTTCAAAAAGGAAGAATTTGTCTGAGTTGAAATCAAGCCACACATGTAGATAAAAATAATCGGAAGCACGCTCATTTATCCCTGTCCTGTATTGTTTTTTTTTTTTGTCTCCCTGCGTCGGTGTTGTTAGGAGGCCCAGCAAGAAAGCTACAGCATCAGAGGTTCTGTTCCAGGGATTTCTGGGAAGACCAACAATGACGACGGTGTCTCCCATGACCGCCCGTCTAGTCTGCCGGTGAGTGATCAGATGCGTCCTCCAAAGAGCACCCTGATATTGATACTTGACACAGACCTGGCTTTTGTTTGTGTTCGAGTGACAGAAAGTGTCTTTACAAGTCATCTACTTTTGAACCACTTTCTTCAACTCTTTCATATTTTTTGTCCAGCTGACTCGGCAGTGTTCAGCTCTGAGCTCTTTTGTCCAGTCACTTTCCTCTGCTCACCCCTAACCTGCTTCTTTGTCAGACATCTCATTGGATTTGACTGCTCATTTCAGAGCATATCGCTGTGTTTTGACTGGCATCCAGGCCAAAGGCAGAAAACCCACATGCACAGTATCCTCCCATGGTCTAAACATCGTACATTCAATCACATATACACCCACGCGCCTGGTGAAGCATATGCACCAGCACAGACATCTTTTCTAAGCAGAAACCAACCCTCATAGTCATCCTCTTGGCATTCATGTGATTTAAAAGAACCGTAGCGCAGCTTGACTGGAGGAGTAATTGAGAAGAAATGGAGTGACCAGGCTGATCTGCACCGTGAGGGCTGGATTCACTTTTTTCCTTTTTGGCTAAATTAATCACTTTTTACTCTAAAATCCCTCTGCTCTCACAAGTTCCTCAGCTCTTTAAAGACTAGAATAAATAGACACGTGGAAATGGTCACAAATACCGGCACCGCTTGAGGTGAATGCACTTTAATTTACCGGATACTTTGGAGCAGTTCCACGAGCGGAGAAATAAACTACAAGAAAAGTTAAATTAAGTGTTCAAACTCCAATTAAGCCGCAATTTTCCCCATATAGCGATGTGTTTAAAGTCTGTGTGCATTGGTCGCCTCGACACACTCTGATGGTCGGCTTTTCTTTGTTTTGAATTAGCGCCGACTTATCTGTCGTTTGTCAAGGGATTCCTGCTCCTTCTCTTCCACGTGCACACACACACACTGGTAGTGACACACTCTTTCCGTACTTTTTGTTCTTAACATACTGTCATCTGCTTTATCTCGTCATTTCTCCTTTATTCTTTCATTTTCATTCTTCCACACTCTGTACCCTCTCTTCCCTCTGCCCTTGTATTTCTCTGTAAAGAAGCGACCATGAAAGCGCTGCCCCCTCCTCGTTCTATAATGAGAAAATGCCTTGATGTATAAATGTGTGAATTCGTAAGAAGAGAAGAAGAAGAGGCGAGGAGCCACTGCCGTCGTGGGGGCCGATCTATTTGAACCAGCACTACTATCACCCCGTATTCCCTCACCACTTTAATCCTGGCGCTTTACCCCTTGGGTTCTCCGTGTGTTTTCACATCCCATCCAAAGCCTGTGGCTCGCCAAGATCCTAATCGGTGGCAAGTTTTGATGAGAGGGACACAGAGAGGGAGAGATGGATAGATAGATAGATAGATAGATAGATAGAAGGGTTTGAGAGAGGGAGAGAGAAATTGCTCGGCATTTGCCAGGCTCTTCCAGCAAGCTGTCATGGTAGAGATGTAACTGTCCCCCCCCCCCCCCCCCCCCCCCCTTTCTCACTCTCTCGCCGCCGTTTGATGTCAGATCTAAAGTTGCTGTCATCTCTCTTTTTTTCCCCCCTCTTTCTCTCTCTAGCAGGAGCGAGGGAGAGCGGGTCGGCAAAGTGTCATGTTGTTGTTTCGGGAGTAGTCTGGTGTATGATGTGGCGGGATTTTTGAAGAGAGACCAAATAGAAAAGTCCTTTAGTAACTTATAACGGATGCAAGTCTCAATGCCTCATGAGGTTTTTTGTTTGTTTGTTTGTTTTAATGTAATGAGTTGGAGACACAGAAGACCTTGCATCCCATGTACAGAAGCTTTATTCCTAAATGTGCCAGCATCAAATGAAAATAGTTTAATTTACACGGAAAAACGCTTGTACTTTGTATCAGAATTGAGGTTTGAGGAGTGTTTTCTGACTGGATTGTTATTGACCAGCATCCCTCCTTAGTTGTCAGCTTGTATGTTTGTAAGCTTACCATTTGCATCCAGGGTGTGTCGTCTTAAACTCACATAAACTTTACTAACTGATTTTCGGTGCGGATTTAGCACCTCAGCGTCTTTCAGCATCGTCAGCCTCTTCTGTAGTCTTGCCGAGTCTATTCTTTCATTTCCACACAATCATCACGGCAGCTGCCTGATCAAGCGAAGACATCAACCTTTGAGAGGAAGTAAGACTTGATTGTGAACGCCCTTTTTGCAAAAACGTTGCCCGTAAACGCCCATTTATTTCCTTCTCCTTGGCTGCAAAACCATTTGATTTTATGTTGAAATTGTTACGAAAACAAATTTCGTGTTCGCAGTCAAAGGTCATAACTTTGGGAGGGATTGTTTGTCCTGTGTTATACATCAGAGGCCGCTGCTTAGATTGGATGTGGACTTGATGGAATCGAGCTTTTCTCTGCCGAGTGCTGCCATTTTCAAAATGACTCTGATTTCCCCAGGATGTGTGCAATTGCAGGTCAATAAAATGGTAACATGTTGGCTGCTGACATTTTGTCAGAGCTGGACTGCATGATTGGCACCAGCTGACACGTTGTCCACTACCTAGTTATTTCCAGCTCTGTGTGGCAGTGATGTTTTTGTATTAGGAGGGGGAAGAAAAAAAAAAAAAAAGAAGTGATAGCTCATCACCCTCAGCCCTTTGCATCTTTAGCTTTCAGTTGCTAAGCCGAGCCAGATCCTCCAGCGAAAGAGTAAGGACCCCCCGATCCTCCCCCGAAAAACCCACCACCACCCTGTTCCAGTCACTACATGTTCCTTGCTCTCCTGCGTTCCCCTGACAGCCTGCCAAGCTGCCGCACAGCCTCCCATCCTCTGGGACATTGGAGAGGATGGCCAGCCATGTGGAAAGACAGAGTGAGAGCTGGGGGTGGGATGGTGAGGTGAGGAAGCAGAGAGATGGGGGGAGAGAAAGGGCGTGAAGCGCTGAAGTGAAACGTGGTTATCTTTTTGTCACTTGTTCAGGGTGAGGGATGTTGAATTCAAGCTATGGGGTTCTGGCAGTTGTGTGCTTTTTTTTGTTGGTTTTTTTTTTTCGTTTTTTTTTTTACATTAGAACATGTGCACACTCTTTCTCTTATTCTCATGCACATCCATACATGCTCACAAGCCTGCAGTGAAGAACAAAAAAACAACAAAAAACATTTTATAGGTCATTCAGCGCTCATTTGGCCCTCGTTGACTTATTTTCCATCAAACAAAAGGAAAGATTCAGAAACATAATCACTGTCTCTTCCCTCACTCCTGTCCACCTTGCCCTTTTCTGTTTTTCCATGTGTGAGGTCATAAATGACTGACAGGGCACAGCTGGAGAAGCCTGCACCCCTCCCCTCCCCTCCCCTCCCCCTCACAGCAGCCACGCGCACAGCTCTCTTGGCGCACAAATGCCCATTCAGTCCATACTTTGATGCACACTCTGTCCTCTGCGAGCCTTTTTCACACACACTGTGTGTGTGTGTGTGTGTGTGTGTGTGTGTGTGTGTGTGTGTGTGTGTACACTTTGTCAGAGCGTGTCAGTCAAGCCTTCTATACAGTATGTGCTCTCACTCTGGCTCTTCCCAGTGCTGTGTTTTATTTTAAAGTCCCCCTGCAGACAGACAGGGCCAGCAGGCAGCCCAGAGTAATGTCATCCAGCGTGGTTAGATTCAGCCTCCATATTAGTCCTCAGGGGGTAGGAGAGGAGGAAAGGAGGCGAAGGGAGTCGGGAGAGCGAAGAAATGCAGGAGATGCTTTTCCCGTGCAAATCAGAATGTGCTTTGGATAAATTGTAAATGATACTGTAGATACAAATGATTCAGCATATTTATTACGTGGATATAGGTGTTGAATGGTTAGAATATATACTGGCAGCACATGGAGGGTATGTGGGGAGAGAAGGAGGCAGGGCCGAACTGTTTGCTGCCTATTCTTAGAACAGACAGCAGCAATAAAGGCCACAGCAGCTCCCTGCTCCTGCTGCCAGTGTCTCTGAGAATAGGACGGCGAATCTGAGACCAGAACTATGCAGCGTAGTCATGTCAGCTTTAAAACCTGAGAACTCGCGTCATTAATCAGAAAGCCAAACATGAATGATTGAAGCGGTTACCAAATTTTATAAAACTGGGTTTCAGAATTATAATGAGCAGCGCTCTCTCTGGAGACGCTGGGGGACGTGTCTGCTGAGGAAGCCGACAGTCCTCAGATCTGCGCAAATGAACTGTGCTAATAGGACAAAGAGAGCAGAGTTTGTTTTAACCAAAACAAACTGTTTTAGAGGTGAAATCAGAAACAAACACTACAGATATTGAACGTTGCATTTTCTGTCCAGCTGCGGGATAAGTGAAGAAAAGACAAGGTGGAGGCCACCAGCAGAGGGAGTGTGGCCAGCTGTGATAAACTGTGGCAGCGACGAATCTCTGTCCCGTCTCCGGTGAAATCTGTTAAACCAGCAGGTCAAAAATAAAGCAAGTGTTGGCGCTTTATCACTTTGATTCTGCGCAAAATGAGCGAGTCCGTTAACCGTCCACTTACTCCGTTAACTTAGTTTTTCCTCAGTTGCTGCATAGGCCTCTAACCTCCGCAGTGCAGCAGTCGCTCATGACTAAATTAATTAATTAAGTTGTTTCCACACACATGTTGTGTGTTACTCCACTTACTACATGCACACGCACTCCGGTAAAAACTTATTTGTTGATTGAAGGACCAAGATACTTCAACCATTTAAGTACAAATCGGATCCTCTGGGCTGGTGTGTGTCTGTAATGTCACCTTACAACTTTGCTCCTCCCAAAAAAATCCAGGTCTTGTTTTTATTTTGTTTGTTTGTTTTGTTTTTTTCTTTCATTATTCCTCTGCAATTTAAGTGGGCTGTCCATGTTCTGCAAATTCTGGCATTGGAGGAAGATGAAGGCAGAAGAGTTGGCTACAGCTATTTGCTCCACAGGATTTTATAATCTGCAATAATGAGATTTTTTTTTTTTAATTATACTTTCACGTTTCATCACTGATGCTTTCACATTCTCTAGCTATACTGTACCAAGTTCACACACACACACACACACACACACACACACACACACACACACACACACACACACACACACACACACACACACACAGAGTCTGTGTTTCCACCGTCGCCCTGTTTCACCGTGGACCCGGTATCATGACACAGCAAGTCAAACGACTCTGACTTCATCTAAAATGCAGACAGGTTATTTTTCCGCTTCTATGCCGGGCTGCCTCTCATGAATCATTCAGTGCACACACACACACACACACACACACACACACACACACACACACACACACACACACACACACACGGTTTCGTGTACATGCATAGTTTTTTTTTGGACCCTCAAGAGGCGGGAACATGTGTTTTTGCCAGCTCTTACCATTTGTTCCCCTACAGCTTGAAAACACAGATGTGCACGAAGTGGTATTGATCTGTGGGGAACTCTCTAACAACATCATCAAAACTGTTTTTTAACCCAGAAATTTCAACAGCGATGATCTCTGAAATTAAATCGGATTCATAGACAAATTCAATTCTCACTCAGCAGATTAGTTTTCTGTTATTTATCGCCACTTTAAAATTATTAAAAACTTGAGATGAGTTATCAAACACCTAACTACTTTAAATATTTGCCTTTACGCACGATGAGCCTGCAATTAACCAATTCATTTGGTAGTGAAGTCAACAAAAATAATCTGCACTTGCATCAAGCAAATTCAAAATTTGCACTTTAGCATTTGACAGCTAAAGTGTCCTTAAGTGGGACACCTAATCCCTAGCAGCATTCCCGAGTAGCTGACACTGCACTCTCATCCCCAGCAGAGGAGAGACGAGCCATAATGGAGTTTCATTGTGGAAATCTTTTTTTTTACTTGTGTCTTATGGTTAAATTTAATGGATGCACATTGTTTCCGCGACAAGGAGTGACCAGTATAAGTGGTTAAAGCAAACGGGAAACACAAGGCTGAGCAACAGTGGAACAGGGAGACGTGGGGCAAAGCTCCTTGGCTGCAGAGGAGACCACGGTAACGTCCAACCAGCCTTGACAGGGTGACTGACTGAAGCCCTGTGCAGCAGAGCGAAGGCCAGATAGTCAACCTGCGTGGATTTGTTCACATACTCTGTTCAAGTACTCCTCTTTCAAACGCGCCCACTCCCATGCTTACACATCCGTACATTCCCAGTGTGTCAGACTGTATGATTTGAGAGTGAGAAGAAAATGGAGAGGAATGAACTTGGTTAAGAAAACACCCATCCAGCTCCAGTGGCGCCCCTCCACCGAGCTCTCCTACAGCGGAGAAGACAACAGGGGGAGATAAGGAAGGAGAAGGAGGAAGGAAAGCAAAGACTGACCCTACAAGGAGAGAAATCTTCCCCATCTGCATCTTTTTTTTTTTTTAATCCTTTGCCCATCAGTTCCCCTCCTCTGGCTCGTGTCTTTTGTCAAGCCTTATTTCTTCTAATAGATTTGGAAGACTAGTTCAAATTCAGGACAAAAGAGGACAGAGAGGCAGCAGCTTTTTGCGGTTAGATTCCTTGAACAAAAGTCGCACATGCACATGCCAAACCAGTAAAAAGCAGTGTGCGAGGTCACGTGTGTATTTGTGAGAGCATGCACTCCGTCTGTGTATGTAGTGATGAACCCACCCCCCCCCCCCCCCCCCCCCACAAAAGAAGAAAGAACACATCAGTACGAGTGTGTTTATTACAGTTTGCAAGGAGCACAGGACCATCATTAACAGCTTGTTCCACCACGGGACAGTCTAGAGAGTGGACTCTACAGGGCGTGAAAGCAGAAGCTGCTATATTTGGAAGTTGAATGCGCACAATAAGTGGACATGGCACTCTGCGTGCTTTGCCTTTTTTGCTTGTTCTTTGCAGGGTGTTACATGCAGTTTTGCTCTGAAAAGGTAAAACTTGATCTAAGGTACTGAGTGCATATTTCCACAGTTCAGTCAGTGACATTTTCTTTCTTTTTTTTTTTTTTTCTAAAGTATTCTTTCATAATAGTTTTAGGACACCAAATAGATTTCCTTAACCGCACACTTGATATATATATATAGATTTCATTTTCTCCCACTATTAATGCCAAATACGCCCTTCTGACACCAAGCCTTCTATTATAAAGAGGGATTTTGTTACCACATTAATATTCAAATGAACTGTTAAAATGGCATCAACTGTTATTAAATCAGTCTGAAGTGAAGATTGTAAACATCTATTTTATATTCATTAACAGTTTGCATGTGGAGAGTTTTCACTGTCAAATGCCACGTCAGTGTATGAATCTACAAGTATTTCTCCTCCACAGCGAATAATTTGTGTTGAAATAGCAAATATTTGAAGCTGAATGACATTTGCTGTAGCTGATAGTGGTTTTCTCTTCTCGGTCCACCTTCCCTGTGGCCTATTTCGGTTTTTTGGCTGAAAGAGAGGAACAAGAATGATACATTGCTGTAGCAGGAAAGGACAAGTAAAAGACACGATCTCCCTTCTTTCTTTTCTGCCTTCTTAAACTACCTCTGTATTTTCACTTCCCTTCCCTTCCCTTCCCTTCCACTCCCCATTTCCTGATCCTCTTCCTGATCCTCTTCACCCACATTTCTGGGTTTATTTTTATGCCTGGTCCTGTGCGACTGGACTCCCAGCAGGCGAGCTGGGTGGGGAGGGAAAGGAGTAAGTAAAGGAAAGGGAGGGAGAGGGATGGAAGAAAGAAGGAATCATCAGAGGCAGCCTGATCTGTCATCACCATGGCTCCCTCTGGCTGTTGGGAGGCTGAAATTACATCTGACTTTGAAGTTAAGGGCAGCAACAGTTCCAGTGTTGCTATAGTGATAGGAAATATGTGTGCGTATGTGTGTGTGTGTGTGTGTGTGTGTGTGTTTACGTAAACTCCTTGGGAGGTTTATTATGCATGATCCACACTGTGTCTAGTCTTGATGGCATTACAGCGGTGTTATTAATCTACTCTCATAAGAAATGTGTGCTTTCAACATCCTCACGCACACCCCGCCAACACGTCTGCAAGTTCAACCCAGGAAGGACGCACGCACATGCCTAGACACACACGTGTCCCATTTCACAGCTGGATTCAAGCTTCATGTCGTTCCTTTTAAAGATTAAGATCAAGTTTTTTTTTTTTTCCCCCCTCTTATTATCTTTGCAAAGGTTTAGCCGGCTCACACGCTGCATTTGCAGGCAAATGCACGTGCAAAAACACACTTGGGTAACGCACATGCTCATGCGGAGTTGTTCAGATTGCAGATAAAAGTGTTTGGGTTGTTTAAGCTGCTAAAGCCACACCAAGTTCTGGGATACGCAAGGATTTTGTGTTTTGTCAGATTCTGGATGGATAGATAGATAGATAGATAGATAGATAGATAGATAGATAGATAGATAGATAGATAGATAGATAGATAGATAGATAGATAGATAGATAGATAGATAGATAGATAGATAGATAGATAGATAGATAGATAGATAGATAGATAGATAGATAGATAGATAGATAGATAGATAGATAGATAGATAGATAGATAGATAGATAGATAGATAGATAGATAGATAGATAGACAGACTATTACAAGAAACTGGAGGAGGAGAGGCATGTATACAGATGGATTGAGGGATGACGAGGGTGAAAATAATGTTCCATTAATGCAGAGCCCGTCTCTTGCTGAGGGCCCGGCACCAATCTGCATCTCCCTTCAGTCAGACTGCTATACATTTTTCATGAATGCTGAGCGTGAATTAGCGACGGATTGCTGCTGCAAATTGCTTCTCCTTGGTCGGGGGGCCTATAGAGAGAGACAGAAGAGGTAGGTACAGAGAGAAAGGACAAGATTTAGGAAGGGCGGGAGCGGCCGTGAAAGGAGGGGAAGAGTTAGTAAGTGAATATTCCTGAAAACAACAGCATACTTGAGTTTTGATAACAATAACATTTCATTTCTGCGTATAATGTGTTTTAATACATTTTGTCTCGCTCTTCTCCCGCGCTTCCTTTGCTCGTGCACCTAACAGTTGTGACCCCAATCCCAGCCTGCTCCCGCCACTCCAGCATAGTCCACTTTCACTTTCCACTGGTGGCCTCGACCCTCGATGATCAGCTTCACCGACTGGCTCGCTCCTTCTCTGACTAGTTTAAGTTGCTCCCTTTTTCCTTAAAGACCTTTTCCTCTCCTGATTTTGGCTCTATGGTTGCGGATGTCATGCTTGTGTAAGAACAAAAGCGAAAACCACTCAGCCATTAGCCCAGCAGTCTACCATTTTCTGCAGAGCCAAAAGACATCTGCAGCTCTGTAAATAACTCTCTTTAAATCCCTTTCAGTGTCTATTCTGAAATTTATACAACCAAGAAACAATGTATGCTGAGCAACTTTACATGTGTTTTAGTCACGTTCCTCTCCCACCGGAGCAGCAGCAGACTGTTTGCTGTCCACTGCAACAACATTATTACTTCAAAGGTTGGTTACAGGATGAACCTGACGTGTGTGTGGCTGTTTTGTTGACAAAAAGACACAGGTTTCTGGACACAAGGAGATGCCATATATTTGAGTGAGAGTGTGTGTGTGTGTGTGTGTGTGTGTGTGTGTGTGTGTGTGTGTGTGTGTGTGTGTGTGTGTGTGTGTGTGTGTGTGTGTGTGTGTGTGTCAAGGCCCTGAGATTGCTGCTGTAATCTGCTCTCTCCTGTCAGCCGCAGTTATTACAGTTGTCGATCTGGTGCTCAGGGCTTTATAAACACAAGCAACGAGACTCCGCCTGGACACCCGCCAGACACCGTGTGTGTGTGTGGGTGTGTGTGCATGCGTGCGTGCGTGCATGTGTGCTCACCAAAGTGCTTAATATTTGTTTACGCCCTTGTGTGTGCATGATCTTTTGCTCTGTGTATATGTAATTGATCTCTGGGCTCATGTCAAGGCCAGTTCAGCTGTGTGTTAATTGCTTATGTTACTAAGTGTTAGTCCCAGAAGTATGTGCCTGATATCTTAGGTGTGGGTGTGTTATTTTTTGTTGTTGTTTTTTGTACTTTTACATGCATGTCTGTAAGCATGGACACGTTCATGATGATAAATGATGAAAAAGTAGGAAAAGAAAGAGCGAAGGACTGGAAAAAAAAATACCCTCTAAACAGCATGGAAGGAGAAGAAGAAGAAAGCTGTGGTATTTGGAAGCTGTAGGGAAAACAAAGAGACAGAATGAAAGGTGGAGGTGGAGAGAAGAGACTTTGACTGTGATGGAAAGAGGGGAACGAAAAGGCATTGAAGTGTAGAGGATTTTTTGTCCTCATGGCATTCAGCCCTGACTGATGCCTGTTGTTCAGCACCACTTCCAGTGTTTACTGCTCTGCCAGCCTATTACTGTCAGGGCTTGGCGGTGGGTTACAGTGTCTCGGAACAATGCTTGTGTAACATTTGCTTTTGTAACACTGTCACACATGCATAAGCGCACACAAAGACGCACACCGCGAGGGTCACCGGTGGCCCGTTTTTTTTTTCCAGTCACACTGCTCTTTTGGAAAAGCATGACCATCTGTCCGAGTTGGCCAAACGATTAAACAAATCCTCTCCCCCGCTCCGAGTGTGTGTGACTGGATTCTCTGCACATATCAGCAACCTGTGACCTCCGAGAGGCATGAAAACAGTCTCTGCCAACGGTGTGTTTGTGTCTCTCTAGTCCTTTGTTTTGCTGAAATAAAACCACCATCTCTAGATGAATGCGCCACGCTGGAAATTAAGAAACAATCTTGTTTCTTTTCAGAGAAAACATCTTGTATTAATGGACTGTTTTATGCGCTCTAATTCTTGCAAATCTATTTGAGCGTTCTGAGTAAGTTTTAGTTTTTATAATGAATTCTTATTAAGTTTTAATTGTTGTTCCTCTAATGACTGAGAACATTTGAATTGTTTTCATTATTTCATAATGTATTAAGTTTCCTCTCTAAGTCCATCTAAGCTCTAAAATCCTGGTAAAAAAAAGTAGCAGTAGTCCATCTTATTTAATTAAGCACTGATATCGTAAAGATAGTGAAATCCATTACTAGTTTTCCTTCAAACAGACTTCTACAATATTTAATATTAATGCGGGAGGTTTCTTGCAGGAATAAGTGCTGCCATGTGACATGCTGTGTAAATTATGGCACTTGTGCTCATGCACCAGGTGTAAGGACAAAATCAAACATGTTTAATATTACCACAAGATTTTAGTCTTGTCTGATGCAAACTGTGTCGTGAATCAACAGAAAACAACATCTAATTGTTTTCTGTTGATTCACGACACAGTTTGCATCAGATTCACAAAGGAATCTGGTCATGGTCGCATAAACAATGACCCCACGAAATCTACAATTCGAAGCCTTGGACTTAAAACTCTATATTTATATAGAGTATTATTATATTATATATTTATACACGTGATAGGGTGCACAATTTTTCTTTCTAGGGTTTGGGTCCATCTATCTCAAAAATCTAAGTTATTTTAAGTTTTTTTTTTTTTTTTTATATCAGTAGCGTTTCTGATATTTAAAATGCCTCAACCTGGTGCGATTCTGTTACTCTGAATGTTCACTGCGGTGTGGAACAAAACACTGAAGTTCTGCAGAGCTGCAGGAAAGTGAAGAGGTTGGCGACAGGTGGGTGAGATCATCCCATGTTAAGTGTCTACACACAAAATGAATTAATATCTTAAAAAGAAATGAAATCATTGAGAAATGTTGTTATACTGAACTCTATCTTGACCAAAATCCATCAGTTTATCCAGTAAAAGTACATATTTGATCAAAAAACACTCTGAAAGGCACCATGCAAGACTGAATGTCTATTCACCTTTCATTATATTTTACATCTAAATGCTTCTCTACTTTTAAGTTTCACAGTACTTTCATACGTCGCTGATTTGGTGAATGCGTTCGTCCACATCCTCTCTCACATCATCATTCTGAGGATTCAAAAAGCAAGACAAAAAAATAATACAAAAAAAAATATATATAAGTTTATCAAACCAAAAAGTAAATTCATCCGAAGAATCACAAGATGATTAATGATTATCCTTGGTGGTAGAGTCTAGGCGTCACAGATTGTTGGTAGAGTCAAGCATGCGCACGCACACACACACACACTCACACACACGCTCACACACACACTCACGCAGTCGCCATCTAACTAAGTTTGAAAGTCTTGTGATAGCGTTGCGTAGCATTTGGGCTAATGGTGTGCTGCGTGCTTCCTCCCAGGTCAGTGCATCCATTAGCAATCATATAACTGCCACATAATGGCTTATTGGTTAGTGGGAAAAAAATTACCAAGAAGCCGGGAAGAAAATAGAGGGAGCAAGAGAGAGACAGACACACACACACACACACACACACACACACAAAGATGAAGAGAGAGTGAAAGAGATGAAGAAAGCCATATTTAGCAGGGCCTCCGAATTGAGTTACAGCTCTTATGATTTGTCATCATCTCGAGTCTTTTTCACTCTCTTCTTTCTCATTTCTTGTTTTCATCACCTTCTCTTTCATCCTCCAGGCTTTGGGAGGTTTTTTATCTTTCTAATGAGCCGTTGATTGTTCCTTTTTTTTTTTTTTTAACCCTTTGTCATTACCTCATTCGTTCTGGATGGAAGGAAATATTCGTCATTCTGTCAAGCCAGTGTTTGCATCTGTGGGTGTCCGTGTGTGTGGACTGCGGTGGAGCTAAGTGGTGTAACGTTTTTACCTCGTGGTTTTGGTGGCCGTTGGTTGTTGAAGTGTACACGAGGATCAGAGCGGTTGGGCATGGTGGCCTGTGGTCGCCTTGTTGTACTCCCAGCCTTTCTATATGCAACACAGTGCATGAGCTGCACTTGACTTGATTGTTTTAATTGACAAGACAAACACACACACACACACACACACACACACACACACACACACAGAGTTATAGTTGCAGTGCCGTTTCTGCAAATGTGTTGTTTTATTTTGTCCAGCCAATGTGGCCACTCTCAGTTCAATTTTTTGCATGAATCATTCCGCTCCTACGCGCGCAATATGTACACAGATACAAACAATTTGAAGAAAATACATGCTTAAAGGGCATTTTGTGTTATGAGCTAAATACGTAAAAGACAAAAACAATGAAGTATGTTGCATGTAGCGGCGTCTGCCTGTGGTTGCATGGAGGTGCAGCGAGCACGTGCAGACGCGCCGGCTTGGCTTGAGTAGCACGTTTGAGTTTGTGTGCATGTGTATGTGTGCGTGTGTCGGCTTGTTTGTGGGTTAAAACGAAGTGGAAATCAAATTCACCTTGAAGTGTCCTTCTCTTTCCCCTCGCCACCCCCACATTTTTGCCTTCGTCTTTGCTTTGAACACACTGCAGCACTCAGTTCAAAGAGAAATGTCTTCTTGTGTGTTTGTGTGTGTGTGTGTGGTAGAGAGAGAGAGAGAGAGAGAGAGAGCGTTTTCCTTGGTGTTTCCGTGTGTAAGGAATGGCAGCAGGGTTTGAGATGGAAAGAGGTAAAAGGACTTCACTCTCCTTCCGTCATCAAAGAGCAGCCAGGCTTAGAGGAGCGCTCGTCCTTCTCCCATCACCTCACCTCCCAATTAAAACCAACCTGGGATGGAGGAGAACGAGAAGGGAGGGAGAGGATGAAAACAAGGTCAACGAAGGAAAGGAGGGAGTGACAGAAGGAGAAGTGAATGGACCCAGGATGGAGTAATCATGGTGATGTCAAAGAGAAAAAGCCGAGAACAGTTTTCATTTGGGCCTCAGTGACCTCTCACCTTTTTCTTCCAGCGCAGGACCGACGAGTAGCAGGACAGGCAAACAACAGAGGTGGGAAACCTAGGAGCAATCCATTTTCCAAATGGGGATTTTACATCAGGGAACGCTCACTGCCTCCTACTTTGAGCCAAAGTGGAACATTTTGTGATTTGTGTTTTGGAGAAGCCTTTTTGGAGCACATGTGCAAAGACTCTTGTCTGTGTTTGGTCTTTATTAAGCCATTTCTCACCAACAGAGGTTTTGTACAATTTGTGTATGTACTGATGAAATACATTTCCATCAGTGCATACATGTGAATCTTAGCCCATACTGGTGCACACCAACAAACACATATACCCAATTTTGCATTAAGAGTTTGGAGTATTTTAGGCATAAATATCAACCCATTGATAGCAATGGACAGTTTGAGATTGATGGTCAGTATGTGACTACAGCTGGTTATCAAATGTGACTAATAGCATAACAATATCAAAGAAGACAGGTAGGAAAAAAATAAAAAGAAAGAAAAAGATGGGAACAAATGAATAAGAGCTTGTAAACCTAAATGGAAGATGAAAGAGTGAGTTTTAAAAAGCTTGGGAGTTAAAGAGACAAATAGCTGTGCGCTATAGACAAGATATTTGGACTGCAAGAGAGAAAATATTCACATCCCCACCAAGCCAGATGGAGAGCGCGTGTTCCCTCATCTCTGTCTTTCTTACTCACTCCTCCTGGGTCCACAGATGCTGGTTTAAGATGAGGAAACAGCAGGGAAGGAGACAATAAAGGTCAACTTGTCTTTTTCTTTCTTTCTTTCTTTTGCTCAATTTTTCCATCCCTGCAATGATTTTCACTCAAACTCTTTGGCTAACCTAATTCTGCCGCTGTGATGGGAGGGGAAAAAAACACCGCTAGAGCCTTGCATAAACAAAATGAAAATAATTCAACGTAGTTCAAAAGTCCTGAATCTTTTGCTGTAAAGGCATGCCTACATCTTGATTGTTATATTTTTCCTTTCATATGTGTGATTATCTCACAAAAGCACCACATTAGTTTACTTGGAGGCTGTCGTGAATGGGATCTGAATGGAGAGACGCAGGAGTAATTTATCGCTTATTATCAACCGATAAAATATATAAAAAAATACTGCCACAACAGAATATCCAACACACTAATACAAAATACAAAGATGTGGCAGGCAGGAGATAAGATCACACAGCAGTATAACACATAGAAAGATGGTACAATAAGTACTCACAACAGCTGAAAAGACACAGGTGTCAACAATCAAGGAAGGTAAGGAGACGTAGAGGCAGACAGATACAATCAAAATAAAACACAGCACAAAGGCAATAAGGAAAACAAACCATGACTAAGATGAAACCATAAACTATGATGGTGGTCCTATTTTTATCATTTATTTTGTCTTAAAGTTGGGTTCTTAGAAATAGTTGATTTTACATCTGTTGTGTCAGTAAAGTCGGTAAAGCATGATGAGACGCAAATGCACACCTAAATACAATACTGTCATGTCAGACACAAAACCAAACACTCTTTATGCATTATTTCTGAAAAATAATTATTTCTTTCATAATTCCATGTTTAACCTATCCCTTTCGTGTTTTTAATTTGCTTATCTCTTATTATCCTTCCTTTCTATTATTTCTACCTCATTCTCTTCTTGATTCTGTTCTTTCCTTTTGACCTCATCCCTTTTTATTTCCTGCCTTCCTTCTCCCTCCCCCTGCTCCTCGCCTCCCTCTCTGACTCAGGAGGGTATAGCCTCCAAAAGGTCAATCCCTGCTGACATTTTCTGTGGAAACTCATTGATTTCTGCTCAGCACATTGTGATTGGATGCTTCAATTTCCCACCAATCCCCTTTAACCAGGAAGCAAGCCAGCCGGCTGACCCCAGGGTCAACCAGCTCCAAATAGCTTTTTCTGGAGTGATACAGTCATCTTTGCTCTACATTCCTCCCCTCTTTCCTCAGCATACCTCCTGCAGTCTACGGGATGAGAAGAGGGGGTGGGATGGACTGAAGGATGGGTCTTAAAGTGGAAGTTTAGAAAGCCTGGGGTTTTCATGCTGTGGTTTATGGCAACTGTCATGTCCTTGATGTGACTAGTAAAACAAGGCATTATTTCAATTTATTATACCACAAAATCTAAGTTTTATGAGTGTAAGATTGAACGGTATAGAGGTTGCCCTCTGCTGTTATACTGTATCTCTTTATGCAGCACTAACAGCTAATCACTTTAAAATAAATGTACAAGACTGCTCAATGTGATTTTGACTCAGACAGTGGTACGGCTAAGAATCTGTGCAGTAAATCTTCACCGGTATCTATTCATTTATTTGAATCTCTTTTGTCTATACATGTAATGAGGATTTTATCCTGCTTAATTTCCCTCAACATAGCCGACTGAACCTTCAGTTTGAATGCTAGGCAGAGCAAGAAAAGGCACGTTCGTTTGTGTAGTGCATTTCATGAACAATTCAGAGTGCTTTGCAGAGAATATAAAAATATGACAGCAAGATGCAAAAGAAACATTAAAAAAGTTAAATAAAATTTCAACAAGGCTTTCTACTTGGTACGATGTCTACTTGATCATGAGAGAGATGGACAGGAGCGAACCTGAGTTTCTTTTTTTTTTGGTCAAGGTGGTTCCAGAGCTGCTTCTGCGCCGGTGCTTATGTTTGAACCGGTCCTTTATCTGCGTATCTGTCCTCAAAATACCATTAAAAAAAAACAGAATAGGAATGATCGCCTTGTTACCCTGCGATGCTCTGCTGGGAAAACTTTGATCCTTGACATTCATGTAGATGTTCCTTTAACATTTATCACCCACCCAAACCCTAAAATCGCTGCCAAGCTCCCCCCCGCCCAAAACAAAAGCGCTCACTCAGAGCAGGACAAACTGCTTATTGACCGTTCAAGTTACACCACAAAAAGCCAAATGCTTTGATGTGGCCTCCAAACTCCCCAGATCCAAATTTAACTGAGTGTCGGAACGAGGTCTCAGCATCTCTGGAGGTCTCATGTCCATGGCCCAAAAGGTCAGAGCAGTTTTGGGAAAGTTCTCACCTGCATGTGGTTTTAATGCTCTGATTCATTACTGGATAAAAAAAAAAACTAGATTCAGCTGTGCAGGAGATCACTGAACATGTTTTTTTAAGCGCTATAATTTGAATATCCACTCTAGGTACTTGGATGCTGTTGATTTTTGCACACACAGATGAGTGCATCGTAACACCTCTGCTGTTTGTGTCTTTATCCACTGGAGTTTTCCCCCTCCCGTGCCTCCCAGCTCCGCTGCTTCCTCCTCCAGAAAAAAACTGTCCTTGTGAGACGGCAGTGGCTGCACTGTTAGAAAATGTCCGTACGCAACGGTGTAAACAAATGGGCAGACAGCTCTCAGTCTTTTCTCTGTGAAGTGATAATGTGTTCCCCACACTGTTTTTGTTCTCATGCTAATGAAGTGGACCGCATCGGTAATCACTTTCAAACCCTCAGCCAGAGAAAAAGTAGAAACGGCAAAAAACAAAGGCTCGAACAAAAGGATGCTGTGCTGTTGTCAGTGTGTATGTGTTGCAAACACGTGCACACGTGGAAGTCAAAAGAGGAACGGATGTGTGTTTGTGCGTTTTTGAGTTTTTGAGCTTTCGGTGCACCGCCAAGCAGCGCTGGTCATTATTGTGCTGGATTGGGAAGTTCAAATGGACTGGAACAGAGTCGTCTGTAGTTTTGATTAACAATGATGGCGTCCACTTCGCAACGTCTTTACTGCTGCTCGTTGCATCTAGCTGTTGCATATCAGGGATGATTACTCTAAAAAAACACACACACAATTTAGTTGTTTTGTTTTTGTTTCTGCCGTGAGCCTCTATCTTACAGGGAGCAGCAGCGGGGCTGCTGGAGATACGTTCTCACTCTGTTTACTGTGAAGAAATTAAAAGTCCGGTCGGAGCTGCAGAGTCGCTCAGCATCTGCTGTTATGAGCTGCAAACTCACTTTGACTCCCCTCGAAAACAATACCATTTATTTATATTTTGTTTGTCGATACAGTGTGTGGCTCCCTTAACTCATTACTGTTGTTTTACGTGATTAGGCATTGATCACAGGAAGGTTGTAAAAACAAGACGGCTTGGCCTTTGACCTTTTCATGACGGTCATTAAAAGAAGGAAATGAAGCCGTTTCCTGCGCTCCGTGTTGTACGTAAAAGTGAAACATCAAAGGGGGATGTCTGTTCAGCACAATATCTCCCTCTTCATATAAATATAATGACAGATCCAGTTGCTAAAATGGGTTTTAGCCACGAGGCTCATCTCAGAAGATGAAGGAAGGAATCTAAACTTTCATTTCCTGCTTCGTTTCTCCTATATATTAATGGCTCTTTTCCTCCCCCTCCTCTTTAATTCATTTCCACCTTTTTTTTTTTTTTTTTTTTTTCTTAAACCTAGTCTAACACTTCTTCTCCAGGCTGACCGAGTTTGGGCCGTAAAGCTGAAATGCAACCTCCTGAGAGCCATTTGTTTACTGGAGACCTTGGAAATTTGCATGTTTTATAAGGCAAGGTAGAGAAAACATTGTTGTCAAAGATTTTGAAGCTTGAAACGCTTGTGTGTGTGCTCTTCCCGTTGCATAAATGCACGCGCTTTTCCTGAGCACACGTTAGTGTGTGCGTGCGCACCGATACTCATCTTCCTCTGTGTGTGTGTCCCCCCTCTCAGTGAAAGACATTAGGCCGCAGTAACAAGCTATTGATTGGACTGGGCTGCAGGCTGCTGCTGATCTCTCATGGAAATGCTGAAACATGCAACAATTCGCATATATAGACATAGAGCATCGAATGCAAAACCCATTCAGCGCCAAAACGGCAACATTGTGAGGGTTTCTTGTTGTTATGATTATTTTCTGGACGTCTTTCGTGTATTCCCACTCTTCTCAGTGGCTGTGAAGAGTGGTGCCGATTGTCTTTGTAGTTTCCGTTGATTGTATTTTCTTTGTCTGCTCAGCTAAGTCAGCTACCACTGAGCTGATCTCTGTTCTTACCTCCGGAGCATCACTTCATGGTTGCAGAGGATACTTCGGTGGGTGGGAAGGGTTCTACCAACGAGCAGTTTAGGGACTGCAGAACAGCTGTGCTGAAAGATTTAACCAGAGTCTCCGATTAGATATAAAAGAACACCACAGGAGACATTTGTGTGTTTTAAAGTTTCACCCTTTTCCCAGCATTTTTTTAAATTTTTTTATTCTTTTAACCTGTGGATGCAAAAACAGGGAGCCTACTAAGAGGACAGTCAGCTGTGGTTTGTGAAATATTGATCCATGCTTTTATTAACATCTTTCCCTTAAAATACATTTCAATTTGGGGCGTCTAAAGAAACAAACACTCAGTCTTGAATCACAGTTTTTCTTCACACTCGCTCACTCTCACGCACACACACACGTATAGCTGGTTTTGCTGCTTGCAGGATGTTGGCGTCCCAGAGGTAATTAGACTGAGGCTGTTGCTGGCTGCGCTACAGCAGCTCAAATACCTCGACTGACTCCACTACACCTGTCTGGAGAGAAAAACCATGTACGCGCGTGCATTTGTTTGTGCCTCGCCTTTCTTAAATTCGCACTGTGGAAGATGTGTGTACCTTTGCTGATGAAGGCTAGGTGTGCATGTCCTCGTGATGTGTGAACATGTGAACCATTTCAGCAACGGTATCCTGACGTATCATCATCTGTGTGTACGTGTCGTCACCTGCCAGCACACAGTTATTTTGACATCACTCTGATCTCCGAGATAAGCCCTAACAACAGGAGCATATATGATCATCTTCTCTCGGCACGTCTCTGTCTCACGCGCACACACACACACTGGCACAGATGAAAGGCGAGATGTCTGGATTGTAGAGAAACTAACATGACAAGGCTGTTATCTGCTATGCTCTTTATGAATATCACTAGATGGTCTTTAGGATAGATGACGCAGGCTTTGATGATCGGTGTGTTACTGGAATGACATTTTGGCAGTTGTGTACACTCAGAAACACGTCACAACATAATGCACCAGGTTCAAATACACATTTTCTGGAGAGCACAGTGCTGCATCTCTTGTTCTCATATATATTCATATATATATATATATATATGAATATATATATATGTTTCTCACACAAAAACACATCCAGCTCATTGTTGTGCTTTGTGAGGCGTGTGAACCCCAGAGAAAGGTTAGTTAGCTCGACCTCTGCCAGCTATATTAAGCCTCATTGTCGATCTATTGGAAAGGTAAAAACACACCATCTGCAGGCTAAGATTAGCTCTGTAATTGGGATGATTTTTGGAGGGGAGCAACAAAAGGATTCAGAGGAAGCAATGAAAGCAGGAGAGCGAGCCTTCTTCCCCCCTCAAACACTGCATTTCATTTTAAATTGAGCTTTCTTCTCTGTGTTTATTTCTGATGGCTTTGTGCCACTAGACACGTAGTAATAGGATTTTTATTCATAAATTAACTCGGTCCTCCTCGAGAAGCGAGTCTGCTCTTTGACCGCTCACTGTTCCATTATATCTTTCTTTAGTTTGTTTTATTATGAAATGCATCACAACCTATATTTTCTTTACAACTAAAATACTATTCTCTTTAAAAAAAAAACAAAAAAAAAATGATTCTCTGCTTTTTTGGGGGAATAAAAAAGAAATTCTGGTAGAAAATACAGAATTTATTAAATATTTATCTCTCTCTATTTTATTCTTAGTTTAAAGGAGAAAAAAAGTCACATTTAAAAGCATCTTCTGTACCTTTGTAGTACCTTTGAGCTGCGACATGCTGCTCTTTTTCTGACCTTGAATATGTTTCGCTTTTTAGTTTTCTGCTTTCATGCCAGGTACAGTGTGCGTGGAGCAAAAAGGGGAGAGGTGCAGATCAGAGTTTCATGCAAATGAGGATAGCATGGCAACTTGTGTGCAATTTGGTAAAAGAAGAATGTTTGACAATGCATTAAAACTAGACCTCAGAGGATTAGGTCAATCTTTGTGCAATGTTACATCCCTAATAATAATTTACCTCTAAAATGCTGAAGCAGATACAAGTGTGTGTTTGTCAGTCAGTAATCTTATTTAGCAGTCTTATTTTTCTGATATCAAATGGTGACACCGTTGCAGTGTAACTCAAACAGATGATGACAACCCCCGCAGCTGTCCAAAAGCCATCAGTTTGCTTTTGGCAGATCATCCAGGCTTGCGATAAATAACCTGAATTTACAGCACTGTGTGTTTTATAAGTGGATGCTCAGATTACCACCACCCTCACCTTTCACTGTAGCTGAACCCAAACAGAGCACATTACTGCTATAGATCACAACAACACATTTACCCACCACCTATTTTTTTTTTTTGCGTGAGAACAACACATCACACTTTAATGGTGGTCAATACAACATTTAACAACATTTTCACTAACTCTACCTAGTCTTCCATGAAGGTGTTGTTTGGTAACTATTAACCATGTGAATTCAAAGGCCTTGTAGGTAAAGAATTATAGAATGTTGCTGCTGAGCCCCGATTGGTCTTATTATACAGAAAAACAATGACGTATTGAGATAGAGGGACGTGTACCTTCGTTAGAGTAGCCTAACGATGGGAGAGCATCACATTTGACTACTATTATCCTAAACATCAGGATCAATTACTATTTGAATTACCTGTGATGAAGTGATTACCAGAAATGTATTGTGATGACTAGCTCACAGTTTCTCTCTGCAGTGTGCATGAAGACTTGTGCTTTTCTTTTTATTGCCCTTCTTACTTTGTGGAAATAAACAAAACACAAACTAGGATTTTCTTATCATTTGATGAGGAAAAACACTGCACAGCAGCATTTATGCATGAGACCGCATGTATTTCCAATTTTTCACCTGTAGTTTTATGGAGTGGGTTTTCATATTTCTCTCCTTGGGGTGACCACGCCCCCTTTTGGGGGCGAGCTTCCTGCTCTTCACTGTTTGTCAGTGATTTGTAACAGAATGAATCAGTCAAGTACAAAATATAATCCACTGATGGTCTCTTATAATGAGCAATTGTCAAGTATAATTTCATTTATTCAAGATTTTCTCTTTATTATGAAATAATGAATAGTGCAATTTTTGCTGTCTGCCTCTGGTCTGTTGACAGTTTGAATAGACTCCAATAAAGCCTTGTGACCCTGAATAGAGTTGAAGCAAGTGCAGATGTAGTATATGAATGCCTTAAGTATCTTATGAAGACTGTGGGATGGTTAAATAGCTGTTTTTATGGGCATTGTGATACCTTTATGTTAAAGCAGGCTCATGTGTTAGTTATAGTCATATTTTCATGGCCGTGTACATTGCAATAACTTCTCAGTTATTTTGAAAATGAATTCACATTTTTTTGTTCTCGTTATTATACAACCAGGGATTTCCACACTATTAAATTGATTCTAGATGATTTTACTTAAAACAATACTTTACAATGCATTTACTCAATGTGCTGATGGCCCGGATTTCTAGAAAACAAGGTATAGGTCACGTCTATGAGCATGCTTTGTACGTGAAAGGTGTGTCAGATTCAGCATTCATGAATGTTTAAGTCACATTCTTTGCTTCTGTGTTTGGGTATCTGTGCATGGCAGGCCAAATCCACGAGGCTTTGTGTTTGTGTATGTGCATGCAAAAATACACCAAAGCTGAACTCCTTCCTTCAAAATGGTAGATCAAGGACTTCTCCCAGCTCAATTTAGAGAAAAAGAGAGAGGTAGAAAAAAAGAAGGAGCAGCCACAGAGAGAAAACAAGAAAAAAGGATAAAAAGGATAGGAAAACTGCCAGGCTGTTTGCTCCCACCTGTCTTGACTTGAAAGAAGAAAGGGGGAGAAGACAAAGACGCCTGGGAAGACTTGAAAAAAGGGAACAAAAAGTAGAGAAAGAGAGGAAGAGGGGGAGAGGAAGAGGAAGAGAGCAGATATGTGAGCAGCCCCAAAAGGCACGCTGGCGTTTGAAGCCGAAGCGCTGGAACAAGCAGGAGCATTGACTTCATAGAGAATCAGTCCCCCGGTAAATGACTGGAGTGGAAGGAGATGTTTGATACTGGGAGCGCTGGAAGGGAAGGATCGCTTATTAGACGCATCCGCCAGCACAGACACACCAAACCACAGCCGCACTACCTGCTATATCTGAGGGATTAGGATCTGTAAACAAGATCCAGAGTTATTTTGGGGAGGAAAATAAATAAATAAATTATTGGGATAAATTCATCTTTAGCTGAGGTTTTGTCTTGTGTTTAAAAAGAGTTTATTTGATTCCATAAGCTTTGTTTTCCAGCACAATATAGACTTATAGAGGATTTTTACATATCAATATTTAGATTTATGTCAGAACTAACATTTACCTTTTTTTCTTTTTTATTAGTATTACAGTTGTTTTTAATTTTTACTACATGGCTTTATATTTAGATGGCGTTCTTTGCAGTTACTTAGACTCGCACCGACAAAATTAAAGTCTGTATTACAGATTTTAAGGTCGAGCTCCACTGAACCTGTTCTTGTCTCCATATTATAGCTGCAACAGTTTAGTGATGGCATGGAGGGCTGGAATCAGGTGTATCAGAAAGACGCAATTGGTGACTGAATAATCCAAAACTAATAAGCATAAAGTAGCGAAGACTTCAATTCAGACATGTCAGTGTGATAACTGTTAAAGTGGGGAAACTTTAATATATATTTAAATAAGTATAGCAGAGCTGACACGTCTGCATCATATACTGTATCTTGACAGAAAGTAGGTCCCGTCATAAGTTTTATTTTGAAAATCTTGCTGTCAAGTGTGTGTAAGAGTCTGTGTCATGTGTGCGCGTGTGCACGCGTGTGCACGCGTGTGCACCGTTGCCTCAAAGCCTGCCACCTTTTGCCTCTGCATGCTCTGACTTGCAGGGATCCACGCTTCATATCGTATGTTGCTCGTCATGCTTGCGTGCGAGTGTGTGTCAGTGCGACGGCGGCGGAGTGCTGGTGTGTAACCATCCATTTGTTCTTCATCTCACTATAAGCTCCTTGGGAAATGATCCGTGAATTTGAAGACAAAAAGATTCGTCACTGTCGAAGGAGAGGCAGCACAAGCTCAGACGTACACACATTTACCGTAATCAGCTTTATGGGAAAAAATGCGTGCTGTAACAGAGTTTGCAATTCGCTGCTTTTATTCTTCTTTTTATTTTCACGTTCAAGAGTCTGGCTTACAATCTGTCTCACCCCTTCGCTTGCCTGCTTGGTCCTTTTCTCCTTTTTTAATTAAACATCAAAAATGTATCAGTAGTGTTCCAGTTGTCTTCACTGTCAGATTTAATTCTGCATGGCTCTCTTTGTGTGTATTTGCATTTAGTTTGCATGTGTGTGCTTATTCAAATGTAAACATTCTGCAAGTTTTCCTGCTTACATTAACCTTAGTAAAACAGTTGACCTGTTTATGTCTAAAATAAATGTATGTAGCTCTGATGCGGGTCATCTGAATGTGTGCGTGAAAGAGGGCATTTTACAGAGGTTAATTTCAATATGAAAGCTCGCGCGTTAAGTGCTTCTATCGCTGTGTGTGCATGCGTGTCTGGCGGATGGACTCAAGTCGACTGCATTTTGGTTTAGCTGTATAAACAGGCAGCTCCCGAGTCCGCCGTGCCTCGGCTGCATAATGAAGCACGCCAGTCCACTGAGTTTCCTGCTGTGTTCAGACAGAGCAACCCACACACTGCAGTCTGGATTCACAACCTTAATTAGGGCTGAACGATATAAACAAAAATTCACATGCTGGTATTTTTAGGCTCAATGCCGACATACATTTATCTGTATTTCATACAATTTAAGTAACATGATGAATACTAGCTCAATGCCACACATATGACTTAACGGTCAGTTTGATTTAAAGGCTTAACTATACCAGGTTTTCCTTTCCACCTCAACAAAGTACAGATGTGCAAACAACCCACGTGGACAAGCCACAGTTTATATTAACGTGCAACTGAAAAGGTGACTACATTAACGACACAGGCATCGCTGCTGCAGCAGAGCTGTGTGTTGTTGTGTTACAATTCTGACTTATAAAGCTCACAGATTTCCAGAAAATCCTTTTTGGACCACCACGCAAACAGTGCACATCTGTGACGTGACGTCTACAGTCAGTGACCTCATCAAATGATACTTTGCAGTTGGATGGATACACTTGGTTTTGGGCCAAAGTCGCAACGTTATCATCAGATTTTGAAGATATACCCCCCCCCCCGTCCGTTTTAGATCTTTAAATTTGTGTGCACGTGAAGAGCCATTCCTGTGGTCGCTACTCACCGGTGGACTAATAGCGAAGTGAAGCGATCGACTTCCTTTACTACAAATGCAAGAAACTTGTTGTTTACAATGTCAGAAATTTTGACATAACAAACCCTTAATTCCTGGTCTTGATGCAATATGAAGTATACGCCTGTATCACAGTCTTGTTCCAGCTCCTTCTGAAACGTATCAGTAACAGTATGTCATATGTTACACCCTTCCCAACCATAATTCTTTCATACAATCTCTCTGATTATCATATTTTATTTTCTTCATCTCTTCCTGTTAGTGATTTCAGTGTTTTGAGTTTCTGTGTGTCATTTTTTTTGGCCTTTTTATCTCGCTGCTTCTATCCTAAATTATTTAATCTGTACTTTTCTGTCTGATCATTTAACTGGATTACCATTTCTAATTGACTCCTTTATTTTTGGATAGAGTTTACACCAACTAAGCTCTGAATGCTCAGACAGCATAATAAGAGCGTTGTCGATATAGCCATTTTGTCTTTGGTAAGTTGTGTTTGTTTGCCGCAACAAGGCTTGATTGGTCAAGGCAGCCATCTCGTCGCTGTCATTTTAAGAAACTACTAAGTTAGTTAACAGTGATGGATTCTTCAAAATCCTAACAGTCAAAGAAATATGCTGCCGTTACTCAGTTTTAAGTGGATTTTTTTTTTTTTAAACCTAGTGTTTCCTTTTACCGAGACACGCTCTGGTGCATCCTGTCCACCATGTCATCAAAAGACATTCCACACTCCAAAATCCATCTCAGTAATAGTAAAGAAACACTTAACTTAAATATTGGTCTGTGCATGCAGAATTATTTTGTGTTTCACTATGTTTGCGATCACCTGTGGTGAATCTGAAACAACAGAGAACCCCCAGAATGACGAACCTCACTTCAGTCTCTTGTAAAAGCACCCTTTCATTCAGCCCCGCCTTCTTTATTGCCCTTTGGCATCAGGCAGTAATGCACCAGGTGCCCTCTAATGTGTTACCAGAATTTTTTAATCCAAGCCATGATTAATTTCTAACCCTAATTAGTGTTGGTGCCTTGCAATACCACTTTGCATAACTAGAGCTACACTTTGCTGATGATCTGGGCAGCCATATCCATTCATCTGATGAAAGTTCTCTCTTGTGAGGGTCTGGTGTCCCTACAGTTCAGTCATTTCTACATTTCCTACTCTACTGCAGACTATTTTTATGCATTTAAATGATACTAGCCTGGTTGTCACACTGCATATGTCACATGCTTTGTTTCTCTGATTGGTGGTATGTCCAGAGAAAGTTTCCTCTGCCTTTTTCGATACCGCCCCTTGGAAATCAAATTCAAATCCGGAGGAACCACAACAATTCTTTGTATTGAAGAGGACAATAGGATGGTTGTTGTGTTTAGACCAGACGGCTCACACCTGACTATTCTCATGATATGCTGTCCCCGTGTGGTCAGAAGTGATATTGTTACATAATGTGGCTTTAAAATAAACTGGAGCTGTGATCCGCAAGGAGAAACGAAATAAAAATGTGATGGCTAGAGTTAAAAGTCCTTCAAGTTATACCAGCGCTCCTATATCCTAGTGTGAATTTTGTTGTTCGGTGGTGTTGAGTGCATTATTGCACCAACACCAGAAGAGACATTGTGCATATCTTTTAGACTCTGCCTTTCATAAAGCCACAGCAGCTGTTCCCCTGAGAAGGAAAATATATTGGTTGATTTTAACCTTTCCACCCGTTATCTTACACCTCTTTTCCTAGTAAAGAAAGATGAATCCTCTGTTCGTATTTCTTTCACCAAGACACTAATTCGTTCTTTTATTTTCCCACAGGGAAAACAGGTATCCCTGAGCACAAGAGTGATTTGAATTACTCAATAAATTGGAAATGTGGGAAGTTGTTTCTATCTCTGAATCCAGGTTACTATCTCCTGATTTCATGTTTGCATTTTTCCTCCAGCCTCTTCGCTGTCTGACCAGTCCATTCTCGCCTTCCCTTCCCTGCTTTTCCTTTCACACTATCTCCTTTTCATTTCTGTCCTCATCTCTGTCAGTTGTCTGTCACCTTCTTTCTTTTGCCGTGGATCTGATTGAACTCGCTGTCCAGCAACTTTTATTTATTACACGGAAGCCTTTTTCCCTCCATTTAACACTCATTATCCCTCTCCTTTCTCCATCTCCGTTGTGTCATTTGCTCTAAAGAAGACAAGAGAAAGCCAGGTTGGAAGAAAATGAGAGGCAGCAGGGGATGTGAATGTGCCCATAATAACTTCGTCCTTGCACTTTAAAAAGGCAAAATATTTGAATTGCAGAACAGTGAGGGAGAATGGCAAGTTGAAAAATTATTAAAAGTCTTTAGGGGGATGAGAGTTGTGAAGCATTTTCCAACACAAGAAGAGGACCAGCTAAAAGAGTAATAGGCGAACAGAGCTTTCAAACGCAGAACTGATAGTGGAGTTTTTACCTTAGAAAAAAAAATGCCAAAAAATAGAACGACTGCACTTTCATCTCTTTCTTTTTATAGTGTGTCTGTGATCTCAACTCTGGAGGATTTCGTTTCAGCGCTTTTGAAATCACATCCCCGTTCCCCTTTCTGTTTTGCTTCCTTCCTGTCGCTGTGTGTGTGCGGGCAAGTTATACGCCTGGCTAACAGTGGTAACTACGCAGACGTGCTGAAAGAAATCCAGAGGCCAGCAGTGAAGCTCGGAGCAACGCACGCACATATGCGCTCAGCGTGACAGAATACAGGGACGCATTCACCCTGGGAAAAAGGACACTTTAGTCTACCCTTGCGAGGCCTGGCAAATGAACAAACGCTTATGTACTACTTGCATACAAACTCATAAAAAAATCATATTTAAAGAAAAGTGGATTAAAGAAGAATTAAAACGGCATTTACTGTTGCCTCTGACTTAACTTGTATTCATCCTGATTGACCTCATTGTGTTCTTTTTCTTTTTCCTGCCACCGTCACGATAAAGATCACTCCTCCTTCCTCATCTGTTTTAAATCCCCCCCCTTCACCGATTCTAATTCACTTAAAGGGATAGATTGTTTATCATCCCATCTGAAACTACAAAAACCTCCTCTCTCCTTCCATTCTTACCTTTCACTCCATCTCTCCCTCTGTCTTTTCCCTCCCTCCCTCCCTGCTCTCCATTTTCCTTTTTAATTTCTCACGAAGGCTTGTCGCCATCATTCTGGGTAATTAAAATGAGAGAAGGGAGATTGAAAATAAGAAGAGGAGCGAAAGCATGGAGGGAGATGAGGCGAGAAACGGGAAGCTTGAGAGGTTCAGCAGAAAGAGGAAAAAAAAAAATAGAAAAGGCGAAGACATGTTCGTACGTGCTGGGCTGAGGTCATGGTGGATGGCTTCTGCTGCACTGTTGAACTAAATTAGCGACAGTCATCACACCACCCAATCAGTACGCCGGCGAAATTCCTTTTCTTCTTCCCTTTCTCATATTCATTACACAGTTTAAGTTTATATATAGATTATTTGTGTATCATCCAATTTATCCCCGCATTCCTATGGTAATAACACTAATTCTCTCCCCCTCTTTTTTCACTACATCATCTGCAAACACAGTCATTACAGGACTGTGAAATCTACTGTGAATCTCAAAAGCGCTAATGATCCAACAGCCACTTAAATAGCGTACATCTCTCATACACACACACACACACACACATACAATCCCACAATAAAGTGTCACCACTGTTGGAAAACATTCTTGGGAGTATATGTAATTAAATACCCATGTCTGTTGTAAAGCAGGCATGTAAAATTAATGAATTGCATGTGTTTAACATGGAAATAATTATATGCAAATGTTATAGAATGTATGAATAACTACAGTGGTATCATTGTACTGATTGCAATATAATTGTGGCCTTTCTTTCTTTCTTTTATGTCTTTGTTGCTGTCGATTGTGCCCCACCTTTATCATATAGGTGAGTCATTTTTCCTATGTTGTATATTGCTGTTTTTACATTCCCACTAATCCTATTAAGTTGATTAAGTTGATTAATTGAGTATTTCAAACTTAGCACAATATTTCATCAATTATTAACATTGATACAAATGCAAGGCACTCACTTTTGACTTTCTTATTCTTGGCTGCACAAACGGAAAACACAGGACGATATAATTTACAAGTCACAACATCTCCTTCCACAGAAAGACATCAACACATCGTGTTTTCTCCTGCAGAACAGAGTAAACACTAAAATAAACAGCCTTCAAGAGTGGGGATGTTTCCTCAGTTTGGGAGTGAAAAATGATAAGGTAAAATGAGGGTAAGAAGAAAAAAACGAAGAAGCAAATATAGAGAGTGATCCAGATAAGAGCTGGCTGTGTGAATGAGGGTTCCTCTGACTGCCACACAAGAATGTGCCTTTTCAGATGTTCTTTCTCCTGCTCTGCTTGTCCCTCTAAGGGCCCCCGTAACAGGCCTTATCTGAGAGCCGTGCATGGCTACTCATCTCTGACATACTGAATATTCACCGCACACTATCACACACATACACACACACACACATGGTTACTCAAGAGTGTGTGTCTCCACATTATTCACACCAAATGCCTAAATGATTCTGTCTCTGTGCTCTTCAAAGGCGTATGGTTGGATGGTGCTGTGATTTGACACTGCAAAGGCATTGTGAGAATGTAAGAGTGGCTGTGAGGGACATTTGTGGGGGCTGCATTAGAGATTGGGCCATCATGTGCCACCGTGGATTAAGAATGTGTTGGATTTTGTCCACTTGAGGATGAGTGAGATATGAGTGCACTTGTCTGTCAGAGAGGTAGTTGATGTGACCTGATTTCAAAAACTGAGCTGCACAGGCTGTAAAGAGGGGACACTGTTGTATTGTGGTTTTCTAAAGATCATGGGAGAAAAAAGACGATACACATGCAGTTTCCGTCTTCACAACCCAAACTAGATTACCAGTCATGCAATCCAAGTGATTCCCTGTCACTCCAAAATCTTTTCTTTTTGTCTATTTACATGTCTGTTAGACTCAGTGTCCACCAATGCCCTTTTTACCATTTCTCCCATCATTGACCTATATTTTATAAATGCTTCGTGGCATATTTTCCTAAATAGGGTAACTTCTCAAAATAAAAAAGCCTACAACGCACTATGGCCAACTTGAAAGCTATCAATGGGTTTTGCTATGCCTCCTCCTATCCCAGGTTATCAAAAGGGTAAATTTCAAATAGAGTTCTCTCACAAAAAAACATCCTTGATCCAAATCTGTTGGGCTTCAAGCGTGAACACTCCACTCAGACCACTCTACCTTCCGTGACAGAGGCCCTAAAGGCAGCTGTAGCTACAGCACAGTCCTTCATTTTCATCTTTCTTGTCATCACTACAGCTTTTGACACTTTAAACTATGCCATCCTACCATTTCTACTCATTGGGATTGGCATCTCAGGCATGATACCGCTCCTCAAGGATCCCCCAAGGTTCTGTGCTCGGCCCCCGTTTTGTTTGGAAGAAATATCCCTACATTACCTCCTTGAGCCCAGTCATCTACTCACAAAGCTTTATTTATCACTATTATGCAGATGATGCCTAACTATGCCTATCATTGTTTTGAATGCCACAGTCTCAGCCAGTATCTCAGATTGACATCTCCACATAGATGAAAGAACAAAACCTAATCAGCTACAAAAAACCTAGGTGCCATGATTGAGCACAGGTTGTCCCTCTCTTACCAAGGTTTTGTTTCAGTTATGCTGCTTTGCACTTTACAACATAAGAAAAAAAAACAAGCTCTATCTGGTTTAGTGTACCTCCCACTTCTTGGAACAGGGTTTGGTCATCTCTCATGTTGACTCCTTCAATGCTCATCTAGCAATTCACCCATTACGGACAGTGAAACCCCTGCAGATGGTCCAGATTGTAGATGCACATCTACTGTTTGATCAGCCAGAAAGAACATATGTCACTCCACTACTCAATTACCTTTACTGGATACCAGTGGCTGCCAGAATCAAGTTCAAGTCACCAATGCTTCCCAGCGGAGTGACTGCAGAAGGCTAAACTATCTAAACTCAGTCATAATGGTTTACTCCATCTTTCTCCCGCAGCCCAAAATCATGTATGTCAGGTTTGTTGGTGATTGCAAATAGGAGTGAGTATGAGTGTGTGTGTGTGTGTGTGCCTCTGTGATGGACTGGTGACCTGTCCAGGGTGTTCCCCAGCTGTACCCAGCTGGGACATGCTCCAGGCAACAAACCCCATGTTACCCTAAATAGGAATAAATTGGAGTGGATATGATGTGGCTTCTTATTGTACTGAAGCTTGAATGTTCCTCACCTCTTTGGGTAAAAGCATCTGCTCAAAGTCAAATTCTGTTTTTCTTTGTTTTCCAGTTTGTTCAGTGAGCCTTTATTTCATGGATAACGGTGCAGATTGTGTTTAAAGCTATCTGCCTATTTTTATCGTTCCTAAAATCAAGGATTTAATCCACATTAAACTATTTTAAACTACACTACAAATGAAGCCTTGTTTTTGTGTGCGTGCATTCATCTGTGAAAGAAATTGATATTTATTTGAACACAAATCATTAAAAATACACAGGATGATAAAACTATGTTTGTTCTGGTTTTTAACCACTGTTGCATTGCTGACCTTGCCTTTTGGGCCATCCCCCATAGAGAAAACTTGCCCTAAACCCTTTCTTTCTCCTAAAATCAATAAGCTAATGGAGAATGCAGACCCATGAGTGTGTGTGCATATATGTTTGTGTGTCTGTGTGTGTGTGTGCATGTGTCAGTTCTGTTGGTAGTAGTCTCTCAAAGCAAATACTCGCCCTACTAGGTATTGCCCCAGGGTGAAAAGGAGGATTTGGGAAGTCTTAATAGCAGAATTTCCCCATTTCTGCCAAGTCTTTTTTTACTCTGTGAACTGTGAAAGGGCAAATTGCTAGCCTTAGCTTTGCTACAGTAAAAAAAAAAAAAAAAAAAAAAAAAAAAAAAAAATATATATATATATATATATATATATATATATATATATATATATATATATATATATATATATATATATATATATATATATATAAAATAGTCGTTTTACAGTCAGCTTGTTCCTGCGGTGGTGTGAAGAATTAGTTTGGTGCTCCTCTATGGAGTCCCTGTCCTTTCATGCCAACACACACACACATTCGCTGACACCTTCAGAGGATTCGCTGCACTGTGTTAGATATTTGCTTTGTCCAACATCCTGGCAATAATGCACAAGCTCTGGGAATATTTCTCTCCCATTTCTAGAATTGGTTCTATCGCTCTTTTTCACAAGAGCTGACACATTATTTTGCCCTTCTTGCTCACCCTTTCTGCCGTTCTCTCATTCCTCAGCTCATCTCCCTTCCTTGGTTCATCTCCCTGGGGTGATTGGAGAAGTTTGGTGCCCTTTCCCTTCGCATGCGGTTCTGGTTTAAGACCGAGAATCAGTCACAGCTACAGATAGTAGATTAGAGGAGAGTGGGAACCAAATTGCCCTCTCCTCCTCTTCTCCATGTCTTTAACAACCTCCTTGTCTTTTCCTCCTCTGCTCCTCCCTACTATTCCAAAAGGAGGATAAGTGTCAGTCTGTTCTGTTTTATTTTATTATTTCTTTCTCTAAGCAACTTCAATTCCCTGTGCCCTTTGCTTTATAAACATGTGTTGGGTTTCCAGGGATGAACTCATTCAAGGAGGGAAACCTTGATGCTGGCTGATACATTTGAAGGTCAACAAGCCAAAAGGTGCCCTGTTGGCAAGTCTAACATTGTATTATTATTATTTTGGCTGTTGTACTTCCAGTTTAGTAGAATAGTTATGCGTTCACACCATTCATAGTTTTGATATTTTCCAAGCTTTGGTTTCTGGTTTTCTGTTTTACCTCGCATCACATGTAGTTAGTTTCTTATTAAAACACCTTAAACTTTTTCCATTTTTGTGTGTGCCATAGAGCGATTTAAATATTAATGTGGAGCTTCCTTCGCTTCCTTCATCTCTCCTCTCTGCCATTATTCTTCTTTCTGCTAATGACCCCATCTTACCTGGGAAATGGGAAGCTTGACTTTTATCTTTAGATGGCTGTAACTGACACAAGGCCAGTGAGCTAGGATATTAACTTGGAAAGATGTGCTTTTCCTTTGATTTATTACTTTCACATATATCATATCCGCCTCACTTTTGTTTTGTGAATTTGTCATGTTCACTGCGCTTCCTTTGAAATTTTGTTTTGATTAAAGCCATATTTTAACCAAATAAACTATAAATATCGCGGATGAGGAAAGAGAGGGAGAGCAGCGAGTCCTCCAGATGGCTCCCACCGCTCCCCTTCCTCCACAAAGACAGCTAATCCTTCCATTAACCTATCGTAGGGATAAGAGAGGGAATCCCCCCCCCCCCCCCCCCCCCCCCCCCCCCCCCCCCCCCCCCCCCCCCCCCCCCCCCCCCCCCCCCCCCCCCCCCCCCCCCCCTCCAACAAACCACACACATACGTACAGCTGATGAAGACCCGTGTTTTCCCTTTTACACCTCTAATCTTCTGCAGGGCATATTCAAACACGCGCATATCTATTGTCCAACGCCTCGATGTGGAAGCTGAACCGTCAGGATAAATCGGACCAGGTGTCAGTCACACATACACACACACACACACACAGACACACACACACACACAAACACTAATCACTAGCCACGTTTTTTCTCACGTCTTTATGTAAATCCTGATGAAGAAAATCACGATGAAGAAACCGTGAGCCTCTTACAAAAGGGATGTGAGCAAATGAATTTATATAACGAGCGTTTAAAGATGTCCTTTAAAGAGCGTTTTAAGATTAACCTTTACTATGGTTCATCACTCAAGACACAAAGTCACCATTTATCATTTCAAGAAATGGGTTAAAGTAACAAAAACAAATGGAAAATAGAAACGAATGAAAAATAAAATGCTTGCAAATTCAAATATGAGTACTGGTGTTATATGTGAGTTGGAAGCTGGAGTGAAACGAACTGACATTTTATTTTAAAATCTTCGGTTCGCCACTCACTTTATATTTTTGCGAGTATTTACAAAATCACGGTGCAACCTTTTTATGAAAAGGGCTCAAGTCAAAGCTGACTTAGTGGGTATGATTTGCTGCTTTTTGTTTTTCTGTGCTGGAAGTAACAAAAATTACAGGTTGTAAACAATAGTATGAAGTGAGCCATGACTGTTATAAACAATAAAATGACATGAGATGAGATTATCAGAACAGCACAATATCACATGAAATGTCATTGAAGTTCATCACATCAACTGAGATATTAAAGGATAGTTTTCAATTCGCATAAGTCGCATTTCTCTATCTTGATATGATAAAAGGCAAAGTTAGGGTGTGAATGACGATTGAAAATTATAATACAGACGAAAGGGTTAAAATATGGCTTTGTTTTTATGTCAGTACTTTTTAAATTAAATAACATTAAAATTCATCAAATCACTTGACAATATATCACTCCATTTTCAGTTCACATACATTTTTATCACCTCTACTTTAATGATTTAATTTTGTTACTTCCACCCATCGTACTTGAAGGAGCTGAAACACAAAGGTATTAAGAAATGCATGAGACCCCATCATGATCTTGGCTTATCATTTTAATTAAGGGTTGGCTTTACTGAATTATATATGGTTTCATTGGAGGGTTTTCACCATGGCAACTTTCTGTACACAGTTTTATCAATCAGTAGTCGGCCCTCTTCAGCAGCTTCCTCCAGGTTCTTCGCTCCACAGAACTGGTTTCTCATCACACCTGTTGGCGATACGTGCCGATTATCATATTTATGACAATACAGCCATGATTCCCCCCAGAAGTGTGTCTAGTTTTTGTCCGCTAATTTTCAGACAGTGCGTCCGGGTTTTCCCAGTCAAACAGGGCTTGGTTCAGGAGAACATGTAGCTGTGACATTATAGGAGCGTTAGATGCTTTCTCTTCGGTCTCTGTGTGTCTGTTTTCCTGTCGTGTCCCACCAAACCTTTGCTTTTCTGCTGCTTTCACGTAACTCAACACAATATCATTCCCAATGAAACACAAGACACAGCAAGATATGCTTTTTGCTGTGTTTTTCCTTCCAGGTGGTTTGATTTTTTTTTCTTTTTTTTTTTTATCCTTGTGTAGGTCTAATTTGTTAAGCCAAGGGCAGTAATTCAGCGAGGCCTGTCCTGAGGCAATACTGGCTTTGGCTTGAAGATTTCCTCTTTATGATAAATTGATAAATTTTTCTCTTGATGTTTCAAAGTCTTTTAGTTATTCTGGCCTAAAGTTCTCCTCATTTCTTTTCCTCAATTTTGTTATCAGATGTCACAACATTTTGATTGTTTCGTTATTTTTTTTTTTTTATTAGCATCCAGTCTGTCTGTCATGCCTCACTTAAACAGTTGAATTAATTACAAATTGCCATGGAGACAAAGCATTACCTTTCATTTTTAGGTGTTCATGGTTCACATTCAGTGTTTGAGGCTATTTGAACGCACGCTTATCAGCGATCGACTTATGTTGAAAGGAACAACCAGGCGTCGAGCCATGCCAGGGGCCCCGGGAGAAACAAACACCATAAGAGGGGTACGGCACCCCTTTTATTGCACGCTGCACTTCATTGATCACAAGGAGACAGGAAAAGTAGAAGGAGAAATAAGAGAGAGAGATATGAGAGGCCTAATTATGGGGTCTGATCATTTACATCAAAGATAATGAAAGTCTTGGACAGTCTCCCAAATCTCTCTCGAGTATTTGTAATTATCCTCCCTGTGCGCCTTTCTTTTTCACTCCTCTTCTTTTAATTGCATCATGTTTCCTGAACTTCACTGCAACGCCGCCGTGTCAGGAGTAAAATGCCAATACGTCATTTTTTTTTTTTTTTTTTTTTTTTAAGAAAAAAATAAACCTGAAAACAAATTCATGCTGCATTTCAGCGTTTAGCCCTGCTATAAAAAGTGAACTTCTCAAATGTCCTTCCTTGGCCTAATGGACCAAGAAATTATTCAGCCATGAACATTATGCTAATACTCGCTAAGCTCGCTCTCTCTGCCTTCTTTTATGAGGGTCTGTCATTCTATTTAGCCTGATAAACAAGTCTGATTTTCAATTATCTCAATTCAGATGAGGCTCGTGGCTGTATTTGCTTAGAAAGGTCCGTTTGTGTGTGTGTGCGTGTGTGTGTGTGTGTGTGTGTGTGTGTGTGTGTGTGTGTGTGTGTGTGTGTGTGTGTGTGTGTGTGTGTGTGTGCGGTTATGTGCATGCATGAGTTTACTGACAGGAGCGGTCCTCAGCTCTCTCTGTCCCCTTCAAATTCACATCATTTCACAGTTTGTGTGTGCAGCTGTGTGTGGGTTCGTGTGTCCGGTTTTGCATATGTACGTGCACTACCTGATTCATCCCAGACCTCCCTCCCTTATTTTTATGGAGATGCTGCAAAGATGCAACTGCTGCCATCTTCTTACCGACTTATACTGATGGGGTTTTGCTCTTTGACAAGCTCACGCGTATTAGATGTAGATGACATTGTGAGTCGGTCAAACAGACCAATAAACCGATTATTGATCATGCGTCATTACTCTGAGTCAGACGTACAATCTGACCCAAACCAAACAGTCCGATAAGAGAAGGACAATTATAACACATCATAATTCAGCTTCCTTCCTCCTTCCTCTCATTTTCTCTTGTTTTCTAAGAACCTCTCTCTCATCTCCTTTGCTTTACTTCCCCCACCCTTCCTCCCTGTCCTCTATTTATGAATTCCCCTTGCTCGGCACGGCAGTTGGCGGCAAAGTTTTTAGTATGCAGCCTCTCTCAAGGACAGAGCCTTGTTAGAAAGCCTATTGAGCTGTGGAGCAATAGCTGGCTGTAGCCCGGCAGTGGACTCCCAGCATCCATCTCTCCCTCCCTCCTGCTCATTAATGATGTATTAGTTTATTAGGCGTTGGATATTGGGTCCGGGACCCTGCAACGGACTTCATCATGATGGCGCTGTATGGAGAGGAAACACAGGGAGGAGGAATAGGAATAGGGAGCCAGAGGTGCATACAGATGTACAACTATCCATTGCTGTGTAATACACACACACACACACACATGCGCGCATAAAATAAACATGCTGAAACTTAATAACACATGCACACTCTGTCAGTATTCATGAACACGAACGGCTCACTCTGGTGATTTAGTTAGAGTGGTTGGATTGGTAACTGTGCTCGTGCCACTGTTGATGAGGCCGTTAGCAGAAAACAGTGGCGCCTATACACCGCAGCCCCCGTGGTCACCCACGGACACGAGGTGATTTCCTGCGACGCTGCCTGTATAGGCTATCTGTCATGCAAAGTGATACGTTTCGAGCACTGAGCTGCAGTGATTGTGGTTTTTCTTGCATTTGTTTGCAAATGCATTATGGAGCAGCTTCCTGTATAATTTATAAAAGTGAGATATTGAAATGTCAGAAGCCTTTAGTAGTCCCGTCTTTCTTTACCATTATATTTCCTTCTGTGTTTTTCATCCCTCCTTCTTTTAGTCCATTATCATGTTCTCCGCTATTTTTTTTTTAACTTTCATATCAAGTTTGAAAGTATCCAGTTAAACGAATTGACAGTAAATGTTTGTGTTTGTTTGTGTGATCTGTTTTTTTTATTTGATTATGTTGCCTCTCGTGCGTCTTCCCCTAATTGTTTTCCGCATCTCACTTTTTGTTCCTATCTTTAATCCTTTTTCTCCATTCATTTCCTCCTTTTGATCTTTGCCCTTTTCCTTACTGTCTTCTTCCTTGTTCTGCACTCGTTCCAGGTTTTCTTATCTTTTCTCCCTTTGGAGGTTCTCAGTCTCTCCAGTTTTCTGTGAAGGTTGTATGCATGTGCTCTCACAGATGGCGCAAACACATTAGCACAGATCCTGGCCTCAGCTCCCCGCCTGCAAAGTATAGGCCTTGAAATGGAGCCAAGCCTCCACATTTTACCATCCTCACCCTGTGCTCTTTGTCTTTCGCACACAGTCGCAAACACTGCCTCGCCAGATTTGCCATTCTCTGTAAATACAACAGTTTCCAGAAAACTTTAGCATCAGAAGACCTTCTTTTTCACATCCTAAGCATCTCTTTTCAGCTTCCTGCATAATAAGTTCATTCTTTTTTTTCTTTTTCTTTCTTCTTTTTTTTTTGTGAACTAAAAACACGATTTTACTTTGAGTTCATTACGAGATAACAGTGTTGTCATTGTTTAACAGAAAGGTCACTAGTTTGACGACTAGAGAGAAATAATCGAATTCAGCTCGGCTTAACCTTAATAAATGAGGTTTCTCTGATTTTAAAGCAGAATGATGTAAGCGATGGTTACCGTCAAGTGAGGAAACAGTTCCCACGAAATAATGCATTCACAGTTTGTTGAGAATGTGTTTGAAATGTACTCTCACTGTATTTAGGAGTAAGCATGAATCTCGAAGGTGGTATGTTGGAAATTATGTTGTAACAGGTGCAACAGATTAAAACAGAGTGTGAGGTAAATGTTAGTCATGAACAGTCGGTGCGCACTCACCCAAACTAGAAGTCTGATTAGACACAATATGGTAAAACACCTGTGTGTGTGTGTGTGTGTGTGTGCAGTATGGGTGTGCAGGGCCTTTCATTTGGATAAACCTGCAGATTTTCTGTTTTAACAACCTTTTATTTACATTTTAATCTCTTGCAGGAGAAGCATTACTGGTATAGACGCTGAAAATTTACTACTCCAAGTAATACGTTCATGCCTTTTTTTTATTTTTTGTGCTATCACAAGTCGAAATATCTATAGTAAACTCTGCAAATAATCTTATACTCATGTTTTGTATAGCTGCACCCTAACACAAGGCAGATTTCCACCACCCAGTTTCCTGGGTAAAACCATAGGCTGGAGGGGTAACAGAACTGACCTCCTCCTCAACCATTGCGTTTCCAATAACAGTGATGGACCCAGTAGGATCCACTGACGTAACAAACTACCACCACGAAGCACTTACTGACGGTAATGCAAAGAAGGGCACTGAAGAAGGATTTGCTTCGTAGTAAAAGTGTGAACTGTAAATCAGCCATTTAGTCACTTTGTTTGGAAATAAATTTGCTTAGTTGATGTCCTTTGGCCCTGTGATGAACCGGTGACTTGTCCAGAGTACACCCCTGCCTTTCACTCAAAGAGAGCGGCGATAGACTTCAGCAGACCCCCTTGACCCTAAATAGACATAAGCTGGTATAGATAATGGATAGATGGATGTTAGGTTAGTCATGACGTTCATCGTGGAAGCTGCTGCTGGCAGCTCTTACGTTTCAGCTCCTGTATTCAACTCAGAACCTTCTTCTTTTCCTCTACCACCTCCCCAACTTCTTCTCTCATACAGAAACTGCCCATTCACTCCTTCTGAAATAATGTAATACCTTCCTGTCAACGTTCACGAGCTAAAGGAAATGTCATATACACATCAACACATCTCCAATTACATTGGCTAGATTCACAGATACACTGTATTATTTTCTGTGAGACGTTTATTTCACACATCAGTGAGGTAACAGCATGTGATGCTGTAATTGAGCTTTGCACCAGTGCTGCTTGTACACATTGCTTTCATCAAGTATTTATAACCTGTTCTTTAGAGAGGATGAATGGTAAATGACTTCTACCACTGAGGTGACTGTGTCTCTGTTTTAATTTTGGAGAGCCGTTCTCTGACTCCTCTGTCATTCCTATTTTCACCCATCAGATAAACTGGGCACGAGTGTTTATGCTCCGGCCCCTCTGCCAGAGTGTTTTCTTTACACATTCTCAAAATTCTCATGCCCCCCCCCCCCCCTCTTTCTCTCTTTTTATTTTATTTATCTGGAGTGTTGTGGGGTCACTGGTCCCAAATCATTTGCATAATCTTGTGGACATAGGCACAGAGGAAGGGACTGAGACATCGTAAGAGAGTTAGGAGAGTTTCTCGTCTTTGTGTTGTCTTTTCTTCTACGTGGAGATGCTGCTGTTTGCATCCCTGCCAAGGAGAAGCACAATTAGAGCTGAAATGTTCTTTACTATTACCAGAACTAAAATAACGTAAAATATAAATCTTCTACCATTCATAGATGATTTAATAGTTAGAAATAAATTATTCATGCCATATCTGTCTGGTTAAGGCAGAGTCTGCATGATGGCGTGTTAGGATACTCTTGTAGTTCCACTTTTTGTTGATAAGCTTAAATGAATCTGCTGTTTACAACATATGGAAATCCAGTTAAACTCAAAAAGTAAATGAAAGCAACACTTTTTTTTTTTTTTAAAGACAAAGAACATTAGACAGTTGCTCTCTCAAGTATTACCGGTAACATCCAATGCGTATGTTGTGTTTAGGTGCACACAGAGTGGAACGGCTTCACTTCAGTTAAATAAATGTTTATGCAGAAGTGGTATAAAAGACCTGTATAAAATACTCTGCAGGTAATATGTTGTGTGTTTAGTGTTTGGTGTTTAAACGATCATGCCGTCAGTTAATGATGATTACCATCTTGAACTATTCTAAACTGGGTTGATGGGTTCATCTATGCAACTGTGTTGTGTTTCATTGCTACTGTTGTTTGATGAAGACCTGCAAATGGAGAGCATCCTCCTCGCCCTCTTCTGGGACTACATGTCCATCTCTACCGTATCTCTCAGAATTCCTCGCAGTCTCTCCTTCTTTCTGTCTCTGTTTCACTATCTTTATCACGTTTTTCTCTGCTGCCTTTTTCCACAAACTTTTTTTTTTTTTTTTTTTTTTTTTACTGTCTCTTCTCTATCCTTCCCTCCCCCGCTCGGTTTCATCTATTCTCTTTCAATCTATATAGCGCCTCTCTATTGTGTCTTTCCCTGAGAGACCACAAAGGCAATAAATAAGAGCTGTGAGAGGGTCAGTCTGTGTAACCTATGCAGTTGTGTATGTGCGCGTGTGGAGATGGGGGGGGGGGGGGGGGGGGGGGGTTGTGCGTGCAAACTGTTGGTATAAAATCCACCAAGCCAGTAAAGCTTGGTCCCTTTGAGGAGTTTTGAAGTGTAATGGGAAAATGGTCTTGTCCTTCACCTCATACATATCATGTATGAGGCCATTTTAAAATGCGCCGAGCACAAGACTATAAGCTGCGAAAGGCCCGTGTTTCCTTATTTTCCCGTCCGACAAAAGCAATGCAACGAAATAACCAGACAAGTGTAAGCAGGTTTCTTAGATTCCAGGGTCAAGAAATTAACTCAAGACACCAAAGACTCATAAAATGTCGATGCAAATGGAAATGGAGCAATTGAGAAAAATTGTCACACACCTGTTAGCCAATGCCATTCGCTCGCTTTGTATTCAGGCGTCATGGCAGCCTTGGATTCCACTTAAGTCTAAGTACTAAATCAGTAATGGTATGTAGAATTGGTATTCGCTTGAGTGTTGAAGGGGGTTTGGGGAAAAAAAAAAACATGCTGAGATTGAAAATGAATGTGAACTGGATGATAGTCTGCCTCCTTTAGTTCTCCAATTGTTCCATATTTTCTCGCCTGCCTCCCCATGCCTCCCCATGTCACCATCTCACTTCCTCCTCTCTCTTTCCTTCCCTCGCTCTCTCCAGAAGGATTTGACTCTAACTGGCCTTGGCGCCCGTAATGAAACCAAATCTATTTAAAGCCAAAAGCGATGCAAGTTTTAATTTCCTATTCCAGACTTAACCTTTTTGGCTGCGCTGCATTTTCACATCCACTTAATAACTTTTTACCCTCCCCTACCCCTCTCTTCCTCCTCCTCCACCTCCCCCTCTCCTTCATTCTCCCCGTCACTCTCAGTCGTTGTGGCTTCCTCTCCTCCATCACTCCCCACACCTCCCCAATCCCCCCACCACCACCAAACCCCTCCTCCTCCTCACAACCCTCAACCCACCATTGCTCTCAGTTGTGAGGCACAGGCTTCCTCTTCAAGGGCAATATCTGTCAAATGATTCCCCTGTGAAATTAAGACAGAGGCCATGAGAGAGAAAAGTGTGTGTGTGTGTGTGTGTGTGGAGGGGGGGGGACTAAGAGCAAGAATGGTGTATTCATGAGAGGGAGCCAGGTGGAAGCCTTCCTCTTCTTTCTCCTCTCACCGAAGCCAATCTCATCTGACAGCAAAAAAATTAAAGCAGTTTAAAGATAGATCTGGCAGCATTTGCCTTTGTTGCCTTTTTGCATTAAAAAAAAGGAACCATCTGAGGAATAAAAGGCCTGGGAACAGGGGAGGCAGATGGAAATGTGGACTCAAGTATAAAAAAAGCGATTTTTCTCTTGTCCTTTAATGACCATGGACTGTGTGAAGATGACTTTTTTTTTTTTTTTGCGAGGTTGCGTTCATGCAAATGTTAAGTAGTCATCATTTTAAGTGATTTATCAAGAGCAACGCATAACCCCTGAAAACCATCACACAATAAAGTCGTGTATGCATCCTATGCACATCTTCCAAAGAGAATTCCCTGCTACGTATTTTAAGATCACACAAATGGTGATAGATTATAGTGATTTTCTTATTTACTTTGTGTTTCTAAATTCGATGTGTAGTCATGACGGTTCATGTCAGCAGTTAGAATCCCATTATGAAACACTCAGGGATGTTGCCTAATCCTGACCCCCCCCCCCCCCCCAACTCCCACCCCCATCCCCAACCCCACCCCCTCAGGATCTGATGGCATGTAGATCTGAACTCACAGCAAGCACAGCGCCATCTCCTGTTAAACTCCACAACTACATCACGGGAAAAGTGACATCTCACCTTCTCTGGCCACAAAAAAAAAAAAAACAAAAAAAAAAACTAAACAAACTCTTCTCACCTTCTGTGTGGAAAATAGTTGCTTCTCTTTGGTAGTTGTCAGGTGCAATTTAAACTCCCTCCCACCTGCTTTGCCTTTATAAACATAATAAATTGCTTACATCTAATTATTCAATATCTCAGTTATCTGAGCTGATAACTTATGGTGCACCTCGAGAGCTTGAATTTACGGCCCTATTCTGCCAATGTCTAAAATGAAATTAACTTTTTACAAGGTGTCATCTGTGGCTTTTGTGAAGTGAAATTGAACCTACCCCCATCCCACGCACACATGAACACTCACACATGCACCTCATAATGAGAAGCCATTATTAGGCCATGATTGGAGCCAGGGTGCTGATATTAAAAGTGGCAGGAGAGGCAGTATCACCACAGCGTCTAATACCGTGGAAGATATGTCATCTATTTTAAGACAGCTGCACCGCTATTTATAATTAATAGCAATTTAGTCTCAGTAAAAATTGGAAGACAGCTAACAGAGGGATCATGTTCCATTAAGTACAGATTCAGAATCAGTGTCAAAATGACACTGTGCAGTGTTTGAGTGGGTGGTCCAGACTCTGCAGAGATCATTTAAATACCACAAAGCACATATGTTTTTTGCACGTATTTTGCAAGGGAGTCTATTTCCCTTTGATTCAGTGTAAAAATAAATGCAGTGCAAACAAAAGAGAAATGAAGTTGGCCTCTAAAGACATATGAATAAAAATAATCTGTCTTTATTCTCCAGCCTCACAGTCATAAATCACTCCTTCCCAAATGACAGTCTTATACGCGGCGTATCAGTGTGGCAAATGGCTCTATCTTATAATAGCAATGTAGCACATAGCAATATTATCTGCTGCGGAGTATTATAGTGCATGTGTCTCAGTGCTGTGCCCCGGAGCACTAGCCAGATTACGTTGGCCCAGCGACAGTCTTATAATAAGACTCACCCATTAAATCATATCAGCACTGCTTTTTATAGGCCAACACCTCAGCTACGACACTATGAAACTGTCTATCACACAGAAATGTGTGTCAGAATCAGCTTGTGCGCACGCACGGGAAACAGAGATAGTGTATGAGCAAAGACGACAGTCTAGGAGGAGTGTGTTTTACCAAACGTTGCTGGCGTTTGAGCTGCTCGCCGCGGCATCTGACAGCGTTTCATCTTCCGATTTTATTAGATCAGCCTCGCACCGCTGTCACCTCTCCTTTCCCTGTGCTTACATCACACACACACACACACACACACACGTGCACACACAGCCTTTCAACCACTGGCACAAGCTCTATGAGGACACTGGTTTGTTAGCCAGGAAAAAAGCAGGCAGTATGACTTTCCATCTGAAGTCCAGGTGTGAATACATGAAATGAATGCTGGATATGAAGTGTGAACTGTTGTTGGTATTGTTTGGTCGCATGCTGCAGATCACTTAGACTTTTTCCTTCAGAGTAAGCCCTAAAAAGTATATCAGAGATTCCCTGCTGTATTTGGACAAAGCCTGTGTTATTGTGAATAACTGACTGAGTCAAATGCAGATTTTTAACTTTCTAAGACACAGAATACAACAACTGTGTGCCAAAAGCATTATGCTGTCTGTGAAAAAAGGTTTATTTTACTGGAAATTCAATTATTTCAGAGGTCCTAAGGGCCTCCTGTGTGAATTTACCAATTCTCTAAACGTGTTATGATGTAAATATTGAAATTGAAATTACAGTTCTGGCATATTTCTAAGAGAGGAGTATATTGTTTATGAGAATCTACGAATTCATGTCAAACTAATTAAGCTCCATCTGTTAATTCTCAGCGTTGTTCTACTTAAAGCGTGCTGGCCCTCTTTTCAGCATGAACCAAAAATCTTGGATTTAAATATGCAGTTTTGCTGTGACAAACTTCCCCTGTTGCACACTGTGCATGCTGTATGTAGTTCTGTGTCTGCCGTGACTGCAGCTTCCTAAGCAGACCTGTCATGTCACATTTGTCATCTGTGACGGATGACGTCGAAGCCGAGCAGGGAAGAGTTAAAGAAACAATCCCACAGAGGACACGGCAGAGCAGCTCGGATTCTTTTGGACCCGGCAGATTGACATGTTTTTGTTCCTCAAACTTTATTCGCTGCCTTCTGAAGAACGGTTTTCTGTACGGTTGCATGTTTGTCTGCTCGACTGTGGCAGCGTAACAGTGAAGTTAATTCAGAGGGTGCACAACGCCGTATGTGCTTGTTCTTTTATTCCTGACAGCTCTGTGATTTCTTCCCTTATTGTCAAATTTTAGATTTACTGGTGTTGTCACTTTTCATGACACTTCTCCACGTCCCAGTTTGTTATATCTTCAAATCCAGAGTTCAGATTGTTCTGCAAATTACTGCTCAGGACTCGTATAAAAATGTCAATGAAAAGGCATTTTGGGAATGCATTATTTTGCTAATTATATCTGAGTGTCGTCTTTAGTTGGCTAGTTGGAAATTACACTTTCTAACAGCCTTTGAAGCTATGTGCCATTCACACACCTTCCAAATTTGGCCAACCAAATCAAAGATTTGGATTTAATTAAAATGTGTAACTGTATGGTGATTTACACTGCTGTCAAACTGAAGCATCAGTCCACACATAACGCGTCTCGTGTCATTTATACACACACGAATACACACTTTACATCCAAAAATCAACCGGCAGGAAAAAAAACACAACAAAAAAACAACAAAACACACACATCAATGCTGATGCTGAAACATGCTGCACATACAAAGCGATGTAGTAGAGACAAACAAGCTGAGTTGCTGACAAGGAGACACACACACACACAATTTCCTCCTCTCTCGCACACACACACACACACACACACACACACACACACACACACACACACGCCATCCCAAGGCCTTCCACATCTCCGTTAATCCAAGCCGTCAGTCAGTGCTCCGGGGCCTGGATGCTGCCGTTAGATTGTAATTGCAAAAACCGGAGGCAGACAAGGGAGAGCCAGGGATGTCGATAGACAGGTGGAGGGATGGATTCCTCCTGTCTACCCAGAAGCCCCCGCGCCGCACGCTGTGCGACTTTGTGTCAGCAGTTTGTCTTGTGCATAGCTAATGACGGCTCGGCGGATGGGGCGGGCTCCAGTCTGCAGCTGCTGCTGCTGCTGCTGCTACTGCTGCTTGCGTTCGATCTCCTTCGCTCTATCCTCTGGTCTTCAGCTGAATCCCCGACAAATGAGATTTCGCCCGAGGTAGATGGAAAGATGGTATACGGAGGCAGGCCTCTGTCTGCCTCACTGTCTGTTAAGAAATCTCACAAGCCATAAAGGACCCAGAGGATTTTTCTCCTCCTAACCTCCCCGCTCTTCCCTTCTGGCCCCTTTCTTTAGCCTCATCTCTCCCCCTTCACTCTGTCTCTCCCTGCAGCTCAGGCTGTCTTCTAATTTAAGTCAGAGGCTGGAATAACTCACAGTTGTTTTAATGAAGAAAGGGATGGAGGAGAAGGCAAGGGGGAAAATGAGGAGAGAGTGATGTTATGGAGGAGACGTAGAGGGCAAGGACAAACTGAACAGCAAGAAATCGGAGGGATCGAGAAACAATGGATCAAATGGGTTTGAAGTAAAAAAGAAAAACAGTTTCTCCAATTAAAAAGAATTTCTTTCTGTTTTCTTTCTTTAGTCACGGACAGTCAGTCACACTTGCTTTTGTTGAGTGCCTGGTGAATTACTCCACTTCTTCTTCCATGCCTTTGTTGTGGTGAAGCTCCAGCCGTTTGTACATCCTACAACATCTTGCGCTGTGAATTCTCCATGCCTGTTTACCAACCGGGCTTCTTTTGAACTGGCATAGAGAAATGGCTTTTTGAAAAGTCTCTTTGATGGTGAGCCCAATGTGTTTTCACCTCCATAAAGTTTGTTTGAATGCTCTGAAATTGGGCTGACGTTGATGATGAGGCCTGTCCTGAGAAGACTGTGTGTGTGCGTGCACGTGTGTGTGTGTGTGCTTGCATGTGTGTGTGTGTGGTTTGTCTGACTTTGTTAACCTGAAATGAGAATCCTGCTCTTTATTCTTCTGTTAGCCTCTTGATTAAAGAGCTCCCTAAGAGAGAATATATGGCATAATAACACAGTGAAATGGAAGAATTATAACAAAAGAATTATTCATATTTTTTTTTGTCATTTATGATGGGTAATATTCTCTTACAACTCGCTACTGGAAGCTCAGAGGTCAAGAACAGAAGACCTTTCTCAACTTTTCACAGCTCAAGTTTTCACTCAGAGCTGTCAGATGAGTCGTTGTGCCTGCAACAAATATGGTTTTAAAAAAATATTTATACAAAGTAAACCAAAAAAAGGAAAAAAAAGCAAGAACTGAAATGAAGTAGTTTGCATGATGAAGACAACTAATATGCATAAAAACGGCGGCATGTTTCTGTGAAATTTGAAGACTTGCGGATCTATTGTGTCGTTTTCCTGATTTTCTGCATAGCATAGTTTAGCTGACAGAGAGATGCAGAGTCAAATTTGGGTTTTTACAGCATCGTACTCCTAATGGAGACAGACCACGACAAGATATATCTCAAAATTTCACCACTCCTCTTATTGATCAGCAGCTCACGCTGATGGATTACCACGGCGGACACAGTGACAGGCAGTACGTCCAGTGGGGGAAGAGTTTTGCCATGCACCGATCAGACAACCTCCCCCCCACCTCCCCCCTCTTTTGATCAGAGCCATTTTGACAGTGATGCATAAGTCTCTGCAGCACAGGGCAGGCTGGCTGGCAGGAAATGCCACGGATCCCCTGAGAGTAGAGGAATGGGGGATTAAACAGAGAAAGACACCCCCTTTAAAAAAAAAAAAAAAGTGAAAAGGAAATCAATGTTTCCCCTCTCTGTGGACAGTGAGCTGTTTCAGGATACACTTTTATGTTGTCTGTAGACTTCTTTTTTTTTGTTTGTGTTTCAGCTGTTTCATGTCAGGATTGGTCTGACGTGTCCCTCATCTGTAAACGGCCAAACGAAGTCCAATTGTACCAGTTAAATCAAGGCAAATCAACGCTGCCGTTATCTCCTCTGCCCTTGCTTCCTTCTTCCTCCTCTTTCCTCCCGTCTCCAACTTTCCCTCTTGAGTGATGCAAACGGCATGCGATTCATCTCTCCAAAGCAACAGCAAAGCAGAAACACAGCGCAGGCTTGAACTGGATTGGTTAGAGTAAATACAAAGGGATGAGGGAAAAGAAAGCAGCCGGGGAGACACAAAAGGATGGAGCTACAGATGGGAACTAACCTTGCCTGGGTTTCTCTGATGTTCCTTCACACACGCACTCACCTCCACCGCACCCATTGTTGTCAACCCCTCTCTCTCCCTCTCTCAAGTTGTCCTTTTATTTGTCTTGTTCAGAGGATGGCACCAAAGCATCTGAGGAATGGGAGGCTACAGTGTATTAAAGGAAATGTTGTTTGACAAAAAGAAAAAAATGGTCATTCCCCTTTCAGCAGGAAACACAGAGGCTGCGCAGCTAGTGCACTTCAAAGCTGCCCTGAAAACTTCCCATGAAACGACTCTGATTGTCTGCATCTAAAGAGGACAAGCGGGGGATTTTCTCCCTGGTGTCTCGGCGCTCACTTTTTCCCATTGGTCTTGGCTGTTCTTAATGTTACGCTTTGTTGCTGTAAAAAAGGAGTAGACTATGAATTTAATAGCTCTCACAGAAGACTTGTAAGCAGACGAAAAATGTGTAGTTCCTTTTTTATTATTATTATTGTGAATGAAAGCTGGAGCATTAGATTACATGCGGGTAGTTAATGCCTACGTTTAACAGGAAAAGTCTTACCTTGGACACAGTCGCTGGCATGACAGATACATTTCGTTATTGACCTTAATAATCACGAACCCTTGAATCTCGCTTATAAAGCGGCAAAGCACAAGAGAATGTCATTATTCATGTTTATGTAAATGGAAAGAAATTAACATTTGATAGCATTTGAGACTGAAAGGCATTTGGAGTGAAACTTGTCACTCGTACATCACTTTTCACGCCGTCGAAGCACCTCACAGAGCCATTTTTGACAAAAGATAACAAATAGTATTAATGTGTTGAAGTGTGTTAGACCAAGGAAGTCAGTATACTTACTTGCAAATTAGAGGAGTGGAGGACAGAGCGCTTTAGAGGGAACCAGGGAGAAGTTGGAGTGGTTGTTTGGACGAGTTAGTTTGAAGTGAAGAGTTTGCACTTGGGTGGACTGTCTTCCTGTGACACACACGTTCACACACATGCATCCAGCCCACCCCACCCCCACCCCCACCCCCATTACTCCTCCTATGGCCCTGTCGGTGTGCCAGGGCGGGTGATTACCAACGCTCTCCCCCAATTATGGGCTGATTATTCCGCCGCGCTCTAATTGACTGGGGAGATATGCAAATGGCTGTCATTTGGGATGATAAAGGATGCGGGTGCTGGATGCCCCCTGCATTATTTAGCCTCGGCTGTACGCAGCGTGAAGGATGTGGTGTTCGCTTTAATTGCTGAGGAGAGAGAGGTTAAGCTGAACGAGCAGTTGAATTAGAAATGAGGAATTTGGTCCATTTATTTATTTCTTTATTTTGCTCCTCTCCTTCCATCTCTCTCTCTCTCTCTCTCTCTCTCTCTCACACACACACACACACACACACACACACACACACACACATATACTCACTCTCCCACTCTCTGTGTCATGTGTTGTTTTTCAGTTCCCTCTTGGATGAGTGGAGGGGTGAGGAGGTGGAGGGTGGATGGCAGGATGTCATGCTGGAATGCCATAAATAAAAACATTAGTGGAACCAATATGTGCAGAACAAATAGAGTGAACGCGTGTGTGTGTGTTTGTGTGTGTTGGCGTAAGTGAAGCTGGTGAGTGGCCGGCTCGTGCATTAAAAACTGAAGTGTGAAGAACCTTTGCGGACTAATGAATGTTGAAAAGTTTCAGCTGCTCAGACAATAAGCAGGCTAGGCCTTTTCTCTGCACCTTTGATGAATGTGCCACCTAAACTGAGAGCAAATTCACTCTCTTCTAGCAAGAATACCAACGATCCAACCTGGCAAATACAAAAAAAATAAAGAAACCTGGTGGGTAAGTGGGAGTGGACTGTGTGGCATTTTTATCTTCAACACCTGGGTGTTCAATCAGGGATCGACCTTTGGGTTTTTGTAGCCCATTAAAGCAGTCACTTGGGTTATTGTTGGTGCAGGAAACTAGGTGTGGAGGGCTTTAAATGAAAATGGCCCATTGGCTAAGCCCTTCTAGCTGCTTGGCATATTATCAAGGGAAATTGGAGTGAAACTCAACACTAATCCCTCTGGTTTGGAGACAAGAAGTGCCAGATTTGGACCATCTTTAACAGCTTAGGGGTAATAATGCCTCAAATGTCACTTTCAAAGTGGTCCTACCCGTATCCCCACCTTACCAAAGGCTTAAGAGCCGGGGTAGTTATCGCAGGGAACCTCTTGTCTTACAGCAAACAATAATTACTGAAGCAGCACAATTGCTGTTAGCATTATTACCAGATTTTGCAAATCTGTTGGAATCGCGAGTCGGGAGTCCGCAAGACCGTCTGACCCTCACGCCTGACTCCAGGACCGCTCTGGGGTTTTTATCTGCTTGTGGAAAACACAGCGCGAGCTTTCTTTTCCTTTTATGGAGATGCGGCGGTATTATCAAGAGATTGTCTGGGCTTTGTGAAGTGTGCAGAAGCAGAATTGAAAAGAAAAGCACATTTGCTTTTCAGTGCTGCTGTGGCTCTCCTCTGAACAACTTTGGGAAGCCCCGAACAGTTGGCTCTTAGACGGCTTTTGTTCTGAAAAACAAAAAGGGAGAGCAAAATGACTGTTTTCAGCAATGTTGTTTTCCAAATGAGATGGTATGTGTTTACTCCCAAACTGATGTGCATTCAAACCACCATCCCGTTATGTAATGTTATTTTCGACAGACATTGTCTAAATGTGTTATTTGTGTATGTATTATCTAAGCTGAATTTAATTATCAGGCTTCAAAAAGAAAGGGGACTTCTTTCAACAGTGGCTCTCCCTCCGCATCTTTTGCCTTTGTGCTTATTTGTACTACATGCAGCACAAAAGAGTTTCATTCAGTGCCGCTGACTTCATACAGTGTTTTTAATTGTTTGCAGTCTGCAGCAGTTTGAATGGCAGCAAGATAGTGGTCATTATCTTGGTTTTACACTCTGACCTGCTTCTTACAGTCTTATGTAGCGTAACCGTAGTTATTTTCTGTTTCTCTGTGGGTTACACCTGCTTTTAGAATTAAATGAATGACAGTTGGAAACTGGAGACCCTCGAAACACATTAATCCGTGAAACCCCTCGCAGAACGCGGAGGTTTATGGGTTGCATGCTAACATTTTTGACAGCCTGTTTGGCGCTTGAGTTTTTGGCAAGCCTCAGGCACACCAAACGTTTTTCTCTCGGTTTGCAAAGAATGCTCCTCCTTGTGCTTGTCTGTCTTGTGACTCCTTGCTTTCAAAGAACATTTTAGAGACCCTCTGGGGGCGCCCCAGTGAGTCGTATCTCCACACATCCTGTTTGCACACTCAATGCCACACTATCCAGCAGAAACATGCTCCATCAAGCTGTGTTTGCACAGTCCCGCTGACAGTAAACAAAAAAAACGCGAAGGCAGTTGTACGGAGCGCTGCATTGTGTAGTCGCGTTTTGATCAATAAGCTGCAGAGTAAATCATCTGTAGTGAATCATCTGTAGATATCATTATCGTCAGTGACTAACATCATAACCCCAGCCTTGGTGGACATCGTAGCAGGCTGACATGAAAGGAAGAAATTATGACGAGGAGGTTGTGTGAAATTCTCCACAAAGTCTCTCACTCCTCTTCTTCTCTGCTTAATGGTACTTACTGAAGGGCATTACAGTTGGCGCTCTGCATGGGGCATTGCATTCAAACCCTCTTTAAAACAGACCCACACAGAGACATTTAGCAGTCCATTTGGATTCATTTGCATGGCATTTCATTTGGATTTTGCCTCAATCGATGGGTTGGGTTGGGGGAAATTTAAAGAAAAACATCTTTCGTGTAATAGCATTTTCTCTAAGTCTCTAGTGCACCATAAAGATAAAAAGTACATCGCCCGGACCCGATAAATGAGCGCAGCGCTGCCGTGAGAAGACCCGTCCCTCAGGCTTATAAATGATAGCTATTGGAGTTAATTACAGTTTACAACATTATATTTACACAGAAAAAAGAAGAAGAGAATAAAACCTTCCTCTGAGGTCAAGAATGTGTTATTTCTGTGTATGCTGTACCACAGTGAAGTGAAGTTAAGCCTTTGTGTAAGATCATGGGTTTTGCTTTTAAACAGTTGAAAAACAGGTCCTGTATAGAAACACGCGCATCATGTATCTTTTATATGCCCTGCTACTACTTTACTGTTTACACACATGCTAAAGGAGACTTAAAACACTGTAAATATTCTTTTTGCACACTGTGAGGGGATTTCTTCCTAATATAGTTCTTTCAAGAAGAAAGCGCTTTTTCTTTCCTTTTGAAATCTTGATTTAAGAAGTGCTTTGCACAAAGAAGGAGGAAGCAACTTACCAAGCATGACAAGCAAAACACGACTAACATAAAACCTGAAAAGTCAAGCAGAAAAACTGTTTCACGGTAGACCTTAAAGCCTGATCTGACTCCAGAAATTACAGACATGAATCTCACATCACAAAAAGTAACGTCAAAGCTACATTATATTGGCAAAAATATTCGCTCACCCATCCAAATAATGGGAATCAGGTGTTCCAGTCACTTCCATGGCCACAGGTGTATAAATTCAAGCACTTCGGCATGCAGACTGTTTTTACAACTATTTGTGAAAGAATGGGTCGCTCTCAGGAGCTCAGTGAATTCCAGCATGGAACTGTGATAGGAGGCCACCTGTGCAACAAATCCAGTCATGAAATTTCCTCGCTCCTAAATATCTCACAGTCAACTGTATTATAAGGACGTGGAAGTGTCTGGGAACGACAGCAACTCAGCTACAAGGTGGTAGGCCACGTCAACTGATGGAGCAGGGTCAGCAGATGCTGAGGTGCAGAGTGCGAAGATGTTGCCAACTTTCTGCATCTGAGTCGATTGCTACAGACCTCCAAACTTCATGTGGCCTTCACATTAGTTCAAGAACAGTCCACAGAGAGCTTCATGAATGGGTTTTCATGGCCAAACAGCTGCATCAGAACCATACATCTCCAAGTGCAATGCAAAGCGTCCGATGCAGTGGTGTAAAACACGCCGCCACTGGACTCTAGAGCAGTGGAGAAATGTTCTCCGGAGTGACGAATCGCGCTTCTCCATCTGGCCATCTGATGGACGAGTCGGTTTGGTGGTTGCCAGGACAACGGTACTTGTCTGACTGCATTGTGCCAAGTGTAAAGTTTGGTGGAGGGGGGATTATGGTGTGGGGTTGTTTTTCAGGAGCTGGGCTTGGACCCTTAGTTCCAGTAAAAGGAACTCTGAATGCTTCAGCATACCAACACATTTTGGACAATTCCATGCTCCCAACTTTGTGGGAACAGTTTGGAGCTGGCCTCTTCCTCTTCCAACATGACTGTGCACCAGTGCACAAAGCAGGTCCATAGAGACCTGGATGACAGAGTCTGGTGTGGATGAACTTGACTGGCCTGCACAGAGTCCTGACCTCAACCCCACAGAACACCTTTGGGATGAATTAGAGCGGAGACTGAGAGCCAGACCTTCTCGTCCAACATCAGTGTGAACTCACAAATGTGTTTCTGGAAGAATGGTCAAAAATTCCCGTGAACACACTCCTAAACCTTGTGGACAGCCTTCCCGGAAGAGTTGAAGCTGTTATAGCTGCAAAGGGTGGACCGACTCGTATTGAACCCTATGGATCAGGAATGGGAGGTCACTTAATTTCATATGCGAGTCAAGGCAGGTCAACGAATACTTTTGGGCGCATGGTGTATCAGTATGGCTACATTTATCTCAGAATAGTGGATAAAATAGGCTTGGTTGCACTGGCTCTACATGACTGTAAACACATATTCTCTGCATATCAGCTGATGAAACACTTGCACTTTTAGTTGTTTTACGAGTAAAAGTCACACTTCTGTCTTCAACAAATATGAACACAGTGCAACATTGTGTGCAGCCTTAAGGGAGGTTGTTTCAGACTGTTGCTCCTCACTGTGCTCAGTTGCTGTATTTGCGTTTGTGTTTCAGGCTCTAGTTAGCTGGCTAGCCATCTGCTGCAGAGCCCTCAGCCATACTATGCCTCTGACTGAGGCCGACAGAGAGAGACAGAAAAATGAAAACTTTCAGTGTGTGTGTGTGTGTGTGTGTGTGTGTGTGTGTGTGTGTGTGTGTCTGTGTGTGTGTGTCTGTGTGTGTGTGTCTGTGTGTGTGTGTGTCTGTGTGTGTGTGTCTGTGTGTGTGTGCGCGAGAGAGACAAAGAGTGTGTGTGTGTGTGTGTGTGTGCTTGAAAGAGAGAAAGGAAATGAGTGAAAAGAGAGGTGCAGCAAGTTTCTCCAGTCGCCCTCTCTTCCTGTAGCTCAGGAGGCTGCAGTCATTGACTCCTCCCTGTCTAGACAGAGACCACTTCTCCACACACACACACACACACACACACACACACACACACACACACACACACACACGCGCGCACACACACTTGATTCCTTCTACCATAGCAACTTTGATTAATTCCCAGTGTGCGGTGAGAGGAGACAACATCAGCACCATGGTCAGGGGAAAAGGCCTACAGTCTCCTGGATGTGACAGCTCCCTGCTTCACTCTGATGCCTTATACCCTGCTGGTGTGTGTGTGTGTGTGTGTGTGTGTGTGTGTGTGTGTGTGTGTGTGTGTGTGTGTGTGTGTGTGTGTGTGTGTGTGTGTGTGTGTGTGTGTGTGTGTGTGCGTGTGCGTGTGTGTGTGTGCGCGTGTGTGTGTGTGGGTCAGTAGCATGAATGAAGAGTGGGATGAGGACTGTGTGTATGTGTGTGCATAGCCTCGTCTATCCCTTCGGCCATATCAGTGCTCAAGCATGTCTTGCTGTGACAGCGGAGCAGCCTATGTTCCTGTCACACGCACACACACACACACACACACAGAGGAGCACTGAACGAGGGTGCAGGCAGGCTCCAACACTGGCAAGGTGAAGGGTCACGAGCGGCTGCCTCTCCAATGTTGTGTGAAACGTGTAGATGGCCCATTATGACTGTGTATGTGTGTGCGACTGAGTGTGTGTGTGTCTTGAGGCGGGCGGGGTGCATCTCAAAGTAACTGGTTATTATCACCTCAATATTTTTCTTATTATGACAATTACATGCTCCAGGAGCGAATTAAGCGATACAGGACGCCAAGCGGGAGTGGTTGACAGCTATTTGGAGACTCAATACACAGAGCAATTTGCAGCCCCGAGCCAAACAAATTGGATTTGGGCCACTTTGGATTGGGGCCCCAGATTGTTGGGCGTTTGGATCCTGAGATCAGCATGCCTGCCTGGCTGGTTAGCTGGCTTTGATTCTTTACACATGACTTAATAAGAGCCAGTTAGCCATGTAGCAGTGTTGTGTGGCCACAGACTAGGACTGCGGAGGGAGGAAGTATGTGCTGATAATATATGATCCTTTATTTTATGGGGTAGTTACAATTAGTGGCCTATGGGCATTACGCTCTCCCACCTTCCCATGTTAAAGCTGCTACTTTTTGGTCTGGGGCCACACAGCTGTGCTCAAGTGTGTGTATAATCCAAATGAGCCTAACAGCCTCTAAACAAATTACTGATACACATTTTCCCACCCCTAAACTGCTTCTGGAAAAGCTGGCAACAGCAACCAATTAGGTGAAATGCAATTATTCCCATCCATTCAAACAATTAGCCCGTAGGTTAACAGCCTAGCTGTGCATCCGGCTAGCTTCCAGTGTTTTGGAAAAGCCATGGTTACGCCGACTCTCATGGCAACCCCTCTGTGTCAAATGGCGTGCACCCGAGGCAGCTGGTTGGGTAAAGAATAACATTTAGTCCTATTGGTGGAGGCAGAGTGTGACATCACTCGGCTCAGAGCACTGGCTGACTTGATTGGCTGTGGCAGGAAGGGACACCGCTGCTGAGGAAGAGAAAGCAAGTGCCTCGTGTGCTGAGTAAAATGAAGGTAGATAATGCCAGGCGACCGGCTGGCAGGCCGGCGGAGCGGGTGGGCATGCAGAGCTGCATAATAGAAAAAACAAAGGCTTCATGTGTCACAGTTGAGATTGCATTAACCAAAACAAGCAGGCATGGACAGACTGCCACGCTGATTTGGTTGTCTGTTCCACTGGCGAGGCCAAGTGCCGTGGATGGAAATAGATGAGGGGCGCCTGTGTCCCTCATCTATTTGATGTTGCATTGTGCTAATGGGATGTGAAACGTATCTTCACTCTGATTCAGAGGTGATGGCGCGTCAGAGCTGTCGGAGTTTTGGCAGATGGATTCTCTGGTGATGCTTGTATGTTTACATTGAATCCTTAAGAGTGAGAGTTTTCGCAATTTCTAAGTCCACAGTTCGTCTCCGCTGGAGCATGAAGAATAAATATACAGTATGTGCACTGGTGCCACCTATAAATGAACTGAGGCAGGAACACAGCACCTCAGTGTTTTTCTACAACAAGCATGTGGTTGTGTGACACAGGCAGACACATATCTGTGGTGACAGTGATGGTTGCATGGGGCTCAGGTGGGACAACAGTGGAGAGTCAACAGGCCTGGTATAGCAGGTAGGATCAGCTGGCATACACCAACAACTCTTTCATTTCTTCCCCGAGTGGGCACCAGCCAGCGAACAGGGGTCATTTACAGGTGACTTCCCCCCACAGTCATGTGCAGCTGAGGCACAGCTACGGCTCTGTGAATGTGTGTGACGTGTGGTTGGTGGGCAGCCGTCGCACTTCATCTCATCACCTCACATCTGGCCTAATCTTCACTTCCCTGTCTATCGTCTGGCTTCCTCAGGTGCTCTGCACATTTATGTAGTCGGTAATCTGTCACCAATATTATTAGGGATTCCCTCGAATCATTTGAGAAGGGAAAGTATCTATGAAGTAGATGCACACAGTACTCTGCTCACCACAGGCAATGGAAACTGTAAGATGAACTAGCCGGTGGTTTCAATGAAAGCCCGATACAATTCATTTTTACCACAACAGCAAGAGTATTGGCTTTTTCTGCAGGATGTTGTGTCCTGCTACTATATGTACAACTGTCACTGAGACTATAGTGATATTTTTTTTATCAAGGATGTAGTGGACCTTGACTATTTCTACCTTAAGGTGCTTATGAATACATCAGGAATATACTGTATGTTATCTTTTACAATAATCTTTGCACTTGTAGTGCAACATGATGACTTAATGTGCAGTGGGAAAATGATGTGCTTGCTTGAGCTTACATTTAAATTTGCCACCTGCTGCATGTCAGCTCTCATCAAATGCTTGGATGAGCTTCATAAATACTCACCGTGAGCCTCTTCTTTTGTTCCAGGATCTGTCTGGCTCGATTGATGACCTCCCCACTGGGACAGAGGCTGGACTGGGCTCGGGCATGAATGCTGGCGGATCCTCTAGCAGCAACAATAGTAGCCAAGGGGAGCAGGGAGGCACAAGTAACCAGGGACAGTCCCCATTTTCCCCTCACGCCTCTCCTATCCTTCCCAGCCAGAGGAGTGGGCCCTCTCCCTCCCCCGTGGGTTCCCCTACTGGCTCAACTCAGTCCCAGCAGTCCCGATCGGGTTCAGGACCCATCTCTCCTGCCAGCGGACCCACTGCAAACACCACTGCGCCAGGTAGGGCTGCAATAAGAGCCTCTAAAAATGTATGCACATGCATAGTCATTATCTGATTGCAACGTGATAAGAGGCACAACTTAGAGGAAGGTAATTGCATTACTTTATTCACCACAACCAGATGATCCCTGACAAGATTTGCTACTGAAACAAGACTGAATTTATCATTTTTGTGCTGAACTCTCCAGGAGATAAGTCAAAATGCTTTACGGCTTTAATGGTAAATAATTAACATCTCCAATTCCCATTGAAAGGCAAATAAGAAAACAAATAAAACAAACCCAAGTCACTGAATGCACATAAGGTGTATTGGTTTTGACAGCTGATTAAAAGAAAAAAAGAAAGCTGGACCATCATTGTGGTGTTGCAGAATCTGTTTTTTACCAGATGTCCTGGGGCTTGTTGGGTTGTTTTTGCACATTTGTGATGTGTTATTTGGAGCCAGTGGCTCCACGCTATAGTCAGGTAGGTTTTTCTTTTGTAGATTTTGCATATGCATAACAGTTATGTCTCTGTTATTCTGTACAAACCCTGCTGGACTCTGGCTCTCACTAAGAAGCAGTATCTAAGGCTTGGAAGCAACCCTCTATGTGGTTGAAATGCTTTCGTAATTAGAACAAAATCTGTTTTAGTGTTGATTAGTGTTGGTGTTTTATTTGATTTTTACTGTACGGGTGTACAAATAATATTCAGAGCATTTTTTTTGTTTGTTTGTTTTGTAAGTAACACTGACGCACTTGTTGCCTCTGAAAACCTATCACACCCACATTTCTGCTTGACCTTTACATTTATGTTGCTGTTTTCATTTGTTTTTAAATATGTGCATTTAAAGAGGATTTTAAAAAGGTCATGTAAAACACTAACCTCGGTGGACTTTCGTTAGATGCGCACATTTTCACAAATAACAACATGACTGGGTTTAAATGTTGCGTGTTTGACTTTTGCGGCAGTCTGTAAAAATAAAGCTCCTGCATCACAGCGGTTTGTATACAAAGAACAGCATCAGAACCAAAAAAAAACAACAACTTTATACTTGGTCTTAATTTAATATGATCAAAAGCGATGCTACGGAGTGTTAGAGTTGCAGTCCAGATGATAAATAGTTGATCAGATCTTTGTTGTATATGATCTGCTTTTTTCTGCTTTTTCGACTCCAGCTCTCTATGTAATCCATCCAGATTCATTTCCATCCTCCCAGTTTGCACAAAGAGCAAAGATAGAACCACACTGCAATAGAAGAGCAAATAATATCTATCCTGCATGTCTAGACTTTGATATTTCTGGTCCAACTGAAATCATTGTTTAGACAGTTGAAGATTATCACTTCATAGTGCAGAGCTCCTCGTGCAGCGTGTCTCATTCATTTTCCTCGCACTGTTTATTTTGGCTATGTTGTAGAGATTTGTTGAGTCTGTGGAAACCCTGTTCTTCAGTAGGGTAATGTCCTCCAACCTCGGACTACCCTTGGATCATACAAAAATGTTTGTCCACATATGCTGTTTCCTCTTCACTCTGGGTCCTAGAGGAACTGTCCTCTTTGCAGACTTATCTTAAGTATAGCAGGCTAAAGAGGAAATAATGTATGACGTGTCTGTTCGTGTTGTTAGGCCATAGCAGAGCAAATGAAACTTTACATTACCGGGGGTTTTATAAAGAAAAGATTATATGATTTTTCTGTGTGTGTGTGTGTGTGTGTGTGTGTGTGTGTGTGTGTGTGTGTGTGTGTGTGTGTGTGTGTGTGTGTGTGTGTGTGTGGCCTCTGTGTCATCTTGCCACCTGTCTTCATGGGTGAGTGCCTGACTGGCCCATCAGTGTGTCTCAGACCTGCCAATCACTCTGATGAGGCGGGGCAAAGTGTCTCGAGTGAGATCCCAACTCCTCCTCCTCCTCTTCCCCTCCTTCTCCTCTGATTGACATTAATGAAAAACTGGGACGGTGCTTTTTTTTTTTTGGTGTTTTTTTTTAGGCACTCGTGCCAAGAATCATGACGAGAATCTGGAATGAGGCGGCAAAGATGGGAAGCGAAACCGATCGCTGGGACATGATTAATAAGATAATTTTCAAAAATATTCCCCATGCCAAATAAATGGTGAGCAGTGAGTAACATCTGGCATGTTTTAGCGGCTGTACTACAATCAGTTTGAATTAGATCAAGAAGCTGCAAGCTTCAGAGAGACACAGGAGAACTAATGTGGTTAGCCTACATCTGATTACTAACTCCCACTTTGTAACACTTCATCACAAGTTAGGGCGTTTCAGTTCATTTTGTATCTTTTCTTTGGTACAAGCCGGCGAGGAGAGACAAGACTTTGAAAGCTCTGTGGTGTGTTTTTGTGTGTGGGGCTTTCTGAGATTTGTACCTTAAAGAGGTCGTTCTCATTTTCAGCCATCTAATTTTAATCTCTGGTACCTCTAGAGTAGCTTTGCACCCATCTTAACTGTAAAAGCCTGTAATTATTTCTGAATGACAAAGACCAAGAATCACAAAGAGAGGCTCTTCCTCGAGCGCGTTTGGTTCAAGTGAGTTTTGATTGGCTGAGTTCCTGGAGGCTTGCCGATGGGCAACTCCTGATGCTGCATTTTTAACATGGCATACTACATTTTCAACTTTTTTGTTAAAAATGACCTCAACACCTCGATTCTTTGCATGCGTTTCCAGAAATTCAAACCAGATATGAAAAATGAAAAAAACATGACAAACCGCAGCAAAAAAAAAAAAAACATTACAGCTGGATGTCTCTGTTTAGAAAATACGTCACTCATTACCTGCTATTGTCTAGTTTTACAGATTGGGTCATATTTTGGTCACTCAAGTTAATCAGTGTAGACGTGGGAAACCGTCTGCAGCCAAGATAAAGAATAGATGTTGACGCCATCACTGAACTACATTTGGCTTCTTAGCTGCCAAGACATGAAGCTTCAAGTGATCGCTTTTTTTGCATGAGAACGACTGAAGTGAATTTAATTTTGTTTTCTTTTTGCAAGATGAGACAGGACATAAAACATTCGTCAACTATGAACACTACACTCAAGATGTGAGTCTTGCCTCGGGCTCACAAGCTTCCAGGGTTGGAACCGCACGGACTGTAAGCTTGAGCTTTTCTGGAAGTCCAGCAGTGTTCTGGGTCTTGTTCATGAAACAGTCCTCCGTAAAGTGTCATGAGAAAACGAGTACATTTGCTACACTTGCCCCTGGAAGGTGAAACTGCATCCACTGAGCCATGGTCAGCCAATTTTCCGCCTCAACCAAAAACACATTTCTTCTAGACACCTTGAAAACAAGAGCAAAATGCTTAGTAAGAACTACAAGCAGATCCACCAGAATGGCCATGTTTGATCCTCGTTGTGCAGGCGTGAACTTCCACCGAAGCTTTTGCTACTGAGGATCCTCAATGGCCGTTGGGGGGGTTGGGGTCTCCACATCTCCCCTACTTATAACTGGGCTACAAGTTTCACCACAGGATGTCATGGAGTTTGGACAAGCGTTGAAATAATTGCAGAAGTAAGCATGCTCCTGCGTTCAGTAAAAGCTAATTTGGTATTTTTTTCAATACAAGCACAGTTGGTGGGTAGGTCTGTCGCTTTACGTAAAGCACATTAGTTAAGTAAAAAAAAACACTGATGATCTAAAGGTGTAAAGAGCTGAAAGTATGCAAAGGAATCCTTTCCCAAGCTTCCTGTGTTCGTGCGCTCACGTGCATGTGTTTGCGTGTCAGCCTGCACACCAGTCAGGCTTACTCGCTGGAGTGATGCGACATGCCACATGGATGAGCACACACGTTCCCTTTTGACAGCGGTCAGAGGAGAGCAATTTTCTTATGTCATCTTTTCACCTGGCTGTCAAACAAGTGTGGACACACATACACGAGCACGCCGAAAAATAACACAGAGAGGCAACGGGGAAGCGCGCAGGTGCGGCAGAAAAGACCACATATACCTGTAAAATATTTATTTCATGGTTTGACACGCTCACATATTGTTGTCCATGTAAATCATCCCTGTATATATGGGCACATAGATGAGTGACAGCGAAGTGTTAGTGTGTGTGTGAGAGCAGAGAGCGTGACAAAGAGTCAGACAGTGAGAGTGTTAAAGAGGGTATGCTGACAGATTGCCAGCCTATCATGCACCTATACACAAGCACAAATCTATCTTGTCGGAGCGCTACAGCAAGCCTGTGATTCCCTCATCTCCTCGCTGCTCCTCCTCGTCCTCCTCGCTCGCTCCCTCCCTCTGTCTGTCTCTCCATGAGGCAAATCCAATACACTGTAACATTATCCGGGCCTCGCCTTGCTATTTGGATTCTCTCCCGGAGCCAAAAAGGCACACACAGGGCCAAATTGATTTTCCTGTTGCGCTAGATTTGTGACAGTCGAGCAGAAATCACATTGCTCAACCGCCAGCCTCCCCCGCCTCTTCCTCCAGCTCGTGTGCACACGCAAAAACATACGTGCCCTCCCTCTTCCTTTCCAGAATCTCTCAAGCGGTTCAGAGCATCCTCGGAATATTTTGCTTCTTCCATGAGATATCGAGGACAACACGAGCAGATATTTGTCACTCGTTCGGATAGATGGTGTGCGGGAATGAGAGCACCAGCGTTAAAGCATCCATCAGCATCTGTGAGCTATGGGTGGAGTTCAGAGAGCTCATCTAGTTCAGGGCTCATGAAAACGCTCGAAAGTCAAGTTAACATCAGAATCAGCAGGATTTGCGGGCATCAGCTGTAGACGGTCTGTCACATCCCCCCCCAAAAATGACTGACATGTTCATTACCAGGGTAAATCAAGGCAGAAACAGAAGACAGGATGTTTTGTTTTAAAGGAACATCAATAGAGTCCCATCCTTGTTTCCGCTGCGTGGGACGTCTCAGTGCTCCGGTTTGGACGCCGGTGTCCTAGTAGCCTTCTGCTATTGGACACACCGAAGTGACTTCTTGGAGTAAACAGCTGCCATCTATAAATCTTACATGATTTTGGTTTTTAGATCCCATCTGGAGCGCCATCAGCTCTCTGGATACATAATCCTCCAGCCTAAAATGATGGAAGCATTCGTGAATCTGCAGAAAAGGCTTCTGGGCAGGAAAGCGAGCTCCGATAGAAGGAGGAAACTGTGGAAAAAAATAGGAGAATTTATGTAATTTTTATGTCTCACGATGATCTGTCACTTTTCAAACGTGCTTTTCTAGAAAATAATATGTATCCTCTATGAATAAATCAACCTTCAAGTTGTATTTTAAACAATAAGTGATAATCGCACGTAGTAATCCAGGTATTTATTTTAACTCAGTTTATTTTCCAAAATTACATTGACGAAAAACTTTTCTGAAGTTCACTGAAAAGATTGAAGCTGTCATGTACACAGCTGGATTTAAACGTTGTCTGGGAAGTCGCTTGACGCAGCAAAATTGGTTTCAATAGTTTAGGAGGGGCTGGTATAGCTTAACTGGAGGTCTTATTAACATATTGATGCTCTCTGGCTCTTAATAAGCTGCTTGAAAATACTCATTCATTCACTTATCTTGGATCATATGCTGAGAGATTGTAGGTGAACGTGGGTTCAAGCAGGAAGACGTGTTACATTTTACTTTTAATTCCAAGTCTCCTCCAGTCCAGCTGTGTTTGATGAAATAGCTGTCAATTTTAACCACTTAGCTGATAAATGTCTCTGTCTGACCATGAAGATCAATATATGTGTTTTAGACTCACAGTCATACGTCGGTGGGCCTACTTGTATTTGAAAGCCAAACTGGAATATTTTTCCACGTTGTGCAGCCGCTAATTGACGCAGAGCACATCCTCGCTCCTCCTCACCCCTCCTCGCTCCTCCTCGCTCCTCCTCGTCCCTCCTCGCTCCTCCTCGCTCCTCCTCGCCCCTCCTCGCTCCTCCTCGCCCCTCCTCGCTCCTCCTCGCCCCTCCTCGCTCCTCCTCGCCCCTCCTCGCCCCTCCTCGCCCCTCCTCGCCCCTCCTCGCTCCTCCTCGCTCCTCCTCGCTCCTCCTCGGCCCCGGTTCATCTCCGCCTGCTGTAGAAAATCACAAACGCTTCTCTCTCCCCCTGTTTTTTTTTTTTTTTTTCTATTTCTTTGTCTCTTTTCCTCCAAACTCCTCTGAGGTCCAGTTAGCAGTACTTGCCTGCTCTCCCCGGCTCCTCTTTCTTCTCGTCTTTCCTCTCTCTCTTCCTCAACTCTCCTGCAAATTTTTATTTTTCTTCAAATAGTGATGGAGGAGCTTTCAGGCTGGCGCTTGGGAGAGTTTAAGCTGTTTATCTGTGCTTCGCTGTAAGAGCTTCCGGGGCCTGGAAAAGGACAGAGAGGTCAGGGCAAGCGGAAGAGAGAAGGGAAGGAGGGTCAAAGAGAAGGCTGGACCTGTCCAGTTTGGTAGCCAAAGGGTGCTTCCTTCTACAAATCTCTTCCAAATGGCTTCATATTTGCTTCCCTTTACATCATCCCCAAGCTTAGCCTGTGGTTTGTGTTCAGTTTTTATTAAAACAAAACAGATTTCTATCTTTATTATGGTAATGAGAAGCGCACACAGAGAAAAAAACAAACGCAGTGGCGCTGCTCCTTCTCCACGCTGGGGTCACAGGTCATGCATCAACGCCCGGAAGGATCCAGAGATTCCTTACTTAAAGGAGGCCATTTTGAAAACAATGTCAGTAAACGACTTCCCCGACGACAGAGAAAACAAGTTTTCATATGCAAATGAAAATGCCACAGGGATATTCAACTAAAACTTGGATTTTTTTTTTTTTTCCCACTTTGCTTGTGGTGAAAGTTACTGAAAAAGGCAGCAGCAGAGGGTGGGGGTGAGATTTAATGTGAGTCTGTTGTGCGGCGCCGGCTGTGTGGAACTGGGCGAGTTTTCTTGTCACACCACTCCCTAAGAGGCTGTGTGGTGGGAACACCGCCTCTGGCTGTGCCTGTCCCTCTCTCTTTCTCTCATTATTTTTACCATTCTCTTTCTCCTATGTTCCTACCAGTGTCTCTCGTTCCCTCATCCCCGCCCTCTCCTCTCCTCCCCATCTCTGTTTGTATCTGCTTTCTTCGCTCAGAGCGTGGCTGCGGTACAGGCCTCCCACCGAGGAACACGTCTGAATTTTCCATCCACATCTCTGCTTCTTTGCCTCCCTCCTGCTTCTCCACATCTCTCCCCCAGCTCTTTTTTTCTTCTTGTATTCTCTTTTTTGTTTTGTCTTTTCCCCCTCTCGACCATTCTTCACAACCCACACCAACCAACATCCATCCAACTCTTTCCCATCATTCCTGTATTCCCTTTGGCGGCTGATTGAGTTCAAAGTGAAACAGCAAAATGCCCAGGCATTATATTCACAAAACACTCCATCGCCCAAAATTGGGGTGAGGAACTTGCCTGCTGCGTTGGCCATTTAGAGAAATCCCATTCTACTGTAAATCTGGCTGGCTGGTAAGCCCTAACAGGAGCACAGTGTGCAATTATTTCCCTGCCCAACACCTATTTCCTTGCTTTCTTTTGCTCCATCGCTCCCTCTCCCTCTGTTTTTAGCTTAAGCTGCAGTTTTACCTTACTTACAGTGCTACTCAGCATTGGAAGTAATGAGGATCTTGGGAGAGAGCTTGTTTTGCGAGCCACTGCAGGCCTGTGTTCGTCCCCCACAGGGAGAGTTAACAGGCATTAGCCCCCGGCTTGGAGAGGCATTGACTTGCACCCATTGAGATCTAAACCACCATTATTGGAGCCCGCTGTTTATCTGCCTCTTCCCCCTAAAGACACCTCAAATTGAGGGTATTACCTCGGCGTGTGTGTTTGTTGGGTGGCGCAGGTGTGCGCGCCTTTTGGCCTAAGGGTTGTATTAGAAGATGCTGCTGAAGCAGCCTTTTCTTTGTCTTCTGTGCCACTCTATTAGTGCACTCCACACTTACCTCACTTTATCCAAAATGGCCCTCACTGCTCCAGACGGTCTGCTTTTGTGAGAAATACCTAAAAAGTGCGCTTAAGTTAATGTGTACAAGCAAGCAAAAACGTCACTGTCTCTTTGTGTACGGGCTTCTGCGAGCATGTACGCACATGCGAGGTAGCACACAGCTGCACTGCTTTGTCATAGATCTTTTCATTGAATATCTGTCAGGCTTTTCTTAATCAACATCATTCACTCAGACACACACACACACACACACACACCTATGCACAGCAGCTCCTAAGCTTTATATTTCCAGGGCCCTGAAACAAAACAGAAATATGGCCACAAGTGCTCTCCTTAGGCTTTGAACTTCATCAGCATTTGCGTTTGAAACCACGATGAAAAAAGCTTCAAAGACCACACTCCCTCTCTTCAAAGGAGACTCAGGGTTGCATCGACAGTCCTTGTGCAAATGCAATTTAAAGTGTGTGTTTGGGTTTTAACGAGGAGTATTATCTCAAAAAAATGCAATAATTTCCCATTACTTTCAGACCTGCTGCTTTCTGTCGTTAGGGAAAAGTCAAAAATGGGTGTGTTTGGACTTTTTACACTGAGGAAATAAACCATTTGACTCCTTTGGTGGCCTCCAACAAGTATCGCCTTTCTCAATATCCTTACGAAAGTTGAAGTAAAAGTACTTAAGTACTTGATCCCCACTGCTTTAATGTGAATCTATACATGAATGTGAGTGGCAGGATTTGTTCACTTGTACACTTATTTGTGTATATTTGAATACTTTGTGTGTGTGCAGCTTGCTCTTTGTAAAGGTGTTAATTGCTTACAGGAAACAAAGGTGTAGAGTGGTCCAAGAGAGCTTATCGCCAACCACTGATTTATTACATTTGTTAATTGTAATGTAGTACCAGTGGGAAATCTCTTATCAGAAAGACACACAAAAGATTAACACTGAAATAAAAACACTTCCAAGTATGTGTACATAAATTGCTAAAAGTACTCCAATAAAGTACAAAAATGTGCAGAAAGATGCAAGAATTATCACAAAAGGTAAACACAACAAAAAAAAACAACAAAAAAAAACACCCAACAACATGAGTTGTATGGCTGAGGGGTTAGAGTCATTTTTTGCTTCATTCTTTCCAAAAAAAAAAAAAAAGAAAAAGGCATAATGACAGAAAAATTAACCTTTAAACATCACACTTACTACACTGTGCACAATAGGGTAACAAAGCAAACATCCTCACGGCCAGATAAGCCCACATTCGGACCCACACAAGTACTGAAATGCATACACCAATAAGCAGAAGACGACCCGAGGCTTAATACAGGCATAATATACCAAGACTGCACCTTTTCTCCCCATGTAAACTGGTGCGTCTAGAGAAAGGATGTGGAAACCTGCCCATGTCATACATTACATACCTCGTGTACATTTTTTCAAGCATGCCAAGCAGCATTTGGCAGCATGCTATTTAAAGGAGATATATATTTGCCCTTTGTCCTCAAGTTGCCATAATGTTCTTAAGAAAGGGTCTCCGACATGCTTTGGCCAAAATGCCGCAGGGACATTGTTCCACAAATTTAAATTTGATCACAAAAAGCTGTCACCAACACTTGAGAGAAGCCTGGGAGCTGACAAAGCAAACTGAGCTCAAACTACCTCACAAATTGACAATCTTTGACCGTCACGTCTCTCAGTAGTTGGATTCAGTTTTACTCATTTCTTTTGTCTACGGCTTGGCACCGTCTCAAATCAGCTCACACAGTGAACTGACCCAGGATGTTGCGACAGTCATCTCAGAAGAAAACGCTGAAGTAACGTGGCAGCCCGCCAGCGGGTAATGCACCTGTTCAAAAAGGTGCCTTGTTGATGGCTTATTCGGCGTCAAGAGAAAGGGAACGTGTATTTTCAAACTGGTAAATAAATAATTCACTAAACTAATGCCAACATTTGACAGACGTCCTTGTTTTGGATATAAAGCATTTGACAAAGAACGAGTTCATTTCTTTCGTCTTTAATTGACGGCATATTAAAGTTGTAGATGACAATTTGCTGATTAAAGATTTGACTTTTCACTCCTGAGCATTTTTAGAAAACTTGATTCTTGTATGTCTCCTATAAAATAAAGTCCATTTTTGACATAAAAAGCACCATGGCCAGTGTCACAAAACATGAAAGTCTTATTAAGTACATTTTTTTTTTTTGTTTTACATCTGCAAATAAACTTGTAAAAGATATTTACATTTCAAAAGTTCTGCTTTCTTGGTTCATTGACGGTTTAAAAAAAGAAATTCCCCAACATCATTTAAATTTATTATATATTTAAGATGATCATATCCTCAGTTTTTATGATGCTCTAAGTAGCTTCAGCCATGCAGGAATGGCAGCTCTGCAGATTATGGAGTGCTTTGCCAATATTTTGTAGTCTGGACAAAATATTGGCAGCTCTTTCAGGGTAAAAATAAAAAAAAAAAAGAATAAAACTATAAAGTATTTTTCTTTTGTATATGATTTCAGACCCTGCATCAACGGGAAAAATACTTCTTCTTTTTCTCACTTCTCCAGCGAGTGTCTCCAAATTGTGGCGTAAACAGCATTTTCCAAATAAGGTTCACATACGGTGTGGCTGCAGCTTTCAAATGTAGAGATTTACAACAAGATGGCCATGCATACAAAGGGGTTTATAAATCAGGCATAAACAAAGCGTATGGACATTTCTGCTGCACGGTTTTAGTCGTGGATCGGCACACAGTTATATTATGCATGTAACCCCTGAACAGCGGAAGCATTTCCATACCATTTATTTGTTTTACATTTTTATTCATAGCTGGTACAGACAATGTTTCTGCAGGCAAGGAAAGGTATACAGTAAGCTCCTGCTGACATTTAGCTCTCCCTCCTTTCCTTTCTCAGCAGCGCACGAAGAAGAGCAGCACGTCAAAGATCCAGCCTATGAATTATTAATGGTGTGGATTAAAAGTGCCAGGACTCACTGTGGAGCCTGTTTGTTTTATTTGGACGTAATTATTTAATGGCACCTTGTTAAAAATTACAGAGAAGAGAGGATGGAGGTAAGGGAGGAAGGGAAGAAGTAAAATGAAAGAAGAGGCTTTGTTTGCACAGTAATTGGTAGTGAAATAATTACAAAGTGTGCAAAGTTTACCCATTCATTGGAGAGAAAGAAGGGGGGAGGGCTTGTTGTCCTTAACTACACCGGTACATCTGTTTTTCAGTTTCCTGCACTCAGACAGGTTCTTCAGTTTTTTTCCTGGTCCTGTCCTTCTCATCCCTGTTCCGCACATACAAACAGGCACAAATGTCTTAGCAGTAAATTCATCTCTTTTGACACTTTACATGGATACGCGGAGTGACTAACGGAGCGGGAGGGCACTCTTTCACTATTACTACCTTTGTGGTGACAGGCACACACAAACAAGCCAAGCTGCTGCCACTCCCACTGTGCAATCCAAGCAAACATAATCTGACAGTGGAGCAGGTGTCTGACATATATCCCTACGCACACACACTCACACACATGCGCTACGCTTAATCGTAAGGTCAATTTCCATAGTTTAAGGGTTCAGCAAACCGCCGTTGGCAACGTTCATTCTTCATTACTTCCCAATCTGAACCTGGGCTGCAGGTAAATCCCTCCCTCTGGCAACAAGTGGCTGTGACCCTTTAAAACATAGTCAGGAGCTCGTATACGCCAACTCGACAACTGCCTTTCAGAAGCGTCAGGACCGTCTGTGGACATCTGTCTCTCTTGTCCTTTTGGCGCGTAATGCACCGCTGGCTCTGTCGGACTCAGATCTGTCTGAGGGACAGAGATCACTCTAATTACCTGCTGAGCAAATATACTCTGTACATGAAAGGTGCATTTAAAAAACGCATCTGGATTAAAAAACTAATCCATATGATGAGTTAGTTTGAACTAAAACAGGCTTTTGGGTCCAGTCACAGATACCACTGCAGTGGCAAGAAAAAGTATATGAACCCCTGAGAACAGAAGATTCTCTGTCTCAGCCACAAAAGGTGATCTGACCTTCATCTGAGTCACAATAATAGATAAACACAGTGTACTCAAGCTGATGACACAGAAACAATTATACCTTCTTGTGTATTTATTGAAGTAAAAAGTAAGTGACCCTTCAGGCAGCAGATATGATATAAAATAAGTACTTTCCATAGTTCTGGATCAGACCTGTTCAAGGTTCAGGAGAAATCTCTGACCGTTCCTCTTTAGAGCGCTGCCCAGATACATTTGTACCACATCTGGTGTGAACTGGCTTCCACTAAGACTCAGCTGGCAGACAGCCACCCTGACATTATTTTGTAGGATATTTTGATAAACGTGGAAAGTAATTATCCCCTGCAAGAAGACAAGTGGTCCAGAGAACAAGGCAGAAAAGCGTGGCCAAATCATGATGCTACCTCCACCGTACTTCACCATTGGGATGATGTTTTATGTCTGTAAGCTCTGTCTTTATCTGTAATACATAGGGCTGGCTACTGTCCAACTACAACTCAACTTTTGTTTCATCAGTCCACAAAACATTGTCTAAATAAAGCTGTGCAACAATTTTTTGTTTTGTTTTGGGTCTGTTTGTTTTTTTCCTAGTATCAGCTTCCTCTGGGACGTTCTGTTACGAACACGCTGTTGCTCAATGACTCGTGTGTGTGTGTGTGTGTGTGTGTGTGTGTGTGTGTGTGTGTGTGTGTGTGTGTGTGTGTGTGTGTGTGTGTGTGTGTGTGTGTGTGTGGTATATTCATGAACAAGGATGTTTAAAGTGATGGCACAGTGAGAAAAGTTATGTGTTGTGTCTTGTCTGAGGTTGCACATTCCTAATACTGTCCCACAAAAGACATGGGATTAAAAGAGGGGGTATTAAGCTTTGAAAATGATTTGCAGAGCTATGATTTGAAATAAAGTATTACTATTACTTCAGCAATGAGGGTTTTTTTTTCACTGCAAGTACAGACACACATAAAGAGCATGTAGCAAGTGTTCTTGTGTTATCACCAAGTTGTTTCATCGTTTGCATACTAATGCTTCCCATTCCCTCTTGCAACATGGTGACAGACTAACTAATCGAATATTCTCTCTTTGAAGCAGCGCCGCTGGATCTATTCAAGTGTGAGGCTGGAGTTTTCTGTGTGCATGCGTGTGTGTGTGTGTGTGTGTGCCAGTGTTTCACTACATATCTTATGAGGCCTTGTGCTCTTATGTGTCTCCTTGTGTGCTTTGGTGTGTTTATTTACACTTGTTTATGCAATTACTTTTGTGTCTGTGCATGTTATGGTTGTGTGTGTGTGTGTGTGTGTGTGTGTGTGTGTGTGTGTGTGTGTGTGTGTGTGTGTGTGTGTGTGTGTGTGTGTGTGTGTGTGTGTGTTTGAGTGTGAGTAGGCGGTGGTGGATGGAAATGTTGTTCATGCATTTTTATGCAAAGCAATTATGTTGACTTAATTGGGTTTGTTTATATGGAGAGTGTGTCACCTCCAGTCATGTATTACTGCTGGCACGGACGGACACTTCACACACACAATATATATATACACACACACACACACACACATCTCAAAATAGCACACATTCCACTGAGTGATTGAATACTGTGAATCTGGGCTTCATATTTGTTGAGATTTAAGGACGGCGCAGCAGTAAGACTGTGCCATTGCAGTGCTCTAACTCTATTTCATAATACTTGAGGCGTGTTCCTTTTTCTATTGAGGCAGGTGAAGCGGCATACTGTAATTACTGAACGTATGCATTTTCCTCATGTCTGACCTTGTTGCATTTGAATTGCATCTCATTGAATTTTGAGTTACGTTTCATTTGAATTTGTTTAACAGTGCACAGCCCACTTGAATGACAGACATCGCACCCTTTCCTTTTCTCTTTTTAGCTCCTGTGTGAATCCAGTGATAAAAGGTTAATATGCCACCTCTTTGCCATTCAGGCCAAATCAATCCACCATAGTCTGTGTCTGCCTTTGTTTAATACAGACACTCAACTTGCTATTGGATTTCAATGGAACAGAAGCGGACCAAAGATCGGCACAACCACCTAATCCATGATGCTGAAAAGCCTTTGATTATCCGTAGGGAGGGTCACCCTGGGTTTCATGCTTACACAAGGAAATGGCCTTTTGACCGCTGGCTTGATATGTTCTTTACAAGTGTATTTGTCATTCAGTTACCAGTTTACCATGAACAGCTCCGTATTTGTATGCGTACGCGTATAAAAGCTGAATTTAACATCAAAACCTCTAAGCAAAGTCCTATTTTTCGCTTTCGTATCATTGAAAGAAAAATAGAGAGAAACACAAAAAGTGGTCCTTCATGGGTTGATTGTTTACATCGGTTTGAACAGCCTTCTTCAATTTTCAAGTAATGCAGATGAAAAGCAAATATAAATCCTTATTGTGTTGACTCACTTTCAAACAAGGAAGGGAATTCAGTTCATAGAAAATGTTTTCTCTTCATGTAACCGCTTTTGATTCAGGGATTCGGATTTTCAACCCTGAGTACGCAACGCACAAATCTGAAACTTCAGTCTCTCTCTCCGTGTTACTCTGCAGGTTCAACTATGGCTCCACAGAGCTCCGGAAATGGACCAGAAGGAAGCCACCCGCCGATCACGCGCTCGCCTGTCGCTCAGGAGAGAGGTAGGCCAACGTAAATGCCAGCGATAACCAAGAGCATGGCCTTGAGCTGCAGCAAACAGGAAGGATTTAATTCTAGGGTAAACGTTTGCTTCCCAACATGATGAAGTCTTGTTGCAGAGTTAATTCTGCTCTCTACTGCCTCTAAACCTCGAGCTCCCTCTAGCCGAGTCCAGGACAGCACAGTCCCCTTAACAGAGTTTGCTATCTTTAGCAGGGTTTTTTTTTTTTTCCTCATTTTTCTTTCTCCACTTCAAATACGCCCCACTTTGCTCAAGTACTGGCCTCCCTAAGAGCCTCTCTACTCCTCATTTTCATAAATCCGTGGAATGTCCCTTTTTTTTTAACCCCCCCCCCCCCCCCCCCCCCCCCCCCCCCCCCCCCCCCCCCCCTACTTTCTCTCGTGTGCTTTGCTGCCTGTCTGTTGTTGTCCGACTGAGCGCTTCGTTCACTTTGCCAGAAAGAGAGAGGTTTTCTGTGTGTGTGTGTGTGTGTGTGTGTGTGTGTGTGTGTGTGTGTGTGTGTGTGTGTGTGTGTGTGTGTGTGTGTGTGTGTGTGTGTGTGTTTGTGGAGAGGGAATGAAAGAGAGAGAAAAATCCCTGAATGTGTTATTTGCTTTTAGCACTGTCTGCACAATGTTCCTCTCCCCATCCATTTTCCAGGCAATTTAAAGTGCGGTATTACACACTGTATTTTTTTCTCCTCCTCTCCCAGAATCCCCTTACCCTAATGGAAGCAAAACATTACAATAATGTCCTCGCTCCTTAAACCCAGCACTCGCAGCCTAAGCACTTTCAGGCCCCAATCGCTCTTTCCCTCCCACACACACACACACACACACTTCCTCTCTCACTGCCTCCCTTTCTGTCTTGGCCTTCGTTTCGTTACTGCACACACAAACAAACACAAAGCATTTATTGCTCCTTTACTTTATCTCTCCCCCGCACACTCAGAAACACAAATATGTACACATATGTACGCTCACGCAAGTACATAGTGAACAGCATTTTAAAACTTTTGCCTCACTCCCTCTTTCTTCACGTTTTTTTCTTGCTCTATTGGCACCAGCTTGAGCTTTCCATCGCTTCCTAAAGTCCAAACTCACTAAAGAGTCGGCCTGTGCGCACACGTCCTACAAAGTGGAAGGCTATCAAGGTTTGCAGTCGATCCGGGCCCAATCCATTTACACCTAATCTGCAACACTGCTTTCACAGACGCATTTTTCTACACCCACACAGCCCCTTTTTTCCCTCAATGGCCGTCCAGCGACCTTTCTCCATTCGTGGTGGATTGGGAGACCTTTCTGTGGGGTTTGAAAACGAGCGGCGCAGCCTGAAAGAGCGAGGCCCAGGCGAGGATCGCTCCAAATGTCAATTTGAATGGTGCAGACGAGTTTGGGCCTGAGAGGCTTTGACACATCTATTGACAGAGCAGCTTACAATAACAAAGTAGCCATGGCCAAATCACTGGCTCTTCTGTGGAGAGTGAAGCACATGTTTTAACCAAAGCAATCCCACTCTTTCGTATGTACACTCAGCTTTTGAAGCTACGGGCATCTTTGAGGACAGTCGGATAAAAAGTGCCTTCTAATACAAGGAATCTGACAGATATTCCAGTTTGTTGCAAGAGAGCAAATACCCTCCTTCAGTTGTTCAGCTGACAGCTAATTTCACTGAGTAGCTGCAGTCACGACTGGAAATGTCTGAGTTGAGGGAATTTAAAAACATTGTCCTTGTGTTTCAGGGTTCTTGTCCAACATGCAGAGGAACCAGTCTGGGTCCCAGTTTGCCTCTCCACAGTCTGGACCTCCCGTGTCCCCCCACCCATCACCCGGGGGCCCGTTGTATCCCAGTATGGGTCCATACTCCCAGAGTAGCTCCACAGGACCTTACGGGCCTCAAGGACCACAATATGGACACCAAGGTTTGTGCTTGTTCTGTTTTTTTGTTTCCAGATGTGCGTTAATCTCTTTAATTTTTCTAAAATCAGACGTGCTTATCAATGAAAAGTCCAAGAATTAGGTGCTTTTTTTCTTTAATCAAGGTATTTGTACATATACATAATATCCTGAAGGCACAAGATGTGATCTAAGAATCTGTTTAATAGAAATCTCATCTTCAAACCAGTACTACATCGTAATCAACACAGTCCACACAGCAGCCCTCCTTGCTGTTGTTTACTTCTGCTTTCCAAAACTGGAAACTAATGTCAAATAGTCAAAAACTGTAACGTGTTACGAATTAAATTGCCTTCGCGGTGTCACAGTACGTACTGAAGACAAAGCATTGGAGATATTCTATTACCTCTGCATCTCGGTTACGGTTAAACGGCAACAGGGTCTATTTTCAACCACGAACATGTTTTACTCTAAGTAAATAAAAATGTTGGACACATGTCTATTTTGAGCTATATTACAACCTGTAGACGGTTTAAACACTGCATAGACACAAAGCATGAATAAATCAGTTTATTCAACCAATCCCTTTTCTCTGAATATTCACGTTTTACCACTATTTCTCTTCTGTAGTTTGTTTCCGTTGTGTTTCCAGAACTGAGACACCAAACAAAACCCGTTTCTTTTTCTGTGCTTCAGCAGCAAGTGTCCCAGTTCCACAAACTGCAAAAATTTGCTTTTGTTCTTTGCTGTTGCTTTCATTCCTGCGTTTGTTCAGTTATGATGGAAACATTTTTTAATGCAAATGACAGGGTAAAGGGAGCGATTGCATTCATTCATTGATAAAAATGAGTCCATGCATCCGGTCCCTAATTTATTGTGAATGAGGGTCGGCGAGGAGGAGGGGTAGAGACCGCTGGAGACCGGACTCAGGGCAGTGCAGCCTAATACATCAAAACTTTCCACCCATTCTTTTGCATCTATAACTACCAGGACCACTTTAAATGCATTTTATTAAATTACGTAATACGACATAACCAGTAAAACAATTAAGTATTATGGGGGACAGGTTGTTTCTTTTGTCCCAAAATGTACAACATGTCAACAAAAGACATTTTAAGAGTATTATAAGTTTCCGTTTCATGATTTTACTTGTACTTTTTTGCAACAACATATCCTGACAGACTTTAAGTGCAACTTCTCTACTGATTCAAGCTCTCGTGTGGTTGATTGACGTAATATTTTTACAAGTGATGGGGTTACGTACTAAAAATTTTAAATAATTGGAGTCACATTCCAGGAAATTTAGGAGGAAAAACAATGTCTGGATCATTTAATACTATTAAGTATTCTCAACAAATGTGGAACTCTCAGACATCCAACAAACACCGACAGCTGCTGTTGCGCTTCGTTTTCAGCCTTTGGCGGCACACCAGACAAAACATTTGGGTTTTTTTTTTTTTTGGTGATTGTCGGTTTTAATGTGTCTCCTTGATAAACGCACCCATCATCAGAGCTTGTGTTTTTCCAAATCTGCGGCGTATTCCTCACATTTGTTAATGCTGATTAATAGCCCTAATGCATTTGGTATTTGGTCTCCCTTCTCCTCCCACTCTTATCTTTTAATGCGACTTTGGCTGGGCTGACAGCCCAGTAAGCAAAGAGAAGTAGACAAAAATAAGTCAGCAGAGAGTGGCAGCGAGGCGGACTAGGCTGGAAGGAGCTCTGCAGGCAGATGAGCGTGAAATCTCAGTTTGATGACGGGAGCGATGTTCCCATCAGAAAAACAGAACAGCGCTGGCTTGCTGTGTCCTCATCACACTCATACAGTGTAAATTCTGTATGTTTGCATAATTTAATTCAAATATGAAACACTTGCAACTGCATCAGAGATATTTTCAGACAGCAGTGCAGTAAGTATGTTAAGAGCTTGTGCTTCAGTGGTTGCATTGGTCAAGAAACTCAAAATTGCTGCTTATACTTTAGCCAAAAGTGACACTTTCTAATGCATTACCCCTGCCTTAACTGTAATGAGTCATTCATATCTGTCACATTCACCCTGATCTAATCTGTTCGAGCTTTTTGTTGGCAGCCAGTCAGAAAATAATAGTGCTTTTTAAAAAAAAAAGGGGCATTGAAGAGGAGTGTTGTTACTGTAAGAAGACAAAACACTTCAGAAAGTATGTCTGTATTTTTAAGAAACTGGATCAAATGTACTGAATCAGGAATGCGTGCTTAGGTGATGTTATATTTCGCTTCTGGCAAGACTTGAGCCAAGTTCAACCTTACTTTTCCTGGTGCTGTTGCCATCTTTACCTTGTTATAAGCTCAATTTTAGTTCTGATTTTCAGGATTCGCATGTACTCCAGGACATAGTCGGCGCTCGGTCAGGGGTTCGTGCAGGGTGAACAGGGCAGACAGCTGCTGGTCATTGTTCTTAATGATCACTCCATCTGCTTCCCTTCCCTCCACCATGTGCACTGACAAATTAGCGCAGAAACCCACTCCAAGTCCCTGAACTCTTCTCTGCTGTTTTTCTTGGCTTGCCTGTAATGGGAGAGCATGGAAAATGACATTTTTAGCAATGCCACATACAACAAGACCGTTTGTAGCTCAAGAAAGGCCATAAGAAAAAGTCTGGTATTTTGTAGCTTTAAAGTCTGCAAGTACACTCTTTTATCAGTGGTAAACAACTATAGGATGGATGTCCAATTAACCACATAAACTTCATGAGGCTGCAGGAGGATACAGCCCCTCTTAAAAGCAATACTTTTTTAATGCAATTGTTTCCAGAGATCTTTGTTCAAAATACTCTGAAACCAGAGGTTTTCTTACAAATGGAGATTTCCAATGTTCATCTGCATTTCAGTTTTCTCACCATATAAATGAGAAGCATTGTAGTAAGGAGATTGCTCAGTGTTTTAACAAAAAAAAAAGAAGCAAAAAGACTGCTGTAAGTTGCAAAGTGTTTACGGCCATCCTTTCAAAGGCATCTTCACTTGAAGTTAAACAAATCTTCTGTTTATGTTGATATCAGGCTCTCATTTGAGCAAAATTACTCCAACAGCTGTTCTCAAGACACACACTTGGACATGGATCATATTGAGAATGGTGAATAGTGTCAAATCGGCGAGGAGGATGTTTAGCCATCGCAAGAAAGAGATGTGGAGTCTGTCAGCTCTGCTTTTTCTCCCTCCGATTACAAAGCTTCCTCTACCTCATACCACTTCTCTCTCCTCCCAAGGGGGTTAAGCACACCGCTGGTAATGACCATGTTTTAGACAGGACTTTAAAGCCACGGTGCCTTCAGCCTTCGAGGCTGCAGTGTAAGCCCCAAAAAAAAAAAAATTCATGACTCAAGCCAATGCCTTGGGAAAGAGTGGAGTTGTTCGGAGGAAATTGACAATGTGTGGAGCTCAGCAGCCCCAAGGCGTAGCTCAGCCCTGCTCAGGCTCTGAAACCCTGCTAGGAAAGGTGCTGCAGCTGCTGAGGGTGCTGGGAAAGAAAGTCGGAGCGTCGGTCGAGAACAGCTGCTACAAAAGGAAAAATGAAAAATGTTTCTCAGCATGTTGTAATTAATAATTAGTCTTACCGCAAGTCAAGACACGGCAGGTTTTTCTATGTAAACGATTGGAAATGTTTTGATCACCCTAATTTTATGGTATTTAAACACCTGAAAAGTTATTAAACTGTTACAGAGACCATTGAGTTTTGAGAATGGCATTTTAGCCCCTGATTGAATGGGGGGGGGGGGGGGGGGGGGGTTTGTCTTGGCTGTCAGGGTGCTTATTCTTAATACAGATGTGGAAAAGTGAGGGAAAAAACATTTATTCAGTTCTTTTGTCTTCAGCTTCATGTAGACACAAACAGCTTCCACACGCTACTATCCTTGACAGCTGAAGCATGTAACCATGTAATCTGCGTTTCACTTTTTATTGATGAAGTTCACAGGTCCGGAGGGCACGCCGCTGCACCATCATACCTTATTCTGCCGTAGACGGGAGACTAGCTGCCTCGGCTGTTAACGGTGGCCTGGTCCACTCAGCTGGAGAGGCAGTAGACGATAATCTGAGCGGTCACACTCCAGCTCTCCTGCGGGACTACGGGGATTAAACCTGGCACAGGATATAGCGTCCACCAAATGCGTGACCATGCCGGGAATTTCTTTATAATTGTGGAAGAAGCACCATGAGCAGTCTCTCTCCTTCCTCCCACCTCTCCTCGCGCTATAATTATCACCAAGACTCCCAAAAGAGACCAAAACCAAGACTGAGAAACAAGGACACAGTAAGGTGCAAATAAGAAATCACATCCTCCTTGTTCTCTTTTCTTGTGTCCCTCTTTGATTAATTTACAGAGCAACTGGAACAGAGGTGTGCACGTCTGCACATAACCTTATAAAGGTTTGTTTCGACATACGTTTAATTCAGAAATCCTCTGATTCGGCTACTGGTGACACTAAGAAGACATGCATACACTCATATTTATTTCCAGACAGAGGATCCTCGTCGACGTGGACTATTCTTTTTTCTTTTCATCCAGGTTTGGATGCATCACCCATATACGTGCAGTATTTGTTTACAAGAAGAAAATCTCAAATTCTTCCTCAGCAGCGATCCATTTTTTCTCATCTGATATAATCTAATAGCACCATCAAAATCATAGAAGGCTCCCGTGAAAACACCTTGGCGTTTGAGGCTGAGCTCTCCGTCATTTTAAAAAGTGGGTTAACAGACTATCTGTCCTTGAAGAAGCATTCTAGCGCAGCACCAATCATTCAGGAAGTGAATCATTCCTGTCAGGACGGAGCGAAGCTCTCATAGGAAAGCTTTGCATTAACAGCTGCTCTGTCTTTTTTCTCTGTTGTTGGCGAGAACCGCAGTGTTTTAAATTGCAGCGCATCAAAACTGATAAGTTCTTCTACTCCGGTACTTGATAATATATTTTTCAACCTGAGCTGTAAGATGTGAATAAAACATCTCCTCGTTCCAAGAAACGTTTGGCGCTCTGGCCAGTCTGCCAAATGGAGAGAAAAAATAAAAGCTGCAGATTGTCCAAGTGGGACTGGATAATATAAACATCGCCCCCCCCCCCGGGAGGCGTACTGGACCCTCAGTAGGCCACGGGGGCCAAGAACCGCAGTGTCCACCAAGGTTTTGAGAATAGATGGCAGGCAGCCATGGGTGTCAACAGCTGTCCAAAGAGAGCTGAGAGAGGTCGCTGGCCGGGGCCTTGTTCGTCTGCAAGGAGCCCATCCAGCTGAGCTGAGAGCACAGCGGCTTCAAGACAACATTCCCAGGATTTTCCACAGAGCCGAAGGCAGTTTTCTAGGAGTAGAAGAAACATGGAAATATGTCATTCAGTGGTTGCGAGGTCCCCAAAGTATTATATCTGCATTCACACAGTGGAACGGATACACAGTCATACACACATGTACAGTGCACCACACATATCCTCCTGCGATTGTTAGCAGACCTCCTTTCTTCCTGAACGCTTCCCTATTATAGCCCCAAAACCCTTGACAGGTGTCAGCTGTACTCAGCTCACCGACTCACCAAAGCCTCCCCAGAAATAATTTGCTCCCCCCCCCCCCCCCATCTCCCACAGTAGATTTCATCACAATGTCTGGACAAATTCAAGCAGAGTTGCTGACTTTTATGGGAAAGACTTTTATTTTGATTTAATATAAATTCTATCTGGAGGTTGGAGGGATGGGAGTTTTTTTTTTCCCCCCTCTCCCTTTCTTTTTGTCTGTCGCCCTCCTGTTTCCTTCCCTTCCTCTGCTTCTCTGTCAGACCTCGCAGGCTTATGTTATGTGGAAAGTGGCTTTGCTGAAGCGGCTCGAGGACACTGGGAAGCCATTTCCAAACCCAACCCCCCAGCCCTGGCTTCCACCCCCATGTGGAATATTGTCACTTAACTTTCCCTCGTTTGAGTGTGCAGAAAAACCTTCAGGTTTTAAAAGAACTTGATCCCCTTTTCCAGACATATTCTCAGGGGATTAAGCAGTGAGGCCCAACTAAAGCACCCTTAATCAAATCAAAATAAATAGCTCCCTTCACAATGGAGGATGCACATTTTCCATTTCTATTTTGCAGAGGGATTTGTTCCAGGGAGGAAATATCACAGTGGAAAAGGCTCAGTGTCTGCAGAGGGAATACAATGTTATGTGCTCTTTGTGTGGGGGTGTGTACAGCACTCACATGTGCAGCAGTTATCTTCAACTATGCCTGAATGTATGTACATCTTGTCTTTGACAGCTTGGTGATTCTCTTTCAGCTTGTATTGCAGATGGAGTTGAGCTGGGCTTTTAAAGCCAAAATAGAGGGGTTTAAGTGTGCCTTAGGAAAGCTTCTGGCATCACAGTCGTGTGGCACTCCAGGGCAGCAAGAAAGCATTTTACTGCAGATTAGAGATCCTCTTAAGTGTTTCACAAAGTCAGCCTTAAGCTTTGCAATTGCTCCCAGGGCTATCCGGCAACCTGCAACTGTGAAAAATGTCAGCAGAAACAACCCTAATTTTTTTTTTTTTTTTCCTGCATCCTCTGTACTTGGTGGAGGTCATGAATGAGAATTTAGTCCTGCTTTTTAAACTTTCCTCATTACTTACATGTCACGGTGTTATTTTCTAGATGGATGTGGTTTGGATGTGTCTTTGTTTTCGGTGTAACTTTATAAGCTGACATGCCATTTCTCTCAAATGAGGTGGTTCCTGGAAGCAGTATTTAGCAGAAGTCGTTCCGTCTTTCTCATCTCATGTGCTACCTGTCAAATTCAAAGAAATTAAGTTACAGACATACATGACAGCAACCTCCAACACCTGGCACCACTCTTGTGTGTGTTGGGTTGGGGGTTTTGGGAGGGGCTTTAACATTCTGGCTTTATTGCAGCCATTGACTTTTTTTTTTTCCACAGTCAGATTGAGGAAAGACAGATGGAATAATAGACTAAGAGATAGTACTTAGTTTGATCTCCTCTGGCTTTTATGGCAACTTAGATTCTTTGAGGCATAAACTTCTCTAATGAAAACTAATTTTCTCCATTAATCAGGTTCCAGATTTCTTGTACAGCTGTTGAAGGATCAGCTTGACCTCACAAAAGCCTCGTCGCTGCCTCTTTTTTTTTTTTTTTTCAACTTCTGCTTTACATTTTCCACATGAGTGGTAACTTGCTAAATCATTGAGTTGACATATGTCCCATCCATCTATTTTATTTAAATGCCTCATCCTGTTCATGATCCCGGGGCCTTGTCCCCCCTGTTATTGTAGGGTGGGGTGCACTCTGGACCGGTCACTAGTTGATTGTAGGGTCACACAGAAGTCAACGGGACAATCGGACATGCTCAGACCGGCAATATTATTGAATTCAAGCCATCTAACGCTCACTTTTCTGTCCTGAAACACAGTTTGTACTTGCTCCACATTTCAGACGTTTTAGGCATTACAGCCGACTGGGAACAACCAACAGTTTTTGGTTTCCTGAGTGTTATCTTCCTGCAAGAGTTTTAATAATCCTTTTCCTTTTAGGTGCAACCGTTTATTTATGTCTGCAAGCGCTTTCTTTTAACTGCAGACTCATTTGCACATTGATACATGTGCTGGTTTTTTTGTTTTAGATGTGCAAATTAGAAGGTGATCCCATAGATTTTTCCTCAGGATTCAGGAATTTTTTTTTTTTTTTCCTAGTTAATATGGGAAAATAAAAAAAACAATTTTATTCATTTAAAAAGAAAAAGGCAGACTATTTTGATTTTGTAAAATGTTCTTAAGCCTAAATATACATACCTTCCATACTACTTGACAGGCGTTTAATCTTTCTTTAAGTAATACTGTGTAATGTGAACAGTTTCATTGATTTTATGCTTCTGCCTGCTGAATCACTCGTCATTTCTTTCCAGGTAATTTCCCTCGAACGTCGAACTACAGCGGGGCAGCCAGTGCCGGCTACAGCGGTCCAAGCCTCGGCATGGCTAACAGCCTGGGAGTAAACGCCACCAGCCCCATGCAGGGTCAGCCTATACCCGGTGGACGCAGCCACGGCCCAGGCAGCCAGAACAGGGCGTACCCGTCCATAGGTCCCAGTTCCCCCAGTATGCCGCAACCAGGAGGGCCAGGAATGGGTCCTCCGTCTCTGGGTAGTTCCAACCGCAAAGCCCACGAGGCAGCAGGCATGCCGGGCTCTACCAATTCAGTTCACAACAGGTAAGAGCATCAGGGCTCAGGAGCGCCACCCCCTTTATATTATTTTGGAGATTAACATATCTTATATGCATTGCGATGTGTTACTATATCCGCCTGTTCATCTGTCACAGTTGCACTAACTGTGCCATAAAAGTCTTCAATGTGTTCATGACCAAATAAACAAAAGATGCGTCATTACAACAGAAACGGCCCAGACTTTATGGAGGGTATTACTGCAGCACATTTATGTGTTAGCGCCGTACTAAAATGTAATATTTGCAGAGTTTGCGCTGAGGGCTTCCACTCCTCTGTGAGACATTTATGGAACTACTCTTATTTTCACACGCCTGACATTTTGATGGCTTTACACACCAAGTGCCATTTGTTGCAGAAAAACAGATATTGGGTAGTAAGGAGGGCAGTGTGGCGTGAATTCAGTCTTGTCAGAACGTAAGAGCAGTAAATCTCAGTTTTAATTGTGCAAACGCCTTCAAATGCACAGCATTTTGATTCTGTAAGACTTGATGAGTTAAAGGGAGGTTATTTTTTTCAGTCATTGTTGGAGTTTGAAACATGAGTGATGGAGATGGGAGGTGTAGCGGGATTTTTCTGGGGGGCTTTAAACTTCTACTGAACCCTGCCGGGGAAACTTGTGAAAAAAAGCACGGCTGTCGCCTGAGAAGGAGGATGAGTTTCTCCACTTTCTCATATCAGTTCTTTTTTTTTTTTTTTTTTTTAACAATGCAGCATGGGAGCAGTCTCTGTTATTTTTCTGCAGGCTGACGTGGCAGATTTGTCAATGTTCGTTCTTCGTTTTTTTTTCTCGCAACACGAGTCAGACCGAACGCTATGAGCCACTCACAGTCTTTCAGATGAGGTTTCTCTTTTGCTGGCGGTCCGCAGGCTGCCTCCGTATGCCAGGTCTCCAGTTCACGTGCAGCACACCTCCACCCACTGGCTGCACCCTTCCTCTACCTGTCTGCCACCCTCACCTCCATCCAGACCTCAACACCCCCCCATTCTGGCACCCTCACATTTACAGCAACATAGGTAGGTCCACCATCCTCATCACATGTGCGTGTGTGTGTGTGTGTGTGAGTTGTTTTTGTTTGTGCATCTGACTGAACTTGGTGGCAGTTCAGTGGAGCCATCATTGTTCACGTTGTAATTGCCATTATCACCTTCATCATCATCACTCTTGTCATCAGTATCACAACAGGCATCTCTGAGTCATTGTGTTGGCAACAGAAAAAGAGCACGTATGCTGTCATACATGGACACACATTCACTGTGTGTCATTGCTGTGCGCTACTTGGAACAATTGTGTGTGTGTGTGTGTGTGTGTGTGTGTGTGTGTGTGTGTGTGTGTGTGTGTGTGTGTGTGTGTGTGTGTGTGTGTGTGTGTGTGTGTGTGTGTGTGTGTGTGTGTGTGTGTGTGTGTCAGGGAGGGTTGGGGGCTGTCCTGACAGTATGTGTGAATAATTATGTGCATCGGGAGGTCCAGTGACACACACACTTTTGTGCACACAGGGATGCAAATGTTGGACAAGCCATTAAGAGATGGTGGGGCTGTCAATAAGAAGTAGCATGACATGATCCCCACTGCTGGGACCAATCAGACTGGCTGTCAGTCTCTCTTCACATCCTAACGTTCACCGAGACACCAGAGAGGTGTCGCTCACTGTGCTGCTGCTGCTGCTGCTGCTGCTGCTGCTGCTGCAGGAGCAAGCTTTCTCTCTCCTGTTCTCACTCTCTCCTTCTACAGATCTGGCTGAAAAGCGGTTCATTTTGATTCTCTGTCATGTGTGAAAGTGTCCCCGGGTTCTTTTCTTTGGAGTTTTGTGTCATTTTTATGGCGTTAAGCAGATCACATTGGAAGCAAAAAGTCCACTGAACTGATGGGGTTCTGTTTCTCTTTTCTTTTTAAAATCTTTTTATTCCCTTTTCTCACTGGCTGCATTGAAATCTCACAGTTTTTACTGTGTTTATTTAAATCATAGCACAGCCTCAATGATGGAGCAGTGTGGGGGGAAAAATGCAAATAATGAGCTTGTATCAGCTTTCTGGTGCCAGCTTTTTCATTTATTTATGGGTGAAAGTTCTTTTTTTTTTTATCTGATTTAAAGTAAAAGTGTGTCAGAGTCCTTTGCTATGATGGACAATTTTGCAGAAATTTCTGCACGAGAGTGTCTGCTTGTCTTACCCTCACTGTTCATCTTGTCTGGTGTCGCTCATTCTTCCCCTTTCATCCCTTCTTGTCTGCTTCTCCTTTGTCTCCTCCCACCTGTTTCACTCATTTTACCAACTCTTCCAACTGTATCGCCCGCTTTGTCTTTGTGCAGCTCTGTTATTGCGCCCAGACCGTTATGTCTCAGTCTTTCCTTCCAATTTGCTTTTTTGTTCTCTGCTGTCTCCAACACAGCCTTGATATGTTTTTTTTTTTTCTTTGTTTCTCTCTCTCAGATTGTACTTTAGAACATCAGAGAGAGATCAGGAGAAAATTGGCCTCAGAAAAACCTGTAGTTAAAGGCTCCGGCGCTCCGTTTGCGCTCCAGATCTCAGTGCAACATTGTGAAACATTTCTCTGTCTGAGGAACAACTTGTTCGCCGTAGAAAATGTGTCTAGTTTCGCTCTTTGATGAATCGAGCCTGGCTGCCACAGCATCCCCTTACCAACCTCCCAAATCAGGGGCTAGTTAGTTCGGAGCTATAACACGGGCTGCTCTCTCCTTCTTTTCCCTTGTTTTCTTTGACACGTCTTCACTGCATTCCCACCAATAAGCCTCCGCATTTCTGCCGCTCCAGCTTCTCCCAACTCATACACGTCCACACCAAGCTCCATCTAACTTCCACATTCAGTGTCACGCGGAACTAAGTTTCCTTGCAGTTCCTTGACTCGCCACTGCTCCAAAAGCAAGTCAATCGCCACTGACCTCCAGTTAAAGTAACGTCCAACTTTAGAGCAGACTTAAACATATTTACAGCCTGGTTCAAAAAACCGTTTTGGTGTTAATCATTTGCATCCATGACAACTCTGAGGGGGGTGGATTTTTAATATTAAGCAATACATTCATTTCTAAAACGATTGATTGACAGACGGTTCCGCCAATCCTGGCCGTTATCAGTCCCTCACCTGTATTCGTCATGCTACCACCCTTCACATAATTTTTTCTCCACATAAATCCATCATCTGGAACAACGAATGTATCACTAAAAGGAAAAAAGTCCCTCAATTTACAGGATTGGGTTGATAATAATATGATTTAATTAAAAGACTTATTTAGTTCAAATAGCCAAGTACTTAGTTATAAAGATTTCCTCACAGAAAAAAACATTCCCTATCAAATTAAAATACTTCAGCTCAGTAATAAACTCCCAACATTCCCAAAGGAATGATACAGTTAATGAAAAGCTATAAAGAACATATTGTGCAACATACAACTGGTAACACCCTTTATATAAATGGTCCGGGGTTCGGCTGGAGGAGCCGGGAGCAAAACTACCTTTGGTGGGCGTCTCCCCATCGGTCTTCAGAAACCACTGGGTCACGTGACCAAATGCTTCGTCCATTGTTATATACCGTCTATGGTCCACATGCAAAAGTCGATGCCCTCCGATTTCAAGAATTTAGATGGACAGAGGCAGGCCACTTTTGTCATCCCATAGCTGCCGGTGTGGACCAAGATTAAATCTTTATTACATGCACTGTATGTAGTGTCCCCCTCATCACCTGGACCATCTCGGAGATCCTCCCCAACCAGAGGACTGAAATCACCTTTATAGTTACATTTTTTGTTATAGCTGAGCGGGAAATGCTTTGAAGGAGCACAGAAAATACCCCTATCTTATTTAACATGGAATTTACTTTGCAGCAAGTTTCTAAATAACTTGCTCACTGTCACTTCAGTATTCCAGAATCATAAGTGAAACTGTAAATATGTATTTTTTAATACATCCTTTGGGAAAAGGACCAGTCGATCTGATAGTTAGATAGATAGATAGATAGATAGATAGATAGATAGATAGATAGATAGATAGATAGATAGATAGATAGATAGATAGATAGATAGATAGATAGATAGATAGATAGATAGATAGATAGATAGATAGATAGATAGATAGATAGATAGATAGATAGATAGATAGATAGATAGATAGATAGATAGATAGATAGATAGATAGATAGATAGATAGATAGATAGATAGATAGATAGATAGATAGATAGATAGATAGATAGATAGATAGATAGATAGATAGATAGATAGATAGATAGATAGATAGATAAATCTGGTTGATATCAGTGGTCCATCGTTTTGAGTCGTACTTACAAGGTGGATCATTTTCACCTTTAACCGAGTTTATAAAGGGGGCTTCCCTCGGAGAAAGAGGGTATTTTATTTAACTAGAAAGCTCCAGTTTTCAGTGTAGCGTGTTTAAACGGCACATGCAGTGTCAGTGGGGAAGATGTTTGGAAGAGAGGTGCATCACATGATGTTTAAGGAGCAGGAGATTGATGTTAGGACTTTTTTTTTCCTTTTTGGATAAGAGAGGAGAACACAAAGTATTAAAACGTATAAGCTTTTCTTGGCATCGGCTTCTGAGGGTAGAATTGGCTTTTCAAATGACTTTCCAGCGCTGCCGGCAACAAGCTACAAAAAGTTCCTGGAGATCTGTCGTAAAAATAAGCACTTAGTTAAAGAAGAGCAAAGCCACCCCCCCCCCCTCCCCCCACCACAAAAAAAAAGTAAATGATAAAAGCAGTAAATAAAATGGAAATTGAAGAGAGAAAAAATGTCGGATGAGGGAAGAAGAGAAGAGTGGAGAGGAGAGTGCTCCCAGGCAAATCCTCGCCAAATAATTCATTTCTGACCTCCTTAGTAAGTAAATTTGCTAAATAAATAAGAGCAGTGCTTGAATGTCAAGAACGGTGGATGCTGCCTGTGGCGCTTTGTCGCTCGCAGTCTTGGCAGCGCTGTGGAGCGCTCGGCTTTCATTAGATGGGCAAAATAAATGGCTTCTCCTCCATCCATCCATCCTGAGCTGTTTGATGTCTGGGAGGGAGAGGGGGGAGAAGAAGCTTTTCTCTGGATTTAATATGTTAAAAGCCGTCCTTTTATTTTTTGTGTTGCTTTGTGTCTGTGTGTGCATTTGTGTGTGTATGTGTGTGTAGTCGGTTGAGTCAGGACTTGGTAGGAGCCCATGCTGCCCTGAGAGCAGACTGGGTCCATATATAATTCATAGCCTCCAGCCAATTCACTCCATCCTTCCATCCAGTAGCTTCTCTCCCAGGCTCTTTTTCCTCTCGTTTTTCTTCTGCACACACTCAAGCACGTACCGAGCAGAGGGATCGATAGGGATGGCCTCTCAGCCGTCACACAGTCCTGCAGTCCCAGCGCTTCGGCTGTCTCGTCCTGTTAGCGGCTCTGGGAGGCATTGGCGCGGCCTGTCACCACGAATGAAGGACAAAGGCGCTGCCACTTCTAGAGAGAAACCGTCAGCTGGTTGGCTGGCACCTAGTAACCATGGCATCCCCTTGGTAACAGCACCCATCCCGCACACAAGCACAAGGACGAGCTCAAACACTTTTCCACATGCACGCTTACACACACTCTGACTAGGGTTTGAAAGTCGCCTTCTCTGATGCCCTTCACACATGGCAACTGAAGAGAAAGAGGACAGACGTGGCTGTGCACGTGCTTGTGAGTGGGAAATTAGGGGAAAAGCGAGGAAATAAGTCAGTAAGAGTGTAACGTCACAACTGAAATAATAAAAAGGCAGTGAGCTGCAGATAATACAGGTAGTTCTCCTGCACTTTTTCTCTCTTCTTCCCCTTTTAGCTTCTCCAAGACAACAAACTGAGAACGTACTGACCTGCCGGTGTTTGGAAAGACCCTTTCCATATTCCTTTGAGTGTGTGTGTGTGTTGGAATATCTGATCCCCAGGCTCAGTTTCATGGAACAGCAGTTAGCTCTGGCTCTCAGGCCGTGAGCTGAAAATACACCCCCCCCCCCCCCTCCCATCAGTTCACCAGAGGTTCACACTCACACCACTCTGGCTTCCTGTCACTTTGCTTTCACTACCATCTTTCCTCCTTTTCCTTCACCCTCTGTTTGCGTCTATCCCTTCTCCCTTCTCTTTCTCTTTCGCTCTCTGCAGCAACAGGGTACTTTTTTTTTTTGCCAGCACAAAGGTGCCCAAGAGCAAGATGAATGTGCCGTGCTGCCTCCCCCCTCCTCGCCCCCCTCTACCCCCCAGCCCTGATAGCGGCACATGCATATATTAAGTGTGATTAAACGCTGTGCAGTGCCTCCATCAAGTGCTTTCTAATGGGCTTTTTTATGACATGAATTAGTCATAATGGGAGAGCGCCACAGTCAAAAAACACCAACCACTGCCGTTGTTGTTGTTGCTGATTTGGGTTGTTTTTTGTTTTTTTTTCACCATTCAAACATGAGCTTGTGCTTATTTTGCTTGCGGTGGGTGAAGGGAATTTTCATTGTCTGGATGAGAGAGGTCTGAAGATGTTGAGCACCTCTGAACTTCTTTCCTGAAGTTTTTCCTGGCTGGTGCGCTCTTTTCCTGGGAGTTAGCATGCAGAATAGGCTTTTGACTTGCTTGAAAAGGTGCAACAATCAAAAGGTGAATTTATTTCTGTGTTTTGACTCACGCAGAGCTTTTTAGGGAACACGTAGGCAGCAAACGAAGGAGTCTATGTTCCCCCTATTATAGGAAAATGGGGCCAGATAAGTGTGGATTTGGTGTGCTTGTTTCTTTGCCATGGAGCTCCCCTGCGCACCTCAGCCCCCATAGAGGGATTACATATGTATCATCAGCCGTGCTCTATGACTAATTACATCTGTGAGATGAGATTATAGGGAGGTTTACCAAGCCAATCCCTCCTCTCAGGCAATGTGTTTCGGTTCCAACATGGGGTATTACATTATGTGTCTGTGTGAGTGTGTGAAAGAGAGAAAAATGCCAGTTAGGAGAGAATTGACTGACATGTAAATCCGACCAGCATTTTTCTTTTGGTCCATATAAACAGCTCCATATTTTGCGCCACATACTCCCCCTTGTGTCCCGTCGTGTTTCCCTTCCTTTATTTCTTGCTTCATTTTCAGGATTACTGCCATATGACTTTCTTAGCTCTCTGCCTCTTTGACGGCGACATTTCCCTCCATCTTGTGGGTCTTTGCCTCTCCTCACCTCGGGTGTCTTTTTTTTTTTTCTTACGCCCAGTTGTTTTTACAAGGTTGTCCAGGAGATCATCCTGCGTCAAATTGTTACAAACACGGTGTTCCCTTTCAGCTCCTTCATAACCGGCTTGGCCTGTCTGACATGCAGTGCTAGACTCTGCCTTCGGTCACACGCACAAACACACGTAAAAATGGGATGTCTAGTATTCAGCAGGTTGCAGATAAGCCCCACCGATGTCACTTGCGACACCATGCGATGAGCCGCCTGAGATAAAGAGAAGAGGCTGAGTGAGGGGAGTTGAGCGGCATTGATTCCTGCTGTCACCATGGCAACAAATAACATAATCCTCTCCGAAAGCACACCTTAATTAGTTAAATTATGACTTGTGGGATAAGGAGGGAGAGGAGGAAAAGGAAAGGGGGGATGTGTAAGGAAAAAGAGGAGAGATGTTCTTTTCTTTTGTAATGTTGCACACTCATCCTCACTGTTTGAGGAAAGCTGTATGTTCAAACAAGGATGCGTCGATGTCTTTCAATGTGACGTTGAGATATGCTCAATTTTTACTGAGGCAGTAAAGGAGGATGGCAATGAGCGCTGCCAAATATCTTCCCAGTGATTTTTGACTTGTGTTCCTCTGCAGCTTCCATGGTTACCCGCTTCTCTCCAGAACCTGTCATTATATTTTGAGCCTAACTTTCATTTCATTTTTTTTTTATCAGACCTACTAATGTTTCCCTCTTTTGTGTGGAGTAGGCAGGGCGGCTACCAAGGTCCAGGCAGCAACCAGTCGAGCACCCTCCCCCACTGTCAGCCAATGGCAAACAACAGTTCAGCCGCGGGGAACGCACAAGGCCCAGGCTACAGCGTGCCCTCTTCAGGTATCTGATTCATGCCAACTAGAAAAGGTCACGGTTGTCAAGATGTAAGAACTGGTTTCAGCTGGCAAACTAGGAGAAACTAGGAGAGCACATGCACAATTGTAAGTGCTCATAATTGCCATCTTATTAAACAAGTTGGGTAAAATAGTTCAATTTTCTCCTCACAATCAAGTCCATTTATACAGCATTTCACAGTTCACCTTTAATAGATGCGTAAGGATTAAAAACCCAAATCACAGCTCAGTTAGTTAACGTGGGACCAAATGCTGGGTCCTGCAGACTGAAGTGTTTCCACCAGGACCTGCCGAGGAAAGTTTCCATTCAGAGATTCAGAAAAGGAAACAAAACCAACAAAAAAAAAAGCCAGAAAAATTGAATAAATCAAGCGTGTGCTGGTTGAACTCTCTGCTTTTACTCTTCTTGCACGGCCAACCCTTCAGTAAGCAAAGATTAATTGGTGCATGAGTTTTTCTTTAAGCCTGTCGGCCTTCATGCCGCAGTGTTGCTAAACGCACGCAGAAATCTGTAGCTCCTGTAGCTGGAAGGTGCCTTGGATCTGAGGCCAAACAACGAGGACCACATTTGGAAAACAAAGTTTTATGCCAAACGTCCTGAAAATTCTTCTCAGAACAAGTTAAATACCGTATGTTTTCTCATCATTGTGCAGCACTTTACCGTGAAATAAAGAGGGGAGCCTCTAAGAACCCTCTTTTTCTGTTAAATAAGAATGATTGAGATGACACTATTCAAAGTACTATTAAGGATCCCTGGTTTTATTTTAATAGAAGCCTAATAAAGATATGCACACCGCTGTCTGCCAACATCACTTGAGTGCTAACCTTCCACCTTTTTGTGTGAAAACATGAAGATTTTCTTCTATGCTGAGGATCTTATTTTCTCTCTATGTCCAACTAAATTTGCAGCCTCAATATACTTTTCTCTCTGTTTGAGATGAATGTCGGACAGGCAAAGAGAGGCCTTGAGACCGCAGAAAGTAAGAACATAGTTCAACTGTGACATTGTCTGACTTTGTCTAAAACATTATTTACAGAGTGGTGAAGTGGCTTTCAGCTTGAACAGAGAAGGCACCACTCTTCTAGGGAGTTAAAACTAATTAAAACTGAGCATAATGCAAAAAATATTACAAGTAAATGCCTGTATTGTGGTGTGGTTAAAGTAGCCCTATTGTAGAAATACTTTTTGAAAACAAAATTCTTGCACATACATTCAGTTTGACTTCAATTCAGCAAAAGATAAATAAATAAAAAGTTAATTTAACCTGCCCTGTTCTCTCATTTTGTGAAAGCCTTTGTGAAACATTTAGTTTTTTTGGGTTGTTTTTTTTTTTTTTTCTAATGTGCTTATTCCTGTTAAAGGAGCCATGGTGCTGTCAGGAGACGTCATAATGAGCGCCGATGGTAAAGCGAAGACAGACGTGAAGGACGAGAGCAGCCCCAACAACGAGCCCCATAAGCCAAAGGTAGTCCTTAACCGTCTTCCTCCTCCTGTCTTCACAGTTCCCTCCCATTTTCGTATACCAGTATTTGTTTATTTTCTAGATGTTGTTGTCTGATCTAAATGAAGCAAACCAAATCTGATCAGCATATGCTGCCTCAGCACAGTGGGCTCTCTCGCTCTTGTTTTCTCACCGCATTTAATGATTTGTTGAACATTTACCATTCCTAATGTTTTCCTCGCTTTTGTTTTTGCCCAAACGCTCTCTTCTCGCAGATGTTTTTGCAGCTCAAGCTGCAGTAAAGACAGAAGCGCAAAGGGAGATGGAGAGGGCTTGGCATCTCCAGTGCGCACGTGCATGCAAATATACACATATGTGCGCAGAAAAACAAGAAGAAATTCACCATCCTTGCTCCTCCTTGCCTCCTTTCACTTCACACGCACATGCACACACGTCTCTATACACACTGCTGACTTCTCATTTTGACCTACAATAGCAGCTCGGCTTGGCTCAGCTCAGCAACAACAAAACTCTGCTCTTTGCTCTTTTCTACCCCCCCACCCCCACCCTCCACCCCCCCAACACCCCTCTTGTTTTTGCTTTACAACCCCTCTTCAGCACACACACCAAATCCCTGTCTTTTCTTTTGCTGATTACGTTAGTAGGGCCTTTTGAATTATTTAAAGCAGCCTGAACAGCCAGAAAGACCCCCAGTGCTCCCAAAAGAGATGATCTGTCTGCCAACAGAAAGAAAACAAGTTAGAGATTTAGAAAGAGAGACAGGGAGAGAGAGGGAGAGAGAGGGAGAGGTCCAAAAAAGATAAGGTTTTTGCTGACATGAGCATTCTGAACACAGACCAGAAGTACTTGTCATGCTGTTGTTCCCTATTTCGCAGTCTCTTTTACACACAGAGATCCACGGATGTAGCCAGCAGCATGCAAACATGAGCTTTGCAGTTTGGGCACCGATGCACAAAAGCACATGTGCACATATGTTTCACTCTCAACCACAGACCCACACTTGTTTTTACTTTTGCATCTGTATATAAATGCTGGAAAAGTGTGCATCAAGAGTAGTTGTGGCAGGAAGCTGTATTTGTGCCAGGTTACCTAAGAGTTTGACTCTTATTAGTCATAAAAGAATTCGTGTAAAATCTTTGCCACAACATTAAAGGATTGTGTAGAACGTGGTTCAGTGTGAGTAATGTTAATTTTTAGGGCCCATGTAATGTGTTTTACTGTATATGTCATATTGTTTACTCAATATTACTAATACAGTACTGGTGGTGGTGCTATTTTGAAAAAGTTTAGTTTCCGGTTCCTACTTCATACAGAACTTTAGCCTCTGTTGTAGTTTTTGTTTCATAACGCTCCATATGTTTTCAGCGGTCTGCACTTTGTTTGGTCAGTTTGGTTTAGCAAAGTTTTGCTTTACACATTTACACTAATGCAGCTACGATCACAGATTCTGCCTTTGGGGCTGTGGTTTGATAACAAGTTGAGCGTCCGTTATTTTCAAATGAATCTTAACTTTTGCTTGAACCAACCAGCCATCTGAAATCAGTTTGCATACAAACATTTCTGGAGCTTTTTTATTTTTTAAGTTTTTGGCCTGTATATTATGATTTTAATCTGAGAAATATTATTCAATGTTACTCCCCTATTTTATATATTCGCATCGTGTTTTAAAAGATTGTCCTATGTTTTTGTCCCAGTTTGAAGTGAAACAGTTCCCACTCTAATACCACTGATCTGTTACCAGCAGCTCCAGGATGGTTACATGAACAACAACAGCAGCAGTGTGTCCCAGCCCGCCACCCCCGCCAGCGCCCTCCCTGTGCCCTCCCCGCTCTCACCCAGCCCCGCCAGTCTGTCCTCCTACCACGGAGATGACAGCGACAGCATCAGCAGTCCACCTTGGCCTCTCAAGACTCCCTCCAGCCCCGTAAGAAAAGGAAACTGTCTTTGTCTGATATGTTTGTAAATGCAAATGCACAAACTAAATACAGGAGTTAGATGAAAAACACCTTTATTGACAACATTTAGACATAAACACCAAAAACCAGCTGCTGAACCTGGACCGAAGCCAGAAGTGGTTGTTGTGTGGGATTGAACTTGAGGGATATGAATTTTCTTTAAATGGACTTAGAAATAAACGCAGGCAGTAGACGGAACAAAATGTGATAAAGAAGTTTGTTTTTGCTTGGTCATTCAACCAAGGAGCCACTTCAGAATCTGTAAATAAGCGATGCATTTTTAATGGTCCTAAGTGGATGAGTGGGTTGTTGCAACAGAAAACAGCAACAAGAAGATAAACTGTAGACTGTCTAGTGCATAATAGAGCACAATGTGGGTGATTTTCACTATTTAGTCCGTAAAATGATTTAAATTTAAATTACATCAGCATTCGTCAAGTTGATAAAGACTTTTGCGTTCAGTCTTGAATTTAAGAAAAGTAAAGTTAACTGAAAGTTAAGTAAAAGTAAAGTAAAGGTGTATTTTCCATTTAAAAACTGTTTCTTCTTCTTATTTTCTGTTTTCTATCCTTCTCCAGAAAGCCAACCTGAACTCGTCCTCCCTAAGTGGCGAGCGAATCACGCGATTGTACGAGCTGGGTTCGGAGCCGGAGAGACGGCCTTGGGTGGAGCGATACCTGACCTTCATGGAGGAGCGTGGCACACCTGTTGCCCAGCTCCCGGCTGTGGGAAAGAAACCACTAGACCTCTGGAAGCTCTACATAGCTGTTCGAGAGATCGGAGGCCTCGCCATGGTAACGCATAGGGAACGGGCTTAAAGTAGCGAGTAAAAAGTAAAGTCATCTGACTGGTCATTTATGTGGGCTATTTTGTAATCCTCAGAAGTGTGTGCTAAACAGCATATGTTGTGCTTGTAAATGTTATCAGAGTTACTACGGAGAAGGAGATTTATAAAAGAATGTCATTAGATTAACCTAAAGTCTCATGGGACGAAGCTTTTGGGACCCTCTGTGAATCCAAAAATTAATAAATAAAGCATACAAATATTCTTGGACAAGTTCTTGACGAGGATATGTAGGCTTTAGTGGAAGGAAGTGAATAATAGCGATGTTTTCATCTCAAAGCGAAGTTCTATAACATCAAAACCTAGACAAAACGGTCCCATGAGCCATTTGTAAGCATTGAAAGGAAATTGTTTTGTAAAATGCTTTTTTTTTATTGCTGTGCTTTCTTTGTTTCTACATTCAAAACTGTGTCTCCTTCCTCCTTCCGCTTGTGGTCAAACATACACCAGGGCGGTTTACTTTTTATGGAGAGGACATCGGCATAGCAGAACTAACCTGAAACCTCCTTTGGGATGAGTGCGAGTTGTCGCCTTCATTCTCTCAATCCCTTTTAAACTCCCCAGGTAAACAAAAACAAAAAGTGGCGCGAGCTCTCCAGTACCCTGAACGTGGGCACTTCCAGCAGCTCCGCCAGCGCGCTGAAGAAGCAGTACATCCAGTATCTGTTTGCCTACGAGTGCAAGATGGAGAGAGGCGAGGAGCCACCTGCAGAGAGCAACAGCAACAGCAACAGCAGCAGCAGCATGGTTGGAGGAGACAACAGGAAGCAGGTCAAGATCCAGCCGCCGTCACCTGGTGAGTCCCGGTAGCAAATTTCTACACCCCTCTTTTTTTTATTGACTGTATCCCATCTGTCAACAACCCAAACAGGTGCTGTTGATCAAACCCGATTTGATCTATGATCCTTGCAGCCGTGTCAAAGAAGTCGTACAGTGAACAAAGCTTCTACGTCTGCATCCTGGAGGGCTGGCAAAAAGTCTTGGTGAAAATGTCCTGTGTGCAGATAAATTCATGCCAGGGTTGTTTTATTTTAAGACAAATTATCTAAAGTGAGTGTGTAAACTGACCCTAACACTATGGAATATTACACTGCATTGTAACACATAAGATAAAAAAAAATATAAAAAGACAGAATTAGACCCTGAATATGATAACACCACCCAAAACCCAGGAGAGGTGGGTGAAAATGATCAGTGTTCTGATGAGGTGATTCATAGGTTAATGGAGGTGAATTATGATGCAGACTCCCTCTGTACATCCCACCCCAGATTTGCCTTTATTTGATTACGCCGTGATGGAAGGGTTAAGTGAGACTGTTTTGGTGCTCTACTACAGCACAACAGATGATTTTTTTGTTTGTGAATTACCCGTTCACGCCGCGAGTCTCCCTGCACAGGTCGTGTCTCTCATTTGCAGTGGAGATGAGGAGAGTGACCCATGCTTTTAAATAAAGGATACACAAATACTCACACAAATCATTGCTTTCTCATTGTAGATATGGGAAAAGAGGCACGTCATTTGCATACAGACGCATATATGCATGGTTGGAGCGCAAGCAAGTGCGTAAACGCGTAATGACTTTGTGCCCCGTGTCTCTTGCAACACTTGATAACTCATAAAAAAAAGTCTCTTTTTCTTAATTCAAGCAGCTGCAAACACCTCAGTTTCACAGAATCTGTTATGTCCAACATCAGGGCGCCACCAAATTTGTAATTGTAGAAAGTTTATATAGTGAAATATGAAAAGGGTCGCCTTTGGATATGTATCTGACGTTGATGTAGAAGCTGCTTTTGTTGCAACACACGATAGAAGCACAATGTTGTAGATATTTTCTTATTACCTGACAGATTATTTGTCCTTATGTATACAATTGTGATTTCCAAACCATGTTACACACCTGAAAACCACACACAACCCTCATATTCACAATTTATGGACTGACATTATGGTTTATCTTTAGTGTAGTATGCTTTTGATTAAACTTAAGATTGGATTTAGTTATGGTAAGAAGTTAGTGCCACGTCTTCAAAAGGCTGAGAGCAAAAGAAAAAAAAAAAGACCCCATCTGTTGCCTTTGTGTACCTCTCTGTTGATCGGCTCCCTACCTCTGCCTGCTCCAGAGTGCAAACTGCCCTCCTGACACCCTGCCAGCCTATATATAGACTGACAGCCCAGTGATGTCACTGAGGGAGCCTGTCCAGAGGCTGGCGGGGCTGGCGGGGCTGGCGGGGCTGGCGGGGCTGGCGGGGTGGGGAGGGAGCGTGTGTGTTTATGTGGTACTGGTGGAGGAGAGAGGGGAGTGATTAATGAGGACTGGAATGCAGAACGTAAACAAACCCGACCTCGCCGTCACCTTTCATTCACAAAACCAGCTCGGCTGACTGGCTTTTTTTTTTTTTTTTTTTTTTTTTTTTCCCCTCCCCCCTTTAACCACCACCACCCCTCTGGATTATGTCACCCACTGACACACATACGGGCTCTAATGCGCACACACATCAAACGTCAGCTCTGTGCCTCCTGAAGGCACGCGCACTTTTTTTCCCCCTAGTCCTTTTTTTTTTTTTTTTTTTTTTTTCCCCTTTACTCTAAATGCGGAGCAGAGGGCACTTGAGTTCCCGCTCCTTTCCACCTCTCCTCCATCTTCATACCTCAACTCCTCTCTATTACAGATCTGTCTGGCCCGTTCTTGAAGAATGGCAAACCTCTTAACCTTGGCTAACCCCACCGTTGGTTGAGCTTCTCCACATGTGCATGCGTGTGCATATTCATTTGGTCTGACACTGGGATATCCCGGGAAGTGAAGAATCACTAATGCTCGCTGACCCGTCTTTGCCCTCTCTCCCACCTGTGCTCATCATCATGGGACACCATCTACCCCTGTCTGTCTGTCTCTCTGTCTTCTGTGATGTAGAGGCTGGAGGTATCATTGAATTATTCAGAATTAACGTGCATTTTTTAAAGCTTAAGTCTTACGGTTTTGTTTTGTGTTTTTATTTGCTTTTATTTTCTGAGGAGATGTGTGTGCAAAGCAGAGGCAAATGAGAAAGTAGTCCCAGCGAAAGTGTGGTTGTATTAAATGGTTATTTGGCTGTTTTTGTATTCTCTCGCTCTGTCTTCATCATCTTTTAGTTGGAACGGTCCACATTGTCTATTGATTCTGGGGATTTATATCCTATGGTTTTATCTGGACGAGTTCTTTGTGTGCAGGGTTCTTTTAGTTCTGCACTCCTATAATTTCTAAAAGAAAATAAATGAACTGAGAAAGTCACAGAAAAGTGGCCCAATTGTAACCCCAGTTTGAATCCCAGTCTTTCCTTCTTTCTTTCTCAAAAGGTCTTTAACAGCACAAGACTTTTCAGTCTTTTAGCTTAGACTATTTTCTTTTACTTTTCTGTATGTCCATTGTTGATTTTACCCAGTTTAATTATTCTTATATTTTTGCCATTAAATGCAACCCTCTACACAAACTCCTCGTCAGATCCACAGTACACCAAAATAGCAGCCCACTAAACCGTCTTTAAACATCTTTCAAATTCAGAGCTGTGCTGCCACTAAACACGCTCCAAGTGGACGATATTTTCGGAGAATCCTTTCCACCTGCTTGTTCTTCCATTTGCCTCTTCCTCCTCTGGCCTGTCTTCAACAGTCCCTCTTTTTTTGCCCTCTTTTCTGGCCTCATGTGGCCTGATTGCTCGAGCTCAGTTGTCGTGTCGGGCATGACTGCGAGTACTTTAGACTTAAGGCCAAAGTTATCTCCCTAATACAGCACCTAGCTGAGGCAAAATCCCCCGCTGGCCCCTCTGACTCCAACCAGATTCAAGTTCACAGCAGAAGACAGAGCAGTCGGGTGTCTGTGTAACAACTTTTAGCAAGAACTCTGTGAATCATCCAGATTTAGTAACAAAAAAAACGCTTCTTTTGTCTCCCAGCTAATTCCGGCGGCTCCCTTCAAGGCCCTCAGACACCCCAGTCATCTGGCAGCGGCTCCACAGTCGAGGCAGGAGGCGACCTGAAACCGCCGACACCAGCCACTACCCCGCTGGGGCAGGTCACACCGCTGCCTCCCAACAGGTACCACACTGATGCCACTGTCAGCAGGGCTGATGAATTCAGACTGCGTTTTATCTTCTTTTCTTCTTTTTTTTTTTCAAAAATAAGGTTTATTTTTGTGTCAACAGAAACAGTAGCCTATGAAGAATCACCGTTTCTCGACATCATAAACCGCCTCATATCATAAAGCACCTCTTCTAACAGGTGTAGCTGAAATTTGAGTAGAAGAAAAAGATCTTTTTGCAAACCTCACTACAGTTATGCAAAATTCAGATACTTGGGATTCTCTGCTCTTTTTATGAGTCCTCCTCCTTCATCTCTGCTGATTTTAATTATAAACCATGACAGCTGTGTTTGCAGAGTCTGGCGCAAGAGTCGCAGTCCTTTGTTTGCTTGCTTTGTGATATATTGTGAGAAGTAATATCCATGTATAACAAGTGTTGTTTAACCACTGCAAACCACATTTGGAGTATTTTAAGCCAATGTTTTGTGAGACACTTCTACTGTTGTTATTGGGTTGTTGTTGTTTTTTCCTCCCATTATATGCAGAGTTTATTTTCGTATTGGACTGTGGTCGTGTATTTCTGTTTGTGCTAGACAAGACTGTATTTTTGTTTGTATTGTGTAGTTTTGGATATGCTTTCTTTTTTTTTTCTTTTTTTCTTTTTTTAAGTCATCATGTAAAGTGTAGAGCAAATTTTTACTGACTATGAAGAAAAGAAGAGCATCAGAGGAATACTGTGGAAAAGTAAACATACAAATATACCTGGGGTTTAAAATGACATTAGCACCTCAAGTTATTTCTTTGCCTTGATAAAATGTGGAGGGACACAATGTGGAGTCCTGTTGTTAATGTTAATGCGTTGCTTTTATATTTACTTTAGGATCAAAGGTGTTTCTATGTATGCTACATTAACAATTTATAGACTACAACATATACAACAATCATGTATATAAAAGGATTAACGGTTACTAAATAGGCACTATCTGTGTAGTTCAGACCTAAATTAGTAATGAAAACATTCAAATGAAACCATTTGTTTCCTCAAAATTAAAGGCATTTCATTGAAAAATGTCAATCCGCTGTCTATCCTCGTGTATTTTAAGTGTGTTCAGTCTGTGCTTTGTAGCGCTCTCATACTAGATCCTCGTCTTGCCTGCATTTGTCCAGGGGCATCGTGAGTGTGCAGGACCCCTTCTCGGAGGTGAGTGACCCGGCCTTTCAGAAGCGGGCTACCGCGCTGCCGCCCTCAGTTTCATACCAGCAGGGCCTCAGCATGCCTGACATGATGATGAGGATGCAGTACGACTCCAAGGACCCTTTCGCCGGGATGAGGAAGAGTGAGTGAGGCACATGCTGTGACACCCCTCCACCAGAAACACAAGGCCTAAACACACGTCTCCATTTTTATATTGTATTCTTTATTGCAACTTATGTGAATACACATATATTCTGTGCAATGTACTTAATGTAATGAATTAAGATGTAAAGTTGAAACCGCAGTTTTAAACTTTATTTAAAATCGCATGGTTTGTTCTTAAAATGATACGTGTCCAAAAGCCGTTGCTCTTTCATCCATCTTGTCAAGTCACCATGTCGTCTCAGATCGGGACAGATGCGAGTCTGATTCACTGCTAGAGCCATGAAAGGACCTGAGACTTGTTTGTTACACCACAAATCCCCTCAACGGAAACACAACGGCTCTTCTGATCTTCACGTGGCTTAGCCTTCGCCTCATCCCTGCTTTGCTTATCCTTTTTCATCCTCCTCGTTCTCAACCTTTCTTCCTTTCCACCCTGCTGAGACGCACCTGTTTTGACCAAGTCATGTGGTTTAGTTTTCAGAACGAACAGCAGTTTTCGAAAGAATGGCGGTTCCTCTGAAGGCTGAGGAGAATGAGCTCTGAATGAATAATATGGTGGATGGAAGCTGCATAACAACACTTAACAGCCTCTGAACAATAGGTCTAATTCATGGATAGTGGTGGCTATTCACGGGGAGATGCTGCCACCTGCTGGCGGATGATAAACTATAGATTGTTTTTTGTTTTTTTTATTGTGTTGTTTAAGTCACTATTATATGAGGTACCATATGTTAAGTTGGTCTAAGCTTCTATTTGCTTCCTATGTTTCACAGTGGCTGGAGTCGAGCCCTACATACCGAGCCAGATGCCCAGTGGTGGTATGCAGGACATGTATGGTCGGCCCCCGTCAGCTCTGAGCATGAGCCAAAGGTCTCAGTACCCGTATGGGCCTGGTTACGACAGGAGGTAAGATAAAAGAAGCGTTGTTGGACCTGGAGAATTCACTTGTGTCTACTGCAGTCAGGTAAAGAGTAAATCATGTAAGTGAAGCACAAAGGCTGTCCCATTCAATCCGCAGGCCTGACCATATCATGGGGATGGAGGGAACCATGGGCCCACCTGGGAGCCAAAATAACATGGGACCTTCCAACAGTGAAGGCAGCTTGTACTCTCCCAGCAGATACCCTTCACAGCAGAGGTCAGTATTTTTATGTGTATTTTGTGTGGCAGTCTTTGCTGGCTGTTAGTCAGTGAATGTCAATTTTTTTTTTTTTTTTTTTTTTTTTGTATCCTTGATTTCAGACACGATGGCTATGGACAGCAGTATCCCAGCATGCCATACGGGATGCATTCATCTGGGATGTACCCACAGCAACAGGTGAGAAACGGCTCATCTGCTTGAACACACTTCTCTTAGTCCCAGGATCATGTTGGGACACACAATTTCATTCATTTTGATTTTTGGTTGTAAAAATGTAAAAAAAAAAAAAAAAAAAAAATCAAGAGTTTTTAAGTTGTATGTACTTTTAAGTAACATTGAAATGATTGAAAATGTGTCTTCTCTGTTGCAGAGCTACAAAAGACCGATGGAAGGAATGTATGGCCCCCCACCCAAGAGACACGAGAGCGACATGTATGCCATGCAGTACACCAACCAGCAGCCAGACATGTACAACCACTATGGAGGAGGGTACTCTGGTCCCGAACACAGACCGATCCAGGGACAGTTTCCCTACCCCTACCACCGAGACCGTATGGCCTCATCGGGTCAGAGCCAGCACAGCATCATGGGCGGGGGGCCTACTCCTAATCATGTCACCGACGGGCCCAACATGTGGACTTCGAGAACAGACCTCAGTTATCCCTACTCCAACAGACAGGGACCGCCGTCACAAATACCACCATATAGCTCCATCTGCAGAGACGACGTGGACGGTCGGCCCGGCCAAGACCAATGGCACCGTCAGTCACCGTACATGTCATCATCGGGTGGCATGCCCCCCTTGTCTTCACGTCAGCCATCATGTTATTCCAGCTCCCCATCCATGGCTAACCATCTGCCCAGAGCGCCCAGCCCAGGGGCTTTCCAGCGATCCATGGACCATAGAATGTCACCCAGCAAAGCGCCGTTCATGTCACCCATGAAGATGCCAAAGCCTGGCTTGGCCATGATGGGCTCGCAGGCCAGTGGACCCATTGGTCAGTTTCCTCCTAACCTGAGGAGGGACCTCAATTACCCACCGGGGTCAGTTGAAGCCACCATGCCGATTCTGAAGCCTCGCCGTAAGCTCAGCTCTAAAGACAGCGGTAAGATAGAGGCCCATGTCTGATGTATTTTATGTATATGAAGAAGGAAATGCTTTTCATAAGGTACATGTTGTACACAATGAAAATTCTGCTTCAAAGGTAAACGCAGCACAGCTTGATGTAAATTTCATTAAAGCAGCATCCCTTTAATGCTTTGGCAAAAAATCTGATCGACTCTTGATTTTTCTTAATTTCCCATTGTTTGAATCCCAGGGACGCCTGAAGCCTGGCGTGTGATGATGTCTCTGAAGTCTGGGCTGCTGGCAGAGAGCACATGGGCTTTAGACACCATCAACATCCTGCTGTACGATGACAGCACTGTGGCCTCCTTCAACCTCTCCCAGGTAAAACCCGTCTGATGGCCTCACCTAACTGGCAACTGACAGAGCTGCTGTATTTGGGTTTTTTTTTAAACCTTGGTCGGCAAATCTGGGTTATGTTCTGTGACACTGATTATAATTTGTCTTTGTTTGGCCAGTTGCCCGGATTCCTTGAGCTCATTGTGGAGTACTTTCGCCGTTGCCTGATTGAAATCTTTGGCATCTTGGAGGAATTCGAGGTTGGGACTATAGTTCAGAAAAGCCTTTTGGACCCTGAGTCTACCCAGGAACGGGGATCTACGCCCGAACAGGAAACAGGCTCTACTGCTCCGCCTGGACCCGAATCCTCCCTGTCAGTGGAGATGCATGTGGATCAAACAAGAGATACCGAGGTGGAAACTCCACCCGTCGCAACTGAGCCCACTGTGGGGCACGGCGACAAGGAGGACGCAGATGTCAGCGTGAAAAAGGAGGACAAAAAAGAAGAAAAAAAAGAGGAAAAGAAAGAAGAGGAAGAGAGGGGGAAAGAGTGTAAAAAGGATTGTACGGACCGGCCTCCGGCAATGTTGGAACCTAAACCAAAACAAGCCAGCAAATATGATAAATTCCCCATCAAGACTGTGCACAAAGAGGACCTTATTGAAGACATGACTGAGCGCTTAGGTTACGTAACTGAGTTTACCAGCGGGCTGCTACACTGGCAGGCAGGTGGAGGCGACACCACCACACACATTCAGACACACTTTGAACCGCGGACTGAGCCACATCCCCGGACAGAAGAGGATAGAAGAAGTCCCAACAAGCAGGAAAACAGAATGGAGCATGAAAATAAAGAGATGCGTAAACATATCACTGCTACTATTGATGATGTTTTGTGCGCCAGAGTTGACGCCCTTTCTTGTGCACACCCTGCACGTTCCTTGCCGTCTTACCCCTTCCGGGTTCATCCAGACGGGGAGAAGGACCACATCACCCTGCTGGAGGACGAGCCACGCTGCCTGGAAGAAGCTCCACTCTGCACAACCTCTGCCTGGCAGGACTCGCTGTCGAAACGGTGCCTCTGTGTCTCAAACATCATCCGGAGCCTGTCTTTTATCCCCGGGAATGATACAGACATGTCACACCAACCCGCTCTGGTTCTGCTTCTGGGCCGGCTGCTCCTGCTGCACCACCTGCACCCTGAGAGGAACAGGTCAGGCCCGGGCTACCAGAGGGACGAGCAGCAGGAGCGGGGGCTGTCGAGTAGTAAAGAGGAGTGGTGGTGGGAGTGTCTGAGTCTGCTGAGGGAGAACGCCATGGTCACACTGGCCAACATTGCAGGCCAGCTGGATCTTTCCACCTATCCAGACACCATCTGCCTCCCCATCCTGGACGGGCTTCTTCACTGGATGGTTTGTCCCTCATCTGAAGCCCAGGACCCCTTTCCATCAGCAGCGCCCCACTCCCAGCTCACTCCACAGAGACTGGTGCTGGAGTGCCTCTGCAAGCTGAGCATCCAGGACAGCAACGTGGACCTCCTGCTGGCCACACCGCCTTTCAGCAGACAGGAGAAACTCTTCACAGTCTTGGTGCGCTATGTGGGTCAGAGGAAGGCGCAGGTGTACAGGGAGATGGCAGTGGCCGTCCTCTCCCATCTGGCACAGGGAGACCCCACAGCGGCACGTGCCATCGCCATGCAAAAGGGGAGCGTGGGTAATTTGGTAAGCTTCTTGGAGGACGGCGTCAGCATGGCGCAGTACCAGCAGAACCCTCACAGCTTGCTGCACATGGGACATCCTCCTATGGACCCACCTAGTATAAACATGATGTGCAGAGCAGCTAAAGGCCTGTTGGCTATGGCGAAAGTGGAAGAAAACAAGACAGAGTTTGTACTGTACGAAAGCAGATTGTTGGACATTTCCATTTCCTCGGTGCTCAACGCAGGAGTAGTCGCCATTATTTGCCAAGTTCTGTTCCACTTGGGGAAATTATGACAGGACGAGAGGTGGGATTTGCACGGCAGACACTAAGGCTAACAAGATATCCCTGTGGTTTTCTATCTTTATTTATCAAAATGATAGTTTTTTTTTTTGTTTTTAAAGAAATATCCAGATAAACAAAATGCGTCTCTATATATGTATAGCTTCTGGGCCCTGTTTAAAAAAGAATAAAGTGGGTTTTGGATTTGAAAGCTCATTTTAATATAAATATTTAATACCTGCTGGTGTCGGATTGTTATGTTTGATATTTTGGTTTATGTTCCTGTTTGTTTACTTTTTCAGCCAAAGTTGCCACCAAATTTTGGTGCTGAATTACGTATTTCATTTTGAGTCGATGAGATTCTTTTCAGTTTTATAAATACCAATATGCTCATCAACATTTTGTTAACGGAGAGTATTTATTTAAGATGTGAAACTGTACAGTCGTATGAACTTTTATGCCAACACCTGCTTGGGGGTGGGGGTGGGGGGGGGTTGGTTTGAAAATAAGAAAACGATAAACACTGACTTTCTAACGTGAAATCTATTTGTCTCCATCGCTGGAATATAAATTGTGCAATAGGACCAGAGCAAGTTGTCCCTTTTGAAAACAGGAGGATGTAACCCGTCAGAAACCCGCAGTGTTTGCTTCAGGCCAGTAGGAGGCAGCCTTGCACCAGCCAATCAGCAAAAGAGAAGCGCATCTGTCAAAAGAAGTGTTTAATTTATCAATCATGGCCTCAGTGACTCACAGATGAACTGTGTGTTTCCAGAACACTTGTGTTATGTCTGTATTTTTTCATCATTATGTATATAAACTTTTGTGCAATGGAGGCACGTGATGATTTCATTCTCTACCAAGCATAGCCGGAGATGGGACTTTCTGACTATTATAGAAAAATGCTTTTATTGTTGGTAAAATTTGGTATTGTTATTATACATATTTTGTTAATGGGGTCAAATATTTGAACATGGCAGATGTAACTGATGTTTCACTGTAAAAACTTCCTGTATGCATTGTATTATAGCTGAGAAAACAATCGCTTTGGTAATCAAACGTGGAAGTGCCAGGGTGAGAGGAAAATTATTACACGAGAAAACGTAACTTTTTTCCATTTGTTACTGTCCTCCATTCATGTCAATGGGCATATTTTCGAACCTGCATAAAGCTCTATAAGAAACATGTGGAAAGAACCTTCAAAACGTCCTGAAAGCTCATTGTAAAATTTGCCTCCTTTTTTTTGTATGACTTTGTGTCTTTTATTCCGTATACAAATTTATACTTTGTGCTGCACATGTCACAAATAAATGTACGATGAACATTGTTGAGCACTGAAGACGTTGCATTATGTCCAGACAATCTTAGGCCAATAAAACAAACATCAACTGCTTACATGGGCTGTCTTTTGTTGATCTCATTAAATTTGGTTCTATCAGAGGAAAGACAAATGTTTTTAGCCCCAAAGGGTTGTTGAACGGTGACCAAAAGGCGGCCGCATGTAAGAGTCCAGAGGACATGTGATAAGGGGACCTGGGGGGTGTTCTCCCTCACAGCATTTAATTTAAATGCAACAACTCACTCAAAAACTGGCCCTGTTGATAATAAGGTCATTGTGTCTTGGATAATGCATTGAACGAGGAGGAGCTTCTCATGTAGGTGCTACGAAACAAAAACTGCCATAAATCTTTTTCAGATATACTGTGAGAATGAGTTGTGTCTGATTTTTTTTTTTTTTTTTTTTTTGGTGGGGAGGGGTCGACCTAGACCAGTTCAATTTTGTGGTGTTTCTAAGCCTCTCAGTTCAATATTTTTCTATATAGCATCTATTACAATGCAAATTGTCTCTAGGTGCTTTTCGGAGACCCCAAACATGACAAAGCAAAGGGCAAGTAAGCCAAACAGTGGCAAAGGAATCCTCCTAACCCCCTTTAACAGGGAAGAAACCTTGAGTAGGATCTGGCTGGTAAGGGGGGCCCTCCCCTGCCGAAGGCCAGCCGGGTAGACGAAGAAACAAGGAGGGAGATAATTCAGCGAGAATGAAGAACAGAGACAGGAGAGACACAAATATATTACTAATAATTACTTGTTAGCTGGAGAACTAAGACTTCTATGTGCTTATATTTTTACTGATACATGGTTAGTTTATGCATTACAGAGATGCATACAGAAGAGAAAAAGAGGGGCCAGACCAGCACAACAAACTGCAAGAACAAGGGAGCACAGTTATATTCATGAGGTGCTCCTAGGACCACCTCAGTCGTCATTTAATGGACGGATGGATACCTGCTTCTTCCTCTTCAGGCTCCTCTTCAGGTCTGCTGGAGCCTAACTCTGCTGTCTTCAAGCAACAGCCAGGGATACAGCTTGGACAGGTCACCAGCCCTGAAAAAAAAAAAAAGTAAGTAAAAGACGAGTACCACCGTTTTACTGCAGCGTTGGATGTTTTATTTTCATCTTTCCTGTAAGTGGACACTGGGTGGTTTCTGTTAATGATCTGATCTTCGTGCCATGTGACTGCTTGAATCTCGCTCTTGAAGAAGATAACGTGGACATTTCTGCCAATTGTTTGAATGTCAGAAAATGATTGATAATCATCAAGACCTCAGTTTTACAAAACTGTTAATTCTATTGTTTTTGTTAACTTTGTGTTTTCTGTTGTTTTTTTTACTTTAGATTTTTACTGATTAAATTACAGCCTTTTAAATGAATGAATGTTTCACTGTGTATGCTGTCATGTCGTTGAATCTACAGAGTGCTGAAAGATGTTTGACACTTCTCAAATAGTCCGCAGGACTAATTAATCATCTCCTGTCACCGGATGAACACAAAGAGCCTGTTTCTTTCTGGCTGTTTCGGTTTGATTCAGAATTGCATATTGAAAACCCGTGACCAGTTCATATTTCACGGTTACAACTACGGCTTTTTCTTTTTTTTCTTTTTTTTTTTTTTTGCAATTCTGGAAATTTGGCTCTTCAGCCAGGACCTATTAAGTTTCTCAATATCAAATCAAAGATAATGCTGTTATGATAAATAGAGGTCACATTTTATAATGACATTTAGTAAGCAGTGTTATTGTTGAGTTTCCAAATTAGTTTTATTTTATTATTAACTCATAATAAAGACTGATAGGACAAACATCACATATAAAATACTTTTAAAAGGCAGATATTGTAAATAAATAAATAATGCATGTTCAATGCACTTGCTGCCGTTTATTTACTACTTCATCCGGCACTCACTCTTGCTTTAGTTTGATATCTAGTGACATTTATAAGAAACATGTCATTGTCAACAGTCTGTTTTTTTATGTGTGTCTATTAATGTATCAGGAGCACTTTTTTAAAGGAAATGAACACACTTTTTTTCCCTCCAAGAAATGTTTCTTTCTCTACTGGAAAAAAAAAGAAACGAGGTATTTCTCTTCTGTACACCTTGTGAAGGGAAATGCAGGCACCATATGAAGTCCTATTTTAAGCGGGCTTTAATAATAGCATTCCTGAGGTTGACAACACAAACAATGAGCTGTCTGATCACAGCATCAAACAAAGATTGCTCGCTGGGTCGCTGAGCTTATTAAAATCTTACTGACGCCATAAAAATATCACAACGTGCCCGAGAGGTGGTTAACAGTTTGATTGATTAATAACAAAAGTTGTTTCTTTGGATGAAAGGAATGACGCATGTGCTTTTGAGTGTTTCTTGGCACCTCAGGAGTAGCTGTACTATTGCACCTGCACTTAGAAGCAATTTTTTTCTCATTTGAAGTTTGGAGGGAAAGTGGGCTGCTGTACTTTTTAGGCGGTGGAAGACGAGTTTAATGTAGGAAGCCAACTGCAGGAGAAAGAACACCCACATTCCCATGAATCTGAAAAGCTGAGTCACTGAGCTCTGACAGGAAGGATGTGGTGGCTGCGAGGAGGATGGGTCTGTCATTGGCTATCGCTGGCCTTGTGAACCCCGCTGGGCTGCCTCTCACTGCTAGAGTAGGTAGGTAGATAAATGATTATTGCCTGAAAACACACTGCACTGACCTTTTCAGCGTGGTAGCAGTGACGCAGACTAGATTTGGCCTTATTCAATAACTGTATAAGTATAAGTTCTATACAAGCCTATACAAACCTTTTGATCTTTTTTCATCTGGTGCCAGTTTCAAAACAAAATAATAATGCTCGGATGACATCTTGACAGGAGGTGATTCATGTTGTTCGTGGATTCAGACTCCTAGGGCTCCTTTCATATTCATGCTTTTCCCACCACAAACACTGCTTCACCCATATGCCATCATGTTTCTTAATGAGCATCATCCTGAAGGTATAAGTCTAGGGGGCTTACAGATCATTTGCAACCATTAAAACATTCACAGCTTTCCAAAACACTAAGTGTTGCATGTGTCACAATTTGCTTCACATGCCCAGTGGTGGCATCTAGCCAGGCTCTCCCTGCGGATGAAAAACACGAGCGCCATACATGTCCGTTTTCTTGGATGCTATGGCTGAAGTAATGTCATTTGCGTGCGATGGGTTTCATTTCCAATTTGATAGCCGAGATGAAATCCAGCCTTCGCACAACAAGTGGTAGTCCATGCAAGTGCAGTGATGAAATGTTTTCCCTGCTGCTTGATGTTTGATTTTAAATAATGAAGCTTTTTTTTTTTCATTTTCCTTTTTCCATTACAAGGAAAAGCAGCCAGACCTCTTTTTTCTCAGAGAAGTTGGATAATTGCACAGCTGCGAGAGTGAATGAGCTGAACCGGCTCTGTGATTTCTGAGCAGTATTGAGAGGTGTGTGCGCACGCCCGTGTGTGCGTAGGTGTTAAGAGGAGGAAGGTTGACAGAACAACTGTAGGCCGCTGATGTAGTCATCGGCACTACTCTAGCTGAACAGGAAATTGCATCATTGGTGAACTGTGGTTGGCAAGCAAGTGGGGCACGAACTGTGCGGCAGCATTATCTCTGCTTTCAGCTGAAACACAGTAATATGAAGAACAGTGCCTCCATTTTTTGAGCAATTTACTGTCAGTATGTTTGTTTTGACCATCTACAGTCATTCAGTCTTCTGGATTCATTCAATAATCGTCCTTCCTGTTAGGCTTCTTTTCCAGAAAACATCACTGAAGTGGGCAAACAGAACAGTAAGGGACTCTCTTAGTAATAGGAAGTTAATTGAAGACACCATCAACTAATTATAAGTATTTCACATTCACCTCATATGTTTTTCCGGAAACGTTCTGTAAAAACTAAACTAACTTGTCGAAATGTCTTTTAAATGATTGATGAGTAGAGGCAATAAGATACATTCACTTGAACGTCTTTATTTTTCATCTCTCGTATATTATGGACTTCACCTTGAGGTGGTCTGGTTCCCGTTATTATTGATAGATGTGAAAAAAACAGGTTACCACCCGGATTTAACAAATCAAAAAGTACTGGAGTGATTAATGTTTCAGCTGGCAATCCATTATTTAACCCTGCCTGTTTCAGTGAAGTCTCCGGTTATTAAAACAATGACATCAGAAGTCTATCCTGAAGACATTACGCTATTTCAGAGGGGTTTGGTTGATGCTGTGCGTAAAGCGTACAAATCTACCCAGGTGAGTACTGCATCCAAATCATCATTAAAATCTATGAACCAAGGAGGAAATATGGCTAAAACATAATTAGAAGTAAATAAAAATAAATGACTGAGAGTTAAGAGCACATTCTGACCTGCAGTCCCACCCTCTGAACACCTCAGTGTCTGCTGTGTACACCTGTTTATATAGTCGTCTCTGTAGACCACCAACTATCAGACACACACACACATATATATATATATATATATATATATATGGAAGTCTTAGTTCCGCTGCTGACAAATAGTTATACTTATGTATCTTGTCTTTTGTACCTTTGACGTGTGTCTGTGTTTCTTCTCTTTCTGTTCTTCCTGTTCTACCCGGCTGGCCTTCGGCAGGAGGGTCCCCCCTTATGATCCAGCTCATCCTCAAGGTTTTTTCCCTCTTAAAGGGGAGATTTTCCTTTCCCACTGTTTGGCTTAAGGTTTTTCTCCCACTAGGAGAGTTTCTACCTGCCGTTGTTAATGTAACAATTGCTCGGGGGTCATTTTCTGGGTCTCTGGAAAGCACCTAGAGACAATTTGTGTTGTAATAGACACTATATAAAAAAACTGAATTGAATTGACTTAAATGTTTCTTGAAATCAAATCAAGGAAATAAGACCATTCCTACATAATGTGCAAGAAGAACCTGAGGTATTTGGCGCCGCACTGCAAAAACAGCTCCTTTAGAAATAAGTCTAATTCCATAAATCATGTCAAAAATTGTCTTATTTTAAGCAAAAAATGTATTTGCCAATGGGGTAAGAAAATAATCAAACAATCTTGCTTCAGTTTTCTAGGAAAATAAAAATTGGACTCTGGTGAAATAGCAAAAGATCATGTGGTCTGATAAATCAATGTTTACCCTGTTCCAGAGAAATGGATGCATCAGGGTAAGAAGAGTGGGAGCCGGGATAAATCACATGCAAACCATTGGTGGCGGTGTTATGATATAAGTTTAATTATGACGTCAACTGATAATCAAAATTTACCGAATGGCCAAGCATAGATTTTCTTATTCTTTATCATGATTGCAGCAGCATCATACAACTCCTGGATTCACAGAAGTCAGAATGTGAGTGAATGAACTTAACCAGGTGGAAATCTATGGGATGTGCTGGTGAAGATTTGAGATCCAGTTTGTGATCCAGTTCTTAACATTGTAAATACAAGAGCTTGATGAAAAATGAATGCAGCTCTGAACAAAAATATATGAGCTTAACAGAATGACGCCACAGTGAAGTGAGTACAGGATACAATTTGAACCTGAAAGAAGTAAAAACACCCATAATATAGCTCTAAAAGAGTAAAGTGCAGCACTGTGGTTCAGTGGTTGCCACTGTTGCCTCACAGCAAGATGGTTCCTGGTTTGACTCCTGGGCCTAGCAGGAGTTTTTCTGTGTGGACTTTGTATAATCTTCCCTGGCTTGTGTGGGTTCCCTCCAGGTACTCCAGCTACGCCCACAGCCCATAGGTGTGTGTGTGTGTGTGTGTGTGTGTGGTTGTTTGTCTATAAATGTGACTCTGTGACTAGACTGCCAACCTGTCCAGGTGTACCCCTGTAATGAGCTAGGATGTGACCCTGCACAGGATTAAGCTGAGATAGAAAATGGATGGATGAATATGATATGCTTTAATCAGGTTTTGTCCATGTCCTCGTAAGCCCCTCCCAAGCAGACTTCCTCTCCAGCGGATGCTCGGGGGTCCCCGGACCCCCGTTTGAGAACCCCTTTAACAGCTCGTCCTCCTCTTCAGCACCTTCATGACTCCAGCTCCAGCCTCGGCTGAAGGGGGAGGAGCAGGCGGAGGCTCTGCTTTGCTCCTATGTTGATTGTTGTTTGCACCAGCGAGTGTGGACGACTGGAGCGGAAGGCTGTGGGGTGGCCTGCCAAGACGCTTTTTCTTTTCTTTTTTTTTTTTTTGACTGTGGAAGGCTGCAACTTTTTATTATGAGGCTGAACGGTTGTAATTCACGAAGATGACTCGTCGATGGTTGTCATGAAACATTTGGCCATATGGATGTAGGGTCCTGCTTGACTCGTGTTGTGCGCAAATCCTCGTCTGTCTAATCGACGATCAGTCAGTCAGGATGCTGGTGCTCGCGTGAGAGCTTCCCGACGTGTGCTATTTTTTTACTGGATTTCCCTTCGTGTTTTTTTTTTTTTTGTTTGTTTTTTTAAACCAAGTTTTTAATCGCTGATGAGACCATTTTAAAAGTAATTTATTTACCCCTAAAGTTCCGAAGATGGTTTTCATCGCTTTGGCTCGTAACAAACCTGGATAAGGACGGTGGGTTGGGGGTGCGGACAGCTACGTGAGAACACCCCTGCACCACGACCGGCGTTACTCTGCTTCGGTAAGGCGGCGCTTCAAGCCTCTTCGTCGGCCACAGAAAATGAAACGCCCCGCTGTGGTTGACAACGCAGCCGAGAACCGCACTGAAAACCGCATTTGTAGCTCCGCTTCAGTGGCGTGACTGAAACTGGCGAGCCAGTTCGGTGATTTTTAGTTACGTGGGCAAAGTAAACTGTCCCTGAACTGCACAAGCTGTTAACTGTGTTTACATGAACTTATATTTATTTATTTCGTCAACTTGTTAGCCAAGTTAGCTTGTTAGCGACAGTTTGTATATCTAGTCATGTTTTGTCCTTGATAAAAACAGACGTACCTACGCTTGTTAGGTCGAATTATAGTATATAAGATTTGTCACTTAACAATAAGCCCCCCTGTTCATTATTTTCTTGCGCATAAATCGCTGCATAGACCCCCAAACCCAAATGAACCGTGTGCGTTAGCGGAGGTATGTTTAATAGCAGGAAGTGCACTTCTCAAACTTTTCCCACTCGCAGTAAAAGTTGTAAGACTCTATTGTTTCCCCCACAGACTCTGGTCCGTCCCTGGATTTATTCTTCTCTGGGATTTTTAATCGGCTATTGATGCATCTTGGGGAGTCCATGAGAGAGTGCGAGTACAGCCAAATCAGCACTCGCAGCTCCACACCAATGGAGACCCCTTACAAGAAGAAGACCCCCAAGAAGAAGAAGTGGGAGACCTTCCCAGGTCGGAATAAATTTTACTGTGATGGGAGGATTATGATGGCCAAGCAGACGGGGGTTTTCTACCTCACACTCGTCCTCATTCTTGTGACCTGTGGACTCTTCTTCGTTTTTGAGTAAGTGTTTTTGAGAGGTATCTATTTAATCTCTTTGCGTTCACTATCTAGTATTTACCTCTGCAAGGTAACGCTGTTGATTAGGGATTTCATCTCATAAACTCAGACATCAGACAAAGGGTTGAGATACAGATCACTCATGTCACATGCGTGACTCTGGAGTGGGCGTTTTTCCCTTGATCTCAGGGTCAGAGGGGTGTCAGTGGAAACTGATTGGAGATTAGGTTCAAGCATCCCTTCACATAATGTGCCTTTTATGGAGGCTGTGGTTTTCACAAGTTACTGTTGTTGATTGAAACATTTCTGTGGTTCCTTTTGAAAAAGTTGTGGACTTCCTTTCTGGCTTAATTTGTTTATTGGTTATTCACACCCTTTTGAGATTTTCTCCTCTTAAATGCTGGTTAACAGTGTTGTCAGCTGCTTTGACGCACTCGTCATAGAGTATCATCATACTGACAATAATTTTAAATGAAATATCCCTCTGTTGTATGGATGCTGATCCGTCACCGTCTCCACTTGCCTTCGCCTGTTCCTCATCTCAGATGTCCCTAATCTGTCCACTGTGACTGAATTGCATGATGCAGCATGTGGACACTGACCTGAGGGTTGCCATCACAGGAGTGTACCGCAAGACATTGCACTCTGCTCTTGGTCATTCCCTTGTCTCTGTGTCAGCTATCATCTCAGAAACGCACATCTTTGCAAGATAAGAGACCTGTTCTGAAGATTTCTTTTTTGAGTGAACAGCAAATCGTTATCACGGTAGAGTGCCTCACAACCAGAGAGACCTTAATAGACAGAATATGTGCATTGGTTGATGCTTGCTGCACACTATCTGCACACATTTGAGATAGACTGAGCTTACTATGAGAAACTCCATTGCGACTTTATTAGATAGTCCTACAGTAGCGGAAAAGATAGAGAGTCATCCCGACTTCCAGTTGAGTGAACACCGGTGCGTAGCTGCCGCTGCTTTCCAGTTGTTTTTAATGTTTTTACGATCTTCTGCATAGTTTGCAGAAGATCATCTACTCTCAGCGAACGTGGTACTGTTCTACTGTCAAAGCGATGGGTTGGGGGTTTTGTGTTTTAGATACCCTTTGTGATACCCTTCCTGGAGCGTGTCGGCATTCTTCTATCCAAGTCGCTGCTACTGCTCTTCCGCGTATAACATCTGGCCGTTCATGTGGATCTACAGATTTGCTGTGAGCTTTGTGCTCTCCTGGACTATCCTGTCCCTTTTAATGTATCCAGTGTCAAACTTGTCAAACTTGGATTATTCAACATCCGCTCCCTCTCTGTCAAGGGACAACTTCTGCAGGACCCCTCCTTGACCGCAAGTATGACTTTCTCTGTCTAACGGAGACATGGCAAGAACCCGATGACCTTTCTCAGCTAAACGGGTCTACTCTACCTGGGTTTGTTTACGTCAGCCAGCCCTGTCTCACCGGCAGAGGAGGAGGTCTTGCGATAATTCACCATGGGACTTGGAAGGTTTCCTCTGTCGCTGTGCCTTTTTTTTGTTTCGGTCATTTGAATCTATGGCTCTACATCTGAATGGACCTACTTCAACTAGTTTAGACATTGTTTGTCGCCCTCTTAAACCAAATATGGATTTGATTGATGATTTCACTACATTTCTCACCAATATCTGTTCACTCTCTTCCAATATAATTCTGTTGGGTGACTTTTTAATATTCACATGGACAACACTAATCATCCTCTCACTAAGGACTTCACTTCTTGCCTACTCTAAAGAAGATGTTTTGGACTTGGTATGTTGCTCAGGTGTCTCCCTATCAACTGTTCTGCTGTCCATCTGAGTGTTTCTCCATCTCTGAACGTATGTTTGTTTCATTTAGTTTGAGTTTGTCACTATCAAAAAACAGTCACATGTTATGTCATTTTCCAACACAAAAAATATTAATTTAACAGAGCTCACAACAGGCATTGATAATTTCCCCATCATCAATCACCCATGCACCGCGGATCAGTTGGTCTCCATCTCCTCGACATTGATGGTCTCCAAACTGCTGAACTCACTCGCTCCCCTCAAAACCCGGACATCTCCCCTTGGTTCTCCCCTCACCTATGTCAGCTGAAAGCCAAAGGACGTCAGCTGGAGTGGCTCTCCATAAAATCTGGACTCGCTGTTCAGAAGCAGATGTACCATGTTCACATTCTCTAATATAAAGATGCCCTCCCCTCAGACAAATCACAATATTTGACTGAAATAATCTCTGCTTGCGCTGGGAACACTAGGGCCCTGTTCTCAGGGCTCAACAAGACACTATGCCCCCCAGACTCCCTTCCCCAACACTTCTACTCAACTGACCACTGTAACTCCCTGGTGTAATTTCTTAACACAAAAATAACTATTATCCACCAATAACTGACCCCCCCACACGTCCAGCTGTCCATCTCCTCGAGTTCTCCACTCCCCCCTCACTGCACCTCTCTCATGCTTCCAACTACGCTGATTTATCAGAAGTTATCCGGAAATCCAAACCATCCACCTGCCATCCTCCCTGGTTATAGCCTCCGTTCCATGTCTGCTGCTTTTCATAACCGCCATTATCGATTTCTCCCTGACCACTGGTTCTGTCCCACTATCTTTCAAATCTGCTGCAGTGACACCAGTACTGGAAAACCTGGTTCAGACCAAAGCAACTTCAGTAACCTTCGTCCCATCTCCAACCTGACATTTCTCTCAACAATACTGGAAAAGGCAGTGGCATCTCAGGTTCAAGCGTGTCTCTCTAACAATAACCTCTACGAACAATTTCAGCCCGGTTGTCGCCCCCGCCACAGCACAGAAACGGCCCTCCTTAAATTACAAATGACCTCCTAATGGTAGCTGACTCCGGACCATTATCCATCCTCATCCTTTTTTACTTGAGCGCAGCCTTCGATACCATCTCACATTCCATCCTCTTTGACAGATTAGCTTCCATCAGTATATCTGACACACACCCTAGACTGGTTTCACTCATCTCTGGCCGTACTCAGTTCATCCAGTTGAAATCATACACATCTCACGCTTCCTCCCTCTCCTCTGGTGTTCCCCAGGGCTCTGTCCTTGGCCCTGTCTTATTTATTATTTACCTCCCACTTTGACTGATATTCCGTAAACATAATATTCATTTCCACTGTTATGCGGGTGAAAACCAGCTCTACGTTTCCTCCAAACCCACTTCTACCTTCCCACTGTACTTTTCTTTGTGCCTGCTTACAGGAAATCAAAGCCTGTTTCACCTCAAATGTCCTCAAACTCAAAAGTGATAAAACTGAGGTAGTCTTCATTGGTTCAAAATCCACCCTCACCAAACATCCCAGCTTCACCCTCAACATAGACAACTACTCGATTTCCCCCTCCTCTCAGACTAAGAGTCTGGGCGTTGTCCTTGACAGCACCATATCATTCCACACCCACATCAACAACACCATCCGGTCTGCCTACTTCCACCTCCAGAACATTAACTGCCTCCGCTCTTCACTCACTCCTAACAGCACAGCAATTCTGGTTCACTGTCTAGTCATTTCCCTGCCTGGACTGTTTTGTTGTTTTAATTGCATTTTCTATGTGTGATTGCTGTACAGCAACATCAAGTGCAATGAAAAGTGCCTTACAAATAAAATATAATAATAATAATTAATAATATTATTTAGTTGAACTTGAGAAATATTTTTCAGTATCATGGATTTTTTATTTTTATTAAAAGAACTACATGTAATATCTTATTTTTTTATGTGGGTTGTAGACTAAAGTGCTTTGACTTGTTGAGAAGATTTGAAAAAAAGGTAAAAATGTTGTGCATTTACGATTGTAAAACAAATAGGAATTAAATACATTTAATATTTAATATTAATATTCAATACACTTTTTGTGAAATTCATGGCAGAACTCTTGAACTAAATTGCATAACCCAATAAGATGAATTGCAAGATATTTAAAGGCCCCATCGCCTGCTCTGGATCATTGTTATCAACACTTTAAGCTGCTTAATAGAGATTTCTTAGACCTAATTAATTGAAAGTCCAAATTTTTGATCAGTGTCTGTAAGTGTAATGTTTGTTGCTTAGCAATCATTTTAATAGATAAAATGCTAAACATTTTTTTATAAAGCTGTTTAGCATAGGTCTCCAATCACTATATTTCTTGTATATTGTATTCCAAACCACTGCCGGTTGTCTGTTTTGGATGCTCTTGTTGTGAAGTTATTGAATGAGACATCTATCGGCACTGAACTCTGGACCACTTTGTCTTTCAGTGCATTGTCACCTCTGCAAAGATACAGACATAACCTATGACCAAAGGGCAGCTGGCTGGAGTTGAGACAATGTGGGATGAAACACCCAGCTCCCCTAAATATGAAACAGATTATTAAAAATGTAAGATTGACTTACTGGAGCATCCGTCTGAACTGAATATTCCCACGTACTGACATGTAGGATGCCAGATGCTTCCTGATGATACCCCTCACTCCTAAAATATCTTAATTTCCTACACTATGTTCAGTCAGTGGAGCTGTACTCTGTGTACTGTCTTCTGTTTGTTGTGACTGCAGGTGACATTTTTCAGGAACATCATGCAACCACAAATCCACTTTTCAGCTAAACATTGTCTGCTCTATTCAACTGCCGTACCCCCGGGCTGGCAGAGTCCTCCTGACTTTCCTCTCTGTCTGCCCCCACCCTTCTCCTATCAGCTGAAAGGAGACATTAATCGGACAGGACGATAGTCAGCAGACCTGCACGTTGGCTTCTCTTGTCATTGTAATGTGTTTCGATTTGTTGTGTCTTCCTAACCTCATTCACAGGTTGTCAGCACATTGGAAGGCAGCCTTGCTCAGGTTGTACAAGCTTCCTCTGTGTTTGACTAATATTTTACACCAGACTGTGGTGGTCTATACCTGTTTAAACACAATCTTGACTATTTGACGTACAGGAAAAGTCAGCAGATGGCAAGTGTTTAGTCAGGGAGACTTCTACAGTAAATCCACCAGAGATCTTGGTACATCTCAGTGTTTCTTTTGCTTATTTTCTTTGTCTGTGTCTGAGGGGGTAAGCAGCCATGCACAATAAACCCTGTTAGTGACCAGCAGACCATGGTCTGTTTATTATTCTGTTGCTGGCTCCCCCAAGACGCCCATTTGGGTTGTTGTTGCACAAGTTGCTTTCTCTCCATGATTTGTCATGAAAGTTCATTGAGACAGATGTTTCAAAAAATGTTATGAAACACAGTTGTAGTTTGAGAAATTGAGGTAGACAAATAGTAATGCACTGATTATTACAATTAATGCAATACATTAGACTAGACTATGACAGTAAGCAGTGACTACATGCAAGTTGATGTAAATCAGAAAGTTACTTTCATATGGCTGAAATGTGTTGTCACAGTTATTGTGCTTTTCTCAGAAGAGCTCCAAAGGAGATTTTTATTTCAGCACTGGTGGTGGTGAACTGCCTGGCTAGTGTGATTTTTGGACACAATTTGTTTCAGTTTCATGGTCTTAAAATTAGCTTTTTTGATGTGTAAGAAAAATAAGCTGAAATCCCTTTTTGTTTTTTGATGAGTTGCATTTTTTCATGTGGATGTTATGTAAACTTAGAGAGATTAAGGTTGCTCAATTTTGGAATACAAAAAAAATCATAATCTTAATAAAATAATTAGATTTTGACACTGGATGATTTGGTCAAACGTGAAATCATGATTATTGGAAAAAGGATTGTCTGCTGCCAGTTAAAGCATTACTTAATAAATTTAATGAATTTAGACTTAAATTTCACAATAAATTCCTAAAATGTTTTGGAGCAGACAGGTCAACATGAGCCCCAGTATTACTTAAATAAACATCTTTAGGTTGCACACAAAAAGGAGGAAGGAATTGCTTACAGATATCCAAATGGGGTCTGTGGCTGAAGTGTGTTGAGTGATTCACAAAACAAGTCAGAATATTTGACTTTTTTTTTTTCTTGATTACATTCTTTTATTTTTATTTATTTATTTATTTTTTGGTTGTTGGGGAAACAAAATTGAAATCTTGGTTAAAACTTGATTATTTTCACAGCCCTAATAGAGGTGTACAAATTGCAATTTCATTGGCTGGTTCTGATTTCTAGTTTTCACAGACCTGCAGATTCTATAATTCACACATACAATGACATAACAAAGCAGTGAAATGCAACAGAGGCTGCTACATGTGAAGAATTTCCTATGTTCTGTGTTGAGCTGTGTTAAGATGGATAGAATCTTCTCAGAAGAACATTTGCGCTGCATTGATCTCAAATTGTAAATATCCAACATCAATATTTCCAATCAAAAATCCTATTGTGTAGGATGAATATTAAACGGTTACAATAATCCGTAGAGAGAATCAGATAGGCACTAGATAGTGACGAAGGATGATTCAGGTGGTACAACAGCCACATTAAAAAAAAAAAACAACCTTGAGCAAATTTTAAGTGCTGTTCATAACATCATCAGTATCATTGTCATTAATAAGTATTGCTTTTGAAGCTCTAAAGTCTGACAGGACAATAGTTACATGTTGTGCTGCATAGTGTCTTTGTTGTATTTGGTACAAGTTGGTAATTGCTTGGTGAAAAAGATAGAAAACATAATGCATTTAGAGTTATAACAATAAATGTAAAGTACTGTGACAACCCAGCCCACCCCAATCAGACAAATCGAAATTAAGACCATAGTTGAATGTACCCAGTGTTAAGCTTGGTTTTTGCTTCAATGTCAAATTGGTGATGCATGTACACCGTAGTGGGGAACCCTACACTGTAATACCCCATAGCCTGACATGCACCTCTCTTCAAATGTTACTACGCTTCGGGTCAAAGCAGATTGCAATAAATGTGATTGGTGCTTCTGGTAGCATTGTTCTACTTCTTTTACTGGGTTGCCCACCCAATGCTGATACTTAAGTTGGACTTTAAGTATATTGTAAGAACTTACCAAATATATTTGGCAACCCATTCACATATGCAGAGCTTCGATTTACTTTTTCACCTTTTATGTTCCTCACACAAACATATATTACATCAAATTATATCAAACACACACACTAGATCAATACTCGATCATCCATGAGAGGAAACTTTCCAGGTTACACTGTTGCTTAAAATAGTCAGCAAAATTCAAACGTAATTCCTTATCAAGAAAGTCTTGTCCTCCCTGGTGCAATCGCAGAGAGGCAGACCTTGTATTGTTGACGACATGTGATCAGTCTTTTTTTGGACAGAGATTATAGAAATGTAATCTATCCACGTCTCTATCCATGTTTTGTCTGAATGACGAGGTATAAAACCATCTGAACCGTATGTGAAAAGGTAGGAGTGCAACTATTTCTCCAAACTGGGCCACAATGGCAATGGTAGTTCCCTACCGCTGCTTTAGTTGACGGTTTTTTTTTTTGTTTTTTTTTCCCTCCTCACTCTTAAGCCACAATACACCTGAAGTTGTTAAGATCTAAACTGTTCCCAGTAATAAAGTGCTGGTGTCTATAGTCACATTTCCATCACTGCTAGATTTATGCAAAATCTACAAATTGCAAAGGAAACCTGTAATGGCAACGCCTATAATTCGGCGGGAAAGAAAAACTCCTAAATACTGCAAAAACTTTTTTATGCTTTCACAGCGTGGTTTTTCAGATGTGTCGACGATCCAGTTGATTGCAAAAGTGTAATGGAAACACTTTTTTGCACGTCGCCGGCATCACTGGATGTGACGTAGTCAGTTAAAGTCATGAAACTCTAGTAACCAGCTGTTTTTGGCCTCATTATTATGATGTAGTTCTGCTATAACGCTGCTTGATCATTATACATTATTATGTTACATGAGGGCTTTGCCTTTGAATGGTCATCCCGGCCTTCTTCTGTTGACTATTACAGCTGTTGCAATAATTTGTTCAAAAGTAAAATATACAGGCAGGTTTAGAAAAATAACATGTTAACTGCATGATAATCAAAACAACAAGCAGTTACTGGAGCTGACTAGCTTCGCTGAAAATGATTTAGTGAATCTGAGTTAATGGTGGCTATTGGGAGCTGTACATTGTTCAGGGATTAATGCAATCTGACAGCGTTAATTCACGTAAATAACATCTCCAGAGTGCACAGCAATAGCTACGTAGGAACTGGTCATTTGTCTGCTCTCAAACAGTGGCACAAGAAATTCACTCTTTGCTGCAAGGTCTTTAAACCATCCTGTTCTGCACTCTTACAATTTTGATGTTTTACTAGTTTTTGCCTGTTGCATAACAAAAAAGAAAATTTGCAGAAATAACTACAAAGTTGGCCATTTCTGGTCTTGAGTAATTACAAGTGACTTATTGGAAGTTGTCTATTCTAGCTTTTTCATGTTGTAGAGATAATAGCAGCAGTCTTGATTTTATTCAAGAAAGAAAAAATACACAGCAACACACGTGGGTAATATCTAAAGCTCAGATGCTTCACAGATTTTTTTTTTTTTTTAAAAGAAAATAACTAATATAATGGCACTATACCACTAAAACAAAAATGTTTGTCTGCAGATTGGATAAAGTGGTGCGTTAAGAGCCCTGTAAATGAACAAGTGTTCAGAGGTGTTGCTCTTTTTAAACAAGCATCTCCCTTGTAAATAGAAAGGGAGACCTCATGCTGAAACCCGATGAAAGAAAACCCATTTTGCGAATACAGCTGGTGGTTCAGCAGCTCCTTCACACAACAGAATAACTCTCAAGAACCCCTAGCAAACTGGCCGTAAAAAAGGTTAAATGTTAACTCTTTATTTCTTTGGCACTCCAGAAGAGTGAGAGATGTTTGCTGCATGCGTGACTAAAATAAGTTGGCTTTAGAAGAATTGTAAGGCAAACTATTGTGAAACATTCTTTGTCTACATAATTCAAACAGTCACACCCATTGCAGGCATGGTTTACACCCCCTCAAGCCAACTTAGAGTACAGTGCCACTCTAGATTTAGTCTCACTGGCTTTTACATCCAACTAAATGGCAGAAATAAAATATTTGATATGTAACCACACAGAGAAAAATGCCTTTTTTTTTTCTTCTATAAAATACTGCAAGTCCTTTTGTAGGGGATAAATAATGACAGCTGACATGCCATAGGCCTACTTGGCATGTGTAAATATCAGACTGCCAGATATAGATAACTCCAGGAGCGAATATGTTTTATATGCAACTTTGTCAGAAGCTTCAGTGTCATTGTGTTTCACCTTGGCTCTTTTGTAATTGGAATCATGTCCAACTGTCAGCTTTTTGGCTCTGTGATTCCTGTTCCTGATGGACTTCAAGCTTTAAATCAACCCTGCACCCTGTTTGGCACAGAGCCATTCTGAGCGACGTTCGCTCCCTGCTGCAAGGGTAAATAAGGGCATGGAGCATGTTGAAACATTATGCTTTGAGTTTTGAAGAACTCTTGCAAGCATGAATTACCAATGTTGCACTGTTCACAGCTGGCATATATCAGAAATTTTGTTAGAAGTTACAAATCCATTAAAACAGCCTGTCCACAAAATGGAATGACTTGCAAATTATGTTAAGTTATTTCACTGACAAATGTATTGATCCATAGTTAAAAGGAAGTTCATGTTCTTCTGTTACCTGGCATCAAAAGTGAGGAAAATGTGATAGAATCAGTGTTCCTGTAGAATCCAGATGAGTAATGAGCCTTGAACCAAAAGGCCAGAAAGCCAAATGTATAAGAATAGTTTTAAACAGAACATTTAAAATGTTCTCAATGCAAAACGTGAGCGATGAGGATATCTTCCCTCACGCAGTTCCTGGAGAAAATGTCTGGCCCAGATCCTGTTTACTAATGATTTATAGATCACAGCATATTGATTGCTGTCATAGTTGTATGTTTATCACCAGGAACGCTGAAAGTACAGTGAGTGAACAATGCTGAGTGAAGTAAGCGCCGCTTGGCTGAATCAAACTGGGACGAAAGTCTTTCTAGATAAACTCCCAACTGATTTTTGCAATGGTGCTTGGCATCATAAGAGGATTTAATGAGAAATGTGATCATTTTAATCTGGATTATTGTTGAGACTAGACATCTATGAATGGCAAATAAATTGTTTAATTGTTAAATGTTTTTGCATTTATGAAACAAAATAACCAAAATTTATCTAAGTGGACACTGAATGCCAAATGAAAGGTGCTTCTTTTACTATGTTCTTTAGCATGAGATAGGCATAATTTCTAGTCTATCTTTGCCACAGTAATGGTTTTATTTTAGTATACCCCAGTGACATATTCCATACATGTCAAAGAAAATTGTTGTTGAATTTCTTTTAAATGTTAATCTGTGTCCATTAGTTGACATTTATTGTGCTTTCTTCAATTTTCCCTTTTTGAGAACTGAAATGCCTCCAGCACAAACTGAAGCTGAGTGTTTTATTTACAATTTTCTTGACCAATTAGAGTTAACTAGTTTCTTAAAGGATTTATATATATTTAGATGGATGGATCTACTGATGGCTCCACTTTTAGTTTTATAGTATTGATCCTGTTTGGTGAGATGATGTTCTTGCTGTCAGATACATTTCTGTTGTTTGTCCTCTGATTTAGTTATTTATTTGTTGTTTTTTTTTCAAATATATTTATTTATTTACCTTACCTTACCTGTGGCAGTTTCTGTCCTTAGGTATCCCATACTTTGCAGTAGACATACTAATCCCCACATCATCATCATTATGTGTTAACCAACTGAGAAAAGTGGAATTCGTCATTAAGCTGATGTATTTTACAACCCTAAAAAAAATAGATTTCTGAGTGCTGTACCAACAAATATAGATAAATGAATAGAGAATAATCTCTACGGAGAAGTGCACAACCTGTTTAAAAGAAAAAAAAAAGTCAGATAATCTGCAGCTGTGCGTATGATTTTTGTTTTTCTCTAGTAACGTTTAAATGTCAGACTTCAGACTTGGGGGACACTCATCACTCAGAACCCTGAATCAGTGTAATAAACACTTGATCAAATTGTTTTAACCTTTCACATCGTAGGTTGTCAGATTGGATCTATTGGAAAGTTGCTTTACTCTGCTGTAATTGCTTGTTTTGCTGTCAGTGTGCCTTCATCAAGTCAGTAGCTCTGAGCTTTTCATTTTCTAATCCTATCTAAATATCAGGCTCTTAAGTCCTTTCTTTACTTTCACTTAACAGGTTAAGCATCCCACAGAAGCATACTGTCTCCACTGAGAGGAGAGTGGATGCTTCTTGTCATTGTCTCCTGAAGTATATAGATGCAGTTTGGCACCCCAACATCACAGGATAAGGGCATCTCTCTTTATAAAGCCAGATTAATTCAAGCTCACGGTTGTCCTCAGTTCTAAATAATTCGATTATTTTTATTTGTGTCTTGCCATTTTGAAAATACCGTCAAGTCAAGGAATTTTAAAAGTTCTAGCAAAAAAATAAAAAAATGTATACAGTGAGGGCAGCAGAGCTTAAGTCTTACACGCTGCTTATGTCTTTGTGAAGTGAGACAAGAATAGGTCACAAGCCCTGAGCACCTGGACTCAAAAAGTGTCTTTAAACCAAACAATTCTGCAGATTCATTGGGGGTAATTCTTTTAGGTGTTTTCCTGCTTCAGCGCACCTGATTTAAATGAATGGATCATCATCAGCTCAACATCAAGGTCTACACGATCGTCACAGTCATTTATGACTTTGTTGAAGCAGGGAAACATCTAAAAGGTGCAGGTCAGCAGCCCTCGGCGACCGGATTTGGACAACACTGCTTTAATGCTGTTTTCCTGTTTGCCTTAGCATCATTAATAGTTAATGCATCAATAAAGTCGGTCGCCTGTGTTTGTATCAAACATGCAGCTGGAAGTGTCCACAGGGTCTTATCAGTCATCATGCCCACATGTTACTCAAAATCACCTCCTGAGCTTTGTTTTGTTCTGTCTTTAAGTCTGTAATGCAGCCTTTTAGCCAGCATCATGCAGTATTCTTTATTATATCCAACAGTAATTCTTTGTTTTTATCAACATAATGTTTAGTTGAGGTATATAATAAATGTCAGTGACTTGTCTCTGTCTTGTTCAGTGTCTTTCTTTTTTTTTTCTTCTTCTTCTTTTCCTCTGAGGCCTCGGCTCACTCTTGTGGCTGTTTCCAGGGTAACCACATTTCCTTTTGAAATGTACCATGTCTGACATTGGATACTGTCCGTCTCTATGGCAACGTAGCCTCCAAAATCCTTGTAAATTTAAGATTTGGATTGAAGCAAATAGAAATAAAGATGTAACTTTGTGAAATTTGCTGGTAGCTCTTAAAAGAAAATGGGTTTGTTTTAAATTGCTTGTAGTCTTTATTGCTCATGTTCCATGACTGATAGATTATTTTTCTAAGCATTTTCTTTGGGCATAACTCTAACTATGCATGTTCTTACTTACCTGCAGAATATCCCTATATGTCTACTGATCTATCTCTTTAGTGGAAACTGGCGTGATGCTTCCACAGCTTTTTTTTATCTCTGTTACCGACATGTTGCCTTATATCACACATGGCAGCTGTTTCTATATGTTCATGATGTCAGGCTCTTTGAGACACAGCTCAGAGAGCACAGAAGCTCTGGTCTGTCTCGTTTTTGTTTTTTCAGATATCTTGCAATCTTCAGAATAATGATGATGATAAAAGATGATGTTTTCTCTGGAAGTAAGTTAGGATCCACAAGTTGTTTCTCTTTTTCTCTCTCTGTTCTTTTCTGTTTTTAAAAGATGATTTAACAAAAAGTCTTAGATTTTTTTTTATTAAACAAATGTAGCACATTTAGCTTAGGCCGTTGAAATAACCACAACCTATTTAAAACCAATTGTACTCATATGCTAATTATAGGGGTTGTCAAACAACTACAACAACTTTAGCGTGTTGTTTGTTTTTTTCATCAGTTACTGTGCAACCAGTGATTGTAAAATAAAGACAAAAAAAACAACAAAAAAGCAAGACAATCAGCTATAACAATATGACCAGATGCTTATTATTGAGCTTGTCTTCTTTCTTGCGGTCCTTTTCAAAAGCTCTGACTGGTACAGAGTCTGGACAAAGAACATATCAAGTGTTCTTGAGTGTCTGGTGCTCAGACGATCCTCTCGGACCCTGTGAATTGTGGTCTCTGTAGTAGGATTGCCTCCCACAAATCCCACCATCATGTCCTGTCAAACTGGTATCCTGGGTGTTTGGAGAGCAAATGAACTCCACTTCGGTGCGTCCAGCCTTTACATGCAGAAGACCTTGCTTACAAAACCATAGATAATAAGTCTGTCTTCAGTAGCAGAGGGAGACGGAAGCTATCCTCAAGGCTCCAGCCACCCACCCTCCCTCACTATTTCAAGGCTTTAGTGCAGACTCAGAATTGGACCATCCTCTGGGCCTCACTGCCCATGCATACCCCCACTACTCCCCACCCAAGACAAGAACTCCCTGTTGCATGCTCCAAAGTCTTTGACAGACTAGTTGTAGGGATGCATGTGTGGGTCGGGTGCCCACTCTTTTCTGTTAAATGTTTGTAATGGATTCTGTTTGATTGGGGAGGGGAGCGTAACCTTTACGCCCTATCACAGACATTTCTGTGGAAATGTTTTAGTTTGGAAAATTGTCATCACCAATCCCACCCTCTCACTCGTGGGACAGAGAATTGTGGCTATGATCACATTGCATACCACGAGTCAAAATTATTGCTGGTTAAATTCCCTCACCGCCACAGCCTCGCTCACACCCAAATTCAAACACATGCTCAATAATGTCAGCAAAATGTGTTATTTGAAAATAACAAAAGTTATTTGTGTTCCATGAGCAGATGTGCTCATAGGAAACGGTGGATTTGGACCTACTAGAATCTCCTCTCCTGTTGCTCCCACAAAGATATTCGCAAATTTTGTCAAGCTCATACATAAGACTTTTCAAAGACTTTTATTTCTTGTAAAGGTTTTTTTTTTTTAAAGATGTGAAATTTGCACCTTTTCCAAAGAAAAATACATTTTTTTTTTAGAGAGAAAATAAAAAGTCAGTGACCCAGACTATTTTACTCCATTTTCAAAAACATTGCTTACAGTGTTCCCTTATTTAGAAAGCCAACGACTTGTAAAGCACTCAGGGATGTAAAATGTCAGTTAATTCAGTAAAGTGAGTAAATATGTAAGGTGAGTTATGAGACGAGGGTTCGCATCTCAGTCAGCTGACTTTGTAAAAGTTTTTAACCTGAAGAGGTGTTTTAGCTGAGTGTTATCCTGCCCGCAGCCCCTGCTGATGTCCCAGACAGGCCAGTTATTCATTTATTTATTTTATGCTGAGTGCAGTTTCATTCCACATGTAGAGAGCAGCAGGGCTGGCTGCACATTTAGCCTCATCATGCTGTGCGAAATATATGATGGATGAACTCCTCTGATGGGCAAGTTGGCTGTCATGACATCACTTATGTGGTCATACGTTGACTGAATCCCCCCCCCCCCCTTCTGGTTTAAAATTGTACATACTCAAACTTTTATCATAGGTATTATCAAGCGCTAATATCGTTTGGCTTGTTTCATTCGATTAACTGGTGTTGGCACAGATCAGCGGATGTGACCGCCCTCCCAAGGTGTTACCATCTGAAGGCTGATGAGATGGTATGGTAGCAATGTACCATCAGCAGACCAGAAAATGTGCTAGAAGGAAAATGTGTGTAAATATAAATTGTTTTTTTTTTTTTTTTTTTTTTTTTTTTTTTGCGGAGCTAAATCTTTTGAGATTTGTGTATATGCTGCATCATTTAAGTGACAAATCTGTAATTCTTTCAGTTAATCATTTTGAAAAAAGCATGATATTAAGGTATAAAAAAAAAAGTGAAATGATGATGTTCTGATTGATAGTCTGTGTGTTTGAAAACTTCAGTGACATGATTGCACTGATGAACAAGGTCTTCTTATGATTGCCAGTATTTTCGGGAACCTTTGCTCCACTTAAAGAGTTTGCTTTAAATTCCTCAACAGCATCCCTTAAAGCGTATTGGTACCATATGTTCATTTAGTTGTCCTTGTCTGGATTGTTTCCTCTTTGCTGTCCACAAATTTGATCCACATTGCCACAGACTTGCAACTAAAATGGTATGCAGCAGCCTGTGCACCACCCCTATGGGTCTAAATGTAATGAGTGTAATAACTGTTGAATATTTAATGTGATTATGTGCAAGTGTTTAATTAGAACAGACAGGGCATGGACCTTCACGTGTCTTAGTTAAGTGGTTATATGCACTTGCTGCTTCAGCTTCAACATGTTGATGCCTTTTATTATATAGTCCCACATGTCCAAAATACATTTTCAAATACAAATCGAATCAAATCAAACATCCAGTATTTGCACAGTCCTTGTCTTGTTTGCAGGTTGTTGGAAATAAAAATGTTCTAATGTCTTGAATCACTTTTAGCATATAAACATCCACAGGGCGACAGGAGATTTTTTGTTTAGTAGTTGCGAGTTCATCTTTTATTAATCACATATTTGTTTGTCTTACCAGTTGTCCATACCTGGCGGATCACCTGACCCCAGTCATCCCAGTCATAGGAGGTGTGCTGTTTCTGTTTGTACTGGGGACTCTTCTGAGGACGAGCTTCAGTGATCCTGGGGTGCTGCCCAGAGCTACCCCGGATGAGGCAGCGGATCTGGAGAGGCAAATAGGTAATAAAGCAATTTGTAAATCATTTTTAAAACATGAAATAAGTATGAAAACCCATTCAAGTCATTCTCGTGTATTTTTTTTTTCCATTTTTGCACCTGCATATGTCTCTCTCTTTTTTTTCCTATGTCTTGCTAAAATCTTCCCTAATCATCCCTTCGGTTATATCTGAGGAAAGGGTTGCCTTTTACAGCGACAGTGAAATGCTGTATGAGCTTTTAAAGCCTCATTGGCACATTATCTGGCTGATGTGTCTGGAGTTTATCTATAAAGCCAAAGAAATGGGGATGCAGTTTCCATGGACTTAAAAGGCACTCTTCATTTAGGCTGAGATGAAGTATGGTGCTATATTGACCAAGTGGCCTTTTATGTGTTCATTACACTACAAGATCCCCCTCATTTGATGTATCATAAGCCATTCGAGAATGAGTTAATCTCATAATGATGTGAAAGGTAATAGTGTTGGTGCACTAGGAAGCTCCTCATACAGAATAACTGAATTACTAGAAGCACAGCTCTGCTGACAGCTTTCCATGAGTCAGAACTATCTTTGTGATACAGATCTATTTATGAAACTTATTGCAGCTTTGGTCATGGCGTTTTCCTAAATTGGACTATTTCATGTACATGATGCAGTACTCTGAACTTTGGAAACTGCTTAATAAGGAGACATTTAAAAAAAACAACAGCATTACATTAAAAACGTTGTTGTGGTCTCTCATCACCTCAGAAATGATAAGAGGTACGAAGGCAGCAAAGGTGGCACATTTAAAAGGGCTGTTTTCTAATGCACGCAAGTCACAAGATGTTGTGAAGGAGAATCTGGGCCAGTAAAACGCATAATCCAGCTAAAAATGTATTTCAGCATAAACGTTTGTCAGAATTTTATGGTGGGAACCAAGCGACTGAGGGGCGTCATTGCTTATCTGCAGAACAGTGTCTGCATGGTGACGGCAGTCACACACAGCGCTTTATAATTTCATTTAAATCAAAGTTTTAACTGTAATTTAGACTAAATTAAGTTACATTACTGACTCTCCAATCTCTCTAACCAGCAGCTGCTAGACTGCTAAATGTCTTACCAAAAGTACGCTGAACTGCATTTTTTTAAGGCACCTCCAAGTTTCTAGTCTTTTGTATTTTGAGTTTGAAGCTCTTATTTCCCCGTCGTAGTCCTTTTTCTTGCTTTAGGCCATTAGAGCCTCATTAAACAAACTCTGAACTGGCTTAATTAATCTCATTAAAAGACTTAAACGCCTCTTGAGGAACAGTACAGAACAGAGAGCTTGGAGCAGTGGGCTAAACAGCACTCTGTAAAAGCATTATGGATTTTTTTTTTTCCTTTTCCACAGGATAAACAAAGGATTAAAATGCAATGTTGACCCAAATACCCAACCCAACCCCCAGACTAGCTCTTTTTTTTTTTTTTTTAACCTCTCTAAGAGTAATAGTTGGCTACAAAATAAAGTCCTGCTCACGGTTCATTGTTGTTGTTGGTTGTCTGTGGCTGAATCTGTGTGACCTAAAGTAATTAGAGGAACATTAAAGGCAAGTAAATTCTTTTGCTTTGAACAAAATAACAAGGCTGCAGCTGTGCTGAAGCACAGATGTTCTGCTGTGAAGAAGATGTAGTGACAAAGTAAATAACTGTCTGGACCACAGATGACGTGGTGATAATATCTAATATAATGGTCATCCAGTTTAAGATTGTTTTAGATTGTAGATGGATGTTTGTTTATTCCTCTCCGTCACAATTCCTTCTTGATTTCCGAAACATTGTGACTGCTGTGAACTGCAAGTCAGTTACTAACTATTTAATCCATAGTGTGCGGATTACATATTATTAAAAAAAAGTCTTTTCATTAACAAAATGAACTGAATCACTTACTGAAATGATCTGTTCATGTCACAGTCGCAGCAAGGAGAGCTTGAACCAACATGATTGTTTTTCTGCAGAAAATGACACAAATGACTATTGAATCAGTATCCAACAAATTCACAAACACACACTTCCTAGTTTTTCCGTTGTTTTCGCAGACCTTCTCAAATAACTGAATGTACTTAAAGGCCAACTTCTTAAAACGTCGTTAGTTAGAACCAGCAGCTCAAACTGCCAGAATCATGCTCAACAAGTTCAAGAGCAGCAAACTGTAGAGCAGTGAAAAAGTTTTCATTTCAAGCTAATATTCATCTCCAACATTCAACAAGGAAGGTTCTATGACATCAAGATTTTGAAGAGGATTCTGCTGTTTGTTGAAGGGACAGCACAGGTGGACGCCAAAGATCATGAGCTGAATCATGAACCATTCTGCTGTCTTCTGTTCAGTGAGTTTGATCAGTGTACTCAAGTACAATATATCAAGTATAATGATTTAGTGAACAAATCTTTTGAAATTATGTCTTTAATTAACCAATTTTAGTGATTCAGCACACTGAAAAGAAGGGCTATAACCATTTCGAGGCTCAACAGCATGAAACGTGAAGAGAGCGAGCATGCAAGTAAATGCTGAGAGATTATGCAAAAGATAACTGAAGTTTATCTAAAACTTGTACTCCCTCCTTGGACCTTGACACCACCTCCAGCCCCATCAAAACTTGTTTGGATGCACAATAAAGTGAAGGCAGATATGAGGGGCCAGGGTGGCCTCAATTGGCCCTGTTAAGCATTGGAAGTGTCAGTGGAAAAGCATCTGGCCTGGCTCAGCCTCAATAGGCTCAGCTTTGGCTCCGTAGTGGGAAAGCAGCTGTTGACAACAGATTAACTAATTCCCAGCCACTTCTCTTTAGCCACGAGGTGCAAACAGCAACAGCGTTGTACTGCAATAGTTGTGACACCGCATTGGGCGCAGTGACGAAGCATCAGTCAGGCACACGGACATCCTTTCTCCGTCCTAGCAGGGGTTAAATTGGGCCATGACAGAAGCCGGTGCTGCATCATGAAACACTTCTTAAGCAACAAACATTTTTGGTTCTTAGTTTTGATTCTCGGTCCTAAATAATTAAAGCAATACTTTCAACAATTAAGACAATGAAACTCCTTTTATGGTTCTCTTCCTGCAGTGGCATATTGTAGACTGAGAACCCTATCAGTCGATCAATCAGTTCTGATTAGAACTCTGGTCGATATTTTAGGGCGAGATGCTGATTTACTTTTTTGTTCCATTTTCTTCTAGCAAGTCAGAGGCTTGCCTTCACTCGTCAGGCTCAATTCTCATCAATTTACAGATTGGGAGTAAGATATCTGGAATTTATGTGATGCTGAAAAGAGCTGCTAAACAATGCCACATCTATATTGAATTTCTTTGTGCGTTTAACCTTGGTGTTGAACTGTCCCGATTTGATACGAAACAGAAGAGAACTCTGCTAGCGCTGAAGTTAGTTTCTGAATCAACGCAAGACTACAGGACCTTTCCACTGCATGTTAGAGCAGTAAGGCCTTAGACCAGGTCCAGTTCAAAAACCACAATACTTAGATAAAAGTTAAGTTTTCCAAGATTAGAATTAAGTCTTGGATTTAAAAAAATAAATGAATAAAATGCGTCTATTTATGTTTGTTCTATTTAGGAAAATTCAGAATAGTTTAATTTCACTGTGTTTACTAGTCCCAATATTAAAAATATTTTGTAAAACCAGCATTTTATTTAAAAAAATTTTGCATATTAATATAACCATTGTTTTGTCTGTAATTTCATATTCAAACTTTATATTTTTGACATAGTAAACCTGTTGTTTGATGGTGTGGTCTATGTTTTGTATTTACACAACTCCTTTGAACTTATTGGACCAGTAACATTTTTCTGCAGGTACATTTGATTTTGGAGATTACATGAAAAAAACGACAGACCCATGTTGGCGTATTACGCCAACGTAGAGGTCCAGTGGTGTGGTTTTCTTTAAATCTTATTCACTACCCCTTTGGTATATATTAAAAAAAAAAAAAAAAAACTAAGATGTAAGTAGCATCCCTTGTTTATGCGTTTCTTCTCTTTCTTCTTTGGTTGCATTCTACTTTTTCGTCTCCTTTTATGCTCCTGGTTATTTGCAAACAGCAAAAAAGGTGCATTACCGCCACCTCATGGTCAGCAGGGTTTTTTTTTTTTTTTTTTTTTTTTTTTTTGTTCAGTCTATGGCTCATGTGTGGCGCTACAGTGAACTGGAGACATGTCTCCAGAAGGGGCTGAGGAGAAGGGTTGGCCCTGTTGGAGGCTCCTGTCTGGCAGGTTTACCCTGAATCCCACCTAGTGGAAACGCACCTATAGAGGTTATCATTTGAGGATTTTTTTTTTTTTAAATCGATGTTAGGAGAGAAGAAAGAACAAGTTTTGTTTCTTGGTGTTAAATCCAACTTTCTCATAGAAATGTACAGATGATGGTAATGTGGTACCTGCTAACATGAGAACGTGCAGGTCAGATTTGTGCTTTTTAAAACGTGCAGTGTTTCCAGACCCAGCATAGGCAGATTGTCATCCCGGGGAGAGCATCAACAGGCTCAGGTAGTCATGAAAGCAACGCCCAGTTGTCCTCAGCTGAATGGAAAACACTAGGTATTACTGTGGTTACTTTTTTATTTATTTATTTATTTATTTTTATCATACATAGGCTGTTTACTCTGTGTGATGAAATGGCAGTTTGAACTTCAACACTTTTTTGTTCTAGGACCAATCTAGTCTCTTCCCAGCTCCTTTTGGTTGTCCCATCTTTGTATAATCATCTTTAGGCAGTAATTAAAATGCAGATATTAGCTGTGAAAGTTGTCATAATGTCTAATGTAGTTATTTCCTTTTAGTTTGGTTCATCTGCACATGCATGCTACTGTCATTTTTAAAACATGACTCGTTTTAAACAACATTTTCATCTTTGGATTGAGACAATGCTCTTGTTTTTAATGTGTCCACTTGCTGCCTTCTTGGCGTTTTAGTTGATGCAGTCATATGCTGGATTAAATTCATACACTTTTTTGATGACTAACAGTTTAGGTGCAAAATCCTAGTTGAGAAGGGATAATAAAGTCTTACAAATAAGCAATTTACTACCTTTATTGTCCATTATATTTTGATTTGGATAATGTATTTTATTAATCTACTCTATGTACTGCCCCACATTAAATCCCTGAATACTGCAGCTAGCAGAAGCCCAAGCTTTGTATTTCACCAGCAGTCTTATAAATATTTAACAATGTTTTCAAGGCAAAGTGCTACAAGGCTCAGGTTCAATACACATTTTATTGATCTGTTGACTAAACTGTGGAGGACCTAATGCCTGTACAGTTTGAAGCATAAAAAGCCTCTCACACTCTCAGTATCCCAGAAAGGAAGTCTCGTGGCTAGACTTCTATTACCATCTTTGTGGCCAGATATCTCTGGTGTCTGCCAAATGCTTTTGACTTCAGGAAGCAAAAAAAAAAAAGAAGAATAAAATCCCAACGTTACCAAATAGAGCATGCTTGTCCTGGTAAAAATAAATAAGTGCATTAGACATTGCTGTGTTTTTCTAAGATTTTTACTATCTTAAATTATAATGTAGGGAAATAAAACACGTAAAGTACACCTATTAATTGAAATACATTTAATTGCATAATCTTTATGAATCCTCAAAGGGAAACCATATTGTTACATAATACACTTTTGAGCATGGATGGATAGATGGTTAGAGGAATCGATAATATGATATACAAGATATGCAAAAAGCAGTTATAAAAACCGATGTAAGGGAAGTAAAAAGGTCTGATTTACATCTCCAAACATCACTGTGAATAAATAGTTTTAGTTCATAGTTTGGGTCCTTGACAAATATCTTGGTGAAACATCCATATGGATATATAGTCTTATGCCATAGTGTTTGGGCTATTTAAAGCTTAAACCAGCTTAATCCACAACGATCTTACAGTTGTTGTGTTACCTCTCATAGAAGATGTTACAACGTGCCAGAATCACCAACAGAAGCCTTTCAAGCAGCACAGCATCCAAGTCCCCATTGAAATATTTAAAAAAATCCGTGCTGCCTGCATGTCCAATATGTCAGGACTGGAAATGCTGCCACTATTTCTGCTACATCATGGTATGTTGTAATGAAGATTAGTCCCAAGTTCGGAATGAGCCCAGTGAATGAGCTGGTTCCCCAGGCCCTCCCATCACGCCTCTGCGTGGTCCTATTGAGAATCACTTCTGTAAACTATCTGAAGCTATCTATCTAAGCTCTATTGTCAGGGCAGCCTCCGTATTTTTTTTTTCTCTCTGCCAGCCAGACTCTGAACTAGTCGAGAAAATAAACTTTGGGAGAGCTTTTAGTTTTGAAGGAAGAATGGTGTTATCAGGGTAGGAGGACGCTATTAGACTTGGGCTATTTATTTCTGTTATGTGGCTCCACATACAATATCAGTCACATTTGGGGAAAAAATTGTTTTTTTGCTTTGACATTGTGACTTATTGTGTGTATATTGCAGGGGGAGATGTTTTAATCTTACAGTATTTTCGTCTATAAAACATTTCCTTTTCTTGAGAAGGGTAAAAAAAAAAAAATTTTTTTTTAAATAAATATATAATTTAAAAAAACACATATTTGGCAGATTTATTTATTTATTTAGAAAGTAACCTCAAATGTTCAGCCACAAAAGCCAATTACAAGAGGTCAACCAGATCTGGCCACTCTCTAAAAAGAAAGCCAATTTAATCAAATCAGTTCACTAAGACACTGCAAACATGCTTTTAGGATTTTTACACACCACTGGTCAGCTTTTAGTGTTAGATTTCTGTGGCCGGATTCAAATTAGTGATGTACAATGACTGAAGTAGGGTCTTGTTGTTTTTTTTTTTTTTTTGTTTCTGTCTTTTAAAGCTTATGAGCCTTTTCTTTAACGTCACACAATGTCAGAGGTTACTATTTGTATTTTTCTATCTTTGCATTTCTATTTCCAAAATACTGAGCACTGCACCATTAAATACTTCTAAACATAAAAGCATGCACCAATTTAATCATCGTGCACAATAGAGTTCACAGAGCTTTACTGACTGAGACCTTCTTTTCACGGCCAGTCCTATTTATATTAAATAAGAAAAATAAATCAGCCAAAATACATCACTGACTTTGATGTGATCTGAAGATGTTCTTGCAGAGACTGGTTATATCAAAGGCACAGTTGCTATTTGAGTGACTGTATACTAATTTTGCTCTTGCCACAATACAGACTTGACTGTCCTATTGAATGGTCATCCAGTTTCAAATTATGCTGATACTTGAACTGCTTCTGTGACCTCCCCCTGCTCAGTGAAGGCAGCCACACAAGGCCACATTCACATGTTTGACTTCACTAATATTTGCCAAGTTATATGTAACGGGTGTGCAGCTTTTGGACAGAGGCTCCAGTACAAATGCACTTGACCTTTTAACTAAATCTCTTGTGGCTGAGTAACTGGGTATGGAAGTAAAGGTGAAGGTGCGTGTGGACAGCTAAGTTGAAAAGAGCATAATTACAAGCATGGCAGAAGAAATGTAGTCTTATATTGGGTTTCTGTGTTTCAAACACCACAGAGAATTACAGTGCGTTGGTATCAGATCTCATTGGTGGTATGACCTTTGGATCCATCTGCATCAGTGTCAACCACAGACTGTGTAAACCAATGGACGAAGCAGTAGGTCACATGACCCACTGGTTTCCAACGGCCGGTTTTGAAGCTCGTTTTTCTTCGTGTGGAGCACAGCCACGTTGCTTCGGAAGCAGCCGGAACACGCCCACCGTATGTCAACCAAAGTTATCTTTGCTCCCAGCTCCTTCAGCCGAAACCTGCCGAAATATCTGCAGAGGCGCCATTAACAGTGGACATTAACAGCTATCGGTCACTTGAGGAGCTGCAACGAATCTTAGTTCTGCATGAACATCTGTGTGGAAGTGAGATGGTTGACGCTTGGTCTCACCCCATTTGGACTGAAGCATGTTGGATAGGTGTGCAGATGGGCTTGTGTGCACCAAAGGCAAGCAGGGGCTAGTTGTTGGAGATGATGCCAGATTTACAGAAATGGTGATGTTTAGAGATGGATATCTGACTGTAACTTATTTGCATCTTGCAAATGTTTGCTCCTTTAGCCTAAATAAAACATTTATGTGCCTTCATAGTGACTAGACCTCAGTGTAGCTGGCTGTACCTGATATGTTTGTTGAGAGTTACTGATGCAGAAGAAGTGGCCTTGGAGACATTTTGGCCTCCCTATCATTGGTTTTTTGACAAAGGAGAAATATAGTAGCCAAAATCCCCACTATCTTCAGATTTTTAACAGAACTAGAAGGTTAACATGCACGTTTTTTTTCCCTCTTGAGCTGCCTCAAATTACTATCTGTATTATATGACCTATATATGTCAGTATGCATCTTTTCCAACCCGCCAGCGTTATTTTGAGAGATCTCACAAAATGCCTGCGAGATGTTTTGTCTTAATGCCTCAAAAGTCTCCATCCACGATTGCCACAGCTCTTTATTTTTCTTGACTGGTACAAATTTCACCGTAGCTTTTATTGTGTCACGATAATCTAAACAGTGACACATCCCCTGATAGTTTAACACAGTCGAAGCTGAATTGTCCTCCATGGATAATGTTAATGAGGAGAGTTAAGAGCAGCATGCTGAGAGTGTAGTGAAATAGAGGGACTGTGGACAAAGGCGAGCACTGTTGGTTACAAAGAAACCCCACCACCCACCACTTCCATGACATGCACATGTACCACTCTACAGGAATTATTAAGGGCTTTGAGATGATCTCCAAGTTATCTTCCTACACACCATTGCCTACTTTTAGCATGCGTGACAGCAGAGCAATGATAGGACAAAGACTCTACCTTTCCTGTCTTGAAAATGGTTATCATTGCTCTCTTTCTTACCGTTTACTTTACCGTCTTACTCCTTTATTGTCTAGAAGTGCTACCATTTTTCCTTTTCTTTTTCATTTATAGACTTGAGATTATGGGGTTATGTGCATAGTCAATTCCAGACTTATGTTGTTAGAACCTGAAGAAGGTTAAATTTTATATCAGAACTTTATCTTGCTGTGGCTTTTTTTTCCCCATTATTGCTAAAATTCAACTGAAGTGAATAATGTTTCCTGTTTTTTCAGCTGATTAGTGAGCAATGAGTTTAATTACCCTCTTCTTAATGTACTGTTGGTCTGTAAACTACAGATTTTCAGTAATGAGACCACATTTGTTTACCACTGCAGTTTTTACAGCATTCTTACTTTTCCTCAGATGTTGCCAACGGCAGCACGGGCTACAGACCTCCTCCCAGGACAAAGGAAGTGGTCATCAATGGCCAGACAGTCAAGCTGAAATATTGCTTTACGTGCAAAATCTTTAGACCACCACGTGCCTCCCACTGCAGCCTCTGTGACAACTGTGTGGGTAAGTTATAATGTTTTTTTTCCTGATGCAAGTTTGGAAGTTTAAGGCTTCAATGACATTACCACAAGCAGTCAAATCTGTCACCTCAACATCCAGCTACCCTTCTTTCCAGTTTTAGGTTCACATGTATTTTCAAAAGTAGTCTAATGGCAGTTTATGCATTATTTAGCCAGCTTTCCCACCCCAGCTGCACTTGTTAACACAAATGACAAACGGTGAACAAACACATAAATCAAATAACTTGAACAGCTCAGGGTCACACTAGTTTTGCAAGGATTTTATTTGTTGGTGACAACATGAGCAAACTAAATATGTAAATGGTGATGCACACATACAGGGAATTATCTGTATACACAGCTTACTTGGAAAAGCTTTCAAAAGAGGATTGTAGTTAGTGACAACATAGAAAGGTTAAGTTTTTCTGTTTTGTGCATCAGTTGAAGTGCATAGACAGTCAGTTATTAAAAGACAGAGATTCACAAACCTGTATGTCTTCCTCCATATGTTTGGTGGTTCTTATATATTCTGGTGTTTCTTTTATTATATCTTATTATTATTATTCTTTTATTTATATATATATATATATAATTATATAAATAATCATATATAATCTTCACACCTCAAAGGCAGAGGTGCCTTTGAATGTCCACTGCATTGTCAGAAGTGGGCCTGTCAGACAAACTAAGGCAAAGATGAGGGAGTAGTGAACACAGGAAAAAAGATGAGTAGGTGGTAATCAGACACAGCAGATGCACACTGACAGGAAGGAAGATAGAAGCTATCAAGAAGATGAAAGAGCACATTCTGATAAAGACGCAGTGTATATTGTTACATAAAGTTGCCTTTTCTGAGCATATCAGGCAGACGGTTTAATCCAGCATTGGAATCCGCGAAGTCTTAGCTTTTTGATTAATGTCCTGCGTAAACACAACTGATTTACACTAATGAGCTCATATGACGGGCTTTAAAGATTGTCCAAGACTTAACTTGGAAACAGTACTGCGGTCTTAAACAATTCAGACCCTTGCAAATAAGGTTTAGACACTGAGTTTAAATCTGACTTGGGAAATGCGAGCCAGGGACAGCAGGGAAATAAAGAGAACAACAAACTGGCATTTTGCTGGACTGACCATACAGGGATTGATAAATTCTGCTGATGGATGTAAGTTGTGACTGGAGTCTCTTACTTTTCAGCCTGGTTTCAAAGCCATTAGTCTCCACCCAACATTTAGATGATCTATAATCCTGTTGTAGATGGGTATTTGTAAAGAACATGAAAACTCATTTTTTTCTAAAGGCAACATGCTTAAACTAATTTTTTTTTTTTTTTAAATTAGCAGCCCAGGGACAACATAACATTACTGGGTTTTAAAATGGCATCCTGAAGAAGTAGAGTCCTTTAGGAATAAAGAAGTAAAGTGGTTTACGTCTGTGAAGGACTTGAACTCCTTTGTAGGCCAAATTATTACCTTAATGTCTTTAATGAGCAGGATTGACATTTGCACATGAAATGGAAATGCGGATGACTGAGCGTTTTTATTTAAAAAAAAAAAAAAAAAAAAAAAAAGAAAGAAAGAAAAAGTGGTACAAGTGCTTTCCTGTCTCTCTCTTTCCATCTATGCCGCTGTAAAAGCCAGGGGATAACGCACTCTTAAATAAGTCAGAAGCCAGAATGGATAGGCCTTCCCTGGTGGCTGTGGACTGTATAAATATGGTAGTCACTTCCTTTAAATTCAGTCCGCAATCCCCTTGAGAGCGATGGAAGAAGCCTACTAGAGCTCAAAATTACAATACACACACACACCACTTCCCTGGTAGCTATGCTCTGTTATTTTCTTTATACAGTAGGATAAAACGATCAGACTGCGTTTTAAGTCTAAGTCTTCATGAATACTGGCGCTTGTTTGTGCAAAGAGGGTTGGAATTCAATGATATTTAAGGGCAGTTTTAATGCTCTTTGCTGTTATTTACTCGTTTTGATGTAGATGGCGCTTTAATAATCCCCTTGGGGGAATTATGTTATGTAAGCAGATATTTAATACATCAAAAGAATACTGGCACATAAAGAAGATTGTATTAGATCATTATGAAACTGCAGCAGTTGTATTCCAAGCTCATGGTTTCGTTTCAAAAGCACCACCATCTGAGGGATAATGCCACAGAGTTTGCACCTTTTAGCTGTTGGATCCACCACTTTTCCCATTAATCTAAAATATTTAAACAAGAGGGAGATGTCTGGCATTGTTTCTCAAATATCAAATGAGATTTTTTTGTAAATTTGCAGCCGTGCCTTCACTTTTACTCCTCTCAAGAGGGGGAAAGACTCTCTACTTCTCTTTTATTGGTCAGATCATATTAAGGACCACTGATAATCACATTGGTAGTTATCTCCTCCCTGTGGCTAGATGCTCTGGTTCCCAGACACATTTCATCCAGGCATTGATCAGTGAAGACAAAAGCGGGTCATTTCGCCTCACTAAGCTAATAATGGCTCTGATTAATTAGTTAAGTAGCTCCCACTGTGCACAGCCTGTAGTTCGCTGGGGCACTGAGGCTGATTAAATGGCAGAACCAGGTCTTCCACTCTTGTGTGGTCAGTTAAATTATAGGTATGATGAAGCTGTTTGCCGTTTGTCCGAATCCATTATTTATACATTGCAGCGTTTCAGAGATTTTAAGGGATGTGACTTTACTGTTCCACACCGTAAATGTTATATTCTGTTCATTTTTACTTCCAATTTCTTAGGCATCATCAAATATTTTTCGATTGAGGCCTTAGCAGCACAGCTTTATACGTTTACCCATCAAAGAGCTTGTTTGACCCTGTCAGTGCTTCTGCAGTGACAGTGGGCGTTTTTCACCCTGAGACAGTCATGCCAGCCTGTATTGACTAGTTGTTATAAATAGCCACTTTGCACTATGTCAAACATTTTTCTAATGTTGTGACAAGACCCAGAGGGACACTTCCTCTAATTTCCCACCAAACTAAATTTAAACTGTGTGTACTTAAGGAGCTTTGTTATGTTGTTAAACTTCATGAAGTTTGTTTAACAAAACCTGGTTGACAGGAGATTTGTGGTGGAAAAAACACAACTGGGGTTTCTCAGCAAATGGCAACTTAACTTTGTATCATCTGGGCTTTTCATTGTTTTGTTTTGTTGTTGTTTTTTTTTATCTTTTTGTCTATTTTTATACCCAACGCAGTATTTCAGACAAAAGAACAAGTACACTCTAACAATAATTAGGTGACACAAAAGAAAAGACTTGACTTGTCTGTTATTTTTGATTGCAAACTAACTGCTCCTTCTTTTTCTCCACGTCCACACAGAGCGTTTTGACCACCACTGTCCCTGGGTGGGGAACTGCGTAGGAAAGAGGAACTACCGTTTCTTCTACATGTTCATCCTCTCTCTCTCCTTCCTCACCATCTTCATCTTCGCCTTCGTCATCACACACATCATTTTACGTAAGTAGCTCGAGGAAAATGGGCCATGTGCCGTCAGGCACGGTACAGACGCACACTCCTCCTGGCTGTGCTCTTTGTGTGCTTCAAACCAGCAGGTTGTAAGTGGGTGGTGTGAAAAGCTGCAGCTTTCTGGCTTGTTTCCAGATTTCCAGCTGGGAGCAGGCAGTGGACCGTGGACTCACTGTCCTCGTGCATGTGCATGGTGAAATGATCGTCAATGGATCAGCATTGAATAATATAGGCCAAGACTAATGACTAATACACATTTAGTTGCTCTCCCTTTCTTGATTGTAAGATGCTGTGTTAAGTGCAAGTGCCGTCACATTTGGTTAAAAGTTTTCATTAAATATTAGCAAATTATTCCTTGCTCAGTTTTAGAGTGTGCATACCGTGCAAAGCTGACACCACCTGCATAAAGATGCCTGAATGAAGGCTACTTGTAGTCTTCTTGTGCTTCTCATCATAGCATTGAATTTATTGCAGGAAATTCAATAATAAGTTAATAGGAATCTCAAATAAAGTGCAGCTTTTGTTTTCCAAATCAAGTCAACCCAAAGCTCTTGTAAGGACAACATGCTTTCAAATCTTTTTGTTTTTCTTTTGTTTTTCATCCTGTTTATATAGCTCTTTTCTAGCATTGTTGATTGACACCTCATTGAAGTCTATGCAGTTTTCTGCAGTGGTTTTAATTTTCTAGATGAAAAACATCTGGAGTGCAAGGACAGGCATCGAGCCACAGTCCTTCTGATTGGCAAATCTCCTGCAGTATCATCGCTGACTTGAGAGACAGAGAAAGCATGGAGTAATTTTCCAATCCTCTTCAACAACCTGGTGAAGAAAAAAAAAAAACAGCTTGATTCACTAGAAGTAACTTGTATCATAATGTAAGGTTGATGAATAGAGGGACACTTGTCCGTCTAATGCTGTAACAGATAAATATCAGTCATCAAACTTTTTCAAAATAAATCTTGAAGTGTGTGACCGCTCACAAACCAATCTGAAACTAGAAATTGTGTCCTCTGAACTTGGCTTAATGGAAACCGTCTCTCTGTGTTCACAGGCTCACATCAAGAAGGATTCCTCAACGCGCTTAAAGAAAGTCCTGCCAGATATCCTTTCACTGAACTCCAACTGGCATTTCCTGTTGCGCACAGGGTTCTTTTCATGAGGGATTATCAGATTTCTGTACATTATTTACTTGTTCATTGCCTTGATATAATGCACAGAGCTGCTTGGGTACCACTATCATCTTGATTCATTGACGTTTCCTAAATTTTCCCTTTTTAAAAAAAAAAAAAAAAAAAAAAAGTTGATGCATAGATGAGGAAATTGAAATACTTGTGCAAAAACAAAAAATTAGCTCACATGACTGATAATATAAATGATGTGCTGTTTGTTCTCTTGGAAAATGAAATGTCCAATTCCTCCCTCTCCCATTTTTCATCCGTGTGTACTCCAGTCTGCAGTTTAGTCTGTAACCTCCGATTCTCTTTCCAGGGATTCTACATTATAGATAATTGTCTGTTTTAGCCCCACGTGTCTGATTACTCTTGTCTCATCTGGCCAAAGCAGAACACAAGACAACTCTGATCACTATATCTCTTTACTGAAACTCCACTCTTTGATTTCGTCTGGCTCTAACTCACTCTCCCTTTAGAGTTGTGACCTGAGACTTTGTTAGTCGATGTGGGAAACGGCACTTGTCTGGGACATGTTTAGCTATAGCTGATGCCAAAAGACTTCAAGAGAGCTTGTTGCCTCAGCAGAACAGCAGAGACAATAACTTAAACTGCCTTAAATCCACACAACTCAATTGTTTTATGTTTTCATTGCTGATAAGTTAAGTGTCCGACCCTTTGACTTCAGCATCTCGCTCTACATTGTATGCACCGTGCTCGGTTCAGTAGAAAAAGCTGAACTTCAGTTTGTTTGCTGTCTTTCTTTTTTTTTTTTTTTTTCTGTTAATCACAAAGAACCATAAAACACCCTGTGACTATTTATGACAGTCTATAAAAAGAAGGAATTCAAAATACTGCTGTTTTATCTCACTTGGATAACACGACAGACATCTGATCCAAGCTGTTGTGGTGATTCGTAATCAGAATTGATTGACTCCAAATGATACCCGATACTAATTCTTAGCCACAAAACAAATTCAGACACGGCCCCTCTCTCTTTTTTTTTTTTTTTTTTTTTCCCCCTCCCTCGTCTCTGAGGCCGAATGAGATAATATCCACTGACTTAGAAATATGTGCCAAGCCAGGATGATAACGTCCTGTGTCCTACAGGACTTTTTAATAAGGAAGAATTGCAGTCGATGATATCGTTGCAGTCTTTTGTACTAGAAGAATGATGACAGGTTTTGTCCTTGCCCTCAGGTGGAGGATATTACGGAGTGAAAATGATGGTCATTTAAGAGAGCAAAAAAAGGGGAAAGCAAAAGTATTTAGTTGATTTTTCAATTACAGTTTAAACACTGACCCAGTGGGTTTTGAGTGTGTCCTTGGGTGTGTATTTGAGGAACTAAATGGTAAATTTGTTGAGTCATTTTATGAACAAGACAATCTTTTAGAGACTATATTAAGATTTAGTTCGTGTGCTAGGGGTCACTTTAGTTCATGTTTATAAATTTAAAAGGGTTCTTCTCAAACAGTGTCTGGGTTTTGTGATTAATGTGGCCCGCAGAAAAGGAGCAGCATTCTGCAGTCGCAGCCAAATGAACTGGTAACTGGGAAGTACTGGCAAGATGAGGGCGGCCCTCAGGCAATGGGGCAATATGCTGGCTGCTAAAACGGCATTTTTGCATCAGTGCTGCTTCCATAAGTGTGTAAATAGCTGCATATGAGCTTTCCTAGTGTCGTCTGCTACAGCTTGTACTGGAAACCATTGTAAAGTGTTATTCTTTAACATAATGATATTTACTGTGCTGGAGGTGGTTGTGTGCTTCTTCTCTGTTTGGTCCATAGTGGGCCTGTCAGGCTTCCACACCTACCTGATCAGCTCCAACCAGACCACCAACGAGGATGTGAGTATGCACAGATCACTCACCGCTTTAGCGCCCACCTCGGCCGGGCGTTTTAATTTTTTTCCTCTTCGATGCAATGAATTAGTCTGGTTCCTCTGCAATACAATCAGCAATTCTGTAGTCATCTCGGTTGTTTTGAAAAGTGGCCTTTGGATGCTCCTGCATGACTCATACATGAAGTCCGCCCTCGCCTCTTCGCCATTGGTTTGGTACGTTCTGCACTGATGGAGATGGCTGTGAAAGAAAGGGGTACCACACCCAGGTTCATAGAGAGATTTTTAAAGTTTGGCCAGGCCTGTTAGCTCCAGGATTGGAGATTGGAAAACTTGATCTGTTCAGACGTGTGATTCATGAAGTTGTTTCTTCTCCAGATAAAAGGTTCATGGTCTTCTAAAAGAGGGAAGGACAACTATAACCCATACAGCCATGGCAATATATTCTCCAACTGCTGTGCAGCGCTGTGTGGACCCCTGCCACCGAGGTATGCTGTGTGTGTCGATGTTCATTTATATTTTTAGGTAGTCTTTTACATATTTCCAAACGCCAATATGATGGCCCGTTATTCCCATCGCTGATCGCTCTTAGAGAAACTCTGTGAGTCGGCCGTCAGCTTCAGTAGAGAAGTTCAGCACCTCCTTTTTTTCTCCCCCTCCTCGTTGTATTTTTCAGTTTTGTCCAAAGGCCAAAACAGAACTGTTAGTCAAGGCTCTGTTTGATGTGGGGAGGTCTTTGAAATGAGCCTGCCTGCAGGCTTTTTTCTAAACATAGCAAAGACGTTGCGAGAGTGTAAAGAATTTCAGGCCCATTTTAAGAGAATCCAAGATCAAAGATGGCGAGATGTATTAGATTTTGTCCTGTTTCTGCCCATATGCAGAGCAGCTAACTGCTTCGTTGAAGTGTTCACGTGACTGTAAATGTCGAAAAACGTTGCACATTCCGTCTTGTTTCTCCCACTTCTAGTTTCTGATCTTCAAAACTCTAGTTCTTCTCTCTGTCCTGGTGGGACATGAGTGCCCACAGAACAGATACCTGCTGCGTGCCGTTATCTTCTCTGGCCACTGTATCCACGTGAAAGATCAAAACTCAAGCTGGCGTTGTAATGACATCAAAAACATCCCGACTTTTGTAAGTCGCTGCGTGTCACGTTGTGTAAATCACAATTATAAGGTTGGGGAAACCTGGTTTTTAGTTTGTTACATGCATTAAGCGTCTTCTCTGGCTCTTAATTCACACATACACACTTATGCAAATTGAAGAAAAGCCGTGATGGAAGCTTTTAGCGAGTTTCTAATTATGGTGTTTGACTGTGCTCTGCTCTGGCCATCACAAGACATAAATCTCCAGTAAGGACTCCAGTGGGTGGCGAGGAGAGTCCTGAAGGCACAGGTGGCTGCCATGTGGACAAGCGTGCGTGTGACTGTGGCCACAGGCATTGCACAGCTGGATCCACCAATAATAAAGGAATGTTTAACTTCACCCACAGTCTAAGCGAGCAACGCTGCCCCTCGCTTTCTCAAAAGCACTTAGACAAAAGCCTTTTTGCCTTTAATTCCCTGCTGAGACATTGACTCATATTTTCTGTTGCATGTTTTCAAGGCTGTTTCCACCTAACCACATCTGCAGACTTTCCATTCATTACCATCAACGCAGGCCTCTGCTGTCCTCTTCTCAAAAGCTTATGTCTACAAAATAGTTTTCACCCGATTTCAGCCCAGTCCCACCGGAGCTCGCCATCAATACCTTTTCTGTTAAATGATTTCCCCCGTTTATGGCCTTTGACACTTCAGACGGCTGTGCATATGTGTTTTGTTACAGTTTGCTCAGTATCTGATAAACTCCCGTCGAGCTGATAACTATACACTATTCCAGTATGTAGCGCACAAGCTCTCACGTGCACATGCATCCCAGAGTTCAGCAGGTTGTTGTCTAACCAGCTCCATCAGGATTCTGCAGCTTTAACGCTGGGACAGAAACCATGATTCACTTAGCTTCTCCACTGCAGGACCACAGTGATTTATTACCTAGTTGTGAGTTTATGGGCTTGTGCAAATGTGTGTGTGTGTGTGTGTGTGTGTGTGTGTGTGTGTGTGTGTGTGTGTGTGTGTGTGTGTGTGTGTGTGTGTGTGTGTGTGGAAATAGGGGTGCACTCACACTATCTCTTACTTGGTCAAGACTTGAATGATGGTGTTTGTGTACAACTTACCACAACAAAGTGCACACAGTGTGGCAGTGTTGACATATACAAGGTTATTAAAAGGATGGATGGATATGCGAACCTATTGGATTTAGTATAGTTTACTTGTACAGCACCAATTAACCGCAAAAATCATTTTAAAGGCAGCTTGGAGAAAGAAGACAGGGAAAATGATCTAATATAGTTTACTGTACCTGTATTAGTTTAATGGTAACTCATTAATTTAACCAAACCACATAAACTCACAGATTGCAACAAATCCTTAAATGACTTTGGTCCCTCATCTTGAGCATGTGCTGGGTGGCAGGCAACACGAGAGGAAACCTCCCTTTAACAGGAAGAACCCTTCATCACAACCAGCTCAGGGAGGGCGACCATCTGCTTCAACCGGTTGGAGAGGTGGAAGGGCTGGACAAAGACACCTGCAAACACAAGGAAATTAGGCCAGAAATATCTGGTATGAAAGAGAGAAACAGAAACATTTGGACCATTTACATAGATGGAGAGTAAAGGGAGGAGAGTGAAGGAAGTGCCCAGGATGTCATGGGAAACCCCTCAACTGCGTCTACGCCTAAAGCTGCATAATTGAAGGAAGGGCTCAGGGACATCCAAGTCAGCTCTAACTGTAAGCTTTACATAAATAAATAAAATAACATTAAGTTTTAAGTCTAATCCTAAAGGTAGAGGGGGGAGTCTGCATCCTGAATACAAAAGGGGAGCTGGATCCTGATAGCTGAAAGCTCTTCCTCCCATTCTACTTTCAGAAAGTCTGAAGTACGCCTGCAATCTGAGATCGAGGCTTTGTCGGGATGATATGGAACTAAGAGGTCTTTAAGATGCAATTGAGCTTGGCCCTTGGCCATTAGGGATTTATTTGTAAGGAGAAAATATTTGAATTTGATTCTGGATTAGGCACGGAGCCAGTAAAAAGAGGCCGAAATTGGAAAAATATGATCTGGTGCTAACTCTCATCAGAAACTCTTCTTACAGGATTTTGGATCAAATGCATAGACTTATTTTTGTGCATCACTCTCAGACAGAATGTTCCTTATTTTGGCAATATTATGAATATGAAAGAAGGCAGTGCTAGAAATGTGTTTTGTGTTCTAGTTATAATATTCATCCTTGTCAAAAATAACTCTCAGGAGAACTGGATACTTAAGTAATGCTGCCATGGCAACAACTTGGTTCGACAGACAGACTCACTCGGCAGCCTCGGGTTTCTCTCATATTAACAGCCAGAAATTAAAAGGCCTCCTTTATGTTTTTAAGACATGCCTGTGCTCCCACTGAATAGTTTGATCTGGCTTTATAGACGAGCAGAGCAGAGTATCATCTGTGTATCAATAAAAATGTACCACGCTGCTTAACAAAAGCATATATGAAGAGAAAAGTATCAGTCAAAACCCAGCGTAACTTCCAGAGTAACTGGTAGGTGATGATGGTTTATGACTTACATGATCAGACAGAGAGAAATTACTTTCACTAGCTGAGTTAAGTTATTTCAAAATTATTGTTGGCTCACGATCAAAACAAGAATTAAATCTGTGAAATTGCTCCATTTCTTTTTCTTTTTTTTTGTATTCATTAACATTTTTATTGCCAAAGAGACTTGATTATCAATATTGAATTCGTTTTATGTTCAACGTGTATGATATTACAAATAAGTGAACCTTGAACCTTGATTTTCCATGCTATGCTTGTGAGTAATCCCTCATCATTTCTTTGTCCACTCTATTCTCTTTCTTTTTTTTTTTTATTTAGTCTTATTGACAGACGGGGCTTTGTCCAATCAGACACGCCACAGCTGGCACCACCAGCTAATGGCATCACTATGTATGGCGCTACGCAGTCCCAGCAAAGCCACATGGTAAGACACTGACCTCACACTGAAATTTCTCAGCATTGAAGAGTAAATGGTTAATTGTCCGCTGTTGAAGAGTTTGAAGTGTTTATTACATCACCATCAGCCCTTCATCTATGTACTCTTTCTGCACTCTTTATTAAAAAAAAAACAAAAAAAAAAACTCTGAATATGAGTTATAGTCATACATGTATAGATCTATAAATGTATACATGTGTATATCTATATGTATGTATGTATATGTGTGTGCATCTGTGTATATGTATGTATGTGTATATGGATGTGCATCTGCGTATATGTATGTGTGTATGCATATATATATATATATATATATATATATATATATATATATATATATATATATATATATATATATATATATATATATATATATATATATATATATATACACACACACATAAGGGATGATGCTGGCGCTAAGGTGACATTTCAGTCCTGTTTGTTTTTATTATCAGTGGTTGGTTCTCGTTGCTGTGTTTATTTTGAGATCACGCTGATAATTTACACATAGCAAGAAAGAGTAGAAACCAGAGACGGTTCTTTTATTTTCAGTCTCATTATCAGAAATGACGTGAATCAGCAAGCGGTTTTTTTCTGCAGTGTTCAGGATCTCTGGTGTCTGAACTGAGGTGACCAGATTTGAGGCCTCTTCACACACAGCTATCACACATCTTTCACTGACCCCCCCCCCCCCTACCCCTGAGCCACAGTCATCCTTTTTGTGGTCGACCTCATCCTGATTGTTCTCATTGAGATGTCAAACATTATTGTCCTCTGTCCTAATGTCCTGAATGAACCAGTTGTAGAGGGCACAAAGCCACGGAAACATTCCACGTTGTTAGCAGGTACAGAAATAAACCATCTGCGTGTATAGCTGAAGTGATCTGCTGCTGGAGTTGTGCTGTTGTACCAGCGACTGGCTGTTCATCTGCACACACAATCAATTGTGTGCTTAATTTCTCCCCTATCATCCTCCACTTTTCATCAAATAGTTTAGTAGCCAAAATAGATTATTTTTGTCTGTTCAATACAGAGGTTTGTGAAAAACAAGTAGATGAAGACAATATCTATCCTTATTGCTATTGTAAGACATGTTGCAGTAGATTTATCCTCCTACTTCCTCACATATCATTCATTAACAAGATCACATGGTGAGCAGGATCATTCAGATTAATGTTAAAAGGATGCACTGAGCCCTAACACAATTTTTATTTTGATTTTTTTGGTGCAGCTAGGATATATGATATGGAGGCATGCTCAGCCATGTAAACAGAACATGTTTACATCTCCAGCTTGACTGATGAGTTCTCTGTCACACATTAAACATCCATCTTTTCATCTTTTCCAGGCTGAGACATTTGTTTGTGGTTTGTCGCTGAAAGCTCTGCTTCCTCGCGACGTGTTTAGTCTGTGATGCAGCTTAAATCGAACGCCTGCTATGTGGGAGCCTTTTAAGCTGTTTCCATGGTAACAGTGTGCGATATGAAGTCACATTACACCTTGATAACAAAGCCTCTGTTATGGTTCGGGTCTACGGGAGGGGGAGGGGGGATAAGCACATCTTTGTGTGACAGTTGTCATCGCTGTTAAAGGCTCACTTTTCTAAAGGTATCAGCCATGAAAATGGTTAGTGACACTATTGGCTCTGGTTTGCACAGATTTTATTCAAATATATATATATATATATGTACACACACACACACACACAAAGGAATACTTAAGCGACAGATGAATTGGTGGTTTTATCATGCTGTTGTTGATATTGTTGGTTGCAGCCTGGTTTAAATCCACTCAGCTCTGATATCATTTAAGCACTAAACGCATAACTCCAAACTCTTTTTCTTTTTTTCTTCTTTTGATTAAAATCACAACTGTCTACATGGGTAAGATAAAGCCTTTATCTGCCCTGTGAGGGAGTGAAGTTAGTATTTTATTTGTAAATATGTCCTCACTACATTCCTCTTCTTTTTCTTTCCATATTGTAATTCTTTGTCTAATTAAAGATGAAAGACGAGGCCTGACAAAACACAGCTCCATTTTAAGGTCCCTTTAGTTACATAATTAGTTGTTTTGTTCTCTCCGAATGCCCAGCGTGTTTATTCCTCATCAGCTAGTTTTACTTGATCGTACCTCTCCTCACTGTTATGAAATGCTGGTCAGAATAGCAGTTGTTTCCTTTTTCTCTGTCAAAATAAAAACTGTATTCATGCTTTGACAGTCTCGTGAAGACCAATCGATCTGTACCATGTCAGAAAATGAATAGATAATAGCGTTTAAAGCTGTTGTAACTTATTGTTGGCACTGATTAACAACGCGCTGGGCTTTCGCTTCCACTATCAGCTTGTCAAATTTTGCTTTTGTCACCACTTCCCTTTGTGCTGGATTTCAATCTTATTAAAAAAAAAAATAAAAGTACCTTTTTGCATTAGATACAGAATACCATGGAGCATTGGGTTTCGAGGGTTTATTTTAAATGAAGTTTAAATTGTTAGAGGGTGAGCTTATCGTGGCATCGGCTCCGTGTTTCAGAAACATCGCCGTGCCTTATAGAGCACGAACGGTTCAGAAGATGCACATGCATGGAGGGAGTGATCTATATTTATGTAATATCCAGCTCTTTGTGCTGGCGGTGCAATAACGCACTCAGTTTAGACTCTTTTAACAATCCGCTTTAACGGCGAGCATTTAATTAATGTTTTCTGCCGCCAACGGCAGCTCGGCTGTTCAAGTCACGTCTGTGATCTGCTCTTTTTAGGTTCAGAAAGATTGATACAGAGAGGTGAGATGTCCAGACCCAACCTTTTGTGCTTCTTGTCAGTCAGACCTTGGGAATGCTGTGGGATGAAGGAGGGGCATCAAACTACTTCCATATTTTGTTAATTGGGCTTCTTAATTCCTGTCACCTTTGTGTAACTTGTGATCTCGCATCTGGAACTGGTGTTTACGCTACTGCTCTGCAGGGACAGCGGGTCAATGGGGTCCGTGCTCATGTTTGGATCGTTGCCTTGCCATGTTCTAACCCAGTTGCCGCGCTCCGGTTTTTTACATGTGATTTAACTTCTAAAGCAATGCAGTAGAGATCAATAGGCCATGAAGCAGTGACTTAATAGCTTTTTGTTTTCAGCTCTGTCTATCGACTTCAGCTGTTTTTAGTGGAGCCGATGCACAAGCCGGTGTGGGATCTGTGTGTGTCTCTGCATCCTAACATGGGGACTAACATCCGTGTTTCTCTTTTTCTCCCTCTTACCCAATCACCTGCCCCTCCTCTATTATCTTTGCATCTTCTGCTTTCCTTAATTCTGTTCTTTCATTTCTCTCGACCTCCAACTAATTTTCAACGCTGCCTCTCCTTAATTTCCGTCCTTTTCCTCTGGCACCTTATCTCCCTCTTTGCCTTCCATATCTCCGCCCTCCCTGTTGTTTTCCTCTCGCTTCCTGGTGCTTTCTCTCAGTGTGACCAAGACCAGTGCATTCAGAGCACCAAATTCGTTTTGCAGGTCGCCGCCACGCCTCTCCTCCAGCAGCAGACCAGCGAGCCAGTCATCCTAACGGCCTCCCCCGAAAATGGAGCATCTCTACCTGGCCGGGCCTCCCTCAACCTAGGCAGCCCGTGCACCTCGCTCCCCCTCAGCCAGCCCACCCCTCCGACATCCACCCCCAGCCTCAGCTGCCATGAGGCCGCTGACATGCTGCCAGTCCACAGGCACAGCAGCCACACACATAACCATAACCACTCTCTCCAGGAGCAGGTGGCCCACCACCACTTTCTCACCCCAGAGGAAGTGCCCTCGCCACCAGGTATGCTTCATTGCGGCAGCCCCCTGGGCCCAAGCCACCCCATGCAGACCGGTTTTTACAACCAGGTCAGCCAAGACTCACTACATGAGGACTCTGTAAGGGGACTGGTGAAGCTCAGCTCCGTCTGACAATGGGATATATGCCCTCTCCTCCCACCCAACCCCCTTCTGGAGACATAAAACTCCCCTGTGCGACTTCTGGATCACCTGACTCCCCCTTGAATTACAGCCTGCAGTTTAAATCCAGCTCCAAGAAAATGTGTGGAAATTAACTGGACTGGAGGGAAGCCATTGCGTTGCCGGACCTGTCTGCTGGAACTAGGAGAGCGAGTTCCTGGTGTATGCATGACATCTCAGACAAACCTTTTTTTTTAAACCTTAGGGGAAGATTAATACAGTTGCTCTTGGAAACTGTAAACTGTGGGTCACTTTCAATTCAAGCAGAAAGAAAGAAAGAAAGAAAGAAAGAAAGAAAGAAAGAAAGAAAGAAAGAAAGAAAGAAAGAAAGAAAGAAAGAAAGAAAGAAAAGAAAGAAAGAAAACCTGTTTGACAGTTAAAAGACCGAGTTTCTGAGGGCAGTTCTTTTTTCTTTTTTGTCCCCCCCTTTTTTTTTTGTGAAACAGACTCAAGCCTGTTTGTTGCTGATTGGAGTGTGTCTTCTGCCCTTTTTTTTCTTGGACATTCTCAGCAGCGCAATGGTTAGTGTCTTCATGTTGCATATCATCCTGCTTTTTCTATGTAAAAAGAAAAAAATAACTGTTCCATGGTTATTAAAATTCAGATTATATTTCCTGTGTATATTAATAAAACACCACCTTTTTATCAGACTCTAGTGCATTCATATCCAAGCAGTAGTGTGTGTGATTGCGAGTCATGTGGGGATAAGTTTATCTTGTGACCAATGCCGATGGTCATTGGACCTGAGTCGGAATGAAAACAAGCCTGATGAATATTGTTAAACATTCATAGATGTACAAACAAAGTTAAGACTTTTCTTTGAGCAGATTAGTGTCGCATTCACCATGGCAGAAGTCCTGGTTTGACCTTAACTGAAAGGAGGTGTGCTAAAAGAAGCCCAGTTTCCAGTAATTTCTATTGAAAGTAATGTCATGTGTTGGTGCCTGAAAGATGAAAGAGGTTGTTTGTAGTCACGCGTCACTCTTGTGCCACCTAGTGGTGGAGCTGCAATGCTGCAGACGTCGCATCTCACTAGCTTTTAAAAGTAGTTCGACTGGAATTAACATTAAAGCGTTGCTACAAAACGGTAACAGGAACACATTTATTAGTTTTTAAAGAATGTATGATACAGAGTATTTTCCATACATTTTTTTTTTAACAAAAGAACATGCTTTAAAGAGAAGCTAGATTCTTTATCTTTTTTTTGGCTGTATTGGTAACTGATGTCAGAGCTCTGGCATGAGAGGGGCTTATAGATCCCAACACTGCATCCTGATTTCATGATTTCATATATCCTGGACTACAGTGTGCTCGACTTCCCACTGGATCGATACCTGATCAGTTCTTGGATCAAGTGAATGAGACATTCATATATTATTAAAAAAATATTTGAATATAGAATGATTTGTTTAGAAAAAAAAACTAGAGTATGTAAAAAGGTTGAAAATGATGTTTTTTTTTTTTTTTTTACAAAATGCTGTAATTTTGTTATGTGAAGAAAAAGTACTATTGTGCCAAATTATGGTGCAAAAAAAATGTTTTTTTTTTTTGTTTTTTTGTATATTCTATATTGAACATTTCTCAAAAAAAAAAAAAACAGAACAGATCGACTTTATTCACTATTTGAGTTTACCGACTTTCTCGTAAGTGCTTAATTACATGTGTCCAGTTTTACAGGCTGTACCCCGGTCAGGGTGGACTAAAGACGGTATCAGAAATGACCAGGGGGACAGCCAGCGTGGCGCTGTGGACGGTCATGGAGGCTCTGGCCTCATGTCACATCATGCATCGGCCCTGTAATCGGGGCTGGAAACAAAGCGTTTCTTCAGACGCAGGATCTGTCCACAGCTTTTGGTTGGTAACAGTGCTAGAGTAGTTTTAAGATGTGGTACGGTACAATCCCGACCTGAAATCTGAACCTGAAGTCAGCACAGAGTTTGTCGCGTTCAGCATCCATCCTCTGGGTTGTCGCAGATAAACTAGTGGAGCACTAACAACCAGAGCGTGACTGTATCGGTGACACCGACTTCCCCGCTGGCACCAAGTCACCAGAGTTTCACGTCAATGAGCTCCAGGTCTCCCATGATCTCCAGCTGGTTGATGCTACTCAGGTCCTGCACCCGGTGCCTGAACTCAAACAAGTGTGAGCCATTCACCGCCAGCTTGAACTGATGGGGCTGACAGAGGAGCAGAATCTGTGGAAGTAAGAAAAACAACAAGACTAGTCCAGTATTCAACACTGAAAATGACAGACCTTGAGAGTTGCAGCTACCTCAAAGTATTCCCCTGGTGAGAAGGGAAAGAAGGGCAGCTCCCGCTCTTCCTGACCCCACGATTCACTGAGGTACGAGTTCCTTATAAAAACGCTGGACTTCATGCGAGGGTTCAGATGCAGAGCGATGTTCTGTGTCTTGCTGTTGCAGAGGTTTATTGTAAAACTGGAGGAAACATGTACTAAGGGTAAGTAAAGGACTAAAGGTAAATACATTTTTGAAGTACAAAACCAAAACACTGCGGTTAGAAGGGCTCAGAGATCTTTGCTCTGAGCTCCTGCGGGATTGGGTTGCACATCCTCTATAAATATGTATGTACACCGTATGTGTTGATGAACGTTCCCCAAGATGCCAAAATTGATCAATTTTCTGAGGTGCAGCGTGAACCTGAAGACGCTACAAACCAAATGAAATGTTTCATCACAGAAGATCTGATTGAATACATCACTGCCCGCCTACATCCTCGGGACCGGGGTCAAATTCTGATGTTTCAGGTCAACTGCCTTCTTCGTATTGATTTCATAACCATGCAAGTGATCTCATGGTCTTCCGCTTTCCCCCCCAAACCATGGCACATGAGTACCATTTCCTAATTACTGGGAAAAGCCGAAGTTTATTTAGATTTACGTGCTGCAACGACGCCATTTACTTCCCCAAAAGCAAAAAGTAATGGAAGCTTGTGATTCCCAAGAGACAAAGGATGGGATTTATACATGTATGACTGTAGGGTAACAGATCTAAAAGGGCTTGTTTTCTGTCCTGGTGCCTTTGCTTCTCACATTAGGTAGAGAACAGTTTGTATGTATATTGCTCTTATTTTGTTTATGTATTTTTAAAGGATCAGTATTAGTTTCATCAGTTGGCAGGTTACCTGTGAGGATACAGGCTGACCTGTCCTCTAATTGTGATGTGCTGTCCTGGGCTCAATCCTTTCAGTATGCTTCCTTTGTAAGGGAGACTCTGGAATGACAAGATTATTATATTCATCAATTGTACCCTTTTCCTCACTTAATCGTTTATTGAATAAATTGAACTTGAGATATTATGTACAAAAATGTGTCCAAAAAAAGAGAGGGAGAAGGCACGAGGAGTGGGCCGCTACAAACTTTGAAATTCATTTGTTGCTTTGTTTCCAGATCTCCTAAGTTATTTTAGTGACTTTAATATTAGCTCAAGAACTGACAAAAATGATAATATCTGCACTTAAAAGATCTGAGTATCCAGCCTGCAGAAAAGAAAACGAACATTTGATGAAATTTAACATGAGCCGTTTTAAGTGCATTATGCAAAAGAGAAACTTACCAAGTCACCTGATTCTGAATATATTGCCTGAGACAGAGGAGATGCATTTAAAATATTTTAAAAAATAAATAAATATATATACATATATTTGCAAACTTAAGGACATACAAGAACCACCAGAGATGGAAATGCACTCACCGAGTTTGGGATGTAGCCAATAGCATGGACCCTGACTTTCCCAGAAATAGAAAACGTGTCAACCCTGTTCAGAGGGATTCTGTGTTTGTACTCCAGCAGGTGAGCACCATTTACTGCCACCTACAGTTGAAGACAACTCAGTTGTGTTATACATAACTTTAAATTCCCTTTACGTGCTGTACAGGCTCACTCATATTTTCAGCTTTACCTACCTTGAAGACATCTTCGTGCACCAGAATGATGGTCTCGAACGGAGCCCCGCGTTTGTACGGCAGCTGGTGGAGCGTTTCCTCTTTGCCCCAAGTCTCCTGCAGCAGGGAGTTGCACACCACACAAGGTGAGCCTTTGAAACGAGGGCTGAAGTGGAGGGCGACATCAGAGCGCGGTTTGGTGCTGCAGCCACTTGACAGTTCCACCCGAAATCTGCAGAGAAGGTCCACACCCAATCACCAGCTGTGCATTAAAAATGTGACTGGCTGCACAGTTTTTGGGAGAATTGACGCCCCTAATGTTCATTTTGTAATCAACTTTTTGCCTAAGAAGTAGTTGCGGTTAAAGCCACCGTGCAGCAAGACCACTTCTGAAGTGCACCACAGGTGGGACATGGTAGTATTTCAAGATCAGCTGGACCGTCCCCACTCATCAGCACAGTTTTATCAGCGACTACTTTGAAATAAGCAGATCTCTATGCCCCTATACGGTCAGAAGTAGTACTGCTACATAGAGCAACTTTAAGAGTTAGATTATTGCAACTTAGGTTCTTTAAAGCTACCATGTCTTTATTTTTTTTAATTTTTTTTGCAGAATTGGTAAACAGAATTTTGAACCACAATGCGCATAAAGACATGCAGTTGCTACCAGGATGGAATATGGCCAGAATAAGATATAAAATGCAACAAGGCAATGCCAAAACTTTACCCCCCCTAAAGAAAATGTTTTTTTTTAAATTACTAAAGGCAATATAACCACAGAGAAACATGAGCAGAAGAACATACCAATGAAAACGGTCCGCAAATTCATGGAAAATTATTGGAAAGAGATGAAAATAAGGCTAACTGAACAAAATTAAAACTATAAAAAAGAAGAAAATATCTGCAAGTTGACCGGTTTGTTAAAACCCAACCACAAATGGCATCTCTTATGGTCTTCCAGTTCGCCAGTCCAGCTACTTGTTAGGTCAAGCGTGTGTGTTTAACAATGCATATGCGCACTGTTATACGTGATTTAAAAAATGAAATACGTTCAAAATGATCCCGTGATGGTTGACAAACATCCTTGACCAAGAAAGGAGGAAAAACACAACAGATACCGTTTTTTCAGTGTCATCTGCACTTGAAACAGTATTGAGAGAGAGGATGAGCATGAAAATTCACTGAGATTGATGCAGAGGTGATTATGTTTTCTACATTATAATTTAATCTAACATTTTTTTTTATTAGATTTTGTTGTTTTGTTCCCCTACCTGTCAGCATCTGTGGGCACTGTGCCCTGGATGATGATGATCTCCCCTGGGTGCAGGCCTCCAGGTATGGGTCCAGTGTATGGGACCACCTGAAATGGAGAAAAATTCAGAGAGCGACATTTATGAAAGCTGAAATACTTCCCTGCTGGCTCTGCTTGCCTCTGACCGCTTTATGTGCAGCATTTAAACAATTACTCAATCCATGGTGGGATATGGTGCATCTATGACGCTAACAGAGGACTGGCCTTTCTGCAACAACAATAAGCTTCTTACCGGATTCCGCACAGTGTGTTTGGCGTTCGCCACGGACATCGAGCTCTTTGTGTCAGTCTGCGACATGCAGCTGATGAAAACTGCCTATGAAATATGTTGACAAATAGCCGCGGTCAAGCCAGCCACTACTGGGAAATACAGACTGAAGGAAATAGTCAATGCCGCTTATTTTTGTGTGTGCACTTACACGCCACATTACGGTAACCGTATTTAAAGCTGAAGGAGCTGCTTTTACAACGATTATTCCGTGTGTGCTGTTTACTAAAGTATGTAACCATATTTTATGGTTGAATGACAAATTCATTTATTTTGAAGGATAAAGTTACACATACCAAGTGAATGACTGTATACACAAATGTGAAAACATAAATCTGATCTCTATTTAGCTGCTGATTTAATGTCTTATTGACAGTATGCGTATAAAGCCCTTTGCAATATAATTTCTGACCACATGGGGGCAGCAAAGCACAAGAACGTTTAATGTGTCGGCTCCCTGCAGCCACCTACCCCAAAATGGTTTCGAAGAGGGCTTTTGAAACCTGTCATTCTCATACTTTTGTTCATTTATCTGTATTACTGCACTTTGTAAAGCTATTTCTAATATTTATCTATGAAAAAGTGCCATAAAAATGCAGTTTGTTCTTTTAGTGCTCAGCACCATGTTTCAAATGAGTGCAATAAACAAACAATTTTATCTTGTCTGACTTAGTGTGTGCTATCCTTTGATGCCAATTTAATATCAATTTACATTAGTTCTTATCAAACCTGTCTAAATATTTTAATTTCAGGTGTCACTACAGGCATGCAATGAATGCTGCCAGAGCTGGAACACTGACAGCAGAGCTCCACCGAGTACCGGCCTGCTGGTACTGAGGTTATACCCACCAGTTGTGACATGATATACTTCGCTACAACAGACCACTACATTAAAATTACCACTGTGCTTAGCTGACAGTATAATTTTTTTATAATATAGTTTTTCCTACTATGGGTAGCCATCAATCAATGTAGGCGTTCTGGCAAAGCGGGACAAGGTGGTATTGAAAGACTTGCCAGTCAGTGATGCGTGGGCTGATCCAAACTGAGGGGTCGACCACAGTAACCTGCAGTAACCTGCAGTCACCTACAGTCACTTGCAGTCAAGAGTCAGACAAAAAATATGCATAATGATATTCAGGTCGGGCTGGTTAGAATAATTATTGTACTTTGAAAATATATATTTAAACATAATCATATAGCATATAAAATGCAAATGCTATATTAGTCATAAATATTAAGAGTGATTGACACGAATGTGCAGCCCAAGCTCTCCACACAGGCGAAGGCATGCATGACACGAGGCAGGTGGTGAAGACAGTCCAGGAGAAGTTGAAGACGGGGGAATTGAAAACAAACAGTTACACAGATTAAAAAAAAACAAACAAAAGTAAAGTCTGGGAAAAATTGGAGGAAATAGAAAATCAAGATGATACATGTGCAACATTTCATTTGTTGGTCTGATGAATCATCAACGCTTGAACGTTTAGGTTAAGATAAACCGTGATTGTTCCTAGCGCAGGAAAACAAGATCCCATTTTCCTTTTCTTTTAAAATCAAATGTCAGTGACAGCAACAATATGTTTATGATATATCCAAGAATTGGTCATAGATGGGAAAGCCGTTTTTAAGTCTGGGCAGTCTTTATTTATTTTATTATTTAAAGAAAAATACTGGGTCGCATAGCGGGTCGGGTATTATTTTGTGTTTATTAAAATTCGGGGTTCTAGTTGCGGTCGGGATGGCTGAAAACAGCAGGAGATCGAGTGTTGTTCTTAAACCTTCCGGCGCATCCCTGATGCCAGCCTATCCTCACTCATAAACACAGTAATGTCAGTGACACTTTAGTCAACACAGCAGATTTAAATGCCCCCATGTGGTCAGAAGTTCTATTTCTACATAATGTGGCTTTAAACCTGTCATGGGTAAAATACAGACGAGGACCAGAGTGCACCCCAGGGCCATATGGTGGACCAGGGCTATCAATGAATAAAGTATTTTCATTTTGAGTAATTAATTGGGAAATAAAAATAGATTACTAATTGTAATTGCAATTAATATATTTTCTCATTCGATATTTTGATGAGGATTTCAAAATCAAATCATTACAATTCACTTCACCTTAAAGTTTTTTGTTTTTTGTTTGTTTTTTTTTTTGTCTCCCAGCAACACATCAGTAATGCAGCAGCACTGGTTTCAGAAATGGACTTAAAATGAATGCTTCAAAAAAAGAGCACGTCAGTTTTTGTTTTTAAGTATTAATTCAACTGTAGTCTGATAGACCCATGAAAACAGATTTTGGCAGTGTTCAAGGTAGTTTTTGACCTAACTAAGAGCAACAATTATTGGTGCAAGAAAGTGTAAAATTGCCCTAAAAAAATCCTTCCTACTTAAATTCCAATTAAGCAGTCAAGTTTTCAAAAGTTTGCAAAAAGACTACATTTACTTAGATTTATTCATTTATTTTACAAATATCAAATATTATTGAATTGTTGGGAATAGGGGTGTTGTTGACATTTTATAAACCTATATTAAGGCATATAAAAAAAAATCCTATAAAAGTGCTTGAAGACCCGTCCGGGGGTAAGTGAAACGTCGACTGCGTTTCCATGGCAACAACCCAAACAACCAGTCGGAGCAACTACTGCAACTCACCGCCGGGCAGGTAACGGTGTGTTTTGGTAAGAATATAACGTTACATATATTTTGTAAACACTAACACGAGTGGAGCCTGTTTGATAAGCAACTGTGGGACGGTTTCGGAGCCAGAATCTCACATTTGTTCTTCTGTCGCAGTGATGCCGACGACGAAAACGTTCAAAGGAAAGCGGGCGAAAGGCGGGTAAGAGTATCCCCGCGCGTGTTTCGTGTATATGTGTTTAAACCTCAGAGACTCGAGCTACCGCCGCACATTGTGTTTTTGAGACAGGAAAGGAAAGGCGGACAGCAAACAGGACTCAAAAGCGACGGCGGACCAGGACGTGAAAACGCCCAGAGTGGACTCCGTCATCTGGGAACTGAGGTTAAAGAGCACCAACCAGGACCTGTCCGACTGCCAGAAGGCCCACTTTGATTTGGTGCGAGCCAATGATTACCTGAGCAATCAGCTGCACCGCGTGGAGAAAGACACCTCTGATCTAAAGAGCTACTGGGAGAGAGAAGCTGCAAATAAGGAGAGGAAGGTAATGTCTGTCCACGAGGGCTGTTCATGTGAAATATAACTAAAACATCTTCTACAACACGGCTGCTCTTCATAGATCAGTACGATGGAGGGAAAACTCAAAACACAAGCAGAACTTGCACTTGAAGAGACGAACAAACTGGTGAGTTTGATGAAATGCAACTTGAGCCCACAAAACACAATCAAAGTAACATGTTTAATATTCATTTAAACGGTCCACTAGCTCGAAAATGAAACACTTTTGGATTTGGAGAGACAGTTAACATCTATATTAAGTCCATTCCAGCTAATTAGGTTACATGTCCTTGGTTTCATGAGGTTTCAGCTTTACTTTAGTCCACATGTGTTCATCTCAAGGCCTGCAGGCCAAGTCCAGTTACTGGATTATATCTGGGCCATCAGAGCTTTTAAAGGCAGTTAAATACCTAGACGATAATAACATTTTATTACCTGCTCCATGGTGGCATCTACACACTTGACTTCAGTATCTGAAATTAAGACATTTTATACGACAGTTTTGGGGTTGAGAGGTGGGATGTGGACAATGAACCTTGAAAGGAAATGTTTATGCAGAGGGAATGTAATTTAGCAAAAAACGAGAAGTGAAAACATGTTTCAGCTTAGTGGAAACAAGCTGTTTTGTTTGTTTGATTGTTTTTAAAGTTTTTTTTATTTTTAAGTTGCCGGATTATGATCATTTTCGATCATCTTACTTAATTCTTGGTTTCTCTGGAGTAGCTTTGCACCTAGGATGATTTCAAACGGCTGTAATTAATTCATAGAACAAAGACAGACAATTAAAAGGAGAAATGTCTAGAAGTTGGCTCAGTTTGGCATCTGATGACCTTACAAGGAGATCCAGCTCTTCAAAGCAGACCTAAGGGACACAAGACGGACCGTGCAACAATCAGAACCTATAACCAGCATAATCTCTCCACTCCCCACATTGCTAGAATAGCATGGTAGGAAAAGAGCAAAATCAGGATTGGCAGAAGATCATAGTTTGAAATTTGCTTCTTCTGATAGCGTCTATTCTTCTGTTGGTGGAAATGACCTATAACATTCCTGTGATCTATTTCAACACCTGTTACAAAAGTAGATACAACTGTTGTGTCTTTTGACTGCCGGTGCTTTCACACAATTATCTGTTTCACTGTGAACAGAGTCAAAGGTCTCAGGAGAGATCTCCCGTTTCATGTTTTAGAAATGTTGTTACAGCCTCTGTTGTGCTGCAGCTGATCCTCCTGCTAGAACTCAGACCATCTGTGGATGGGACATGTGGTTAGGAGGCTCTGTGGAGACTTTTAGGCCCACAGTTGTAGTCGGTGGTTCATAGCCTCTCCTTTAGTCATCACGTCCATGTTTGTGGTCTTATGTCTTTGAAGTTTTTCATGAGTTTGTTTAGTTTGCTGAACTTTTGCTCAGACTGGCTTCTCCACAGTGGCATTCTGAGACCCACGTGAGCTAAAGATTACATGCAGCAGAGTTTATCTGCATTTTAAGAGTTTTTTTTTTGTACCAGCTTTATGAAAAATAAAGTGTTTTACAGCATGGATGCATTTTTCATGCATTTCATATTTAAAAATAATGTTTGTTCTGTTGATCATATCTGTGAAGCTCAGCGAGAAATACCTGATCCAGAATGAGGTGAAGAAAATGAAGGAGAAGGAAGCCCAAATGGAGCAGGAACTGAACGACGTGAGAAGAACATCAGAGAAAGAAAGAGGCCAGTCTTTGTGAGGATGAAAAAAATAAATGAATGTGTTCTTTTGTTTTCTTTTTTAGATTAGAGTAAGCAAGGAAAATGCTGACAAGGATCACAGTGAAAATCTAATCACACTGGAGAACAAGATCTATGAGGAGAAGGTATTTACTCTGGAAGCCCCTCTTGTCCCATGATGGAAGATTATTTCATCTAATAGTCCAAAAAAAAATGACACTATTTGAAAATATATTGTCAGATAGAGCTGGTGTACTCTTTATGGGAATATGAGAAAGGATATTTGTAAAAGGAAAACTTAAGATTTTCCAGGTGGGAGAGTGCAGTCATCTACATTTCTTTGCAGACACGTCTGGAGCGGGAAATTCTGGAACAATACAATCAACAGATAGAGCTGTTGAAGCAGGAACACAGTAAAGCCCTTACGTGAGTGGGTTTAATGTTACTCCTCTAAAATATTCATGCTTATAAATGTATGTAATCAGATCACATATGTGATCATTCGCTCATATGTGAAATCCAGTTGACTCAGTTTTCCCTGTAAATCCATCAAAGCTAAAAGCAGACATTTGTGATAAACTGCGCTCATGTTCAAAGTTTGTTGTTAACTCTCCTGAGCCCCACCCCACGCAGGTTAAAGAAACCAGGACTCATAAAGATGCCATTATAACGAAAGACACGTTTCTCAGTGATTCCTTTGTCTCGTTTACTCTTTAGGCAGTTAGAAAGAGCCTTGCAAATGGAGCATGACTGCCAAAGCGAGAATCTGAAAAATGCCATAACGAAGAGCAAAGACCTGGAGAAAATGGTATGCTCGGTGGTTAAGGAAAACGTCACACAGGGACAGCAGAAGGTATGCTGAAATCACAGACAAGCAGAAATAAATGGAAATATTAAGCACCAGTCCTGGATAGAGGCCATTTACCTTCACAGTGTGTTATTAAACACTTGTAAGATCTGTGAGGGATATTTTTCACATGTTTTTCTTTTCCTTTTTGGCGTACTTGTGATGTCTCTGAAAGGATGTTCCAGTGTTACCTCGATGTCGTCCGTGTTACTGTTTTGCTTATGTGCTTTCTCACCCAGGAAAGGCTTGAGTCAATTGTAAAGAACAAAACAGCTGAGATGAAGGTCAAAAATCTAAAGATTTATGAACTTATGGCCAGGGTTAGTTCTATGGAGAAGACTTTGCAACAAGAGGAGGTGAAAATCGAGCAGATGGACAAGAAGGAGAAGGCAAATCTGGTTTCCATTCAGGGTAGCCAGGTGGAGATGGAGAAAATGCAGAAGGTTCTCGCAGAGCAGGAGAAGGAAATGCAACACGTGAAGCAGCTGGCAAGCACCATCGTAAAGAAACACAAAGAGATGGAGAAGTTCTTCCGCGAGGCGCTGGATCATGTGAGGCAAGAGATTACTGCCAACAGGCTGCGATACAAAAAGGAGGCGTTGCAGGATTATCGTAGAAGCTTTAGGGAAGCCACAGCAGGGAAGATCAAGTTTCCACCCATCCAGACCTTCCATGAAAGTCCTCACAGTACCAACTCTGTCTACTTAGACATGGAAGCAGCTACAAAATGGTAGATCCACTTCCCTTCCCATCCTCTCCAATACTTGTACTGCCGTGGCTGAATATGTGTCATTTTAAGACCTCTTTGTTTGTTAAAGCTACTTCCAGCTTAGTTATTAGTAGATTCTCGTCATCGTAGTTCCTCTTGCTGCAGTGTCTTCTGGATAAGTACATGAACTGGTTGATGGTTTTGATTTGTGTTGTTCGAAGGTCTCATGTCCCAAACGGTGAAATTCAGCTCTCAGATCTCACTTGGGAGCAAAAGGAACAAGTGCTGCAGCGTCTCTTTGCTTCACTGAATGGAGAGAAGGAAAGGTAATAAAGTATCTTCGTAACTGCAGTTGCTATAAAGCGTGTTTTTTACTGTCATGTCCTGTATTTAACTGTAACTCTACATTTGTCCCGACAGGAAGCTCCACAAATATGCGGCTTTGTGCACTTGCTCTAAGAGGTAAAGGCACTGACAATGATGCAAAAATAAAAATGTCCCCTCACCCGTGAAGTTTAGAAGTCTGTGCAGATGTATTAGCTCCCCAGTATGCATGTTTAGCTGAGAAAGAAAAGCAGTTGCTGATAGAAAGCCGTGTCATACTTTGTATTAGGACTGTTGTATTTTAGAATTGCATAATGATGACTGTCTTCCACATTTAGAGACGAGCGCGTCCCAGGGACCATCAGCCGCCACTCGCCTGAGTCCATTTTCTGTCCACCCCCAAACATCTGACTGGACAACTATGACATCACTGTTCCCTCTGTCACTCTGAATTATTCACCTTTGGATGTTTCCACTTTGGGATGTTAGTCATGAGTTCAGGAACTAAGATACTCCTTTTTAAACTTTCCACGGTGTCTTGATTTTGGTATTTTTATCTCTTGGTTTTGTTGGGATTGTTTTTGTTTTCTTGTGTTCTTTTCTTCATTAAGTCCCTGTTATGTGTTTGATTAGTCTTTGTTTAATTTCCCGTTTTATTCTGGGTGTTTTGGTCTGTCACTGTCTACCTTTACGTCCTTTAGATTGTTTCCAAAATGACTCTCATTACAGATGGCCTGTTACTGGAACTAAGCAAAATATGTGACACGTGTCACTTGTTTTTGTTTGTTTTTTTTAACTATAAACTATAGAATTTATTGGAATTTCTATTTTAAATTATCACAAAATACAATAGAATAACCAAGTTACTCTTGAGTTGTTGTGATGCAGAAGTGGTATGAGGAAAGAGATAGATGTAACCTACATATCTGTTTAAGTACAGAACAATAATTACAAGATTAAGAAATGTTTAAAATTCGTCACTGCTTTGCATCTACATTGTAAAGCTCCTGTTGCAGGCTGTCGGCGCAGAAAACGCACACACGATCATACAACCCTTTTTCTGGCTAATTGTTTGTTTCTTAAATAAATCCAAGATTATATTATTCCATCTTCTTCCGCTTATCCGGGGCCGGGTCGCGGGGGCAGAAGTCTAAGCAGGGATGCCCAGACCTCCCTCACCCCAGACACTTCCTCCAGCTCTTCCGGGGGAATCCCGAGGCGTTCCCAAGCCAGCCGAGAGACATAGTCCCTCCAGCGTGTCCTGGGTCTTCCCCGGGGTCTCCTCCCGGTGGGACATGCCTGGAACACGTCTCTAGGGAGGCGTCCAGGAGGCATCCTGTACAGATGCCCAAGCCACCTCAGTTGACTCCTCTCAATGTGAAGGAGCAGCGGCTCGACCCCGAGCTCCTCCCGAATGACTGAGCTTCTCACCCTATCTCTAAGGGAGCGCCCAGCCACCCTGCGGAGGAAACTCATTTCGGCCGCTTGTATCCGTGATCTTGTCCTTTCGGTCAATAATTATATTATTATTATTATTATTTTTACTGACTTTCAGAGTTTTAAATGGATCGTTTCCATCTTATTTATCAAACATTATATGTATGTACAACCCTTGCAAGTGGCATAAAGTGCCACGATTTGGCGTATCTGTTTTGTTTTTTTTTTACTTATATTAAAGCTATACAAGTAACTCGACTATTAACAAGTTTGACGTTAAGAGATGGGAGTTCTTGCTTCTTCTCCCGCTGTGGAGATAATGTTCAGAAATTGAAAACGAAGTCTTCCTTTTTCCCACGCCCGGTGTGCGACTTTAAATGCAGCTACGTTTCGTTTTCGGTTCTACGCGTTATAAACCTGCCCCACACTGCAGAGTCGTAGGTTTCAAATTTAGTCTCAGTATCCGAGTCTGACCAGAGAGAATATGAGTCTTGGTGAGTAGCTATTATCAAAATATCACGGAGTATATTTCGTGCTTGTTTAAATGACTGTATTTTTTTACGACGCTCGTGATGTTTAGATTTACGGTTTGTTTATATTTTCCTGGTTTGTTTCAGGAAAAGTCGCCACCGTCGCAGCAGGAACAGGTATGATTTCATATAAATAATTTTCTCTCTCTCTCTCTCTCTCTCTCTCTCTCTCTCTCTCTTTTTTTTTTTTTTTTACGCAATTGCCTTTTTGATTTGATGTTGTAAACAGATCCGGTAAATTTGGACAGATATCCGCAGATTCCCACCTCTGGAGTCAATACCTCCTAAAACAAGCTGGCGTCAATATCAACATCATAACTGGCTATATTGTGCTTACTCAGGGACCGTCTACAAATTGCGAAACTGACCTTTGTCCCCTACTGGTGATAATGCATATCATTCAATAACCTCACTATTATCAACTGTGGTGTCACCAAGATTATGACGTTGATTATCCTACAAAAGTTTCAGAGATGTTCTCTTGAAGAACTGGAAAATGAATGTGTAGCTGGGCCACGTTGATTCGGTGGATAGCGCTGCTGTCTCCCAGTGAGAAGGTTCCTGCTTCAGTCGTAGCTGGGACCTTTGGTTGGTGTAATCTCCACATGCCTGCTGGGTACTTCCCATTCCTCTCACAACACACCATCCATCCATTTTCTGTACCCGCTTTATCCTCTTGCAGGCTCACGGTGATCTGCCGGAGCGTATCCTGGCTCATTACAGGGAAAAGGCAGGGGTACACCAATTCAGAATAACCAATCAACCTAGTATACATGTTTTTGGACTGTGGGATGAACCCGGAGTACCCGGAGGGAACCCACACAAGCACGGGGAGAACATGCAAACTCCACAGAAAGAATCCCGCCGGCCCGGGAAGAGCACATGCGTGACATCTGACTGTTGTTGTATCATCAACTGGAGATCATGGTCTGAACAGATTTTGGTGACTCTGCATTCTGAAACACCAAAGTTATTATTGTGTTTTACACACAAATTTAGCAGATTCAATGGAGCGTTGCCTTTTTTAAAAGATGGTTTTGTAGCATAACTGACGTACCACCACTGTTGCTTGCTTTTATTTTGGTGACACTATAGTTGGTGATACTGAAATTATTAAATGTTTTTTAATAAAACAATTGTACAAAATTCTGCAGTAACTGTTGTAGTATCGCCACCGGTGTGACAGTGACGTTATTAAATATGTTTAAATTTGGGGCTTGCAATTTGTAGATGGTCCCCAAGGAAGCCTCATCCAGACTGTTGCATGTTGACAACAAGATCTTTTGTGCCTTATAGATTACATCTTCTTTGTGATGACAGTTGGCTTGTAGTTTATTGTCTGTGTTTCAGTGGTTGGACAGAGGTAACATTTATAATTTTACATCTCTTGTTTTAGGAGTTATTGACTCCAAAGGTGTGAATCAGCAAATATCTGTCCATCTTTAGTGGGTTCTGTAAGCAAGACAATTTCCACTCCTTTTTTTTTTATTTTTAATTTGTCTCCTTAAACAACATCAACACAAAATTAATTATTTTCTCACCGGTGTTATGGTAATCTATATCCAGCTTTAGGAAGAACCTTCTGGTTAAAGGGCAACATGATCTTTTTCGTTGTCTCCATGTAAACAGCGGTGTTATTGTGCCGTTTTGATTATTGCAATATTTGTTCTGACAGATAAACTGACAGATGTTGAAACTTTGATTTTGATGACAGCAACACATCTCTAAAACGTTGTCCAACATTTTCTTATTTATTTGTTTGTTTGTTTGTTTGTCTCGTCCATGCCTAGTGGGGGCAGTAGGGGCGGTGGCCTTGGCCCCTCTTGCTTTGTCAGCTGTCGGTTTCACGTCAGCTGGAATCGCAGCCAGCTCCTACGCTGCAGGGATGATGTCGTCTGCAGCCATTGCTAATGGAGGAGGAGTGGCAGCTGGAAGTCTGGTGGCTGTTTTGCAGTCTGCAGGTGTTTTTATTTGATTGTCGTTGTAATAATTGCGTCTTGATGGTTTTTAGAACAGATCTCCGGTCATTGCGTTGCTTGTGTCCTTGATTGCCAGGTGCTAGTGACCTGTCACAGTTTGTATTATTCACCAGCAGCCTTCCTGTTCTGTATACATGAACAAAGCTCTTTTTTTATATGTGTCTGCTTATTTGTGAAGCTGCTAAATTCACCTTTTGCAGAAATTGTAGCAAATGTGCGTAGTTCCACCAATCAACATACTTCTCTCACTGAACTGAGTGAAATAAGTGCCAGGTTGCCGTTTAATTTGACGTGTTAAGGAACCACTTTTATGCGAGCACAAAGAAATCACAGTACCACTTACAGTTGACTCAAGTTTTAGATTCGGCAAATCTGGCTTATACAAAAGGAGAAGCTTGACTGTGTTTAATTAGTACTGTGTAGCAGCACTTAGAGGGTCTCCGCTGCTCTAACTTCATCAACCTTGTCACGTTTTGTCCGCAGGTGCCGCTGGTTTGTCAGCAACCAGTGCTGTAGTCGTGGGCAGCGTTGGAGGTACCGTTGGAGCTGGTGTTGGAGCAGCCGTGGGATGGATGGCGGGCCTTTTTAAGAAGAAGAAAAATGATGATGATGATGGTGATGATGATGGTGGTGATGATGATGGTGATGATGATGGTGGTGATGATGGTGATGATGATGGTGGTGATGATGATGATGATGGTGATGAAGATAAAGGGGTGAAACAAGGATTGTAACTATAGCACCTTCAAGAGTTTTTTTCACACTTCCAGATGTGTTTAACTGACTACTTCAGTAATCGTCTCTAATACTAAAAAGATGTTTGATGGAAATGACAGAAAACAAAAAGAATTACAGCCAAGTATCTTCCTTTTATAAAGCAAATGTTGTCAGCAGGACTTAAATATTCATAAATGAAAACAGTCCAAATGTCTTTGACACGGGTAGCCTGTCAACTAACACTTTTTAATATTTTGTAACCTAATTGAAAAAATGAACGTGATTGTGGTTCAGTTGCTGTTGAGGTTGAAGTGGGAGGGGGACAGCAAACAGTTATAAAATTGCATGTAACCCAGTTGTTTGCAGCGGTGAAGTTAGTTTTAGGTTGAATATTCGATGGACATTCACTACGGAGCCGAAACGGTCACTCTTAGAGAATATCAATAATTTACCGACTACCGAAATTTTATGTCCAATGTCCTTGATGCCATGTGTCCACTTCACTTCAAAACTACACCGAATTGTTGCACCAAAGTTGTTGTCTTTATATCATACTTAAGGACTTTTTTTTTTTTTTTAATTGTTAATATTTTTAAGGGAAAACATATTTAATCTCGATTTCCTGAGTTTTTTTTTTTTTTTTTTCAGTAGCCTTTACAAAACGTGAACTCAGGACTCCAAATCTGTCCCCAATTCTGTCTTGGTAAATAACAACAGAGCTGAAACAAAGGTTTTATGTCCAAAGCATTGTGAAACACATTGCTGTCAACAGTGATGTGCTGAGGTCTGACAGTAATCAATTTATCAACTTGTGTATTGGTTTTTGCCTCCCTTCCAAAAATAAAAATAAACCCAAACATCAGTAAGCCAGTGTTGTAAATTTGCATGAGAACATACATAATGAAATAATGTTAATTCTTAGAACCCAACAATCAAGTAATAAAACTTTGAATTGGATTCTAAATATTACGGGGAGCCAATGGAGGGAAGCTAAAACTGGAGCAACGTGGTCTCTCTTGTTGATTCCCGTCAGTAATCGCGCTGCTGCATTTTGGATCAGCTGGAGGCTGTTCAGATAATTATTTGGACATCCAGACAACAACACATTACAGTAATCTAGTCTAGACGACACAAACATGTGAATTAGTTATTCTGCATCACTCTGGGAGCGCATGTTCCTAATCTTTGCAATATTACGGAGGTGGAAAAACGCGGTTTTACAAAAGTTGAGGGCGTGGAGGACCCAGGTTCAAGCTCAGGGCTGGCCACAATGGTTAATTTACTGGGGGCCCCTGACCAAGGCCCTTAACTCCCAATTGCTCCCCGGGGCGCTGGTTCTAACAGCCCACTGCTCACTAGTGAAACTAGTTGATGGGTTAAAAGCAGAGGTCCGATTTCGGTGTGTATCGTACATACAGCGTGTGCACGATGTCCACACTGACAAGAATGGTCATGAAAAAAAACAACTAAAAAAACCTGATTTATATGCTGTTTAAATGACAAGTCCTGAAAATAACACCAAGGTTTCGCACAGTTTTACTGGAGGCCATCGCAAGACCATCTAATCCCTTCCTATGCTGTTTGGGACCACAAACAACAACACAAACAACTCTGTTTTATCAGAATTTAGTAGCAAAACGTTTGTGGACATCCAGTCCTTGACACACCTGAAGTTTGCCTAAAGGTTCTGTTTCATCTGGGCTCATAGACAAATACAGCTGTGTGTCATCAGCATAACAATGACAATTAATGCCGTGGTTCTGGGTAATACTTCCTACGGCCGCATGTATAAACTGAACAAGATTGGCCCTAGCACTGAACTCTGCGGGACACCATAGCAGACCCTTGTCTGTACTGAAGAAACCTCATGAACATGAACAAACTGGAATCTATCAGACAGATATGATTTAAACCAACCTAGTGCTATCCCTTTAATCCCAACAACATACTATATAGTATCAAAAGTAGCACTGAGGTCCAGCAGAACCAGTATGGACACTAATCCAGTATCTGAGGCCATAAGAAGGTAATTCGAGACTCGAACCAGTGCTGTTTCTGTGCTATGATGCATTCTGAACCCTGACTGAAAAACTTCATATACATCATTTCTATACAAATAGTCACACAGCTGGCTTGCAACTACCTTTTCCAGAATTTTAGAGATAAATGGAAGGTTGGAAATCGGTCTATAGTTAGCTAAAATGTCTGGGTCAAGAGAGGGTTTTTTAAGTAATGGTTTGATTACTGCGACTTTAAAAGTCTCTGGCACATATCCCAAGACTAGAGACAAGTTGATCTGTTCCAGTATTGTCGCACCAATAAGAGAGAAAACATTTTTGAGTAGTCGAGTTGGGATGGGATCTAACAGACACGTGGATGATTTAGTTCTATTGACGACTGAGGTCAGCTCAGAGAGGTCAAGGGAGGTATTTCTTTAACTAGTGTGTATTACCTGTATGTAAAAATTGCAGCATAGATACCTCATACTTCTAGGATTTGATCTCTCCTCTCCCTTTTCATCTCATTTTTAAAGGTACCAAAAGTTAAATCTGGTAAGTGAGGGAAGGCCTCCATCAATGCTTTTCCCATCTAAACAACACATGAGTCTTGTTTTTCAGTTGACAATATAGCCTGAAAAATACTGACAAAAAACACGTGTTGTGAATGGAAGAACTCCATTCATCGACTAGAATATCTACCCAACCCTTTTATAGATTAGTAACATATGTTCAGAATTAATTGGTAATAAAAGTATTTATTACATAACAGGATGAAAACATCTTTAGTTTACCTTGAAGGCAATGACACTGCAACTTGTTGAAATGGATGGCACATAACTCCACCTTTACCCTTTACATCCATCCTTCTCATCCTGAAGTATTCCCTGAATAAGGTTGATTGTAATATACATTAATAATAATAACAGCAACAACATCCATCCATCCATTTTCTACACCCGCTTTATCATTTGCAGGGTCACGGGGGTCTGCCGGAGCCTGTCCTGAATTAATTACAGGCGAGAGGCAGGGGTACACCCTGGACAGGTCACCAGTCCATCACAGGGCCACATACAAAGACAACCTACCATGCACACTCACACTTACACATACGGGCAATTTATAATAACCAATCAACCTAGTATGCATGTTTTTGGACTGTGGGAGGAAACCCGAGTACCCGGAGGGAACCCACGCAAGCACGGGGAGAACTCCACACTGAAAGACTCACCGGGCTGGGAATTGAACCAGGAACCTAAATAAATGGATCTGGTGAAGATCTGAATTACTAGAGTTAAAATTTATACGTGTGTGTGTGTTTATTATATATAAAGCCCTGTAATAAGACTGTCCAGGATGGACCTCTGCCTCTCGCTAGTAATGAGCCGGTGTGGGCTCCGACAGACGCCTGTGACCCTGCAAAGGTATAGAAAATGGATTGATGGATCTGGTAAAGATCCATTTATATAATAAAGACAACACATTTGTGCTACTCCTCCCTTCTTTTCCTGCTCTACAGGAAAACCAACTCAAGATGACTTGCATAAAAGAATTTTTGAATGACTAAGGTTACAATTTGTGTCTGTGTGTGTGTGTGTGTGTGTGTGTATATTTTTATATATATATATATATATATATATATATATATATATATATATATATATATATATATATATATATATATATATATATATATATATATATATATATATATATATAAAGTTTTTTTTATGGGGAAATCCGGGATAGATTTTAAATCTTTAAATGACGTGAAGGCTTTTGAAAAAAAAAAAAAAAGACTTGATATCAACGTGAACAGTGTTTTTATGGACATAAAAATTGTTATAAAATGCAAAACGTCTATAAATGCAAAATAAAGATGTGTGTCTTGTGTTGGTCTTTGAGTGCGACAATTCGGGACAGAGTGTGTCTTTAGGTCATGTGGTCACGGGGTCACGTGGTCACGTGGTCCCAACAGTGACTTTTTGAATACAAAAATGGATGTAAAATACATAACGTGTATAAATGTAAAATGAAGAGGTGTGTCTCAAGTTGGTGTTTGAGTGCCACAATTCAAAGTAGCTTTCGCTTCTTGGGAATGATAGTATTGGTTAACGTCTGATCAGTGGAATGCAGCAGAGTAGGCGAGGTCTGCTTTAGTTTGCGTTATCAAGGTCTGCAATCCTCCGGCCAAGTATAATTTCAGCTTGTTCAGCTGTGGACTGTTACTCTGCGAGGCGACAAACGATGGGTCTCTGTAAGTACATCCGAGCTGCTGTCCGTAAGGATGCGCTCATATTTAGATAACCCGCATCCTCTACAATTATGCTTGTAGAAAAATGCATGATAATGCCAGCTGAACTGAATTTAAAATATGTTTTTTTCTTTTCTTTTTTTAAATAATTCTTTGTTTTCAGTAACGTACGCCGCTATTGTTGCAGGAGCAGGTAAAATCCCTTCAGAAAAACTCCAAGTTGATTATGTTTTTCATTTCGGAAATAGAAAACTCCTAAATTTATTATCCTTTTTTTTTTTAATTTCCACATCATCAGTAGGATTAGTGGTCACTACTCCTATTGTGCTGGGAGCTGTGGGGTTCACCTCAGTTGGGATAGCAGCCGGGTCCTACGCTGCATGGATGATGTCGACTGCAGCCATCGCCAATGGAGGAGGGGTGGCAGCAGGAAGTTTGGTGGCTCTCCTGCAGTCATTAGGTATATATATATATATATATATATATATATATATATATATATATATATATATATATATATATATATATATATATATATATATCAACATTTTTAATGTGCACTATATCTATTCATCCATATCTTGTGTGTGCCAGACATTTTTCTTATGCGCACATGATTACTTTGGTGAGAACAAAGATAAGCATCTCTGCTATACAAAAATACCACTTTTGCGGGGTAATTTGTAAACAGCCTCTTTTAAACAGCATATTAACTTGCAGTGATTCATTAAGAGACCTTGTAATGACTGAATAGTTGAGTGGACATCAAAAGGGACCTGTTGGCTGAAGCTGGTGGCAACCTTAACGACATAAATACTGTATATATGATGAACATGTGACAAAATCAGACGGAGAACTGAAAACAAATTCAGTGATCATTCACATGTGTGGTTCCTCTGCAGGTATGGCTGGTCTGTCAGGCACTGCCATTGCAGCCTTGGCCATTGTTGGAGGGACTTTGGGTGGACTGCTGGCTGTTCTCATCTGAGATTCAAACGATCAAGATCAAGAAGGAATATCACAAAAGGAATATTTGTTTCCAGTTTCTTCCAGATGTCAAACATACACTCAAGGAAATAGATGATTTTATAAAGCTTGTTGCACTTTCATATTTGGGTGAACAGGGTTGTGAAATTAACAATAATAAAAAAAATAAAGTGAAGGTAGTTGAAAAGTGTTAACTCGTTTTTGTGTTTCTGTCTGAAATACATTTTTAAAAAAGGAAGTGTTAACTGTTGAAATACAGTAGTACTTAAATTTACTAATGAAAATCAGACGTGTGTTTAGGTTTTCTCTGTTCCTTTGATATTCCAGTTTCCATGTTTATCTTAACCGCACAGACAGGAGAATCCTTGGACTCTGTGTCGCCACCTACTGTTCAGAGAGTAGAGTAGTTTTGTTTCTGAAGAAACGAAACCTAAATCATTTTCCTCCATTGCAAACGGGCGTTTTGAAACCTTTCAACCATTTCCCAAAATAGTAAATACAAACATCACTTTTGACGGTTCCAGCATAAACAAACAACTGCTTACAGCCATTTTACCTCTGACCAGAAGGAAACGATGTTTTCATTTCATGTGCAAAAGAATGAAAATATAATTATTACTAAGCAGTCTTTATGCACTACACTCAAATAAATGCATAAATAAATAAACATGTAGCTCATAGAGATGCATTCATTGATTACACTACTGCATTTTCCTTATCTAAAAAAATAAAAGATCGGCATTCAGTATAAACTAAGACTTCAACAAAAAATAAACAACTGCAAAAGAAACTACAATGCACAGAAATATTTTTTTTCAACTGTAACTCGTGTGTCTCATGTTGCTGTTTGAATGCCACAATTCGGGACAGATTTGGAGTCCTGAGTTCACGTTTTGTAAAGACTATTGAATAAAAAAACTTCAGGAAATCGAGAGAACATTTTTTTTCTCTTAAAAATGTTACCAAATTAAAAAAGATTTCTCAAATGTGATATAAAGAATTCCAAATAAAATGCTTCCTTTTTATGAAGAGATCAGTTGATAATGACATTTAAGCCTTTGGCTTCAGCTGCTTAAGTTCACAATACTGAGGAGGGTGGAGGGAGTGGCTGACACCGTAGCTTTCGTTTCTTGGGAATGATAGTATTGGTTCACGTCTGATCAGTGGAATGCAGCAGAGTAGGCGAGGGCTGGGTTAGTTTGCGTTATCAAGGTCTGCAATCCTCCGGCCAAGTATAATTTCAGCTTGTTCAGCTGTGGACTGTTACTCTGCGAGGCGACAAAAAATGGGTCTCTGTAAGTACATCCGAGCTGCTGTCCGTAAGGATGCGCTCATATTTAGATAACCCGCATCCTCTACAATTATGCTTGTAGAAAAATGCATGATAATGCCAGCTGAACTGAATTTAAAATATATTTTTTTCTTTTCTTTTTTTTTTAAATAATTCTTTGTTTTCAGTAACGTACGCCGCTATTGCTGCAGGAGCAGGTAAAATCCCTTCAGAAAAACTCCAAGTTGATTATGTTTTTCATTTCGGAAATAGAAAACTCCTACATTTATCTTTTTTTCCCCACATCATCAGGAGGAGCAGTGGTCACTGCTCCTATTGTGCTGGGAGCTGTGGGGTTCACTTCAGTTGGGATAGCAGCCGGGTCCTACGCTGCAGGGATGATGTCGACTGCAGCCATCGCCAATGGAGGAGGGGTGGCAGCAGGAAGTTTGGTGGCTGTCCTGCAGTCAGCAGGTAAAAACAAGAATATATATATATATATATGTATATATATATATATATATATCAACATTTTTAATGTGCACTATATCTATTCATCCATATCTTGTGTGTGCCAGACATTTTTCTTATGCGCACATGATTACTTTGGTGAGAACAAAGATAAGCATCTCTGCTATACAAAAATAACACTTTTGCGGGGTAATTTGTAAACAGCCTCTTTTAAACAGCATATTAACTTGCAGTGATTCATTAAGAGACCTTGTAATGACTGAATAGTTGAGTGGACATCAAAAGGGACCTGTTGGCTGAAGCTGGTGGCAACCTTAACGACATAAATACTGTATATATGATGAACAAGTGACAAAATCAGACGGAGAACTGAAAACAAATTCAGTGATCATTCACATGTGTGGTTCCTCTGCAGGTATGGCTGGTCTGTCAGCCACTACCACTGCAGCCGTGGCCGGTACTGGAGGGACTTTGGGTGGACTGCTGGCTGTTCTCATCTGAGATCCCGACGATCAAGATCAAGAAGGAATAACACAAAAGGAATATTTGTTTCCAGTTTCTTCCAGATGTCAAACATAAACTCAAGGAAATAGATGACTTTATAAAGCTAATTGCACTTTCATATTTGGGTAAACAATGTTGTGAAAGGAAGAATAATAAAAAAAATAAAGTGAAGGTAGTTGAAAAGTGTTAACTCAATTGTGTGTTTCTGTCTGAAATACATTTTTTAAAAAGGAAGTGTTAACTGTTGAAATACAGTAGTACTTAAATTTACTAATGAAAATCAGACGTGTGTTTAGGTTTTCTCTGTTCCTTTGATATTCCAGTTTCCATGTTTATCTTAACCGCACAGACAGGAGAATCCTTGGACTCTGTGTCGCCACCTACTGTTCAGAGAGTAGAGTAGTTTTGTTTCTGAAGAAACGAAACCTAAATCATTTTCCTCCATTGCAAATGGGCGTTTTGAAACCTTCCAACCATTTCCCAAAATGGTAAATAAAAACACCACTTTTGACGGTTCCAGCATAAACAAACAACTGCAGAGGGTGGGACTGCAGGTCAGGATGTCAGCAGGTATCCAACAGAGGCATCTACACAGACAGGTGGAGGTAAACACTGGGATGGTCAGAGGGAGGGACTGCAGGTCAGCATGCAGCTCCTGAGGATCAGGTCTGCAAACATGTACAGAAGAGAAAAAGAGGGGACAGACCAGCACAACAAACTACAAGAACAATGGAGCACAATTATGCTTATGAAATATTTCTAATTAATAACTGAGGATTGAGCTGAAGAAGGGCAAGAGAAACAGAGGAGGTGAGGGGCACCACTCAGTGGATCATGTTGGTGTCTCCCTGCAGCGAAGGTCTACAGCAGCATATCTGGGATGAAGCTGCAGCCTGCAGCTCCAGCTATGACTACTGGCCCTAACACACTAAAGTTTGCACCAAAACAGTCTTACGTACCTGATTAATGTGCTGTTTAAATGACAAATCCTGTTCGAAAATAACACCCAGGTTGCGCACAGTTGTACGGATGGGCATCGCAACACCGTCCAATCCCTTCCTAAGGTGTTTGGGACCACAAACAATAACTTCTGCTGTATCTGAATTTAGGAACAAAAATGAGTGGACATCCAGTCCTTGATGTCCTTAAGACACACCTGAATTTTGGCTAATGGTCCTGTTTCATCTGGCTTCACAGACAAATACAGCTGCGTATCATCAGCATAGCAATGAAAATAAATGCAGTGGTTCCGGAAAATACTTCCCAAGGGCCACATGTATAAACTGAACAATACTGGCTCTAGCACTGGACCCTGCGGGACACCATAGCAGACCCTTGATCTATAGTATCAAAAGCACCACTGAGGTCCAGCAAACAAGGGTCTCCTCCTGCCCCATCTGCAAAAGTAAAAACGCAAAAACATTACCTGTAATGTAATTTACTGAAACAAGTGCAGAGTACACAGTAGTACTACAAACTTTCAATAGCTGTACCTGTTCTCTTGTCTGAATCTCTGGACTCCGGTGGACACAGAACCTGCCAATGTTTATCTGGATGTTTTAACCTGCTTTTTGCATTTTCACGTCGTAAACAAAAACACGGTCCGTGATTGTGGCCCAAACGTCATCTACTCTTTGTGATATCCTGCCTCTTTCACACACTCGTCTTCTGTCTCAGTGATTATTTCTTGTCATTCTTGATGGGAACTTGCGTTCACAGACTGTTTGCTCTCTGAGCTGGCTTACATGCCAAATCATCCAGAACAAATCTAATGAATTCTGAGCAGTTCTTTTTACCGTTCGACATCCTTGATGTATTTGTGTTTACCCTTTAAGTCCTAGTTGCTACCTTTGTGCTTTACGATTGCATTGCAGTGGTAAATGTGGTTCATAAGAATGCGTTAGTTAATACAGCTGGAAGACTTCATACATAGCAGCTGTACAACAGCTGCAATTCCTCTCCAATTCTTTTTGTCACCAACTAATGTCAAACTTCTCTGTTGTCATATGCTGTGGTGAGTGATTTCACTCACCTCCCTGCCACACCATCTCCTCTTCATGTCCCACACCTGTTTTGTCCACATAAACTCCATCTGGTCCTCATCACGCCACCACCCTCCCAGGTCAGTTACTACAATGTCAAACTTGGATTATTCAACATCCGCTCCCTTTCTGGCAAGGTACAACTTCTGCAGGACCCCTCCTTGACCGCAAGTATGACTTTCTCTGTCTACCGGAGACATGGCACAAACCCAAGGACATTTCTCAGCTCATTTCCCCATCATCAATCACCCATGCACCCCGGATCAGTTGGTCTCCATTTACAATGATGGTCTCCAAAGTCTGCTGAACTCACTTGCTCCCCTCAAATCCCAGACTAGATTCTCCCACTCTGACCCTTCGTTCTCCCCTCACCTATGTCAGCTGAAAGCCAAAGGATGTCAGCTGGAGTGGCTTTCCAGAAAATCTGGAATCTGGCGCTGGGAACACTAGGGCCCTGTTCTCAGGGCTCAACAAGACAGTATGTCCCCCAGACTCCCTTCCCCATCACTTCTACTCCACTGACCACTGTAACTCCCTGGTGTAATTTTTCAACTCAAAAATAACTATTATCCACCAATACCTCACTGACTTCCAACTACGCTGATTTATCAGAAGTCATCCGGAAATCCAAACCATCCACCTGCCATCCTCCCTGGTTATAGCCTCCCTTCCATGTCTGCTGCTTTTCATAACCATGATTATCGATTTCTCCCTGACAGTGACACCAATACTGAAATAACCTGGTTCAGACCAAAGCAACTACAGTAACCTTCGTCAGTAAAGTTTCTTGATTTTGCTTCTATTTCACTTTTTTTCTATTTATTTGTTCACTTGTATTTGCTTGTAAGATTGTTGCATCTCATTTACGTAGTCATTTCTACGTAAGGTAACTTCGCCAGTCACAACATGTACATGAGGACATTTTGGAGTCGTTTGGAAATTTACTCTCAATTACTTTGAGGTAATAGGATTTTATATATATGTGCTTGGACGCAGTGTGTGTTCAGTAGTGCGTGATGCTGGGGCATGTCACATTTCAAGTGTTTCAGCACAATCACGTGACACCAGCATCATATGTAAACAAGTTCGTTTAAAGGAAGGTGAAACTTATGTGCAACACTAAAGCAATGAAATGACAGCAAAGGAAATCATTAAAAGCACCACACCTAGATAGAGCAGTCTTTTCAAACAGTTAATCACCCAACTGCACTGTGTGTTCATTCTGTTTAAACTCTTGTTTTTCAATCTTATGTCGAAGTTTTATGAAGATTCTCAGCTCCGTTATAGGCAGAATAGCCAATTGTTTTTATTTAATGGACTAATTACACATAGATTTTTTTTTTAAGTACATTTTACAGTTACTATTTTTTCTATTTATAAACTTGCTCTGGAACCAACATTTCTCTTGTTAACACATAGCTGCTACATGCAAGTTCAATAACACCTACATGACATAATCACACTGTTGGCTGTTGTCATTTCTACTCACCAATTTGACTTTTTATTGATGGTTTTATCACTTCAAGAGCAAGTCAAAATGAGGAAACATGTATACCTTAATGGGTTCTTAACCTCAAAACATCTGCTTTACTCAGGTTTAAAGGCAGCCTGAGCCATAAAGAGCAATTTGTCAAAGAAGAGAGAAGCAAAACACCTATTGTCAGATGCAGAAACCTCATTAAACGCGACAGACATCTCTAGTTGGCAGAGACTGCTGCTGGACACTGACAGCAAACTATTAAATTCAGGGTGTAGGATGCCATTTCCTTTAAAACATAAAACATTCCCACATTTTAACCAACGTTTAAGATATGTAATGTTTGTGTTATCGTAAGTAATGACTGATTCGGTTTACTTTTGTCATTATTTAACTTATTTCAGAGATGGATGTGTGATTTCTTTGTTTTTCTTGGAAAGCTACCAACAAATTTGTCCAAGTCTGTAACTAAGAATATTTTGGAAATCGCTTTCTGTTTGTGCTAATTGGGGGTACCGTGTGTGATCACTGCACCCCAGGGTTGGGGGACTTTGACAAAATGACACTAAAGTTTCTTGATTTTGCTTCTATTTCACTTTTTTTCTATTTATTTGTTCACTTGTATTTGCTTGTAAGATTGTTGCATCTCATTTACGTAGTCATTTCTACGTAAGGTAACTTCGCCAGTCACAACATGTACATGAGGACATTTTGGAGTCGTTTGGAAATTTACTCTCAATTACTTTGAGGTAATAGGATTTTATATATATGTGCTTGGACGCAGTGTGTGTTCAGTAGTGCGTGATGCTGGGGCATGTCACATTTCAAGTGTTTCAGCACAATCACGTGACACCAGCATCATATGTAAACAAGTTCGTTTAAAGGAAGGTGAAACTTATGTGCAACACTAAAGCAATGAACTGACAGCAAAGGAAAGCGTTAAAAGCACCACACCTAGATAGAGCAGTCTTTTCAAACAGTTAATCACCCAACTGCACTGTGTGTTCATTCTGTTTAAACTCTTGTTTTTCAATCTTATGTCGAAGTTTTATTAAGATTCTAAGCTCCGTTATAGGCAGAATAGCCAATTGTTTTTATTTAATGGACCAATTACATATAGCAACTCATATATGTTGTTTTTTTATAAGTACAGTTTACAGTTACTAATATTTCTATTTATTAACTAAGAATATTTTGGAAGTCTGACTGACTTATTACCTCACAGTAAGAGGAATCCTGGTTTTAATCCTGGCAGGAGCTTTTCTGTCTGGAGTTTGCATGTCCTCCCTGGGTTTTGTGTGGGTTTCTTCCAGGTACTCCAGCTTCCTTCTACAGTCCAAAACATATATGCCGAAAAAACATTTATAATTATAAAATTGTCCACAGTAGGGATTGTATGTCTATTTGTGGCCCTGCTACAGTCAAGTGACCTTTTTGAGGTGTACCCCTGCGTTTCACCCGAAGAGAGCTGGGATCCAGCAGATTCCTGTGACCCTGCATAGGAATAAGAAGAGATGGATGGATGGATGGATGGATGGATGGATGGATGGATGGATGGATGGATGGATGGATGGATGGATGGATGGATGGATGGATGGATGGATGGATGGATGGATGGATGGACTGTATTGAATTCTTGTGTCTGCCGCCCTCTGGTGTAAAGAAGCAGAATTGTTTTTGCCTTTAATAATTTAGTTTTCCTCCATTCCCTCATTTCCTCTTGGAAAGAGCACAGTTTACATATCAACACAACGCTTTTACGCAGTATTGTATTTTCTTTGTTAAATCTTACATATTTTTTGGTCAGTATGATTTTCAACTCCATTATGCTGGGAATTACCAAATGTCTTCATTTATTGAATGAAATACAGGCTACAACTCAAGTATTTTCTTTTTTTTAATACAGTAAATTTTACTTCAGTTTTGAAACAAAACAGACCACAACTGTTCATTTTCCCAGGTTTGACAGATTCCCACCCGAAAGTGATATTTTCTTCTTTAACACAACAGTAAGTGCAATGAGGTCAATAACAACACCTACATGACTGACAGACAGACCATAATATGGGAAAGAGTGAACACTCGGCACTTTGGGAACAAGCAGCAGACATTAAAATTGCACGTGGTGGATATCATCACACTCTGGAGACTTCAGACTTCAGTGTCGGCTGAACGTGACTCACTTGCTGATCATGAGGGAACATTAAAAACCTTTCAATATACTTTATTAGCAATTATATTATACATTCCTGTACAGTAACCATCAGCAACAAACATACAACATACATTTATCAACATCATGCATAAACTTAGGGGGAAAATAATCTATGAGAAAAGGCACCAGTTTGACTGCTTGCAGTAGATTTGCACACAATCCACAAAATGGGGATTTACAAAAATAGTCACTTGGCATTGTGTCTAAATGAATATTAGAATATGTAGATATTGCTAATATTTCTAAATATATCATTTTCTAAATTCTTTATTTGAATAGGGGTTATTTTCATTTTTAGAAAGGGGTGCAAAGCATCAGAGATATCAGTAAAAATATATTCATACAAAAAAAATAAAATCAGCTTTTGGTATAGCAGGTACATTTCCAAATGAAATATTTGAATACAATTAAAGCTCTTCATAATGGTGACAGCTCTTGTTTAAACACATACATGCTTTGCATATAAATTATAACTGCTGATTTCAGAAAAATGAAATAAATCATTTATCATTTATAGATTTATAGAATGAAAACAAAAAAGGTTTCTTCTGGAAATAATGCAGTTATCCCTGTTGGCTGATCTGCAGCATGTATTGCTATAACACAAAATTAAAAAAAAAAAAAAGCTATAAATACAGTAAGTGCCGGCAAATAAAGTGTTCGGTTAATGTAATGATAAAAATATATAAGGGTTTGTTTTATACTATTATTCAATCAATTTTCATTTTCCAGTAGTTATTAGCTACAACATGCAGCCAAATGCCAAAGTTAGATGTTCCTCCAGACTCCTGCAGCTTTGCACATCTTCTCCCTGCTATTGGATTGCAGGAGACGTGTCTTTGTCCTTGCCTCCCTTCCTTGCAACCCTCTGGGCGATCCCATACGGCACGTGACACGCCACCGTCCCCATTTCTGCTGCCCCCTCCACATGAAATATCTGGTCGTCAAAGAAGATATGCGGCCTGATCTTCTCCAGCATCGGGCCCTTGGGTGCTCCCGCGAGGAAGAGAGCCTCGTCGATCTCAAGACCCCACGAACGCAGCGTTTTCAGGGCTCTGGTCCCAGAACTGGCTGCGCTGCGAGCTGTCACCAGGTAGGTCCGGATGGGACAGTCCATGCGCTGGCCTTTGGCGAAAAACTTCTTCTGTAGCTTTCCTAAAACCTCCAGGAAGCCCTTCAGTGGTCCCTGTAGGAGGAATACAGGAAAGTAAACCAAATAGTGTTGCTGCATTCATCTGGGGGTCATTGTTTATTACAAATCTTCTACTATACCTAGACTTCAGGCCAAAAACTCCTATACTGATGCATGTATTTACATCCACACATGCTGAGATATGAAACATTCTTACAAAGTAAACGGCAGAAACTTTTTGACTAAAAGTACTAAACAAAATTGACAAGTCATTATCTGTGTACTGTACATGATCCAGCAGCTTGTTTTCGTGTGCTTTCTCGTGCTCAAAGAACTTGTCCAGTCCATGCGCCTTGTAAATCTGCTCGGACTCATCTGAGAACAGGACGGCATCGCCATCGAAGGCAACGCGCAGCTGAGTCTCCGACACCTCCCTCATCTTCTCTGGAGTGAACATGGTGGCTGCCGCTATACCTGGGTCACACAATGTTCGACAAGTGAATATCACAGCCCTGGGAGTCTTTTATTTCACCTTTTTTATTTACTTATTTATTTGATTGAGTTTATATAGCAGCACAGCAGAGTCTCTGACTGCAGGGAGAGCCTCATTCTGTTTTCTCTTACTCACCTTCCTCAAGAGCCTCCCGGACCTTTACCGGGTCAGCAGACAGATAAAGATTTGTGTGGTAGGCCTTCAAGTAGCCTATGGGACTGTTTCCTCCAGTCATACAGAAGCGCTCGATGAACAAGTCTGCAGAAACGAGTCATGAGAGGATCAGGGAGCAGCAGATGTGCACAAAACCGGACACAGCTGATGTTCAGTTCAGATGGTCAGTGTTTAACTTTTTTTTTTTTCCGTGGCCTTGTCTGCGTATTTCTCTATAAACTGTGGAACATAGTGCGCCAATCCCAGCTGATTATGATTCCCGTTTTCACTCATGCAAATGTGATATTCAGTCAGTTCCGCACTTGTCAGTGTAAAATGCTGCTGAGCTGCACGCTGAAGTGTGTGAGTGTTGGCCCGTGAACCGAAAAACATACACTTCCAGCATTTACTCTTGGGGGGGTCAACATTGTGGTGTGCAGACCATGAGAAAGCTCCAACTGTAACATCAGTCCCAGTTCATCCACAGGGACCCTGAATGGCGTTGAAGTCTGTCAACATTCAGGACGTCATATAAGCGCGTAGCAGATAGAGCTTAAGCTGAAGAGAGTGAAGGACAACAGTGGATTCTGAGGTCACAGCCTCAGTCCTTTCTGTCTTATTTAGCCAGCAGAGGATACTGTGACGCATTGAACTGACTTCATGTGCACACTTTGATGTCTGTGTGATCTGGAGAGAAGTCAGGTCATGAAGTCACTGATCGTGTGGGAACAGACTGGACCAGCTGTGGAGTCGTCCCATCCTCATTCTGCACTGAATGTTATATATATATGTATATATATATATATATATATATATATATATATATATATATATATATATATATATATATATATATATATATATATATATACAGTCAGTGCATCAGGTTTTGTTTGTTATCAACCAAGAAGTACGTACAATAAAACACGTTGCACTGCTCTGATTTTTGATTTTTGTTTCTTTTCTTTCTTAGTCCTGACATAACCGTTGCAAATGTTGGGACTGCATTGAGTGAAATGCCAAGCCAGGTGCTATTCATTTAGGCCGATTTAATATTTACATATTGTAGGTGCAAAAAGAAACTCCTAGAACCTATGTAAGAAATGAACCATGCTCTCATCTTTTAAGAATTTTGACACTGATTAAACTGAATTCATAGTTGAAGTAAATGAAAATCTAAACATTTGCATGGAGAAACGTAACACGTGTTAGACAACTGTTGCTTAAGTTGGGTCCTCAACTGTGGAGTTAGACAATTTGAAAGTTTTGGATAGATAATCTGATTGCTTTTGTCGGTATTTGAGGGGAGCGAAAGGTGACATTGCCCTAAACACTGTAATGTTATAAATAGGCCAACTATGACCTATTTAGCCTTAAATAAGGCAATATGCCTCTTAGCTGCGTATCTACACATTAGCTGGCTGACTGCCGGGTTCATCACAGATATGCATATCCTTTGTTTGCAGGAATTTGGATTTTCCATTAAAAATGCAGAGAAATAAAAATGGGATTCAAAGGAATTTGAGTATTTTGTGAAGAGCAATGTTGAAGAAAAAGTGTTGATTTTTTTTTTTTTTTCCTGAAAAACGGCAGTAGACCGTTGAGCACAACACCTCTGCCAGTTTTCACCTTGTAGTTTGACATAACTTGATTAACTCTCCTTTCCTCACAGGCATGTTACATCCAGTTGGCCTGAACCTTTTATCTGGACATTATCCAATGAAATTCAAGCTACTTTTTATCGTTTAGTTTACAGAGCAATACTTGATCTCAAAAAGCAAGACAAAGGGTGACCCTGCCCAAGTGAATCGGTCCACTAAGCAGAGCAGACAGAAGCTGTATCAATATTTAATCAGCCTCCAGGTCGACGGGAAATTGGTCAAAGTGAAGGGCTGAAAAAGAGAAGTGCTTTGAGATAGAAATTTTCAAACAGAGCGTTGGACTGCAGGTTTGGACAAACTCTTCCACGTCAAACATTTGTTTAGAACTATTTTTTCTTTGATAATTGACAACGAGTGAATTTAAACCTCAAATGGTGAACATTTTGAGGCCAACGCAACCCAGGTTTGTCTTGCCTATTCACACACAAAAAAGCATGCAATCAAATATTCATGAAATTTTAAAGCCAAAATTTGCATTTCACACATTTAAAGAACCCAATACACTGTTGTTACTTTCTGGGTAACTGTTGTGCTCGCCCCTCTTGCCATCCTCAGCCTACTACATGTCATTTGAGTTTCTTAAAGCCGCTCTATGCAACATGAGTTTCATGTGTCAGAAGAATTAATTTCAATTCAAATAAATTGTATTCATGTAGCGTCTATTACAACACACGCTGTCTCTAGGCGCCTCCCAGAGACCCAGAACACGACCCCCGACTTCAGTCACAACAAGTGTCCCTATTGTGTTATTGCAAGACATGCAATACGCAGCGCATGTACGTGCACCCATGAGTAGCATTGCTACTTACAATGGCTTTAAAGGCACCCTTTTTCTGAAAACTCTTACTTCAAGTTATTTATAAAAACATTGAGTCAAAAGCTGCTGGCCACTTTTTTTTAAGCACACCAAAGCAGCCAAAAGACAAACGGTTCTTCAAGTCAAAAATCTGAATATCCGACTACAAATGAGGACGTTTTCTCTGTGAGAGAGAATAACTATGTTATGGGTAACTATATATTTTGTATGTATTGGTAACTCACGGTGATGGTTGATGGTATTGATGAGTCTGAGGCCGACATATGCATGGTTATTGGTAATCAGTACAACATCGAAGAGCTCCTCGCTGTCAGGATAAAGCTCCCTCAGTTGAGAGTTGACAGCCTCCAGAGCCTGGAACACCACCAAAGACAGATTTGCATTAAAATGAGAAGTGTCACTGCATTGCTGCAGTGAGAGTAACGAGCGTGAGCCCTCTTGTTTGATCCACTGCCTCCATAGTCACGACAAGGAATCGGATCGGTCCTGACATGCTGTATATTATTATGTGCTTGTTTTTCCTCCTCCTCCTCACAGTCTCAGACCTTGACAAAGGAGAAGGCCGGTCCCGGGCTGAAGGGCTCTGTTTCGTGCGCCACCTGATACTTGATGTACTCCTCCATGCCTTGCTGCTCAAAGACCTGTTGTTCCCTCTCCATGTTGAAAAGGACTCGGGACGACACGGCAATGGTGATGGCGTTCTCCGGTTTGGGCTGGAGGGTGACAGGTAAATCTTAAAAAGAGGATCTTATGGTTATAATCACATCGGGTTCAGAATTAACTGAAAGTTGGCCAGGGTGCCTCTTACTCTGAGCAGGAGCAAAGAAAATGTTCAGTTTCCACACGTTTAATGGCGTGTAAAGTGTATTCGCTGATGTGGAAAATGTTGACAGTTTGACTCATAACCCGATCATCAGGAAGAGATAACAGAATCCCAGAGGCTGACGCCTGCTTGAACGGTTCCGTCTCTATAGTGGCTCCTGCAGTTTCTGCTTTTTCACTTAATGATTTGATGTTCACAAGTCCAGAGGTTAATGTCTGTTCAAAATTGCACGTGAAAACCATCAAGTGTATTTAGTAACAGTCCCACAACAGATCTCTTGGAGAGACACTTATCTCTGGACCACAGTGGAATTTGAAAAACCCCATCAAAATCTGATGAAGATCAGTGAATGTATCATCAGCTTCAGTCGTTGGTCTGACAGATGTCTTATTCAATCCCAGAAGAACCGACTGAACTTTTTAACTTGGTTTAAAGTTGATCTACACATACTCAATCGGATTTAAACATATATATCAAACCTTTCTGACACAAGTATTATCTTGAATGTGAATTAATAAACAAAGACATTATATTTACCATTAACTGGTCTGCTTGCTTCATCCATGTCAGGGGCAACTGTTTCTTCTCATCACACAAATTACATCTGAGTCTCCTTCTTAGGTTAAGTTTGGTGCAAATAAAGTACCTGTATATGGGATGTGCTTCGATTTTGTGACTAGAAGTGACTAGTTAGGTCATTGGAGTAAATACTATGAAAATTCAACCAAAGTACACTACCTAAGTATTCAGACTTGGTTATTTCCAGTTTCTAGGTTTTATGACAAAGTTTTACTAGGCAAGGACAGTGAAAAAGATTTAAATGATAAGATGAAATTGAATAAACCTAGAGGGAAAATACATGCCAGGGATTTTTCTTAAATGCTCACTACTGAGGCAACTGCGTTCGTCCTACAGGTGCCTGCAGTTTTAACCGTTCTTTGATTCTTCCAGTAATCTTTATTTTACCCTCCTGATCTATTTTGCTTTTTCCACTGAAGATGACGTAGGGTTTTTATTTTTCTATCACTTGCTGCTGTGAGTTTTGGCCACTGTGAACTACTATTGCAACTGTTACTACTGTTACTATTTTTCATTTAAAAATATGTGCACCATTGACCCTCTTGGCTGCCAGTAATGTCTGACACAGACCCGCAGCTCTAAATAGATGGGAAAAGCTGTCAGCATACTCACTGGTTTAGGTTTCTTAGTGGGAGTGGAAGGCTCCGCAACCGTTTTGACATCTTCCCAAGGGGGTCGACTGCTGTTCCTGCCATTCTTGACCAGGTCCTGTCCGCTGACGGTGGGAGTGTGACTGCTGTTTAAGCTCATCTTGCTTCAACAGCTCACCTCTCCTTACCAGTTTTACACCAAGTCCCTGCGTGTCCCCCGATGGTTCACTTTTTTTTATGCTCCCAACAGAATCCACAGTCACGCCTCTGAATTTAAATTCAGTTCTGCTGCACTCAAGTGATGAGATCAGTCTGACTGCAGCTGCAGAGGCACTTGGAGAAATGCCATAAGAGATCTGAGCAGGACTGAGTAGCAGGTTACAGGATGCAAAAGACTGATTTCAACCGGTAGGCTCGTCCTCCTGGCTTTAGCATCATATGGATAAAAGTCCTTGATCAGCTGATCTGTGCTGGGGTTTTTTTTGTGTGGTCCTATCTTGAACACACTGTACTGACTTAAAGCTGTTTTGTATCCTCCCACTTTTTAACTCTTCCAGGGTCTGACTCCCCTGAAGCTACAGCAGAGCACGTGATTTAAACTATATGACAAGTCGGTGCTGCGTGCTATTGGACAGAACGGGTCGGTGTGTCATGTGTCGTGATGCCTGAAATGTCTTCGTGCTTCATTTCTCCTGGAATAAAACTGAATTTTATTAATCAAGTAGTTCATTTTTAGTTTACAGAAAGGGTCATTATTATTTCCTGTTAGATGCTACTTTACAGGTGCACTGTGTTCAGTTTTTTCTCTCATATTTTGCCATTACATAACCCCGCTCAGCATTCTGGGAGATGCAGTCTGTAGTGACTCGTTTCCTGTCCTCTCCCGTAAACCCCCAAAGCCTGTTGCGAGGATTGAATTACCAGCCAGCAGTCCCAGTTGCTCGGCAACAGTCGTGGCGTGAGAGTGAGTGGGGACATCTACAAAAGATCTGATTTGCTCTGTGGACACCGTCTGTGGCACCAAGAAGCAGGGAGGTGATGCAGGGAGCACAGATGAAAGTGCGTGTTGGGCTTTGAAGCGCATAAACTAATCATTAATACTATTAGGTCTCCTTTTATCACAAACATAGGACGATTTACAAGCTACAGATGGTTTCCGGGAAGGAGATACTAAGAATCAATCAGTACAAAGTAAAGAGGAGGAAAATGATACCCAACAAACAACTACGCAGCTCAAGGACATAACTTTTTAAGTATTAAAAAGGAAGCAAATACCTAACTACTCCATTCTATTTTTTTTTAATCTCCTGTACTATCCAGGGAAATCAATATGTTGAATAAAGACAATGAGACATTGACCATAAAAAAGGTCTTAACGGTCTTAAAATTAGGTGAAAACAACCTCAGATGAACAACAAAACATGATACATCAAATAGGTTTATGACTGAACAAACAAAAGCCGAGTTAAAATGTAAAAGAAATGTATATATAGCAAATAAGATCCCTCTTGCTGCCATCAGAGTTGAGATATCAAGTAACAGATCAAATACACGTTGATCATCACCAAGTGTGAGCACTTTTACAGAAGTGTAAATTTTGACAGTTTGATGTTTTGGGCATTTTAGGTTTATTAATGCAACGCAAATGAGGAACGACATCGGCTGTGAATTTTAGAGCGATACCGTGGCTGTTGCTACCCATCATGTCTGAGAAGGATTATTAGGTCATTTCCAAACAATCTGGTTTCCATTATTTTACAGCGAAATCTACAAGTGGGAAACGTCCAGGACTGTTGTGAATATTCCCAGGACTGAACATAACAGGATGTTCAACCCAAGGTCAATATGAGGGAAAATACATACATTCCAACATCCCAGACCTCATTTAGCATGTATAATGTTAAAGGTCGTGACACTACAGTTACATTGATGCATAAGGGGTATGGCTTAAGTTGAATCATATTTATTATGTCTTGAAGCATAACAGTTGTCAGTTAGGTTACCAGCTTTCCCAGTACCATCGCCTACCAGTCAGAGGGTCACTCTAGGTTCTTGAATCCACTCGTCAAACACGTAGATGTGCATGTGTAACTTAAAAAGACACAATAAAAGTACAATAAGAATTTGTGTAATAAGTCATTGTTTGTTTTTGTTACAAATGCTTTGAATTCTCAACATGACTAGAAAAGTGCTGTACAGATGCAGTCCATTTTCCATGAAAGCGTTTTCTGTCAGTCTTTGCGTTGGATGCTTAAATCCACTAGAGTGTAGCAGAGGGTTTAAAAACCTCCCAACGCCTTTGTGTGCTCTGAATACTCCCATTTCATTCATGCCTTGAAGCGCTACAGACAAAGAGGATGTGAAAGAGAAATTCTGCAAGTGCTGTAGAGGAAGTTGCAATGAGACCATCGTATTTAATTATCTGTAAACCTTTAAACTTGGACTGTTGTAGCCACAGTACACCTGTTTAATGGGATGTTCACTGACTGGGGTAATAAAAAAATGTGTTTACAAAACAAGAAAAGAAAACTTAGTTTGGATAAAATGCACAACACTGAGTCATAAAGGAGGAAATTTAATTTATGAACGTTCATCTAATAATTCTTCAACGAAAAGCCTGAATAGCAATAAGCAGGCATTGATGAATGAATAGAAACCATGTCTTAGTTTAATTTTTTTATTTATTTATTTCGTTATGTTTTGAAAAGGTAAAATATGTATGTTCTGCCTTTCTGTAAAACATCAGTTACATGTTAAAGAGGCTAAACCCCGAGTGTACACTTGTGTCTTGTCTTTGTGTTCAAAACTGTGGCTCTGGGGGGGTTAACAGGACGTGAAGACAGTTGGGCCGCACCCACTAAGTTGATTTGAATAACACCGGCATTTGGCGCGAGGCTCAGAAGAGGCAGTCTTTCTTCATACCGGCTGTGACACCACTGCCCTCCCTTCCTCGTGCATCCCGGAGTGGCGGGAAATGCTGGAGGGAAAGAGGCAAAGTAAAAGACCTAAAGAAGGTGGTTTCACGGGCTAAGCTCGAGCAGTTTTAGCACACCTACGCTTTCCCTTCAGTTGCCCTGGAAACGTGTGAAGCACACCTTAGAGAAGTAACGTTGTGAAAGAAAGCAGGAAGAAAAGCCAACGTGCCGGTCCCTCTGTGTTTTGGCACGAGACTGCTCAAGAGATAAAGCTGGCGGTGGTAGATTATGGGTGGAGACAAAAGGAGGTATGAGTGGAGCAGGACAGAACAAAGAGCGTAACAGCCTGGACTACCCCCTACCCTTAATCAGGCCCCTCCCCCCAACACATAGCCTGAAGGCTTCAAGCAAGGCAGATGACTATTATAACCTTAATCAGCCCTTCAAAGCAGCCACTCAGGCATGTTTGCAACCACCAGATTCTTTGTTCTTCAAACTGCCTGGTTTTGGCCTGAACTCTGCTTCATTTTCCTACTGCTTACATATGTACACATATATGCTATTATCGCTACTCAAGGCCTTTTGTTGTTGTTTTTTTTTGTTGTTGTTTTTTTTTTTGCTGAGGATACGCACCAAGGTAAAAGGCCTATAGGAAGGTCATTTTCAGACGCAGCATTATAGACAATTAACAGGAACCACACCACAATCAATTCGCGTAATTGGATTTGTTGCTATTAGCCTTCTGAGATGCGGCATCCCAGAGTCACCCCAGCCTCCTAAATCCGAGGTATTAGTAAATGGATGCCAGCTGACTGAGCACTATCTTTACGTGTGGCAAAATTCATTGGTCAGAGCAAAAGAGCAGCAGTTCCTCTCACTTCCTGCCTCCAATGGGTTGAACACAAAAACAGGAAACCTGTGGTGCTTGTGTGTTTCCTAGGTCTTATTACACTGCCGCTTTCTTGTGTTTCACTCTCACACACAAGCCTTTGTAGCAATGGAGGAAAGCAGATGCAGTGATTATTGTTGAAGCTTTACAGCGTTGGTCCATGACGACGACAGCAGCCACATTCAAAAAGCAGTTAACCAAACAAGGAAAAGGAAAGAGTCTTCTGTATGCAGAAGATTGTCCATCTGATAATAAACAGTCTGAGAAGTCATGCTGAATGGATATGCATGTGTTGTGTTCTGCATTTGAAAGTATGTTGATGCTAAAAAGTCCCCACACTGTAGCAATTGGTCAATAAATTGGCTAGTGTGAGAGGTGGGTGTGTGATTAGTGACGGCCTGGCTGAAGAAGAGACAAAAGAGAAGCAGGGATTTGCGTGTTGGTGGAGGGGCAACAACTAAGAGGTCTTTCAGGGGTTAAAGGGGATGGGGGGAAGGGTAAAACCCCTCTCCAAGTAGTTTCGAGATGAGGGGTCGGGGGGGGTGGGGGGTTTACTGGTGACGACACTGAAAGGGACTAAATTCAAAAGATGCAAAAAGAATCCCAAACTGAACTGAAGCAACCTTACACCGCAGGGAGGAACAATGGAACATCTGCTGGCTGACAAAAGCTGGCCGTTTGCTGCGAGAGCAGCAGCGGCAGAGTTTGTAGGGCTCCTCTGTTCTCAGCAGCAGCAACAGGTTTAAACTAAACTTTATACTTCTAACAGCACAAATACTTGGCTTAACTCCATTTCCTCAGGCACCTCTGAATGGATGGGTTGACTTCATATTTTTTGAATATTTTTCGTTTCATTTTTTTAAGATTTTAGTTGAAATCTGGTTCTTTTGGTTACGTCAGAATATTTAGGCACCAAACTTTTTTTTTCAGGCTAAAAACAAATATTTCTTAGACAGATTTAAAGTAAAAATAATGGTCATGTTTAAAAACAAATCTTAAATTGAAAGTCATGAAATGAATAAAGGGGTCTGATTTTTTTTAAGGGCCTTTTATGGCATTTCACAAGACTTTCTACAGATTCTCTCCCTGTAGATGCTGATCTAATGCACATATGGGTCCTACATGTGGGTACCTCATGGACACTGCATTTAAAACCACACTTGTGTAATGTCTGCAGTTGTCCATCTTCGCAGCTGTACGTAAATATATTTATGCTTGAGCAACTTGGGTGGCCGCTGTACAAATCCAGGTTGAAAATGAACCAATACAAAAACCAAAACAGTTGGTTAAAATGTGTTAAAGTGCTCAAAACATGCTGTTTTTCAGTTACAAGGGATCTTTTTCACCCTAGATTAAGTAAACTGCCTTATAATGGACTGGTGAAGGCTGATGAAGTGGGTATGATGGATGGATGGATGGATGGATGGATGGATGGATGGATGGATGGATGGATGGATGGATGGATGGATGGATGGATGGATGGATGGATGGATGGATGGATGGATGGATGGATGGATGGATGGATGGATGCTTGCATCGCAGCTGGAATCCCAAGTTACATTACGACCTACAAGCAACAGTTAACACAGCTGTTGATTCATTCTGGCTTTTAGCTGGCCACCTTACTGCCATTCATAGTTTCAATTCATTCTTTGTATTTCATTTAAGAAACATATTGAAAGGCCGACATACTCACATTTAAATGCATGTTGAACTGATGTAAAAGCCTCCATTTTCACCATTTGAATCAGTACAAAAGTCAAGAAGGACATGCAGAAAAGTCCAAGAAATGAATGAATGAAAGAGTAAGTAACAGTCCTGTGCTGCTCGCAGTAAGATTTAATGACTTAATGTCTTAGACATGCACACCTTAAGGATGCTGCACTTGCAGAAACACCTACACCGCACGTGTCACCCATTCACTATATTATCATCAGTTATTGTTTCTCATTTACCCACAGACGGTCCTTCCTTCCTCATCCTAGTTTTGCTGTAAGCAGGTCAGAGTTTAGCCTCAGCCAGTGAGATGGTTTGAAGGCTTTTTGATCGGCCCAATATAATCACAGCTCTATTGGCCCAGATGGCGCAAGAGTTTACATTGGATTAGGATTAGCTGGAGATTAGATAATTACCTTTTTTAGTTTAAACCACAAGCCCTACAATAACCAAGGTAGCCTTTATTATTCTGTGGAGAGTTCAAAATAAAAGGCTGAAGTTAAAAAAAAAAATAAAAAAAAAGAAAGAAAGTCCAGTGAGAAGTCTTGGCAACACCAGCTGCACTGCTTAAAAACATAAAAAGTCTTGTGTCTTTATTCGGTTTGGTGGTAGGAGCGTTTGTTGGGCTGGCTGCGGTTTAAAGAAAAACCCTGGTTTGACACCAGTCAGCTGGGAACAGATGTATCCAGAGATAGGAACATATAAAGCTTGTTCCAAATGAATCATCATGGTTATGTAACACCAGCCTTAGGATGGGGAGGGCGAGCAGCACAGAGGGGGACAGAGACCTAAAGCAGAAGACTGACCTAGATCTGCAAATGGTGGAGATAAGCACCTGAGGAGAGGGCAGGGGCAGATGCACTGATGGGGTCTGACAGGGAAGAGACAGCGAACCGAGCTGCCAGTAGGAAGGACTGGAAGATTTTTTGCATGCCAGCATGTCCATGTGGTCTCTCGCTGGGTGCACAGCTTCATTTGAATTCACCCGTGTGGCCGTCTGGTTGTGCGTTTCGGTGACACAACCAGGCTGGAATGTAGGTCAGTAGGCAGACTTCAACAACTGCGGCCCGGGAAAGTTTTCTACTCGGGTTAGTGCACCCTCATGACCAGATGTGTGTTTCTGCGTCTTTTCCACATATTTCTTGACTGTCAGCCACTTGAAAATAGAATTAGGGGAAGGGTGTGTGTTGAGTATTGAGTAAGAAAAAGATGACACTGAGTCCACTTCTCCTCTCTTCGGACAACTTCAAATCCCTCTGAGCGTGTAATCTCTCAGAATCTACCCACACAACCTGAGACCAGCTGCTAACAGGAGATTATTTAAGTCCGCTGAGGCTCATTCTTACACAAGAGATCAGAAAGCTATCCTTTTTGTCTGTATTATATGCCCTACAAACACTCCAACATGTGGGTCAGAGATGAGCAGCCTGTGCAGAGTGTTTTGGGCTGTTTCCTTATCTGCTCTACTATGTAAACACGCAATGTATACAGGCTTTACAAACCAGGGCAGTCACAACACACCCAGACGGAGATGGAGGAAATATTGCTCAATAAGTCTGTTTTTTTTTTTTTTTGTTTTTTAACTTTCAAATTGCAGAGGTAGGAGATTCTTCAGAGCAACAGCTAGGGGATGTTAGCAGTTGCGAAAGTTCACCATCCTAATTTCCAGGAATGCAGATAAATTTCTCTGTTGCTCAATTAAAAGCCGGCTTAGGAAACAGATTTCTACTTGGTTTATCTTGTTTCCCGTTTATCCACAAGAAACTCTGGAGCAGCAAGCAGAACTGGTAGTGTTTCTTGTCAGGGAAACGTGCTGGAGATAAAACGTACTCATCTGCTTGTTTGGCCAACTTTGCAGGTGGAGTCCCTGGTTCTGAGGTAACACAGGGACAAAAAACAATTTAAAAAAACATTCTGTCAATAAAGCATTTGACTAATGTTTTTAGGTGTTGGAATTTGTCTATCCAGGGCAATTTTTTTCTCTTCATATTTGTCTATGTGCTCTTTCTCATCTAATTAATAATATCAGTTGTTACATCTTAGTCCGACAGGCAGGTGCTCTGCAGATCCCCTGTTATCACAATGAATAGGAATGAAGTCAAATAAAGAATGAAAGATGAGCAGGACTGAAATGTGGAAATCAAATGAACCTACACATCACACACTCTTGTCTCACCATCAGTAAAGCTTTTACTTTCTGACAGGTCCGTGTTCCCCTCTGCACTCGCAAACTCTGAAAATGTAGAGGTTCCACCTAAAGACTACAACTGACGGAAAGAGGGGACAGGCTGCTTATCAGAGTGGATGAAACATCTGTCAAGGGGAGACGATGACTTGCGTGTACAAGTGATCACATACGCAACTCAGAGGTTCGGTGTGGGCTTGTAGCAGAAAATCTGGTCTGGCAGGTTAACTGTCAGAGCGGCACAGAGCAGCACAGAGCAGCACAGAGCGGCACAGAGCGCCCCACAGGACATAGAGATCCTCTTACCTCATTGTTTGCTTCAGGAAAAAGTCTTGTCCAACCGTAAGACTGCCAACTGCACAGTGTTCACTGTCAGCATCAGAACACATGCAACTTTTGTCAAAAAAAAACAAAACAAACATGTCTTAAACTTGTCTGTGGGGAAAGATCAGATATGCAACATGTTAGAAAACATAGAAGATATAAAAGACCACCTTTTCTTTTCATTTACATGCACCACACTGCGGATTTAACATTTTGCATGTTGATGTTGTTTGTTAAAAATTAGGTCAAATGCAAAGCACATCTCTACGCAAGAGACTGCTTTGGTGCTTTATTATTGATCTCATGCTCTTTTTACGTCATTAATTCACATTAATTTTGTGGCTGTGAGTTTACAGGAAACAGATCGTGTACTTTTCTCCTATTGGGCCCAAAACATGACACCTGCTTTAACTTCCTGATGCACTATAAAGCAGCAATGCAGCATTTGGTGATAATCTCAGTCATCCTGTTGCTGATAGTCATCGGGTGAGCATTAGGTAATGTTAACTTTGGCTTTTTTTCCCTAATCTACCAAGGAAAAGTGAGACATGGAAAGTTTTGAATTCTTTCTGCAGAAACTGTAGAGATTGATCTAAAAGCTATACTGAAGTCAATGTAAAGAGTATGCTCCTTATTTTTAACCCGTTAAGGTAATTTATTGATAGAATAAAATGAAATAAATCATATTAACTGGTGCCGGGTAACAGTGCTCTCTGGACAGAGTGATCCCAGCAGAAACAAGGATCAGTGCGGTGGAGGACAGTTGGAGTTCAGGGTGTGCCAGCCTCGTCCGGCCGGCTTGACTGCCTCAACCGAATGGGTGCTTTGAGCTAATTAAACAAATGATGCGCGCTAACACCCGAGTCATCCAGGCTTGTATGGACCTGCCATTGATGAGGTCATCACCAGTTCAGCAGCATCCCTCATAAAGCTCCAATGTGTGAAGTCAGTCCATTTCAGGGATTTAGGATGTTTTATCAAAAAATTAGTCATCCAAAAAGGGGGAAAGGGAAGCTGACAGTCTGCTCAGAGTTCCAGTGTAAAAATTAGAAAAAAAAAAACAGGTCTGTTATGTATTGACATCAATACGATGTTCATAACTACATTGCTATGTGAAAGTTACGTTGTTTTTTTTTTTTTTTTGTTTAATGTGTCGCACATTTCAAGAGAAAGTGCACATCCTCCAACATAGCATCTGATGGAAAGACAAGACTGAGGTATTGAGTTGGCCGTACTCGGAAATGTCACCACCAGATCTCACTAAATACTTTACATCAGGCCACAAAATACATAGAAACGACTTAATCCACTTCAAATTCACATTCAGCCCATATTGCTGACAACATTTAATTAAGGGATTAAAAATTAAAAGTGTACTATTGTATCAGTGCCTATTAATACTATTGCTGTTTTAACTAATGCTATAATTACTCCGTGTCGTGTTTTGTGCTGCTGCTGCAGATGTTATCACTCAGTGATTAAACACTGGCTGCTATGACTACCACAGCTGCTACAGAGATTATTTTTTCAATTAAATACCGTGTCCATACTCTTAAATACGTAGTAAATCTTACTGTTTTTTATTTTTCTAGGTGCCATTTATGTATCTGTTGATAACAAACAGACCACAATAACAAGATGTTCAGGTTTGGTTGGTTCTGGAAAGTCCTCGCAGATGATAAGGAAGGTGGATGAGTGGCTCCCCTTTCCCAGCCATTCACAGCATGGACCTCACGAGATTCCTTACTCCCCCAGCAAACAGACTTTCTCTCCACCATCTGGGGGCTGTTTGGGAAACGATCCTGCTTCAGCCGTATGTCTGATGCCGCATTGGCTGACTTTACCACGAGCAGGCTTTGGTTGCGAACTGGTTTTCTTTTCCACGTGTACAGAACCACTGGAGCCAAGCTACTGCTGGTCACGTTTCCTCCAATGTTCTTTGAACTTTACTGTACTTTAGTGTAGTGAATTTCTGCTCAGGATCCAGATGCACATCCTTGTCTGCATTCATAAAGGTTGTCATAAACAACATTTGGCATCAATGAACACGAATTGCTCTGCCTACCAGTATTTCCAGATGTTGACTGCTACAGACAGAATATATGTCTGCTGTCCATAAACAGCAGCCGGTGATGCTGTAACAGACAATGTTATTGATGAAGATGCTGAAAACGTTGCTCTTCCACTGCTGCTTCTCATTGTTTAAATGCCTATTTTATTTTATTATGAATCAAGCAAACTCTATTTTTTTTTATGTTTATTCAGACTGGATGCTCTGTTGATGCTGTTAAATTTGGTCATACTAGTCAAAGATCATAGGGCAACAAGACAGAGGATCAACTGCTGCTGGATCTTGGTGCCTATTTTCATTAGTTTCTTCTCTACAAGCTCGACAGACGTGACGCAACAATGCTGATCACAATGCTGATCATCACAGCCCTCGGCAGTGATGTAATCAGTTCTCACACTGAGCCCAAAAGTTTTGGAGCAAGTGTAGCGCTGGTCTTCCTGGCTCTGAACCAGTACCTTCTTCAAAGCTTGCAATAAATACATAAATAAGTAAATACACTGGTTCCATATTAAGCACTGGCACAGCAGTGGAACTGCTTCAGTGGAAAAAGCCCTGGAGGGACAAAGTTGAAGGTGATGTGCAGTTTTGGCATTCCCTTCGGCATCCTGCTTTCTTTAGTTCTTTCTTCTAAATAAAAAAAAAGCCTTTAACACTGAGTTACCATAACCACCGTTTACAAATGAGTTTCTAGTGTATGTGTATTCATGTAAGGCGTCTAACAGTGGCTCTCATCCCCACCTTCACACACAATACAAATGCCTGAGAGCTACTCTTTGTCCGACAACAGAGGGAAACTTCACCACGTACACAAAGCAGGGCTCTTCCCTGATTGCACACCTGTGCTTGATCCAAATAGCACTCCACACATAGGGGGACTGCTCTACAGATACTGACTGCATATAAGTGTGTGACCTAATTTAGAGTACATCAGCTGCCCAGCATGCAGCAACCACTGCAGAGGGGAGGATCCACACACACACGCGCATCCTCCTCAAGGGCAAGTCTGAAGGACAACCTTAGTCTACCCTCCTGAGGATCAGCAGCTGGTGCATGAGAAATGCACACACATAAGAAAAACGACGGATTTATGCATTCAGCCGTGTAGGCTGAGTGAGATCTTTACTCATTTATAGCCGAGTTGATGTTTCTGCACGGACAGCACCTTGTCAGGATAACTTTGGCCCAACGCTGGCTGTCAGTTTGTGGCACGAAGACACTGTAACTTCTACTGTAAACGTTTCACATCACGCCTTTCGCTGGGTGTGAGTTCAGCCAGAGCTCCGTTTCTATGGAAACCAATAGAAGCTGAAATTAGAGCAAATCCATTTTGATGCCAAGGTCAATATGTTCTGGGATTCTCGTTTCATAACTGGAACAGTAACTCGTGGCTTAGCACTCAACTGCATTGTGCAATATTTGAATTGGGAAAAGAAAAAAGAAAAAAAAACCCACACAAGATCTGTTTTTTTAATGCAAATAAGGTATAAAAATTTAATGATGCTGTTGATGTTAGCATGCTTTACAAAAAGAACAAAAAAAAACAAAACACAACCAAATATCAAAGAAGCATTGAAATTAGAAAGTGACATGTGAATATAAAGTACAGCAGTGCTAATTTTCCACTTTTTGTCCATTTTTTTTCCTACTTTCTTAACAAAATAGAAGTCTGAGGGCACAGGAGAGCAAAGCTCAGTTACAATTCTTGCTTCAATCTTCCTCTCCAGGAGCAATAAGCTATTATTTACAGAAGGATTTGTACATCAGAGTAATCAAAACAAACCAGACGCAGGCATATTGATTCATATATACAGAAAAGGCATTCACACACACTATGTGCAATAATGAAATGAAGGTATAAACCAAACTCCCCACTCATCCCAACAGCTGCTAATGCGCTCAGTCACACCGGTAAAATATAAAGCAATATGATGTCACAGAATTCCAGGAAATAAGAAAAATAAAAAAAATCATTAACCCTCTTGTTTACCACTAAAAATAACTGCAAAAAGAAAAAAGAAGCACAGGTCTAACTGCTCCTCCCCATAACAGGCTCACAGGGCAGCACAATCAATTCACAGGAAGCTCACAGCCTTATGATTTTATTTAAAAAAAAAACAAAAACAATTAAGTTATTTACATGAGGCATGTTGGATCATAAAAGGATAGCTTTCGTAATCCAGCTTGAGAGTAATTTGAGGGTAAAGGTTTTGTCTGTGAATAAGGCAGTTTATTTCTGTCGCACGCTTGAATCTCAGGATCGCTTGAGTTCAGACAACCTGCGGAGAAGCTGCTGCTGCTTGGACCTGAGGCGCTTCTTCTCCTGGAGCTGTCGCTTCTCCCTGGTGTGCAGCTCTCCGAGGTACTCAGTCGCCTGGGTCAAGACGACCACCTTCGGGGTCTTGGTGGACTCCAGGCCGGGGATCTGATCCCGCAAAGCGAGGAAACGGGATCTGAGGTCATTCCTCCTCTTCCGTTCGAGGAAGTTGTGGTTCCGCCTGCGGTCCGTGTCCTCTACGTCCGAATTTTGGGGAGTATCCGAGGGGGATGCCGGTTGAGAGGCGCAAGCTGAAAAGCCTGGCTGCTGGCGGGTGCCTGTGCAGGAACGCTTGCTCTGAGGCTCATCTTCATAATCATCCTCCTCATCCTCCTCCTCTTCCTCCTCCTCCTCCTCCTCCTCGGGTTCGGGGTCGCTGTCCGGAGAAGGAGCGGCATAGTTGTGCTGCTGCCGGTGGACGGACATGTGGAAACGTTTGGGGCAGGGGTCTGCACGGACCCTGATGGTGACCGGTTTTCTGACATTTACCAGTCGCACCCGGTTCTGATTGCTCTCCACGGTCACGACATCGATTTCCTCTTCATCATCATCATCATCATCTGTCATCACACGGGAAAATATCTCATGAATACACTAAGAAAAAAGGTGCACAGGAAGAAACTGCAATGTCACCCTTGAGATAGTATTTCACAAGCTCCAAAGCCCGGCCGACTGGATTGAAATTTAACTAAACCAATAACAAGGAAGTACATTCTTTAAATCACATCTCATCTGGCTAAAACAGGACAAAGCAGGAAGTGGTGTAAACTGCAGCAGTGTGAAGTTTGCAGGAACGGGGTTTTGGCTGCTGCATTTGAAAATTTGGATGAGACCTAAAAGCCTTTGGCATTCTGTCTTTTGGGAGACGTCTGCATTCATGTCAGAGTGTATGTGTATGTGGTAGTAGCAATAAATCATTAAGACTACTGGCCCCGCCCCTTCTACCGCACCCTGATTGTATTGCAGCAGAAGATAAAGATATGAGGGAGGTTCAAGCAAAAATGATATGGGCGCGGTTTTTAAAAGATGGCATGGGCATTCAGAGCAAGCATGTGTACTGCATTGTCAACGCAAGAGTTAAAAATCCACCCTTACGGTGGCTGAAGGTGGTTAATTGTATAACCCCTCGTGGAAAAGCAGCCCAACTTTCCAAATAACCCCATTGTTAGTGGGCAATATAATCCCGAGGCAGAGCAGGGTGGGGCAGTTACAGAGCTTGGCTGTTTCCTTACCAGAGGAATCAGAGCGAGACTCGGAGCCAGACGAGGCCGACTTTCTGCATGCGCTGGAGGGGATGGTGAGGACCGCCGCGGGATCCACGCAGTCCGACGCGGTAGAGAGGAGGCCAGCCGGGGAGGCGCACTGCGCTTTGGAGGGTCGCAGTGACACCTGAGCCGGTGGGGGGACGCCGGCGGCGGCCACAGCAGCTGACACCCTCCCACCCATCTTCTCCAGCTGCTTGTTGGCAGAAAAACTACTCCACATGCAGTCCTGGATGATGTGGGCGTTGAGGTTGCCGAATAATTCCTGCGTGTCGGGGATGAAGTGACCCTCGTAGTCCTCGTCCTGACCCAACATTTTTGAGAGCCAGCTGAGCGTGTCTCCCGGGGAGAGGTGCGGAGTCCGGGTCGGGGACATAGGAGGGGTGGGCAGCAGCTCGAACTTTTTCCATATGTCCTCACTGGGAGCAGTTGACTTGTAAAAATCCTCCTCGGTGTCGAAATCATCGAAAAAATAAGGCTGGTAACAGTCAAACTCCATTTTCAGGCTGATTAAATCCACCAGTTAACTGCCGGGACAGATCAAATGACCCCAAAAGGGCTCTAAGGAAGCAGAGAGGACATATCAATGATTAACAGTGATCTCTTAAGGCGTATCTTCCTCCATATGATCAGATACCAAATATCCATCTGATGGGACACCACAACCCGCTTCCACAAATGGGACGCATTAATAATTGATTGCATCTTGCGGATGCGCTCTTTGCAGTGGCGGACACCGGGCGTTAATACACATAGGACTATTTTACAATCAGGTTATATATATATACCTTGAACGGGTCTGAGTACACATGTGAATGATACGAACTTCTGTATAAAAAAGGAGAAGACACAATGAAAGTGCGTAAAAGTGAAGCATTTCCTGAAATACAGGCAGCGCTTTGTTCCACAACGCAGTGAAGCCTTCGAGGAGAAAAGTGGGCTAAACCCCTAGGAGCAGATTTCCACTGCCTCGTGAGAAACTTTCACAAGCAGAAACAAGAATTTAACTACTCACTGGCTTTCCGTACACGTCCGAGAGTGAAATTCAGGACATTGAAAATCCGTCTGCAGCCGGCGGCCGTCTACACGGAGTTGAAACGGTTAGAAACGCTCCTCGTGTGGTACCACATACAACGATGAGACGCGGTGCATACACTTATTTTTAGTTTAGGCGAATAAAAAAAAAAAAAAAGGAAAGGGGGATACAAAATTCAAGAGACAAAAGCTCTGAGACGCAGACAACAGGGGCGAGTTCCGCCCCACAATTAAGAGCCACGCTCTGCGTTTTTCGCGCCAGTCCGATATCCTGTTATAAAGCGATAGAGGCGCAGGGAGGAGCCTCGCAAATGTCTGCAGAGGTAGATCCGGGTAAACCCCTTTATTAGCATCAAAGGCGGGGGAAGGCGCAGAGCCCCGCCCCTCCTGCAACGCCAGCCAGAATCACAATAACACACACTTTTGTCTGTTTAATTTTTGTCAATGATAACTGCTGCAGTGTTGATGTTTTTTTTGTGGGTTTTTTTTGTTTTTTTTTGTTTTTTTTTTTTTTTTTTTTTTTTTGGGGGGGGGGGGTTATAAGCACACCACAGCATACGTTTTAAAATGACGCTTTCTCATGGTATACCATGAATGTTTGAACTCATAGCTGCATATCAAGTTACACTGCATCTGCCCTCTGACAACTTTGAGGATGAGAAGAGTTTTCTTCTGTTCCTGGAAGACTTTTGTTTTGTTTTGTTTTTTTAGTAGGTAAGTAGGTAGCCTTCAGTTGATGGATGGATGGATGGATGGATGGATGGATGGATGGATGGATGGATGGATGGATGGATGGATGGATGGATGGATGGATGGATGGATGGATGGATGGATGGATGGATGGATGGATGGATGGATGGATGGATGGATGGATGGATGACTCTTGTATCCTGAAATGAAGGATGCATCCTCGGTTTCAACCTTTTTTTTACTGGGAAACGATAGTTTTAACTGTTATCACTTACAAATTAAAAACTTTTGGTTTTGTTTGGTTGTTCATTTCTCCAGATGGCATATCACATTTTGAGACAATCATGTATCGATATGACAACAATGATGTTACAACGTCCACAATATTTCTCCACGTTGCTTCCCTTGTACCATATTCTTTATGTAGCTCAAGTATATATATATTTGGTACTAGTAACACAATTGTTAATGTGGGACCAGTTGAGTATTTTAATGAGTTACATTTCATCACTGCACCGTCAGAACACAAGATATCATACATACCATTAAATGAATATTTCACACTAAATCCTAATGGATTTGGGACAGAATGGTCACATTCATGCTGGGGGTCGTATCAAGAGCAGTTTGACGTCTTCATTGTTCACAAGACTGTGATCCTCTGATGTAAAGCCAACATGTGTCAGCCTCAACACCAAAGATTACTTAGAAGATTAACCTACTTTCCACTAATCTTGTTAAAATTAACAGAAGTGAGAATTTACCAACCATTTCACCTGCGAAAGCTGGAATCATTGCAATTTATAAAAAATGTTGATAGTACCTTTTGAATCAGTTTACATGTAGTTAAGTATTTTTAATCACGATGTATTGTTGGAAAATGTTTTTGCTTTGGAGAAGAAGCCCTTCATTTGTGTCACAAAAGACAGAATTCAGGCAGTGTTCCTGCATTTCCATACTCAGCATCCTGACAAAGACCAGGTATAAAGAATCTATAATCACTGTACTCTGTTTTAAACTATCAATTGTTTTCCCTTTGTTGGATGCACTGCACAAATGAATGATCCACATATGAACATGAAAGAGCGCAAGTGGTGTGATTCACCTGGTAAAAACGTCTGTGAATTGACAACAAGTTTCAACAGCAGCAGTTAAGTTATTGTCCTAAATAAATGAAACTTTATGTGCCCTTCAATTCTTGTTCCTAGGCCTCAGCATCATTCTCACTGGAGTATAAAGAGAACACCTGCAATGAGAATTTCATTGTGTTAATACAAACATTGATATAATTATCATCTCTTTGTTGCCTGCTTTTGATGGCTATTTGCTGCCTGGTGAGCAGAAGATCAAAGTTTGTCATCTGAGAGCAGCGCGTCAAAATCATACAACGCCGCTCTCCTTCACCTCGTCCTAACATATTTTTATTGATCCATTTGGTCCATAGCGTGCATCTACTTATTTAATTAACTATTTCTGCAGACAAAACAAAAAGTCCAGGACCTTGGATCAAATGCAGGTCAAACAATAGACGCTGATTAGTGGTGGACATCTGTCTTCAGTGGCTGGCAAGAAGTTGCCTGCCCTGACTGTTTAGGCAGTATGGTCAGAAATTAATTACTTAGAAAAAAAAATAAGGATAAAGTTTGCATGGCAATCCAGTAAAAGTTTTCTTGACAAAAGCAAGTAGTCAACCATAGCCCATCCTGGGACTTTTGATCCTCTTTTCACATAAGAATTTGAACTCCTGTCTAAGAATTGTGCGATTATGGGATCACTGTAACATCCTACAAGTTGGCCTTAGATCGAAAGTCTTAGCATTTCACAACTCTGAGATGTTTTTTTGGGGCTTTTGTACACTTCAGACCTAATCATGACTGACAAAATGAAAGTGATTATTTAAAATAAGTTGAATCAAACAAAAAATTAAGACTGTTTTTCCTGTTCAGTTTGTTGTTATCGCATCTTAAAGTTGCCTTACTGGTTAAACCTTGTGGAAGAAGTTGACTTTAACCTCCATTCATAAAGTAAATGTGACAACTGTGACTGCAAAAGACTTGCAGTATTAGTTTAGTGTCCATAAAATACTATCCCAATGCAAAAACAGGGAGAACGAAAAGAAAAAACAGATACTTCAGCTTATTTCAAGTTTCACCATTGGGATTTCGCAGTCCCTTTACCCACAGAACAAAGATCACAGACCTTAGATCCAGAAGCTTCACATCCCATAATTACACAGTGAACTAACCCTCAGCTTTCTAAGTTAAGAATATTTCATCCTGCCAAAAAAGAAGACAGAAAAACCTCTGCTCCCATAAATCTGAGATGTATCCCTCCTCTCTCTCCTCTTCTTTTCTGTCCCTTCATTAAGGCTCATGGAGATTCTGTCCTCAGTGAGGTCATTGTTGGGGGAACAATGCTTAACACCAACAATAGCCAGCTCGCAAGTCATTCCCCAGCTTAACTTCAAGTACCCACCATTGTCGCTCATTGTCAGATTAGCATATGTGTGACGGTACTAAAAAAATAAAAATGGTGGTGGGGTGGGGGTGTCAGGAGCCACCTCAGCTGGGTCCTGCAGTGTGATTTGTAACCTCTGAAGCCTGAAGTCTGCAGCCTGAAGAATGCAGTGCAGAATCTTTTTTCTTTTTTTTTTTTTTTTAAATTCAGGTATTTTCACCATGTGCTTCAACCAAGAAGGCGCACTTCTCTTCCCCACGACCTCCAGGTCAACCCCTGGTCCTGGTCGCTGACCTTCTCCTCCCACTTCAAAAATAAAAGCAATTTGTAGCAGGCCCACAAATGCGACCAGTCAACTGGCATCCAGAGTAAAGTTATTCAGCAGAGAAGGGCAGCGTAAATAAGCCACACAAATGTTGTTGCTCCCCTGGTGCATAAACACACCACCTCGATGCCCTACACTCCTAATCAGTCTGGTTCCAGTTTCGCCAGCTTGCAGCTCTCACATACGAACGTACGCACTTCTGTTACAGAAAACATGGCACCAGGCTTTAACTGGTGATTTTATCACTTCTCTTGTCATTTCCTCAGTGAAGTGTTAAAACGATGGTTAGATATGAATGATATCGGAGTTCCTAAACTGACCTTTGCAGCAGAGAGCAAAGTGCTGTTCCGATAAGGCCCGAGCGTGGGTTTTTTTCTTACAGTAATAAAAAAGTATTGTCGGTTAGGGTTAACTGACTTAATATTTAACAATCAAATAAGCCGTTCACATGCAAAAAAAAACATGTACGAATTTGTGGGAGAGTAACAGTGAATCCTCGTGTGAGTGCTGCTACTTTACAGCGGCGGGAAACAGTTTCAGGCTGCCACCTGGTGTTTCCTACTGCAAACAATCCAGGGATCAGTGCGCATCTCCACTGACTGGTGCTGGATGGCCCAGATGAAGAGATAAAAAGCAAGTACTTACATTCAAGAACTCCCATTAGGAGGGTTTTTTTTTACCTGCTGTTGTTTATGTAATATTTGCTCGGGGGTCATGTTCTGTGTCTCTGCAAAGATCCTGGAGACAACTTGGGTTGTAATAGACACTATATAAATAAAATTGAATTGAAGTGAATAAAACAGGTCGTGCAACAAATGAATATCTTGTATTAATAAAAGGGAACAGTACAGATGTATTACCAGCAATATAAATGTCTAAAATATCAAACACCAAAGAATTATTCATGCAAAACAATTTTATTTCCAATTATATTATTTTAAAAGAAGCTGCCAATGCGCAGCTACTCAATAAAAAAAAAAAACCAAACACGTACTGCTGTGTTGCTGATTATAAAAAGTGTATTTATTGAATATTACAGACACATAAAATTTTAATCAGTAATTTAGATTGTAACTTTTCTGTCAGTCAAGTTGGTTAAAAAGTATTAAATTTCCCCCTGAAATTAAGAAAAGTAGATGTGTAAATAGACTTTCCTAAAAATAAAAAAAATCCTTTATTACCATTATTTATTATTATTGGACTTAACTACAATATATAAGTAAGTAAGTGTAGATTAAATTCTATCCCAGGAATCCTTCCTGACCCAAATGAAAAAGAAAATAAAAAAGGTAAGATACATTCACCAAATTGTCATAAATTTTATGATCAGGAATTCAATTCAATTTAATTTTATAGCGTCTATTACAACACAAGTTGTCTCTAGGCGCTTTTATAGAGACCCAGAACATGACCCCCGAGCAATTATTACATAAACAACGGCAGGTAAAAACTCCCCTGGTGGGAGAAAAACCTTAAACCAAACAGTGGCAGGAAAAACTCCCCTTTAAAAGGGAAGAAACCTGGATCAGGACCTGGATCATAAGGGGGGACCCTCCTGCTGAAGACCAGCCAGGTAGTGCAGGAAAAGGGAGATCAGAAAGAGAGGATTATACAAATCATAAGAGAATAAAAAAGAATCATAAGATTGAAAAAAGTCTTTATTTAAAAAGCCATTTAAGAGAAAAAGTACAACTTTACTCCTTATACATGAGAACATTTGAATTTTCCCAACATACATAGCACCAGCCGTTATGAAGAAAAACAACAACAACAGTAAAAGGATTTTACAGAACCTCTTGAAACTAAAAAAGTAGATCCTGCAGCAATCAGTTAGTTTTTCCTTTTCCTGTCCAGTAGAGGGCACCGTGATGAACCTTGACAAAAAGGTTTTTTACCGGGCTTGAAGAGTCTTGAAGTGATTTGTGTATTCTGAGTCAAACTACAAACTAAGTATTTTTCATTGTTGTTGGGCAAGATTCAAAGTTTTTAATGATTTATACATTTGGTAACATAAAACACCTCTAAATACAATTACTCACACCCTATTCTTATGTACAGCTTTCATACGTAGACTTTGTATTCAACTTTTTTAAGTCATACACTTAAACCGTATACTATGTAGATACTACAATGTCGTTGTTTTCTCCTGATATATCCATGCTTCGAATTAGATTGCTTTTAAAAAGGTTCAGAGAAGATTTGTACATTTTGTTTGGATGAGAAAGATTTTGCCACCCAGATTTGGTAGCAAAAGGGAGCAGAAACAAGTAGAAGAAACTAAACTCAAAATTTGGTAGATTATTTCTTTGTTGTAACAAAGCTTCTAAGTAATAAATCTTATACCACTGGAAAGGCTGTTTATTTCCCTGTTAAATGCAGCCACATTTACAAGGAACAAGTATTTGTGGGATGAGCAGCAAAGCTGAGTTTGTGGGTTGCGCCCATGAAAAATGTTGCCAAATCTTCCCTGCCAATGACAAACAGCTTTTTTTTGCTGTTTCTGCAAACTGAAGGCCAAGTTCCGTGTAAAGGCGGATGTCTGAGACAGGCCGCGAAGTAAGCATCCCAAGAAGACAACATCCCAAGATGACCATTTTCCTCACCAATCACTGGTCTCATAGGGCTGCCAGGAGGCCTGTCATGACGACCCTTCACCATCAGGCCTGTTTGCGTTGATGTTGGCAACACGTTCACTGAAACCTGAACATGTGGACCGATGAGTCCAGACTCTGCCTACAGCAGTTACATCATAGTGTCAAAGGGTGGAGCAGACGCAGACAACACTATGCTGACCGCTGCACCAATGGAGTAACATCTTTTGGTGGAGGCAGTGTGATGGTGTGGGGCAGCATCTCCCTCACTGGAGAAACGAGGGTCGTCATCATTGGAGGCAACCTCAATGCAGAGAGATAACGAACTGAGATCCTGCAGCCAGTGGCAATCCCACATCTCCACAGTCTGGGACCGAACCCTACCCTCCAAGATGACGACGCTCACCCCCACAGAGGGTGCATCAGAGACCACCTCCAGAATTTGGGAGTGGAGATGCTGGGATGGCCTGCCAGGAGTCCTATCCTCAACCCCACTGAACACTAGTGGGATCAACTTGGGTGTTCAGCACATTTGTATCTTAGTTAACTCCCACGTACAAATGTGAACTTTTCGCTCCCATCTTTAACCGTGTCTGGATGTGAACAACCTTTTAATCGGTTATTTGTATAATAGAACATTGCTTGCAATTAACTAAATAGAAATGATAATGAAATCAACAAAACAACAGAAGAGGTGAAATATGGTGAAACGCAGACATAATGAACATTTAATGCCTTTTTCTTCTCTATTAATGATACAACATTGTTTTAAAGTACATTTCTGTCACAAGTTAACAGTTTTAGATCATTCATAAGGACTAAAAGCATCTGTCTGCATTCAATGCGGTAATAAATTGAACATATTAGGACAACATATCACAAAATAAATGTATATACGGGGGAGCTTTGGAGCTGCAGTTTAGGGGGGGCAAAGGTTTGTCACAATGTGTACTAAAAGCCAGTATGATTAGGCATTTTAAAAGGATAATATTTAAGCTGGAAACTGAAAAGAAAAGCCTCATGGATCTTGCACAGAATCCATAATTAGGTTTTGACTTTTGTAGAAGATTCATTATTATAACATCATTAAAAAAAAACAGAATCATGACTGAGCAGAATGTACAGTGAAAAGTGAAAGTACCATTTTGTCCTTGTGAGTCAGACGAGTGAAATCATTATTCATGGCATGTTTACTTTCACTAAAAGGAAATGTGTTTTATTTTATTGTATGTTAGATCAGTTTCTGTAACTCAATTTTGTTTCTTTGGTTAGGAAAATCAGACGGTGAGACGAGGAAACCACAGAAACTATCACACAGTTACGAACAGTTTCAGAAAAAGGTAAATGTCAAAAAGTCATGTACCTAGTCATGTACTTCATTTGTGTAGTGCTATTTCACAACAAATGTCATCTGAAGGGACTTTACACAGAAAACAATTTCATTAAAGGCAACCCAGTTCATTGACTGAACGCTGAGTCAGTGTTCAACCTATTTAGAGCCTCTTTCTCAAATTCTTCTCCGTTCTTCGCTGATTAACTCGTTTCACATTTTATGAGCTATTGGAACCATTCAGATATGGTCAGGTTGTTATTGATATGAATGTTGGTCTTTCAAATCCTTAAACTTTTTAAGATATTCAAAGATTTTCAAGGAACATTTGAATATAATTAGGAAATCTTCAAGTCTTTAAAAAACGTTCCTCTTCCAGACCTTATCATTTCAGCATACTTTCAGCTACAGACACCAAACAAACCTTAAACTACTCAAAATACTTTTAACTCTTGCCATTTGATTCAGCTTTTAAAAATATTTTGTAGTTTTTGAAATATTACAGTTTACGATTGTACGTGCCTGTAATGTAGGATGATTACCCCTCCTGGCACCTGAGTCAGACCCTATTATCAGATTTATTGCAGAGGAAAAATTTAAGTCTAATTTTAAAGGTAGAGAAAGTGTCCCAAACACAGAGCAGAGCCTAAAAATTGAAGGCTCTGCCTCTTTTCCCATTATTGGACACCATAGGAACTACTAGTAAAGGAGCGTTTTTGCCTGCAGTTTGTTGGGTTAGTAGGAAACGGTGAGATATTTAAGCTCGGGCCTTGCTGATCCTCCCCAGCACTCTGGTTGGAGAGAACCAGAGATTTAAGTGGGTCTTCAAATGAAGTGTCTGAAATAAAATGTCAGGGTTAGAAAAGAACAACTACATTTTCTAATAATTAAAGTGTTTGTATATATTTAGAAGGAACTCTGTGTTGGAAGGAGACCATACATATAATAAGTAAATGTTTATAAGGACAGAGAGCATGCAGAAACCAGCTGAATCGTGTTCAAACTGCTTCATCACCACATCTGAACTCTATGAAATGCTACAAGACACCAGTCACACTATTACACAGCCACTTCATGTTTTGAAGGCACAGTCATGAAATCATTCTTGAACACAGAGTCAGAGTCAACATTTACATTTGTAAACACTTTCACTTCTGAAACTGAAAGTTGCTGGTATCCTGTAAACTGTCACTGCACTGCTAAACTGAAAGTAAAAGAAACCAGGGCTTGGGTGGGTTGGAGGGTTTGGGATTTTCTGGCTTCTGAAAATAGCTCAGTTACACAGAATGACCTCAGAATGTCCACACACCCCGACAAATGAGTGTGGCTAACATCACATGCCAAATTTAAATACATTTCAGGAAAGGTGAGACTGGGGAAGGAAAGGGAAGCGTCGGTTCAACATTTAAAGAAAATTGGGGAAATCATGTAAAAATGAGGAAGACGTGATATGTAGAAAGAGATTTGTTTACACAGAGGTGGCACATAGATTTTGGGGTGAACACGTCCTGCGGATGTCAGCAGTAGCGCGTTTCTGATTCGCACTCTATAACAGAAGGTGGCGTTCAAGCACCTACAAGTATCCAGCCAAACCAGATAAAGGCTGCGAGAAGAAGCATCGTGGGAATATAGAAGCACAGAAACAGAGCCGCGCTCGTGCCAGCAGCGCCGCGAGCACTGACATCCCGGGAAGCGGCTGAAGTTTTCCGACTCACGTTTGTCTCAAGCAGGAAAGGCTGAACTGGGCGATGCGCCTCCGCTGGCAGCAAAATCAGACAAGAAATATATCAAAACGGTAAGTTCACGTTTTAACACGTTGGATTTCTGTTGACACAGATGCAGAAAAGAGCGCATAAATTAAAAGTAACGTTAGACTTTTTTTTTACAACTTACTGTTGTATCTATGGAGCTAAACTAGACAATAATACTGTTTTATACTTATAGCTTATACTATATTATATATTTATAACTTTTATATATATATATATATATATATATATATATATATATATATATATATATATATATATCTATATATATAATATATATATATATATATATCTATATATATATATATATATATCTATATATATATCTATATATATCTATCTATACTATATATATATATACTGTGTGTGTATGTGTTTTAAACACTTGCACACACATTTAAAAATGAAAAAAAAAATAAGTGGAGTAAAGGAGATATTTTTGTTTTTCGTAGTTTTCATTCAGGTTGGTTTTGTTTTCGCTTTTATACATTTGTCATTTTACTTTTTTTTTCTTTTTTTTATCCTGAATGTCTAAATGTGGACTGAGCTAAGTGAAATGGACTAAAAGACTAAAAGGGCAATAGGTTTTAAAGTTGAACATTATTGTACTGTAACTGGGAAGGGCGTCGTCCAAACACGTCGATGTGACGTTGCCACTAAACGCGAGTCTGGTGAGCTGTTTACTGCTTTCCAGCTTGGAGCCAGTGTCTGTTTCTTATCTGATGACAGCAGAGTGTGTTTATGAGCCGATTATGTTGAGCAGGGGGCCTCGAGTGATGAATATGACGGATAAAGTTATCACAATTTAATGTTAGAAATAAGTTATGGAAATACAGGACAGAAAATTAAAAAGTAAGAAAGATACAGCGATTTTAGCCTTATTTAAAACATAGACTCTACTTCTAATGTGTACTGATTTATGTCTATCTATCTGTAGTATGCTAGAAGTACTTAAATGGTTTGTTGCTTCCAGGAAAAATAAAGGTCTGCAGCTGAGCAGTCTACATTTGTAATTGAATGTAAATTTTACTGATATCACTGGTTGGACAAAAAAAAAAAGCTTTTCGAAGTAACATGGATATGCTTAAAATGTGTTTCAGACGCAGGTTCTTCTTTAATGACTCGGACTTGAAAACCAGAGACTCGAGACTGGACTTGGACTTGAATGTTTATGGACATCTCATTATTTAATTAAGTGTAATATCACACAATTTTGGCTTGGTGGTTAGCACTGTTTCCTCACAGCCAGAAGGTTCCGGGTTCGAATCCCACCTGGGGCCTTTCACGTTCACCCCGTGCTGCATGGCTTTTCTCTGGGTACTCTGCCCCCCCCCCCCCCCCCCCCCCCCCCCCATTTGTAAGTTTTTCTCAATATCATGCAGCCCTGTTGCTTGTTATGTGCCATAATGCAATGCAACACTACAGAGGGAGCCAGGTGGAGCAGTTGTGTGACTGGCGTAGTTGTTTCACAGTGGCGTCCTACATCCTCAGTGCTGACGTGAATTCATTGCAAACATTTACGGGCTTATTTGTCTATTGCTTTTGAAAGGGGTGACTGCAAGCTAAGCCAAATTTAAATTGTGGGTCTGTTGCTTTGTGGTGGAAGCTTTGCTCCTGTCAGAAGTCAGTTGGATCAAGGTGTAGAAAGTGGAGCGCCACTCTGAAACACGGGAACGGGAGGTTCCAATATAATAGCACAAGAAAATATATGAAGCCCCTTGACTTGACTGGTTCTTTGCGTTCATTTGCCATATGATCTGACGTATTTCATCTAAATCACAATAGCGGACAAACACAATGGATGTAAGCTAATAAGATAATCAGAATAAAAGCAAAGACAATCCAGCTCAGAAAATCCACCTGGTAGGAGTGTGAAATGACCTCACGAGAGCCCTTCACAGCAGACAACCTGCTGCAGCTCTGGAAAGAGAAATGATCAGAAATTCCTCCTGGATGTAGAACAAAGTCACTAAAAAGGCTTACTTGAAGTTATTGATGCCAAAGGATGTTTGACCAGTTATTCATGCCAAGGGTTCAATTACTTTTTCCACCAGTGCTGTGACGGCTGAATTGTTGTGTTTAATAATTGACTTATCAGTTTAAGCACATTGTTTGCCTGTGGCTGTAACCTAGATGCAGATCAGAACACATCTCTTGACAAGTTTAAGGAATTTAACCAGTTAAGTCCAAGGGGTTCCTTTTACTTTTACTGCCACTGTGTTACTGCGCGTGGTCCACATCACAAGTTTGTCTTATCGCATGACTCGGGGAAACTGGACTTTTCCTTTGTTTCACTTCCTCCAAAGTTAAACAAATTCCGCCATGTTACTTCACTGATTTCAAAATAAAACGTGAACAAAAATTAAACTCAAAACCATGACAATTTTTTCTTAAAATTGGTACTGGTTCGACAGCTGAGAAATGATCTTGTGAGAACTAAGTACCTCAAATATATTTAAAGTTTAAAATTATGTTAAACATTTTAATGATTTCATCCTTTGTGTATGACGCTACATCACATAAATAAGTCTATTTTAAGATGTTTATAATTATTCCAAAGTGTATTTACTCAAAAAAACTGAACCCAGAGAGGACACCAGAAGTGAACTGTTGCGTTTATTACTATTTTGGGGTGGAAAATGATGGAACCTGAAGTGTAGTTGAGAATACAGACCAAGCTGGGATTTTTTTTTTATTTTAATCATCAGTGGGGTATGTTATTTTTAAATGCATTCCTCAGGTTTCCTAAAGGAGACGTGCAAGGGGAACGTTTTTAAAAATATGCATTTTTCCTTTTCAAATATCTGACTTAAACATTAAACATTAAAATCTGTGCCTGAAACAATAAAGCTAAAATAGGAAATAATATATAAAAGTGAAAATGAAATGCTATAATTTTTTGTGCTTTTATTTTGAAGTAAATTTCTTTCTTTTCAAAGTTAAATATGAAACCTTGACTTTCGGTTTCAGCTTGTATTTTTTTCAGTTGTAAAAAAAGATTTGTCAAGCAAATTTTATGGTAGTGATTTAACTCTGATTTAGGAATCCCAGCCCTCAGTTTTGTGTTGCTTTCCTGTCTTCTCCACTTGCTTGGGCTGGGTTTGTGAAGCTGATACACTGATTTTACAGGGACCGTGTAATATTGTCATCTTGATTCAAAGAGTTCAACCTTGTCAGTCCAGTGTCGGCAGATGTGCTGCAGAAACATGATTCTGTGAACCATTTTGGTTGACAATCTGAATAAGAGCACATTTTTAAATAATGGTATTTATAGTGTTAATATAATTAGTTATGAAACCAGTCTCTGAGTATTTAGACGCATTAGACAACAGCTAACAGGTGTTTAGACTGAAAAAGTGTGGCTGTGCTTTATTTTATGTATCCACCGCCTGAAATGTTCAATCCACGGCATAACTGCTTTCTGAGCAATATCATATCATATACTATCATATACTCGTTTATTTATGTCCAATATCACAGGCTAACAAAGAAAGATTGGTTTTGGATTCTTAAGATGACTGTGACATAGACAGTACCTTAAATACAACTTCAGAGCTGAACTGATCAGGTGGCAAGAATGAATCTGCAGCTATATTTAGTAACTGATTCATTTCAGCAATGTCATGATGTCAAGGACAGAGTTGGTTACGTTTTTTTTAAACGTCAAAATAGTGTGGCTGAACATCTAAAAAAAAAAAAAAAAAAAAAAAGCAGTTTGTTTGTGAAGTTGTGAAAATTACACTGTAGATCCTGGAATGTGGAATTGTTTGTTTACTTTGGGAATCTTCCCTCAAAGGTTATTTGTGGGCGAGTCTTTTATTTAGCTTGAGTTTCCTTTTCCAATTGGTGGGGTTATCCAGCCTGGTAATTAAATGTTTTGAGGAAATGGCCAAAAAGAGTACATGGCAGCTCATAGGTCATTCAGTTTTGTTATTCTGTGGTGTAAGTGGATTTTCCCTTCCAACATTATTAGATTCAAATGCGATTTGTGGAATTTTATCAGCTGCAATCCGACTGCAGGGAAACAAACAACACCCCGGTTTCAACATCCTGCTGCCGGAGCTGAATAGATGCCTACGTGTACAATAGTTCCAGTGCGTATATATGGAGACATTAACTACACAGTTACACAAGCTTCTGACAAGTTGGAATCCAGCATAAGATAGACGGAGAGATGGGTAAAATCATTTAAAGCAGGAAAATGGATCCAGTAAAGTCCACGTCTCTCGCTGAAGTATGGAGGGCCATTAATGTCAAGACATATGAAGAAATACATTATTGCATATAAAAATAAACAAGTCATTTCTTATTTATTTGCTTATTTAATTACGTATTTATGCAGGTTTCCATCATCACAAATTGCCCCACTACAGGAATTTTCAGCTAAAACACATCCCTGCTGTGGGTTTGGTACCCAGAATGGACCTGAAAAAACTGTTTTGTTTATTTGGCAAATTGCACAAAAGCAAAAAAAAAACGTGCAAACATTTTAAATTCTTTCTTTCTCTAATTCTCTTTATGGAAGATGTGGTCCTCCTATAAGAATGAGGACGCCAGTGTCCCCAGTCAGGGACAGAAACTGTTTCAAAGCCAAATTAAAGGCAATAAATATCTCAACTTGTGTCTTTCAGGCAATGGAGCAGAGGAACCACCTGTCCGTGTGGAGTAAATTGTCCTTTGCCTTAGGTGGAGCTCCATACCAAATCACAGGCTGTGTGCTGGGTTTCTTCCTCCAGATCTTCCTGCTTGATGTGGCACAGGTGATTGACAAGAGACGGGCAAAAGCAGAAGGATGGTGCAAAGGTGGAATGACAATCACTTTTCCACTGAATTTAAATTACTTGAATATTTATAGTGTATTCTTTGTAATTATTATCCAAATCTGGGTAATAGTATTTATAAAATCCTGCTTCACAAAGGCAGCCTGGTTACAGAAACCAGTGGATCACGTTGAATCTTTACTTTGATGAGAACCAGACATGAAATGAGATTGTCAGATTAATCACCAGAAATTGATTATTTAAAGTATGCAAGGTGTAATATCAGTCCATCATTTCCCCAGAAAAACACACACTGATTTACTTCCAGTTTTGCACCCTGACGTTTCCTCTGTTCTACGGTTCTCAGTCAGACTTTTTAATTCTTTTCTTCCTTTCCTCCAGCTGGATCCTTTCTATGTTTCTATCATCCTGTTTGTGGGCAGGGCATGGGATGCTTTGACAGACCCGGCCGTGGGGTTCCTGGTGTGCCGCAGTAGGTGGACCACAATCGGCCGCATGATGCCCTGGTAGGCTTCTGGTTCGGTTTCTTAAAGGAAAGATGATTCTGAGAAATAAAAAAACTAGGATGCTGTGTGAAGGAAACATGTGACTCAAACAGATTGACAAGCTGCTCGTGAGTTGTTATCAGTAACCATAAAAAACAAGGTACGGAGGAATAAAAGGCGGGACAAAGTGGCTTTTACAAAACTGTGTTTTAGTCGAGGTCTGTGACGAGCATCATTGTCTTAAATCCTCGCTGCTATGTTTCTTTTGGTTGTTTTGTATGTATAATAAGATGCTTAGTTTGATATCAGCTTCTATAAAAAATGTAGTTCTGCGCTAGTATTTTTTTATTTTATTTTATTTTATTTCTTTAGCTGTGTTCATGCTCAGAAGAGACAGTTTTGGGGTATTAGTCACAAAGCAGCAGGAAGATGGTAGAAGAAGGAGTGACTGTAAATATCTATAAGAAAAAGACAACTTATGCAACGGAAAAAAACAAAACTGTACAAATAATTTATTAAACGCACTCTTAGAGCGGGGAAGTTGTGAGCACTGTGATCGGCACCTAAACGCAGCGTGACACTAATGTAACGCATTCCCTCCGTTTCTTTCCTCCTGTCCACCCAGGATCATTGGCTCCACTCCATTTGCGGTGCTGACATACCTCCTGCTCTGGTGCGTGCCTCCTTTTGAGGAAGCCAACGTTATTTGGTACTTGGCGCTTTACTGCCTCTTCCAGTCGATGCTGACGGTTAGTAGCTCATGCTGATATTCACCAGGGCTTCGTTCCCCGGAGTCACACTGCTTACACCGCCCTAATCTTGTGTCCGTTTGCAGTGCTTCCATGTGCCGTACTCTGCCCTCACCATGTTCATCAGCAGTGACCAGAAAGAGCGGGACTCAGTCACTGCCTATCGTATGTCAGACCTCCTGCGCAGTCCCTTCCTTTTTGTCTCTGCTTTGTTGACGCTCCATCCCTGTGTTTCTCTCAGGCATGACGGTGGAGATGCTGGCTACAGTGGTGGCCACTACAATCCAGGGACAGCTCGTCGGTCGTGTCTCCAGTTGTCCCGCTGACGACACAAACAGCACAAACTGGTCCAGAATGAACAGGACCATCGCTTCACTAGATGAAACGGTATAGTCTGTCTTTGAAAGCCCAATTTATCGGTGAGTGTATCCAAGCCGGAGTTATTCCAAGGGAATCCTGTCTTTTTTTTTTTTTTCTTTTTTTTTTTTTGTCCTCAGAAACAAGCGTACCTCTCAGCTTCAGTGGTCATCTGCAGCCTCTACCTGCTATGTGCTGCAGGCTTGTTTTTGGGTGTGAAGGAACTAAAAGGTAGGAAACCACAAGAATCTGGTTTTCATGACAGCTGATGCAGTTTGGCCCAACAGCAGACAATCACGTTTCTGTTGCTTTGTCCGCGCAGTTCATGTCTGTAAGAAAGCAAGCAGAGTTTTGCTGTGTAATTTTCTTTTTTAATATCATACAAATATCACTCCATTATTCAAAAGAATCAAGAAACTTTAAGGCCACAAGCTTGCAGGCACTTAATCTACTTTTCCAGAAAATAACAGCTCATTAGCCATCGTGATGGTTGTTTTGGCGCCTCGGATTCCTTTCAGGAAAGACTTCCACTTCTCTTTTGATTGTTTGTTTTACTTTCTTTGTCCATGTTGGATTGTAGAGATCAGGCAGAAGAAGGCGGAGCCCCTCAGCTTCCGTCAGGGCCTGTTGATGATCCTGACTCACGAACCGTACATCAAACTCATCTGTAGTTTTCTCTTCACGTCTCTGTCCTTCATGGTAATAGCCATTATGTTTTGTATTATCAACTTGTAAAGAACATATTTTTTTTTTAACAAATAATTCTAAATGATTAGATACGAGCGTTGGGTTTCTCATCTATTTTCCTTTTCTTTTCTTTTTTTTTTTTTTTTTTTTTTACAGCTGATTCAGGGAAACTTTGCCCTTTACATAACCTACGCTCTCGGCCAAAGAAAAGACTTCCAAAATATTCTACTGGTTATCATGGTGAGAATTTCTATCCCTGCCCCCCCAAAAAACACTAAATCTTCCTGTAACACCTCTTATCAGGATATCAGGATGGATGTTTGCGATTCCTGAGCTGTATTTTACACACACACACACACACACACACACACACACACACACACACACACACACACACACACTTTGTTGGCAGCAGCAGAGACTCACAGTTCAGCTTTTGTTGCCTGAATAACTGTTCACTGAAACTATGCGCTCTTCCTTCCATGATCCTGCCACGGCTTTCTGCTCTGCTGTTTTCCTTAAGTAAAAAAAAAGAAATGGTTCCAGCTTGTTTTTATTCTAAATATCAGGGAATTTCCTCCCAGAATTTCCTCCCAGATTTAAGTTAGGTGACACTGTCATTATGTTAAACAACAAATTAAGCATCTTTTCTGTTAGAGAATTAATATTAACTAATTTAGTCGGTGCCCTTTTTCTCCCTGCTGACGGTTGCTGGGATGCAGCTTCGCTGCAGTCACAGTAGAAAGGAAAGTTCACATCTTAATTTGGACCTTTTGGATCTAGTATCTGCTAAAAAAAAAAAAAAACAGCTCCTGTATCTGAGAGAAGCCAAACGTATAAATATATTTGTCAACCTTGTTTCAAGTGTTTTTGGGGTTGTTTTTTTTTCCTTCCTACATCTTTCCATCTTGGGTAGAATCGCAGCATTAATGTTTCTTTGTCATGAATCCTCCAGCTGTCTGGGACTCTAGCCATCCCATGGTGGCAGTGGTTCCTTACACGGTTCGGGAAGAAGACAGCAGTTTACTATGGCGTCTTGGTAGGTATCAGCTGTTTGTTTCTCATAAACCAAAGTTGGACTTCAATTCTGTTTAGACATTTCTTCAGAGAACTTCTGACACCTTTCGGCTTCTTCCTGCAGTGGGCAGTACCCTTCATGATCCTGTTTCTATTTGCTAAGAGCAGCGTGATCATTTCTTACGTGGTCTCCCTGGCAGCTGGTGTGAGCGTTGCATCAACTTTTCTGCTGCCATGGTAAGTTCAAGTTCCTCCACCAAGTCACTCTTCTCAAATGTGGGTTTTAAGTCTTAAGCTTCCTTCTATGTGTTGCTTGTTTTTTTTTTGTTTTTTTTTAGGTCAATGCTTCCTGATGTAGTTGATGACTTCAAAGTCAAAAACCCAGACATATGTGGCCATGAAGCTCTTTTCTACTCCTTCTACGTGTTCTTTATCAAGTTCTCCTCCGGATTGTCTCTGGGTGTCTCTACTCTCTGTTTAAAGTAGGTTTATGGGTGTAATTTTAGGATTACTAAAACTGTCATCTCTATTAAGATAAGATTACTTCTATTAGTCGTGTAGAAAACAGTCGCGGATCTTTTAATGAGTCACTTTGCTAAACTAGTTAAACAGATTTTTTTTTTTTTTTTTTTTCCCCCCCAACAGATTTGCCGGCTATGTGACTGGGAGCTGCTCACAGCCTGAGATGGTCAGTTTAACCCTGAAGATGCTGATCTGTCCCGTGCCCATAGTGCTTATTGCTGTTGGACTGCTGGTACTGAAGACATATCCAATTGATGAAGAAAGGAGGAAAGGCAATCGCAGGGTACTGCAGGAAATAATGTACGTGACAAATGAGACCCACATATTTTTCAGAGAGGGTTCACAGTACAATACAATATTCATAAGAAACCATGCTTACTCACTCTTTTATTTTTTTGTTTGTGTGTGTGACTTCTGAATGTCTTTGTGTATTTGAACAGGGATTCTGAGTCTGACACCTCAGAACTTAACAAACCCCTGTAGCTGCAGGGATGAAGAAACCGCTGCTGCTTCATTACAAAGAGACCAAACTTGCCAAACAAACGCCAGCAGCAGACCGGCCCTGATGACTTCATATTTCAGCGTTAACGGGATTCTGCCAGTGAATCTAAAAGTTAACAGCTCCCTCTGGTGGCTGGCTGGCGTGAGAGGATCTTTCTGAGTAATAAACAAATTCACGCAGATTTGTCAGTGTAAAGACCAAAAAAAAAAAACGTTTAACAAAACCTTTGTCATATATTTGCTTTGACTCGTTAATATTTTGTGATCTGTCCATTAGAGAACCTCTCACATTTCCAAACACATGTCCGAAGCTGTAGAGGCCTTTGGCGTTACCTGTGTTTTTTGCTTGAAGTAGTTTGGTTTTTATGTATTTTGGAAGCATTCACCTCCTTCCTTTTTATTACTCTACATTCTTGATGCCTGGATACAGATTTAATTTGCGCTGTGCTTCGTTAAGTAGCATTTATTTACTGATTTACAAGAGGTGTCTATCGCAGGAGAGTTGCATTACTTTTGATGTGCAATATTTCCTAACTGTACTTAACTAAACTCGTTAACTAAAGTATAAACTAAAAGTGTTCTTGTTTTTCCTTGAGGAGAAACCTGTCCTATATTTCTATCTTATTACTGTGTAAAGGATGTCTGAATCAATACCTTCCAAACACGTATTGTATTTTTGTTGTAATGAAATTTTCTGTTGAAGTTGTGGATTCAATTATGTTTTATTTCATGTCTGAATGTGCTTTTATAGCAAAGTCAACTCCAGAACGTAAAGTTACTTTTACACCCTAAGAAGGGAAAATGATTTATTTTTCAAACAAATGATTGTATTTGTTTCTGTTGAATTTTATCAACAATGACTGTTTAATTATTGACAGCTGAATGACCAAGTGATTTCTGAGCACAGTGTACTCAGTGCACTGTTAAACTATGAGATTAAATTATCTTTTTTTTTTTTTTTTTTTTTAGGAAAATTAGAAGTTATGCTGATAACATGGTAACCTATTAGATTTAATCTCATAATGCTGCTGTAAAGAACTCTTAGTGCCTTGCTACTTTCTTTTTGTCCTCGGGGGTTTGAAATTGCACAGAATGATCAGAAGATCTTACATTTATGTTTGGTCCTTTTCATACATAAACTCAGCCTCATGTATGAATTGTGTGTGTGTGTGTGTGTGTGTGTGTGTGTGTGTTTCCTATTCTGGTCGTGATAAGCAATAAAGAAATTAAAGAGAGAAATTGAAATCTTTTAATTCTTAATATGTATTCACCAGTTTCAGTTTATACATAAATGTATTTCTTAGTTGCTGGATGTATTTAATTATAGAGATGTGTAAATTTATATATGAGGACCTAGTCCACCCTGCCATGAGGAAACTTGTTTGATTTCATGTTTTCGAGGGTTTTTTTGAGACGATTTGTCTCCATTTTTTTACCTATAAATACTTTGGTCGAGAGAGGTCATGTCAAATTGTCATTTCTTGATTCGGTTACAAATACTAAATAAAAACGGCTTTCTTTACGACTTAAATCAAACAAACTAAACTCAATCTTGGCTTTTTAACGACAGGCTGCGGTTTCAATCTCTACTAATTCCCTGCAGCCGTGACGGCGTGGCTTTTACGCACAGATCGAAAGTGGAAGAAAGAAGAACAGCAGACTGTTGCGATGAAAACAAAGTGGCATCTCTTTATTTCGTATGTTTTTATTATATCCCTCGGTTCCGCAGAGGACACGAATGAATCTCCGTTTAGTAGAAAGAACAAATTTTTCAAATTGGGCGCACCCGTCTTTTTGTCAACTACAGAAGACCGAAAACTCCACCCGCGGCTCTCTGGTGGCGCATCTCCTCCGTCTCCGCTCAGTTTACGGAGGTCCCTTCAGTCGCAGGTTCTGGTGACGCCTCCGCCCGTGCGTCCTTTGGACCCCGACGCAGGGATCCAGTCCGACATAGCAGATGCCCCGGACGTATCCGTTACCTGCTCCACGTCTGACTTCGTCCTGCGTGTGAAACCAGCTTTCTACGGTCTGGGTGCAGACGCACAGGAGCTGACATTAGGCAGGAGCTGCAAAAGCAACGGCGTACTCAAACCACAAGGAGACCTCCTCTTTCAGTATCCCTTGACTGCGTGTGATGGAGTGCGAGAGGTAAATTAGATTATGCTGACCTTATTTCTGGAGTTAAAACAATCGATGATTAGTTGGTAGGCTAGAAAGCAGTTTTTCTTATGACTTTTGAGCAAAATTGGGAATTTAATATTATGGAAATCGATCTACCTCAAAATAACCCTTTTTTTTTTTTTTTTTATCTTCGACAAGTGGCCAAATGTAATTCCACATAAATGTGGTCAGGGTCCACACAGATGTAGTTTTTACTCCTTGCATTCCTGGTCCTTACCCATCGATTTGCAAATGTTACAAACTATGAACAGAGTTAATGACTTCTGCCTCAAATTTTTGGATATTATTGAAAAAATGGCACAAAAAAAAAAAGGGCAAAGTGGCAGCAACCGGAAAGAGATGCCTGTACAAACAAGTCAATGTTAATGTACCTTCTGTACACTATCAAAGTTGGGATTATGTTTGTAGAGATCCCATGCACATTATCAGTCCAGTTTTGACACGTTTTGTGTCTAACTGGCTTAAAATGGTATTTTTATTTTGAGGTGATTCCCCCAAAAGTTACCATTAATTTACCTTTTGTTGGTGTTAGCCAGTTGCAGGAATTGTAGATGTTAAGACCAAGGTTACACTTTCAAAAAGTAACCAAATGTTCTTTCAAATAAAAATGACACCAGTATTTTTTTAATAAGTCATGACTGCTGCTATAAATCTTGAAGTCTGTGATTTATTTATCTTTGGATTAACAGTTGTCTCATGGTTATGTGGTCTACAAAAACATACTCCATTATCAACCTTCAACGAAACGATTTCCAACCAGAGCCCACCAGCTTAAGGTCAACATTGAATGCCATTACCAAAGGTATGGACTTGCTCCAATACTATATAAAACAGCACATTTGTGTTGGTTGGTGGTGTTATAACTGTAAATCCTCCACCTTGCAGGGACCACTCTGTCCACCAACTAGCAGTGCAGCCCACATGGCAAACTCTTATTGTGCACAAAAAACTGAAAGGGCGTCCAATGGGTTTCCAGATCAAATTAATGGATGGTATGTGTAAAATAATAATTTTAGATTTGCTGCTGTTCATTGCATTTCTCTTCACCTACAACCATTTTTTTTTTTAATGAGTAGCTTTCTGTTGCTGTGAAACGCCCAAATGACTCTTAGATTCATGGGAGAAACCAGCCAAGACTCAGTCATACCTGCTTGGACAAACGGTTAATCTCCAAGTCTCTGCTCCTCAACTCCTTTCTGAAGAAAAACTGTACATCAATAGTTGCTATGCAACACCATCTAGTGGTTCCAAGTCATCCCTCAAATACACCATCATAGACAACTATGGGTATGTATTGTGGACAGCAGGATGCTGCTTTTTTGTCGTAGATGGTCATATTGTCATTTGTATCCACAGTTGTATGCTAGACAGCAAGCAGGACCCAGGGGCCTCCCAGTTTGTTTCTCGGACTCACAAGACCTTGAGATTCTCCTTAAAGGCCTTCCAGTTTACAGCTGACCCAGACACTGAGGTGCGAATGGAGAACCTGCATTTTTGTGGTCACCATGAGCTACTGTGGCTTATTAGTTTGGTTTTTTTAGGTCAGCATCCACTGCAAAGTGATAGTCACATCAGAAGGACCAGGACCAGCACACAAATCCTGCACCTACCAAAACCACAGGTGAGTGATGGGGTTTTCAAGCCCAACGTGTGTAGTTTTGCCCAGTGTATCAGTTGTTTACAAGGATATATCGTCTCTGCATTGACAGATGGCGAGCTCTCACTGGTGATGACTCCATATGTGAATGCTGTGAGTCAAAATGTGTGACTTCTAAATCCCGGAGAGCCTTGATGGAAGGTCTGTCAGTCTATGAAAACCAGTTTCTGGCTGCTTTAATCGTACTCTAAACCTGGAATCTGCTTAAACCACGGTATCTGACACTTTTCTTCTCTAAATCCCCGAAGGCTCTGCCAGTAGTAGGCCATTACTGGTTTCGGATCATCTGTACACCGCAGAGGATGGCTTTTTATCACTCAGTCCTTCTGCTGTCAGGAGAAAGGAAAATGCTGAGATGCACAGTGATAAGATTTGGGAAAGTGTAGATATAGAAAAGCACGATGCTGCTGAAAATGAGAAGCAGAAGCTTGATGGGGAACCTGATCTTGATGAATTGGGTTATAAGAAGACGGCCTTCAAGGAGGACTGGAGTAAAGTTGGGAATTTCAATAAATTTGGGGAAGATGGAACAAAGGAGTTTTCACAACCTGAAGAAGCAGAGGTAAGGTTTGTGGAAACTGAGATCTTGGAAAAGCCAGTGCTCGCTGTAAATGAGAATGGTGATGTGCCCCGCCGCTGGATGAAGTTGGAGCAAATGGTGCCAGCACAAATTGAGCCACAGTTGAATTCATCAGAGTCCGAGAATGAAAAAAGGACACACAACTGTAAAGGTGACAAGGATGGGAGGATGACGGCATCTCAGGTGCAGCTGAAGACGGACAGCAGCCTGACGGATGCTGTAGATGGAGAGGAAAAGACGTGGTATTTCACATGGAGGTAGTTCAATGTATATGAGTATTTTCTTTGACTTTACTTTCACTACAATAAAATGTATATAAATGCATTTACCTTACCATCCTGTTATGTTTTCTTTAAAAAACAAAACCCATCGTCCTGACTTGTCTTATTTGAGACACCACAAATAAGATGAAGTTACAGGTATTAATGACACTTCCGTCTATTACCCTTGTTTTTCTTTACGGGTCTGCTGATATTGTTCACAAATCCAAACTTGACATTCCGATATTGCCCAAAATCCTCACTTGAAACATGGTTTTGCCATGTGCCATTTTACATGCGATGTATTGGTTGAAAGGAGTTAAAGCAACCCTATTATTGGATGGTAAGAAGCGTGCTTTTAGGGACAAATTAAATTAGTCAAAGGAGTTTTGAGTGAGAGAAGCATACAAGTTGACTATCAAAAGGTGCAAAGTAGTGTATTGATGCAAAACCGAGTTAGTGAATGGTGCTGTAACACTTTCCTGTAGTCACGAAAGAACTTGTACAGACTTCAGTCACATGATTACCTCCGTTCAGACTTTCAAATCCTGATCAAAGATCTCTTTAAAATGCTTATTCACCGTCTCCATTTTATCATGTTGCATATAGTTTTTGGGGTTTTTTTTGTACCCTCAGGAACCTTGAATGGTTCCTATAAATGTATATAAAGAGGTGGCATGCCTGTACAAATGGTCCCTTTTAATACATGTTCAAAGTTTAAATTACTTTGGTTTGCCCATAAGTACCTTTTTATACACTATGAAGTGGAAAAGCATTTTTGTATCTTTAGAAGCCTTAAAATTGCAATTTATTTTGACATTTGGTAATTGCCATTTTGGTACAAAAAACCATATTTTTCTCTAAACTGCTTCAATTCATATCTGTGATCCCCAATAAAAGTTTTAACTCCTAACAATCTAAATGACCTAGAGCTGTTCAAACTTTAGCGTTACTTTTAAAGCATTGTTTTGTGTTTATCGTCAATGTGAGTCCCCGTTGTAGCCGACAAAGATCTGTACTATATTACCGTGATTATTCCTACCAAACAGGAGAAGGGTCATTGCTGGATAAGTGACAATACTGTAAGGTTTAAATGGAGACTGAAAAAATGAATACAAAGACTGTTTAAATGCAATTTGATCTCTCCGTGAAGCTTTAATTTTTTTCCATAAATGATTTTCTCCATTACACTCTATAAAACCACTTTGAAATATTAAAAATGAAAAGACAAATTGTAACTGGTAAAGGCATTGCATTTTGTCAGAAACCGAAAGCAAGAGCAAATTTGATAATTCTAGCACATCTGGATGTGTGTATTAGTATCTGAAATTGCCATGCACATAGAAAGTTGCATGTGGCTTCTAAGATAAGAATTTGGCTTTAACATTGGACCAATGCAAACACTTGGTTTATAAGCTGTAAGCTTTTAACTCCAAAGTGAACTTTGTCTGTGGAGACCCTTCTCTTAACACAACAGGAATAATAACTTAAGATTTTATTTTCAAACAAACTGGTGTGGAAACTTGGAAAATATACAGAACAGACCCATTCTTACTGGATATGTTAAATATACAAAAATATTGCTATATTTACAGATGAACACCCAAAAGTCCCATTGATTACAATTACAGACTAAAGCTTTGATTCAGCAGGACATACTTAAAGTGGTGCGATCACTGACACTAGAGGGTGCATTATTCCCATCTCTTATAACAGTAAAACTCAGAAGGGCCTCTAGCAAACAAAATATGCACAGTTTACTCTGTTAAATGCAAAATGAGTACTTCAGGAAATTAAGACCCACACCATTATCAAATTCAAACAGCTTCTGAAAAAAGCATCCCCTTTTGCCAAATCCTGTTTCTCCCAAACTTGCAGTAACATTCAGTGTTGTTCTTTAGTCCGTCCCTGGTCTCCTTCAGTCTCGACAAACACACGGACGACGTCCCACCTCAACAGAACCTGCTGCTCCATTTGTTCATTCAACACCATCTGAAGTTGGAAAATGTGGAGAAAAAGAAAACATTTGTATTGACCGGAGGCCTTAGATGGTAAAATCAGAAATGATTTTAATTTTAGCCACCATAGCTCCAGGAACGTCAATGTTAGATGACATATTTCAGTTATTGGATGAATTGACACAAACATTTTAAAAGATTAGTTACCCCTGAGGGTGAAAAGTAATAGTTTTCTTTATTTTATTTTTTCAGATTTCTCTTACCTTGGACACTTTCTTGCTGTGCTTCCTGTCCTGCAGTCTGATCCACACCTTCACAACTTTCAACCCCTTTTCCCATAGCTTTGGGTTTCTTTGCAACAGGTGGTGGCACCCTGGGTCCCTTCTTTGTTCCCTCTGCTTCACTAATCGCCTTTGTTGCAGAGGAAACCTCCAGCTTTTTCTGTTTTATATCTTGAGTATCTTCGGGCACTTGCTTGGTCTCAATCACTACCTTCTTGTTGCTTTTAGAGAAGATAAAGCTTGCAGTGCTGGTAGGAGATATGGAGGGTGGTGACAGTGGTGAGTGAAGGCTGAAGCGAGATGAAGGGCTCTCTCTTGATCTGGCTGCTGTCCTCAGGCGGATGGCCTCCTGCAGGTTCATGGAGGGTGCAGGGGCCGTGGCAGGAGGAGACTTTTTTACAGGGTAAGCACCTGCGGATGAGGGCACAGGTGGAAGCAGAGGAGATGGGGACTTGGGTACAGTTTGTGAAGCGTCAACTGGTGGAGAAGCAGATGGGGGAGATATTATGATCAGAGATCTTCTGATGGGCTTCTGAGGAGCCTCACTGCTGGCAGATGATGTTGGGATCTGACTGCTGGGCTGCTGTTGGTCCACTGTGACCTCAGGTACTGGTTGCTCTTGTGCTTCAGGGGGTTCGGGGCTGCTGTTGACCATGTTCAGGGGGGAGGGTGTGCTATTGGTAGTGGGTTCCTCATCTACAACAGGTGCAGAGGTCTCCTCTTGCCTTTGACTTTTTGCGGTTTGAGGACTAGACTGGTCCTGAATGTTGATAGGACCATCTTCTGGTAAAGTTGAAGGCAAAGCAATGCTAACAGTTGGAGGAGGAGCAGGTTCTTCAGCCTGTTTTGACGAAGGCGAGTTTCTGAACTCAGATGGAGGTAAAGGCGGTGCCTCATCAATTGCTGGATTATTTGTTGTCTGAAATTCAACTGAAGGTTGGCGGAGAGGTTCAACAGGAGGTGGGGGTGGAATGCTTACAGGGGGCAGGAGGATGCTGGTAATGCCATCTGTATTCGTTTCGGGTTTCAATGGGATGTTTTCTTGTTGAGAATCAATCATCTGCTTTGATGGCAAAGGTGGAGGAGGTGGACTACTTTGTGGTGCAGTGAGTTCACTTTCAGGTGGCGCATTTTCAGCAAGCTGAACAGCATCTTTTCCAGAGTGTGTAGGAGTGAACTCTACATTGGGTAGAGCAGGAACCTCTTTGGGAGGTGGAGGGGAGTCCTTTACAACCAGAGGAGGTGGGGCTTCTTTAGCTGGTGAAGCAGATGTTAGTGAGATCATTGGGATGGTATCTTGAACTACAGGAATAGTGGACTCCTCCGACTCCACGGGAAGTGGTAATGGAGAAACTTCCACTATTTCAGTCGTAGAAGCCTGGATTGCTGTAGTCGGTGGAGGGGGAGCTGTATATGGAGGGGGAGGAGGGATGGCCAGTGGTGGAGGGGCCACCTCTTGAGATGAACAGAGCCTCTGTGCTTCAACCCCTGCTGACACACTTGGTACTTTTGTCTGTGGTTTAACAAACTCAGTTTTTAAAGATAAATTACCACCAAAACCAGGATCCTTTCGTGGCACCTGTACAGGCAACACTAGTCCTTCTTCACCAAAAAAGGGTGGAGGTGGAAGAGGCTTGTCTATCTCGTCATGCCCACCAATTCCCACTGGTACCAATGGTGGAGGCGGTGGGGGCCAGGGCGACTCGGGGGATACGACTTGCACTGACGTGATGGAAGCCGGTTTGGTGGTCCGTAAGGTTGGGGGCTGAAGCTGTTGTGCCGGAGTTGAAGTCGGTGATGGAGAAATGTGTACTAATGAAGTAGGAGGTAACGTGTCCATGTTAGTCTTTGCGTCTGTAGATTGGGTGGATACGTTTTGACCTCCCCCTCCTTCCACTGCTGCCAGCCGTTCCTCACGTTTCTCTACAGCCCTCATTAACATCCCATTTAACATATCACATACTCTGACTTTCTCATCTTTACTATTTTCTTTCAAACCTCCATTCTCAGCCAATCTTTCCTTGTTCTCTTTGTGAGTTTCTCCATTCAATACCCCATTTTCTTGAAATCTCTTTGCCTCCAGCACATGTAGGGATCGATTTACAGTGTCCACAGCTACTGTTGGATTCTTATGCTTTCTTTCCACTACTGAACTCTTGACAGAGCCCTCTAAAGACACCGACGGAGACGGTCTCTGCTGTCTCCTGTCCTTTGGATTCTTCTTTATGATAGCATAGGTGTTTCCAGGGGCTGGGGGTCCCAAGAGCAACTCAACTGTACGCTTGTTGTGAGCCCATACCTCAGGGGGAGGAGGTGGAGGGGCATGGACTTTGGGTGGAGGAGGGATGTTGAAAAGGTCTCTCAGGGTCCGTACAGATGGACTGACGCTGACTGTGTCAGTGAAGTCAAGTTTAGGTTTCTCGTCGGATTTTTTTATTTCAGGACCTACTGGCTTCGTTTGAGAGGATGGAGCTGAACCAGGAAATAACCTTTGGAGCTTTGCCAAGATGCCCTTCTTGTTCTTTGAAGAATAGCTGTGAGGCTGTTCAGAGACCTGTGGGGAAGTTGGATCTTGGCTAGAGTAGCCACTGGATGGGGAGATTATTTTGTTGAGCTTCTTCTCATGAAGTGGTTCCTTCACTGGTGAAGCTTCTGGGGAAACCGTTTCCATATCTTTTTTGGCATCCTTTGTCTTTGGTTTCTGCAGCTGAGAGTTGTGGAAAGAGAATGACCCAGAGCCAGTGGAGTCCTCTAGAGAACTAGTGTCTCCATGGTAGCCAGGGCTGTCTACAGCCTTGGAGGGTAACTGAGATGATTCCAGTTTGTCTTTTTCACTTGCCTCACCTGGGACTGAGGTGCTATTGAGAGACGTTTCCCTTGAAATGCCTCTCATGTCTGCCAGATCGCGTGGACGTAGTTTCAACTTATTGTGAAGAGAATTAGAACGCCTTGGGGGAGGTGGAGCCCTCTTGGACTTCTTGACAGACAGGCTTCTCAAAAATTGGTCATTTTTCTTCTCGTCTCCCTTAATACGGAGCCTGCTATTGGAGGAAATGACGCTAGACTTGTCTTCCTTAGCAGAAGCATCCCTGTCCTGAGATTTCTGCCTAGGGGTGCTGCAGCTAGAGATGGTTGAAGAGTCTGATACCAAGGTCTCTGAAGAATCAGAATTGCTCCAACAGGAGGTGTCAGACAGATTGGGATAGTTGTATTGAGAAACAGAGGTGATGTTGGAGGAAGTGGTTCTTACAGAAGAGGCCCTGGAGGAAGCCCGGGAGGGAGCTGGACTGGACAGCAGCAGACTGCTCTTGCTGACGGTGCGAACACTGTTGCGACTCCGGCTTCGGCTGATTTCCACCACATCAATGGAAGGCGGCAACACGGCGTTGGGAATGATTTTGGACATGTACGCAGCCTGGGGTGACATGGTCATGACAGGGCTGGGCGGCTGCTGCTGGAGGCTTGAGGCAGTGGTCATCCATGGGACTGCCAAGCTCCGAGGCCTCTGCTCTCCTGCCAAGTCAGGACCCAGGTGATCCAGCAGGGCTAGGTCGTCCCTATGACCAGCATAGGGAGCGCTGAGCTGCTTGACTTTGTCTTTGGTGAGAGGCTGGATGGTTTTACTGCGTTTAAAGCTGGTACTGGGTTCCTTTGAGGACTCGGCAGCATTTTGTGGCCCGTCAGTGGTGGGACTGTTATCAGTCTCGTCATTATAAAGCTGCTCCTCATCTAAAGGCTGAGTCAGAATCCAGCCCGTTCTGTCCAAGCCTGATGGAAAACAAGACAAAATATTAGCTTGCTCACAATAATGACAACTCTTCCTTCCAAACTAACAAAACCACCCATTTGTCTAATTCACAAAGATATATCAAAACAAACATAAAAAGTTGGCTGCATACCCAGCTCTTTCTGTACATGTTGTGGGATCCCCACAACAGTCGTCCTCTGTCTTCTCCTCCTTTTAGCTTTTTCTGACTTTTTCCCAGAATTCAGTGGTCTGAACGTTGATCCTGGATGATATTAATACAAGAGGGAAAGAATGTTGACTATGAAGAGAAATGGGTACATTTGTTTTTAATCTACTATAGGTTGTTTTTTTTTTGTTGTCAACTTTTTAATATGTGGGAACATGATACTAAACTTTCACTTAAAATCCTAAATATCGGGATATCATCGCATCATTTGAATTTTAAATAAATGATAGTTTCTTTTGTAAGCTTTAAATGTCGAAAACATTTAATGCAAGTGTGAAATATTCGTTGTAACAACAAGTGTGAGTGTAAATGCTGTGTAACGGTTACGTTACCTTGCCTGGTGAGGCCGGACCGAGATGATCTGGTTGAGACGGATGACCGCACAGAGACAACAGAGGATGTGTCAGGAATGGTGCTGTCTGTCACAAAACCTCCGCCCTCCCCATCTGTTTGGATGGTCATTGTTGACTGGTCGAAGGAGAAAAAAAAAAAAAAGTATATATACATGTGTTTTTTTCCACTTAAATCAGTTGTACTATAATTGCGCGTGTACTGTTTGCGCAGAACTTACAATTGTGCTTCCATTATCCAAGTACTCCACTCCATTGCCAGTTTCTGCAAAGAGCCAGACTCAGTCATTAACTTGTCCAATTTTTCATTAAATTCTCAGCAGTGATCTTATGTTTTCACTGCACAGCATCATCACCGACACGAAGACAGTTATCAGTGTTAGTGGAGCAGCTGTAATTTATTACACAGATGTCCAACCTGTATAATTAGTGTGCTCTGTACCTTCCTGCTGCATCATTTTCAATCCCTCCAGGGCCTCGGTGTGGAGGTCCTCCAGGTACTTGGGCCTGCTGCTCTCAATGAACACATTCTCTGGGAACAGCTGGGGTGCCGGGGTCTTGTCATTCTCATCTCGCTTTGGGATAGCTACATAGATAAAACGGGAGAGGGGGATCAGCTCAAGGCCCTCGGTTACAGTACCAGTACATAAGGGAGCCATATGGACAAGAAGAGAGCATTCAGGTGCCTGTCAGGGGCAGTTAAGCACAAGAGCTGTACATTCGTTTTACAGTTAATGCATGAGAGTGTGAGTTAAATGGGCTGAACTCCCCTTCCTCTAATGGGGGATTAAACTGCAGTGACTTTTACAAAGACCTTACAGAGGGGATTATCATATCAAAAAGCTATCATTGACAACATATGTCCACATGTTTACCAGTCAAAATAATAGAAATACCAAGGATGTTAAAAAAAAAAAAAAAGGGTTTGAGATTGAAATTTAAGAGTCAATCGGCTAAAACATTATTACATCTGTATAAATTTGAGATTTTAATAAAATAAATGAACACAGGCAAGTGAAAAGATGCCATCGGCATCCTTACGCTTCCAGTCCACAGTCTGGGTCAACGACCTGACACCCTTCTGTAACACTTTTATGCAATAGTGAGACCTGTCCTACATTGAGCTGCTCTACTGTCCTCACAGCCCCTGTAAGAACACGAGGGAATTAGCCTCGGCAGCCAGTAACAGCAGCTCATTTTTACTCTCTTCCTTCATCTGACACAGAAACTACAAAAATAAACCCCTCTAATGGTGTACAGAAAAAAAAAAAAAGTTTCTTTTCCTGAGCTTTTAAATAACATTACCTAATATAACGACAAAACAAACAAACTTGATTTTCATGGTTTAAAGGAACAGTGATGACCGTTTTCAATTTCGCTGACAGTCAAACAAATCCTGTTGATCCTCCTTTCCCTGATTTTACAAGAATAAAAAAAGTTTTAGTATTCAGGACAGGATCAATCAGTCTGACTCCTGAACAACTTGAACCAAACGGTTTCCATTTACTCACCTTTTCGCTTTAAAACTGTTGGAAAGAAGGCAAAATTACAGCTGGAGTTACTAGACACAAGCAACACCATTGTCTCTATTAAATCTTGTGAAGGTAATATCCAAAAGGGTCCACCAAAAAATACACCCAAACTGTGTCTAACTGCAGTCCATTGTTTGAATAAACATCTTGCAACCGATCTCACAATGTTTTTCACGACGTTGTTGTTGTCAGTTGATGTCCACGTAGAGCAGTGAATGTGTCCACAGCCAATAGAGGATCAGAGCTCAGGCACTAATCCTCAGCAGCCTAATTCCTGCCATCTCTCTACTGTCAAACAGATACCCAGCATCTCACTGTTGCTCCCCATCTGCAGACGAGCTCCCCTGGGATTGGACACTCCGAATGGAGATCAAACGCGTAAACATTACAGTAAAAGGAAGAGCCAGGGACTGTCAGGGATTTGAGGTGCGAGCACATCAAAGCTGCCTCAAGCAAGAGCTTCAGCTCCGTAAATAAAACACTTCATGGCTTTGTTTGTATTGCACATCTTTTTTTTTTTTTTTTTTTAAACAGAACTCTAAAAACACGTCTGTACTACTTCAGACCAACTTTCATCTTAAAACGTTTACAATTTCACCACAAGGGGGTACAAGTGCGTTGAAAGGATCTACTTCTAAAGCAAGATTAAAAACATGAGGCCTGAAGATCCAGACCACATGGTCTCACATGTGGACAAAAATGTTCTCTCTTGTTTTCAGAAACGTTGTTTGCTTGCCAATTAAGGAAAATGAAAATGCGTGATAGGATTCTGATCTAGAGAGGTCCTAACCATACTTTAAACTAGTTACAGAGTACATATTCTTTTTCCTTTTTTTTTTTTTTATCATCACTTCGTTTGCTACTGAGGTTTGTTCACTTCCTGGTGCGCTGAGCAGACATGACATGGAATGTATGACATCCAAGCAAATGAAAAACATTCCCATGTTTATGGTCTTACTGAGTGAGTCAGACAAAAGTAGTTTACAGTGGGAGGGGGGGGGGGGGATTAATGGCATATGGTCTCAGTACCTAGTAACGAATAAAATCAGAAGACCAGTTTAAAAGAAGTGGCTGCTGAGGCTGAATCTTCTGCCCACATTTGTAAACAGGGAGCTGCTGAGCATGTGTAAAGTTAAGCTGGCCTAAAACAACAGTTATTCAGTTACCATGGCAGTACACACTCCACCGAAGAAGCCTGTAGTGATGGGTGGGGCATGACTGAACATTAACAAGGGGCACATTACCACTGGTCCTGCAATCCCTTTGTAATTGTGTCCATATTAATCACACCATCTGTCCCTGCTGGATTGTGTGAAAGCTGAATGTATTACCAGGCTGGAAGTTATTATACCATGAACTCTTAACTGCTGCTTACATCTCTGATTTAGATACTAATTCTAGGATTTGAAGCTGCGTGGTCTTTCCAGTTAAATTTCAGTCTTGTTTTTGTGTAAAATTTCTGGAAGTAAACAGAGACAGAGGGTTCAAGAAATGACAGATTAACAAACAGTTTATAACAAATTACACCCACTGAAACTGGTGGTGGTGATGAAAAATGTTTATGAGTAGAAAACAGGGAAATCCTTTGAAGACAAGGGTGGGTTTTGGATTTGAAGGTACACAGCAATTTTAAGGTCAGTTTAGAAGTCACTCAAACCTTCTGTCATACTGTGTATATTATATATGGTATAAGTTGGGTTTTTTAATGCAGTACAATGCAGGTTTTACTCCATAGTGGTAAGGCGGTTGTAGATAAATAGATACCAGAATAAAAGCAACGACTTTGGACCGCTGTGACTGGATTCTACTGTAGTGACCCACCTCATTATATGAGGTAAACTGCTGAAAAATAAAAGACTAAAGCACAAGGACGAAGATGATGGCATAAATGCATCATTATTATTATTTGTTAAAAGAAGAAAAAAAAAACAAATGACAACATTAGGCTGACACCTAATTCAACTGAACTATTCGATCTGTTCCCAGGAAGACAGAAATTACAATATCTATCAACAACAAAGAAAGAAAAGAAAATAAAAGCAGATAGTATAAAAGACTAAAAGTTGAAATCAGATTAACAGTTTAACATTTAGCTCTCATGAACGTTAAAGAAAATTGTAAAGCAAAAAAACTGTTGGGATGCAGACGGCCATAAAAATCCAAAGAAGATAGAGAAGAGATGACACGGGATACTTTTCATTCGATGTTGAGGAAAACAAGATGTTTTGTAAGCTAACTGGAGCGACTACCAAAAGGTAAAAATAGAACAAACTTGAAGCAGCAGTTGATGGTAGTTAATGTTACATCATGAGCTACTGATGTGTTTTTCCTGATATGGAAATTAAAAAAAAAAAAAAAAAAAAAAAAAACCACCACTGCTGTCATGTCTTTACAGCATTATGTTAATGATTGAAGTAATGATTGACCCAGTTTAGCCTAAACAGGCAAAACAGGCTTCGTACTGCTCGGGCTCTCACAAGCAGCCAGAAATAGCTGATCACAAAGTAGAAATAAATAAATAAATAAATAAATGACACCAACAACATGTGACATGTAATTTTACGATAATTAATTTGTTATGAACACCTGTTCTGTTAGAGCAGATATGCTGTTCTTAACTAATTTTATTGAGAGGATCTTGTGTGAAAAGGCAAGGTCAACGGAAACTATGTTTGTGTCAGATTTGTGTTAAATCTGTCTTTTATTGCTCATTCAAACAACCTTAACTGGCTTCATAGGTTAACCGATGCTTCATTTCATTGATGCATAGACCATTTTTTCAGAAATTCAAATTATGACTAAAAATTTGTCTTTTTTTGTTGTTGTCAAAAAGTCTATGCCTAAAACTGAACTAACATTTGCTGTCAATTTAGTTTACATTTACTTTGAATTAACGCTGTCAAGACAGGAGGTCTATATGTCCCCATGTGGTCAGAAGTGGTACTGCTACATAGAGTGGCTTTAAATTTTAACTTCAATTAAATAAGGAATTTTAACCAGAAAGATTGAATATTATCTATGCTTAAATCCAACTGGGATCTTTTGTTTCTTCAAGAGAATATATATAAAAAAATTAATTTTAAAAAAAGCTTGAAAACACTGCTGTGTAATAGACTAAAGACAAAGGACGCAGAAACGTGAGTTGTTCAGCTTTGCAATGTACTTCATCATAATTAACTAAAAAGAGGAACACTTTGAAGTACTTTCTTCATATAAACAAGTATACATATATCAAAACAGACTGATGTTTTTAGATAAGCAAGTTTATACCTGTAAGGAATTTTGATTGGTTCGTAGACCAAGATAAGTACAGTGCAGTGGTATAACAGTTTAGAGCGATGTGCGTTAACATGACAAATTAAGACTTTAAGAAATGTGCCTTTTGACAGACAGTTGTCCCCTACAAGAAGGGAATGACTCAAGAAGTTTGTGTTTAAGGTAAGAGGGATCAGCCACAATATTTACTGTTCGCCTCCAAGACCGAGGGGCGTACAGTTACTTGAGAGGTGGCACCTGATCAAGTTCTCAGCAGACCTGCGTAACATGCTGCAGTCTGCCTTAGTCCTTGGTACTGACACACATTGGTGTGGGAATCAAGCCCACACAAAACATTTCGTCCCTGTCCCAACTTGCCACTTTCCTCTTGTTTTTCACAGTCAGGCAGATAACCATGCAGAGGCATTCTCTCAAGATCTGAGGGTGATGTCTGCCAGGTGACTGCCTTTCTAGTCACCAGGGGCCTAACTGGATGTCCTAAGTTAACGGTGGGAAAGGGCTCAAAAATCAATCAATCAATTTTTTAAATAATCATGCATATCCTTCATGCCCTAGACTACACATGCACTACACATGTTCATGCATCCTAGTTAATGCACTTGTCTGCTCCATTGACAATTGTTACACCCTTGGATTTCACTAAATTAAATATAAACATCAGGGCTGGAAAAGAAAAAAGGAAGCAACAAGCGTGGTGTGACAAGGACTATTGCCCAGGTAACAGATACACGTGCATCATGTGGCATGTAGGGTTACACTGTAAGACGACACTAATTGCAAACCACAAAAACCAGTGTGTATCAAATTCCTCCAAAAATACTCTGGATTGACAGTGCACACAAAGCATACCTATTATTTTGCTGGTATTCCGTTTTTACGCCAAAGTTAAAATCATCACGTACATTTATAATCTAGAAATTGTTTTCATCAATAAGTTCAATAAGTTTTCATTTATCATTTCAAATAATTTATCAAATTTATCAATGAAGATTCAAACTCGGTCAGCTTTGTCACATCAAAGTTTGCTTTAATAGGTAGCCAAGCAAATAAAACCACAGAAAATGTGCGGGATAGTGGGAATGATCAGACCTGCTCATACCCGTTTATTTTTACCTCGGTTTGCCATAGGCTCCAACTGTAATCAACAACGGATTAAGAAAAAGTGTTGTAAATAAGACTGGAATTACCACCTTGGGGGTGAATGCCTCTCCCAATCAGACGAGCGGCACTTTACGTCCAAGTGTGCCCAACAAAACTTGAAAGAAATGCAGTCAAGGCATTGCATGTATTCATAGCGTAGAATACATTTTTGTATCCATGACAGAATGGATAGTACCTCAAATAACCATGCTTTACCAAAGAAGCCAAGAATTGTGGAAGAAGAGTAAAGATCTTTGAGTGATTATGTGGGAGTGGCAACTTTTAAAAGGTAGGTTAAGCAATTTCTGGATTATTTTAGATCTGTTGAGTTTTTTTAACAAATCATCAACAAAACACTAGGAGCTGCTTCCTTCCCCTCCCTCCAGTGATGCCTGAGAAAACATGACCCATCATGAACTCTACCAAGCCTCCAAATCAGTGATCATTACTGTTTGAGGGGGTGCTGCCTCCACACTGTTTCCAGTTTATGGAGCAAGAACTGTGTATGAAGACAAGGTTTTTTTTTTTTCAGATGTACTCACAAGATGGACAGCTAGAGGATGGCGAGGATATATTCACTCCATGTGACAGAAAGTGGTCTGGGCTAGAAAAACCAGTAGAATTGCTTACCGTGCCTTTAATAAGAACCAAAAGGGAGCAGCTCATTTACTTTTGCTACACTTTCTTTTTAAATAATTATGGACTTGTGTAAAAATAGAAAATGTTTAAGGTAATTCTTTGGCAGAAATAAAAAAATTTATTTCTATGGTTACAAACAGTTACTTTGTTCATCTAAGCAGAAGAAAGGTTGTATTTGTCATTAATAACAAGTCATTTTAGCAGCAAGGCCTGAGACTGGTCTGTATTTTGGCATCGACTAAAATATCTCAATTATTACCTGAATTTTTGAAAAAAAAAAAAAAAAAAAAGTTATCAATTTAGAGCTGAGAGCACGCCAGTAAGCTCTTCTCTTTTCGCTTATCACATAAATAAAAAAGTAGAGCTTGCTATAAGCAACCTGACATCTCTTGGCACCAAAGCGGTAGTTTGTCCCGATGTAAACTGGGTAAGTAGCTCTATTATATACAAGCACAGCCCAGGCTTATCACGGCCCCGTCCCAGAATTTAACCGGAGAGAACAGCGTGTTCTCATAAGAAAACTACATTAATATCCACCACTGCGTCTACCTTTATTCAACTTAGCCTCACTAGAGCGTTAACGCCAACAAAGTTATCTATAACAAGACTATTGTCATTGCTGCAAAGCTGCCCAACTTAACTGCAGAAGCCATGAGTGGTGGAGTGGACTCACAAAAGTCCCGGCACACATTTATCAGCCTCTTTGTAGACCTGGCACAGAGCTTTGGCAAACATTTTCCTTTCGTGACAATAGCCAGTGCAGCTGGTGGAAAGCCATGGTAACATATCTGCATTTCTTCACAATGAAACAATACAAGATTTCATGAATAATAACTGTTGCTATTGACTGTCTAGCTTAGTTTTGATAACACTGACACCAAACACTAGAACACTGTAACAAATACAAGGGACTTGATGAAATGAAACTCAAGCACATCATATAACTGGGACCAGAGGGCAAACTGGCACTTTTAACATTTGAGTGTCCTAAATATTAATCGCCCCAACCATTTACTGTACATGTGATGACTTCTAATCTTCTGCAACAAAATCTAACAAATGCTCCGAGACCCGTTATTATAAATGAGCATTTGTGGAAATGTTTACGTGCCAGTTGTTGCATCCTCTGCAGTAACTTGTTTATTATTTATCGTGTTATTGTGAGCTGTTCTCAGTCTGGCATTGATTTTTTTTAGATTTTCTAGTCTTTAGGTGACAAAGTGTAACACAAATTGACCCCTCTTTGCTCAACTGTTGCACCTGCATTGTTTATAATAAGAATAAAAATGTAAAAAAAAAAAAAAAAAAAAAAAAAAAGTTGTTTCACATGAAAGCTAGGTAATGAGAGGATCTTTCAGACGGTTTTTTCCCTTGAGGCAACAATGTAAAAAAGCAGGCATTAATTTCTGCAGTGAGATGAGGAGAGTGAAACTCAACCACAAGTCAATTTTTAAAACCTGTTCTCCTGCCCTTTATCGTCACTCTGTCATATGAGTTACCAAAGTACCATTGGCAGTCGTACTTTGTTTTTTTTGTAGTTTTTTTTTTTTTTTTTTTTTTACAGCAGTATCAATTTGAGATTTGTCAACGGCCGATGTTACATTTGGCTGTCATTACTCTGGTGTCAGGAAATGACATTTCCATTTAGGTTTTCACATGCACTAGTGAAATCCTCAGAAACACGACTGAGTTCAAGTGTGCCGTGATCCTTTATGCTTCCGATCCCATTATATTTGTAAGATTTCAGTTAAGGCTAGATGATATAGTGATGACCACAAACTATTTAAGAACTGGACCTGTGGCATCACCCGCAGGTTTCTGAAGGGGGATTTTTTTTTTAAAGACCCCTTTTTGACAGAAGCTGAGAAAATGACTCTGCCCATATTCTGGTTATTCCAAGAATGGCCAAATGGAAAGAAGCGAGGAAGCCCTGGCAATCGCCTGGACCACGCCCACCTTACACCTCCCATGGCCATCCGTCACTACCTGAACGGCACAGGCTAGCCTCAGCCTGGTTTGGCTGGGTAGTGGGCAGCCGCCTCCGCCGCCGCCGGCACTCTGTCTGCATGCTTGGCCTGCTAGTGGCCTTCGACCCGGTGGGAAGCCTGCCAGCTCGGCCCAGAACCCAGAGCTAATTACCATTTACAACATAACAAGCCGTATTATCTTTAAAAAACAGGGAATATGCTCACTAAGCTCGTAATTCATAGCTCACATAAAGCGATGACAGTTGGCTATTGACAATAAAAAAGGAAATTTAGTTGTGACTCTAGGAAAAAAAAAGAAGAAAAAAAAGCCCCCAATCAACACAGTTTTCATGGACATAAAACCTATCCAAGAATGTTTAGTTTTTTTGTACCAGGCTGTTATTATTTTTATCTCTACACCGATGTTGGACATTTAACGTGGAGGTCTATGGTGGTTGACTTGCTGTTGATACGCCGTGTGGTCATCCGGGGGAACTGCACACGTTACCACCCAAGCTTATGACCACAGTGATGCATCACAAAGCAGAATCTACTCAAACATTTTGCTACAGCTTATTTGTATTTTGGTAATTAATTCCAAGTTAACAATTTTTTTTAATCATCATATAAAATGTAAGAAGTTGCATGTGATATTCATGCTTTGTATGCACATGAACAAAACAAAACAAAAAAAAAAAGGTAGATTTGGATGCAGATTTTGTAAGCTGTAAACATTTGTCAGCCACAGAAAAGACAATAAATAAAAATTTGAAAAGTTTTTAAATAGTATTCTACAAGGGAAAAGCATTTGTTGTCACAACTCGCTAGATCCTTATATCATCCCCATAGATCTCCTTATGATAATAATGATTTTTTTAAAATTCAGAGCTAAATTCAGTTTGAAGTCATATTAAGGTACCACCGCTTTAGCCTGAACCGATAGATTACCAATGTCACCAGAGTCAACAAGTGTAGTCATTTTCTTTAAAAAAAGATCTGTTGAAGTAATCGTAGTACTTTCCTGTAATTACTGCATTTTTCATATTGCAAAAATATTAGAAAAATAAAAGGTCACAAGGTCAATTTCTCCAAAAATCACACACCTCACTTTCAGTCAAAAGATTGAAGCCGTTCTCGAAGCCTCTCCCTGTTCTCTCAGAGCTGGACCTCTGCTTTTCTAAGAAAAACACTTTCCATTTATTAATGCAATCCTCCGTGATGACTTTCATGCAGTCTAGCAGATTTAATTTTCAATCTGACCTAATCACGAACTCAAAACATCTTCACGCATGTCAGAGAACTGAATGATATCTAATGTCTTCACGTGATGCCCAATGATCCACAAACACCTCTGACTGCAGGGATTTACACCACATTGTAAATATTCAACAAAAAAGTAAATTTAAATGCCTTGGATGCCCTGAGCCTGGTATGCAAGTCAAATACAAAGTCTCTCACAAACACAAAGAGCTTCCTATTTCTGGCTTCCTCAAAGAAATATCTAAAAGATCAGGAATGCGAAGAATCTCTCAGGGAGTGTTTTGAGCAAAGAGGTGACCTTCTGAGCATACCTTGTCAGGACTGTATGACCTAATCAGTCTTGAATGAGATTGTTTCTAATTAAATAGGGGAAAATTCCTCTCAAAGCAGAGAAAGACAGAGACCAAAGATGCAGAAGAAACGCCTGCCTTTCACTTTCACACAGGATCAAGCGAATCGACAACACAACAGGGGCATACGTCACTGAAATACAGATGAACATCAAGTAATTAAAGGGGAGAGAATAAACCGGCAAAGGCAGATTATCTCTGCTTTGCAGAGATCAAATAGAGCAAAGTTATCAGAAAAGAAACTGTACAATCAATAGGTTTTACCACACCGATGGGTCCAGGAGGCCGTGGTTTATCAGTCCAAAGCCGGCTTCTGTGCTCCCTCCTGGGTCAAACTCCATGTTTGTAAAAGTGAATTCCCATCAGGGAAAAAGAGTAGATGCATGTTTAAAAGCGTTGGATGTTCACGCTGACAGAGAATCTAGGTCAACCTGCACTCTCATCATTAAGTGCAACTAAAAACAGATTAAAAGTTTCTGATCTGTTGTAGTTTATCCTCCAACTAAAGAGTTGAATCATCTGAATACGAGAACATGAGAACTAGCTATACTACTCAAGCCTGAGTTCGTCAATCAATGCCAAACGATACTTCGATGCTACTACAGTATCTATTGCAAAAGAGAACAGTTGTTTTTAATTGTGTGATATGCACATGTGAGTCCAAACATATACCTTACAATGATTGATTTAATCGCAACAGACATTGTTGCTGTCTCTGTTTTGTTTGAATGCGATTTTGTAAAAGGCTGCAACTAGAAATGCAACTAGAAAAAATATGATCGTCTAATGTGAAAATTCCTATCAAACCGCGATAGCACTTAAAGTGACAATACCAAATTGTTGGTTTTGTTTGACCAATAATCTTGATTTTTCTGTTTACCAGCATGTACCTGTGTAACTTATGAAAAACAAAAGCAGCAGCTCCCTCTGATAAGACGTTTTTCGGTGTTGTGTATCACCACGATGTGAAGACCTTCAATAGCCAGGCTGGTATCCTCCTTTTTGCATATGTTCACACGCTCCACCTGAGACTGTGTTCCAGCGTCTCAGAGCGCTGAGGAAAGTACATGCTGAAGGTTTAAGAAAAACAGAAGCCCTTGTTCTTGCCTAACTGCAACGGTTCTGGCAAGGCTTTTTCTTAAAATTAACTGGCACTGTGCCTTTAGTGAGGAGGAGGCCCCTCTGGCATCAATACAGATCATCATCAGGGCCTCAGCTGCAGGTATTCAAGTGTTACAATTCGCCTCGTCTTGGTCCCGTTACAGTAGAGACTTGCTCAGCTGCTTCTTTGACGAGAGGAAGCATCAAGTGGGGACTTCTATGCGGTGGAAAGCAGTATCATCACAACTTGATCATTATTGAAGCCTGAGTAGCAGCATATCTGGTAGATAAGGCAGTGATCATAATCGGCGCTTAAGGCTTTGTAGTGATATACAGTAATCCTGTAACATTATGGCTAAATATGTGCAATATAAAGAGATCTTTAATGCAGCTGTCATCCAATCTGTTGTGTTTAACTTTGAGAAAGAAAAATTTCCTTCTGCTTGAGTACACAAATTTGAAAAAGGACTGCTGACCTCTGGCCAGTGTGGGAGTTCACCTTTAAACCAACTGGCATAGGGAAAAAAAAGCTTATCTCTCTTCATAGTTTAGTTCCTCAAACAACCCACTGCTGTTGTGACCTACCATCAGCTGAACAATGAAGTACAAAAATTGTGTAACAGCACCCACTGACACATGGTTTAGTCAAGACCGGCACTTTCCTGTTCATCGTCTACCAAAACTGACAATGATGGGAGACCAAATGAGGCTGGATCCCATGGAAATCCCCAACACCCTTCCCACCAGAGATCTAAGCTTCTACTATAAGAAGACGCAGCAAAACAAACAATCTGAGCCTCATCTGTCTCTAAAGCAGTCAGCCAAATCCATAAGCACTGCCAGACAAACATACTTGAAAACAGCCCCGAGCTACACAACAGTTTCTACTTTTGTTTTGCATCCGACTCAATAAAACAAGGTTTTGCTTATATCAGGAGTGTTTCTGTGTTTCGGGTTTTCTAGGTCTAAGTCTGATCAATCTGGGAATAAAAGTTTGTATTGTTTGTTCACGTTGCACCACACTAGAAAAATGTGTTCACAAAGACGAACAGGATTGGTATAATGCAGCCCGCTGATATGCAACTGCACCTCTACAAGTTCAAACACGGCCTGCAACTCTGGGAAAAGTCTACGCAATCACCGAGTATGAGTTCACTTGTACTTTGGTTTAGGACTCAGGGTGAATAAGTAAACATAAATTAGACATCATAGTCTTCCTGCTCATCCTGTAGAAAAGACAACAAGAGTACAGCACTTCATCCTCTAATTAATCAGAGGATCAGGCGAGTCGGCCGTGGTAAAACAGAACAGGATGGACAGAGATTTCTGAATGGCAGACAAGGTGAGCTGTAGGTCAAAAGGAAAGAAAAAAAGCCAATGTTCAAACAAGAACATACCTGGGAGTTTAAGAGCAGGACACTTAAACTGCTTCAAAAGACCTAATTATGACTCATCTTGTAACAAATCTTAAAATAAAATCCTCAGGTTGACCCCTTCTCAAATTGCGCAAGTTAAACTTCCATCGGACTCGAGACGTTTTGATGCATCGAATGCCATGTGCCATGTGCTCATAAATCTGTGTCAAATATGCAATATGCCCTGGTGTTCAAAGGAAAGAAGTTCCAGAGGTTACCAAGCGGATGACTCCACGCTCTAGTGCCAATAATGTTCACAAAACCCTACACTTAAAACCGTGACAATTTCACGTCAAACTGAAACAACTGAAGGAAATGATTTTCCAAGGAAGCAGCCTGCTGGTAACGTTTGACAAGACGAAGCCAAAAGATTTAAGTCTTAAAGATGAATCTTTGATGACCTTTTAAAAAAAAAAAAAAAAAAACGCACCTTACAAAAAAAAAATGTCTAAAACTTTCAGTTATTACACTGAAGGGTGGAGAAATAGACTTATGGATTACGTCAAGTCTGTTGACATTTGAAACTAAACAACTCATCATGGCATCACGAGACAGAGCTTCTACACTGACGCAAACTTCCCCTTGTACTATCCCTCCGTCACCAGACGTGCAATTCCAAAATGTTCTGACTACGCATCAATGCGAGTCAGACCGCAGAAGCTGGGATTGGTCCGCTGTACTGCATCATTTGTGGTACTTGGCTTTTCCGCTCTGTCCCTTCTGCCAGACTCGTTCAAAAGATGTAGAGACCACGATGCGAGATGTGCAATAAAACCATTTGCTGCTCCATCTCCATCAATTCCAACTCTAATAACACCCTAAATTGGAAAGTAAACACTCAACCAATGAGTTTCACATGAGGTCACAAAAAATCCTTGCTGCCCCCACCCTACCTGAATTTTTTATTTTTTTCAATAAAGTACTCACGAGATGGGCAGTTAGCAGATGGCAAATGTTCGCTGAATGTGACAAAAAGTGTTCTGGGTTAGAAAGCTCACAAATTCACTTACCACGACAGGACAGAAGAGCTGCCGGTAAAAAGAAAAAAAAAAGCAAAAAAAAAACGGACCATAATACGTTTAAAGAAATGCACTGAAAGACAAAGATTTTATAAGACAAAGCCTCACATTTGAGAAGCCGTTTAAAAAATTTTTTTGATAAATGACACTACAAACAGCAGCATTGGTGTTGGTGATGAGATTGAGATAAAAAAATAAAGACCAACAAAGATTCAAAAGAAGATAAATGAGATTGTGTGTTTTCTTACCATGATTATTTCCCTGTGGAGCCTGCCTTCCTGACTTCTGTCCTCCCTTGTGTCCGCCCTGATGCCCAGCAGAGTGTCCATCCAAGGCAAGGTCTAGTGCAGGACCCAAACCGGGGCTCTGCCCGTTTGAACAGAGATTCTTCTTCTTCTTCTTCTTCTTCCCCTTTAACCAGCCAAAAGCTCGGCGAAGGGAACGGCTGCGCTTTTTCAGTCCCCTTTTGCTGTGCTTCTCCTGGGCAAAAACTTCAACCACATCCTGGGGAAGCAGGTCCCCAAACCCCAGTGAGTCACGGTTCGACATGCCACCTCACACTGAAGCTACGCCCTAAAAAAACAAAAAGACGAGAATATTCAAAAGATGGGAGGCAGAAATGATGTTTTAAATCGTATCAAGTGTGTGTGTATATATATATATATATATATATATATATATATATATATATATATATATATATATATATATATATATATATATATATATATATATATATATATATATATATATATATATATATATATATATATATATATATACACACACACACACACACACCACACACACACACACACATACATACTGCAGTTTTGCTACCCACAATTGATTTTGTTAATACCATACAATTTCTTCAGCTTTCACCTTTTTGTAATAAATAAATAAAAACTATATTGACAATAAAATCATCTCATGAACTTGAGGCTCAACAGCATAGACGAGATAATCGATTTATTGCTTATAGCGTTGTGTGTGTGGAGGGGAGTGAACCAAAACAAATCTTGTTGATGTTCATCATCCGATATTTCAAGTCTAGTTTCAAAAAACAAAAAGTTTTTAACTTAATAAGATGTCTGACTGACATCTCCTTCAACAGTAACTGCATCTGATGATCTGAGTACTTTTCATCGAATAAATGGTCACCATTTTCATTTGCTTCCAGAGTTGTGGATATTGTTGCTTCATGTTGAAACTTTGCATGCTTTTTGAGAAAGTCTCACGAGTAAGTTTAACAGGCCTTCCCACTCAAAAACAAAGATGCGACACAAAAATCAGATCATGTTTTTGGATGACTCCACTGTGACAGTGTGTGCTGGTGAGTCTGTGGGCACTGCTCATGCAGACCTCACTTCTTCCTCTAAACCAAACTTCACAGTTCTTCAAAGAAAGAGTTGGCAACGCTCCCTTCATTCCATAACGTGGAGTCATAACTCTCAAAGCCACACCCATAAGCCTGTGCACTTTTACACACTGGTACAGCAGTACCCTAGAAGAGCTAAAGAAGAGAAAAACAAACATCACCATACACTGAACCATTCATATATCCAGACAGTTTCTTTTTCTTGTTTCATTGTCTTCCCTCATTTTTCTCTCTCCTTTTTTCCCCCCCTTTTTAATCTCTGCTCATATGAGCTCATCTCCCTCCCTATGCTTCCTGTCTCAACCCAGCCTTCACCTTGCCAAACTTCCACACTATGAGGCAGATTTCCCAGGCTTGTTCCTGGGGCTGTGAAGCTTACACCGAGCATCTTCCAGCTGTGCACTTTATTAGATATTTATCTCCAAATCACAGGCTAAATGTAGGAACAAGCTCTTAAGATGACAGGAATCAAGGCTTGTAAGACTGCAGCGGGGTGGGAATCGAGTCAGAAATGAGAGAATTATAAATCCCTTGTGATGTGGAAAAAGTTTACAAAAGGGATTTGGCAGCTTTTCACTCATGCTCGAGGAACAGTGCAAGCTGGTTTTAGTAATGTGTGAAAAATAGAAGCAAACATGTTTCAGTCTGTGGGAACACTCTGTTGTCGTATGATGAGACGTGAAACTAAACCACAAAAACCTATGTCATGTTCCCTCGGGATTACAAAAGAGACTTTTCCAAAAGGAGCCCTCATTATCGCAGCTCAAATGTAATGCACAAAGGGAGCTATGATGTGAAGAAAGATCACTCTGATTGGGACTCAGCGTAAGGGAGATTGTTCGGCAGATGTGCAGCCACATGCCTCACATTCTGTGCACTGGTGATTTAAATAAACAAAAACAAATACAGAACTTCAGTCAAAATAAAAATGGGTCTGATTAACAACCATTTCCACCAGTACAGAACCCATCAAACCAACCACAACGGCATAACGGCAGGCTTTATACAACGTCTCATTTACAGCCGATCTACTGGCACACAGCCTCTCCTGCATTCGTTGGTACTGAACCGTAAAACTGAAGACTGAACCCAGAAGAACCAAACAACAATCCTATCCCTTTTTCATGAAGGTTTTGTTGAAGTGTTGATATTCATCAGTAGGGAGGCTGCAGTTCTGGGAAAATGCAGTTTGTGAAGTGAACATGGAACCTGGAAACTTTAAGGACTTGTCCACCAATCAGCGGATGCCGCGTCTGAATTCTGCCTCACAAAAATCTTCAGACTATAAAAGATGGACAAAACCATTTGCTGGTGGTTCTTCTAAAAATAATGTCTACTGCTAGTAGATACAAGCTATTAAAGAAACAAATTTATCTCCAATCAGCCTCATCCTCCTTTCCAAATGTCACTTCCAGCTCCAGACATGCCAAGATGCCAAACCCAAGACTTCTGAAGAATACTTTAAGGATAAATGAATACTGCAACAGAAGAATTGTCCAGTCATATACATCAGCCTATCCAAGTGTCAATCAACAAACTAACACAGGTTACAGCGGTGGGCTTGGGCGTGGAGGACCCAGGGTCAAGCCCAGGGCTTCCCACAATGGTAAATCACTGGGGGCCCCTGAGCAAGGCCCTTAACTCCCAATTGCTCCCCGGGGCGCTGGTTCTAGCAGCCCCACTGCTCACTAATGAAACTAGTTGATGGGTTAAAAGCAGAGACTAATTTCGGTGTGCATCGTACATACAGCGTGTGCATGATGTCCACACTGAAAAAAAAAAAAAAATAAGCGATAGCAATATCTCTCACCAAGATAATTCTTTTTTTCTTTTTGAACAATGAAAATAAAGCTTTATTACTTAAAACAATTATTCTGCTACTGTCAAACAGGCAACAGCTGTTCTTTACAGTTACCGCTGTAAACCAAGCTGTTGCCGTTTCCTTGGAAATACCTGGATTGTTGAGCTTTGCTGGCTGTCAACAGGTACAAGCAAAGATGGGTTCACCCACTGAAGCTAGAAATAAGAAAAGTTAGCTTCTGCAGTAATATTATTGCTAAATTTAGGGAGGCCATTGCTTTTCATCTTCCTACAGTAGAACATGGTGAAGCAGTTTAGGGCTGTGACCTCAGTTCTACCTCTGATTTCCTTGTCAGTAACACTGCAAATATGTTGCATTCAGCTTTAGATGCAGTTGCTCCTTTCAGAAGAAGGGTCTCCAACTATAGGAGCTTAACTCCCTTGTATAATTCGCATATTCATATGCTGCAAAAAGTGCATAAAATTAAAAGGAGGTAGTACTCTTGTAGATCTGTAGATTCTTATATCTAATAGAATATAAAAAAGCCCTTCACAAAGCTAGAACAGCTTATTATTCATCATTGATAGAGGATAATAAAAATAACCCATGTTTTCTGTTCAGCACTGTAGCCATGCTGACATACTCACAACTCTGTTGAGCCGTGCATTCCTGCAGCTATCAGCAGTGAAGATTTTATGGGCTTTAGCAGTAAAATTGTCAAAATTAGAGAGGAAATCAACCAGGTGTGGGAATTTCTTCAGCTTCAGCGACTCCCTTAGGTTCTGACCTGACTCTAGACTGTCTTGTTCCTGTAGATTTCCCTGAGCTGACCTCAGCCATCAATAGAGCTAAATCATCCACGTGTCTGTTAGACCCCATCCCAACTCGACTACTCAAAAATGTTCTCTCTTCTTGGTGCGACAATACTGGACCAGATCAACTTATCCCTAAACGTAGGATATGTGCCACAGATTTTTAAGCTGCAGTAATTAAACCTTTATTTAAAAAACCCTTTCTTGACCCAGATGTTTTAACTAATTATAGACCAATTTCAAACCTTACATTTATATCTAAAATTCTGAAAAACGTAGCTGCAAGCCAGCTGTGAGACCATTTGTATAGAAACAGCACTGGTTCGAGTCACGAATGACCTTCTTATGGCCTCAGATACTGGATTAGTGTCCATACTGGTTCTGCTGGACCTCAGTCCTGCTTTTAAAACTATAGATCACAGCATGTTACTGCACAGACTAAAGTATGTTGTTGGGATTAAAGGGAAAGCTCTAGGTTGGTTTAAATCATATCTGTCTGATAGACTCAAGTTTGTTTATGTTTATGAGGTTTCTTCCGTAATGACAAGGGTCTGCTATGGTGTCCCGCAGGGTTCAGTGCTAGGGCCAATCTTGTTCAGTTTATACATGCAGCCCTTGGGAAGTATTATCTTGAACCATGGATTTGTTATTTAAACATCATTTTAAATCAGGTTTGTAAGACAGCATTTTTCCATCTTTGTAATAACGCAAAGATTAGGAGCATCCTCTCCCAGAGTGATGCTGAAAGACTAATTCACAGATTACTGCAATATATTATTAGCAGGATGTCAAGTAATTCTCGGAATATCCACCAGCTGATGTTGACAGGAATCAACAAGAGAGATCACGTCTCTCCAGTTTTAGCTTCCCTCCATTGGCTCCACGTAAAACTCAGAATCCAATTCAAAATTTTATTACTTGCGTATAAAGTCCAAAATGGCCTAGCGCTGCGATATTTGCAAGACCTGATAGAACCATTTGTTCCTAATAGAGCTCTCCGTTCTCATAGTGCAGGTTTACTTGTAGTTACTAGAAGATCCAAATGTAGATTTGGAGGACAGGCTTTCTGTTATCAGGCACCTTTACTCTGGAACCAACTTCCAGTTTGGGTTAAGAAGGCTGTCACCACCTCCACCTTTAAAAACCAAACTTCAAATGTTTCTGTTTAATAAAGCATATAGTTAGTACTTTAGTGTGTTAGGGCCAGTAGTCAAAGCTGCAGCTACACACACACACACACACACACAACAAGACTAGAGCAGCTGGTCTTCAACACATACATATATAATCTGTAAAACAAGCCATTCAACATCAAGAGATGTTGCACATCACAAAATGATTCCCTGAATTTCTGCATTTTAACCAACACCCAGAATTTAAACACCCTGGGGCTTTAACTACATAATCTGTTCCCACTTTGCACGTGAACACCCCTCACAAAAACAAAAAAAAACACAACAACTTTGAATCGTAGGATCTAGCACACTGTTTAAAGCAGAAGCACATAGTAAAACTGAACACAACCACATCTAAACATAATTCTGCATCAAGTAATATTTCCATTGCAATAATGAACACTGTCCTCACACAACGCAGATATTCTTCACGCCTTCAGCCTCATTCAAACTTTAAACAAATGTGGGTATTTTTAGCTTGCTATCTTGTTGTATACAAATTGAACTTGTTATCCACTGCTGCTGCAAATTTAGCTTAGTATGTACCAAAGACATTAAAAAAACAGTAAGCTGCAGTGAAGGACCAATAACAGGGAAGAGGATGCATCTTCTCCAGAAAGTACCGGGCCTCTCCCTGCACTTAGCTCCATGTTTCTCCTGCTCCAAATTACAGTCATTTAGGCATGACTAAGACCCGCACACCAGTCCTGGATACAGCCTGCCAATAATCAGATGGCACTTTCGGGAGAAGAGGGCCTGATTTATACACTTTCAGCCCACAGGCTGCAGAGAGTCCAAGGACTCCTCACGTCACTTCAATCACAGGAGGACAAGAGCTGTGCAGTGAACACTGGGCTGTGGCGAAGACCACCCAGAGGACATCTGTAGTTTTGTCAGCAAGGTGGTGACTCATGCCACTGATGCTGCGGTAACACAAAACAACCGGTAATTTTCAGTTTTGCAAACAAATTCAATATGGTGACGCACAAAGCAGAAAGCCCTTTGATATTTTTCAAAATCACCAGCTGAATGAGCTGTTTTTTGTCTTTATAATTTAGCTTTACCCTGTTTTTATTTGGATTTTGAGAAGTCACGGTTGTAGTTTTCTATCGTACAAACAAGCTCTGAACTCAAAATCTGTTTCCACAACTAAAACACTAACATCTTAATTACAGAGAAGCTTCATTGTCCCAGCGATTACTTGACTTCTGGCTGCACCTGAGACACAAAAGGAGAATCTACCATCCGAACTGTCGTTTGGTCAGAACCAAACGTTAACCATATCATCACAGTGTTCCTGATGAAGTCATATGCCAGTTTAATAACCAACCAGTTGCATGTCCTCACTCTGTCTGATCCTCAAACACTGAAGCTGCTGTCGGTTTCAGGCCACGCCCCAGCGCTGCGGAGCCGGCATGTGCCTCGACATGCTCCTTACCTACCATTTACAAAAGACGGACAGAAGATACCGCTCCAACCCACAAACCTCAACTCAAATACACTTTGACATTGTGTCCTGAAACGCTGACATTGACAGTGTTGAGCTCTGAATGACGTGAAGCAAACAGCAACTGAGAATAGTTTACACACCGATGTCAGAGAGACTCGGAGACTCTGCATACCTGGAAATGGTGCGCACAAATCGTGTACTTCTGACAGTTATATGGGCTTGAGCTTGAGGAAATGAATTCCAGAGCAAATCCGGGTCCGTCTTCCGTATCAGAGCGGTCAACAAAGCGAAGGCCATGTAGAGCATCAACACCTGCCTTCTCTGAAGCAAGGTGCTACTGGATAGGTTACTGTGCAAATTAAAAATCTTCTTCTAAGACTGCAACTGTCACTGACAAACAAATGCAAAGAGGAAAGAAGGAAAAAAAACTCAGATGTTATAATTTGCTGAGGTGCAAATACAGCAATTCCAAGAAGTGTATCTAAAAAAAAGCCTTTAAAAAAGGGCAGATTTACACAAATTAGGAGACCTTTGCAAAAGTGACTCCACTCTGGTTTCAACTTCTCAGGCAACAAATGGACCTGAAGAGCTGAAGAACTAGGTTTAAACATGTCACGCAAAGCAGGTTAAAACAATATTTGATCCTATTACAGAGACCAACAACTCTAAAGTTTCAGAAAGGGGAAAAAATACATTAATAATATAGATATCAGCCCCTTAAAGCTTACAGTGAGATTGCACAATGCTCATTTTAAACTGTAATTTTATCAGTTCTGGAAAGCACCAGCAGTCTGAATCTCACAGGTAGTACGTGGCCTGAGGGACAAAGGAGGGGTCTCCATGAAATGCAACTTTTTGGCTGCACCGAGTCAGACAGCGAAGCGGCCAGGACAGACAGAGGGAGTGGCAGTGATACGGACAGGCACCTTTGTTTGAATTAGGACTGGCTTAGTTTATCCATTAGGCCATTCAGATGTATGCCTAAGCTGTTAGTTTCTCATGACAGGACTCCTATAACTGGCAGTGAGCAAGTCTGGGATCAGGCTGAGTGAGGTTAGTATAAGCATAAGGAGAGAAATGACAGATTAAAAGGATAATACTTTCCTTCAAAAAAAAAAAAAAAAAAAAAAAAAAAAGGGGTGGAGGGATGTTTTGGATCCATTCCAGTCCTCTAACAGGGGTGTCAGCTTTTAAAGAACTGCTAGAGTGGAAGATTCGTTTCTTCACATTTTACAATGACTAAATAAATAGCAAGTATTAAGCAAAACTGGTGTTACTGTGCAGCACCTGCAGGCATCAGTCAGGGCGTTGTCTCTGGGCTTTATCAAACAAAGGCAAGAGCAGTGCTGCTCAAGAGCAAACTTGAGTAACCCTGTCTGAACCACAGCTCTGCACATTCATCTGCAAACACTCAACGCATGAGACATGCGCCATGATGGATGGCAGCGCTACTTATAAGAGAAAAACTGGAAGCACTCAGTTCCCAGAAATTTGAGGAGGTTTCATAAGAATTTATGAATGAGGAAACTTTAAGGAGCCTTCTGATGGAGATGTTAGGAGTTCCCATTTTAAAAGGAAATGCCCTCCTTTTTCTCAGCAGACTAAACAAAGAATACAGAAACAAAAAAAAGAAAAGAAAAAGAAAAAAAAGGACCCCAAAAGGGTTTCTGACAATTTTAATTCAAAACCCATTGTCCAGGGTGGCCTGGAGTTTCCTGGAGCTTGATTTCCTACAAACACATCAGCATAAACATGTAGCGTCAAAGGACTTGGAATGAAAGATAATCCCTTACTGACATTATGTGGTGCTTTTGTTTGCTCTAGAACGGTAGAGTTTCACAGAATTACCATGTAGATCACGAACGATAGAAATAAACAACAAAACTTGCAAGACAAATAGAATAAAAACAAAGTCAAGTTTTACAGGGTTCTCAGAGGATACATGTGCTCAGTGTGTGTGTGTGTGTGTGTGTGTGTCTGTGTGAGAGAGAAAGAGAGGGAGGGAGTGGGAGAGAGGGAGCGGGCGAGAGAGAGAGCGAAAGAGAAAGAGAGAATGAAGATCTGTGATGGGGTAATGTAAGCTGGTATGCTCTGAAGCTGCAGCCATGCAGCAGCTTGCCTCATAAGAGTGGCAACTGCATTCCTTAGAGATTGATAATTACCATCTAAAGAACTACTTCTTTCCAAATCTGCAACCCCTCCTCTAAACACACATATACACACACACCCTCCATCCCTCAACCCTTGCTCTAGGTCTACCCACCACCCCACACCCCTCTCCTTACCACAGAAGGCTCATACAGAGGCCAAGAGACTCAGCCATGGAGGAAAAGGGCTAATGGCTGGCACATGGGAGTCATTTTGAGATAACATTATAATACTGTGTGTGTGTGTGTGTGTGTGTGTGTGTGGATGGGTTGTTAGTGTTCATTGTGCACGTGTGAAATGTTAACTCTTTGGAAATGGGACAAATACAGTCACAAATGGACAAATGGGACTGAAGGTGGGCAAAACCAGTAAAAGTTCTGTTCAACCAAATAATGATAATTTATTTTGGTAAATATGCTCAATAAGGTTGTGAAGCAGGGGTTTGGTCATACGACAGTGCCGTTTACATCACAGAGTAGGGTTTAAAATAAAAGGGTATACTCCATTTACTCTGAAGCCACTCGGAGATAACGCATAGCAGCAACACCGACTGCAAAGCGTCTCCTCTGCTTTGCTGCCGGACGTTGCCAGGAGTCACGGCTTTGGACTGCAGGCTTTAAGACCTCTGAACAGGAAGGTCGGACTTGGATAAAAAGAAACTGCTGTGCAGGAGTAGTGACCAGTCCACAGAGAAGGCAAACACAGCTGGACAGTACAGGGTTTAAAAATACCCCCTGACCTTTCTGTGTGTCTGCCTGGTCCAAAACAATATCCCTTAAAACTGGAACTCTGTCAGTCTGGGAGTCGCCTGCGGCCCCCACAGTTGGACAAAAATGTGGTGTGTGGATAAAACAGTGCTGAATGAAAAGCAGAACTGATTAGGACTCCTAAAAAGAAAAGAAAAACGGCTCTTTGGGTGCAAATGAAGTAGGAGTAGGGGTGCTAATTTGCAAATGCACACAAATTTCTTCACTACCAACAGACCAAAGTGTGGATAAGGACCCACTGAGGAGTTACTCATCAGCCATCCCCTCTGATAAATAGCACACTGTTTGCCACTCATGAGTCAGGCATTTCCTCACTACAGGCCTGGATGAGACACACATATCACTTAGTTTGTCATGTGTCCATCACAACACTGATAGTTCCCCCTGTTGCGCTTTCTTAAGCAACAGTTCTGACCTTTCCCCTACTGAGTGCTCACACTGAACATAACTGAACCAAACTGGCTGCGCCGTTTCCAAAGACGATCACACAGTTTTAGACTTTTCTCCTCCGTCACAGCCCTTCTGCACTCATCTGCCTTAATACCTGCGTTGATCTTCTGCTGAATCTCAGCTTCTTTTCCAAGATCCGCCATACCAGTGCTTGCATAACACACCTGTAATCTCCATGGGTACAAGACTTGGCAGCTGGGTGAAGAAGGAGCACCGGTACGCGACACGCCCTTTCTAAACAAATGGCCCTGTCTCAGCCTCACCTACCGGAGGGTGCAAGAGGAAAAGCTGAAGCCAAGAAAATGAAAAAACAGCCTAGACTAACTGGAAGTGGTGTGAAGTTTCCTGGAAGATTTCGATTTTTGCAGCTACGCTCCAGTCCGAAGTCCAGGAGATGCAGGAACAGATAGGGGAAGCCCCTAAAGATGTCCTAAAGTGGTCAACAAGATGCAGATCCACATATGAAGCGTCTGTCACTGGCATAGATTAAACCATGTATCAGGGCATCATGAAGCAGTTCCTCCCTCCCCCCCTGCTGGGTCGGTATAGTCTATTCTCATAAGATCTGTAGCTGAGAAAAATAAATAATAATTAAAAGAAAAAAAACACCTAAAGTATTACTAATTTCCGCTCTGACCAAGTCTCCCACACCTACATTTTTCATGTTTTCACTTTAAATCCTTATTTGATCACCAACTAGGCCACTGATGTTTACATGTGAAAACTCTTCTCTGGTCTTCGGACTAAACTTGACTAAACAAAATAATTCAACAAATGAACTTGAACGCGCTTAATGTGGGAAGTATAGCTGCGTTTACCTGATTTACAAAAGGCAGCTCAAACGTCACACATAATTTTCCAAATCAAACGTTAAACAGCCAAACAAGTACGCATCTACTTAACTGCATCCACTTCACAAAAACTATGACAAACTAAAACAGAGTTAAGCATACCTTGTGAAACTTTAAAAATCCATTTGCGGCGTCTCCCTGCTGCGTCCTTCCTTCTTTCTCCGACTCCAAACTTTTTCAGCTCCCGAAAGAAGATTTCAGGTGAACCATTTCCGTGAAAACTTCGACGCACTTCAACAAACCAGTGGATTTGTTTGTCTGCGCCGGTTCCACTCGGTTTGGGGAGGTTTACGCGCAGATATGTCTCTGCTCTCAGGTGCTGCTGCTTTTTTTTTTTTTTTTTTCCTGTGGACGCTCCACTGAACCTTCACAGGAATGACGAAAAACTGTCCGTCCACGACCTGCAGCTCCCACCTGGAGGAGGTTGCGCTCCCGCTCAGGTGCGGAGCGAGCTGCGGTCAAGTGTTGTGACGACATCAAGCGGCGGAGGCACGAAACTGCAAGAAGATTGCCGCGAGTAGGCGTGGAACACCTTCATTATTAAGATGCGTCGCATTTATATTCAGAAAGTGCACTATGGGGTCAGTTGGTGAAACCTCATATACTTCCACATCCGAAGCGCGCTTCACCTTTTATAAGTATACATTTAACAATACTGTTTATGTGTCCAGTGCAACTACTGGTCCGACCTCTTAGAAAGTTCACTTTCCAACTTTGCAAATGGAATGAGGTCAGCTTAACTCCCAGTTCCGACCTCCCATTTTCAAGTGGAATGCACCATTTAAGAAGTATTTGCTGCATGTTTTGAAAACTCCTTTATGTATGACCTAATGAGTGAAATTTAAAAGTACATAGGATAATAACTACATTGCCAATAACAGTAGTTTGATTTTAATCATAAATCTGCTGTCTTGCTTTATTTTTTTCACAAAACAAAAATCAAAGCAGCTCAAAATCTAAGCAACATCCACGAGATGAGACAAAGTTTGAATGTGTGTTATACTGTAAAAACAAACGACTTTGTTTGCATCCTGTTTGTTTTTGGGTTATTCATAACTTGTACGAAGAGTTTCTTATAAATAACTCAAGTTGGCTCTTTTGTTGTCTGTTGCTGATGTGAATTTAGAAGTTTCTTAACGCTTAATAATGTCAGATGTATCATATTTGATACATGAATTTCTGAGACCTTTGAATAACCAACACAGGAAAACAAAGTTGTATACAAACCAAAAATTATGAAAAAATAAAATAACTACATAAAAAAAATTATAAATTTACCTAATTTATGCATAATTATATATTTTTTTAATTGTTAAATACAAAATTGTAGAAGTGTTTTTTATTTCAATATATTATTACCACATAAGAAAATGTGGGTTATTTCATATGTCAGGCATTAAAGGGTTAAAGATTAAATATAGGTTTAAAAATCCTCTCATATTAGCTATTTATAAGCTTCTATTGGGTGTTTGGCTGTATCTATTTGTCTGTGAGACATTTATAAGACATCTTGCAAAACAGCATCCATGTACAAATATCTTACATGGATTGTGCAAACGTTATAGGAATCTAAGCTGAAGCCTTCAGACATGCTCCTGACATTACAGTCTGTGCCTGCAAAGTCGTCTGCGTCTGCATGTTTTGAGCAGAAGTTTTGTCAACCTCTACTAAGCTGCACATAAAACAAAACTAGGCTGCCAAACTGTATAAATAGTTCTCTGTGGCACCCAAACTGGTCCAGACATGTGCTAACTAATGCATCCGGGGCTCGTAGACCAATCTGCTCCCAGCACTGACACAGTTTATGATCCCATGGGGGCTGTTTGAGTCTTAGATAGAGTTTCTCTCTGTGCTTCCAGTGTTATTAATAAACACAAAGTGTGCCTATGTTTTCCTGGAGACAGACACACAGTCAGGAACACCAACAAGCAAAAACCAACTTGTGCTCATAGCCGCTAAAACATCCGTCTGAACAGTCATCTCCAGAACGGTAAGTGAGATTATATGCTGATATGAGCTGTTACTCATCATCTTCATGAGATTTAACTTTTGAATATCAACTGAGAGTCTTTAATGTCTTTTTAAGGTTAGCAGTAATCAGAATGGTGATCGTTAATTATGCAAAATATACAAAAGGATAATCAGATGATCAAACCTAGCATCCCAATAGGTAATCCTGATTAATAGTTGATTAATAGAAGTCGTTTCCTTCTCGTTTGCCTCTTTAGTTAACCATGGATGATCAAAGATTAGTAGAGAACGGGAAAGAAAGGACAGCTATCAAGGAATTTCATGTGGACTGTATCTCTGAAAACAGACACACCGACTCTGAAACAGAGACTGTTTTTCCCCAATATGAGAGCACACAACAGCGTACACTCCCGGAGGACCAGATGGACATGGACACTTTGGGGCAACTTTTTGACCACTGCATCCAGCAAGTGTCTCGTCTGGAGCAGCAGAGAGACGAACTGGTTCAAGAGCTCCTCAGACTGCAAGAACCCATGCTGCAGGTTGTGGAGCACCTCAGGGGGAAGCTGGCGGAAACGCGGCGTCTGCTCACACTGTCTCAGCTGGATTACATAACTGTTTATGAGGAAGTGCAACAGGTGAAGAGTGAACTGTTTGCCACAGCCAGAGACTGCATACAGAGCCAAGTGACGCTGGCTGCACAGAAGTACGAGGTGGCTCAGTCTGCCGTTACTCAGGTACGGGCTACTGAAGTTACCGTCACTGCAAAGTGTCCTTGATTGGTGCCAGTTGCTTGGTTTTGTTTTTGTGAAGATTTATTTCCATTTTCAAATGGGTTTGGACAATGTGTACTAATAAGAGATAGCAATCCAAGTGAAACATGCCTAACATGCAGCAGAATACAAACCAAGAGCATTAAACAAACTTGTATAAATGGTATCGACACTGAAACTAAAAACAAAAACAAACCCTGAAAGCATATTTTTGCAAGTGATAAATCTTGTCCTGTGAAGGACTGGTAACCTGTCCAGGTCGTACCCCACCTCTTGCATGGTGACAACCGAGACAGGCTCCAACCCCGATGACTATGAACAGGACTAAAGGGAATAATGAATAAGGAATAAATAGTTATATTGGCAACGACATATGAAATTGCCACCGTGTTGCAACCACTACAGTTTAACTTAAAACATTCACTTATAATGGGCCAGTTCATGATCAGATGCTGCTATAAAAGATTTACCATATACAAATATAAACTTTTCCAGTTATGTAAAACTTGCTGTAAATAGCTGAAATCCCTGTCATATATGAAATGTTTAATAAATCTTGAGATTGTATTAACATTCATGTCAATATGGATGTTTTGAACACATTTCAATAAAAGAGGGGAATTTATGATGCATTTATTTTTACAATTTAAGTAAATGATTTAAAGCTGCTGGGATGGTGTCAGAATTGTGGATGAAGCAAACATTGTTATAATGCTCTGCTTTAATTGAATTTTAAGGTGTCATCTTTAGAGAATATTAAAAGAACATACAAAATAATCTGCCTGCAGTGGCCTTTTTCTGAAACTTATTGTCAGCAGAATACTCTTTAACTATTAATTTAATGGACAATTATTGCATTTCCTTTTCTTTTCGCCACCTCTTGCAGCTTTTCTCTGCATTACTTCTGAAAATGTCACTTTATCTCTGTTCATTGTAGGAGGAGCTCCAGGCACAAATCCAAAGTCTAACTGAGGGTTTATCCCAGTTAAAGGATTTCCATCAGAATCAGCTCAACTCTATCAGGGATCAGACTTCTAAGCTCTGCAGGCCGAGGGCCATGAGTGACGTCGGCCAGTGTCGGCAGGCATCCATCAGGCTGCAGCGGCGGCTCAGCGGCAGCGTGAAGGCGCTGGAGGGGTGGTACGAGCCTCGTCTCTTGGTTCTGCTGAAGAGGAGACAGACTGGGGAGGAAGCCTTGAGAAACTACAGGGAGCAAACTTCAGAGCTGAGGGCCAAGTTAGGCCCCCTGAGAGAGGACGTACAGAGGCTGGAGGTGCAGAGATGCTGCCTACTGAACAGGATCACTCTCATGGAGACAGAACAGGAGGAGAGTACTGCACAGCACAAGGTATGACTCAAGTCGGGACACAAAGAATGTGTAAGAACATAGAAAAAAAATAAAAATTCTCACAATGTTCCACAGGTGACTGTCGAAAAGTTAAGAGAGATCCTGGGAGAGCTACGACAGGAGTTTGAGGTTCAAAGAAAATCCAGGAGGAATTTGGAGGAACTTAAAGAGGGCCTTCTAACAGAGCTTACTTTTTTGAGGTAAATTTATAAACCATCATTTCATTTTTTCCCCTTATAGACATTTCAATTTGATGTCCAACTAAGGTTTTATCTTACAGAGGCAAGGATGAAGCCATTGACATCACAGAGAAAGAGCAACACAAGAGAGACACGAGAGCCCAGGACTGAATTTACATCTACTTAAAAAAAAAAAAAAAAAGAAAAAGTACTCTGCAGCCCAGTGTAAACTACAAATTTAGCACTAGACTTGTGTATCCGTTTGTTTTTCGCAGCATACTGCTCTGTCCATTGCAACTTCTAATAATCAAACAGCTCTAGTGTAATTTTTTTTTAATTTTTTATTATGAATATACTTAGGTACTTAAGAGATAAAATGTAGCAGAGAGGGGGAAAGAAAAATAAAAGCACAACACATACAGGTGACAACACAATATGGAAGATTCACACTACAAACAAGCAAAAAAAAAAAAAAGAAAGAAAAAAAAAAACTACAGTATGTACAGTCGTATTAAAAATGGATCTCCATAGAAATGTCTTAGCACAATTAATGGAAAAAAATAAAACCCATCAAAAATACAAACCTGAAAGATGACAGACATGTCTGTGATTGTATTATTACCAGTCAAAGTTGAGTTTGAAAAACTAAAACATCTAAAAACCTGACCGAATCAGACATTAATTTAAATGTCTCATGACACAATGAGACAGCATTTTCTTCTTTCATTTTCAACAAAAAACACTGCTGCCCAAAATGTATTTCAAAAAGGTTTTTACTGCTTAAATATGCAGTGCTGGGAAACTGATCCATTTTTAACAAGCAGGTCAAAAGAAGACACACGGAGGCTGGACTCATGCCTGGACCTCAGAATCTGCAGCACCTTCTGGGTCCTCGTCGTTGTAGATATTTTCAGCCTATGGAAGAGGCAAATCAAATTCACTTAATCTACATAATAAATGTAGTGGTAAAAATGGACACAACCAGTCATGTCTGGTGATTAACATATTTGACACGGGTGACACGACCACTGTAAAACTCTTACCATCTGCCACACTTGCATGATGTTGTCCTCTGATACAGAACAGATGACCCAGGGCTCGTTGGGGTTCCAGGAGAAGTCTGAGATCTTAGCTGTGTGTCCACCATGGATGAACTGAAGAGAAATTAAGAAGGAATTAGACAGCCATACATGTATTTTAAAATGAAACACCAAGTGTAGGCACAAGCCATCATATCTCACCAACAGCTCAGGAGGGCCATCCTCAGCATCCTCTGGCGATTGCTCCTCTCCGATCTTACTGAGGTCCCAGACGTTGAGCCGTCTGTCAGTACCACTGGAGGCGAGGATGGTTTCGTTATGAGGTGACCACTGAACCTGTAATGAATAGATAAATGTGTTACTTTTCCTGTCATTGTTCTGACAGCTCTGGGTGTCAACTACTTTATGTCCAATGTGCAGACTCCACTGTCAGAAAGGACAGCTGGCATAAATAGCCCTTGTTCTGCTCTCACATTTGAACCAGTGACAAAACCTAAAACAGGATGAGTTTATGTGCTGCAGTACCCCACTTACTGAAGCTACAGAGCAGAACGATGACCTTCAACCCCATTGATCAACCAAGATCACAGATATTTATGCATAAGCTGTCAAGAATAACATGACCCCAAGTAAATTGATACAAGCGTTAAAAATGTAAACAACTTGCATATTGTACCTGGAAGATCTCATCCTTGTGCGATTCAAATGAGTGGAGCTTCAACTTCAGGTTCCTCAGGTCCCAAAGAGCCACAGTCTATAAGCAAGCAGTTACCATGAATCGATTCAGCTCAAAACATGCAATATCCAAACACCAAACGTGCTATGATCAAGTTCTTCGGACAGTATCCGCACCTTATCAGCAGAGCCAGTGGCCAGAATGAACTCGCTATAGGGATTGAATGACAGGCAGTTGACCTCAGCGGTGTGGGCATCCACTGCATGGCTGGGTTTGGAGGTGTTGTTGGACCGTGTGTCCCAGCTGTTCCAAAAAACAGACAACAGTACCAATTGTTCAGGACAAAAAGTGGAAAAATAAACAGCTTTGTTCTTCACGAGACACCTCTAAGCACCCTTACATCATGAGTTTCTGGTCATCTGCCACAGACCCAAACAGCGATTCATGGAGTAAATGCCAGGAGACATCTTCCACCACAGCAGTGTGGCCTGTGAAGATTGTCTTGGCATCCACAATTTTCCCTTCCTTTGGCACAGTGCTGATGTCCCACAGGCATATGGTCTGACAAATAAATACAAAAATAAATTTTCTAAAAGAAAGAGGAAACACTTTCTATGCATGTGCCATATTTTAAAATTACTGCTACAGTACATCTAAAATATAAAGAATTAAATATGGTTAAAAAATTAAATTCAATAAATATATAAACTTTTCAGACATTTCTTACATGGTCATCAGAAGCACTGAGGAGACATCCACTGAGGTTTGGGTTCCATGAGAGACCATAGCCCTCCTTCTGGTGGCCCCTTAGACGCAGATCTGGGGTGCATTCTCCAGAAGGGTCTTCAATATAAACAAAAAAGTAACTTGAAGAGCTTCGACTGTAACAACACTTATTGCAAACTGTTCAGAATGAAGGTTTTGCCTGCAATCTTACCAGGTTTGGAGGGATGCTTTGTGTAATCAAAAACCAGCACGTCGCTTGTGGGAGTCTTGGTCGCAATGATGCAAGGATTCTGAGGCATGTAACGAGCTCTGTTCACCTCTCCCTCGTGGTTGATCTTAATTTCAATCTCTATTTTTCCACTTACAGAACCAAAACCTCCAAACTCTGGAATACATAAAAAAAAGTAAAGAAACTAAATGCATGCTGCAAGTATACAAGCAAAACACAAATCTAATCCCAATAACGTTCGAGAACTTAAGTCATCCATCATTCCTTTAAGTTGGTCCTATACAACGCATGACCTCTTTTACCTCCTTTCTCGCTATCATAATGCGAGGCATCGAACTGAGCGTCGTCATTTGGGAGCTGGACACTGGCAATGACGAGGTGATTCTGCTCATCAGAAGTGTGTGTCCCCAGAACCAGCCTGTGCACACTGTAGTCCTTCCCCTCTGGTCTGTGGAGAAGGACATGGTATTTACACAAGTCGTTCCTACGTTTCACAGGGAACCAGCAACTGCGGAGGCGTAACACAGCCTCTTCTCACCTTGTGACATCTGGCAACCACTGCGCCGTGAGGCTGGGCCACTCCAAGGCATGGGTCATAACCAAGTCATAGAGGAAAGGTGTGTTCTTCTTCCAGATCTTGTACTCCTCATTGATCACCCGTTCTTCCACAGCATCATCAAACGCAGCTAGATAGATTTAAAAAAAAAAGAACATTTTTTTTGGTTCATGTAGCACTGGGACTTTAACTGTACTGAAACTGTGTCAGTTGGAGGCATTTTATTTTTCGTTTCCGATAAAGCCGTTACGGCTAGCGTTACTTGTTATATTTCTCATAATGCGGCCAGCAGGGATGCAATGCTCGAGTCGATATCGTGGGAACAGACGTGAGTCCAAACGGAGTCGTACATTTCACGTTAATACTTTAAAAACTCCCCCCACGTAGCCCGGCGAGCTAGCAGCTAACAGCTAGCTCCCCGATCTTAACAATGAAAGGAGCCGCGGACTGGCGCGCCAACCGCCGCCGCCGCGTCCGCAGCGCACTCCCTGCCGCTCCAGACAGGAAACGCCGACACCAAACACGTCGGTTCGAAGCGGCGGAGGTCCTTACCGTCTTTATCAGCCATCGCTCTGCGGTAAAACTGCTAATACTGTCAAAACGACCAGTTTCTCGGGACAGCGCTCCGAAGACAGCTCCTAGCCTCGCAATGGCGCCAACTCCATAGAACGCGACTGGCCAATCAGCTTTGAGCAAAGCCGACAGGAAGTCGGTACCACAATACATGACGACGTCCGCAACCTCCTTCTTTGCGTGGTAGTGGTGTGGTGCAGTGAAATGCAACTAGAAAGTCGGGACTTCTAGGGTTCAACTTAGAAACGTCAAATAAAACGAGAGGCGTAGTCGGTTCTGGTTTCTCGACTTGTGTATATATATATATATATATATATATATATATATATATATGTATATACATACATATATATATATATATAGGATTAGGAGTATTTGCTGTTACATCGGATGACGGAGATGTTTTTTTTTTGTATAAAAATGAGCTCAGAGTTTGATAATGATGTGAGGTTCCCTGAATGCAACAGTAGTCTGGTTTGCGTTCTCGTGTACTGAGCGTACCGACATGGTGTAGGTTCTCCATTTTAAAGTTTAGACAAGCTTACAGGTACAATGGACGACCGTGAGTTAGACCTCACAGATGCACAGAAAGTCATCAAATCCAAATACCCGCCGATCAACAAGAAATATGAGTGTAAGTCTGATGTTATGATCAAAAACTGATAGCTTAGCTCGTTTATTGCAGCCATGTATACAGTGTCAACACAAGCTGAAACTCTTTCCTTGTTGATCAACTCTCGCTCGTTGTAATGATCTTCATAGTTAGATTAATCCTATCAGTAACTGAATGAAGCTGCTGATCTAAACTACGTGTTATTTATAATCGCGGTGAAAACAGTCAGGCAACTCACGTCATCTTATGTTCTGTCATTTCAGACCTGGATCACACAGCAGATGTGCAGTAAGTGTGTTGTCTTAAGTGGACTCCTGGTTTCTCAGTTGTTCTCTGGTAACTCTTAATGTGACTTTTTGTTCCCTCGCTCTGCCAAGAATTCACTCCTGGGGAGACTCTTTGGAGGAAGCTTTCGAGCAGTGTGCCATGGGGATGTTCGGTTATATGACAGACACGGAGACGGTAGAACCGACTGATACCGTTGAAGTAGAGTCCGAAGGTGAGAACACAACATGACTCTTTTTTTCTGCACTAAAAAAAGATATTCACCTTTCTTCATCTGTTGTCCATCATTGGGCAGCTTTTGACAGCTGATAACATCTGTATATCCCGAACACACTATCTAAATGTGAAAGTAGCTCAGCTCCTCCTGCTGGTGTATACTTCCTTCCTTGCTTTAATAATTGCGTTTGTTATCAGATAATTAATATTTATGACTTTTAACTGTAAGTAGTTTTAGCATTGTGGTCAATTGGTGTGTATTTTCCTGCCTCACTAAGTGCTTTGTGTGCTTGTTCCTTTTCAAAAGGTGACGATATGGAATCTCTTCTCTTTCACTTTTTGGACGACTGGTTATACAAGTTTTGTGCAGATCTCTTCTTTGTTCCCAGGGTGAGTATGCTGGTCACTCGTGGAGTCTGTGACACATTGCTTTCACAGCCTTGAATTAATGTCTTAAAATTATTCGGAACCGACTTTTCACTGCTGAGTGCCAACACATGCTGCGATTGCACAGAAAGAAACGCACGAGTCAAAATGTTCCCACCTGGTACTAACACGCTTCCAGACTGAGTCAATCACAGCTAAAACTACAGGTGCAATCTCACATACCACCTGGAATGTGGATCCTTCGACCAAAGCATTGGTATTTTCTCATTTGACTAAAAAAATTAGATCGTACTCTAAACACATGAGATGTGTAATTTGCAGAAAGCATCCTCATTTTATAATGTTGTGACACATAAAGCCCAAAACTAAAATAAGTTGTTGTTTATTGTACAGTTTGCTGTAGAATTTGTAAGATTATGGGTTCGGATCAGCCAGAATGCACATTAGAACCAGGTGTCTATAATCAGTGCATAGTTAAATATGTCCAACATCCACTTGTAAAATTCATTACCTGTGTCCTTTAATGACAAATTGAATAAACTGGGATGTAGAATCTCCATGAATAGGTTAATCTTCATCTCAATCCTCCAGAACAATACAGCCTGAAAACTCCCACCCATTTTTTAAAAATGTATTTTCAGTATTTAGTTTTGTTATGGTATGGGCTCACACTTGTGTTATATCTGTTTATAGGAGGTGAAGGTTTTGCACATCGACAGAATGCGTTTCAGGATTCGCTCCATTGGGTACGTTTGGGTACCTTTTTATCAATAACATGAATGTTATTACTGAAAACATAGAATTATTGCAGTATTGTTCCAGTATATGACAAACCTTTTGCTTTTTTTAGTGTATTTTAGAGGCTGATGGGAGATGAATTATTTTTTATTTTTTTATTATTTTTTTTTTTTCTTCCCTTTCTTGTCAGTGTGGACATCGTGCACACGCTGTATGTACAATGCACACCGAAATTAGTCTCTGCTTTTAACCCATCAACTAGTTTCACTAGTGAGCAGTGGGGCTGCTAGCAGGGCAGCGCCCCGGGGAGCAATTGGGAGTTAAGGGCCTTGCTCAGGGGCCCCCAGTGATTTTCCATTGTGGGCAGCCCTGGGCTTGAACCTGGGTCCTCCACGCCCAAGCCCACCACTGTAACCACTAGGCCACCACTCCCAAATTTATGCTATTTTATAATTTATTTATTTATGCTAATTTATTTATGCTATTGTAGTATGTAAAAGAAGTTATTGAATTTTGGGTGGATTCTTATTCCAGAGATTTATTATTTTGATAGTTGCAGTGTCATTTCTCCCTGCTGTTGCACAATAACAACTTTTTCTTTTGGTGTTCCTATAAAAGATGGGGTGAAGAATTCTCTCTGGAGAAACATCCACAGGTGGGTCAGTGAACAAAGTAAATGAATACATAAAAAGGGATTTAAAAAGAATGTATATGACCATAATGAATTTCTCCTTTGTTGTCATTAAAGGGAACTGAGGTGAAAGCTATCACATATTCTGCAATGCAGATCCACGATAAAGAAAAACCAGAAATATTCGCCATCATTGATATCTGAAGGCCGCTCACACTCTCCTGATTTAATGGAAGTGGACAATCTACAATTTACATGGCCTTTTTTTTTTTTACAGCACTGATTATTAACTATGTAAATCTGTTTTTTCCTGACATGGGTGAATTGTGACTTTGATGTCTCATGGGACTCGCCATTCTAAAAATCATATAGAAGTCTAGAACATAAATAAATGACTGGCACTGATATGCAGGGAAGTGGATTTCATAGGAATAACTCAAGTGTTTTCATTAAGTCATCATTGCAAAGAACATTGATTAAGAACTATATTATGTTTCTGACTGTTTTTTTTTCACTCCAGTTTAACTTAATATTGTTTTTATAATTTATGATACATTTTTGAAATTCTTTTAATGGCTTCAAAATTGCTGAAAATGAATAAATAGTTATTATTTTTTATGTGGGCTTTATGGCTTGATTTAACAGACACTAATCCATGATCCATGTATGTAGTACTAAGTGTACCCCAGTAATAAAAGCGATTATTCTACGGCCAGAAGATGGTCAAGTGATCACTTGGACCAGCTTTTGCTGTAGTGGCCTATTGCATTGTGGGACACAGTAGCACGCAACATAAAACCGGACATGTAGAGGAGCATCTCTGCAACCAGCTGTTGAACTGCTGGTTGTACGTTTATGTCTGTGTTGTCTGCTGACAGAGTTCACTGGTGTTATTTGCTGATGACGGCTGTGACCGCATCAGCTCAGTTGTTGCCAGGCAACAAATACCCCATCTCAATGTATTCACAGTGATCACTGGAGACTTCAGCCTCAGCAGTCTCTGCTGCACTTCCATTTTTAAATGTTTCTTGGCTGATTTTAATTGTTTATTTAAAAAAAAACTTTATTTATATTGAAACAATAAAATTACCCTTTGGGAATAAATAAGGTATTATTCAATGACAGGGAGAGTGCAAAAGAACAGGAAAATCTGCGGGATAGAAGTCCCACAAAGGTGCTCCGAAGGGGGGTAGAGCACGAAAGAACAAGAATTTGTGGGTTTTTGAGAGCCATATATGCTGGTGATGGTTGACTGAAGGCAGGGGTGATAGGTCTAGTAATCCCACATCCCGTCATCAACATAGGTTTATTGTTGGATCAGCTTAAAGAAGAGGTATGATCTAATGATAGAAGACTTTCACTAAATTAAAGGTTTGACAAAATTTTATGTTATTTCCAAATCCTAATGAGTGTAAAAAAGTTAAATAAGTAAATAATAAAACTATATATATAGCTCCTGTATAGGTCCTCATTGTAGCAATGCTTGAAAAGCCTATAGCTGAAGACTAGTTTAATCAGCATGGTGTGGAGAGGATTGCAGTTTTATGTATTATTGTATATGTATTTTTAAAATTATGCAACATTATTCTTTCTACAAACAGATCAAGGGGCTTCAGAGTAGCAGCCAGCCTTCTTTATCAATGTGCTGTTTGTTTGCATCACTGGCTTTTGATGCAACTCCTCCAGCAAATGATTGCACATAAAAGTGTGCTCTCCGTCACAGCTCGGATCTGTAACATCCGTCTGCAAGCGCTGAAGGACCAAAGCCTCAATGTTTCAGCGTTGTAATTCCAGTCCAGTCTGTTGTCCAGGCAGAAACCCAGATGCAGTATTTATTATTCTCCAAAACCACCTCAGTCTAATATGGAAATAGTATTGGTTTATTCCTATTTCTCAAACCAAATCCACTGTAATCTACCACCCATGCCGACCGCCTACTACGATGTGTTGCAGAGTGGGTTGTTTGGGGGAAGTGGCGCCTAAACCACAATCGATTTCCACAATAATAATCATTTACGATAGTTTCAATAGATATAAACTGATAACCGACACAATGAGATCAAACCCCTGCAAACAAGCACTAAACACCGCTGTTTTTTGGACCGTGTATAACTGATGCGAAGCTGCATTTCATACATTACGTTGGTGGCTTAATTTCTTTTACTATGAATTAATAAACCGGGGCCGACAGTAACCCAGCACCTCTCTGAACCGATACTAGTTTTTATATTTGTATTTATATATATATATATATATATATATATATATATATATATATATATATATATATATATATATATATATATATATATATATATATATATATATATATATACCTGGACTAGGTTACGTCTATGATATTGACCTACATATTTGTTGTATATATAATACACAGAGTGGACGTTTGCCGTGTCTGGTAGTGACGTCACTGTCTTCTCCCGCTTCCCCCTCAAATGCAGCTGCGCCATCCCTCCTTTGTCTGCCGAGGATCTGCTATCGACGTGTGGAGATACCGGCCGGCTTGTGCAGCTCAGTTTACTGCGATTTCACAAAAGACGAGGACGTAACGTGGACTTAACAGCGCGTTAATACGAACCTGGTAGTCGGACTTGGCTCAGCGAGTGTTAATAAGACCAATTCCGAGTCCGCCGTAGAGAGTCGAGCGCAGCTACGGAGAAAATCAAAATGGAAGACAGCAAGTACCTCCCGGAGCTCCTGGCTGAGAAGGACAGCCTGGATTCGTCGTTTACACACGCCATGAAACTTATTTCTGCAGGTAACGTTGGGCCTCGGTCACCCAAGAATTTAACGCAGACGAGTTAGTGGGGGTTTTGGCTTTAGGCCCCCTCTTTTTTTCGCAGCCAGTTCAACAGTCTCGAACAATGGCGCATTAAAAACACGTGGTTGTTGGCGATGTAGGTCGAAGATGCGAAAATGCAAGTGTGTTTGTTGTTTGGTCATGTAAATAACGTTTGTTTGAGCTGTAGACTATGTGAACTACGAACGTTAAAAAAATGTTAATGCGGTGTAATGACGATTTTCTTTGGGGATTAAAACGTCACGACTGGCTGCTTCGGTGCTATCCAATGTGGATTCTTTATCAATAGTTGTGCATTTGTTTTGGCTTGCAGAAATTGAAAGGATTCAAAAAGGTGAAACGAAGAAGGAACCAGAGAAGGAGACCTACCTGGACCTTTTTGCTACAAAGAGTCTGAAACTGAAAGAGCGGGTCCTCATTCCTACAAAGCAGTATCCCAGGGTAAGTTCTTACACTCCCCTTAAGTGACCTGTTTCTTGGACTTACGTAAATGTTTTTTTTTTTTTTAGTACTGCGGTGGGTTTAATATAAGATGGGGCAACACTATGCGCTGTCTTGATCTATCTACGTGCATGTAATGATGCTGTAGATCCCTTTTTATTCTGCCTTTGCCTTGTAGTTGAGTATTAAAAGTGATACCACAAAGGTACGATATTCCCGCCCCAGTATGTGGCTTTCTTAAAGCATTACAGCAATCTGAAGCTTGAATATGGTCCATGTCCTCGACTTGGTGACCAACAGTCAGCAGCGTTTTCCTAAGTCTTCGGTCCAGTTTCCAACAGTAGTGTTGGTGTTCCTGGTTTCCTGTAGCTGAGGTGTTTCTGCAGCTTCTGTGTGACGGAGAAGACTTGAGCTGACCAGGGCTCCCCTGGGTAGTTAATGATGGCAGCTCATGATGATGGATTAAGATGTGCAAGTTTGCAGTACAGTCAGACCAGCTGGTTTTGGTCGCTGTGACCACCATGGTTAAAAAAAAAAAGTCCAGGTGTGTGTGTGATGGTGGTGGTCGGGTCCTCCTCCGTCTTTTCCCTTTCTTTGCTTCTTGCTGTGTCTTAAGCTGGTTTGTCATTTGGCTGCGTGTTGACTCCGGGTCTTACTGTCACCATGATGGACCGATTTTCACCGTATGTGTGAAGTTTGCAGCTATTCTGGCGATGTTCTGATGCCCTCTTCTGTTGCAAACTCTGGAGATCTTTTCATCCATGTCAGTCTGTCTCAAAGACCAATAGGGTACAGCAACCATTTAACCACGCTGTTCTGCCTTTATGCCGTTCGCACAGCTGGGTGGAGGGGTAGAACATCTGGCTGTGATGCATGAATGCTGACGATGATTATTTATCAGATGCTGCAGCCGGTATATACATGTATATACATGGGTGGTTGTTATGCAATTTTTGAATTTGTCTTTCAGGTTAACTTTGTCGGAAAGCTTTTGGGACCCCAGGGCAGCACGATCAAAAGGCTCCAGGAAGAAACTGGAGCAAAGATTTCTGTTCTTGGAAAAGGTTCTATGAGGGACAAAACCAAGGTTTGGGATTTTGTTGTTGGTTTTTTTTTTTTTTTTTTTGTGTTTACCACTTTGCTCAGGGATGATTATTTTTGCAAATAAGAAATAACCAACTTTAATCGCCTGTCCTTCAGGAGGAGGAACTTAGGAAGGGTGGTGAGGCAAAGTATGCTCACCTGGCCATGGAGTTGCACGTGTTTATTGAAGTTACAGCACCTATACCTGAGGCCTACCTGCGTATGGCTCATGCAATGGATGAAGTCAAGAAGTTCCTTATTCCAGTAAGTCTTAAGAGTACTCCGGTGCCCATCTTTTTATTTATTTTTTTATTTTTATTTGGTTTATTCATACCAGATATGTGGGTCATTTCCTGCTTTTTATTTTTAGGAACCAGGTGAGCATGATCCATACATGGATCCTCATTTCCTGAATGGCTCCCAGGATGGTTCAGGAAGGGGACGTGGTGGTCTCAGAGGCAGAGGTGGGCCTCCTGGTGCTGGAGGACCAAGGTAAGGGCCATAACTGGGACTCATTGTGAAACTTTATTTTCTTTTGTATGTGGCACCATGGAATGGAAAAGTCTAGAGCGTATGTTGTCGTTATTGTAGTATTGTCACAGAGTATTTAAATGCTGAATCTCCATTTTACAATTCAATCTTCCTCAGGGGGCGAGGAATGCCACGAGGGACCCTCAGAGGAGCGGTGCGCGGAGGAGCAGTACGGGGTGGAGCACCAGGGCGAGGTGGTGCACCTAGGGGGGCACCAACCGGCAGGGGTGGGCCACCTTCTGCTTCTTCCAGGGGAGGCTCTTCTGCTCGCTCAAGACCACCAGCAGCAGGGGCTCCAAGGATGCTTCCATCCTCAGCCATGTCCCATCAGCAACACCAGGTTCCTTCAGGATCTCAGTCCAAACCTGATGCTTATGAGGACTACGTAAGTTCGACTTCTTCATGTCGCATGAATTCACACCAGATAAGAGCTGGGCATGTACATTACAAGAATGTGTGTGTGTGTGTAAATACTTGTGAATCACTCCAAACTTTTTTCTTTTTTTTTTTTTTTTTTTTTCTTCTAGTCCTCATATGAAGAGCCTTATGCAGAGTCTGCTTATGAAGGATACGATAATTATTATAGTCAGCAGTCTGCACCTGCGTAAGTTTTAAAACAACAGTTTTTTTTTTCTTTCTTTCTTTTTTTTTTTGTATTGCCTTCATGTGTTTTTTTATTTTTTATTTTTTTTTCCCCTCCCCTCAGGGATACTGAATATTATGACTACGGACACGGTGAAGCCCAGGATGCTGGATATGACCCTTACAGTAAGATTCAATATGACAGCTGTCTCCAAAACACACTTTATGAAATGACTGGAAGTTGAGATGCATGTTTGTGCCTTGATACTCTTTGTAGGTCAAGCTGACTGGGACAACTCGTGGTCTGGCTCTGGGGCTGGAGGCAAAGCCCCCCAATCACGACAGTCGAAGGGGGCGTATAGAGAGCATCCATATGGAAGATACTGAGCGACTACTGGTAGAGAGTTGCTGTTGCAACTGTCTCCGATTGTAACTCACTTAACTTTTCAAAAGTAATTTCCCACTTTTTTTTTGTTTTTGTATTATTTTTTTTAACTGATTTATTTTATTTTTGTTTTTAAAACTCTATAGAGTTGTTTTGTTGGATGTATCAGATGCGTGAATACAACTTTTTTCTTTTCCACTGAACATTAGTGATATTTTAGTGATATTTGGCTATTTCATCAGTTTTTGAACAAACTGGGATTGTGGCGATAAACTTACGTCGGCTGGATTTTCAAAAATCTTTCCTGGCTGAGGGTAAAGAAAAATGTTTGTCTCAATGTTAGCTTCCTATAACAAAAACACCCAGCTAGAAATTTAAACACAATCTTGAAGTATTGAATAGCACAAAAAAGTATTTGTTGCATTTAAAACTAGTCTTGTGTGAATTAGTTTCCTAAAATATTCTAGAAATCGTTTTGACAAAGACTAAAATCCTTTTCTGATACTATTGGCACAATAAGTCATCTGTAACTGCAAAATCACCATTGATCTAATTCTGGTTAAGCCTGAAGGATTCCCAATCGTTGCTGTATATAAGGAAGGCTGCAGCCAACTCAATATTTTGTATATGACCGTAAGACAACTGTGTATGCTTTCAAGTCATACGTCTCTAAAATGCATAATGCTTGTGTACCTTTTGCCTAAATAGGTTACTAAACGTATCCCAAAATGTATTACTGCAGTGCGTGTTTCAATAAAGTTTATAGTTCCTTTTTAATTAACCTAAATTTGGTATTTTGCCTTTGTGTTACCAAAGGAATGCCTTCAATTTGTGAAACTGGTCCTCAGCGGTTCCCGACAGTGCTGAATAAGCTGTATGTATACAAGTCAAACTGATACTTTTAAAAATCAAAAGGAAAAAAAAAAAAAGAGAGAAAAGTAGTGTTTTGCTAATGAGCTTTATCCCTTCGTCTGTTTTCAAAATTAAATGACATTTGTAATGCCACCTTCAAAACAAGAAATAAAGCTCATCATTCCATGAGGTAATGTGCTGCCAAATACATGTTTGACTTTACAGTGCTTTAATATGTATTGTCATTAACCTTTAGTTAGTACATCTTTTCAAGCTCTTGAGAGAGCAGTGTATCTTCAGCCACTTGAAATGACTGAATTTCAACAGTATTCCAAATCAAGCTTGCAGGGATCTTACTTGACTTTGATGCAAAGTCATGCTGGCTGGTTTTTATAAAAGAAAAATATCGCAGAGGAGAGGATTCTAAAAGCCTAAAGATCGCCACAAGAAGGTAAAACTAACCCCCAACACTCATTTATTAGACTTATTGCTTTATTTTTTTTTTTTTTTTCTGTGTAAAACATCTAGTAATGCAAGTCATCCAAAACATCAAAACCATTTTAAGTACAAAATTATTGTCTGTAGTTATTCCGAGCAAAATAAGCCGCACAAAACAATCATGGTTGTGATGCAACTCTTGCTCAAATAAAACCAATAATTGTTTGTTCATTTCACTCAATACTTATTTCCATCTGAATTATTTCTGTAGACTGGATTAATGAAAGTGATTAGCTGGACTCGGAGCGTTAAACCATTCCATTGATAAACAACAACAAAAAAACCTTCAGCTGGAGTTGCATGATACTTTATTTTTTTGTAGTATAGATTAATACTGCATGTTTTGATAAATCTGTAAATGTAGGGACGGGTGCGTGCCAGACCTCATTGCTCTTTCTACTCTTAGGTGTCAGAACTGTGAAGGTGCAGTTGATAGATTAACTCCTGTACATCCGACCTTGTCAGGTAAGTAGGGGAGAGTGCACTCATGTGTTGGCATTAACTTCTGTTTGATTTGTTTTTAAAAATAACTTTTTTTTCTTTTTTTTTTCTTTAACAAAAACCCAGGTCCATTGATGTTTCTTGGAAAGAAGCCCTGCGGTGTCTGAAACTGATGGCTTCTTTGTCACAAGTAATCCTTCCTGGAAATGCTTGACAGAAGCCTTTTCAGTCGAGAAAATGCTTCCACCTTTATGGAAAGTTTTGTGTACATTTTATGATTGGTGTGGATATTTTTATATTGACATGTCGGCCTTTAAAATGTTTTTACACCTGATAGATTTTTTTTTTTTTTTTTTTTTTATAAAAAAACCCATTTTATACATTAAAAGCACAGCCTAAAACTCGTTTTCCCTCTCGTCTCTGCTACTGAAATAGATTCTCTCATGGAGCTTTGTTTTTTTTTTTTTTTTTTTTTTTTTTTTTTTTTTTTTTTTTTTTTTTTTTTTTTTAAATATATTTAAACTGTTAAAAATGCACTACTTGATGCAGGATAGACTGGGGTTCCAACTTAAGTGCCATCTTTCTGCACAAATGAAACGTGTAAAACCAATAAAGGGGAAAATATACCATAATTAAAAAAAACGGCTTTAGGGTATGCGTTTCAGACTTACTTTTATTTGAAGAAGTTTGTAAAAGGATGCTATCAGGCTGAAGGGAGAAGATAAGGACCAAAGAGGAGATGCTGTTGTGACAGGGAGGTGAAGGTGTGCTAAGACGAAAGTGTATGATCTGCTGTCTTACCCTAGTGGGAGCTACTAAAAGAAGAGAGAATAAACCCTGTGCAGAGGTCTGTACAGGCATACTTCTTAATCTTTTATTTCATTGCAAATACTGATAGGGGGGTGGGGGGCAGTTTGGGCATCCATGTCTCTTTTCAAAGGAGAAGCTGACGATCAACTCTTGTTTAGAAAGTTCATCTTTGACCTTTTGATTAACCATTTCTGGACTCCAGTGATCTCAGGCCAACAAGGGCTCCCAATTCATAAGAGTCGAAGTGAATCCTATGCTGCGTTTATGAGTGGAAGAAGTATTTCAACATTTAAGGAAAATACCCTACCCGTGGCAAAAATGTTGCTCTAAGAGGTGAATGTGTAGTTGAAGTTTGAATGTTGCAATAGTTTTAAATTCACAAGCAAGGCCGTGTAGATGTGAATGCAGAAGCATCGTGTAAGCCGCATGTTGCTGTGAAAGATTTATTATAAGGATGCCAGATACAACTGAGGATTTAAATGTTGGTTATGGGAGAAGAACGGAATTATTTGTCAATGTTATTAGTGAGATGTCCAACCATTTCTACAATAGTCAAATACAACTGAAACGTTTAGATGTAAAATTCACCATCTGGTGGAGCTGTTAACTCGTGGATATCTGACACATGACTCAGCCTCCGTCATTTGGGACGTGCCAGGAGAAGTGGAAATCATTGCTTCAAACTTAACCCATGTGTTGATCCTTAAATAATCTGTTTATCTTATCTTAAAGGTAACTAGCGAGTAAAACTGTCAATGTGACAAATAAAAAAACACAGGAATGAGGGAATTCCACAAGATTTGTCAAAAGTCGATGTTAACATGTACAAAGAGCTTGCGGGTTCCCAGTAGCGCTCCAAGACCAAGGGCCTATTAGTTCGTCCTTGATTCCGATTTCGGTCCTAATATTCGCTATCGCGGTGAAAGATTTCGGCGGAATGTCCCTTTAAGTGAGGCTCCTCCCACCGCGGGAGCGAACGCCCCACCCACCAGCCAGTAGTTTCACATCAACAATGACTGTGTTCGCTGACTTCAGTGAAAAACACGGCTTTATTTCAACGAATCTTCTGAAAATATACTGCGTTTAGCGCATCGTCTTTGACACAAAGCAGCGGCTAAATTAAACCGCACTCCGGTAAGAGTCCGTTTTCTCGTCGTGCCTGTTTGGTAGCATGGCCGCTAGTTCGCTGTTAGCTGAGGCCTCCGTTTTGATATATGATCAAGCATGGTCCTGGGTCTTGGCGGACAGTCGGGGTCCCCCCCCTCCCTTCATTGTGTCGGTCCACGTTGTTTTCGCCATGTGTCCCGTGTCTGAAATAAAACAGCTCAGAAGAGATTTTAGATCCCAGAATGGAAGCAGATGATGTAGCTGCTCAGTTAAGTTGGGCTTCCGCAAAAACTTGCCCAGTATTCAGGTTTGATGTGCAGCTTCCACAAAACTTCACACAGGCGACTCGTGGAGCAAAGAAAATCATGCAGAACATGTGCATACTAGGGTTAGATTGGTCTTGCAGGGGCTAGTATTTGGAGCGAACACTTGAGCCTGCCAGTTTGTGCTTGTTTTGCCTCAGTCAGCACTTTCTGTTTATCAGAATAAGATGTGTATGCATCACAACTGCTTAATTCTCTGCACGATTCCTGATTTTCATCGTGACTATCCAGCAGGTATAACTATTAGAGAAATCACCTAGACGGGAAACCAAGAGAAGTGAACGGTGGGTTTGTTTGCGATGGCTGGAGGAAGGAGAGGGGCAAATCGTACCACATACTGTAGACCTCCTATAAGCAGTGATCAAGGTTCTGTCAGCAATGGCAACCACACCACCAGCTCACCGGTCACAGGGGTGCGATCCCGTACAAGGTGAGTCCCATTTAAGACTCCTCGTCACACGTCTCGTGCAGCTTTCTCATCTTGAGCTCCCTCGTATTAAAACGGAACGATGTCAAAAGTTCTTAACAAGTTTCTCGTTTTATCCACAGGAATGGCTCGGGAACATGCATGTCCAGTCCCCCACTCGCCGCCCAAACGGTTGTTCCTCTGAAGCACTGCAAGATCCCGGATTTGTCTGTGGACCGAAATGTGTTGTTCGAGCTCCACCTTTTCTTCTGCCACCTCATTGCTCTGTTTGTCCACTACGTCAACATCTACAAGACTGTGTGGTGGTACCCCCCATCACATCCTCCCTCACACACATCCCTGGTGAGTGAGTACGCAGTCAGTGTTGCTTATTATATTTAATGTTGTTTTTACAAGGGCTTTATTAAGGACTACATTTCTGTCTGAGTCTATACATTTTATTTAAGGGTGTTCAAACTGAAAGCAATTGCATTTCCCCAATAAGCTTTGTAGAAAATACGCCTCCTACTCCAGAAACAAATAGTTAGAAGGCGCTGTCTGTGAATTTTGGTAGTCAGGAGTCAGCAAATACCAGGTCAAAAACTCTGGGATGCAAGTCGGGGCAAGGGCACTTAAGGTGATCAGTGTTTTTTTTTTTGTTTTTATTTTATAATTAATTTAGTGAGGGAAACGAGTACAGGGCTGATGTGGTCGTACATCTTTGCACCAGTAATGCCGCAGGGTTTTGAATTAAATGTAGGCGATGGAGGGAAATCTGACTGATACCTGAATTGCAGCAGTCATAACTTTGTTGAAAGAAATTACCTATTTTTAGTAATCGTCTAAAGCTGTAAAACAATAGTGGACTACATGTTTGACCTCAGCATCAAAATGAAGTTCCAGTAGAATCCAGTATTACTCCAAGATTTCTAGCAGCTGGATTATATTATTTATTATTATTGGGTGATTTTCATGGGCAGAAACAGTAAGATCGTACAGAGTATTTATTTATTTTTGATTATTTTGATTTTTTTTGCCATTTTTGGGGCATCCAGGATTTAATTTTTTGCAAGACTGCTGGGATACAGTTCAGTGTCATCAGCATAAAAGTTGTAACATAAAGGTTCTGAATAAGCTGGCCAAGAGATGGTGTTTAAATGAAAGAGGGGAGAGCAAGCGCTGAGCTTTGTGGTACGTCACAACTGAACTGAAAAACTGGGTAAAGTTTATCTTCCTTGTCGCCTGAACTGATGATCGCAAAGTAATAATGGGAGTATTAATGTCGACTCTTTTATTTACAGAACTTTCATCTTATTGATTATAACATGCTGGTGTTCACAGTCATCATACTGGCAAGGAGGTTAATTGCAGCTATTGTAAAAGAGGTGAGTGTTTTGTTTTTTTGTTTTTTAATTATAAGAATCAGGTTTGCATATCCTAAAGTCTAAATTATTTGCAGTCAAATCGCTGCATCTTCTGACTAACTGGTCTCAAATCATTGTCACAATTTGGTTTGCACATACTGATCTGAGTTTGTTTTCCTCCGTTGCATCTAATTTTTCCTGTTCTGTCTCTCCCTTTCTCCCAGGCATCACAGAGCGGAAAACTTTCCTTCCCTCACTCAATATTTTTAGTGATGGCACGATTTGCAGTGCTAACGCTGACCGGCTGGAGTTTATGCCGCTCCCTCATTTACCTGTTCAGAACGTATTCTGTCCTCAGCTTGCTCTTCCTCTGCTACCCGTAAGTGTGCCACACATATTATATTATATTATATTATATTATATTATATTATATTACATTATATTATATTATATTATATTATATTATATTATATTATTTTATATTATTTTATATTATATTATATTATATTATCCCCAGATAATCACTGAAACGTAGTCGGTCTTCTTACAGACTTGCTTTCTCCTTGTAATTTCCAGTGTCCCAGTGCTTATGATGGTCTGTACCTGTTGCAGCTTCTGTTTTCTGCATTTGAATATCAAAGGAAAACAAATTTGTTGCTGAAATGCTGCGATAAACAAAAAGCTCGATATTTTATTGTGATTGTCGTTGTGGCTTCAAGTAAACCTTGCACGCTGTGTCTCCTGAGCAGTTTTACTGAACTGCCTCAGTGAAAACACGGCCTGGGTTTAAGCAACACTGAGAACAGGACCTTTGAAGTTGATTTTGAATGAGTTCTGACCCATTTCCTGGAATGTTTGATAGGATATGCTGTTTGGTTGCTGTTTTACACCAATGTTGCATTTCGGATCATTTCAATGTGGGTGGCTTTAAGAAATAATTTTATAATGTAATTTACAATCAGATGTCCATCAGTATTACTTATTGTTGGGGGGAGGAGTCCCTGTCTAAGTTGCTTTTCAGTTTTAACATGAGAGACTTATTGTCATAGCAACGTCTTAGATTAATGGAAAACAACATCTGGACTGTTTTATCAAAGTGTTTTGGGTATTTAAAGTAAAAGGTGGTGCGAGTGTGTGGAATTACTAAAAAAACTGGTTTTAAAAAGCAGTAGTTTTTCCCCAAGGAATCTTTATCATTCAATTTTGCAAAACTGTACCAACCTAATCTCACCACAGATGCCACTACTTGCTCCACATTACAGCTGCTGTGGATGTGTAAAAAATCTCAATGTTTTTTTTTATGATTAAAACTGTTTAAATGGGGTTATTGGTGCCCAGATCTAACACGTCTACAAGTTGATGGTTACTGCTTTTTTGCATTTGGAACAACACTGTAAATGTCACCACCGGTCAAATCTTTAAAGTAATTCATTTGGGATTGGAGCTCCAGCTGGACATCATAAGAGAAGTTTTCCTGTACTTTGTAAACAAGTGCATACAGATCATTTTTTGATCATTTTTTCTGGAGTCTGTGGTGCTTTACGTTTATGATAAAAAAAAAGATATGTTTTTTTGTCATTTTTCTTTCTCGTCTTTTAAAAAGAAAAAATCTTTTTTTTTTGGAAACTTGAGGGCTTTGATTTGCTAAATTACAACTTTGATCTCCAACAAGGAAGTTATTTTTGTGAGCTTTTCTGCTTGTTAACTTTTCCGTTCCTCCGGTTCAGTCACGTGTAACTGTAGTTGTCTTCAACAGGTTTGGGATGTATATTCCGTTCTTCTGGCTGAGCTGTGACTTTCGGCGAGCAGGTCCTCTCTCCCCCATCGCCAGCATCGGCTCCAAAGAGGTTGGCAGCATGAGCCGAGGCAGGGACTACCTGACCGTGCTGAAGGAGACGTGGAAGCAGCACACCAGCCAGCTGTATGGCGTCCAGGCCATGCCCACTCACGCCTGCTGCCTCTCGCCAGACCTCATCCGCAAGGAGGTGGAGTACCTGAAGATGGACTTCAACTGGAGGATGAAGGAGGTGCTTGTCAGCTCGATGCTCAGTGCTTACTACGTGGCATTTGTGCCTGTATGGTTTGTGAAGGTAAGTTGCTGTTAGATATGAATTTTGAATGCAGCTTTTTTCTTTTTTTTCTTTTAACGCGATATCCTTTAATGGCAGTGTTCTAAGTTTTGCATATTCTCCTGTAGAGTACCCAGTATGTGGATAAGCGATGGTCTTGTGAGCTCTTCATACTGGTGTCACTCAGCACATCAGTCATCCTCATGAGGCATTTGTTACCACCCCGATACTGTGATCTGCTTCACAAAGCTGCGGCTCACCTTGGCTGTTGGCAGAAAGTAGACCCGTCGCTCTGCTCAAACGTCCTTCAGCACATGTATGCACTACTTTTCATTTGTTATGGGTTTTGTGAGCCAATTCAAATGAATTCAAGTTCAATCCAATGTCTCTTTCTGGTTCTTATAATTGTGCAGATGGACTGAAGAGTACATGTGGCCACAGGGAGTCCTGGTAAAGCATAATAAGAATGTCTATAAGGCCATGGGCCACTACAATGTTGCAGTTCCTTCGGATGTTTCTCATTATCGCTTTTATGTAAGTATCCCAACATGAACGGTCATATCCTGTTTGTTAAATTTTAATGCAGCTATTTTACAGAACACGTATCATTGCTGATCACATCTTATTTGATTTCTTTCCATAGTTCTTCTTCAACAAGCCTTTACGAATATTAAACATACTCATCATCCTTGAAGGTGCCATGATATTCTACCAGCTTTACTCTCTGATATGCTCAGAAAAGTGGCATCAGACAATATCGCTGGCCCTGATTCTCTTCAGCAACTATTACGCCTTCTTCAAGCTCCTCAGAGACAGAATAGTCCTAGGAAAAGCCTACTCGTACTCACACAGCTCATCAGACCAAAAAGTCAGTTAAGACTTGAGTCATAAGTTGGTCGATCTCACTCTGGAACAAATCAAACATGCCTAAGAGTCCTGTATTTTCTTTTTTTCTTTTTTTTTTTTTTTCTATAAACATGCATTTTGTCTCACATTTTTGTTGTAAACTGCCATAATAAAAGAAATATTTTTGTATTACTTTACAAAGTGGTTTATTTTCGTACTGTGATGGCCCGGTGACCTGTCGGTGCGGAGACGCACCTTTCACCTGAGAGCGGCCCCGGCAACCCCCATGACCCTGAATGTGATTGTAGTGGGTATTTTCTCATCTTTGTTACATTAATTATTTATTAAGTATTCACAGCTTAGAAAAGACTTGTATACAGATGGGGACAAAGTGTGCCTTCATGGTTCCCATGGTAACGCACCACATGACCTGCAGTTTTACTGAAACTGCAGATCATACAGGTCAGCAGGTTTGGATAATTGAAACTTTTCCTCAGCAGTGAATTTACATCACATGAGTTAACGGGACACATATTTCAGTGCAAAGGGTTGGTTCAAGTTAAATTAACATTAAATCTCTAAAAGAATAAATCAACTTTATTATTACATTGTTAGATTAATTGTATTACAAATCAAGACTTTTTAAGACGACAGTTTGAATTATTGAATTTCTGGCAGTCGTTCAACAATCCAACATTTGCACATTGATCAGCCGTTTTCACGTTTGGTTAAACTGTGAGACATCATGGTTGAGTACTTCTCATTGAGATGATATCTCAATACCGTCTCAGCATTATTTAACCTGTGACATAATCACAAAAAGAATCACTGCAGGACTTCACAGACAATTTAATACGAAACTGTGAGCATAATCGGTTTCCTGGAGCTGGTTATGAATTATTAAATTAGCATGGTTATGCAACCCGGTTTAAGAGAGTGACCTTTGCATCAATGTAAACGCCGGCTTTAGGCTCAACAAACCTCGCTTACCCATCGATGTCTCGTCGTGGTACACGCTCCTGCTCATCTGAGTCACCAAGTCACCCATGATGTCCTCTGTTTATCAAAGAGTCATGCAACATGATAAAAGGCCCAAGCACACTATTGAATCCTTAACGAATTGACTAAAATAATCTAGTGGAGGTGTTGCAATGGGCCAGAAATGGTCCAGACTTCAACCAGATCTGGCTGGAGCTTAGGAGAGCTGTGCATTAATGACTCCCTGCACATCTTAATGAATAAAACCAGCATTTAAAGACAGAGCTTGCAAAAAATACCTGCACACAACATGAGACTGATGTCATACAAAATACAGTTACTTTGAGTTATTGCAGCTTAATATGGTTCTACTGTGCAAACTATTGAATCTAAGGATATACTTAGTTTTTCACATACTCCGTTTTTTTTTAAAGTTTTTCTTTTTCCAATAAACAATGACACAAGGTAATAATTGATCTGATGCTGTTAATTTGATATTTTCCCCACCCTTGGTAAATCTATATTATTTTGAGTTTAGAACTGATATAGTCTGTCCTTTGTTTTCCACGTGATCGTAAAACCATTTATGCATAATTATCAGAGAATTTGCACAGCAGCAGATGGAACAAGTGATTTTAGTCTGAAGAACTAATGCAAAAATATTGGATCCCACAGCTCCAATCGTATGATTTCCAATCTCAAAATAGCAGTCTCCATCTCTGAAAATCATTCATGCAGTCATGCAACACTTAAGTGTGGTGATATCAGGATATTCTGTGATAAAGGGGGGGGGGGGGGTGTTTATCATGATAACATCTTCCAGCGGGACCAAGCAAGCTTGCAGATCAGAGTTCACTTTTGTTCCTCAAGAAAATCAATACAAGCGTTGATCTACTAAGATTGTAACCAGAGAAGCAATTATTCTATTATGTGCAGCATTACCTCCGCAGACTGTCCATTAATAACTCATATCAGAAACACGAGCTCTTATTCCTGGACAGTGGCATCATTTATTTGGCCGGACGGCTGCAACAACTCAGTGCTGTTAGGGGGTTATATTCCTCCTACTTTGTTGACATTTTCTTCTCTTTTGTCGCTCACCAAACTGGCAGAGAATGTGACATTTTTAAGAATCGAAGATTTAAAAGAAATAACAAGAACACTGGCGTCGCCGTGTGGTCTGTTAGTGGTACCTTCAGGTTCAGCGTGACTCGATAAAGACAAATACTCTGGCGTTGCAGTAGAGGATATGCCAGTTTAGAGGATATTTGCGTAGAGCCATCAGCCGAGGGAGGCAGCAGCCTCCGCTGCCGCCGGTCCCAGCGGTCCTCTCCCCTCCCGCAGAAAGGTGCACTGGCCCTTTAAGACGGATAAAGACAACAGCTCTGCACGGGCTGAGCGCGTCCGTGCCGCGCGCTCCGTTTCATCACTAATGTACACATCTGCAGTTAGAGGAAGCATTTAAATGCATGAAGCGTAATTCATACCAAGTGTACTTAGAGGAATTTAATGTTACGTGTAGAAATGCAAAGCGGTGCCCAGCAGGTTGGCTTTCTGGTGCGTAATTGATTCGGTAAGTCTCGTTTATGTCGTCCGCAGACGATAAATCCGTTTTCACGCCTCGCGCTTTTGCCACATTTAACCGTGTTGCTGTCCAGCAAACAGCTGTTTTTCATTCACCGTTTCCCCGGCGTGGAAACGCGCTCAGCCGGAGAGGATTTCAGTGCACAAAGTTGCCATTGTGTATTAGTGTAGTGGCCATCTTTGGATTGTACTTTGAGGAGACGCTGGCGCAGCGTTGAAGAGATAAACGCTCACAACGCCGTTTTCAGGCGTTTTAAATGAGATAAAGTGTTATGTCGGAGCCGTGCCGAGACTATAATGGTATCATTGTTGTCACTTCAACCAGCGATGACATATCTGAGCTATATGACGTGCTATTGTCGGGCTGTAGTGTTTTTAAAACACAACAGTTCTGGATTTATGGCTGTACATTTTTCCAAGACACCTCAGACTTGTAGGAATAAAGTGCACTACTCCTTTAACTCCATCTAACATCAGTGTGCTCAGTAATGGTGCAGTCAGTCTATTGATTGATCGATCCTACAGCCCTTTGAAAGCATGTATGTATTTTATTACAGGTTTCTCTAAGAAGTAAATTCAACTAAAATTGTTTGTTTGGTCCGAAAATGTCTTTAAACGCTTCTCTTCTACTTTCTGCACTGGGAAATTGAAGTTCACTAAATTTGCATCTTTCACCTACAATGCAAAAGCCCATTTATGTAAGTAAATTAGAGGCAAACTCTTTCTCGTTATCATTTCCTCTCTTCTTACTGTTGTTATTGGGTTTTCTGTGACAGATTTACTGCTGTGATTACCTGGTGATGCTCTTGGAATAATTAAACCACCTTAAAATGTGCAGAGTGCACATTCCTGGGCTGCAGCACTAACTTTGGCAAAGGGAGGGGAAGGGTGCTGGCTTTCAACTTCCTACCTTTGCTGTTTCAGGACTTCCTGCACACTAGCGGGGCTGTGCCACCTTCCCCTTGTCCTGCACCGAGGGAGCCTCACTTATAACGGAAAGGGAAAAATAAATAAATAAAAATGGAGGACAAGCGCAAGAAGCGTAGCCCCAAGGTTTCTCTCCCCCAGCCCCCTCCTCCCCCCATCAACCCCCGCAAGCTGTCTGTCCTGCCTGCCAGCAAAAGTGCCACCTTCTCTCTCGGCCTGCCCCAGCCTCCTTCCCCCAAGAACAGAAGTAAGTATAAAAGGTCCATCGGAGCTCCAGGTCAGCCAAAAGAGGCGTTCGCGGCTGTCGTAGCTCCACCAAAGACAACCAGGTACGTGTCTTAATGTCACCTGAAAACTCAATATATAACCGCCTAAAGAAAGAGTTGGGTTTTAGGTTGTTCTGTTGTGCAGACCCCACAAGGAGAAGCCCAGGGCCCCGCAGCCAGCAGGACCCAGCAAAGTAGTGCAGTCTTCACCCCTGCAGCACTCCTTCCTTACAGATGTCTCCGATGTGAGAGAGATGGAGGGAGGCCTCCTCAACCTCCTCAATGACTTCCACTCCGGCAAATTACAGGCTTTCGGTGAGATAACCTTGATGCCACCGAGGGGATATTCTGTTTCAGGCTGAGACTAAAATAGCCGAAAACTGTCTTTGTTACACAAATGGGACTGAAATCAACTAGCTTTGCAGCTATTATTACAATCTCCTACCATAGAAATACAACTGACCATGCTGCAGTGAAAAGAGATCAAAGTTAGAAAAAAAAAGACGTCACACTTGTCCCCGTCTAATATTCAGGTAAGGTCTGCTCCTTTGAGCAGCTGGAACACGTGCGCGAGATGCAGGAGAAGCTGGCGCGACTGCACTTCAGCCTCGACAGCCACGTGGAGGAGCTTTCTGAGGACCAGAGGAAATGTGCCTCCGACCACAATCTGGAGCACCTGCTCAGCAATGTAAGCACGCGGTCAACGGCATCAGGGGGTTCAGAAGGTGATAACCGGCCGCCTTCCCACATTCCCATGGAAACTGGGTTTTCAGTACCAGAGATGGTTAAAATGACTTCAGTCAGCTCTGAATCACCACCATGTGGTTGTTACCAAACGAGTCCGGGCGTTAGGATTTGCCATGGCAACGCATGATCCCATTTGAATTCAATAACAGTGTGGACTAAGATGACCTTTACAAGAAAGTGTGAAGAAGTGAGTCAACAAGTAAAAAATTTACAACCGAGTAAGCGTGAGCCACTCATTTATTTAGCTGACTTTAATTTTTATAAATGGATGATAAAGCTGGACTTGTGCTGAAATCTATTTAGTTTAAAACAATTTGCCGACGAAAAGGCAAATTGTTACTGATAATCGTTTTCAAAAGATAATTAAAGAGATCTTATTCATGAGCATATAATGCATAATTGAAACCTGTAAATATTTCAAAATAACACACTTTCAAACACATGGTTGTCAGCTTCATCAGTACCTCACAGCAACCTAAAGCTTTCTAAAGATTAGTTTTATTCAGACAGGGATTGTTGCACATATACATTTCAGATCAGACGAGCTGGTGGACAAGTCACAGTGTCTTCAAGAAAGTAGACAAATATTTTATTCTATCCTCCCGGATCTGATAGCTGATGTGGTCGTGTTGAAATCCTTTAAACTTCATCAAATACATGATTTGACTTCAAATGCATAAATGAGAAAATTAAACAGCAGCGGATGAGATAGAGAAGTCCTTTTCATATAACGGGGGTCACGTAGAGGTCTAATTGGCAGTAAGTCTTTCAGAGGCCTGAAACTGCTGTCGTTCTGGGAGCATACTGCTACATAGTCACTTGAAGCTGCAGGTCGTCTCGTTAAAACTGGAGAGAACCTCAGTTTGCTAAAAAAAAAAAAAAAAAAAAAAAAAAAAAAAAAAAAAAAAAAAAGACAATACTGCCAAAAGTATTCATTCACCCATCCAAATAATCGAGTGTTCCAGTCACTTCCATGGTCACACGTGTAAAGAATCAACCACCTAGACATGCAGACTGTTTTTACAACTATTTGTGAAAGAACGCGTCACTCTCAGGAGCTCAGAGCGGAGACTGAGAGCCAGGTCTTCTCGTCCAACATCAATGAGACCTCACAAATGTGCTTCTGGAAGAACGGTCACAAATTCCAGTAAACACACTCCTAAACCTTGTGGACAGCCTTCCCAGAAGAGTTGAACCTGTTATATAGCTGCAAAGGATAGGCCGTCGTATTGAACCCTACGGATCAGGAATGGGATGTAATTTAAGTTCATATGTGAGTCGAGGCAGGTGAAAGAATACACTACATGGCCAAAAGTATCTCTGACTGTAGGAACATCGTCCTTAAACCAAAAAAAAGTCTAAATTATTTCGTAAGTTACAATAAATAAATATCTTCTGCAATGCCAAAATTATTGCTAAAGTGGATAAACTACCTAAAGAGGGTCTTTCAAATAGGATGAGGCTAAGTAAACTGGAAAGTAAACACTTTATTTCAAATGTAAAGTTGTAATTATTCATCGCTGTATTTAAAAAAAAAAAAAAAATAAGAAAGAAGAAAAAAAACTTGCAAATTTGACAGAGGAATATTTTCCAGAGCAGACAGTGATGAGCAGTCTTGAGGAGTGTTGTTATTGTGTTGTGAGGCTCTTAGTTACCCACGCCCGGACCTGGTATGCGCACTGCGAGGAAGTCGCAGCGCTACGCGTGAGGGAAGTGAGAAGAGGCTCTTGGATCGTTACTGCTGCCAGGAATTCTTGTGAAGCAGTGGCTGGATAAATGTGCCTCAGAGCAGATGGGCTGTGAAGCGACTTTCCTTTTTATAGCTAGAAGAGGAACCAGACGGTTTTCTTTTGTAAACACTGTGGACAGATGACACCGGTTCAGTTTTGAAATATTGATCCGACGTGCACAAGCTGTTATGTAATGTGATCAAATATAGAGATTAGTGTCCTGTACAACCAAATCATGTTCCTATTTTTGGCTGGTTGTTGTCATCGCGTCTTATCCGTTCACTCGTTTTGTTTCTGCAGCTGGAGGAGCTCAGCACCTCGATGTATCCTTCTCTAACTGAACGCTTGTTTATTTTTGGGAATCACCCTGACGCACCAGAAATGGATTTCATTGATCTGTTTTCACCTTAAAGGCCTGGATCCTTAATGTATCCGTGTCCAGACAAAAGCTCCACTTGGCTGAGAACCAGGATCTGCCCAAGACATCTGCTCCCTAACGGAGCGGGGTGCCAGGGACGGCAGCCGCACACTCATCTTCTCCCAACATCTAACGAAGTCTATGTTGCCATGGCGTTGTTCTAGCTGCCTAAGTAACGGATTAGAAAGATCCGCAGGAGGAGGGGCTGTTTTTTCCATTTGATCAGTGAAGTGACGGAAGGTTTCAGGAACTGGAAGCAGAGGAGCATTAAATGATCGCTCAACTAAAATAAACGACTCATTCAGAGCACAAAAAAACATAACAATGATTGGATGGTTTACTGAATAGGAATGTGAGGGAAGGCGTTTTGTGTTAGTTTTGAGCAATTTCTTGGCATCAACGAACTTGGCTTTGGTTAGTCATTTAATTTATTACATAATTTGCAAACGAGTGATTAAATCCAGGCGACTGTGGTCATTGGCTCTCAGTATTCCTTAACCAAAAGCACATTGCATGAGAGCTTATGAATTTACATGTCATTTCGTGTTACCTGGACAATCTGTTACGTCATTTCTAGATGGCAGATTTATGTTTACGCAAAAGTTAGAAAAGTACACTATTTAGAAGTGGCAAACATATTTGGCTCTTTTGACAACACCACTGTGCTTAACGCAGAAGTTTTAAGGGAGTTGTTTTTTTGTTTTTTTTAAATTAATATGAATGTCCTCCCTTATTTTTATACCATTGCTGAAAGTTTATTACGACAAGAATAGATTACATAAAAGGTGGGTGTTCTTTACTTATAACTCTGCATTTTGAAGGAGCTACGTGAAGAGTCCTGATGTACAAAATGTACTTTTGATTAAATGTACACTGATGAGGTCATTCTGATTGTGTGCAGTTTAATCACTGTATTTGTTGAGACTGTTTTTCAACTTTTTTCTTTTAATAAGACCCAGTTACATGTGTCCAAGCAACTGATAAACTGTAAGAATCATCTGTCAATCCCTCTTACACAGGGGATGTGCCCAGTCTAAGACAGAAGCATCGCCTCTCTTCCAACTCCGCTGGAAAGCGTGTGCACAGCCCAGCAGCTCGCATTAATCTCTGTACAGTGCTATTTCAGAATGGCAGCTACTTTCATAGTTAAATGTTCATAGAAGAATATTGTTTTGACTCCAAACTTGAACCTGTATCCGGACCGTTGGATTACATCTGTGTAAAGTCTGTGGAGTTTAGAGTTCAGCGTATAGTGTGAAAGTACAGGTGCATTATGTTTTTACTGCTTGGCAAGCCTACCTCTTCCTCAAAGCCTTGGAGTTTGAGACTTTTCTCAGTCCGAATACACAAAGATCGTTCAATTAGCTGATTTTGTTTGGTTTGTTTTTTGCATATGAATTAGTGTCACTACAGGAAGAAAAGTTAATATTGGCTTTACACAACGTGATGTATTTGATGTAAATATGAAGACGGTTATTTCAGTAACTGCACTCTAAATAAAAACTATGGCACTGATGTTGCACTCATCTGTTTGTACGCTGCACTTTGAATCCACCATGCTCTTACTAACTTTGTTTTTGTTATATATAGAGACATTTATCATTTGTTAGTTGCTTTGGTTAAAAGCATCAGCTAAGTTAGGATAACTTGAAAAATAAAATTCACTTGTTTTTAAATGAGGCACACTAAAGTTGGTTTTAAAGAAATAAAACTTTATTTATATATGACTTTTTTCATATTCACAAGTTCATTATAATTTAGTTATATAGTTACAAAGCAAGGTAATATACTGTTGACAAGGCTACTTGAAGACTGGCATTATACTGAGACAGAAATAAGACCAGGCCTTCACCGTTTCTCGGGCAACTGCAGGACTGAACTCGCATCTCCTTAACAAAAATACACTTTTGATTCTGACAGAGAATTCTGATCATACAAAAGACAGATGGTACCAATTCAGCACATCATTAATGACTTAAACCATTACACAATGGATAAATTATAACTGTACCATCATATATACAAATTAATACTGTGCAAATACACGTGTGAGCTGTACAAAAGTATTTCGTACTATTCTTGTTAATCTCATTTCACAAATCTTCAACTAGATATAACAATTCAAAAATATCAGATCCAATTTGAAGAAACTGCAAAAATATACAACCTTCGCATCCCTGTCTTCCTTTTTTTGTGCATTTTAGTTTACATTCTGCAATAGTCTTGATTTGTCAACAGTACATATTATGGAGCAAAAAGAAGCTATAAGAACAGCTAGTTTTTAAAGTGCAGAGAGCAGGTTGAGTATGTGTCAGACCTGATGTGGGTATGTTACAATGCCTATGGAGCAGAGGAACTCTCACTGGGATAACGGCAAGAGTTCCTAATTTTTTAAGGACTTTTTTTGTTATGGATATAAAAGTGCAGGCACTATAAGAAATGTAGAACATTTCTATCTTCAAGTAAAGTCAGTGTTAATGTTCTCTTCCAACATTTGGTGATATCTGATTGGGTCTAAGACATGGTCCTCAGGACTTCATTTAAACTTTTATGGACATTGGCAGGCTGAGAGGCAGCACACTCATTCAGGGTTGGACCCATCTGGGCATAAAGGGCTTGGCACAGGTTTGCCGTAGCACCCCGCAAACTGCCGCTTCTGCCGTGAATGGTGCCGCTGTGAGTAGAGGTGCCTAGGAGGTGCCACAGTAAGGGCAACACTTTCTGCTCTACCATCTGGGGCTTGCGAGGGTAAAGCTCTGTAACAAGGCCTAGATTAAAAAAAAAAAAAAAAAGAGGCAAGAAGTATTTATAAACAGTCAGAAGTTGTTGCTATAATGTGCTGGATATAATTTCCTGAACTGTTACATCAAACGTACCTGCAACTTTTTCAATAAGGTCCAGTTTTGCTTTGCCACATAAAAACTGAGCCTTGGTGCAGAAAGGCTGAAGAAGAAGTATGTTGTCTGTGGAGACAAAAATGACAGTCAAACATTGATTTTTCATGTCAGAATGAGCTCAAATTAACTTTCAAATGATCTTAATCAGTACCAATATTTAAAATAAGTGCATTAATCGCTCCAATAGCAGCAGAGTAGATGGCATTGTTCTTGGAGTTAAGGTGATTGTCCACGATTGCTGGGAACAGGATGTTGACCACTTGGGACAAGTTGTCCTTCAACAGGTGTATGATTTTCTGTAGAGACTCCAGGGCGTGAAGGTTGACCTTGCTGTTGGACTCCTGCAGTCGGGCTTTAAGGGCATCAAACACCTGAAAGACAGGAAAACGGGGAGGAGAGCAAACATTGTTTTGAGCTCTTCACTTTGACACAGACTTGCTTGACAACACTGATGGAATTTAAAAATAAACAACTGCTGGCACTGACCGGGAATATACTATTGATGACCATGTTGGGGTTGTGCTGACAGTCAGCCACAAGCTGATCAATGCCCTTGATCCTCTCTCTGAAGTCCTTTGAACTCAGCAGACCCGAGATCTGCTTGATGTATTCAGTTTTGTCTGCAATACTCTGTGTCTGCGATCTGGAACTGTGGTGGCTATTAGACTCCCTGCAGATCATTTAAAACACAACAAATTATATGCTACAAATTCCTTGGAAAAGCTAAAATTGCCTCTAGTTTAAAGGCACCCTTGCTGTCATGCCTGATATCTACACCCACCTGTTGGTCTGACTAAGCGGTTCTCTGTTAAGAGATGAGGCCCTGACTGTACCGCTGCCTGGGAGGGATCGTCTCCCCCTGGCTGATTGAGTGTCTTGTGGCGTATCACCAAGACCCTAAAACCCATGAAATATTCAGGTTAGATGAGAGTATTTGACAAAGAGGCAAAAACAGGTGGGTCAGGCAAAAATACATAAAAACTGTACCTTTGTCTTGAGAGTGATGAGAGTGTCTTTGACAGCCTGCAGGTCTTTGGTTGGGATATACTTCTCTAGGATCTTCTCGAAGTCAGAGTGGGATGACAGAAACAGCAGCATTCGACGGCCAAAGTACCTGCAAGGTGAACGCAAACCCTAAATTTGAGCATGTTCATATGACTGAAGTACTTGTGTGACAAGAAGAAAGTCAAATCTATGCCTATGAAGATATAAAATGTTAAAACCTAAACACAGATCTGCACATTACGTTTCACCATACCTTGCTTCCTGTGAGGAGTCTTGTGCAAGTTTGGTGACAGCAGGTAGAATCCTGTCAGTGAGATCTTTAGCCCCGCACAGGAGACGTGCAGCACCAACCTTCTCCACCAGATTGCTCAGATGTTGAGCAGTGCATTTTCTCACCACTGGGCTAAGGTGACTATCAGCAGAGAAGAAACCATTTCAACAACCAAACATTAGTTTTGTAAAATAATTTGGTGTTATAAAGATAGTAAAAGACAAAGCAAAAAAAAAAAAAACACTTCTGTGTGAATTCTAACCTGAGTCCTCCTGACAGTAAAGCACTGATGCCGCGAGTGGGGGTGCAGTGCTGCACCATGCAGTCCAGTGCTGTGTCCACATCCTGTCTAATGAAAGCATTACTCTCCCCAGCCTTCTGTAGTAAAGCTTTCACTGTCCCCTCCAACTCCTGGTCCATGGCTCTCTGCAGATGTGTGTACAGGTCCCCCAGTGTACACACTGCAACCCTGGACACGCCTGACCGCAAGTTCTTTACCTGAGTAAAAGATGTACTTCACTGGTTTATGTGGAAACAAAAGTATTTAAACATATTCAAGAACGAATCTCACAAATTACAACAGTTCACAAAAGGAGCAGGACATTATCATACATGGACTCAGACAAGATGACATGACCGGAAACTCTTATAGGTTCACATCTGCAATTTATACAGTCAGAGTCTAGCTCGAGTTCCCAGAACTTTTAAAGACCAGAGGGAACCACCATCAGCACAGCTTTATCTTAACACATAAAACAATTGTTTGTTGCTATATTAACATTCAAAATGTAGTCAAACTTTAGTGGTCTTCAGGTGGGGAAACTGCTAATAAATACCACCAATAACACTTGAAGTGCTTTGAGTCTCTTAGTTGAACAACTTACTGGGGATGTGCAGAGGCCTCAGGGGAGAAGATGAACGGTCTGAGAGCAGAGCTACAACCAAGCTCAAGTGCACAAAGTTGAGTTTGACTGATCTGCTCTACATGCAAATAAAAAAAAGTGTAGCCTCCATCACAGAGTCAGCTGCTGATAAACAACAGAACAGATCTAAAACAGATCTACTGATGTTTCTGTAACCTCATGAATGCATTCAGTGATCTGACCTGTATCATTACTCAGAGATGGATGTTTCAGATTTGGCTGAGTCATATTTAGGCATTTCCAGAACGATTTACAAACATTTCAGAAAGCTCAGTTATGTAACAGATTCTATATGAAAGAAAAAAAAGGAGCATAAAATAGCTGATTTTGGATGTTGCAAACCTCAGTTTCAGCACACCTCTGCTGACTAAAGACACACAAGTTAATGCTTAAATTATTAAAAGCTTTAAACTCTAGTTTGAGGAGCAGAAATATGGATAGATCAGCTCTGAACATTTGGTGCAAGTCCTTTGAAATGGCAGCACAAAATATTGGACGTGATTCTGCGGCTGCAGACACTTCTACACATTGTTGCTGCAGAAACTGAAGACAAGCAGGAGTTTTTATGTGAATCACACATCTGGTAAGTTTGGAGGTAGCTTCATCTATTTTTTTTTTTTTTTTTTAAACAAAAAATATTTTTCTATAAATTAAAAAAGCAAGGGAATTCCTGGTGGAAACTGATGCTCAGAGTCATGTGAGGCAAGTGGGGGTTCCTTCAGTGTGTTTCAGCAGACAATCACGCTGTTAGAATGTGGTCACAATAGTCCACTGAATGATCAAAATGTGTCCTGAGCATGTCCACACCTTTACTTAACACTGTCCACTTCTAATCCGGTCACCTAGGATAACTGCTACGACGAGACAACATTTGCCCTTTTCAAAACCAGTAATACAAAAAAAAAAAAAAAAAAAAAAAAAAAAAAAAAAAAAAAAAATAACCATGTCCCTGAAAACCTCCATGTCAGTCAAGCTCATCACGTTTCTGTCTGTTTTGTTAGTCAGTTTAGTAGAGCAGATATCGATGGATCTTTGTACAGCTCAGCAGATGACAGCGTACGTATCTGATGACTGACTTCAAGTTAACTTCTTTCCTAGTCAGTGAGAAGCGATGATCGAAAGTAAAAGCAATTCTTTTCAATGTCACCTACAGATGGCAGAAAAGCAGCAGCAAAGAGACGGTAAGCTTGGGACTACTTCTGCCAAGGCAATGACATATCCGACTGCAATACCTGCAAAGTAAATACCTCTGTCAAGTCAATAATTTATGTTTTGTGGACAGTTTTAAGTGATCCTGGTTTTAGAAGGCTTTGAATAAGTGATCCTGGTTTTAGAAGGCTTTGAAGAAAGCCTTCAGTCTGAATGGGCTATTCAGAAAGAGATGAGAGAAACACATCTGATGTTCTGTGTAGTTTACTAACTTTGTGACAAAAAAAAAAAAGTGGTTAATAACCCAATTAAATGTGGAGTACAACTACAATTACATTGCATCGGAAACAAAGTTTCCTTGTGGAAACTATTTAACCAATTACTCTTACTCAGCTATGCAACTTGTGTCATTCAGAATTGCTCCAGTTTGAATCTGAAGGTTGTGTACATGTTTTGTGTATGTAAGCTGTTGTACAAGTAAGAGCCTCCGCTGACAAACTGTACAACTACACAGACGATGATAAATGAACGCACTAAGTGACTTATCAAAACCAGATAAAGACGGCACAATGAAGAATGTGAAGGCGATGTAGGAGTGTTGCACAAACAGTCGTTGTACCTCTTGAATGAGAGACAGACACACTTCATGAAGCCTGACTTGAAGTGTGTCTGGGTGGTAGTGGGCCAATGAGCGCAGGGACATCAGACCTTCAATTTTCTTCTCCCTTGAGGGGTAAAAGAAAGGCAGCTTTTTATAATGCCGTTTTTTTAAGAGAAGTGCCAAAAGTGGCTGGACAATCTGTTTTAATGCTACTGTTTATAGAACTGTTGCAAATTAAGTTTTCAAAATTAAACACTGTCCCTAATAACAACAAAAAAAAAAGAAAAAAAAAGAAGAAAAATCACATTTTATTAACCAAATAAAAATACTGAGAAACTTTGGATGTAAGCTGTCGGTGTAATCAGTTTGGAGGGATTACGTGTCTCTCACCAGTCTTCAGAGTTCAGCAGGTTGAAACTCTGTGTCAGTGCCAGGTCGGGCTTTGAAAACGGACACAGCTCTGGGGGCTCCGAGAGATTTTTCTTGTGGCTCAGTGAACCATGGGACAGCTCATCTAAATGGTCCGCTAGACCGCGTACAACACAGACACACAGATTTAGGTCTCATGTTACATCTCTATCAGTCTGAAAACAAGACCTGCTGGCAGTGGTGCGTTAACAGTACGTTGTCAAAACAAAGCATTGTGGCACATAGGCAGAAAAAAAATGTCTTATTCAAACACACTGATAGTTATAGTGGTTTAAATAATGTTTCCACATTTTCTATATACAAAAGGTTGCTTATATGCTGATTCATCTATTTACAGTTTAGATTGATGCAGTTTAATTGACACCACTGTCACCACTAACTGAGAAATAACACAGATCAACATGAATTACAATTTCAGTCTCTGATCCTGCAACACAGATCACTACGACATCCTTGGGTTTTTAGATTCACTTACCTGAACTGTGAGACAACGAGGGTTGGGTTCTGCTGAGACTAGGAGCTCTTCTAAGACGAGACCCTTTTTTTGGGTTAGGGGGCACTGTAGGGGGGCTTGGATGGTGGGGTGGAGTGAAACACTTTATGTGACTTTGTCCTGGGGGGCTGGTAGGACTGGTGGCGCTGATGGGGGATTCATCAGAGGGAGGGTCTGCTTTGGTGAATGTGACAGTGCTGCCATTCAGATGCAGATCTACAATAGAAGATGAACCTTTAAATGTCTGACTCCAAATATTATCAGCAAAGATAAATCGTTTTTTTTCTTGCCTTTGATGACCAAGTCTCCGTTTTCCCCTGTAGGTGAATCAGACAACATCTGTCTGACACGGTGGCGGATCTTTTCTCTTGCCTGGTCCCCTTGACTTAACTGATTGTCTAGTTGATCCAGACTCTGTAACCTTGCTTGATCCCAGCCGAACCGTGTATTCTTCACCCTCTCCTGCACATATATAGGTGGTGAGTGTTTGGTAATTGGAAGCCTTTTTATGAAAAGGTTTGAATCAGTACTGGATAAAATGTGACTAACTTTAGCCTCATCAGGACGTAGGATGTCACTGCTGTCTGGGTGATTGCTGTAATTGCCTGCTGAAGGATCAGCGGGGGGTTTAGCTGCCAAATCACCCTGCTCAAGTGACAAGGCAACTCCTGAACAGTTGGACGACACTGCAGCACCAAACATGCCTAAAAAGCACAAAGCGGAAAACTAATTCAAATAACTTTGATGGAACTCAGATGTATGACTGGAGAAGTGGACATCAAAGGCTGATCTACTTGATAAAAAAGTAAACCATGTAATTATGGTTTTATTTCAGTTAATTATATATCTTTATGGCGCATGTGAAAGGGCTACAATGTTATAGTAGTTAAAATGTATGAATGTTTGATGGGCCTTCTCAAATCTCAAATCTACATCCACAACTCCTGGACAAAAAAAACAACAACAAAGCAACAGATGTTTTTTCACCACCATCATGGTTTGAATTTTAACTTATTTTAAAGAAAATATATAGTAGAACTCACAGCAATGTTTACCTGACAGATAGCATGAGCATTTACATGCCTTTAAGGCAAAAAGACTACAAGGTGTTGAGACCCAACATGTGTACTGCCTTAAGTGAACCACCTAGCAGTAAGGGTAATTACAAAAAAAAGATACAACTCTGGAGAAATGTTCTGATGAGTCAAGATTTATTCTGTACCGGAGTAATGGAGACATCTAGGTAAGAAGAGTGCAGTGTACTCATCATGCCTAGTGCCTGTCGTGCAAGTCTGTGGGGGCAGTGATATGATCTGGTGTTGCGTCAGTTGGTCAGGTCGAGGTTCAGCAATGTTATCTGCCCCAAAAATGAGGTCAGTTGAGAACCTGAGTGTAATGAATGACCCGTTTCTTTCCATCAATACAATCTGTCTTTTCTGAACCCTAACCCCATTGAATATCTTTGGAGTGTGTTAGAGAAGGCTTTATGCAGTGGTTTCAATCTCCAATCCTCAATACAAGAGCTTGGCAAAAAAAATGACTGCAGCTCTGAAAGGACATATTTGAAATGCTTCAAGAAACTATAGGCTTATCAAAGTGATGTTATAGTGAATGTGTGACATAATCATATCTAAAGGTGGTCCAACAAAATATATTAGTGCGTTTGTGGGCAAGGCGGTGTATGTCTTACGACATACGAGTTTTAACGCTACTGCTTTATGACAAACGCCATGATGAAAAAAGATTGCATTATCAACAAACACACTTTCAATTGTTGAATGAGAGAAATGTCAAAAAGCTAAATGTACACCTGTGCATTTACTGTAGAGAGAATAGCTTCCAGCTCTCCTGGTCCTTCACCTGACATGCAACTCCCCATCAGCTACTCTGGACTTTTGCTTCCTCTCTTCATGGAGTCTGATCTTCACACTATACGTTTCATTAAACCTGGACCTTTATTTGGTCCAGGTTTAATGAAATCCAGATTTGATTTTCATCACTCAAATCATCCATAGTCCATGGCTTTAGTCCAGTGTTTAGGCAATGATAAAGGTTAACTCCTGGCTTTTCTGTAATTAAATTTCTTAGTTATCAAATGTTGAGTCTTGTTTCTGCTCGTTCTTCAGGCCAATTTCAGATGCAAAAAGGTTGTTTATGGAAATTATGAAGTGATTCCATACTAGACACATATTTAAAAAAAAAAAAGCCATAAATATTATATTTATTTAAAATGGCTACATAATATTTATTATATAGCCATACATATATTATATTGTAAATTGTGTTTTACAAAGCCAACATATTCAGAGGTGCAATCACCATGAAAAACAGATCACATCATCATGTGATCTGTTTTTCTTGTACCAAATAAAACATTTGAATGAACATATTCAAGAGTGGTCATTTTATATTTCTGCCAGGGACTGTAAAATGACAAATTTCTAGAAGAACACCAAAGACCAAACACCAAATTTGTTTTCTGAACATTCGACCATATCAAGATATGAACCCACTCTACTAGACCCATTAACTAAATATCTTTAACCTGTAAATGAGCATAAAATGGACCTTTCAAAGTATTATTTCAGTGGGAGAAGTGGATTTGTATTCAACAATATTACTAGTAATTGAGGCACAAAAAAAATGCATTATACTAATGTATTTCCTCAAACAATGACTAATAGCCTTAACTGCGCTACAGACTGACCTCTCCCAATCACTCCCTCCAGCATGTCTGTTCCTGGTGAATTCCTACTGCTGCTGTGACTCGGGCATCCTAAAAAACAAAAAGTATGAATAAGACTCAACTCATTACCCATAAGGACATGCAATGTTGTTATATCTGTATTTCCAGGAGAAAGTATGTTTGTTACTGCTGGCTAACCTTTGCCAAGCTTCAAAGTTCTGCTGAATTCATGGAAAGCTGGCTTGACGAGTGGAGAGGACAGATCAGTTGTATCTTCTTCGGTCTTGACTGTTTTGTTGGAATAAGTGACTCTCTGCCCAACAACATCTACTTCAGATGTCAGTTTGTTCTTCTGTGTCATTACTTGAAAAAGGAGAAAACAAAGTCAGATGCAACACAAGGCAAGAAAATAGTCAAAACTATTGAATTCCTATTATACCTTGAAGATTGCTGAAGTCCATTGACACAGAAGACCTCAGTTTTGCAGAAGGCACTCTTGCAATGCGAGGTTTCATTACAGAAGAGGCAGAGTTTCGAAGACTGTTGACATTTGGCAAATGAAAAACTGTTAAGTGTTGTCTGAAAAACTGTAATACTTGTTAACGGGTTTGTGATGACATGTATGCGCTGAGTGAAATATAGAGAGGAATTTACATAATGATGTGAATGTACAATACGTTGACAAAGGCAGACTAATCTGCCATTAAACTATTAGTAAAATGGAAAAATATGGGAATTTCTGACCTGGTTTTGATGCCATTGGTGCTGGAGTTGGCGACGGAGCTCATACTGGAAAGCCCACTCTCACTGACTGAGCTGGTGAGCATTGGAGAGGTGTGTATTGGTGAGTCCAAACCTAGATCCACCCTCACAGCTGAGTCGGGACTGTCAGGATCTGGACTACTAGAGCTAACTTTGGCCCTCTTCTTGGCAGCGCTGTTACGCAGTGAGCGCAGGGAGTTCAGCATCTGTGAGCAACATTAAAGGTTATCCCATACAACCATTGGAAGTACAACAACTTCAACGTCTTGGACTATACTCAAGCAGGTTTTCTGACCTCCTGCATGTCCAGAGGATCATCCCCCTGCAGATCTTGCCAGGCACTGATTCTATCATGTTCTAGATGAAAACTTTTTTCAATTTGCTCTTTCTGATGGCTCCCAGAAGTAGTAGATTTCAGGGAATTATGAGAATGGGGTTGTTCTGCTGGAGGGACCACTGGCGAAATAGAGAAAGTTGCTCTTGTGTTACTCAGGGCTTGCCGAAACGATGAGGTGGAAGAGGAACTCACGAGAAAGGCACGAAGAGGCCTGGGAGAGCGTCTGCTCGAGAGTTCTCCTTGGACAAGAAAAACAAAAAGAGCTAATTTAAATTGTTTCAATTCCACAGACAAACCAGGCACATACATGCATTCTTTTTTTGGTTTTTTGTTTTATTACCCTTGGCTGTGTCAGCTGTCTCTCTCCAGGGGCTTCCTTCTCTCTGCTGAGGACTGTTCTCTCTCTTGTTGGGCCAGGTGTTGGACATAGAAAGGGAGGAGTCTGCATGGCGGCGGGACAGTGTTGGAGTAACCATGCCCACAGAGTGTTTAGCCAGTGGGAAGGAGGGTAGAAGAAAGGAGCCCGGTGCGGTAGAGGTTGATGGGAGAGAAAAAGTTCGTTCAACACTGGGATTCCTAGGGAGAATACATCCTTTGGGTGCCACTGTAAGACATTGCATTCACACATGAAGCACGATGATTACTTGTAGTAACTTCAATAAATGGTGCTGATTATGGTTGTTAGCTGGCTCAAAGTTTAATCAGACTTTGAGTTTCATTAAACTAGATGCTGTGCTCTTGAAACATTGAAGCAGCAAACACTGTACTTTGGAGCCCGGCATGAAATAACCTGTGCAGACCTACTTAACATAGGTACCTTGTAGTACACAATAGCTGTATCAATTCATACACGTGTGTTTGAAATGACACAAACTGCAGTTTATTTTGCAATGTAGATTAAGCAGACCATATCATCTAAATTTTATGGCCCCTCTAGTACGGAGGGTCATGGCCAGGGATGGGAATCAAGAGAAGCATCTCCGTGGAATTGTTAATCCGCTTTGCAGAAAGAATAACAATCCCATTTATTGGTTCTGCTAACGCATTGCTGTAATGACTCCATGCACACGCTTCGTATTTTGGGTCAGAATGTTTGCAACATGTCACGTGACCCATTGGTTTCTGAAGACCGGTTTTAAATCAGTTTTCTTTCGTACAGAGTGATGCTTGCTACCGAAGGTCGCTATAAACTCTCCTGGCGTGGAACAAAAAAAATTCACCCCCTTTTAGAGTTGTGACGGTGAAAAATTTCCTGCACAAAAACTGTTAATGTGCAAATGTTGACCATTGCGATGGGTGGATTATTGTGCCACAAACGTAATTTAATCATTAGAAATCTACATAACATTGCTCGGATTCAGTTCTTTCTTGCCACAATTAGAGCTATCACTCCTCATTCCTCATGAGCTTGCAAGATCTGAGCTGCTGGCAGTGTGCCTCTGCCTTCTCAGCTGATTGAAGCTGGCATAAATTACTAAGTTTAAATGTTATGTTTACAAACAGGAACAACTAATCCTTTGGTACAACTTAAAGTTAACAGGTTTTAAGAGGTACTTTAAAAACCTGTGATGACCATGACATTTGCTACCTCTGTGACCTATTGTTATTAAAATGACTGTTAAATATTCATAGTTGGACAAACTCTATTTTAAAACTACTTGATTACTTTATTTAAAAGACAAAGTTTAAACTGCCAATTCTTTTGAGTTAATGACTCCTTACCAACATCTGGGTCAATGAAGTTAGTATTTTTAAAGATATCGGTGTCTAAGTTGAGGCTTCCACTTCTTCTGAGTTGCACAGGAGACTCCCTCCTTCTAGAAAACTGTGTCTTCTGTGACTCTGCGGGACCTAGAGAGAAATAACATTTTTACATTTTCATTAAAAACCAAACATAGAGTGAAAGTGGGCAAGTGCAACATATAATTTCAACATCAACACTACAATGAACTTATGCGTGGACGTAACGCTGCAAGATGTGCAATATAAAGTAAGGCGAATTAGGTTGAATTTTATTTACAAAAACATTGAGTTTTGGCTTTGAGGACATCCACAAAGTAAACTTTCACAATAGAGAGTAAAAAAAACCCTGATACAACATGGAGTGGAAAGTTAAAGCAAAAGCTCATAAAAACAGACCTTTAAGACTGATGATGTCTTAAGACTGTTTTCTTTAGCAGATAAATACTGACAAACTTTGCACTGGAAAGTTCAGTTGGTAAGACTCAGTCTGTAACCACAGATGTTTACATACAACAGTTACATGAGCAGAAATTTCCAATAAAGCACACAACTGACTTTAGAAAAGATATGGAAAATAACACTGCATTTAAATATTCTGCACCGACCTTTTACCCCAGAAATCTCTTGAGGACTGACACCATCATGTGTCCAGATTAGATAAAATCATGTAGCAACACCCCTGATCCCCATAGATGCAGCCAGAATCAAACAGCCCACAAGTCAAGGAAATAAAATCCAGCAGCCAATTATGATATGAGAAAATAATATTTTGGAAAATATAGGAAAGTAGACAACAATGCCTTTCCCCTCATTCACAGTTTTGTCCAAACTGATGTGTCGTCAGGCAGATGAGGATGACTGTTGGCAGATCATCCTTAACCTGACTGCACTGACAACGTGCTTTAAATTCACAATCTCTAGTTACAGTTACAGCAGCAATAAAATCAGATGCCTTCCAGTGATTTTCATATCTCTATTCCAACACGTTCTTTCCTCTGAACAGCTCTCACAGCCAGCCTCTACGTTTCATGACCTGCACCAGTTGAACATGTTAGAGGAACAGTTTTTTTTTCCACAACTTAAGTATATTAGATCTCAGTATTCCTAATTTACTAACAGACCAGCACATAAAATCACTTAACAGTTAGCGAATGGTATGAGAGCAGTCTCCTCTGACATGATGCCTATCTGCCGAGCAGTTTGCAGCCAGTGTGATGTTAAACAGCGACTCCTCTGACTCAGCAAGCTAATCCAACGTAAAGCTGCTCTAAATTGAGTCAAGCTAAAGCGGACCATGATGACCAGTCAGTTGCACTCGTCACCACATGGGGAATGCAATATTGAGATAAGTCTAGGCACTTACTGAAACTGGGTATGTAGGTCTCTTGCTTCCTGGATGGAGGCATGAAATCCTCACTCGCTACCTGTGAATGGGCAGAAAGGTATTTCTTTTAATAGCAGCAAAAACAATAGATAAAGTTCACGTTACTAGCTTAAAACAATCCTAAACGCAACAAAGACCTTCGTGTAATTCCATCCACTAGCCTGAATAAAGGGATGTAGTTGATACATAGGTAAGAACAACTGCAGAGGTTTCTTCAAGTACTGTATGCATGTAGTGTAACTTTTTACCATCATGACAAACCCGTATCTAAATATAGAGGACAAAAATATTTATAATTACAACAGATGTTTGGTGCATGCATCTTAGAGTTTGACGTGAGATGGTATAGTCACACTGCCTACAATCTGATCAACAGAGCAGTGTGATAGGAAGAAAACAAAAATATATAACAAGCTGTGTGTACAAGCATGACCCTATCAAATTACAAATGATATTTCACGGCCTTTCAGTAAGTGTTCTGTGTGTTAATGGGGTTGCTGGGAAACGAACGCTGCTATAAAGATATGTTGGTTGTTTTTTTTTAATTGACTCTCTAAGCTGGAGAACAAAACAAAATATGATCATTTAATATCTGCTTCACATGCAAATAAAAACATACTGTAGCCTAGATCACACTGTCAGCTGAGCAACAAATGCAACATCAACAGTATCATTATTCAAGATTAACACATTTTAAATTTGCTTTTGTCACATTTATTGCAAACATTTCAATAGATTGCCAGGAACGGTGACTGATTGACAAATAGTTCAAGTCTGTTGCATTGTGCCAACTATTGCTTCATTCACTGTTACTACAGAAAACAACATAAAAGCAGAAGGTTTTCTGCAACTGTGAGTGATTCATGCTGAGAGTCTGGATGCTGCTTTTTACAGAAAGTCTTTTTATCTGGAAATTAGAACAATGGGATCACATCCTAGTAGAAACTCTGCTGCTTGCGTGGAGGCGTGTTAGGTCAGCAGGTACATTTGCTTTCACACTCTAAGAAAATAAGGCCAAAAACATCCAGGAACATCCCTGAATTCTGCATTCAGGGTTTGCCTGTCTACATCAGTCCACTTGTAATCTCATGACTCAGCATCAGGTATGAACATGAACTTTGTTTCTAAGCCATTTTGTGCTTGTTTCTCCAGCAACAACATTACTTTTAAGACGAGTACTCATCCACTGTATTTCTTCTGGGTTCAGTGTCACTGATTCTCTATTTGCCAGTAAATATTCACATTGATGTACTTGACAAGACTCATTTTCACAAACAGAAGATGTACAATGCACAATACAACCTTCCCTCTCTGCTGCCTCCTATCCATACTGCATCATGAGGGATGGGTTCTATATTTAGTTTTGTTTTCGCCTCAAACCCTCTCTGAAGACTAGGTAGCTACGTAGACTTCCTCAGTCTTTTAGATTGTTTGTTTTTTGGGTGTGACTTACCTTTAAAAACACAACTCATAATTCTGACAATAAGAACATATTTAAGGCCTTAGACTTGCAAAAATGAATATATTGCTTTAAAGCTAATGTTACCTTTATCTTTTATCTGTGAACGTTGCAATACCAAATGGAAGCAGAACAATAATTATAATTTTAAAAGAAATCTTTACTCTTATTAGGGTAAAATAACATAACAGTCTTGAGCTGCTCAGCCATCTGAAGCCATTGGATGATCCTACCTCTATACAAGCTATAAAAAATAATCAAGCCTAAATAGCCATAAGTATGCTTTTAAGCTTCCTTAGATAAAAAGGCAAGTACATACTCAAGAGCTGCTTGATGCATAACAACTAAAAGAACAAAATGTCCTGTCATTCAGGTAAATTAACCAATAATATATCAGAACAAATCAGATGAGAAAAAGTCACAGAGCTATCAAAATACATGAAAAAGACATCCAAATGGCTTTGAGTTAAACAAGAATAAAGAAAGTGGCTTATTACGGTGAGCCTCACCTGTTCAGAGCACTTTCCATTAGGTGAAGTGCACTGCTGCTGCTCATTCTCAGTCGAGAAGCTTGATATCTCCCAGGGTAGTTTGTTCTTCCCTTTGCCTGCGCTCACGATCCTCCTCTGAAGTGGAAGGTCGTCAGTGAGGGAGCCTAAGCTGCCGTAGCCATATAATCTTTCAGAGTCTGGCTCAGTTCTATAGCTCTTGGCACTGCTTACTCGCCCTCCATTCATCACCCAGTCCAGGTCAGCTCCAGATGCATACTGTCCCAAGCACCACTGTCCAGACTTGGGCACCACCAACCCATACTCCACTACCCCTTCTGATGACAGTTTTGGAAGGACACGCCTCGCTCGTCTTGCCTGCACAGCAGCCATCAGACCCTCCGCATCCTCATTCAGCTCAACCATGTCCACAGCTTTCATTAAAGGCTGCTTCTTTCCCGTGTCAAGGCAATAGTCAAAAACAGCAAACAACTCGAGGGCAGCGTGGCGGACCTTTCGCTTGCTGTCCGCCAAGTATGGTGCAACCTCAAAACAAAGCTTGGGGATATTAAAATCCTTCCTAGGATGAGTGAGCATAGCTGCCATAATGATGTTAAGGACATCTTCCCGAACCCTGGAATTCTTGTGCTTTAAGTTGCCAATTACAAGATCTAATATTTGATGTGGTGCAACAGTTTTCATCAGCTGCTGAAACACATTAAGGTATTCAATCCTGGTGACAGTGCGAGTGTCCCCCAAGGCCTTGAGGGCCACTAAAATTATATGTTTGAAATATTTGTCTACTCTTGTTTCTAGCTTTTGAATTAGTAAGTTTAAAACCTGCAAAGTGCCGTACAGCACCTTAAAATTACTGTCGTCTAGAAGTCGGGGAAGAAAATTGATGAACTCCTCAACACTACCAGATGGGATTGACTTAACGTCCACTTCTGCAAGGATTTGTTTGAGCTCTTCTACCCCATTTGTGCGACTCTGGTAATTCTTCAGGTCCAGAAGCTGCTCATGTAACTCCTGGGAAATCAGTCCAGGTATCATTATTGCCGGCCTTTAGGATGTGGTCAAATTTGAAAACCCAAGACAAAGACAGTTCTCTGAGGACAATTATGTTCCTCGCCTTTACTTCGTGCTTTCATCCTTATTGAAGAAAGATGATAATGATTTTGTCCATCAAACTGTGAATGCAAACCAGTCATAACAGTCAACCCAAGAATGACTTACAAAAAAGGTGCAAAACACTGTAACAAAACAAGATTTCATAAAACACAACAATAGATAAAACAATTAAAAAAACACCAAGGCATTACAGGAAAATCGACATTTTCTATATGTGTTTTGTAACATATTAGTTCCACGCCTAATGAAAACAAAGTCAGGCAGTTTTATATAATAACTACCACTTAAATTAAAAAAGAGAGAGCGTATCATGCGTTCAAATCCATCAGAAGTGAAAGAATTATTACTCCTTCACGTCACGTCAGATCACAGATCAATTAGGGCGTAAAACAACCACTTGTGGCTCTCGGACAGCAGTAACGGGCAGAAGTGACTCGGACCACCTCTGCTGCTCTAAATTAGATTATCATCTACCAGTTTAACGTCTTCGTACAAAGAAACACCCTTCGCCGAGTATAACACAGTCTCACATTCCATCTTTGACTTCACGTTACCGTTAAACGACCTAGTGAGTTAGTGTAGCCACGTAGCTCCCCGCTAAAACACGGCGCCAAGCTAAAACACTCAACATTTTCGCGTATTTTACGTGTAGTCGACGCTGCTAAAGTTAAAAAGAAAACACAGACCTGGCATTTACACCCTCCCCTTGGTCCTTTTCGACAACCCTGGGCGAAACTATCTGCTGTACCGTTTAAATGTCCGTGTCATGCTGCAGTAGATGCACTTCTGCCTTTAAGTGCAGACATTTCTTCTTTTAGCCGGCGTCTCGAGCGTTGAATATTTAGGAGCTACAGAGGTTTTCTACCTCGACAAGAGCCAACACTCTCTCACACACACACACACACACATTTATATATATATATATACACACACACACACACACTGGGGCAGCAAAATGGCGAATACATGTCGCAAACTGAGCGCTTCCATGGTGACGCGAGTTCGCTTCCAGGCGGCGTCGTCATCACCAGCGCGGAGCTGCGGGATAGAGAGCAGGACGAAACAGGGCAAGACTTCTGGAAACGTCAACCAAACAAATGATCAATAAAATGTCAGAAATCACCGTTACCACCGTTAACGGATGTGAAACGCTGTTTAAGTTAATCGTTAAAGACAACTAAGGCACACATTCAAGTTAATCGTCGTTTGATTATCTCTCTCAACTGAAGGACAAATCCAAGAAACTGCATTTACTGTTATTTACTGTTTACACACACACGCTTTACTGTGTACTTCCTTCTTTATTTTTTTAAGATCGACATTTCATTGTTTATTTATTTTATTGCTAATGTATTCTGATTTGAATTTTTTTCTTTGTCTTGAAATCAAATAAAATATGAGAGTAGAGAGAATTAAATTAAATGTTTCCCTATACACGTCAGAAGAATAATTCATATAAAGACAAACAACATAAATTATCATAAATTACTATATCTTGTATTACATATCTTATCTTTCTAACTTATTGTGTATCTCCTCGATAATGAATCTCTGAGTAGACTGACATAATGAAAACTACTGCAACAATTAATTTATTAAATAATTTTTAATTGAATTTGAATATATATTTTGTATAGAAATCTTTAGTGAACTTTTAAAATGTGGTAACTGTTATGTACTAAAGTACTCAACAGATAAATCTTCAATTCGATATTTTATAGAAATGAAATTCTCAATGCAAATTTAGACAAATACAGCCCGATATATTACTATATTATTACTGTATTAGGGCAGTGTTATTAATCAACATTATTGTTAAACCAACAACTGTCACAAAAACACTAAATTTAGTGTAATTATAATTGTATACTGCTCGATAAAAAGATACTTGTTTCACTGATATTTTATTAATTTTATTTTGATTTTAGGTTGCAGTTCAATATCATTAGATATTTTTTCGCTTTTTGGCCCTTTGCATAAATTGTTATTTTATAACCTTTTTTAATAATATTTAATTTTTTTATTCATAGAATATTTAACATAAAATATTTTATAAACTGATAAAAACTTCCTAACTGACGTCTACGCTGCTCCTATGTCTGAGGGGGGTTTTATTTTGAAAGTCGCCGGAAGTGGCTGCTCAGTCAGTCACTCATTTGTATAAGACCTAGTCTTTAGCTTTGCGGCTACGTTGTTGGTAGTCGGTTGTTTTCTTCATAACCGCCGAGGTTCCCTCTCGTCGCTGCTGAAGTCCGCCGCTGCACAATCGGACATTACCTTCGCGCAACAGACGGACCACAGGTTACAGGTTTGGCTTCCCTGTTACATAAACGCAGGATGTTTTCCGAAGGCTAGCGACAGCGTCACGTTTCGTGCCTGTCAGCCATGTCACTGTGTATCAATCAATGATGCAGCCGAACACGGGAGCCGTGTTATTTTTAGCAGCTGACCTGCAATGCAATGAAGCAGGAACAAGTTCGCCCTCCTGTTTGCGGCGTTTGAAATGCGTTAACGAAACGACGCTGACACGGACGTTGTAAATGTTGTCTATGTGCAAATGAAAGCGCTGCTGCTGAGGGTTAGTTAGCGGGTTAGCTGGCTGCTCGTTTGTAGTCGAGAGGCAGCTGGCGACTTCTGATCTGACCGTACATCCAAACACAACGGTGCCAAACATAAAGCCGCTATCCCTGGGCATTTCTCACAGTTAGGCATTTGGCTTTAAATGTAGTTGATAATCTGCGTACTTTTGTAGCTCATGCGTTTCTTTGATTCTGTTAAGCTTTGGCATTGTATTTGAAAGCTGCCTCCTTACCTTGCGTTAAAGCAGCTTATAGATATGCGTGGGAATAAGTACTGCATTATCCTAATGCATCCCTGAATTCAAATTTCTGTCCCGTCATATATGTAAAACGCGTGAAGTAATGCCTGCACATGTCACCTGTGCGAGTAGTTGACTCTTTAAGCTTACTCTGGGTGTAGTTCTGGTTTAACGTTTGCAGCGTATCGGTCATTCCAGAAGCTCCGTCCCAATTCATAGAGGGCATCTTTCAAAGTATGCATCATCTGAATTCTGAGTTTCTTTTATTCAGGAAAATGAACAGTCTGTAACCATTGACAAGTTGTATACATTGCACTTAATTTGTGGATTCCTCTCCCCAGATGGACCAGCAGGACCAGTCGTATATGTTTGCAAGCCTCACAAGACCTCACTCAGAGCAGCTGCTGCAAGGCCTCCAGCTCTTGCGGCAGGATCATGAACTATGTGACATTGTCCTGCGAGTGGGAGATGCGAAGATCCATGCCCACAAAGTAGTGTTGGCCAGTATCAGTCCTTACTTCAAGGCCATGTTTACGGGTAATCTTTCAGAAAAGGAGACATCTGAGGTGGAATTCCAGTGCATCGATGAGACCGCCCTGCAGGTATTCTTGGAGCAAGCAGAAACCAGTTGCTATGATTGAGTGCTGTTGCGTTCTTTGAGTGACACTTTTTATTTATTTACTTTTTCCCTTCCAGGCCATCGTGGAGTATGCCTACACTGGCACGGTATTCATCTCCCAGGAAACGGTGGAATCGCTGCTTCCAGCTGCCAATTTACTCCAGGTTAAGCTAGTACTTAAAGAGTGTTGCTCTTTCTTGGAGAGCCAGCTGGATGCCGGAAACTGCATAGGCATTTCCCGCTTTGCGGAGACGTATGGTTGTCATGACTTGTGCCTGGCTGCAACTAAGTTTATTTGTGAAAACTTTGAAGAAGTTTGCCAGACGGATGAGTTTTTTGAACTGACGAGAGCTGAGTTGGATGAAATTGTGTCCAACGACTGCCTTAAGGTGGTCACAGAGGAGACTGTATTTTATGCTCTCGAATCATGGATCAAATATGATGTAACTGAGAGACAGCAGCATCTCGCTCAGTTGCTGCACTGTGTTCGCCTTCCTCTTCTCAGCGTCAAATTCCTCACTCGCCTTTACGAAGCCAACCACCTTATACGAGACGACCATGCATGCAAGCACCTCCTCAACGAGGCCCTGAAGTACCATTTTATGCCTGAACACCGGCTCTCCTATCAGACTGTGTTGTCGGCACGGCCCAGATGTGCTCCAAAAGTGCTGCTTGCAGTTGGAGGCAAGGCTGGACTCTTTGCCACATTAGAAAGGTACAGATGACAACCACATACAAATGTATAAAACAGCTTTTCAAACTTTTTTTTTTTTTAATTTTATTTTTATGCTATATTATCAATATTGATCTCTCTTTTTCAGCATGGAAATGTATTTCCCTCAGACGGATTCATGGATAGGTCTCGCCCCTCTTAGTGTTCCCCGATATGAGTTCGGAGTGGCAGTGTTGGACCACAAGGTGTATGTGGTGGGAGGCATCGCCACACACATGAGACAAGGCATTAGCTATAGGAGACATGAGAGCACGGTGGAGAGTTGGGACCCTGAAACTAACACATGGTCCTCTGTGGAACGTATGGCTGAGTGTCGCAGCACGCTCGGTGTGGTGGTCCTGACTGGAGAACTGTACGCCCTGGGAGGCTATGACGGCCAATATTACCTTCAGTCTGTGGAGAAATATGTCCCGAAGCTGAAGGAGTGGCAACCCGTGGCACCCATGACGAAGACTCGCAGCTGCTTTGCCACTGCTGTGCTGGACGGCATGATCTATGCTATTGGCGGTTACGGCCCTGCACATATGAATAGGTAATATCACTGAGTAATTGAAGTCCTGTGATTTAAATGGGTTGTTTTTACACGTATGTGTTTTAAAAAAAAGAAAAACTTGTTATATGCTATTTTCACAGAACATTTGGATCCCTATATGGCTAAAAGCACACGCTTGCACTACTGGTTTCTGCTCAGGACTATAGTAGACCTGGCACAAACTGCTTAGGAGGGGCTTAATCACAAGCACCTGAGCTGTTCTGCAAACCTGCAAACAATGCGGATACTAGTTTAAGGAAAAAGGACCAGTCCGGTCAGTACTCTTAGTGGCAAAAGGAGGGCTAACTCAACATCGGCCAGATAATCTCAGTGTTATGGCTGATCAGCATAGATCCACATGGATCGTTGCACTAGTTTGAATAACTTGTATTTAATGTTGTAAAAGAGCTGTATGAGTATTCATGTCTTGGTACAAATTTGCAATTCATTTCAAAATGCTCATCATTCAAAGCCTGCCCTTTCAGACAGTTGACAGGGTATGCTGCATTAGGTAAAGGTTTTTATTACCATGCGGAGGACATGGCACTGTGGCCTTCATGCTGCACCTCACCAGGTTTTTCTGACGTGACGACTCCAGAAAGTCATACAGCTCAAATCTATAAACTTAATTTTTTTTTTCTCTCTTCCCTGTATTCATTACACATGTGGCATGACAGGAGGAACATGGGGTTTAGTATGGTCTTTGTCCCGTTAATGGGCGTCTGTTTCTTTTACGACCTCCTATTGTAACCTTCTCTCGGGATCTTGTTAGATATCTAATAGAAATGGCAATCAAGTGCTGGATATCAAGTGTTGCTGAGAAAACGGCCAGGGAGCTGGTAATGATCAGAGCACTCATAACGGAGGTGACTGCTGATGTTTCATTTCGAGGGTGCCTGCCTCTGTTGCTCTGGATCGCCAGAGAGCTTCATCCCTGCTGCATGTTTCCTTGACACCGAAAACCCTTCAGGAGAATGTGTTTGCACGGAGAATCTTTAGGGACTTTTTTTTTTTTTTCCAATCCCTCATGGCTTGTATGTTCTTGCTTGTGCTACAAAACAGTCCCAGATCTCCTATGTTTACATACCTCCTAGAATTTTATACTTTTATTTTCTTCATTTTGAGAAGATTATGTAATGGCAGTTTTGGTTTTAGTATATTTCAAAAATCTTTGAGTTGTATGACAAGGTTTTTTTTTTTCTTTCCCCATCAAAGGATATATAAATGAATGCATATTTTTTGGAAAAAAGACCCAATAAATTTTATTTAGGCAATACATATAGATCGAGCAATCACACAATATGACGAGCATCTAAGTGAAATTACTTTTTTTTTTTTTTTTTTTTTTTTTTTTTTTTTTTCTCTCTTCTGTCATTTCTTTCCCCCCCTCTCCACTTTTGGGTTTACTGATTGTGCTGCATCTGCTTTACTAGTGTGGAGCGGTACGACCCCAGCAAGGATGCCTGGGAAATGGTAGCCCCCATGGCAGATAAGAGGATCAACTTTGGTGTCGGGGTCATGCTGGGCTTCATATTTGTCGTTGGTGGACACAACGGTGTCTCTCACCTGTCCAGCATTGAGAGGTATGATTCACATCAGAACCAGTGGACAGCCTGCCGGCCGATGAATGAACCCCGAACGGGTGAGTTTTTATTTTCATAGTTGAATAGATTTTAATTGATAGTGACGCCTTATTTGGGGAATTTGAACTTGCTGGGACTTCTTCAGTCCATCAAATGAGGAGTGGTAATAGTGACAATACCATCATCTTCTTACAGGTGTGGGCTCTGCCATTGTGGACAACTACCTCTATGTGGTTGGAGGCCACTCCGGGTCATCTTACCTGAACACCGTCCAGCGTTACGACCCTATCTCGGACAGCTGGTTGGACTCTAGCGACATGATGTACTGCCGTTGTAACTTTGGTCTGACTGCTCTTTGACCAATGGCCCAGCCAGCCAGGACCCAGTGAAAACTCTTGGACAAAGACTTTTTTTTTTTTTTTTTTTTCTTTTTTGTTGTCTCCTCCTGTTTTCCCACATTCATCCTCTGGGTGCAAACAAGCTCAGCTGCACACCTACAGGAACAACAGAGCACTTTCTGGGTGGATGGATGTGGAGGGCTAGCGAGCTGGCTGGCTGGCTGAAGGGGACCACAGAGGGACCACAAGCTGCAGCGATGAGGAAGATATTTGGATCTCTGGCACATGGATATGACTGCTCTTCTGCTGCTGGGCCACAGTGAGGCCTCTGGGCCAGGTGTCTGAGCATTGTGGGGAAAAATCTGGTCGTGTTTAAGGATTGTATGTTGGATACTTTTGTTCTCTTTCATGTCATTATATATTTTATTTGACTGCTGCAGTCTGAACTGTGGTCAAATTTTGTAGAACAATGCAGATTGCTTGTGTATTTATATGAAGGTATGATAGTTGGCGTGTGCGCGCGTGTGTGTGTGTGTGTGTGTGTGTGTGTGTGTGTGTGTGTGCGTGTGTGTGTGTGTGTGTGTGTGTTCAAGGGGTAAATGCATGTCAGAACTGTTTGTTACGTGTCTGCGTGCAGAACTGAGGCTCAAGCAAATCAGCAAAGTTCTGCAGCCAAATTAGTGCTTCACAACAAAAAGAGCAAAGTTGGAATCTTTATATTTTCTCTGAAAAAGGGCTGCCTTTCTTGTGTAAATAGTCAAAATGAAGTATATAGATAATATATCCTCTAGTGCATTGCCTGTAAATGTTTGTGCACTGGGTCACTAACGTGTGCGTGAATGTGTGTACTTTGCTTCCCAGGGTCACTCTAGCGATGACCCCCCCCCCCCCCCCCCCCCCCCCCCCCCCCCCCACGTGTTTGCCACTAGTCCTTGCTTTGCAAAAAATTCCTTTGTTCGAGCTTCTGTTGTATCTTTCTGTCAGGCCATGCACTTGTTACGTTTCCCAAGAGTCGAAAAATCAACGCCGGCCCTTTTTTTTTTTTTTATAATTTATTTTATTTTTTTTTTTGTCACCCCTTTTGCTCTGTACACAATACTAACTGGTGCTATATCTAGAATTCAGGATTCAGATGTTTGTCTGTTGCTTTACAGAGTCTGGTCAGCCTCCTGTTTGGCCTCTGTTACATTGTGTTTTTTATGCATTATGTGCATAAATGTAAATGGGGCCCCAACCATGCAATAAGATAAAATCCCATTGAGAGGGAAAGAGGGCTTGGAGAACCACAAAATTCTGTCAATGTCCTAAAACCCTGAAGATTAGCATTATGTTTTGTTTGTAATTTATTTAATGTTTTATTTTCTTTTATGATTATATAATCCTTGTTGCAGGATACAAGCATGCCATTCTGGCACTTTTTTTTTTTTTTTTTCTCTTTTGGGAGCGTGCTTGACACCCGTTATCATCTTCCTGTGACCAGGTTTTGCTTGCATGCTCAGGTCTGAAGTAATTATCCACAGCTTCATGTGAAGTGCCAAAACTTTTCCCCCGTTTTTTTTTTTTTTTTTTTACAACCGTAGCACTGGAAACAACTTCCCTCTTGTGCCACAGTGGAAAGAGTTTCTTCTCATGCTCATTGCTGAAGTATTTGCGTTAGATTCTTCCATGCACTTTCATGGAAGATAAAGCACCAAGGGCTGTGCTAAGCAAACTCAGGCCACGTTGCCACTGTCAGTCCTGTTTCTTCGGTGCCCTGGGTGTTTGTGACTCTGCCGGCTGACTGTGTCACTGTGCAGCTTCCTTGCTCAACGGACAACACATCAAGCGATGCGCAGCAGCGGCAGGGTCAGGAGATGAGAGGGAGGCTTGCTGAGTCATTGTTCATCTTCAAGTCTTGTTTGCATACAAGTGAAAACTTTAACCAAGCTTTGCATTGCACTTACCAAACTATTTGATACATATTGTAATTTGTATAGACAGTTTTTGATTTAAGCTAATGGCATTTAGATGATGCAATAAGACTTCCCTCTTTGGATGAATGTTTAGTGTTTCGTCTCTTTAAAAAGCCAAGGCCTCATGTTGCTGTAACAGAACCCTACATGGCATGTTTGTTGGTAATGTGTACGTCTATTGTAACATCAAATGGTATCACTGACCTTGCCTCAACCTATCAGGCTTCTTGTTATTTTGTTGTGCATGCTGGTTCATCTAGACATAAATCCTCTCAAGGATAAATATTCACGGATAATCCGTTTTTTTTGGGGGGGGGGGATTAGAGAACTTCAAAATGTTTCAGCCATTACTGCAAGTCTTGTAAACACTTAATTTTGCCCTCACCCATTCTTAATTTAACATTTCAAAATACAAATGCCATGTAAATTGGTCCAGATGTCATTTACTATATATATATTTTTTTTTTTACTAAAAACATTGCTAACGACATTCCTTTTAGAAGATAAATGCACGAGCAACCCAATTTCCCTTTCTGCAAATGTTCATTTATTTTAAGTTTATTTGTATTATGTTCTGTAGCACGTTGGTCTGTTTCGTTAGCGACTTCACCGCAGCACAAATCACGCAGGCGTGATTAAGCGCTGCTGCCGTTATCCCCTCCATTGTTGTCATTTCTGAGGTGAACACCAACTACTACAGTTTTGGAGAAAAGCTGACAAAAATCTGCAAACAAATCTGCAAAAAGAAAGGATGTTTAGTTTTGTGTGTGTATTTTTGTTTTTAATTATCATAGCCTAACTCATGTCTTGTGTCGCCGCCACTCACCAAAGTGCTTGTAAAAACAAAGCGGATGGATGACTTAACACCTGGTAGGCGATGAGCTGCCGCACTTACGTTTGTGTCTGAGAGAAACTCCCATTAACTGATGTCAACGTTCGCCGAAATGACAACTCTGCTTCTTCTACATTTCCCCATTGTGTGTCTGGAGTACGGTGAAAATCTTGAATTTTATATCCTGTGGATTACTGCTGGAAGTACGATTGCATTAAGTGTAAAAAGAGGAAAAAAAAAAATTGTAGCTTTTCACATTTTATCGCATTTGATTGAAAACATTTTACATAAATTTTAGTCCGTTTGTGTGGTGCAGTTGTACCCAGTTTAAAATAAATGCCTGCCTTAAAAGGTACTGCCTGATATCCTGCATCTCTTCTTTCACGCATGAAACATGTTAACCAAAAAAAACGCATCCAGAGAGAGTATTCAAAAATATTTGTATTTGCATTTCAGAGACAGCTGTCTGCAGAAAAACGGATCAAAACGTACTCACATCAACACTCAACAGGAGATGTACGTAAAAGCTTTTTTTTACGGCAGAGGCACTACGTGAAAAGGTCAACAACTTCACAAAAATTACACTTATGTAGAAGACTGGACAGTAAGCTGAAGTGGAAGGCATTTATCAGCACGGGAACACTGTGTTCTTCTTGCCATAAAAGCCAGATTGGTCAAGTTTAAGCTTTTAGTATCAAAGACCAAATTACAGGCTGCTTCAAGCAATGTTTACATTTAAGAACTTTGCATTTTAACATTCACACATTGTATAAAACACTCACCCTCAACTTTAATTTCTTAAGAAGTTCACCTGACATCCACTCTGCCACTGCTTGGTAGTTAATTTCCCTCACACCAGTGTGACTTAGAAAAAGCACCAGTTAATTTTCTTTCTTCAGTTATATCATTAGGCTTTAATATAAAGTGGAAAAAAAGCACAGGAGATGATTCTTTAGCTAGAAATATGATATAATGCATCTCTTCCAAACAGCCATTAATTATATAGTGGTATTCTACAACATATTTACCTACTGCTAAGGTGTTTCAACCATTTTCAAACGTGGTTTGTAAAAGACTTGCAATGAGAATCACATTTTCCATCATAATTGTTGCCCATCAACCCACCACTATTATAGTACCTCAAAAATTGTTTGCGATTCTCTCTTAAAATTGACAAAAGGAATAACACTCGGTATGAACTTTGTAACATCAAAAATGTAACATCAAAATAAGAAAATAAACAGTTATAGAAATGTAATGCCAATACTAGAGGTTAAGCAAAAGAGGATGGGGGGGGGGGGCAAAATGCTGCTGACTGCTCTCGCTCTTGTGCTTTGTGAAAGCCATCTATGTCCATTGGTAGGCAAGAAAACGTCACTTGTGAGAGGCGCGAATGTAGACCAGAGAGGACAGCAGCAGGAACTCTGGAGGCTTGTGAAGTAGGATCAAGTTATCATTCCTTAGGCCATCATAGTGCATCCAGCAGCCGTCTATCTGGAACGCTGCTGAGTAGTGATGCTCCTCCTTGTTGAAGAGCGTGGCACCCTCGAGTAAGTATCTGAGGAAGGAAAAAAAAAACGTTTACAGTAGGCTCAAAGACATATGAAGTCATAAAAATATGTTACTATCCTAATTCTAATATTCTGTTTTATAAACTAAATAAAAAAGTATAATGTAAAGGTATTTTACAATGTAAAAGGTCATTTTTGCCACGCTCTGCAATGGCCAGTTCTGATACCGGAGGCATACATGTACTTAAGGAACCGGAAAGTTATTCTCTAGAGGAGAAAGAGCAAATTATAAAAGACCGTATCCAAGGGAAATTTTCAATTTTTTAAAATATAATATTAGAGTGGTGGAGGTGGATCTGGCAGCATATGATTTCATTCTGACATAATTATTTTTTTTCACTATTACAGCCATAAACAGAACATGTCAGACCGTTCATCTTTATAACAAGTGTACAACCGACATACTAACTTCTCTTTTTTTTTTGCTCATTTCTCCATCCAAGTTGTGCCAATTATTCTTTCATTTGTTTTTTTTTTTAAAGCAAGTCCATCTGGGAACACAATACATTTCTCTCACTTATTTTTCTTTACATTAATGTTCTTATTCTTATTACAACAAATAATTTATGCTGGTGTGCTCCATGTGTTGTCATTTTTGTGAATACATTTATAAACCAGTAATTAAGAACATTAACTTCTACAGTTGAACGCAGATAGTTGTAGATCAATCTTTCGCTTTCATCTGAGGGATGTTGTTTCTTTTCTTTACTGGTGAGGCCAACGACACCCTGCCATTATCTGTTACTGTTTAGACGACCGATTTTGTGCTTCTCTTTTCCAACTTGTGCAAACAAACTTTGTTATGCCCACTTAATCTGCGCTGGAGGACTGGAAACATTGCCACAGCTACAAAAGTCAGAGCAAACAAAAGAAAAAGTGCATGTGATTAGAGCTTGTGTCTCTGGTTTTTGTTTTTTTTTGTTTTGGTCTTTCTCTCTATCTGAACGTCTACTTAAACCAGACACCAGTGGGAACACACCGTTGACTCTTCATACCTTTGCCGACAGAGAGTCAGGTGGTAAGGTACATATGACAGATCCTCTGACCTCCACTGCTGCATGTTGAGAATGACAAAAGGTGGAGGGCCATGGCAGAAAACCCTCTGGGACAACTCCCTTAAGCCATCACACCTGTTGAGAATAAAATGTGCTAGTCACAGTTGTACAATAACACAGTACTGAAACAGAAGATACAAACACCTTTTTGTGTCTCACCCTTGTTCTGTGCAAAGAAGGAGCTTGGGGCAGAAGAACTCGTCCACAGCCGACTGAACTGGATCTTTGTGAGGAAGTTCATGGGGAGGGCTGAGGAGGAATCAAGAAAGAAAAAAAAAATCAATATTGGATAGAACTGAAAGGATACAACAAAGAAATATCTCATAAAGTTGAAATGCGTGCAGCTTACCTGACGTTGATCGTGCTCTTGATGAAATGCTGAAAACGGGCTGGACAGATCCAGTTGGTGCACAGGCTCTCCTGCCTGGTAGACATAAGGTTCTCCAGGTTCTCCGTGAAGTTCTCATGCTCGTTTCCAAACAGATCGATCTCCAACGCTGCCTTGTGGATTTTAGAGCGGTACTGTCTTTTAGACATCCTGTTCCAGATCCACAGAATCTTCACTGTGGTGTAGTCGCAGGAGTCCATCAGGTAGAGAAAATGCTCCACAAACTGCTTGCCCAGGAAGACACCTAGCTCCCTATGAAAACCCTGATTGTCCCGCAGAATCACGTACAGGATCATAAGGAAACCATCAATGGTGCAGGTGTTTTTCAGCTGGATTTCCACATACAGAGGGATGCATGATATGGCCTTTCGTCCTGCCTTGATGGTAAAGACACCACCCCAAGGAAGCACAGGCCTCCAGAAGGAGCGGTCTTCTTCATCATTGTTATTTATTGAGGCACGGATTTCTTCAAACAGAGTCTTAGATCTAGAGAGATATGATGTATGAGTTACCTGAAGAAACACTGCGCATTGGACACTGGGTGACTGCGTCATGAAAAGATCAGTTTCACGTTGGATATTTGGTAAAACTACACAAAACAGCAACAGAAACCAAAGCAAAACTACAGATATGTAAAATTCATCCACAGGACTCATATTCAGGTTCCCTGCACAGAAACCTGGCAGTCATTTCCAAACCCAAACACAACATCTCAAGAAATCTCATCATAGATATTTCAAAGAGACTTAATATAAAAACCTGAAGAACCTGTGCATCTGAGGAACTGAAAGTGTTTCCCCTCCCAAGACACTAAACCACAACTTTCTCTCAAATGTTCTTTATTTGTGCAAGACTGTAGATATGGTTTCATATTGTATATAGAATCCAGGTACATACAATAAGAGCTGTATGGGTGCTTGTGTGAATGGACATGGATTTGATTTAACAGATAAGGCACCATGTCTGTGAAGACCAATTACCATATTTCTATAGGTCAGCAAAAGGTTTGTTTTTGAGAGGATTATAAGAGTTTGTTTTTAGAGACGTTTAGCTTTCAAACGCTTAAAAATTCAATTAAAGTAGAATTATATTAGTTGGAAGCAAAATCAACATACTTTGCTAGTACTTTTAATTTTTATTGCAAGAAAACCAAATATACCTGGCACAAAAAGTTAGAAAATGCAGCTGCATTTAACGGAAAATGAACAGATTTTCTAATGATATATGAAGCATTGTTACAACAAAGAAATAAGCAACCAAACACATTTTCTTGCTCTTTGCGCCAAGTAATGTATAACTACTTTTTCTGCTAAGTATGTTTAGAGACAGGAGGGTGGCATCTTACTGATGCGCTGAAATATGCCTTTTGATGGATGACTTAATCTTTCCTTTGTACAAAAAAAATAAATAAAATAAAACTAAAAACATTCAAAGGCTGGAGAAGCAATAACTAGGATAGTTTTCCAGCAAAACGTAGACTTTCTTATTCAAAAGTATAAGGGTTTTTTGAGGTTCCTCTCAGAAACGATAGATACAAATTATTTCAAGTGTAACCAAATGTTTTGTTAGTGTTAGTGACAGTTTTGTCAACTTCTGTGTTGCTGTCGGTGCAGCGACCGGACGTTTCCTCTGAGACTGCGTGCAGCCCGGACGACCGCCGGAAGTGCCACCGCTGCTGTTTAGCACCGACGTAAACACAGGCTATACGAGTACGTGACTCGTTCAAATAAACAAAACAAGCATGGATGAGAAGGGTCCAGGTACCCTCCGCGGAGAAGTCGGCAATCAAAAACCCGCCAGCCTGTCTCACTGGAACCCTCGATCAACTTACCTTTCTGTGTGGAAACTGTCCTCAGTGTTTGAAAACCGCGAGAGATCCTCGTTATTGATCAAAACGCTGAATCTATTCTCCATAGCTCCCTGTGTTTCTTCATGTCTTCCATCGGGCGTAAAACCTGATAATTAAGTAATTTTTAGTTTCATTTTCCCCACTTTCTACGAAATATGTGAAGATTGACGCCTTTGCATGAACCTAAACAATCTCTCTTGCACCCAGTTGACCTATATAAACACTACAGTGTGTTTGGGTGTTGGCGCCCTCTACTGGTTCATTACAGAATAGCCCAGCCCATTCACCTTGTGTGGGTGGCGGAAGCCAACTAGGCTTCCTATTGGTTAAGGGCTGCAGGGGAGTCCGTTAAAATAAACGTGTGATTGGCTGCCAGGAATGACGCCCCGCCTCATCTGGGCCGTCAGAGTTCATTGGCGAACACATGTCCTACGTTGTGGGTTATTCCTGAAAGTTTTAGACTTAATTTTCAGCGTTAGTACACTTATCATGAATGGATAGTACGCCTTCGTCTTTGAACTGCTTTGAATCAACTTTGTGAGACCACTCACCACGCTCCTTGTCAGGCTGTGAGCTCGCAGTGGACAACATCACCTTGGAACACCTCGGCTTTCGCTCCCAACATGTCAGCTAAAACCATCAGCGGGAAACAGGTTTCAGCGTAAGTCTCGCATTTTATCAGCGACTCTACGGACTCAAATATCGGTGTCATTGGACCTACGAAACTTTTTTTTTTTACTCTTTGTGGCTAACTAAGAGGCTTAGTTGCTTAAATACTGCATTTTACTAGTTAAATTAAAATCACGCGAGTCTCCGAGTTCATCTGTCTGCATTTATGTTACTTTTAAGTGCGCTTCAAATCGAGATTTTACATAAAGACGATTAAAGTGGCTGCGTATGATACTGTCCACGAGACCGATCACACATTTTACAAAATATTTTTAATAACAAATCACAGAGGAGTCTTTCTGCATGGTATAATTGCCTCTTGATTAAGTAGGTCAGTGTAAATATGTTGACATCAAATATACTCGCTTAATGAGTGGCACGTTTATAGTTTGGCGGTAAATGATTATCCGTGTGCACATCTCGCAGCGTTATGCAAGATGCGGCGTGGGGTGATTATGATCTTTGTCCTATCAGTCCACTTTGCCGACGTAGAGGAGATTGTATTTAAAACTTTTGGAGAAATCGAAATATTACATACATGTGTCCAAAGGGTCCGGTCCACCCCAGCAGCAACATGCAGGAAATTCTGCTGCACGTGCATGTCACAAGACATGACAACCTGCATCCCATTAGCTGCCCCTCACATCATTCATTACTCAAACTGATGTAAGTGACCAAATAGGCTGAATGTCCTCTCAGCAAAGCTGCTTTTGTATCGAGTAGAACTGATCTACTGACACTTGGAAAGTGTCTCCATAACTGTAGAAATCCCTTGTTTACAGGAATATGACCCTAGTTGTTCAGTGACCAGAAGCTGTTTCCTCAACCAACATTGAGATAAAGAGTTATGGTGCAATATGTTGTAATTCCCTTTATTACAACGTATTGCACTTATTATAGAAATGTTGAATAAATATAGACCCCCGTTAGAATGAAATAATGACTTTACCCAAAAGGCAACTACTGTTAGTTTCTTTAATCTTGATACGGTTCAAGTGATGGAAATAGACATCAAGACTCAATCCAGTTTTCCCTATATCCTTACATCTTTTTTTTGAGTGAATTTGTCTTGATTTGCATCTGCAATCAATGATGCATATTAGTTAAATTAGCAGTTGTTTGTATATGATGAAGAAAGTTTGAGCAGGAGTAAGTACAGACATCATGGCTCTTAAAATAGATTTCTTTGGCACTGAGTGAAAGTCCAGTTAACATAGTGCAACTGTCATTTTTGATTAAATCAGTTTACTTTGACTAATCTTTGTCATGGTTTTGAATTACCACCTCAGTCAGCACAAAGACTATCAAATAAAGATAAAGTGAAGAGCGATAAGATCCTTTTGAAGTGGCTATTCTCTTGTTACTGACAGCTGAAGAGTTAAAAATCATTTTATCAGTTTATCCGTGTGGACAGTTGGCATGTTTCTGAGTAGAATATCTGAGTACTTTAAGGAAACCAAAGTTGGACAATCCTTTTTTTCAATGCTGCACGAATAGTTGACAAAAGTCTCAACTTCTTTTTTTTTTTTTTTTTTTTTTGTCTTGTTTCCTCAGGCAGGTGAGGGAGCGCCTGAAGAAGGATGTGGAGCAGATGAAACTCAAAGATCCCAACTTCAGACCTGGCCTGGTGGTTTTGCAGGTAAGATGATTGTTGTATTCCGTTCTGGAGAGAGTAAAAATATCATTTTATTCTCCAATATTTAGTTTTCTTGTGGCTTTTCCTCTGAGACGGTTGAAAGGTAAGTATTTGTGACCTTGGCCTTTTGGTGTTGTGTGGTACAGAGTGCGCAAATGTGTGCAACTGTTCAGCTGAAGGCTCCTGTAGATGGACATATTTGTGATTTGTGAGTTCTGTGTTTGCAAGGCAAAAGGGCTGTTCTTCCATAATAAGCACACAAGGTAATACTTTGTATCTTTGAAGGTTGGAGATCGTGAAGATTCAAATCTCTACATCAGCATGAAGCTGAAAGCAGCAGCAGAGGTAACACAGTTATGTTTATAATTTTTTTTTTTTAATTTGCTTATAGGATTTTTTTATTAATAGTAGATAAGCTCCACTTTCTTTTAGATTTTCTTGTTCTTTTAGAACAATTTTTTGTTTTTTTTTTTGTTTTTGCAGATTGGAATAAGTGCAACACACATGAGACTTTCCAAGACTGCGACAGAAGAAGAGGTAAGATTTGGTAGAAGATATTAGTGGAACCTGAGTATAAAACATTGTTGGATTTACTTCGTAAATGGCAAGCCGTTGGCCAAGCGTGAACAATATCCGTGTGCCTGCAGGTTCTTCATAGTATCAGAGAAGTGAACGAGAACTCCTCCGTACACGGGCTGATCGTGCAGCTGCCACTAGATTCCATCCACAAGATCGACACGGAGAAGGTCACGAATGCTGTGGCCCCAGAAAAAGACGTAGACGGGTATGACCTAACAAACATAATCACATGTGTGACAAATTACCTGACAAATGTACAGGTTAAAGAGTTTGCATCAGTTTAAGTCTGTTTTAAGAAGATATAAGATGAGCTAAGGGATCAGCCAGACTGATTATCAAAAGTAAGCATTTTTAGAGATATGCAATAAAGGCCTGTCTGCCCCTTTGAGCCAATTGGTTTCACATGATGGTTATTGGTCAGCTTCATTAATAATTGGTATTATTATAATTGGCACTGGCCCTGAAAAACTGGAATCAATATTAATAGGATAATCCTCTTAGTCCCATCTTGATCCTTTTAGGTCATAGACATTTACTTGCATTGATCTGTGGTACCTTTCTAGACTGACCAGCATAAATGCAGGGAAACTGTCTCGAGGGGACCTTGGTGACTGCTTCATTCCCTGCACACCAAACGGCTGCATGGAGCTGATCAGACAAACTGGTAAACACTACAGTGGTTAACCAAGAAACTGCATTGCCAAATTAAAAAAACAAAATGTTCCTGTCTTCACTGTTAGTACATACAGTATGAGAATACAGTTGACACGCTTGACTGTCCGTTCTTTACAGGTGTGTCCGTGGCAGGAAAGAGAGCTGTAGTGATTGGTCGCAGTAAGATTGTTGGTGCGCCCATGCACGACCTGCTGCTGTGGAGCCATGCCACCGTCACCACCTGCCACTCCAAAACGGCAGATCTGGCTGGAGAGGTACATTTCAGATAAGATCATGGTCCCCATAATTCCCATTGGCTCTTTCATGACTTAAAACCGGCGGTGTATTGCTATTTGTTGACATACTGGAATGAACATGAGACGCATTGGTTTTCAAAAGTAGAAGACCCACTCCCACCTCGTGTTTTTAAAGTAATTCAGCATTTCATATACTCGTGTTCAATCGCCCATTTGTGAGTAAAAGTTAAAACTGCTGCAACTTTTTTATAAACAGTCACCTTTTTATTTAACATTAACTTTGATTATTAGGTTAAAAGTGTCTAATCAGACCCCTGGCAGTTAGATTTCCGTGACTACACGGCGCGTTTTGACGAGTGACAAAATCGGAAAACGCTGTATTGGCCTGTGTGATTAAGTTGTCACGGTAACGGTCAACTTAATGGTTAAATGTAGGCGGAGCTTTCATTGAAGACTAAAGGTTATCTATCTATCTATCTATCTATCTATCTATCTATCTATCTATCTATCTATCTATCTATCTATCTATCTATCTATCTATCTATCTATCTATCTATCTATCTATCTATCTATCTATCTATCTATCTATCTATCTATCTATCTATCTATCTATCTATCTATCTATCTATCTATCTATCTATCTATCTATCTATCTATCTATCTATCTATCTATCTATCTATCTATCTATCTATCTATCTATCTATCTATCTATCTATCTATCTATCTATCTATCTATCGTGATATTATATTTCTACCTGCACATCATCAAATTACTGATATGTGCATTCTCATGGGATTAAGATTATCCCATGACCTCTGTGTTTGCTGAAGTAGGGCAGGTAATTTGCACACATTTACGCTGGATTAAAATCACAGATCTCCTATTTAATTATAAGAAAATAATTACAAATGCAGGTCCCTACATAATTTTTAATCCAGTGCAACTCAGGCAAAAGGCTTGTTTAAGGTGTATGCACTGTGAGATGACTTGAGCTGTAATAGCTTCCACTTGATGTTGGAAATCATTTAAATGGACACAAAAATGATAATCGCCAAAACAAAACTCCATCTTCTGATCTGAGTGCTCGGTCTGGTAAAGGCAGGAATGATGGGAAATAAGGACTGTACTTCTGTCGCCATTCATTCAGTTGCTAAAATACTGTCAAACGGCGCCCCCTAACGGCTTCAGACACGTTGCATTCATTTAGTCATTTCAGGACCTCGATGAGTGCTGGACCGTGTCCCAGCTGCCCAGACAAAGGTCATCTTCTTCTACGTGCAAGAAAATAGCATTAATTATTATTATTATATTAAATTATTAAGACTGTGTTAAATAATTAATCAACAATCCTCAATGTCAACACAAAATCTTTTTTGCATGCTTTTGTTTACTGTGTGAAATGTTTTTATCACTGACTGGATCTTTTACTGCAGATATGTTCATAATTTCAGCTGCATCATGTAAGGTTAATTTATCAACGGCAGAAAAAAGTGGCGTGTGTGTGTGTGTGTGTGTGTGTGTGTGAATCTGAAACTATGCTCTATACAGTATGATACTTTGCTGAAGAAAATCTGATTTATGTCATATGTGGACTCTGGACTCTCAAATGTCACCATCCAGCGTTGTGCCTAAATCTGAACCCTGGCGAAATCTCAGTCCCTTTTACAGAGATATCATAAAATTTAAACAATTGTATTTCAGATCTGTTCTTATATACCCTACCAGTTGCTCTGTTAGTAAGGATGAATCTCTGCTGCCATCCTGTGGCAATTTGTCATTGACCGGCATCTGTTTCTCTTCCTGTCCAGGTGAGTAAAGCTGAGATCTTGGTTGTCGGTATCGGAAAAGCAGAAATGGTGAAAGGCGACTGGATCAGGAAGGGAGCGGTGGTCATTGACTGCGGTATCAATCACATTCCAGGTATTACTGCCGTCACTCAGCGGAGGCCTGAGGTAGCGGTGCTGGTATTTACCTGCGGTGATTCTCCTCTCAGATGAGACGAAACCCAGCGGGAAGAGGGTGGTGGGTGATGTCCACTTTGAGTCGGCCAAGGAACAAGCTGGCTTCATCACACCGGTGCCTGGTGGAGTGGGACCGATGACTGTAGCCATGCTGATGGCGGTGAGGTTTCCTTTCACATCTGACTTCTGCGGTTGCTGAGAAGTACAAAACACATTTACATTTTGTAACGCTAATTTTCTATTTCATAAAACACATTTGCAAGTTTTGAAAAAAATGTTAAAGTTTAGGAAATAAATTTACATTTTTGGGAAACACTTGGACATGTTTTTGAAACAAATCTGCTAGTGGCAAAACAAATGAACAAAAGCCAGCTCTTAATGGAAATGGGATTTCTAAATGTAATTTTGTTTTGAAAATAGATACTGTTAATTTTGGTATTTATTTTAACACACCGGCCTGAAAGAGATGCGATTTGACAGCTAAGACTTGTAAGTATGACTGTGTTCATGTTTTTCTGTCTAGAACACGGTGCTGAGTGCACAGCGTTTCCTTGATGGTCACCAGCCTGGAAAATGGGACATTTCTTACACCAAACTTAACCTCCAGAAGCCTGTGCCGAGGTTTGTCTTCTACTTCAATGCGGTTGTGTGCTCACGTCATGTTAATAGGTTTTGCCGTGAGGAGTCACCAGCTGTTTGCGTTGAATTAAGAATCATCTAAGAATCCCAAATCTTGCTCTCTCTCTCTCTTTCTTTGCTCCGTTTTGTGTTTTTCTGTTATTCATTTTCGTATTTTCTTGTGACAGTGACATAGCGATTTCTCGCTCCTGCGTGCCCAAACCTATTGGCCATCTAGCCAGGGAGGCGGGCCTGCTCGCTGACGAGGTGGAGCTCTACGGCCAGACTAAGGCCAAGGTTCAGCTGAACATCGTCAAACGGCTGCAGTCCCAGCCGGACGGCAAATATGTGGTGGTCACCGGGTATGTGTTTCATCGTCGGATTACATCTTGGATGTGTCGTGGGGGAAAAAAACAAACATTTTATGTAGAGTTGCTCTTTCTCACACGGTGGGCAAACACCGTTTTCACTGTACTTCTACATTTGAGTGCAACGATGAGCTGAGATGTGAGTTAATGAGGTTGTCTGTTTGCAGTATTACACCGACTCCTCTGGGTGAGGGCAAGAGCACCACCACCATCGGCCTGGTCCAGGCCATGGGAGCCCACATGAAGCTCAATGTGTTTGCCTGTGTCCGACAGCCCTCTCAGGGACCCACATTCGGCATTAAAGGTAAGCTTTAGAACAAAAAATAAACGTAACTTACTGCGCTCATGTTACAGGTGGCGCTTATGCTGTTGTAGCGAGTGTATCTGCAGTTTTCTCTCTTGTCAACAGGTGGTGCTGCAGGAGGTGGATATTCTCAAGTAATTCCAATGGAGGAGGTACTGTTCTGCTGTTTTTGAAGCTTTAATCTGCAATATTGAGAAGGGTTTACCAAATGACCATTTTTTATTTTTTTTAATTTATTTATTTATTTTTTACATTTCTCTAGTTCAACCTTCATCTCACTGGCGACATTCACGCCATCACAGCTGCCAACAACTTGGTAGCCGCCGCCATCGATGCCCGCATGTTCCACGAGTCCACACAGTCTGACAAGGTGAGCACCCTCTTTTATGAGTGTAAAAAAGCGCAACGATGGGAAGTTAGTTAAAGGATTGCGATAGTCATCTTTCCCCTCTGTGTGCATCCTTAGGCGCTGTACAATCGCTTGGTCCCACTCAGTGGAGGACAGAGGAAGTTCTCCCCAATCCAGATTAACAGACTCAGAGTAAAGAACGGCGTCATATTCTAGGTTTTTACTTAAATCTCTTGCCTGAACAGGTGGGTTCTTACACTTTTGATTTTTCCAGAAACTGGGCATAGACAAGACGGATCCCTCCACGCTTAGTGATGACGAGGTCACCCGCTTTGCCCGCTTGGACATCGAACCGAGCTCTGTTACTTGGCAGAGAGGTGGGAACATTTGCAGTTTGTATTGGGGTGATCAGGTGGTCCGCTGTGAGCAGGCCGGGTCCAGTCGCGCACAAACGTTCAGGGGATCTTTTGTGTTTCCCTCCAGTGTTGGACACAAACGATCGATTCCTGAGGAAGATTACTATCGGTCAGTCGCCAACTGAAAAGGGATACACGAGAGAAGTGAGGTTTTTATATTGCTCAGCCACATAACTTATTTGTAATGTGACAGAATTTAGAAATATTGATGTAGAACAAGTAAAGAAACTGCTTCCGTACAATTAGCTTTGGAGTTTTTGGCAACATGTAAAAGAGGCGTTTACTTCTGCCTCACGTGACAGCCCAGTTGCTTATCGTGACTTGTCCTCCAGGCCCAGTTTGACATCACCGTGGCCAGTGAGATCATGGCGGTGCTCGCCCTCACCTGCAGCCTGGAGGACATGCGAGAGCGCTTGGCCAAGATGGTCGTGGCCACCAGCCGCGGCGGACAGCCCATCACCACCGAGGACCTGGTCAGTGTCTCCGTCATATTGCGGCCATCGCTGTAAGTGCTGTGGATGAATGCTTCTGAACGTTTGTCCTGCGCAGGGGGTGAGCGGCGCTCTAACCGTGCTAATGAAAGACGCCATCAAGCCAAACCTGATGCAGACTTTGGAGGTGGGTGAGACAGACTTGTGTTCTAGTTTTAAGAAAGTCTCTCTTTTGGTTTGTGCAAACCTGTCATCTGAATCCACAGGGAACGCCTGTGTTTGTTCATGCTGGCCCCTTTGCCAACATCGCCCACGGAAACTCGTCCATCCTGGCTGATAAAATTGCTTTGAAGCTGGTTGGACCTGATGGCTTTGTGGGTATGACGACCTCCAAAATTAACTCTAAATGGTGGATATGTTTTGTACCTGTCAATCATGCGCGTACCACTGCATTCATATTAATACTCAATGCTTTAAAGTTGTGGTCATGTTACTAATCTCTGTCTAATAACGCTTATGAACTGCATCCTGCAGTGACAGAGGCTGGTTTCGGTGCCGACATCGGCATGGAGAAGTTCTTTAATATCAAGTGTCGCTACTCAGGCCTGCGGCCCCACGTGGTGGTGCTGGTGGCCACGGTCCGAGCCCTGAAGATGCATGGAGGAGGACCAACATTAAGTTTACTTAAAAGTTTTCCTCAGATTCCAAATTACTGGATTTTTTTTTTTTTTTTTTTTTTTGTCTTTGTCCTTAAGAATTTACTGACAAACACATTTGATTTCTTCAGGTCACTGCTGGGATGCCGCTGCCTAAGGAATATGTGGAGGAGGTAATGCAGAGCAGCAGCCAGCGAAGGCGTGTTGTTCCACTTTAAATTTCAATACTCTCTTGATGCGGCGTTTGTTATTCTGTAGTAATTGTAAAGCCTGACTTCACTCCGTGACATGTGCGCCTCAAACACGTCATGGCCAGAGTTTTGGCGTGTTTCCTGAATCTCGGCAAAATGCACCTTCCGTGTGTCACAGATGAAAAATATGCATCATGATTTTCTTCTTATTTCGGGAAGTGTGTTTAACTCATGAGAGTTAAAATGAACACAACTGATATCTAGTTTTACTCTTAAAATCATATTAACTGTATTTATTTGCGTTACTAAAAGCAAAAGACTGCGTCGTGTATAGTTGGACGGTGGAGTTGGTGTGAAGCTGCTTTCTCCCCACTTAATCACGTGGGAATGGCGTTTGAAGGCTTGGTTTGAGCTTCCTGACTGAATATGCAGTTTGTTTGATTTTTTTTTTTTTTTTTTTTTTTTTTTTTTTTTTTTTTTTTTTTTTGTTTGTGTCTGCGTGCAGAACCTTGAGCTCCTGAAGAACGGCTGCAGCAACATGAGAAAACAAATAGAAAATGCAAAGCACTTTGGTGTGCCAGTGGTGGTGGCGGTCAATGCTTTCAAGTGAGTGCATGATTTAAAAAATAGAAGACTGAAGCACTTGCGAATGTGGCGAGGGTTTTTTTTTTTTTTTTTTTCTGTCATTTATTTGTTGCTCTGGATCATTGTTCAGGACAGACACTGAGGCTGAGCTCGAGTTGGTCTGCAGCATGGCTAAAGCTGCCGGAGCCTTCGATGCAGTGCGATGCTCCCACTGGGCAGAGGGGGGCGCTGGCGCCGTGGCGCTCGGTCAGGCTGTCCAGAGGGCCAGCGAGGCCCCCAGCAACTTCAAGTTCCTCTACGATTTGGAGGTACAGGCTTCGACCCAAACTTCTGCAGCTCCTCGCTTGGCGTTTCTTTTTCAACATCCTCCACTTTGTGTTAATATATTTCCTCTTTAGCTCCCGATTGCTGACAAGATCAGAATAATAGCTCAGAAGATCTACGGAGCAGACGATATTGAGCTTCTCCCGGAGGCGCAGCGGAAGGTGGAGCTCTACACCAAACAGGTCAGCTTGCCTCAGACTAGTTTTTCTGGTTTTCTCAGACCTTTTTTTTTTTTTTTTTTTTTGGTGTTTTTTTTTTTTTTTTTTTTTTTTTTTTGTTTAACTGCATCTGTGTGCGTAAATTACACAAGGAGAGTTCTTTGAAAAGACAACCTTTTTGTCTCTCCTGTCAGGGTTTTGGCAGCCTTCCAATCTGCATGGCGAAGACGCACTTGTCTCTCTCTCATGAAGCAGACAAAAAGGGTGTTCCCACTGGTTTCACGTTGCCAATCAGGGACATCAGAGCCAGTGTGGGCGCTGGCTTTTTGTACCCTCTGGTGGGCACGGTAAGCTCCACCTGAGCAAGCAGCTCCTGTTCGTTTTTCAGTTTTTGGTTTTGGGTGAGACTTTTTTAAAAAGCTGTGTAATAATTCACTATCAAAAACATTTGAGTTTATACAACTTTCTCTTACATGTTTTTTTTTATTTATTTTATTAAGATCAATTTACACACAAATTGGAAAACAGCTTTGACTAATTGGACTCAACAGTCTTTTTCAGTCAACCTGCTAACCATTGATTGTAAATATAAGTCATAAAGTCTACGTAGTGAACATAGGAGATACGATTTTACTGGTTTTATGTCAACTTGGTGCTTCTCTTAACTCCACAGCTTCTATGTTCAGCATTTAAGGCTCTCTGACTTTAAGTAAAGCGTTTTATGAAACGCAGTAGTGTATGTTTGTAATTTGTCATTTTAATCTAGAGCTTATCAAAGGCAAGAACAGGAGATGACTTGTCTTTAAATATCAGCACATAACAGTTCCTGTCAATGATTTTCTCCTCTGCTTCTGGAAGTCTGGCATCGGTTTTCTTGGTCCTCAGACAAAATATGCAGATGTTTTTATTTTATGGTCACAGCAACACTTCTTTAAGTTTAGGTCCGTGTGAACAATGCACGAGAAGTATGAATTAATTAATCTAAAATGATGAATGATAAAGTTTTCAAAGTTGCAATGTTGTTTTTTTTTTTTTTGTTTTTTTTTTTATAACAGTCAGTTGTGTCAGGGTTTGTTTCTGCATAAAAAGGAAATAAATCAAATCATCACAGACTATAAATGTGTGTCAGGACATAAGTGTATATGTCAGAGCCAGATTGATATTTATTTCTGTTTCAAGTGTCTGTTATATAACCTTTTTTTTCTTTTTTTTTTCCTCCTCTGTGTTTAGATGCCCACGATTCCCGGCCTGCCCACCCGACCCTGCTTCTACGACATCGATTTGGATCCTGTGACCGAACAAGTCAACGGGCTCTTCTAAACGATGAAAACAGCCGGTTAAAACCTGCTCTACATGTCACTCAGGAGATCACACCTGTTAAGATATTTTCTGCTTTTCTTCTTTGTCTCAGCGTTCAGACATGTTTAGCCTTCATGACCTTGGCTGGGTGAGCACTGGAAGTGCCTCCAGCTGGTTTTCTGCCACAGCTCAGCTGGTTCAACTAGTTTCACTAATTACTATGTGAAGAAGAGCTTTTCCCAGGTTTCTTACGGATGACTTAAGAGACGATCGCGGAGCGGTTTACTCCCTACAATTGTTAGTTAAATGGATTTTTTTTTAAAATGAGCAACGGTTCCTATTGACAAATTCGTTTACATTGATGACTGAACAAACACATTTCACGTCTTTGATCCCCCCTCAAACTGACAAACATGATTTTTAGCATCCTGAATTAATTATTTTAGTATATTTTGTGACCTTGACACTTGAGGTATTTTTTTCGCGTCACTGTCTTTTAAAATGATCCATTGTCCGTTTTGAATAATTATATTACAAAATGATGAGTCTTAACATAAAACTAATGCTGCTTTATAAAATGTCTGTTTAATTTTATACTGATTTCATCCAGTTGATTTTTTTTTTTTTTTTTTTTTTTTTTTTTTTTAATTTTTTATCCCCCAATAATTTTAACTGTTTCTAACACTGTCTAACAGTATTTTTATTATCTTTTCATTTAAAAACCTTAACTAATTCCAACTTGTATGTTGAATAAAGGCTTTTTAATGGACAGCTGAAGTCCTTTCTTCTTCTGAGAGGTGATGCGTTTTGCACTTCTTAAGTTTCCTCAGGTCATTTCGCCATCACATCACACAAAGATTTTTAAACATGCCACTTTTTTACATTTAGGATTTTTTGCATTAACTTTTATATTATATGTTACAACTATAAATTCCCATTCAAAAGTTTTTGTTTAAAGGTTGATTGACATCCTCAGTGTTCGACCATCTCTTAATTCGCTTCCATGTTTTAAGGATATTACCTGCTTTATTTAATGGAAGTGAAGATGAGTGTGATCACGAGGACCTTTTTCCCTTATAAGATGGAGCAAGATTCACTTCTTCCATCCAAATGTATTTGTAAATTAAATAGAACGACATACTTGGGTATAGATGAATACTAATTCTTGTCTCACAGAGTACAATTTAAGGAATCAATAGCGATTCATATCAAGCTTTTGTGAGCGTACACCTTCTAATTAATTCATCTGAATTTTCCGTGCTCTGTAATACTGCATGCAACCTAAACTTGTTTAAGCTACAGGCTGCGTTAAAAGCAAACCACAGCATTTGGATGGGATTGAGGTCTGGACTTTGAGGACTCAGCTCTGTGACTGCAGGGTCTCCAAGTACCTTGGTGCCAAAGTGAGCACCAAACCATCACTCCTCCACCACCGTGTTTGACAGTTGGTTTGTGGTTTTTCTCTGGTTTTCATCAAAAATTTCCACTAAAGTTGTTGGTCTAAAGCAATTTCTTCCGCAGGACTTTTGGTTGGTTGTGATGAAAATTGCGCAACTAAAAAAAGAAAAGAAAAGTTTTTCCTTGGCAGCTTTTTAGAGTAATGTGTCATGAATTTATAATATTTAACAAAATAACTCTGTACTAATATTTAACATACTAACTCTGTTCTGCTTCTGTAAGATCTTTGCTGATGTTTTGTTTTTCCCCTCTTTTTTTTTTTTTTTTTTTTTTGTGTTATATCACACCTGGATGCTCCATAACTGTCCTAATGTCTGGCTGTGTAGAGTCAAAAAGCTCTGCATGGAAAATCAGAGCAAAGAAATGGCATTTTTAAAGCTTCCCGTTAGTCTTAGTGGATGTGATATGAGACAAAATGACAAAATCACCCATATGTAGAGCCCTCTTTTTTTCTTGTACTGCATTGTCATGTCAAATATGAGTAACTACTAGAAAAAAACAACAAATCAAAGCTTTGGAATCAAGTTGCTGTAAAATGTGTGAAATTGTCTAAGCCCTAAAGCCGCCCTAAAGCTGCCCTAAAGCCACCCTAAAGCCCTAAAATAAATACATCTGAAGAGAAAGTGCCGCGTCTCCTTCTGAAAGTGTGTAGAATAGAGATATGAAGTCGCAGGTGCCAGAACCTCGACGCCTCTGTCACCTTGAACGCCTTCCGTAACAGTTCATGATAAATCATCAGCACAAAGTCAAACTCTGACCCACCATCCTGTACTTCTACAGATATAAAAGTGATGGAGCACCTCGAAGAAATGGTAAGTGGAGGGAAAACTATGAATCAGCCTGCAGGGAGCGGAGGGTTGAGGATAGATTTTGTTGCAACATTAAGGGATTAACATTAACTTCACATTCATTAAAACTGAGGAATTTAATACCATTTAAGCCCAAACAGGACACAAGCTACCAGCAGGCCGGAATGGTTTCACGTTTCTTATAGGGCAATGCAACAGATATATCTACAATAAGAGTAAATCATTTCTTTGATTTATTTTTAATTGCACATGCCTTTTGTTGATTTGTTATCATTATTATTATTATTTTCGTTTGTACTGTGGTTGTTGCAGTCTCTTTTCCATACTACTGGTAAGAGCCACCCAAAGTAATTTTGGACTCATGTTCCAGTGTTTCTTTGAGACGTTTGTGTATCACTTTTCAACGCTTTGTCACACATTAAGAGTGAAGAAACTCACTCACAAAGCTGCAGTAGACATCATGGCAGAGAAAGTAATAATTGGAGAGAAAAAGAGAGCGACTGAGCGAGAGACTAAACAAACGTACGTTTTGAAAATGACATAACCGTCACAACTAAAGAATGTCCCTGAGGCCTAAAAATGGCAAAAGTTCCTCTGTTTTACTTTAAAAAAGCAAAAGAATTACAAAAAATTATGATACTAGGTCTAAGTGGGGGAAAAAAGTTGAAATAAATAGGCCAACATCTAAATATCAGCATCTTGGAAAAGCTTTAGATTGCTCTTTTGTTTGGATTAGCTTCCTCTTCTGGTTGTCCATAATATTTATTTAATGTTTTATAAGTGTCACTCTTGCTTCAGGTTTTAGTTTAGCATGACTCACTTTCTCTTCAGATTTAGTTCACAGTCTTTTCCTTACGAAATGATAAAACTCCAATAAAGTAAAACCGTCTCGGCTCAAAGAGAGCAAGCCAGGACCAAACTATGATGCTTTTCCTTGTTGGGAAACATTTTCTTTTTCCCTCCACTTTCTCCACACATCTCACTTGAATTAAAACCAAAATAAATTATATTTAACGTAATTGTTCAGATTACCTTTTACAAACCGTTCATACACAGCATTGCTGTATAACAAGAGGAGATTTATGAAGCCAAAACAAATGCAAGGACTCATAATTAAAGTTTAATGTAACTGAATTAACTTGTGACTTGTGTGAATCTGCATCCTGTTTTTCTGCCACTTCAAGCCACAAGATGGTTTTGTTCTGAAATACACACACACACACACACACACACACACACACACGTTTTTTTTTATTTGAAGGTAGGCGTTTCATCATCACACCATATTTATCAACCAGTAGAATATACGTCACACCTTTGAAATCAACTCTTCACACTTTTTGAATGAAGGAATTTAAGTTTTAAATGATCATGTGCACTAATTTGGATAAATGTTTTTATTTGCATCTGCTAAAATCTCCATATGTATATGTATAGGAAAAAAAGATTTCCTTCTCTGTTGTTTTTTTTTTAGAAGTTTATTAGAGACACATTTAAGAATTTACAGTCATTATGAATATTAATTTCATGATACTGATTTATTTCGGATCCCCTAATTTTTTCTTTTACTTCTTGTCGTTTCTGTGTCCATGCCCTCCTCCTTTTCCATGCCCTCCTCCTTTTCCATGTTCATGTCCATGTCCATGTCCATGTCCATGTCCATGTTCTTTTCCTTTTCCTTCACCTTTCTTTTTTCCTTTGCCCTGGAAACAGGAACAACACACACCACTTCTTAAAGCACAGAAAGGTCAGTGACACTACAGCGCTCATTCTCAAAGTTTATGCAGTTTTTTTTTTTACCTTTTCACCTGGTCTGTCGTCCTGTGAAAGGTATAACGTGAACAGATTAGTGCCACAAAATTAACAGAGACAGTCTGTGAAGAAAAACAGCCTAAAGCATGAGTCGTGAGCATGAAAGATGTCTTACTCCGCTTGAGTCCTCCGATCCTGATTCCCCACCCCCATGTTTCTCAGGCTTCTTTTCTGCCTGCTGAGAAAGAAAACACAATATTGTGAATACATTTATACCAAAAAAAAACAAAAACAAAACCTACACCTGCAAAACATTACAAGGAACTGAAGAGACCCACCTCTTTGGCACCTATAATCATTGGGGGAAAAAAAAAGAAAAATATGTCAATAAACAATTTAACTGACTAAATACATGTAAAATAGATCTGAATGCATGAAAATACATTTACAAAAAGATAGCGTATAAAGTGAATTTCAGCATTGAAGAGACTTACAATCACTCATTTTGTCTTGTTGTTGAGGGCTGTATGAACTCTTTTCCTAAAAAAGAGAAGAAAAGTTAGAATCTCAGATCTCAGATCAACTGTTTTTGCAAACAGTCAACCAGTACATACCCGATGCAGCAGTCAAAAGATAGTGCTTGATGTCAGTGTTGCCTCTGCATTTATATGGTGGTGTTTTGAATGACTGACATGGGTGTGTCACAACTGTTTTCTTCTCCTGGAGTAATTGACAGTTCAAAACAACCTCCCATTAAATATCTCAACATACACTTTGTACAGGATATGAATCGCAATCTCAAGTTAATCTAAAACATACAAAAAAAAACAACAAAAAAACTTAACCTGTTTAAATTACATTTCATGGTAAAGATTTCTATAAGAGGTAAATGCTAATGTACTGGACATAAAGCAGCAGCTGCAACTCAGGTGCATGTGTTAAATTTTGTAGTGGCGCTATCTTTCATCGCTGCACACACTGACACTGGCGTGTAAAGCACCGTGGAGTAAATTTACCGTAAACAGACCTGCGGTAACAAAAGATAAGCATGTTACATGTCCTGGAATCAACCCGATCGCTGTCACCAGCCTCTGCACATAAACTGAGTACCTGCATTGGAAGATGCTACCAATGCTGAAGCTTCTTAAATCCCATAAAGACGAACTTATGTCAGTCACTTTTCTTGAACTCTTAAAACAGATCAATCACCAAACTGGGAGACGGTGTGACATATGATCTAAAGGGATATCTGCAAATATTCAAATCTTAGGGTTACATAAAAAAAAAAGAAACACATAAATTGCTTCAATTGCTTGTGTTTTTCTTTCTTTCTGGCATTTTGCACTCTTTGTACGGTTGAGTTAAAGATAACAAAAAAAAAGTCTTCACTATGTAAATGACTTCTGCTGAGTTCATAGTCCACTATAAATAACATCACCAAAACACACCCTATGTTCAGGGCGATCAGGTCCACACACATACCACAAATTCTCTTCGTGGGCCACTTTCTTTTACCTGTGTAATTTAATCTACCAAAATTACGAGAGCTGATCCTCCCTCAAAATATTTTCCACCATATCACTTTTTCTGTTACGGTCTCATGTTTGTATATTTGACCGCAACGATGGTGCAACCATACCCTGACAAGCACACGTCCTGTACATCTGGCTTCCTGATTAACCACAGATCAATCAGCTCTACAAGACTACATTTGTCATGTGTCATCTTCTCTTTCTTGGCTCCATTTTAAATCCTAAAGAGGATTTAAAAACCTTTCTACAAATGAAACTCTGATTGGTCAAACTCCGTTTTACTATAAAGACCTCATGGTTGGCCTCCTGCTTTCAAAATTTCTTCAAAAGTAATTTCCTGGGAAATCTTCCAAGAAGAAATTAAACAAGACTTTTCCAACGTTTTCTTGATGGCGAGGGAGTCTCTTTTGTTGGTAACGATCTGGCGCCACCTAGCGGGAATTATATAATAACGCAGTGACGTTGCCGAATTAGACGGCGTTAATCCAGGCACTTTACGTAAGTACTTTATGATAGATATTTGATTTATTTACCCATAAAGTCATGGGTTATTTTAAAAAAAACCCTCCATACTTAAACCTGGTTTATTATTACGATTAACTATTAACCGCTGGACCTATTGTTTCTCTTTGTGTTAATTATATTACGCTACAGTTCTCCACACCGCTGATCATAAACGTAAATCATCTATGAGACAAGTTTGAGAATTTCGCGATTTTCATCAAACCTTTGAATAGCTAAATTGTCCAATTCTGATAAGATACCAACGAGGAGTAAATTAAATACTACAAGGAAACAAAGAGATGAAAAATAACCATAAACAAAAGTTAAATGAGCACAGAGATTCAGATTGATAAAGCCCTGAGAAATGAATTTAAAGTAGTAATAATTAATACACAAAATGTTGATAAAGAGAAAATAAATGACAATAGGTCGAACTTTGTGTATCATCGTCAAAACAATAAAATACGATAAATAGATGGAAATGAAACAAACTGAGTCAAGAAAAAGCAGACATACAGCAACGTCCTGCCACAGAACAAACACAAAGTGCTGCAAATTAAAAAAAGATACACAAACTTAATAAAAAATGGACAAAAAAGAGAGAAATAAAATAAAATACAATAACAGCACGTGGAATGTATGTAAATATAAGCTACAGTTTTCATGATACAGTAAAAACAAATACTAATGATGGTAGAACAAGTGCATCCTGAAAGTATTCACAGCACATGATTTGGAAATCTGGCTGTAGTTGACAGGGCATGTCAACTGTACGACATACAATGTTTAACCAAGCCATGAAGTCCAGGGAATTGTCTGTAGACCTCCGAGACAGGATTGTATTGACGCACAGATCTAAGGAAGTGTTCCGAAAAATTTGTCCAGCATTGAAGCTCCCAGTGAGGACAGTGGTTTCCATCATCTGTAAATGGAGGTGAACTGAGTGATCGGGGGAGAAAGGCTTTAGTCAGGGAGGTAACCAAGAACCTAATGGTCACTCTGACAGATCTCCAGCATTTCTCCATGGCGAGAGGGGAACCTTCCAGAAGGACAACTATCTCTGAAGCCCTTCACCAACCAGGTATGTGTAGTAGAGTGGGCAAACAGAAGCCAATCCTCAGTAAAATGCCAAAGATAGCCCACCTGGAGTTTGCCAAAAGGCAACTGAAGAACTCCCAGATTGTGAGAAACTACATTCTCTGGTCTGGTGAAACAAAGATAGAACTCTTTGGCCTGAATGTGAAGCACCATATTTGGGGAAAACCAGGCAGTGCTCCTCACCTAGGGAATACCATCCACACAGTGAAGCATGGTGGTGGGAGCATCATGCTGTAGAGAAGTTTTTCAACGGGAGGAACAGGGAGGTCAGTCAGGATCGAGGGAAAGATGACTGCAGCAATGTATAGAGACATCCTTGATGGAAACCTCCTTCAGAGCACTCTGGACTCTTAGACTGGGATGAAGGTTTATTTTCCATGTTGAAAACATTCCCAAGCACACAGCCAAGATAACAAATCAGTGGCTATGGGATAACTCTGTGAATGCCCTCAAGTGACCCAGCCAGAGCCCAGACTTGAACCCAACTGAACATCTCTGGAGAGATATGAAAATGGCTGTGCACCAATGCTCCCCATCCAACCTGATGGAGCCTGGGAGGTCCTTCAACTGCCTAAAAATAGATAAGCTCTTAAAAAAAGACTTGAGTAAAGATTGATCAAAGGGTATGAATACTTGTGTACATGTTATATTGTCATTAGTTTTCAATATATTTGAAAAAAAAAAATCACTTTATGATTACAAGGTATTGTTGAGTAATATTTTGAGGAGAAAAAATTATTTAATACATTTTGGAATAATGGGAATACTTTACAAATGCATTATATCTCTTTTGGAGTTGAATGCTCCCAAATTTACACAGGTATATTTTCCTTTCATTGCGCGTCTCCATGATAAAGGTCACTTTTAAACTCATTAACTGCAGAAGTCCAAAGTCATGTGCAGAGGAGGGACAGTGGATATACTGGTGGACGGAGCAGGCAGACAGCAAAGACGAAGTCCCAGGAGATTTGTGGATGTGGTAAAAGAGGAGATGCAGCTTGGTGTGAGAGTGGAAGAGGAAGACGGTGGGGTCAGACTGATTCGCTGTGATGACCCCTCAAGAGAAAAGCTAAAAGCAGAAGACAGGTCTTTTAGTTTGCATATGTTAAAAGCACAAATCACAATAATACTTTCATTTAAAATACTTAAAAGCTAAAACTTTAAAAACTGTTTGGACCAACGCAGATTTATGCAGTTATGACATGTAAACTACGTAGCCTGAAGCGCGTTAAACATGTTGTCAGCCGGACTGGTGGCTTTCAAGCTTGTGTTTGTTTCTGTGAGACAGTATAAATTAGGGAGGACTAACCATTCATCGAGTGGAGCACGGCCGCCCTCGTTGTGGCACTTGACAGCCAGTCTGCCTGTTTGTCTCTCATTACCACTCAGACTTGGCAAAATGGCTACGTATGAGGGATTGTGGGAAATCCCGTGTCCCCTGACCCCCTCCTGCTGTCTTTAGGAAGCGTCTTTTGTGCTCTTAACAAGTAGTCTGGACCTTGTAGAAGCCAACAGCTGTTGGGAATGAACAGCACACGCATCTCATTTTGTGATGTCTGGATTTGTATAGTGGCATGTCTGGATTTAAAAGCTTGAAAACTGGACGCGCACATTAAAACAATCAGTTTCTTGAAAATACACTTCTCAAAGCATCGCTGATGCGAATCGGTGATATCAACAGGGCTGGCCAGCTGCATTAGTTGACATCGTCAGTTGAGCTGGCGCTGTATTAATGGCATCACTTCGTCATCCGGTACAGTATTGGAGGAATACGCTGCTGAAGCTTCTGAGTCCTGATAATTCTCAAAGGCTTTGGATTAAATCAACTGAATTTCATGTTCATGTGTCACCTTATTTAGGGTCGCAGCCCAGCTGTCATCAGGCAAGAGCAGGCGTGCACCACCGTGACACATAAAGGTACAGAAATGTTATTTTTTATGTTTTGTTTTGCACGTTTGTGTAGCAGAAGTAACAGGATTTAACCAGCATGCTTTGAAATAAGTGAGGAACGGAGAGAGCATTTGCTTCACAGAGCACGCAAACAGGAGGGTGGGAGGTTTGGAGAGTCAGAGGGAGGACAAGAGGGTGGGTGCTGTAAAATCCGTTAACAGGGGAGCTCTGTGCATTTGTTAGATGTCTTGGCTGCTTGCCCAACTTGGCTCATTGTAATTGAGGCATGATCGTCGACTCCAGGCAGCCCTCTCTGCCGCCTCGGCTGCCTTGTGCCTGGATCCAGCCCAGCTCTCACTGCTGACATGGAAAGACCCGTGAGTACCTTCTCTCTCCGTCCCCTCTTTCCTCTCTCTGGTGTTAGGTTCCCCCTCTTTCCTCTTTTGCTCTGTCGCAGATTCAGTTTAGGCTGCACACAGCGTTTCGCCAGCGTCTCTGGCTCTTTTTCTCCCCTGCTGTCGCTCCTGCAGGAGGCAGGAACGCTGGATAGGGGATAGGGAGAAAAAGGCTTTGCAGCTTTCTCCCTCCGGGCCCTTTCCTTCCCCCTTTTGCCCGCCTGTCTGGCGCATGGGTGCTGTCTGTCCGCTGGCAGGCTCACAACATCCCAGTGTGTTCTGTGTGCGCACGTTAGCTGTGCTGTTGCACTGTTGGAGAACCCGCCATCAGAACTCGGAGGGTTCCTGCTTTCAGTCTCCCTGCTTTGGTTAGTGGAGGCCGCCATTGGGCTCGCTGAGATTTCCAGTCAGCAGTGCATCTCTCCACTGCGCCTATTCTTGGTGGTATGCTCTCATGGTCTGTTGTGTTTGGATACCCTGACAACTAGAAGCTCTGAGGTAACCACGTTCCTGCCTGCCGCTTGCTCTGAGTGAGTCCAAACTTTTCTCATGCTTGGTTTAGAGTATTAGCCGTTGTTCCTTTACAAAAGGAGATCCGACGTCTCTGATTGTCGGTTCTTAGTGGGACGAATGAATGCAAACATCTCAGTGGCAGCCATTCTTTGCAGGTGTAACAGCAGCAGCTATAGAGAGATGGTGTTGATCGTTGTGCTTTTGTTAACAGTGAGTCATCATTCTGCTTTAGTAATAACACATAAAAGCCACCTTGACTGTTGCATCATCTCTGGGGCAACAGTGGACGATGAATGACTCATTTTTTGGCACATCTAATTTCCTGTCCCCGTCGAGACCCCCGAGAGGAACAGATGCTGCATGAATTATGTTTTTCACAGCTTAGACAAACAGAAGTGGCAACTTTTGTATTTGGCAGCATTATTGTCACTTCTCCTGAGCTGCGAATAACAGCTGATGATGCCAGCGCTGATTCAAAAGAACTGAACATGTGCTTTAACTGGGGGAGTTGGGATCTCCTGTTTAAACAATGGCTGTCATTGGTTGGTGTCGTTTGCAAGCATTGTGTGCAAACTAAATTCTCAGTGAAAATGTCAAGAAAAGTTTTTTTTTTTTTTTTTTTTCAAATGGATATAAACAACTGCAGACTGAAATGGTCACAAACACAACACATTTTTGTATCAGTAGGTTGGTTCTCAAATCTGTCTGCTCAGCCGAGCTGAGTAATCAGCCACATTATTGTCACATTATCTGTCTGGACGCCATGCTCAGGCGGCTCATCAATGAAGCGCTGGCTCCGTTGTGGAGGTGTAGGATAACACAACATGTACACAACATGTACGACAATTGGACGTTTATGGTAGAGAGGAGCCATTCCTCACGGAAAGGCACATGACAGCCTCCTTGGAGTTAAGGGGACTAGACTAACTCTTAAACTGCATGAAATCCTCTCGTCCTACACAGCCTGGGTCCTGATGACGAAGTTGGGAAACAGTATTCCAATCTGATAAAACAAAGATTAACTTTATGGCATGAAAGCATCATTTTATTTTATTTTTTTTTGTGTGACAAGGACAGGAAAACCACTCTTATTAAACAAACACAGAGATAGACAGGAATCCTGGATGATAAACCTGTCCAGCGTGCTCAGGTCTCAGGCTGGAATGAAGGATAACATTTCAATAAGACAACAGCCTAAAACAAGAAACACAGGAGTGTCTTTGAAAAAACCACAGGAAACATTACCAGGATTCAGACCTTTACACACTAAATTGTCTCTTTAAAAACCTAAACATGGCTGTTCACTAACGATCCCTCTCCAATCTGGTTGAACTTGAGCATTTCCGCAGGGAACGGTTACAGATACCACAAAAGGAAATGTGTGCCAAGCTTGTAAGATGACCCTTGAGAAGACTTGACCATGTCATCTCTAATACTTTCAGTAGGCGCAGGGTGTTAAAGTTTCTTATTTTTTAAATAAGAGAAAATCCAATAACAAAATATTTTAAATTTGTATGGAAACCCGTGTGTCGATTGATGGGAAGTAAATAAACATAATTGATAGATCACATTTTAAAATATTAAACACAACAAAATGGGGAAAAATATGAAGCGTTTCAGATGAACTATAGCTTGGTCTCTTTTGAATCACTTTTAGGAGCTTTGAGCTGCTCTGTGAGGCTGTCTGTGCAAACTTTTCATTCAAATGCAGAACCTTTCTTTGAGATCAGCATCTTTCTATCCAACATTCAGCAAGGAAGCAAACATGTTCCAATATATACTTAAAACAAAACTATTATCTTATTATTACTGCTGCAGGTTGAAGTCTGATATGTCATGGATCTGGCCAGGTTTGTTTCAGAGACTACAAAAGCAGTTTCTTCTTCTTCTTCGGGAACATTAAATTACAGTCGGCTGAAAGAGACGCGGCCTCTGTCTTTTTGCAGACGTTGGCGTTCGTCCACTCCTGTGTTTGCAGAAAGGTGTTAAAGCGAAGTTGTCTTAATGCACAGCTAGCTGCTGCTCCACGAGTGCAGATGGAGGTTTTCAGCTTTGGGTCTCATGTGGTGTGAGGAGGCGTGTCCTGCTGACTGCACTGGGATGTCTAGGATGCTCTGCATATGTGTAACTGAGCTCTGTAATGATTGATCCATCTGTGGTGGCTACGAGGACCTGTTAACATTGTGTGTTATTGAAGCACGCAGAGTGGTGAAACATGGGCATCTATTAGTGATTTTAGCTTTTTGTAGTTGTTTTTTTTATGAGGTTTGTTGAAAGTCCATGTTCTATGGATTGATGTGATGTATTTATGGTTTAAATAGGAATAATAAGCTAAAGCATGGATGCCGATTCAACCTCAGTGCTTCCTCTGTTCGATGAATCATATTTGCTCATTCTGTTATACTATTGCTCCTCAGTGAAACTAAAGTAATCTTGGTTTTAAACTATTGTCAGAGAGTTTTAGCTTTTTTTTCTTTTTTTCCCTTTAATTAATAAATATAATGTAACTTGTTGATACTGAAATCTTTCAGTTTTTTAGACTTTAACTTAAAACACAAAACTGCTTAATCACATGGATGAAATTTAATGATTAATAACATGGTGTTTCTCCTCCCAGACAGCCAGTGACATGAAGCCCAAGAGGGATCATGAGAAGGATCTGGAACTAGACAAAAAGATCGAGGCTCTCCGCAGAAAGAATGAGGCGCTCATGAAGAGGTACAAGGTGAGGACAGGTGCCTGCAGGCAAAAAGGCTCATGTCGTTTCCAAAATCAGAGAGTTCGGCCCCTAGAGGCTTCCTGATCAGCTCTGTGGTTACTTGTATGTAGGAGGTTGAGGAGGACAGGAAAAAAGCAGAAGAGGAAGGGATGGCGTTGCAGAGCAAGAAGGGCAAAGCAGATGATCTTACCATCACAATTAGCAAGTCCACCAGTGTGAGTGTCTGCAGCACTGACAGAGCCGATAAGTGTTCCCCTCATGGTACTGCAGGTTTAAAGCGAGACAAAAGCTGTAAACGCCATGAATATTTCATAACCTGGTCTTTTCTTTGTTTGCTCGCAGGATAGTCGTGTGGTGGTGACTAAGCCACTCAGCAGTGGGTCACCATCTGAGAAAGGACAGGAGGATCCTGGACCTGACAGCGGGGGAGAAAGCCCAGTGCAGGCTGCTGGGCGAGGACACAGGAAGCAGCTGATGGTCACCATGGCTGGAAAAAAGGTAAACTCAAATGAATGTCAACGGGAGGAGGACCAAACCCATTTCATATAGGTTGCAATCTGTAATTTCACCACTAGGTGCCACTACATTTCATTCACTGACCCTCTAAATAAAAAAACAAAAATTGATTATTAAATGTGATTTATTCGTCATTGATTGCTCATTTTCTGTCTGGTTATCTGAATGATAGTTTAAAGATGTTTAATGATAGTTTAAAGATGTTTAAAGATAGTTTAAAGATGTGACTATCCCACATCACTTTTTTTTTTTAAGCTAAAAACTAAAATGTTCCCCTTAGGAACACAGCAGTTTTTGAAGTTAGAGCTAAAACCACTATAAAAAAATCAATTATAGATCATCAAAATGTAAGAAGTGCAGAACCTCAAGCTGAACAGTTGACATTGGTGGTTCTCCACTGAAAAGCCATGAACCACTGCAGAAGAAGGCAGCATGATGCAAGTGCAAGTGCACCATTCAAACTCAACAGTTGAAAATTATGTGGATGTTGTGACAGAATTAGAAATTTTTAAAATGTTTAAACACCAACGTACATCTGTCTGGCATGCACATTTACAATACATGCATATTAGTTCAGTGTAAAAACATACTAGCGTATTTTTGCATGCATTTTTTATATTAAAACATTGAATTACGGGGACAGCAGCTAGATTGCATGTATGGAGGTAACAGTCCTTATGCAGCCGGTCCTGCCTTAAAGTTAACCTGACCTGGATGACTGAGATTCCACATAAGCGTACAAATTAGTGAATTGCTTCCGCAAATGTATGCTTCTAAAGTCGCACGTTTTTATGATTGGAACCTTGTTGTTACAAAGCACATTGCAAGGCTTATCGTATTCCAACACATGTAAATGACTCTCCAGGGTAAGAGGGTGGTGAGGGAGAAGCCAGAGAAGAAACCGGGCTCCGCAGATGTCAAGAGCCCCACAGATGACGGACAGGCGAGGCATGTGGAGTCAAATGGGAGGGGGAAGCAGCCGCCTCACATGACCAAGAGAGACGCAGCAGCACAGGTCTGACTCAGACACCGAACACTCCAGTGATCATGAACTCGCGCTCCCTGCTGTTGCTCAGTCTATGTGTCTGCCCTGCTCTCAAATCTCCCCTTTGTTTATTCTCTTGCGCTGCACCCATGTGTTTTACATAGATGTCAGACACGTTGGCTGGCCCTTCCCCTCTGGTGATGGAGAACAATGGACAGGGGCCTGACTGACACCGTGATTTACTGCTGTGGGATCAGGAAAGTTAGGCTGCTAATAGAGCTGTTGGTTCACCCGATAAAAGGACTGCATTTATATAGCACTTTTGTGGTCCTGTCAAGCACCTAAAGGGCTTTTTGGGAAAAAAACCCAACACATTAAGCCTTTCACTTACAAGCAGTGCTTCTTAATCTGTGTAGTTGTTACACAAGCTCCCACACTGATGAACACACCAGCATCAGTATGGGTCAAATCATCATGTGGACCTGGGAAGATACAGATTGCACCACCAACCTTCTGAGTGGTAGATGATCTGTAGAACCAGGTTTTCATGTTTTTTTTTATTTAAAATCATATTTTATTACAACACCAAATAACATACCATGATGGTGGGTACTTCAGTAAGTAAGCCTTCAGTTTCAAAGTTTTTTTCTGCTTTGTGAATTTTTCCTTCGTGAATATAGTTTTGTGTTTCTGACGGCTCATCTTGGAGCCTTTGTTCTGAGTCTCTGGACGGCGCCAAATTGGCTGGAGATGGACTCTGCCTAACACCATGTAGCAAACAAACAGGCTCAGTAAGGTGACTGGGACACACCCATAATATGTCAATCAAAGTAATATGTATATGTCAAGTATATGTCAATCTTTTTACCAGCCTATAAATATGTTTATTTTCTCTGTAAAGTTAGATATTTTAACATGGACTCAGCCTCACTTTCAGCCCCTGGTAGTTTTTCAAGGACTAGTGCTTCCTCCTTCTTCAAATAGAAAAACTGGATCAGCTACAGTCGATCGATATTTAAAGTTTTGTTTATATGTTTTTAAGCACATGTAGCTTTTCCTTGCAATTGCATGATAACCGGCATTTAACACAGACATTAACATGCACACATGCAGAGCCCCCACTGTAAAGTGCCACCCTGTCACTGATCTCAGGCCCTCCGGGTATGCAGAAACTCTGAAACAGCTGCTCGCCCTCATTCTGAGTCCTGGCGCAAACACTCACACTAAGACACACTCTTGCAAGCTGCTGGATCAATAAACTGCTGAACAAACAGCTGATCCTCACCATGGTATACACTAACACACTATGGTTTGCAGGGCTAATGTGCAGCACATCTACGGACTGAACACACTGTTCTGTTGCCTTTATTTCTGGACTCCGAGGTCTGTCCCTCCCAGCGCACCAGTCATCTGACAGTTTCGGAGACTTTTGTGTCATATGGCCACTGTTTACATAACCAATAACACTTAACTTGAGAGCGGCGGCAAGAACACGTACTGCGATATAGCAGGAGAACATGTCATGGATCTGTCTAATATTGGTTGAGAAATATTTTATGTAGAAATATTTGGCTTCAGACTCTCTTCAAATATTTTTCTAATATGTGTGTGTGTTACCCTAGAAAGGGGTGTGGTTATGTAGCTATGTGCCGACCAGATTGTAACGTCTGAAAGTAACTCATGAAAAGACTGTCTGTTCACACTCATGGGAGAGAAAGACATGGACGAAGGTTGGGGTGGGGTGGGGGGGTATCTCCTGGAAACCCTCTGTTTGTTTCCAACATCCGTGTCTCCTCGCTGAAGCTTTAAGTGGCCTGCTCTCCTCGGGCATGATTGTTTCCCCTTTCCCAGCACCCTGAAAAAAGATGATTTGATCTAATTAACATTCAACTGGTCTTCTCGCTTTGTAAAGACTTTTTATGCTGCCAAAGAGACGAGCCTGGCAGGGCGCCAGAAAAGAGTCAAAGAGGGAGATGAGGAGGGAATGGTAGGAGAGTGGAGAGGAGAAAAGGAAGGTAGTTAGTTTGTGTATGTGCTCAACTGGATCTGGATGTGCATGTGAGAGTGTATATGTGGGTGTTAATGCCTGCAGGTCCACTGCTAGACCAAGTTATCTAGTGTTTATTGACATTTTGGATTACCAGCAACACTACCATCCAAGTGTTGCTGGTAATCGCTACATGACTCATCTGTTTTGCTTACAGGATTTTTTTTTTCAGTTATAAACTTGTTAATTCTATACTTGTGATTAGATTAATTTGAGTAGCTTAACCACGGGTGGTTTCCAAGTTCAGCCTTTTGTGAAGTGTTGTCTACTGTGACGAGAGAGGCACGAGAATTCAATCATGCTGTTACACTTTAAATCCAGTTGGGGGCAGTGTAGACCTCTAAATCTCTGCCAGTGGGCGAGTCATTGCCTTTCCTTGATTTCCTCCCACTGTTTATGGTATCAATGTGGTGACTTGTTACAACTGTGTTTAATTGGCTGCCAACAGTCGCTGTGTCACCTTTATTCTTAAAATGTTGCGTTTTTTTTCTTTCCTTTTCTTATCTCTGCTCTTTGACAGGAGGAGATTAAACCAGAGTGGAAGTACCCCGAGGGGCATCACAAGACATCAGAGCAATTCCAAGTAAAATGATGACACACACACTCATCAAGATTTATATATGGACATTTCTTCTTTGTCACTGACACGCTCACATCTTAGATGTAAGAAAATCCAGATGATCCAGTGCCGCTGTGGGAGCGCACAGAAATGCAAATGTATATTTGCACACTAAAGTCATCACAGACACGGCACGTTGCCATGCACACTGCTCTGTCCTCGTGCTCGTTCCGATCTGCTTCTTGTCGGCTCACGTGCTGGAGTCAGTGGAGTAGCTCAGAGCGCTCTTACAGATTAGGCGTGTAATAAACAGTCTGATTGGAAGGTAGCGAGAACGGGCTTCAAAAGGATGGCAGATACACCACATGACAAGTGATGCTGTTCATGCTTCCCCAGGCGCTCTGTATCTTGCTGGGCCCAGTAAGTCCTTTCTTTTTTTTTTCTTTTTTCTAGGTGTTACATAAGGGATGAAAGTCAGAAGACCTCTGGCTTTATTGACGCTTTTACTTGACGTGTCTTAAAGTTCAGCAGTCCATTACAATAGGATAGCCTCAGCTCTGACAAGGCTTGTAACATTCGCCTTAGCTGTGTCAGCCTCTGGCCACATCCCTGCGACGCCCCAGAGAGCAGAGAAATTGAGAAGTCCTAATTAGCGACTGGGGTGGCAGCCGCAACCGGCCTGTTGGAACATGCGAGAATGACTTCCCGTGTGGGCACGGATGTCCTCTGAGGACCACAGAAGAAGGAGAAGGAGAGGAGATTGTAAACAGAAGAATGAGCACAAATGTTCTGTTCTCCAGTAGCCGTTCGCAGGAAGGCAACATGTTTACTCAACTAGGACTGGCCCAAATTTGATTGGAAAACATCACTAATTCTCACCTGTGTTGCGTTTCTTTGTGTCACTGTTTTCACTTTTGTTGTGTAAGTTATTTGCAAAGCAGCGGATTTTTATTCTCCTCCTCCCTCGGTCAAGCTGAAGGCTATTTTCTCTGGCAAACTGCTGGTCTTTTGTATGATTTCTCTCAAACCGTTATTTGTTGTTCTGGTTTACTTTGAGGCTTTGTTGCATCACCACAGTGCCTGTGTGCCTTTTGATGTGTTAAAGAGTCTGGATCAAACCTCTCTTTAATAGCAAGCAATCATCTCTTGAGAAAGGAGACCTGATTGCTTGTGCTTTACATTGCACTTTTCTTAGATTTTGTTTTAAGTTACTACTCACAGGTAGACCATTGCTGACATTTAAAAATAAAGCGAAATGCATATAATTTCAATTATATGTCTGTTCATTCTCCTTTTGAATCTCACTGATCTGGAATCTAACCTGCTGCTATTAAATGAATTGTTTGGACATAGTTTACATTTTTAAGCCGCCGAGGCTTAATATGAGCTCGTCCCCTTTAACAAGTCTTCAAATGCATTTAATAAACTGAAACCTTGAGGGTTCTTCAGCCGTTTTATACTCCATTCAAATACACCGAGGTGTTTAATTGTCCATGTAGGAGCCAGAGAACCAGCAGGCCAACACAGACCTCAACGTCCCCACATCGAGGGAGGAGCAGGAGGAGTATCTGAGGTGGAAGAAAGAGCGCGAGGAGATCGACAGGGAGAGGGTGGCTCGCCATAAAAATGCCAAAGGCCAGTGGAGACGGGCGTGGGACATGGACAAAACTGAGAATATGTAAGATTTCTCCTCAGTGCTCAACCTTCCGGATAATCTTCAAATGTACTAGAATTCTTTGTGCTTTTTGTTTTAATAAGTTTTTTATATTTTGGCTCTTTCTTTGTAGTTTTCCAAGCAGGAAAACTTTATATGCAGGAAATGGTGACTGAATGCGGTTAATCTCATCCCATAAAGCCGAGTCTCTCCCTGTTCCCTCAAGCCTCTCGTTTCTTAACAAGAACAAGATGATTCCTCTTCATTTTCTTTTCACCTTTACATCGTGCCATTCCTCTCAGTGATGATAAAGTTCTCACAATAAAAAAGCTCATCATTTAGTATTAATCATACCATTAAATAAACCTGGGCCAAAAGTAGAAACGTAGGCTGAGCTTAGGCAAATTTAACTGTTCAATATACCACGTCTTGTGTATTTAATTTGTACAGATGGGCTCTTTAAAAAAACTTCTAGAACATAATCACTTTTTTAAGTTTTAAACCAAAATGGCAAGTCATGACATTTGTTTTCTCTCCAAAAGTTATAATTTCACTTGTACCGTAGCTTTTATTGTGTACTACAGTACAGGCATAAAAGTAAAACATTAGGATCTGACAATTTTTAGAAACGTGTGCATGTGCCATTATAATATTACCTAACTAAAAGAGTGGTGGGAGAACCCCCACTCATGACATTCTGATACACTTTTCAGTCCAAATCATGAGCTAGTCTAAAGTAAGACAATGTGAACACGAAGAAAACAAAGTGAGGAGCTGGTCTTCTTTATTGGTTGCTCACCTATTTAAAATCCTTCAACCTCTCCTATATCATGACTTTGGACAGATGTGGATGTAAACTACGACTCACTTGACTGTTGGAGACGCTGAGTGACGTGGTGGAAACACGAGTAAAAGTTGGACATCTAAATGCTAAGCTGAACTAACTGTATCTTGGCATCATGTGTCACAGGTGACATTAAAGTGGTATCAAATTCCACAACTAACCCTCTTGAACTATGAAAAACAAACTGAATCTGGCCACAGCATCCTCTTATTTTGAAATGTCTGATGTGCTTCATGTTTCTCCAGCTTAGTGCCCCATCTCTTGGTGGAGCCACACAACAGCCCTCCAAAGTGGCAGGAAGCAAAATATAACACATCAGCTTGAAGTGTTTGTGAGATTTCAAACACACAAAGGTTTAGTACAAAGAGTAAATTAATGTGGTGTTTAAGAAAGAATCAAAATGTAAAGAGACAAGGGAGGGTTGCTATTTTTGGCACAGGATAAGGGATGGAATACTTTGCCTTATTTGGCAAAGCTCAAACAAGACCCCGGGGTAAGAACACAAGAGGAAATGTTTTTCTTTTTTTGTTCCATTTTTATTTAACAGCTAAGATAGTTTCAAGAGATTTAAAATGTGGTGAAAAGGCTCCTATTGCCTCTGCAAATTCTCAAATTCAGGCTCAGTGATAAATGTCAAGGAAACCTGTTTATAGGCTGCATGTGGAGTTGGAAGTGATTAATTATTTTAAAACCCTGACACTCTGCTCTTAGGTTTTCAGACAAATCCCTCCCTGACAGAGATTGGGGGCCTTCCAGCAGAGGTAGGACGCCAACCAAACGTCAGCGGGACGACTTTTCATGACAAAACATGATGATAAAGTGTGTTTTTATTGTTCCAGGTGGAAGAAATTCAAGACGAGGGCAGCAAAAGCAAGGCGGCGACTCAAAAGGTAGCCCAGACAAATAACAAATTTCCTAAGAGAAACCCTATAACGTACAGGAAAGATGAATTCATTGTTTCCTCTGTCTCAGGTCATGACAAGCGGGGCAAAAACAAAGCAGCTAAAAATGTGCCTGTGATGGGCAGCAAAGCAAAAGGCAAAGATCGTCTGACTGGCAGGGCAAGGAGGTTAGTGACAGCCATAGATCACCAACATTATACTTAACATGATTTAACCACTGCTATGTCTCGCATCATAGGCTCAATTAGAAAAGTATCTGGCTAATGTAATTCATAAAAAGGACATGGGAAGCTTGTGCCGTTTTCCTGTGCTCTGCCCTTGTGTACAAATTCCTCTGAATGTCATGAGACTTGATTTAGAAGTTGTGGCAGCTGTTTAAATAACAGAGAAGACAACTCATTTGCAGCTCACTGCAGCCAGTTTTTCTCTTCCAGCCCGTGAAACTAGTACTGTATACAAGTACTGTACTGTGCTGGGTGACGAGGTTGTTAGACAAGCGCTGTAGAGCGTCTCAGAAAGCCACGAGACCAGAGCGCTAAAAATCGAACTTCAAATTGCCCCTAGGGGGTCTCACTGTAACCTTTCAAGTGTAATATTACTGTGTGAGCGTTCATATGTCTGAGTACACCCCAGAAAAAACTTTGAATACTTTGAATTTTATTCATGCAATTTAATGACCACAGCAAGAGTACAATTACATTTCCAAATAGAGTTGAAAAACACTCATTGTGTTTAGTTGAGAAACGGCTACAGCTTGATTTGGTCGTTTAATTGGAGTCTTTTTTCCTGGTCTACATGCGTGAGAAGAGAATCAGTTAACCGACCTAAGTGAGTCAGATTCAATCGTGATTGGTGGCGATAGTGCCTGCTTTCAGCTTGCTTGCACTGGACTTTTCCAGTTGACCTATTACGCCACACACCAAAACATGAGATACATGTTGGTAGTGGGCAGCAGCAGATATGAACCATAGCAAACTGTGAACTGGACAGTTTTACAGTTTTATCTGTTTTGTACATTCTGTATGCTTTAGTAGTTTTTTTTTTTTAATTTCTCTTCTGCTTCACCTTCTGTTAGTAGTTCCAGATAACAGGAGTTCAGTCTAGTTTGATTTCAGTCAAACTAACTCCCACCCGTCCTACAAGAGTGAAAGACACTGGGAGCATATGTTGTTCCTAACTCTTGTTTTTTATTACTTCAGTATGTGTTGGGGGCTTTTCGAGATCTTTAAATACTGATATTCTGTAACATTTACATAAAGCTGGGCCTCCAATTTTACCCCACTGGCTTTTACATACTGGCAAGGCAAGGCAAGGCAAGGCAAGGCAAGGCAAGGCAAGGCAAGGCAAGGCAAGGCAAGGCAAGGCAAGGCAAGGCACGGCAAGGCAAGGCAAGGCAAGGCAAGTTTATTTGTATTCAACAACAAGGTGATTCAAAGTACTTTACAGTGACATTTAAACATCATCATATAGAAGAATATAAAAATCCTGATTTAAAATTTAAACAAAATGAAATGAAAAAAAAAACAAAAAACAATAGATAAATTCAGTAGTTAAAATGTGATCAGCTTTTGAAACTCAAGCTTAAAAGTAACAGTGCAGATTTGGAAGTTTACTCAAATGCAGCTGAGAACAGGTGAGTTTTCAACCGGGATTTAAATAAACTCAGTGTTTCAGCTGTTCTGAGGCTTTTTGAGGTTTGGTCCAGACATGTGGAGCGTAGAAGCTGAAAGGGAGAAAATGTCCGGAAACACCTCCTTACATATGAGCAAGCTGCTCATGTCATGTGCACTAATGCAGCCATCACAGGTGCTGCACATGTGACCTGTGATCTGACAAAAAGACGGATAATCCCTCCTTTATTTAACCATGAAGAATGAGGCGTCTATGCTTCAAAAAAGACATTTTACACTTTTTATCAAAAACGCTTGGGCCTAAATAAAGTGCAGTCAGTTTTTAATATTTACTCAGTAGAATCTTCATTTTTATTTGTGACTGCAGCAACGGAGTTTGTTAAAATGTCACAGACACTCTTGACTTATATAGAGAATCAAATTCACATCCTATGAGTTCCATATTGTTGCTTTAATAGATTTGATAAAAGTCTGTATTTTTTTAGATGGCAGACAAATGATGATGAAGAGAACCCAGAGGTAAGGAACAAATATGGACTGTACAAAATAAAAAAAGACATTCAATAAATTAAAAAAAAATGTTTTATTTGTTTTGTTCTGATTTCATCTCATAGGCTTCTGATACAACACTGGAGGAATTCCTTGAGGAACTTGATGCCTTAACAAATGCTGAAGGAGAGGAACCGAAAGATCAGGACTCAAAACCCAAGCCGTCCCCTGGCACAGATTCACTGAGTACACTTGAGGAAGTGAACGGGTCAGCCAACAGCCTGAGAGAGGACACCCCTGTTCAGGAGAAAGCTGAAGCCTCTTCTCTCCGGAGTTCAGAGAAGAGAGTGCGTTTTTCAGAGGAGCTTATCCAAAGTCCTCCTGCTAAGCAAAACATTCGAGATGCTGCTAGTTCAGACTCCAGAGGCTCCTTAAATGCTTCTGCAGCAAACACAAGCAAGCACAGGCCCCAGCAGCCTCTCGAAAGTGCCAAGCGGGATGATGGTAGCTATCAGGATAAAGGAAGGGGACCGTCTGCTCCTCCTCTTTCCCAGCAGTCGTCTCATACCGAACACACTCAAAAGGATAGCAACCCCTCTACAGCTCCCAACTCCACCCCTGCTGACAAAGCCGGTGTCTCTGTACATGAGACCGCTGTACAGCCTGTTGAGCCGACTCAGAGCAACGACATCAGCAACACAAACTCAGGTGAGCAATAGCTCAGTAATAGTGCCAGTAGGCTACAGACGCAGTAAATAATCTTTTCTTTTATTGTAGAGGAACTCATTGGCTCCAGTTTGTCTGTCCTGGGCAAAGAGTCAGGAGAAAACCACCCAACACACTCCACCAGCAGCGACAAGGTCAGTACCAGAGCAATATGGGTGGGGGAATTGATAGATGTGTAAAATGGCCTGATGGATGGTGGAGGTGCAAATGGACGAGGAGTTAAAAGGACTTGCAGAAATATGCAGAATATCTGCACTGCAGCTTTGATCCAAGCATAGCCACCACCACTGAGGTCTGATGGAGTGCAGATAACAACTCTTCATGCCATCATCCACTGAAACACATAAAATATAACTACCTAGTTAAATCATTCACGCAGAGAAGTAGGTGGGAAAACGTTGCATAAATTGTTGGTTATGTAAAAGAACTAACACTTTTGGCTGTTCATTTTTGTGTACGCTTCTTTCCTTTTTGCAGGCGAGGGAGCACGGGAAGATTGTGTGACATTTTTGGGATGTAAATACTAAAACCAAAACACTGCGTTTGGATGCTTTGCTGTCATGGCGTACAAGGAAAACCACAGTTTCATTTTACTGCGACATGTTCCTCCTTTTCAATCTAAAACCTGACACAAGAAAGGGAAGTGTTGTGTTTTTGAATATTTCTCCACTTAAAATTTTTCACATCCAAGCACTTTATGGGTATGACAAGTCTGTGTACTGGCAAATTGTTTGGTATGTTAGTACGCTGCTTGAGTGCAATATTAATGAATGTTTACATTTGTATGAACATTTTTAAGGTACATGTCAGGAAGACAAGTAATTGGTTTCATTTAGGTAGCCCTTGACAACAAACTTAGCCACAGTTAAATGAACTAGTAGAGGTATTTTGAATAAACTGCATTTATTTTTTTTTGCAGAGGTGTAGAGTTTCAATTTCATCACTAAAACAGTTGATATAGTAACGGAAAGGAAGTACACCCTCTTTCATTTCTAAGGTTTATTAATATCAGGACACAAAAAAAAAGGCCTTAAAAGTTCTCATAATTTGGTAAATGCAACCTTAGGTGAAAAACTAGACATCATTTGCCATAATATTCTTTAACAAAAAGCAGGCAAGAATGCAAAACAGTGTGGGATTTAAAAAAAACAAACATACTGACTAAGAGAAGAAAAAAAAAAGTTGAATTTTTCCAAAAACCATTTTGACAATTTGAACCTGATGAATCCTGACTCTGTCCCATCGGAATATGCCTATGGCGTCAGGGAAGAACAAATGTATGTGTGGAAGAACTCAGTGGTTATATTGAACTGAAGGAGGCCCATATCACAACACTACCCCCACAGGTTTGTGTGGGAGGTACTAGGCACGAAGGGGGCACCACTTCATCCGCTACTCTTCTTTTCCTGATCCACCGATTACTGGAAAAGATTAAAACCAATCGCATGACACCGTATGACTTTTATTTCCCTTTCCTCCAGAGTCCCATTTTTATTCACTGTGGCAAAATGAACTTTTTTTTTTTTCCATTAGCCCTACAGCTTTCCCAGTATCTTGAGTTTTCCTCGCACATTACATGAGGAAATGATTTCACATCAAATGACTGCCTCTGCTGATTTTCTTTGATTACGGTTGTGCAACAGTTCAGACCAACAACATATAACGTTTTGCACTGTGCCATTTATTTTTCAACATGAATGAAGCCAAAGAGACAAAAAAATACGAGGGTGATACTTAGTGCTTCCATAAGACTTAGGAGGGTAAACTGAAAATCTGCAAATCTGCATCTGAAAAATTACAAGACTTCTGGGGCAATATCTTTCGGACACCAGAGACCAAAGTGGAATTGTTTGGCAAAAACTAAACACAGCATTTTAGCTGAAATATCTAATGCTCCCTATGAAGAAAAGCAGTGGAGGGGTGATGGTTTGGAGTTGTTTTGCAGCCGCATGACAAAGGCCACCTTGTAGTCACTGAGTCAACAATGACCTTCTTTCTGTATTCCAGAGTGTTGTAAAGGGCAAACGTGAAGCCATCTGTAGGCAGAGTTGGTACTTGGTCAAAACTGAGTCATGCAAGAGGACAATCATCTAAAGCACAACAGCCAATCTATATTATGGTGGCTGGAAAGTAAAATAATCAGTGCTTAGGAATGACCTTCTCAAAGTTCAGGCCTCAACTCCATTCAGTCGAGGCAAGTGGCAAGACCTTAAGAGAGCTGTGCATAAGCAAATGCTGAAAAACCTGAGTGCATTGAAGCCTTGGAAATAAGAACATTTCTTCAACAACAATATAACAAACTGCTAAAGTCATACACATACATGAAGTGCAAATTTGAAGTTATTGCTACTAAAGGTAGGGATGTTTAGTATTACCCACATATTTTTTGGTTTTCCTTCATATATATATATATATATATATATATATATATATATATATATATATATATATATATATATATATTGTCACAGTGAAACAAGCTATATGTTGTTGTTCGTTTGCCTAATAATAAGATCCACATAAGATTCCACCAAATATTCATGTTGAATCATTTGAGGATTTCGTTCTGTCCACATTTCTTCATTGGATATGGTGGTTCACCTATCTCCTCCCAGGTTTTTAATAATTCTGTTTTATTGGCTTGATGCAGACCAACAATTTAGCAATTCTGAAAAAGCATCATTTCTATGCGTCTTCCAACATGGTCATTTAAAGCAGCACAAATGAGATTTTTTTTTTCATGTTAAAAATATCAGTTTCAGTGTCAATAGAAGGAATATTTGTTTACTTTTAGTAAGTGTGGTCTAGCTTTCACAGTTTCCCATTCCTACTACTGTCAAAAGCCAGCTAAAGTCCTGTCCCAGTCCCTCATATTGCTTTATGGCTCAACATCACACGTCAGCAACAATGAAACGATCTCCCAGAGCTACAGTGGCCACACACCGTCACGGCTTATACGAGGACCCACTGATCTAAAAATTGCGAACGTACTTTTGTGCCACATTAATGAATGATAAATCATCAGCTAAATCAGTTAGGGGTAAATAACGTGTTGCCAGCTGAAACAGATTAATTACTGCATAATCACTACAGTACTTTTCCAGTGGGAGACTCGCACCTGTTTGCTTGGTTAAATCCAGATAGTGACTCTTCCTTTACGGCCAGCCAGTGTATATAACGTGGTATATAGTTTGCTCAACTATACTTTATTATCCCCTAATAGCACATAGTTGGTTCAAGCTGCTTTTAGACAGTGAATAAGTCCTGATACAGATGGGTGTAATGACCTCCAACCTCTCTTTTTTTTGTTTTTGTTTTTTAATTGAGGCATTCGGCGCCAGTGGAACAAACAAACTTAAGTGTTCATAAAACATCATCCAGGGTCATGAGGGTTAATCTTGAGTTTGAAGTCAAAACACTGGGATTCAGTTGTAATTCACCCTTTAGTGTTTTCATTTTTTTTCTATAATAATCACAACAGACTTATTTTTAGAAAAAGCTTCTCTTAATAAAGAAATCAGCCAGTTGTTGTGCCTTGCTTATTGGCCTCTTCAAATATTGAAAGTGTACTTTAATTTTGTGGTATATGTAATAACTCTTTCATGCACTGCACTGACAATTTAACTATATGTATATATATATATATATATATATATATATATATATATATATATATATATATATATATATATATATATATATATATATATATATATATATATATATTTATGTAATTTTAATGTAGACAGGAGAATGTTACCTTGCAAATGAAAAGCTGTTGTTTGTCTGTGACCTATATGGTTTTGTTTTTATTTACTGCCAGTCTGTTGTTTTATTTTTGGCAAAATATGATAAGAAGCCACCCAAGATCTTTTTCTTCAAATACGTTTTTTTTGTCTTTTGTCAATTTTACAGTATATTAAGCAGTTATGTAACCCTCAGTCGAGAACACTGTGGGTCTGCTCTGTGCTGCGGGGAGCCCGTCGGCTCCAGCTGAGGTTACATAAAACAGCTTACAAATCATCAGGAATCTATTGGAAGCACATGATGGAAAACCAAGATGCAAGTCACAATGTTACGAGCTAGTCAAAAAGGAACGAGAGCAGGGGCCTTAGTTTCTGTACGACCAGTAGTTTGAAAGCAGATGACCTCTGATGCCTTTAAAAGTCCCTGTGGTGAAATGAAATGTAGGACCTACAATCATAGAGCAGCTGTTTGTTACACATCCGTGTTAGACCCTTGTTTGTTCAGACGACATCTACATGATCACCTTCATTAAATGACACGTATGAAAGGTCTCTCTTGCTCAACTTTCATGTGCATCTGTCCCCTTCTTATTTTCTCAAGCGCTCTTCAGGATGGAGTAATTGCGTGTGCCTATACGTTTAAATGCGTGAGGTGTGATCCCATCTGTTTGCTGTTTGGAGTGCTCACGCTATATTTGAATCTGTGTGCGACAAAGCTTCATTTACTTTACAGCAAATGTGATGGAGGCATACAGAACATGAATAAAGTTTTTTCTGTACTTCAGAACTCTTGTGACTCACGTTGTTTGCTTGTACTCTCATCCTCCCTGTGAGCCTCCTGTTTTCCTGCAGTGACAAAGAAGATTCACGTGAACTTATTTTCTGGGAAAAAAAAAAAAAAATCAAGGCGTGTGAATCTCAAATTTAAACAGGGACAGATGTGATAGAAATATAGAGCACACTGTGGTATAGACCTTTTTTTTTTAAGTTCGACCCTCAGCCTTTGTGTTATATGCGATTAATCTAAGCTGAGCTCTGTGCAGGGCTGTTCCAGTTGAAACAGGTGGGACCTCCCACAGGTGCCACTATTTAATTATCCTCTCCCAAGGCTATCTCCATAGCAGCCTTCTGGGGCTTGTGACCTGCTGCAAATTGCATACAGCAGTTTTGCTGCTTCATTTTTTTAACACAAACCTCGTGGTTTTTGATTGCTGCAAAACTGTTAACTCCCACCATTTGCATCTACAACACCCATTGCTCTCTTTAGTGCTAAGTTAGTGGTTTTTAAGGGTTTATGGTACGTGAGAGTGGAGGTGTTGCTGTTATGGAAATAAGTCCTGTAGGCTGTGTTCGAGGACTGACACGCAGTGTAGGATTAGGCCAGCTACATTCTGCAGTGAAGAGAAGCTTCATGGACTTGATTTCCTGCGGTAACAGGAGCTAATGTTTTGGCAAAAAGCAGCTTGAAATGAAGCCGGTGCCGAAGCCCAAAGGATGATGTCATTGCACATCACAGAAGATTCTGTTTTGCAATGTAACAAAAGTGTTTGCTGTGGAAATCTAGAAAAGTTTACTATGATAGCATCCATTTCTCAAATTAATGCTGCATATCAGTTTCCATCAAACTTTTGATCCAGAGAGGATTTATATTATGAGTATGCTTACATAAACCCCACTTTCCTGTTAAAGGAGACATGCTATGCTCTCTTTTTCAGGAGTGGATGCTATTTCTTTAAACCCTTGTGAACCGTAAAAGATGGGATTTGCTCTAAATACCAAAGATTTACAGTTCAGCAGCTCCTTTTTCAGACAGTTTCAGGGCGCGGACCTCTTTTCTGTCCGGTTTAACATTATTTGAAATTGGTGTTACAGGTTTGCGCTCCCCATTTTGGAGCAAATTAGATAGTTCTGGGTAACTTTGTTGGGTAATTTTACTCAAAACTGGGTCTGTGATGGGGTGCTGTGTAGCTCAGTGTGATAAGCTGGCACCTCGTATACAGAGGCTTCTGCCTCTTCCTGCAGGCGGTCCAGGTTCAAGTCCTGGGCTGTGACCCCTTGCCACATGTCTTTCCCTACTCTCTTTACCTATCCTGTCTCTTTAGTGTCAATAAAAGCCACTAGAGCCACAAAAAAAAAAAAAAAAAAAGATCTGTAATATCACTGTAAGGTGCATTTCTGACCAGTTTACTGAATTGAGTGTTTTCAGTCTCAGGCCTCCCAAGACAAAGTTGCAGGGTAGTGGTATATCAAACTTTCATCACTTTTGGCACCCAAATACATCTTCTTAAGCACATAAAATGTTATTTTTCCCCCCACAATGTCTCCTTTAATCAAAGCTTCAGTCAGCAGTCTGTTGCCCTACATTATGCATGGATACAAGACAGTCTTTCAATGTTAGCCCCTTTAAATATTGCAATCTCATATCTCATTGTTTAATCTATAGCAATCTGGAATGTAAAAACACCACACTGGTATGAGTCTGGTCAGGAAATTCCTCTACTTAATGAGCGAGCTTCAGAGATGCTGATAGGAGGATTTGTTATCTTTAAACCAAGTCTATATGCTATAAGCAAAGTTGTTAGACTCTTTGATCGAGATATGTTTGAATTTGGCCAATATGATGTCACTTTACTCACGAAGGAATGCAAAAGATGTCGACCAACTTGCTTTTAAGTAAAATGCCACATGCAAATATGGCTTCCTGGCTGAGTTTGTGACACCCTCCACTAGTTTTAGAGGAACAGTTAGAGGTTGTTGAGGTGTTTCATTACAGTTGACGGACGGAGGTTTTGCGGAAGGGATGAATCTGTGACTCTGACTGAACGTGACAGGTCGGCCATCCCCACTGAGCATGTGCGTCATCGCTTCCAGCCTTTTCATGTTTGAGATGTAGCAGCCACACCTATGGAGAGACACTATCCCACACCCCTCCCGCTTCGTCCTCTTTCCTGGAAACAGGAGGCCTCTGATCTGATCTGTTCGTCCAAGTAACCTTATCTACGGTTTGAAAGCTTAAGCTACATTTTCATTAGTGGTTATAGAAATGTCAGAATCTTTTTCATCAAAAAACATCCTCAAAATAGACAATATCACCTCATATCTGAGGGTCTTCGAGAATATGTTGGATCATTGATTTGACAAATTGGTTGTAAAAATGACAGATTTTTTTCTACCTGAGCTGTATCAGAGTTTCAATGCTGCAAACTGGCAGTGAAAAAAAAAAAAAACAACACAAGTCTAAGTCCTGATATAATTCTATTATTATCCTGCTTATCTCTTAAAACTTTCATCCAATTATGCACAGCTTTTTAAATTCTCATCTTTCCACAACAGAGAAGGCTATTTTTGCCGCCTTATCAGAATGACAACATATATTTTTAGCCCCCCCTCCCCATTTCCTGACATGGCATATTGCACAAACAGCTGTACAGTCTAGATCTTCATATCCTCGATCTTTGCAGAAAAGGCCTTCTGTTTGTTTGTCATATCAAACATGATGGAGGTTAATAGTTTATGGAAAGATGAAGTTTGAAGTCTTCCATTAATCAGTGCATTATAAACTATCATGGGTGTTTTACATTTACTGCGCAAAAGGATGTTTGTCAAGTCTTATTTACAAGAACACTGCTTTCACATTCATGGATCATTTGCGGTTCTCTGCTGAGTTGAAATTGACGAGACGGCGAGAAGGAAATGACATCACACCCAACTTGGAGGCCACTACAGGACAAAGACCAAACGTTGAAGTGGGCATTGTAAGCTTCCAGCACACATACAATGTCAATTCATCCTGAATCCAGAAGTAAATTAAAGCTATTCTGAATTGTTCAGTGACAAAGAAGCGGTAAATTTGAGAAAGTGTAACCAAGGAGATACAGATTTAATTTTCTACGCACATTTTGGACATGTACTCTGTTGACTGGCTTAATTTAAAAACAAACACAAAAACAAATGCATCTCAAACTGGTCCCTTTTGTACCATATGACTGAATTTGATGTCAGATAATGTAATCATCTACCTGGGTGACTGGGGTCAAGAGCCGTGAGGTCCATACAGCCATGTAGCCTCCAGCAATAACTGTCAACGCAGATGAACTCATCTGCAAATAGGTCTGTCGTTACTTCCCTCCTATCACAAGACGCCATAAGTGGCACTGGAAACAAATCTGTTAACGGAGACAAGAGCAGCACTGACAGGCTAGTCCTTGTGATACACACACATGCCGTGTTACGTATTACACCGCACACATCTTGTATTTTGATTACGTGAGATGATTCTGCTGCCTTTCCTGAAGAACAGACTCCCTGTGTGTCAGAGCAGACACCCCGTTCTTGTTTCTGAAAATCAATCACATCAACACAGTAGTGCATGTCATCACTGTTTACATCATAGTGAGGTGGCAGCTGCTTGTCGGAAATCAAGGGACTCTATTTTCGGCGCGATAGTGAATAGCGCTTGTCACAGCCAGCACAGGAACCAAAGCCTTTTTAGTGAGAGCCGGATCAAAATAGCACCGAGCTGCATTGTGTAATGTGTTGTTCTCTGTTTGGTACAAAGCAACAACAGAAAGCTTAAATCAATACACCTCCCTCACATGCTGCTGAAAGAGCCAACAGGGTGGTTGGTCTTATTTCCACTTCATAGTCCACCACTCCTGACTGTGTGAAATGGTTTAAGTGAGCTAAATTGACTGGGAGATAATGCATCTCCGACAGTCCCCTGTGGCCTGATACAAGACAGTTCACTCAGGTGTGTCAAAAGCTTCTGGAATAGAGTGTTATTAAATGCCTAAATCACAAGGCTGACCTTAAACTGAGCTGTCCTTTGTCTTTCTAGTGTTGCTCTGATGTCTGTTAAATGTATGCTTTCACAACAAAGTCACTGTTTGTTTAAATCTGTCCACATTTGAAATAAAATATAAGGTATTAGGGAAAAACCTACAATTTATTTGGATGTATATAAACAAAAATATCATTAACATACAGAAAAATGTCTGTGATTAAGTCTTGATTTACATAGCTCTATTATAAAATCAATAAATCATTGTCTAGGGATGCTTATTTGTACCTTGGGATATACTTATAATGATTATACATACTGTACCTTCAATAAAAATCAAATTAACTAAAAGTTATTCAAGGCCAAACGATGTCTGTCCTATATGTACACAAACAGATACACATTACATTTATGTGGTTCTACATCCATACCTGAGCATAACTTAATAATGCAAGGTCTTCTAATGGAAATCCAGGGTTTGATCCATCAAATAAAACACATGTTAAAATGCAAAAATTCAGTACTTGATTTAAACAAGCTGATAAATGGCAGTGATTCTACGCACTCTGAGTCTGCAGGAGACGTTTGTTTCTTTTGGCCCTCCATCCTGTTAAATTAACAAAATATCTATACCAGTCTTGTCCACAGAAGTAAGTGGCCTCATAAGCTGTCCCGGGTAAACACACATAGGTAAGACACACATAGATCTAAGGCATACAGATGGCCTAAAAAATGAGCGCATAGTTAAGGGGAAACGTTGTTCTAAGAAGAAAAGAGTTCACCTCTTTTCTAAGTCAATATAAGCAAGATATGAGTTTGTATGTGCAGTTCAGCATCCATAGGGGGCTCTGCAAATTTAGTTTAAAGCAGAAGTGCGTTGTCCGACCTGCGGTACTGAAAATGTAAAACACTCCATTGTGGGTATGTTTTTTTTTTCTAATTCTTCGTTATATGATAGACATTATAGTTATCAGGATGAGGCCCGATCAGCGTCCTGCCAGCTCAGCTCATCCTTTAGGTCGGACGGAGACGGGCCCCCTCCGTAGGCGCCTGCTCGGTGCCGCGTTTGTCAGTCCCATCACCGTCTCTCCTCTCCTCCTCCTGTTGCGCAGTGATGGACTCCCTGGTGCTGGAGGGTTTGTGCTGGCTCACCCGTGGCTGAGACGCGTGTGTCTCCCTACCCAAGGAGCCCGATCTCTCCGCGCTTGTGTGACCGTGGGAAGATGCGTACAGTCCCCCATCCTGCTGAGAGTGCGGAGTTTCTTCCCCTGCACCGCGCGGGGAGTCGGACGTTCTCTCGGTTCTGTCATCCCACTGAAACGCCCGACTGTGCGTTGTTGTGCCCTGCATGGTCTGGTTGACAGATATCAGCCTTGTCTGTGTGGAAATCCATTCTGTGACACTGTTATTTGCAGAAACTGTCGTTTCAGTTGAGATGTTGGCTGTGGGGATGACACCTTCAGGCACCCCCGGCTTCCCAGTAGAGGAGGATGCACTGGTTGGTTTCCAGATCAGACTGTAGTAAATAGCCAGGATAATGGCTGCTAAGGACACCGACAACACATATGCAAAGACAGTGGCTAGTCTCACCCACTTCTTGTTAGTCTTAGCAGCCATTTTAGCCTTTTTGTCCCCCGTGTAAGTGGCAGGTTTGCCCCTCTCCATATTGGGCATGAAGTCCCGCTCTCTCATATTGCCCCTGTTCTTTCCTCGATGCTCCACCACCCCCTCCGTTTTGAAGGCTTTTTCTTATCCCCAGTCCAAGAGAAGAGGAAGCAGAGAGCTGAGGAGAAAAGGTGCTGGACCAACCTTCCGTACCGCAGGAAGATTGAGGACCCGAATAGATTTCTTCTTAATTCATTTGATTTTAGAAGCGCTGAGCTTCATATTTGGTACCCGGTGCAGCATTGCGTTTCATAATGCACATCAAGCATCCATGGGGTGATTGCGCGTTTCAGCATCCGAGAGCGGCGGGACAAATGTCTGCCCTGTACGAGATTTCCAGGGGGCAGCTGGCTGTAGGCCTACGGCGAATCCGCAGGATGCAATTTGATGTCATTTATTAAAGCGGTTAAGTGCGGTCATACGATACACAACTGTCTGTCTTATCCAGCAAATGAAGTAGCTGGCTCAGCTAAAAATACAGGAAAGGGGGCGGGCGGTGGCTCTTAAAGAAGCAGCAGCTGTGCGGCAGCCCTAGAAGACACCCCCCCCCCTCCCCTCCCAAAAAAAATAAATCACTTCACCTTCCCATCAGGAGAAAGATACAAGATCAAGATGTTGTCCAAGCGATGATGTAAATGGTTCAGTCATGTGCGCACCCAAGTGGATAGGATGATATGCGCACTGGGCTAACAGGGAGGCATTTAAAGTAAAAAACATTCACAATTTTTTAAAATTATGTATTGCCCATCTAAGTGTTATTCTAACAACTGCAGCATAATGGCCTATTTATAATTAATTTTAGCATTCTGTCTTTTCAGCACAATGGACAGCGACTAGGATCTGTGATTGCCCATGTGCACTGGAACCTGCCAGGTAAAACAGATAAAGGAAAAATCAAACATTTGAGCATGGATTTAAATATAAAGAAGTTGAATTTTGTTGAGTTTGGGCTTTTGTTTTGCTTCCTGCTTTGCAGTTCTTATTGTTACAATAAATAGCTCCTGTGAGTTGGGAATATCATTGACACCTTGTATAAACTGACCCTTCAGTGGTTTCCCCAGTAGGGCCCTCCTGCAGTTTCTGGTTGACTCAGAGACTGTTTGCATTAGATATTGCACAGTGGGAAAGTTTATTTGAATGATATCCAAATGACCGGGGATCCTTTGTTGAAATGGCATTCAGCCTTGAGCAATTAATTTTGTTACGATCCTGGACAGATGGCTGCTGTGGGGTAATTTGATGAAAACTATAAGAAAATATAATGAAATGGGAACAACGTAGTGTATAGGGGTGCAATCAGAACAGCAATATAGTCACATGATTAAAAAGAAGCTAAAATGACTTTTTCATCCTGGTTTAGTTCCCCTGTAACAATTTTAGGTTGTTAGTAGTTATTTATATGTTTATCCATGTATTTTTTTTTAACCAACGATACATAAAGACAGTTGGAATCGCAGTCCATCTCATGTGTGAAAAGCAGCTTTTACAGTCACTTATTAAAAGGTCAGTTCAAGCAAACTACATGAAAAACATTTTCTCACTCGCCTTGTCATTCAAGCACGTGTGAATTTCATTTAACCTGGGTTATACACAGGGTCTGTTTTCTTCAAGTCAAGCAACAGAATACATTGTCAAAACTTATTTTCTACAATCTCTTATTAATTATAAGATAATGCCAGACTAAAATCCTACTAGTGTGTATTTAGAGAAGAGTCACCAAAGGTGCAACATGCGTGATGAGTCAGTTTTTCTACTTATTTCCATTTGCTTTTGTAAACACAAACAGAAATCCATTATACTGTCTTAGTATCCAATATATCACATGTTGATATAAAATAGAAATCAAAGCTGTTGATGGGGAAACCTGAATCAGTATTTGTGTGTCTGTTCTTACATTGGACTATAAAGCATTGAATCTATTGACAACAATAAATCCACCTTTAGTCATGTTACATGTTCCCCCCGCAATGAATTTGCATTGCATATTAGCTGGGGTGTGTCCTGACTCCAGTACGATGAGCTCAGCTTTAGTTTAGTTTATCTTTTGGATGCAGATGGAGATTTACGTTGGTTAAAACGTATGATGACGGCGGATATCCAGAGAGTCATTGTATTTCAGATGTAGTATTATTAGAGCAAAGGAAAATCTGTAAGGACAATGAATAAAAAAAGATACTTTTTGGAGCCTCCGGAGGTTAAAGATTACCTTGTCAAGGGTGAAAGATTTACCAAGTGGTCAGAGGTGAGTGAATAATTTAAAAAGAATCAAAGATGACAAAGATAAAATAAAATCATCAATATTTTACACTCGTTGTTTGTTAAGCAACACTGATTCAAAAGGAAACATTTGAATCCCAGTTTATCTATCTATATAATAGTCGTTCTCTATTTTACATGAACTAAAGTACAACAAAGCATTAATATGACAAAAAAAAATTGTTTGAAAGAAGTAAATGTTTAAACTTTGTGAAAGACAGTTTCATTATCTCCTTCAAGGACTCAACAAAGACTGTCCCTGTTACCATGAAGTTGGACCCGAAAGGCTTTTATGTCTACTGGATTAACCAAAGCAAGGTAATACTATATTAACAGTGTGGAAAATAAAAGATGAAGTCACTCATGTGAAGCATTAATGCTCCCTTATATATAACAGTCACTCAATAATCACTTTAAAAATACATTAGTTTCGTCTCAGTAAGACAGCGGTTACATAATATCTACCCTGATAGGCTCTTGTCTATTTTTTCTTTTGGTGATATTGTTGCAAACATTTCAGTTCATGTATATATTCACTGCTAAATGTACAGGTATAGTATTTGTTGCAGTGGATTACATCAATGTAATTGGTATTTAGGCCCCTTTGTTTGTATTAAATAAAGGTTTTTCTATAACAAACATCTCCCACTACAATATAGTCAAGTTATAGCCAAGGTCAGTTTACACCTACATGGCAGAGCCTACAAAAGCTGAGAACTACACATAAAAGACATAATAAAAAATGGATTTATTGCCAAACAGCTGTATTAGATTGTATTGCATCCTATTATCTATATACATATCAGAGAAAGTCATGCTGAATGATGTGTGCATGGTTAGGATGGGTTAGAGATGCTGAGACCAGCTTCCTGACTCAGCATCGATTGATCACAGCAGATGTGGGCTCTTCGTCCTGCTACACAGCGTAGCTGGACTGAGAGTCACTCAATGCAAAGGTCTATCTGTCTTTTGTCTCTCCATTAAGGCGCCTTCTTGTTTTCCTCCACATTACGAAACCAATGAACCCAACACAAACTTGTGTCTCTGTGCTTGCATGCTGTTGTGGATTAAAAGATTTTGTGAACATTTAAAAGGGAAGTGAAGTGCAGCAGTTTCCTTCTTGCTGCTTTAAGACAAAGTAGTGAAATATTCTTTGCACAAACAAAATAAATCTCATTGTTTTTGTTGTTTCTCAAAGGACTGCTTGTATCTCAATCCATATTTGGCCTCGTGCCTAGATGTAGACTTTAGTGTTGGAGATGACCCTCTGCCTTTGGTTTCTAGGAGACAACATTCTTGGATGTTGCTACCATCAGAGATACCAGAACAGGAAAATATGCAAAACTTCCCAAAGTGAGTGTTGCATTAATCATCATTTTTTAAATATGTAATAATCTGTACTATGATCAAATCGTTCTCTGCACACATGCAAATATGATGTCATGCCCTTGGTTTGCACATTAATTTGAGAGGCATATTTGCATTGCAAAACCAGCAGTGGGCAAACGCACCAAGGTTACTCCCGAAGTACAGAAACACACGGATGTAGTGGTGCACAGCAAACATAAACACACACTGCCAAACAAGTACGGTGCCACAGAAACTTCTGGGAGTGAGCTTGTCTTTTCTTTTTAGCTGAAAGCAGGTAGTTGTAGTGTCTGGGCATTTCCATCACTGAAACAATCGCACAGAGCTGTGGTCAGTCTCGAATTACAGTATTAAGGAAAAATGAAACCATTCTAAACTACCGTAGTCGGCTACGCTCCCACGTAAGTCTTCATCAAACACATGTAAATGCACATCGATTCACTGTGAAATACTAACATGTTTAAAATTTTAATGTTGTATATAAACCCAACTAGGCTGCAGTGATGGTGAAGCTGGGTCTTTCGTTTGTCTGGTATTCAGTATAATCATGATTAGGCTGACACGCAGGGAATTATGTCCACTGACAGGCATGATGGGATGCCTGACAGCTACTTGTCATGTCAGGAGATGTATTTATTTATTTAATCTACAAAATTAAAAGAGAAACAAATCAAATGGATGGAGGTATTTTTGCACATTTCTGTTATTTTACTTTTCACAGCATCCAAAAGTCCGCAATGTGTTCAACCTGGATTTCCCAGACAGCAACCATCTTGCCAAAACCCTGACCATCGTCTCAGGTCCAGACACAGTGAATCTGACCTACCATAACTTCTTTGCCTCAAAAGAGAAAGTGACCCAGGTAAAAAACTGGTGTGAGAGTGCACCAAACTGCATCTGCGTGTTATAAACACATTTATACATTTCAGCTTGTTGTTTACTGTTTTTCTGTCCTTGTTCCCTTGTAATTTCAAACACAGCCACTGGCTGTGCACCATTACACAATAAACCATTGCTCCTTCTCTAATAACACACCGTCTGCTTCCATTTTTGTTTTATTATACTTTATGACTTTATCTAAGATCAAGATTTAATCAGCTGTAATCAAATGTCTTTGTTTAAATGCAAAGTTCATTGCTATCATTTCCTGAGGTACCACTGTGTAACACCATCTAGTGGTGAGTCTGTGTAGCTTTTAGGACTTAAAAAAATCTTGGCTCTTGGTGAAATTGGGTTTAAAACAATATTTCTGCTCATTTTTCTTATTTCATGTACAACAGAATTGGGCAAACGACATTCTTGCAATTGTCTACAATGCTGCAAGAAATAATTCATGCAGACAAGTCTTCCTAGACAAAATGTAAGTAACTTATTAAGTAAATAGCTTATAGTGGATGAGTGAACATGATTTTATTTCATCATGTATTGCATCTACATATTCTATTAAAAATAAAAATGCATTCAATCTCAGATACGTCCGCCTGTCTCTGCAGACCAACAAAGATGGCAAGATCCCAGTGAAGAAGTAGGTTTTCAGTACAACCGTCGATTTGCACAGTTTGCTTCCATGTTTTCAAATAATTGTTTAACTTCTGTTTTCTTAGCATCTATAAGATGTTTCCCGCTGATAAGAAGAGGGTTGAAAGTGCCTTAGCAGCTGCACACCTCCCTAAAGGAAAGGTCAGAAGTGATGCATTTTGTCTCCAACCAGTCTTTCAAATTTTCACTTTTCTCTTTAGCTCCTCCTTTAATGTCCAGGTGTTTGTTATGATCTTTGAATAATAATTTGACATTCTTTCAAACCCATTTGAACAAACTTTCTTGCCTTTTGTTTTTCCTGTTGTTTATTTTTGGGAATGGTTATTGTAATCAAGACTTGTTATGAATATTAAATCTTCATATTTCAGTACGACACCATAAAGTCTGATGTGTTCTCCGAGTCTGCCTTCAGGACCTTCCTGACAAATCTGTGTCCTCGGCCTGAGATCTATGAGATCTTCACTTCTTAGTGAGTCTGATTGAAAAATCATTCATTTATACTTGAAAAGTCTCCTTTGGATTTGCTCCCTTTTGAAATATTTCCAGACATTTTACACGCGCTTTCCAGAATGGTCTTCCAAAACTAGTTAAAAGATTGAAACATGTTTCCTTTCGGTCTTTAATTTGGAAGCACTAAGCCAGACACATCTAGTGTAAATGGAATGATTTCAGTTTCACAGCTGACCAGCCTTAACCTCCATCGCGAGATCAGGTGGCAGGTGTCGGGTCGTGACGGGCATGTGCATCATCAGGTCCACTGCTGATGTGATTGTCATGCTTCACTGTGCACTCCAGCTCCACCAAGCCCACCATGACAAAGGAAAATTTCACAAAGTTCCTCAATGAGAAGCAGAGGGATTCCCGCCTCAACGAGGAGCTGTATCCACGTCTGCGGCAAGACCAAATCAAAGCTCTGATCGACAAGTATGAACCGTGCTTCAATAATTCCAACAGAGGTGAGGCTCATAACCAATCATCTTTTATTGGAAGATGGACAGTTTTTACAATTCTTTTGAACTCGAGCTTCAAATATCTAAGTGGGTCTCTCCTACTCATGCAGGTCTGATTTCTCCTGAAGGACTTTTATTCTACTTAATGGGCGCAGAGACATCTGTTGTCATGCAGGACAAGCTGGCCAAGTGCCAGGACATGGCCCAACCCATACCTCACTACTTTATCAAGTCCTCCCATAATACATACCTAACAGGTCACACAGATCACTTTGATTTCAGCTTGCAAAGCATCATATTAAGCCCCTGTGAAATGCTGCCAGACTGTCTTTGGATGGGTGTCAAATTTAGGGAAAACCAACATGGGTGATCAAACTAAGGTGTTTGGTCACTGGAGTAGCATCAGTGTTCATTGACACTGATTGTCCAGGTCACTGGAAGTCCATGGAGGAATGCAATAACATTCCTATGAAAAGATATTACCCCAGATGTTGTGTTCTTATGTTGGATCTGGATAGGTTTGTAGGCTGAAATCCGGACATAGCAAAGTTCATATCAACTGGCTGCTCATGTCAGGACATAAACCACTGAATAAGAGCAACTTTACACGTATTTGCAGACACTACAGGCTGCTGAATTCTGTAGTCATCAAGATTTTTTTCCTTTAACTCATCATCTGCTTGTGTACGTTCCTCTGCTTTTGTGCAGCTGTGCTGGTATTTCATTGTTTTTTTTTCTCTCTCTCTATGTAGCTGGGCAGTTCTCTGGAGTTTCTTCTCCAGAGATGTACCGTCAGTGCCTTTTGGCTGGCTGCCGCTGCCTAGAGTTGGACTGCTGGAAGGGGAAACCTCCAGATGAAGAGCCCATCATTACACATGGCTTCACCATGACCACTGAGATCCTCTTTAAGGTCATCATGCAACTTCTAGATTTTTGATTAGCTGCATTATTAAATATAAAAAAAAAACTTTAAAATTTCACTCTCAGCTTGGTATTCTTGGAACCCTGTGGGTTCTGCACAATGAAAAAAATTCCTGTCAGCACAGTTCAAATTGTTTTTATATGACATCCTCCTGTATACACACGGAAAAAGCTGTTTCTGCTGACTATACACTTAGGAAATATATCGTGGTTATTGACGAGTGGGCTCACTTACCATTGAGTGCAGTTGTCATCCTCATTCGAAAACAAAGAGCAAAAGCGTGTAAAGGCTTTAAAGTGCACAGTAACACAAATACATACAGAGGCAGGTGGGCAGACGTCATCATCCCACACTCAACACTTCCTTTTATGGGCCGCTGGAGCTTCAGAGTCTCAGCAGCTCAGACACAACACCTCAGTTCAGTTTACCTCCGCCTCAGCAGAAACAGCAGCAGTTTGTCGTCATGTCTGAGAGAACTGCAGTGATAAGTCAAGCTTGGCTTTAAATTTGATATAATTTTAATGAACTCATTGTGTCGGGATTGTTTGTTTATCTCTCAATAAATCTTCAGACTTATAGACATTAAGGAAGAAATACAGAAACGCTTGTGTATTTGTGGTATGTGACAGGATGTGATAGAAGCCATCGCGGAGAGTGCCTTCAAGACCTCACAATATCCCATCATCCTCTCGTTCGAGAACCATGTTGACTCGTAAGATCTCAGCCTTTACATGAACTTCATATCTACTGGATCTCAATAGAAAATATTGAGATGCCACCTCTACTTTCTGAACGGGTTAGAGAAGGGTGTCGTAACTGATTTTACTTTGCTCTTTATTTCAGGGTGAAACAACAAGAGAAGATGGCAAACTACTGCAAAACCATATTCGGTGATGCCCTGCTAACAGAGCCGCTAGACAAATACCCTGTATGTCCACTCCTGCAACACAGCCTTCTGTGAAACTACCCCTTTGATCAAGTTTAGACCTATAAAAACACTGTCTGATATGTGCAGGGTTATCCTGTAACATTGTGTGACACAGTTTACATTTGAATAAAAGCAATAAATGTTAATTTTCTAATCTCTGAGAGACGAGACCCTTGAGACTCCCGTGCTGATTTTTATCATCAACCAGAGCGTGTCTTCAGCCTCCTCTGTCTTCCTCCAATGTACTTCTGAGGCAGGGACAGCAGTCTTAGAAAGTATTCCTGTCTTTTAAATGAGCTCTTCCTTCTATTTTTGTTCCAGAATTGTACATTTAGACGCATAGGAGAGTCAGGCTGTTGGTGGGAATACTTTGGATTTTAAATCATAATTTTCCAGGCTCACAGATGATAAAATCTATATATTTTGTAAAGCTCTGACTTTTTTCTCTTGTGCCACTGGCTCAGCATTTCAAATGCACTATGGTTTTGTTGCCAAAATCTCCCTAGAAAGGGATTCACAGAGCACAAACCAGAGAAAAAGCGCTGTCTCGCAAGTGTTTAGAACGAATCATCAGAATAATTGAATCTGTCTTTACTTTGCTCATGTGGAACATAACAAGGTGAGTCTGACATAGCAGAACTTCTTTTTATCGTCTTTTTTGGGACCCCATCATCCTGATATTGTTGATTCATCTTTAAAAATGCATTTTGAAACATTTCATTTGAATGTTCTTTGTGATGCCAGCTGAAGCCGGGCCAGCAGATCCCCAGCCCCTCAGAGCTCATGGGCAAGATCCTCATCAAGAACAAGAAAGGCAGCCACGACAAGCCGGCTCAGCCTAAGAAAAATCTGACAGCCGCTGATCAGACCACGGTTGCAGCTGCATCCCCCCAGGACTCAAGTACCCCTCCCCAGGATGCATCTAGTCCTGCAGCTACAGCCCAAGACAACCAAGGTGCACGCAAAAATATCCCAAAACAAATTAGGTTATGTGCCAAAAATACAGGCACACTTTGTTATTTTTAGGTGTAACTGACATGACGTTCATGTGCTTAAGCTGAGGGGGAGGCAGCTGTGGAGGACAGCGAGGAGCAGGAAGATACAGAAGAACAGGATGAGGAAAAAATGAAGACCTCAGATGAGGTAAGTTATCAAAGTTTCCACCATGAAGAGTCCCGATGTCGGTTAATTTACTGTTAATCCCCCACAGGGCACAGCAGGACAAGAAGTTACGGCTTACGAGGCCATGTCGTCTCTTGTCAACTACATCCAGCCCAACAAATTCATCTCTTTTGATAACGCCAGAAGTATGTCGATGCATCATAAGCAAAACTCCATGAAAATGTGCAAGTTATGCAGCCCTTTCCTTTATTTTCTTTCACAGAGAAAAACAAAAGTTACGTCATCTCATCCTTCGTGGAGACCAAGGGCGAAGCAATGATTTCCAAGACTGCTGTTGAATTTGTGGAGTATCCTTCATGATATCCGCAGATGAAGTGGAAACCCTCTGTTGAGATGAACATAAATTTAATTGAAAATGCTTACTTTTATTACAGCCAGTGATTATACATGAAGAACTATGCACACAGAATTAAACATTTTTGCTTACTTAACTGTTTTTGTCAGATACAATAAGAGGCAGATGAGCAGGATTTACCCCAAAGGAACAAGAATGGACTCATCTAACTACAACCCGCAACCTTTCTGGAACGTTGGCTGCCAAATGGTGGCGCTCAACTACCAGACAATGGGTATAAATTTAGACTTGGTGTTGAAAACCTCTCAAAATGTTCTCGTCCCACAGGAACAGCTCCATAAATCCTACGTCTCTCTTTTAGCTGCAGTTTCCTTACCCACTTAAGTGCATCCTTTTATTGTCTTAAAGCTATCTTTCGCCACAGCAGGTCAGTGTTGCATCACTTATGTGCACATCGCTGCACAGGCCACTGCTGTTCTCTGCATCCTAGATGTTCACTGCAGCAAACCAAAGACGAAGAGATGTGGCATGAATGGGCTGTCGGTGCTTCTTTTCAGATTTCCCCATGCAGCTGAACATGGCTCTGTTTGAATTCAACGGCAGAACGGGCTACCTGCTCAAACATGACGTTCTGCGCCGCAGTGATAAGAAGTTTGACCCCTTCTGTGACCGGATTGACACCGTTGTGGCAAGCACACTGACCATAAAGGCAGGCTCACAACGCTTTGTTATCATATCTCAGGTTAAACATCCTTGTGATGTGTTACTAAATGAGAGCTCAAAAATTTTAAATTGCAAACTTTAGGCAAAAAAAAATTCAAATGCTGAAGTTTCCTTATTGTAGGTGTAGCATCGCAAATAAGCAGTTAATCAGTGCAGGTGATTGTGCATGTCTAAATACAGCAATAAATTAAACTCAGTAGCCATGGAGAGTCTGAAAGTAGTGTTTGGATCTTGCTTGGAGTCCATAATAATAGAGGCCTCCTGCCGAGACTGAAACATATTTCGTGGTATTTCAGACGACTCTGCATGATTGAAAACCAGAGTTCTATTTATATCCAGTGTTTTATTAGCATGCATAAGCACAGCAGCACCCACCGGTGCCGTTACCCACTTCGTATACTTGTTCACCTCTCTCTCTAGATCTATTCAGGGCAGTTTCTTTGTGACAAGAATGTGAAAACAGGGGTTGAGGTGGAGGTGATCGGGCTGCCAGGAGACCCCAAGAAGAAATACCGCACCAAGTGGTCCACCACACCCAATGCCATTAACCCAGTGTGGAATGAGGAGCCTTTTGTATTCGAGAAGGTGGGCGGCGATGCTCTAGACAGGTTCAAATGAGCACACAGTGCAAGTAGAGGTAAATGTATTTGTGTGGAGCCATATATGCTCCTGATCTCAGATTTAACATATGTGTTGTTTTTAGATCCTGCTCCCAGAAATGGCCTCTCTAAGACTCGTAGTCCATGAAGAGAACGGGAAATTCTTGGGACACAGAATCATCCCTCTCGATGCCATCCAGTCAGGTTAGCAAAGCAGTGGGAAAAAAAGAGAAAAAAAAGTATGACTTCATCAACGCCGCATAAATTAAAAACGCAGAATCAGTCAACGTTTCAGAATGTTTACTCGTTTGTTTCGGCGCCTTCTGTTAAATCACTCAGGTTTTTGTTTACGCCCTGCAGGTTTCCATCACATCTGCCTGCGCAGTGAGAGCAACATGCCTCTCACTCTGCCTGCTCTCTTCGTGTACATCGAGGTCAAGGACTACATACCTGCTGCCTTTGCAGGTGCTTTGCAACTCTCTCTGCATTTTTGAGAACGAAATAAAAATAAAAACGTGACAGCACTGATTTAATTTACACGGATGTAGATGTTTCAAGCATGAACTGTCGCTGATGTACTCTTCTCATCCTCAGATTTCACTGACGCCTTATTTAATCCAACAAAAGGCACAGAGAAGACCACAAAGACCCCCAAAGAGGTAACATCATCCACTAAAACTAATATGTGATGTCCTCAGATTTCCAATAAAAGCTCAATAGCACTGATTAAGTTCCTGGAAGTATGACCAGCTTTGCTGCATTGTTCACATCCTATTTTCTAACCCCTGCAGTCATCCGCTGACTATATTTCTCCTTACGAAATGCCTCTTGCGGTCCAACCTCCCACAGACAAAGCCAAGGAAAGTGAAGCCCCTGCTGAAGGTAATAAGCTTCTGAAGGAAACACAGTTCAGGGTTTATTTTCTAGCAATTCAGAGCCATGTCAGAAATGTTCTGCCTCTTCCAGAAAAGACCGCATCTGAGCCAATACCACCCACTGACAACACTGACCAGTCATCCCAGTCTCCCCCTGAAGCCATTGCAGAAGAAAATAAAGTAGAGGCAGATGCTCCACAATCTGAGCCTCCTCAGACTGTTGAAACTACTCCAGCTGAAGATGCAGCAAGCCCCACACCTGAAACCACTCCTTCCCCCGAGGAAGCCACTCCTGAGGAAAAAGCAGAACCAGAAGCAGAGGTGACTCCTGAGGAACCAGGCAGTGACCTGGGTACAAATCCAGAGTCTGCAACAGATGATAAGGTGACATCAGAAACAGCCAGCCCTGCTGAAGAGCCAGCTTCTGAAGAAGCAGCTGCTGTGGCGTTGCCCTGTCCAGCATCCTCTGAGTCTGCAGAATCAGGTGACCCATCTCAGTCCTTGACATTTAAATCTAACTTTTGTTAATATGCTGTTGGAAAAATGCTTTTTTTAAAAGCTTTTTTAAAGTTTTTTTCTAGATCTAATAAATTGGAAATTCATAGAATATGCTTTTTTGTGTGCTTTTGCTGCAGAGCCTTCAACTGTGACAACCGAACAACTGACACAGCACAAGAACTATCTGAAGGTCATCAAGCGTCAGGAAAGAGAGATGAAAGAAGCTGAAAAGAAGTGTCAGAAAAAGACTGAGGATCTGATTCAGAAATACTCTGAATCCTTCAAGGCTATCAAGAAGAAGGCCTCATTGAAGAAAAATGAGTACGTCGACCCCCCACCCTACATTTTTGGCTACAGTTACAAAAAAAGAATTGTGAAATAACAACAAAAACAACAGATTTTCATATTCTTGGGGGCAGAAAGGTGTTCAGAAAAGCCATTTGTCCCCTTATTATGTCTAATCATTCACCAAAATTGCAGTGCTTCTTGCAGAGTGACCCTGAATTTCACAGCTTATTAATGCTGACCCACTAACGAAGTTGTTGTTTCGGTCAGGGTTATTAACAAGATTAAATTTAGATGCATGTAGGACATTCTGCAGCTGACGGGTTTTCTTGGCTGATTGTAAGAGGATGAAGAAAACAACTAAATTAATTTGAGATAACGGTGCTTTTTTTTATTGCACAGTCCTTCACAGTAAGCCATCTGTTATTCGAGAGAGTGTAGTGGCTATTGTTGTTTTTTAATTTACTTCTTTTCCAGTGTTTTATTTTGTTGTGATGTGATTTGATGTGTGTGTGTGTGTGTGTGTGTGTGTGTGTGTGTGTGTGTATTTGTGTGTATTTGTGTGTATTTGTGTGTATTTGTGTGTATTTGTGTGTAGGTCCACCAGGGAAGCGGGCAACAGCTCTGACGGCAGTGTGAAGACGGAGCGGGTTCAGGAGCAGAAGGAAAAAATGCAGGTGGAGGTTCAGGCTCTGTGGACGGAGCAGTGTGATCAGATGAAGAAGAAGAAAGAGCAGTGTGCTACAGAGGTCGGTAAAAGCGCTGCTTTAACTTTGAAGATCCTTGGCTTTATTAGGAAAAAAAAGTGGACATATTCAGTCACATATTTGACTTTGATAAGCATAACTCCACCCAGCTCATTATTTTAGTTTTCCGACCTACATGACTCAATGTTTGTGATGTCTGATCATGCGTGGAGGGCAGCTGTTTGAAGCCCAAGAAATAGTCATAATGATATTTATTTACATAGCACACAAAGTCACAATTTAAGCACTCTGACCCACTTAGAAACCAAGTTAATTCCCTTCAAGCAAAAAGTCGGTGGCTCAAGGAAGAAAAAAAACTTTTGAAGAGAGATAGCTCTGCTATTGTGATGCTTCTGTGAATGCCTGCAGGAGTTTTCTCCAGGTACCAGACCAGCAGGCACATGTTTGGTTGATGGGTGATTCTAAAGTGACTCTAGGTGGGAGCGTGCGCGATTATTTATGTAGTTTGTCTGGCTGTGTGTTGAACTGGTGATCTGTCCAGGCTGTTCTCCGCCTGTCGTCTGATGACAGCTGAGATAGGCTTCAACCCCCCCCCCCCAATCGATGACAGGGGTGTAGGAAAATCAATGAAATCATTTGCGACCCTTCTTCCATATAACTTGGGATGTCGCGTAAAATCTGAATATAAACACTTTGATTACTGTAAAAAAAAACAGGCAATTAAAAGTAAAAACTTGCCACTCAAAACATTCTCTGATATGTTGAAGGCGTTGATCTGGAATTAGATATTCAATATCCATCCATCCATTTTCTGTACCTGCTTCGTTCCTTTTCAGGGTCACAGGGGTCTTTTGGGGGGCTTGTCCCAGCTGTCAGCAGCTGAAGGGCAGAGGAGTTGATGGACAGGTCGATGATCCATCACAGGATCACACTAATACAAGCAACCACACACACTCACATTCATTCTTTGGGTCATTTAGAATCACTGATCAGGCCAACATGCAGGCCAACATGCATGGATTACAGTAAAAAAAAAATAAAATAAAAAGATAATATATATTTTTTTTTCTTTTTACATTTTGTGCTATGTTTATCATCCTTGAAAGAAATCAGCAGCAACTCTTTTGTAACCGGATCATAAATAGATCAGGTTCTTTCAAGTGGATTGAAACTTGGACCTGTTATTAGATCAATAATTGGAGAGTTTTAAAAATCACCTGAAAAGCAGAATCTGCTTCTTATTCAGGTGTAGCAATTTTCATGTGTTTTTTTTTATCCAGAAACCACTCTCCTCACATTCGGCTCTCAGCTGTAATTACTTTATTTAATGATTCTGCCTAAAAATAGGAGTAGTCTCCATGACTTAGGGTGCATTCAACTTTCTCCTGCAGCAGCTAATTTTACCTCTCTTTGTTGTGTTTCTGCTGTGAGCCAGCAGCATTTAAGAGGCTTCATTTATTATGCGTCAGACTGAAGTGCTCCTAAAATAAGTTAAGGATCTGTGCAAGTCTGAGAGGGGTCAGTCTGGTCATTTTTAAGAAGCTGCACCGTCGGTTCATGAAGAGCAGACTGCTGACAGTTCGTACAGGTCTTAGGCCAAGCACTCGGGTCAAATCTGAATTCATTGAATTCAAGTGAACTTAAGAGTAAAAGTTTTAGACAGTGCTATTTAGAGTCACTCAAGCCTTATTTGGTGCACATATTTGACTTTGACTGCACCATCTTTTTTTTCTTTTTTATCTTGTTGTGTCAGAGACTTGCAAAACTGTTGGAGATGGCCATGGAAAGACACACCAGTGAACTGAAAGCCCTGAAGAGGTGTGAGCACACATGCAACACATTCAGGACACGGTGCACACATCAGAAGGCTTTGCTTAGTCTTTCCAAGCTGTGCCCTGAAGTTTTTCTGTGACACTGTCTGCATGTGTCATCTGAGTTGAAAAATCTGACATTTTGCAAAGAGAATACCTCAAATAATGAATGAATCACCTCAGCAGGTGGGATTTCCAATGTCCTTGGCTGGCTTATGCTGTTAGGTGCATGTATGTGTACGGTCCAAAGTCCGCTGAGAGCAGATGGTTATATCAGGACAGACATTATCCAACTGGTGTTTAAGCAACAGTAGAGAAGAGAATAAGAAGAGAATAACTGATTGGCTACCTGTTTCACTTTCGTGGTAAAGATGAGGTCACGCCAGACAAGGCCTGCAGGCCTGCAGTTCTCAAATAAGGTTGCTTTTGGTGTCAATTTTCATTTAAAGCCATTACATCCTTAATAACTGGCTTTGCTTTGAATTGCAGTGAAACTAAAGAAAAGAAGAAATTGCTCTCAAAAGGTTCATGCACAGAGAAGTCAAAGTGAGTTCACAGCTTTCAATAACTTTATGTGCTTGTTTTCAGTTTCCATGTTCTTATCATGCAATAGCCTCGTGTCCAGAGTATAAAGAAACATGTGAAGAGAAGTGACGAGAAACAGCTCAACTTCTGCACTGTGAATCTTAACATCTACGTGTTGTCTGACTGATGATCTTCTGACAGGCTTAGAAAGACAATGAGCACAGAGGAGCTGGATGAGACCAGTCAGCCTGATGCTGCAGTAAGTGTAAAACAACGCTCTTGTTTTTAACTCTTTGTTGAACTGTTTCATTATATCACAATATAGGAAATCCCCTGCTGTGTTAGATGTATACGTTTCCCCACTTTTATTTGGGCAAACATTAAGCTGCAATCAGAATGAAGACTGGAATCAGGGGTAAAAACAACTACGGGACTATGACTTTAAAATGGTCTAATGCCCGATTTATAATGAATTTAATTTTTCGCTCATTTACCACACTGAAACTGAAAAATGTCGGCACATTTTATGTTTGAGTTTTACTGAATCTAAACCTAGTAAAGACTTGTTTTTCTTTTCTTTGACGTAAACCCGGGATAGCCCTCTTAATGAAACTACTGCACTTATAGTAATTACTTTGGCTATCAAAGTTAACGCATAATGGGTTCATGCAAATTCTGTTTAACCACCTTTTTTTTTTTTAAACGTGAAATTAATGCAAACATGTTTTAGGAAATATGACCCTTGGCCTTAACTGTATTTGGGAAGAACAAGAAAGAGTCTTAAGAGCAGAAATAAACATATTTACAGCCTGGTTAAAAAAAATATTTGGTCTCAATCATGTGATTGGGTTCTGTACCACATCAGGAGAGTTTACATAAAGCAATACATTTATTTCTATTATTGCAAATTGTCAGTCTATTTAAAAGATTATGATATGAGCACAAGAAAGACTAAGAACTTGATTAGATGGTTGAGATAAAATCATCCCATCAGCTCTCTTTCAACAATGTCCAGTAGATGTCCATTATTTATGTCTCATGGACATAAAAAAACAACTGGTTTTATGTTGGTTGTACTGACTCCACGGGGTTAATGTTTACAGTGGAGCACTCTTCCAGTTTCATGTCAGTTTAACTGCAGATCAGCTAAAACTGCTTATTGCAACGCTGCAATCCCTTTTAACTTTTTAACCGCAGTTGCAGGTTATACATGAAAAAGTTGTGATTTAAGTTTTAGTTTTTTTTTTTATACCATATTAAAAATGTAGCTAAGCGACCGAAGCTGCTATGCAACAGGACAATTACATCTGCACATCTGCTTCCATACAAATAAAAACATGTAGAAACAACAGATTATGTAAACTTCGAAACTGGGTCTAAAGTTGAAGCAAGTGTATAAGTGGATTCAAGTGCAATACCACTGATAACCAGGTTTGTTTTGGCCCCCTTCAAAGCCTCATTTCCTCTATTTAAATACTATGTTAATGTTCACAACTAACTACAATGCTCTTATCTGAATTCACTTCTGATGATCAGAGTGTTGGTGTTTTTTTATTTTCTAAAAGTGAGTCAATACTTAAGCAGATTTTAGGCCTCAAAGAGAGGTGTGTTTGGGGACGTTAGGGCGTGACGCACATGCCTAGAAGTCGTTGGGAGTAACTGTGTAGCTGTTTTAGAGGCAGGCCAAATAATTCTGATGCAGTAGGAAACACATTTTCTACTTACAGTTTTACCATTTGTCAGCTTACTTTATTTTCTAATTCCTTTCCCATGTAAGTCCATTTCACGCAGCAAAACTCCAGGCTTGAGGTTTGAAATGGCTTGAAATGTTTATATGGTGGGCAGTTGAAGAAAAAAAAAAAGGCCAAAAGAAGAAGAAAAAAGAAGCAAACCGGAGGAGGAAGGTGTACGTTTTGGTAAATATCCAGAACCCTTGAAAATAGCAACTGTAGAGGGAATCAGGGGTTAACGGGCTCTGTAACACAAAGAGAACTTCAGGAGGGACAAGACTATACGCTGGAGACCGAGCAAGTTTAACAGTTGCTCCAGTTCACATTTATTTCCAAACCTGTGCTCATCATATCGAACAATTGCGTGTGTGTCTCATAAAAACCTGTAACAGCTCACATGTGCAGCATTTAACACATTTTTGTAACTAACAGTGTAACTATGGTTACAGTGTCTGAAGATTTGAATAAAACTAAAAATTAAAAAAAAAAAAAAAAAAAACAGCCTAAAGGTGGGTTGCAGCGCACGTTCAAATGCCGTACACCCACATGTTGGTTACAGAAGCACGCACACATTTCTGAGCTGTAAGTACACCCACACATGCAAGAACATGTGCAGGCCCCCATTCCCAACTCACAAACCCACAGATTCAGAGTGTGGCAGGCCCTTTCCGTAGACCAGGCTTGTCCATTACTCAGGGGCTGTTTACAGCGAGCGGGTTAATCCATGTGTGGTCGATGACTCACTGAGCTCTGCTCTTGTTTCTCTGTCAGCTCATCAAGAGTCAGACCTGATCTTTCTGGGTTGCTGGCCTGGCCATTTGACTTTGCTCCTCGACAGTCGGCTCAGTTTAGATAAATAAGAAAAAAAAGAAAGAATAAAATCCCTTCTCTAGCCACTACACATTTGAGCCACAGATTGTGGTTAAAGATTATCAACATAATCAGCATTTATCCATTAATTACTGCAAATATTTACAACACAATCACTTGTTTAATCTGCAGAGCCCCGGTGTCGAATGCTCCACAGCAGCAAAAGCTGCTGTAATCTAACTGGACACATTCAACCTGCAACTTAACTGTTATTGATCCTGTCTCAGGTTACTTCCCATGGGCGCGTATACATTCACTCACTGGGAGGAACATGAGTAGATGAACTGCTTATTGACACACTAGCAGTCTGTATCTCCCACACGACACACACACACCAACCCACTCACACACACTCGAAACCACAAATCGATAGTGTTTTTTGCGCTGTAACATGTTTTGTGATTTACTGTGTTGCTACAGTCTTCAGAGCACACTCCACAGCAAGAGGATCTGATGAAGAAACAAGCTGCAACAATAGAAGAAATCAAGGCCCTGACTAATCAGGTACACACTCTGACATCAGTACACGATTTTTACTTCTTTAAAGGATGTTTCATAGGTTTTAGGTCAAGAGAAAACGTGTTACTAAACAAGGAACAATAAATTCCTCTTTCACACCTTAAAGGAGCACTCAAGATAAAAAAAAAAAAACCATAGGTATTTTATTAGATGGTAATTAACAGGGTTAAAAAAAAAAACCCCACTGGATCCCAAACACAAACAGGGAACTGGTTGTATGAGAGAGGAACCTGATAACCAAAGGCTCCGCCTCACCATCTACTTGTGCAACTCTACGCATTCAGTCTGCGAGCAAAGAGCTTTGTAGGGATAATATGAAAGTAAGAATTCTTTAAGATAAGAAGCTACTAGGTCCCTAAAGGCTATATATCAGAAAGGAATTTAAAATTATATCTTAGATTTGACAAGAAGCCAGGGAAGGAACGCTAAGATTGGGGAAATATCAGCTCTCCTGTTAATCCTCATCAGAATTCTTGGTGCAGCATTCATAGTTTTTTTTTGCATTTTTACAATGAAAAATTGTAGTCAAAAATAACTCCAAGATTCCCCACAGTAGTGCTAGATGGAAAAGTAATGTCATCCAGAGTTGCGAAATGACTAAACAGTCTATTTCTGAATGTGCTCACGTCTAAAGACATCAACCTCAGTCTTATCTGAGTTTAGTAGCATCATCCAAGTCTTTATGACATTTTAGACATGTTTGTAATCCAGGAAGCTTATTGGACTCATCTGGCTTCATGGACAGATATACTATAGACAGAGATTCACTGCATAGTAATAAAAATTAATGCCACACTTTCAAATAATGGTACCTAATGGAAACATAGCGTGTAAAGGACTGATCCAAGTACCGAACCCTGTGGAACACCATAACAAACTCTGATGTATAAGCAAGACTCCCGATATACACTAACTACTAGAAAATATCACAAAGAGACTGTATGACTTAAACCAAACTAATGGCTCCTTTACTGCCAATAACTCATTTAAACCTCTGTAAAAGAATATTGTGATCAGCTGTATCAAATGCAACGCTGAGGTGTAACAGGACAACTCAGCTGTCTGAGATCATCAATGCAGAAACTACACTTTTAACAGTGCTGTTCTTTTTTAAAAAGAACTTTAGAAATGAAATGGAGATTGTATATAGTTCAATATTAGTTGGTACTCCTGGATATATATATTTTTCTCTATAATAAAAAAAAGGTTAAATTAAAGCCACACTAAAAACTTGAGGCAAATAGCCTGTCAATGAAGATAGATTGGTTACAATCAACACCCATCCATCCATCCATCCATCCATCCATCCATCCATCCATCCATCCATCCATCCATCCATCCATCCATCCATCCATCCATCCATCCATCCATCCATTTTCTCTACCTGCTTAATCCTATACAGGATCACGAGATACAATCACTGTGGAAATAATAACTGAAGGACAAACTTCCTTTAACAGGGAAGTTGGCATGGGGTCAGAAAGGTGTGTTGATTATATAGTGTTTTTCTTATTCTGATCATTACATTTATTTTAAACACGCATGTCACCGCATGGGAACTTTTAAAACATGCAGGCAGTCTACCATGATGCCTGAAATTGAGAAAGACTGGATTAGATGACACTAGTACTACGATAGCTTGAGAGAACAGTAACAGTCCATTCAGCTCCATTCAGTGACACATCAGAGGGAGCAGCATGCTTCTATAGTTTTTCCTACTAATGTAAATTTCCTCTACAATAGAAACAATCATAGGCACAGGTGGCTTAGTGGTTAGCACTATTGCCTCACAGCAAGAAGGCTCCTGGTTCGATTCCTGGCCAGGTGGGTCTTTCTGTGTGGAGTTTGCATGTTCTCCCCGTGTTTGCGTGGGTTTCCTCCGGGTACTCCGGCTTCCTCCCACAGTCCAAAAACATGCATGTTAGGTTGATTGATCATTCTAAATTGCCCGTAGGTGTGAATGTGAGCGTGCATGTTTGTCTGTCTTTCTATGTGGCCCTGCAATGGACTGGCGACCTGTCTAGGTGGACCCCTGCCTTTCGCCTACTATGCGTCGGGATAGGCTCCGACAGAACCCCGTGACCCGGAGACGGATTAAGCGGGTATAGATAATGAATGGATGGAGAAACAATCATAATTGTGAAAAAGCAATATAAGTAAATGACTGTTGTTCTCACTACCGTCAATGGACAGAGCAAAAGGAGAACTAACCTGTTGTTGAGATGAAGTTTACATTTAAAAAGTTGATATTTTGGTTTGTCCATGGACCTTATCCACACTATCCCTATCACTGAAGTGAAATCACAATTTATTGTAATGTAGGTGGATTACTGCAACAGTTTAGGTCTGCCTAAAAAGTCAATCAGACAGCTACAACTAATCCAGAATGCTGCTGCCCGAGTTCTCACTAGAACTAAGAAAGTGATTCCGGTTCTGAGGTCTTTACACTGGCTCCCTGTACCTCAGAGAAATAGACTTTACAATGCTTCTGTTAGTTTATAAATCACTGAGTGGTTTCAGCAGGAGTGCTGAAACCCTCAGTTCCTTTAAATCAAGTTTAAAAACTCATTTGTTTACAACTGCCTTTGATTTAATTATTTAAACCATTCTGAATTTCAGTTTAAACAATGTTAATTTAAACACGACACTGTTACTCTAGCTTAAGTCTAACTTTTCTTTATCATCCCACTGCACTGTAACTCATATTTTTTCCTCTTTACTTTTCATGTCTTTTTATTATGTAAAGCACCTTGAATTGCCTTGTTGCTGAAATGTGCTACATAAATAAAGCTGCCTTGCCTTGCCAAAAGTGATAATTAATTGCCTTTTTCTTTTTTACATATTCTGTTCTCGCCCAAAACTGCTTTGATTCAAGTCCTTTTGGTGGCATTCAAGATGTTACGCTCCTTATTCTCTAAAAAAATTAGACCAAGTTGTTTTAACTGGAATATTCTTTTAACAACGTACAGGCCACCACCCACCTGTAGCTCACTAGTCCGTTCCTGTGAAACGTTCTTTTATTTAAATCAAGTCCTGTGCCCTTAAACAACTATTACATTAATTCACATATTCTATACTATGTTCTATGTTCTATTTTTTTTTTTTTTTTTTTTTTACAATATAGGATTTTTAATCACTTTTAAATGCTTTGCCACGTGGTGATAAGCATTTTGCAAACAGTTGGTGTTTAAAATGCTGTTGTGCAAAGAAAACTTTATTTTTCTTTTCCAAACATGCATATTGTAGAATATGCACGTTTGGAATGTGTGTTTTATGTCTCTTCCCTACAGATTTATACAAATTACACTGTAGCAGGATACAATGAATCCCTTATTCACACAGTTAACCATGGCCATTTATCCATTCAGTGAACCTACATAATGTTTCCATTTGACACATCCATTATGGGCGATTGGAAAACAACATACCAACCTCCTGAAGCTGTAAATGATGTCAGAGCACTTTTCATAATAATGCTTTTAATTTTATTGACAAAATTTTGACTGTTGATTTTCAGACTGATGTGTGAATGCCAGATGAACGGTTTATGTTTCAGTCTCCTCAAGAGCATTTGTCAACAAATGCAGTTTTTTGATATTCTGAGAACCAGTGGGAGTATTTCAAATGAGGCTTAGGAAAAACAACAACAACCTTTCTATTTAAGCCAGCTCCCTATTTTTGGGTTAGATCTTTATTTCAATTTACACGTAAAGATAATACATAAGCATTTTATGGGGTAATTCATGAGAATGCACAAAATAAATACATATTTAGATCCACCTTTTGACCTTTGGCCTCTGTGTCAGCAGCTCAATCAGGAGGCCCTGAGGGAGCATGCTCAGAAGCTGAGGTCTCTGCCAGCAGAAGTAAAGGAGGCTGTTAATGTCTGCGTGGGTGCACATTTCCCTGAACTGGTCGACAAAACTGGAGACAAGAAAGTTGAGGGAGTGGGTTTCTATGGGGATGTCTTCCTGGGTTAGATGTCGCTTTCAATCGCTGATTTTTTTGGTGCCACCTGCACTTTTCCCAAACTTATATTATTGCTTTCAAACTCTTTTATTATGTAACCTCATGAACATAAGCACAGATTCGTAGAAGATTATTCAGCTTGCAAATGTCAAAGTGAATTTTCATTTTAGGTGTGCCATTCATAGTGAAAGGCTTCTCTTTATGTTTTAAGTAATTAATAATGTGTCAGGGTCCAAAGGTAGGTGGTTTTGAAGTCCTTTTCATTTTCTGGTTGATTATGTCTCTTTCTTTTCACTACTGTCAACCATCTCTAAATTAGTCCACACAGTTACAAACATCTTGATGAAAGCCTTTGACTAAAAGCCTTGGCATGGAACTAACCTTCCCACTTTATTATTCAGTTGTTTTTTTTTTCTTTTTCATTTTTTTAAAGGGGGAAATAACTGTAGGAAGAAAAAATGCAGCAACAAAAATGGATTATCACAGGCTGAGCAAGGCAGTGACTACATTTGTCACACTTCAGTACAGTTTGATTTTGTATGTGATACTTTTTGAGGCCTCAGCAAAGCATCACTCAGGCTCTGATGTCACCACACAAACAGTTTTGCAGGACAAAAAGTGAATTTACTCTTCGGCAATGGTGAAAAACCTATGAAGCCTTCTCCCTTTGACATATGGGGTTCTATTACATAAATAATAAATACCCACCCTGGTTGTGTACCTTTAAGTGTGAAAACAAGGGAAGTATGTTTTTTTGTTTTTCTTTTGTATCATTGATCATTGTACTGTTTTTCTACACTGCTTCAATACATTAAAGAAACTGAAAAAAATAATGTGTTGATTTGTGGTCTCCAACACTTTGTTTATGTTCTTCGTGTAAATGGATTTTTATAAAATTCAAGGTTTTGAATGTCCGCGTGGCAGAGGACTGTAAGCTTGTAGACCCAACTTCATCTTTGTCTTGGTTCACTTTCACTCATTGTTTGGAGGTTTTGGTTTGGAGCTACTGATTGGGGTAAAAACTGATTGGGGTAAAAACTGATTGGGGTAAAAATAAAAAATTGCCTGTACTATAAATCCCCTACAATGTACACAGCATTTTTAAAGGCTCCGTTTTCTAGTTTAACAAGGTGACATGTCCTGACTCATCTACAAATATTTGACTCAGACTAGTGATATTTTATTAGTATTGATCAAACTTATGCACCAGCAACAAACTCCACACACCTTTATTTAAGTCTTGTTAGACCCTTACATGTTTCCCTTTGTTATGCCATTTGTCTTTTCTCCTCTTTTTCTTTTTAGTTTGCTGGGGTTAACTCTTCTTGGCTGGAGCTGAGAAAAGTTAATGGGTTGTTTTTTGCAAATGCAGCCTTTCACAATTCTGTACAAAGTATATGGTTTTGGTGGTGTTTCTTTTTAAAACTTTTTTTTTTTTTTTTAACTTTTTTACATTTCTTTTCTTTTTTTTTAAGTACATATGACTCATTTTTGTGGCTTGCAGAATACATTAAAGGCCAGTATTTTATGAATGCCAGTGTTTTCGTTTTGTTTCTTTTCACACTCCCTGAGGCATCAGATGTTTGCCAACACAACTGGCACATTATGTCTTCATTGATTCACAATAACATATACAAGCAATTACAATGTATTCTATCACCCCCAATAAATGTGAAAAATGTGATGGGTCAAATACTATATGGGGGAGAAGATCAAATGCAAACAAACACCTCAAAGAAAGGGAGACTGGTTCCAGCCTCATCCCAGCTCTGAGAGCATCAGTCTCCCAGCGAGAAACACTTCTGCACCTTTTCACTCACATGCACGCATTCATTACTGAAGCCCGCTTCTCTCTGACTCACCGTTTTCAGCTGTCTTCACCTCTCTCTCTTTTCTTGTTTTTAATTTCCTTTTTGCTGTGACACCTTTCCTCTGAAATGACATGGCTGACATTTAAAAGCGGAGGATCGGGACAAATCACCAGTAGATGCATCTTGTGCCCGAGAGTCCTGCCACCTCACACGCAGCACAGATGAACTGTTAGCGTTTAAGTGCGAACCCCATCAGCCCTGAATCACGAGGCTAATAATCTCACATAAGATGAAGCCAGCATCAGCAGATCCTTCTCACATCAGCTAGAATTGCAGAGGATCTCAAACCATCAGGCAACAGTTGGCTTCTCAATAACAGGCAGGTCTGATGACACGTCCTCCCAAAATGACTAAGCAGCTGCTGAAAGTTAATTCAGATAAGTGTAAAGAAAAACTTTTTTTGTTATGTCTGCTTACATGTTCAAAACAGGATAAATAGAGTTCAACTCTGCACCCGAAAAGTCTGAGATGAGGATGAAAATGCACGTAGAAAAGAAACATGGTGGTTCTTTGATTGATATTTTATTTGTAGACAGTATGATAGGTGGTGAACTAAGATATTTGCTAATATACATCCAGTGTTGCATTTCAAATGTGACATTCTGGCTCTGAGGATGCCAAGTGATGATGACTGTTGTTTTTTTGTTGTTTTTTTTTTGTCCCAGTCTTCCTGCAAACACGTATTAAGGGTCTTTTAAATCTTTTTATTGAAAGTATTACATTAGTATTGAGTCAATCTTACCAATATTGTTATTTTCGGACTTAAAGAGTAAAAGAGTTAGTGCTGCCGGCTCTGTATATCAGAGAAGGAGGTACCAGATCTTTCCAAAACTCTCAACTCTGTTTGATTAGACTAAATGCATCCTTTCCAGGTACAACACTTAAATCATTTTCTCGGATCTCGGTTTTCTTTTAAGAACTGCAAAATAGTTTTTTGTTTTTTTCCTATACTTAACATGTATGAAAACAGTTTTTGTTGACACGTTGGAAGTAAGTAAAAGTTTATCTGGCGCATTAAGCGTGACCAGGAGTGCATCCAGTTCCAGCAATGTCTCAAGCATTTCTGACATTGTTCAAAATATCTGGGCACAGAATGGTTTTATGGGGTCTGAAAAAAATAAATCTTTGTAGTTTTGTTTTATCAAGGTGAAATGTATGAATTACCATACACTGGATAAGGGAGTGCCTTAAGTTAACAGAGCATTTGTATATGTTCTGCAAAGCATCATCCCACAGTTCATCACTTAAAACTGTTCTCTTGTTACCTCAGTATTTTTATGCTCTGTGTAGATGGTAAGGATCTATTTAGTATTTAAGTATGTAAATGAAGTGTCTAGTCCTCCCTCCAATCTTAAACAATCCATCCAAAGTTGTGGGTTCCACAGCTTTGAGTTTGGATACATATTTCTTCACATCGTCTCTCACACAATGATTATTCTGATGTAGACTATACTGAATTTAAAACTGCCTGAAAAGGTCTCCAGTGCTTCTGATACCCAGATCTCTCCATTGTGAGAAGGTAGGATCTGTGTAAGATGGAACAAAAGATGAATTTCTGGCTACTGGTAAAGCAAATAATAAGGACTTTCCATGGATGTAGATTTAATCTGCTTCCAGGTACAGATAACACTATAAATCATATACTTATGACTGCAACATGACTTTGGTTTTTGTTGGTGCCAACACAAAAGTAACAATGTGCCATCTGAAGCACAATCCTCTCTTTCTATTATAATCTAAGGTGGATCTGTGAAAGTGTATTGCAGTTGCATAATGATAACATGGACAGCACAAGACTGATAATACAAAAAAAGAAAATCTGAGAGGGCCAAAGCGAGTAGATCCTCGAGAGGCTGTCGTTATTATTTTTTAAACAAATTTTAACAAGCACATAATTGCATGAAGAATTTCATCTTGAAGTCTATTTACCTTTTGCATCTTCGGCAGGTTTTTATGTCCCATTCTTTTGAAGGATTTTGTTTCATATCGCCTTCCCTGCAGGTTTTCAGTAACTGAAACACACCCGTGTTAACATTTGTCATAAAATCCTTGTATTTTTGGTTTCCTTTCATCATTGTTTGTCATTGTGTGTTAAATCCACCACGTCAAGTCAAGACAAAGACCAATTTCAAAGACAGGGACACCACACAAGCTCACTGTCTGTTTTGGACTATTGCTCCTGGACTTTTTTGCCTTTGCAGAGTTTTCAGTTCAGGAAATAAAGTTCTTTTATTTTTTTATCCATTTGCCTCTTGCCTGTGAACCTTTATTTGGGTCCTTGGACTACCACATAAACCACGACATCTGCAGATGAAGATATACTTTAAAAAGAACACAAGACTATTTCTAATTTATAATAATTTATGACTAAGAATATCAAAAGATGTGGAGTCCTTCTAGAGAAAAGTCAGTACACAATTTGGCTCAGGTTGAACTCTTGAGTTCTTGAAGTCAAATGGCGTAAAACATCATCTAGCATTCTTTTTTATGAAGATTCATATGGTTACTAACTGAATTTCATTCAGTTGATTCATGCCACAAAGATTTCAGATGCTTTCTTAATGACAAAATAAGTTTTGGTGTCCAGGCTTCAATCTAACCAATCTCTAATTATATACATTGATAGTTTGGTGGGATGAACGTAACTTAACCCTCCTTTGTAGAGCCTTTCCTTCAATGTTAAATCTCCCATTAACATTTCAATTTCACTGACATGAAACCTTTTATTCAAAAAATGATGGCAACTGAAAGGAAAACAAATTAACGCCTGGATCAATTACACTGAATCTTGCTACAGTCCTCTCATTCTGGGCTCAATCATTCTTGTTCAGTCCTAAAAATATACTTGAAATCCTGTAAAGGGTCTGTTTCAGTGAAGATTAAAATATCATTGCAGTTCTCAGTGAGATAAGCTGTGAACAAATTAAGATCAAATTACATTTCTCTGCTTCATGTTGTTTCCTATGTGAGGAAGCTGGTCTGACCCGCAGGAGGTGGAGTCATGACCCAAAGTCCATCTTGGCTTGAATCCGACACCATCCTGGATGAATACTGAGCACCCACATGGCCCACGTAAACACCACCTGCTGAGGCTGCGCTGTCACAGGCCGCATGTCGCTGTTTATGGTTCTGCAGGGTGTCAATCACGCTGCCAGTGAAGAAAATACGCGATCTCATGAAGATTTTTAAACGTGATGTGCCTACCACACATATGCACACGTGGCATTTGCCAGGCTGATACCCCCCCCAAATCTGATTTTCATCCATGCAGCAGTCATATTTAAACACAGAGGCGCTTAGGCCACATATATACGCCCACAGACACCCACTTACTTGGCAGTCACTCGTGGCAACTTGAATTCCAATACTCATATTCTCTCCTTGCAGTTTTCAAATCCATGCTCTTGGCACTGTTTATAATTGCTATAATATTAATGTTTCCACAGTCACAGCCTCTCTTGAGCATGCGTCTCAGCATGAGGACTGACTGACACACCAGAGGACAAAGGTGTCCACCTATTTTTGTGGGGTTGTTCATGGCTGATTTATTTTTACAGTGTTTTCTTTTTTTTTGCCGCTAGTTTTTCCAATTCTTTGTTTATATTACAGAACTTAATACTTGCTGGGCTGTTTATTTAATACATCAAGACCTGAGTACTGCAGTTCCTTTTTTGTGTGTGTGTGTGTGTGTGTGTGTGTTTTCATGGCAAAATGACAATGACATGTCCTCGAGTCCTTGGATTCCTGATCATGAAGGATATTTGAGCCAACCTGACTGCTACTCAGATAAAACATAACAAACAAAAAAGCCAATTTTCAACCATCTTAGAAAGCAGTTTCCACAAATGCCACGGGGTGGATTTTTCTTTCATAACAGTTATTTACTTTGTCACTATAATTTTTTTTCCCCAACGCCCACATTAGATGGACCCACTCCCTGTAAATGTCTGACTCAGTAAGTGACGTGGAGCAAAATACACAATATCTATTTGCTTGAAATTAAATAATACTGGCATTAAATACATGACAAATGGCAACACGTCCGTAAAAAAACAACAAAAAAAACAAAAGCAAAAAACCCCAGCCATGTTACAACATGCACATAAGATGTTATTTCTTTGTCTTTTTTTTTTTTTTTTTTTCCATTTGCGCTCCACGGCACAGCAGCCCACGGAGTCAAGGTGTCAAGATGACATGCATTTCACGTTTAAGCACTTAAGGCAGCTGAGTCACCAAGTGCCTCTTTTCAGAGAAGAAAACAGTCTTATCGAAGGTTCATTTCATGTGAGACTGGGGAGCTTTTTTTTTTCATGTTACAATGTGAACACAGAGCAACATGACTTTCATAACCTGTAAGAGAGAGATTACAGATTTGGCCCCTGGGCCATTAGATGATTTAAAAAGAAGCAATGCTCCTGCAGGGAACACCAAATGGATATAATTTACAGAGACCTTGTCTTTATTCCTCTGTGAGCAGTTGCCCTCTTCAAGCTTGGGTCCTCTACCTAAGATCTGGGAGCTTGAGGGGGATGAGATCTCTGATATGCTGGAACCACAGCTCCACGTGCCACAGCTGCCACTGACACAACTGTTCCCTTCATCCGCCACTTCCCTTCCACGTCGCCCTTCAACCCTCGGTATTTCCCCTCCCTCTTTTCCTTCTTCTAAATGCTGATGTTGCTTGGGATTGAACTTTCGCCACTGCTTTCTTCTAGTTTGTCGACCACCGCAGCGTCCTTGATTAGGCATCACCAGTTCATCACCACCATCACTAATGCAGCCAGCCAGGCGATGGAGAGGGAGCTCTGCCGTCCCTGATCTCTGACGGGATTTGGACACATGTTGAATTATCTTGTTCAACAGGAATCCAAACATGAGTTTTATTATACAAGGACAAATAGTTTTGCCTTGGGGCAGGCGTCAGGTCTTTTTTAACCATTCTGTATACCAACCAATAGCTTTAAAGATATTACAATAAGTTACTTTCAATAGGGTCTCAATTCAACCTCATGGAAAACCACAAAGAATCAAATCTGATCTTACTTGCGTTCTATCTCTGCACTGCTGCTTTTCCTCTTTAATTAGCGGTTACGCCCCGTACTGGCGTGGCAAAAGAGCACGCCCTGTAAGTGCTAATGCACAGTTGTCCAAAATGTCTCTTTTAGAGAGCTGATATTAAAGTCCCCCTGAAAGGCTGACAGGCTGAAGGAAACGCCCACTGTTTACCAGCTGGTGGAAGCGGTCTGGCAAGCCTAATTCAGGGAAATAACTGATGAGCGTGGAGGATGCATAGACAGTAGGGGCCCGCCTCATAGCCAATAATATATCAGTGACCTGCTTGATTGTTCCTTGTCAACTGCTTCAACTGCAACCCTGTGACTCTGTAATTTTCCTTTTTCCAACTAAGTCTTTCAGGCTGTGGGTCCATCCTTTCAAAAAAAAAAACAAAAAACTTTTCAAATATCCACTTAATAACATGTGTATGCCTTTCATTACCCTCTGAAGTTGATTTAAATATAATTTTTTGCAGAAAAATATTTTTTGTTCTGCCATAAACAACTGCGACCTTGTCCCAACCTTACGGTTGATACATACTCCATGATTACACGGTGACAGCAGGCCAGCTGCTGCATCTTTCCTGGAACGGAGGCTGTGTGAAATCTCAATTCACCCTAAGACTGTTGCGTCCTTGTATCAAATCAAAAGGGCATTAGAAGAGCAGAGCAGACACAGACACACACACACGGACACAATTGTCCTGGCTGAATGTAAATACATAATTTTAGTGTTTTTGTCAGCGCAAGACATATTATCCCTGACTGCTCAAAGCACAGAGCATCCCATGTTAAGAAGTTACATAACAGCGAGGGCACAAAACTCTGCACTTTGTGATTCTGCAATAATGACATTCTGGGAAGGTTTCGTCTTTCCCGGTTAGACATTAGAGCGTGATTAGGCTAATTGTGCCGGGGCTCAGAGTGTTTTCCACATAACAAAATTGTGTAAGGAGTGGAAAGCGAAAGGTTGCGGCAAGTTGCATCCTGTTTGTCACACTGCAAAACAGGTGATAGCTTAAACTAAGTCCTTATCAGGTGTGCTCAATTAGTAGATGACAAGATTAAGTAGTCCATGGAGGATAAGGGCATGTTGAGTCACAGGTAAGAACATATTTTTAGGAACTATGAATGAACTTAAAAGAACATTAATTTTCCACCTTGTTCTAATTTAGTTCTACTAACAAGCATTTTATTTCCATTTACAAGCTCTTGTGTGTTTGTGTGTAGGTGTTTTTTTTTTTCTTTTTGATGAAGAACCTTTTTGTTGATTTTTCCAGCATCGGGAGTGTATTATCCCCAGTGGCTAATTAAGACATTTTAGGGCTATGGATAACACCTTAACTTGACACTAGATTTAATTTCTAATCAGGCATTCAAAGCTGGACCAGCTCAGCACTGAATGGACGATCAGGTATTTACCATGACATCTCTGCTTTATTGCATTCGCCTGCCCAATTACTAAGAAACTGACTCAGATTCAGAATTATTCATACACATTTAATGCTTTTCTGTACAGTGGATTTTTCACATTTAACTTCTGGGTGGTGGAGCAGTTTTATGTTATGCATAGAAGCTTGCTGAGTCTGAGCTGCGAGGGTCTTTACGCTGCTATTATCAATTTAATTAACAAAGCGGTGCAGCAGTGATCACTGCTGGATTTGAAATGACAGACATCGCCGAAACTTATATCACAACTCTATGTTTTCGTACGTTTTGAATAGTGGCTCTTGGATGCTCCTGCATCAGTCATCTCATTAAGATCACTCTTTTATACAGGTGGGAATGTCTATAAATGGGAGGGCTAACCAACCCGTTTCACAACGGAGCGAAAGGCCTGCCAATGTCAAAGCAGACTTATCCAGCCTCCCCATCTTCATCTCCACCCAACTTCACACCATCCTACCTATACTGCATCTTGAAAGCGGGTAGTTCAGGTAGTCTGTTGCTTTTATTACTCTGAGCTGGGCTTTGAATGACAGGTGAGAGAATGTAAATGGTGTTTTTGTTTTCTTGGCCAGATTTATATTTTGCAGTCACTTTTTTTTTATCTGCTAAAACCAAAGATGCAGATATTTAAATGCCTAACTTGAGACTTTTTTTTAAAAAAAATGGCACAAACCAGCTAGTGACATCATGTCGGCTACGACATGATGAAAAAGCTTGAACATTGTGCTGAAAATCATAAACAAAAGCGATATTGACAAGTCTATTACCATTTTGTGGATTTTATCATGAGACTAATCTATATACAATGTAATTAAAAAGTTTTCCTATTTTATAAATAGCCACATTCAAGAGGATATCTCTTTACTTCAACAAGGACAGAAAACTGGATTGCTCTTTTGCTTTTGTTGATTCACTGAGTTATATTCAAGAGCGAACACTTTATAATAAAGTCCAGGGCACACAGCAGAGGGACAGCGAGTCCAAAACATACATATTGTTTGCTGTCTGTATTTACACCTCCTGCTTAACGGACCCTGATTTGTTTCAGAGACCACCTATAGTAAACATTACAGTATTAACAAGCTAATTTCTGAGTCGATCTTAAATATTTCCAATTGGAATTACTAGGCCAAGAAGAAGCTGGCACCTCTCATACAGATAAGCAGCAGTGGCCAAAAGTCTTGTAGCCAGCGCAGTAACTCGAGGACAGCTCGCAGCCTGCCTTTGAGGGTGCCTGCAGTCCAGATCGCATTTATTTTCGTCCTCTGAAAAATCTCAGCCAAAGGCTGAGAGTGTTCATAAAGGAACACCAGATAATAAGTCTCGCCTTGGTGTTATCGAGCACTGTGCAACACAGAATAACAAAAGAGAATCTGCAGCAGCTTTTCCAAAAAAACAAAGGAATTTCATATCTACTGAAAAGGTAAAGACAACAGGTCTTGCTCGTCTTTGGATGGAACCTCGGGATATTACAAAAGGTTGATGCAGTTTCCTGTTTCTGATGCATAAATCTCTCATCAAGCCCCTGAAATTGAATGTTAAAAGTGAGAAATTCTTTTAAAAGTCCTGTCTATACTAGTGTTTCAGTGCACACGGTTGTTCCTCCAATTGCAGGTACAGTTCTTACCATGCTTATTTTCTCAAGAAATATTGGGTTGTAACTTGTGTGGACTTGGAACAGAAAAAACAACGAGCAGCTCTATTAGAGGGGAGCACCGAATACGGTAGCTCATAGTATGTGCATATACTGTATTGTATTTATATACATATACTGCTGAAACACCTTTTTGTTGCTCTTCCATTATCCTTTCAGATTTCTACTAATTTTTAAGCCACGCAACACAACTGATCCGGTCACAGTTTTATGTTTCTTCCTTCTTAAGAAATGCACACGTGACTATGATTTGGATCATTTCCAAACTAAAAAACCTATTTCTGCCAAACCTATCTTGTAGTATCCACAGGCACCAGGATCTCCACTTTTTTTGAAACGGTCATAAGAACATCAAAAGTCATTTCCGACCACTCGTCCCCAGGATGCAATCTTTTTGATCCCTCTCATCAGCGCTTCAGAGCAATGTTCACAGTTTTGATCTATTTAAAGGATCTTTTGTAGAAGTGAGCTCAACTCTCTCTCTTTGCTTCTCTAGGCAGTGGACTTTTCCGTAAATAGGAAAATCCATTTTTATTTTTTTTAATTTTCCTTTTGAAGATTAGCTTTCTGAATGGCAGCACAGGTCTGCCAGTAAGACTAGACTATACCAGAAGCTACTGGCACTGATTGCTGTGACATTTCGCCTTGACAATTATACGCTCCCATGGATGTGTACAAACGACTTTTGTGATTCCTGATATTTATATATTTTTTTTTTGTACCTCATGCATGAACACGTTAACTAAAATTACATTGTTCTGAAATTATGAGGCCATGACATCACAATCATGATGATGGTGTCAACAGAATACTTAAAGACTCCCAGGAGGAAGCATCTGTTGATGAAGCTCAGCCCGGTTTGGACGAGCACATGGTTCGCAGCGCCACTTTACGGACCCGCTGAGGGCTTGATGAAACTCCATGGTCAACAGTGAACAAGGTGGAAGCCAGGTAATATTTCTCTCACCTTCACTGTTCTTTTGGTCCTGTTGAGATTTATATTAGCAATTAAAATGAAATTCTGGTCTTGTGGGGAAGAAACAGCTGCGTAAAGGCTATTTGTAATGAGCGCTGTGTTGAAATTGAAGGCTATGAGCAAATTTGTCATCTAATTAGTGTAAGAGAGGAAACAACAGAAGAGCTACCTGCCGGTAACCTTAACCCTTACATTTAGAGGAAATGTTGATAATGAAATTGGCATTTTGCAGCCATTGTCTGTGCTACAACAAAAGCAACACATGCTGACATCCTCATACAAACACTGGTGTTGTGTTTGCAGGAATCCAACTAGAGAGTAGGGGAACGTCTTACCACATCAGCAGAGAGCTGTTTTCATTTTTATTTTATTTTTTACTTCATTTTATTTTGTTGGGCTTTCATTGCCTTTTATTACGGAGTTCATTGGATTTATTCTTTCCTATGACACAAGTAAAAAAAAGACCTTCAGGAAATTTTTTATTATGAAACCTTGAGAAACTTGCAGCACAGTAGAGCAGCATAATTCGATCTCATTGCACTTCATTATGATTTGTGGTCAAAGAAATCTGCAATCAAAAACACACAGTGGACGGCTGGATGCAAGCTTTAAAAGACATGCTGGGAAGAAAAAAAGGGAATGTTTTTTTCCTCCCCCTCTCTTCCCTTGAAGTAAAAGACATCAATCTTGTCTCAAACCATTTAATAATATTGTCTTAAATGTCAATGGGACGCTACTCAGATTTCACAAAATACCCAATTGTCCTTTTATTTGACTATTGAATCAGCAGTGACAATTTTGTAGTTTTAATTAATTTGCTTTGAAAAATATAATAATTGTGTAATTTAAGTTGCCCTCACAGGCTCGGCATGAAAAACACTGGCCATATTTTCTTCCTTGAATAATTATTCTGTTCAAATAGCATATATTTCTCACTTCACAGAGTGCTCAGGCTGAATGGATGCTGCCACTGCATAATGGCCCTTAGACGTTTGTTACCTTGGCAACGTGGGGAGGGCATGTGGAGAGGGAGGTATAAAAACACTGGCAGCTCCTCTCTGAGTCTTACTCTGAGGTAAATGCACTCACTGTCATCACAGAGAGGCTTGGACACTTTCTCTGCCCACTTGTTTGCGCCGCTGCACAAGTAGAAGTTCAAGAATGATGCGGCCAAAAGATTTAGGCCAAGGCTCTGGCACTAAGACCTTTCTAGATGCTATGCATGGTGGTAAAGTCCACTTGGCACGCTTCATCCTGGATGCTTTGGATGGACGCATCATCAATTCAAAGACGGAAAACGGCCGAACCCTGCTCATGTACTCCGTTTGCCTGCAAGACCCAGCGACCAGAACCAAGTTCACCCGGATGCTCCTGGAAAAAGGGGCAAATGTCAACTGCCAGGATGAAGACGGCCGCACAGCCCTCAGCCACGCCTGTGAGATGGGTCATCTAGATGTGGTCAAACTTCTTGTGCAGTTCAATGCTGATCCAGATGTCTCTGACGCCTGGGGTAACAGTGCTCTTATGTATGCTGCCTTTTCTGGACACAGCCAGGTGCTGGAGTTCCTGGTCAGGGCTTTCAAAAGACTGGGACTGAGGTTGGACAGGACCAATAACGCCGGTCACTCAGCTATCGAGGTGGCAAACTTCTTTGGGCACAACCAGTGTGTCCAGATTTTAAACTTTCCTTGCAGGAAAGTTGCCAAAGATGATGTCCTTGTTGATTTGGGTAACGATGTTGACGGAGAGTGCCGCCTGCCCAACAGGCTCCCCAGGCATGTTCTGGAGAGGTTCTCCAAGCAGCTGACTAATGACGACCAACTGCCAGGCGTATTTCAGAGACAGATGAAAACTGGCGATGGCAGCGGACTGTTAAACCGTTTCAGATGTCACAGAAGCCAGTCTCAAGAGGACAATCATCGCCACAACTGGGCTTTGCTTCCTCAAGTAGAGAAAAGCCAGACTGAGAGGGATCACAGCATTCTCTTTGTTGCCAAACAACTACAAAACTGCCAGCTTAGAGAGCTGAGGGGAGCAAAAATCCTGAACTCTGTTCCTGAGCCAAACCAGAATGATGTCAGCCAAGATACTAGACTGCCAGTGCAAACACCAGAGAGTTTTCCTCTCTGGGGAAAGGCAAAGTCATTTAACCTGGACCTTGTGAGCAGCAGAAAGCAGTCCTATCAGGGAGATGTGCGTGACATGAGTCTGTCAGCCAGCAAATTAAAGAGAGCCTCACTACAGGATGAGCAATGCCTTATAGACAAGATGGAATGTCAAGGGAACGCCCAGGGCCTGACAAACAACTCCAACAAAATTGCATCTGTGCCAAAACCTCTTTTAAACAGCAAGGGTCAGCCTGTGAAAGCACTCCAGGAGAATGTCAAATCACAGAACGAAGAGGCTAATGGCATGGCCGCGTCTAGCAGAAGAGAGCAGCAGAAGAGGGGCAGCCTTGGCTCGACTACCAGACACAACAAACTACTTTTTGCCAGGGGGGAAATCGAGTCGGAAAAGATCCCAAGTCACCCCCCGGGGTCCGTGGGCCTGGGGACGAGGTTGCTGCGTCGATTCACCGCACCAGAGTTTATGAGGATGGTCATAGACTGTTCGTCTAGCTCCTCCAAGGGAAGAGGTCAGATGTCCCGCTCTGAGACCTTTCCTTTTTCACACACCCACCAGCAGGTCAACAGCCAGCCCAGCGTTGACAGCATCAGCGCTGTGAAATGTGAGTTTGAAAGCTACTCGTCTCAGTCCACCCTTGATTAGACAAAGGACAACATCGAACAAGAGAAATAGCTTTTAATTGGTTTTTGTTGTTGTTATTGCATTTGTAATTCTAATACTGCCGTTTTAAGTCCTTGGTGAACTAGCTTGTACTTGAGAGAAATAAAAATCCTTTTGCTTTTGCAGTTTTTATTTTTCAGTATTTATTCATGAAATGTTCAATTTCAATTTCTCATGTGCAAAGCTGTATATAACTTACTATTTCTCATTTAAATTGAATAAAATAACATCAGCGTGTAAACTACTGAAACTTGATTTTTTTTTTCACTTTAAACAAGATTTATATGATGAAATAAATGTTTAAAAATCCTTGTGTGATTTCAAAAAACGTATTTTGCTTAACGATATAGTGACTGTGAATGTATGTTGAACGACTAATAAATACAATAAAACATCATCATAATCAACTTGTGTACATGTGCATGTATGAGTGGGGGAAAATAATTAAAAGATTTTTTTTTTTTATTATTAGGCATCATTTATTGATTTATACAAAATTAAAACGTGTTATTCTCTATTTCATGAATGATCCACATAGAAATAGAAATACATGAAACATATCAACATGTATCTGTGTCAGAATACAAAGACTATGTGCAAAGTGTTTCTCAGCAGGTTTGTGTCCTGCAGCATCACATGCCAGGCCTGTGTGCTTTATCTTGGCAAACAAATGCAAATACAGTCACACAGTTCATCTTCAGGAGCAACACACACATCCTGTGATTTCTTCTTATTCTTCTTTAAAAAAAAAAAAAAAAAAAAAAGTCTGTCACAATACACATGGAGTTTGTATCAGATGCAAACACTGAGATGTCGCCTAACACACAGCCGTGCCCTCAAACATGGCTACACACACGCAGAACTATGCACTCACATTTCAGTAAATAAAATTAACATGTTTGACTCATTTCATATAATTTACTGCAGTGACTCAGCAGGTATCAGGAGCTTATACTCTGTATTTACATGGTGTGTTTATCTGCTTATGTTTCCAGTACATACTAATTTATAAAACCTTATTTGCAACTTCACATCATACAAACGACCCACAACAACTTTTGGAAATAAAGAATAAATATGAAAAAGAGGAATATGGTACTGGTGATTTTTCCAGTAGCCTGACAGTAGCAGCTGGGCTTTTATCTACCCATTCATTATGCTAATACAGAAAAACTGTCTTTCACATCCCAGTTTGGTACATACAGTATTCAAGCATTCACATCAGGCCAGGTGCGCCTCCATTTGGCCATGCAAAAAAGTGTGTGTTAACTGGGCTGTTTTCCTCATTCCACAACATAGTGTGAGTGTGCAGAGGTAACTTCATCCTGTGACATTGAGCTACGGTGGTTTGAGCTGTATTATCTTTACACAGCCAGCAATAATGCCCACGATGGACACTATTAAGGATTTTCAGAGTAGCGTGTCTTTGTATATTTATGTGGAATACAAGTTGTTGTTTTTTTTTCAGTTCATTATGCACCTCGTTGTGCTGTTGTGTTGTATTGCACAGAATGTTACAGGATGCCAATCGAAACTGAGTTTCAGAGGTGAGGACTTGCATGCTGCCTTTAGCTCACTCCTAAAGTGCTTCTCACATGCCCGAGACCATGCCGCGTCTGACAACCAAACCTGCCACCATCACGCTGGCTGCAAAATGCCATCTGGGTTTTGCCTTTCTGGAGCTCGCACCCCGTTAGCGTAGGTGCTAGAGGAGCGGGAACCCGCTGCTAGTCCTCCTTTGAGCCCTGTACGGGTCAGGCAGAAGTTGTGAGGTTGGGAACTATGAGCGCCATGGGGTCAGCAACGGGACATGCGCTTGCGGTACTGCTCCACCAACGGGACCAGGCACTGTGGTGCGCCGCTCTGCAGCAGGAAGGGGTGCTCCAGCAAGTCAGTGGCGCTGGCCCGCTCCAGAGGGTCCCGAGTCAGCATGCGGTCCAGGAAGTCTTTAAGAACTGGGGAGATCTGGATCGCAGAGCAATGTGTACATTTTAACGTCAATAAACTGCATCAGATACTGCAGTTAGTTATTACGCTGAAATTTGTATATTGAAAGAAACAAAAAAGATGGGGATGCGAGCGCCTCCCTCTGGTCTCGTACCTGGCTGACATTTCGCACAGTTGGAGCTGGTTCATCCCTCAGCCTCTTCATTGCTGCTACGGGTGTTTCACTGAAGTACGGGGGCTCTCCGTCCACCATCTCTACCACCATGATGCCCATCGACCACACGTCCACCTGGTGCACGCAGGAAAATAAGAGTGCAACAGATCTCGTGGCAGAGTTCGGCACTGTTGGTCTTTATGCTGCCTGACACAGATCATCTGTGTAAATGAGAGCTGAACATGTGCCTCCTCACCTCGGTGCCATATGGCGATTTGGAGATGACCTCAGGAGCCATCCAATAAGGTGTCCCCACCAGAGACTTCCTTTTAGGGATGTCCTTACTGATCTGAGCACAGAAGCCAAAGTCTGAAAGCTTCACCTAGCGAGAGATATGAAAAAAAGTGCAAGTTTATTGACAGAGAAAGAAAGAAGAAAGGAAGGAAAGAAGGAAAAAGGGAACATATCATACCCTTCCATCTAATGTGAGTAATATAGAGTCGCTCTTGATGTCTCTGTGAATGACTCCCTGTGAATGGAGATAGGCCAGGGCTTGCAGAACCGCTTCACAGACTGTGGCAATCTGCTCCTCACTCAGCCTACAGGATAGCACACACGTCCGCGCACATACACACTGAATTCCCATGAGCATTTTCACACATTTCCGTTACCAGTTACGACAGCTTGGGAAACTAAAATTCATGAATCACTGCACATTACAGGCAACGATAAGGAGCGCAGGGTTCACAACAACAACTCCCACACAACAGCGGAACGTGATCGCTCCTCCGCAGCATGGATGTGACTTTGATATGTTTAACAAATACAACATAAACACCTGAGAGATGTGGGGCAAAAAGCCGTTTTCAACCACCAAGACAAGTCAGGTGCTGAAACATTAAATCTTTTAAATTTTACTCTCAGTCTAGATAAACGTAATAAGTATATGACACGAGAGGGCACGCAGGAACGGCTGAAGAAACAGAAGAATGCTTCATGAAATGCTGTCAAAATACAGATTATTCTGGTATTTGACGAGCAGTGCCTGTGACAGTTGGCTCATTTTATATGTCATCTGGTTAGAGTGAAATGTTTTCATCCCTCGGAGTCAGGCTAACTCACCCCTCGAGGTTATCATATGGAAATCAAGCCAACCATCTGTTACTAATGTAAATCAGGACAGCCTAAAAAAAAAAAAAAAAAAAAAAAAAAAAAAAGAAAAGGGCTACGACAAACTCCCTGCTACTGATTGATATGTTTTCCTCATTTTATGTGTTACATTACGTCAGTGCCGAGGAATCACATATCCGCCTAAAACTGACATCCCATGTGGTATATAAACATGCGCTGATTCAATTAGGCAGTGTCACTGAATTATTTCTTCCCAGAGAAACGCAGCGTTTGACAGTCAATGACAGTCAATACAATGCTTGGATAAACACTGATCACTCTCCCGTCGATACCACACCACCCCCATGTGGTGGATTTAGTTACTAAAAAGGATACGTCCTCTGGAGCAAATGTAAAAACGTCTATTTTTATTTAAAAAGGGGGCTAAAGTGTGTTTATGCTCTGGCTAGTACCTGGTTTCAGACACAATGTTGGTTAGCGCTCCACCCTGCAGGTACTCCATTATTACCCACAGTTCCTCCTCCACCAAAGCAGACTTAAACATCTCCACCACATTTCTGTGCTGATAGTCTCTCATGATGACAACCTGCAGCAAAAAAAACAACAAACATATATATATACTTTTACACATCTTTAAATACAGATACAGCTCAAGTTAAAAAACACAAAACAAAATCACCTGGAAATCACTTCTGAAACCAACAAAGACCCATACTAAAGAGTTAAAGGCTGAACAGCAAAAGAAAAATACACATGTGGGTGTGTGTTGCACGTGTCTATGTAGAACTATGAACATTTGTCTTGCGGGATCATTTTTGTACCTCGTTGAAGAGCAGTTCTCGTCTCTGCTGCCGCCGCAGGTCCATCATCTTTACTGCCACTTGCCTTCCTGTGTGCTTTTCCGTGGCTATACACACCACACCTGTTGAGCCCTCTCCTATCTTCACAAAGTTCTCCAGGTACGTTCGTGGATCGCCCTTGTCTACCACCATCTGCAAAGCTGCCTTGAACTGTTCGTGCGTCACCTTAGGAGGGTCGGGGGGCGGTCTGGGTGAGGGATGCTGTGGTGGTCTAAAGGCAGGGGAGCAGGTACCTGGAGGACTGGTGGCCAATGAGCCCGTAGGGGAAGGTCTGGGTTGGGAGGGGCTGTCTTGGCGGGGGTAAGGAGGGTTGGGGCATCCAGAGTGTCTGAGAAATGGGTCTGGTCCACTGGGCCTCAGTCCCATGTTAGGAGACAGACCTAGAGTGTAGCTAGCTGAGGAGCGCACAGCTCGCTGAGGTCGAATCCCTCCCACAAGAGGACTGCTGGTGCCGGTGGGCAGGAAACCAGAGTGGTACCTCACTGCTGACTCTGTCTGCATGATAACACGAGAGAGAGAGAGAGAGAGAGAGAGAGAGAGAGAGAGAGAGAGAGAGAGAGAGAGAGAGAGAGAGACAGAGAGACAGAGAGAGAGAGATGAAAGGGGGCTGGCCTACTGCCTGGGGCTCACAACCTGCATCAAAACTGAATCAAGTCTTTCACTACTTTGCATCCACTCCACCCGATATTATCCATATTTAAGATCTGCATGTATGTCCTCGAGAGCCCCGAGATCTTGCCAAACCAACAATATAAGTCGCATTTATAGTCCAACATTTAATTCTTAACACTGGGATAAATTAAGTAAACTAAGAACTTGTATCACAGTTAGATCAAAACCAGTCAAAATGTTGCATTACTACAATTCTACGACCTGAGAATTAAAATGATCCATCACACGAAAACTTTATTTAATGCATTCAAACCTCATGCAAATCATGCTGAGCACTAATAAAATTATACACATAGCATTAAAGAAATATGCATATATTGTGTGCTTTATGAATAATTTATAGTCCCTGGACAAAATGACAGTAAAGATGTGCTTACTTTCAGGTCATAGGAGGAGAATGGCCTCCCTGGGCTGTTCTGTGGGTGCATGTACATTGGTAAATTGGGACGGAGCTCTGTGGTGACTGTTCCTTGATCTCCATGGAGCTGCTGCACAGTCATTGCAGGGGTGTAAAAACAAGCTACAGGTCTCTGATTTGGTGGCATTCCTCTGGGCAGCTGGAAATCTCTTTTCCATATCAGTGTCTCCTGAGGACTTCCCACCTCCCCGCTCATAAAAGCCCCCTGACTCGGTGGTGCTATATTGTGGGATTGAATTGGAGGCCCCTCTAAGGAGCTAACAGCGACTTCATAGGTGGATTTGGCCTTTGGCAATATCCCATTGGGTTGTAGAGTGATGCTCTTCTTCATGCCCAAGTAAGGGGTGTTGGTCTCACTGTGGATGTTCCTGGCCCTGTCCCTCCACTGTTCCTGACACGCATCCTCGTCCTCGTCATCGTCATCCTGGGTTAGACCCTCGTACTGGTAGACGTCTCCTTCGCTCACCTCCCCCAGCCTTCCCAGAGACTGAGCCCTCTTCCTGGCTGATGGGCTACTCTTCCGCAAAGAGTTAGAACTGGTCACAGACAGACGACTCATGTCATTGATCATGGCTGCGATGTAGTCCCCGTGACCGATCATGCTTCCACGCACAATGGTCTGAAATGGGAGAGGCATTTATCTTTATCACAGTCTGAATGCAACAATTAGATAATAGAGACTTTTGGCTGAACGGAATAATGAAGGAAGCATAATGTTTGCTCAGGGGTGCGTTAAATTTAGACATGGGGATGTGTAAAGGACATCTTTATCATTCTTCAAAGACAGCGTTCATTTCCCCAGTAGCTTACTCTGTCTATAAACTCAAAGCAATGACAGAGCCTCTACCACTGCTTCTATCTTTCCAGATGTTACACTTGAGACTTTTCAAGTTGTATTAACGCTTGGCAGGCGTGCAGTGGGCCTAAACCTGCTCTGACATAGAGTGATCAGGCAAGCCTTAGATGCGCTGCCAGAATGGTGCCACAGCACGAGCGAGTGCATGGTGGCTTATTAGTCAGTCTCAGGTTAGAGTCATGTTCAGTTCACAGTCAGTCAACAGCATATCGTATTTCTCTGGCTCCAAGCCATTACATCCGCACAGGGGGTGGAGGTCAGGTGACATCTAGCCTACGGTAGCATCTCTCTGACTAGAGAGGATGGCAGGTGATAATGGCCCTCGTGTGCTTTTGTTTTTTTATTATTATTACAGTCCCCCCCCCCATCTTTCCTGCTAAAATAAAGAAAGTAAAGTCACATTTGCTTGACTTTCACTATTTATGTTTCTGCATCTTTTTCTTGTTTGTCTGGGGTTCTCTGAAGTGACCAGGGGGATTTTATATTGACGAGGCAGATAAAACTCTGACCAAAACGCTGGCACAGTGGTTCTCATGTTACACAGCGTGAACCTCCGTCACATCACGGAGCTCTTCATTTTTCTGTAGGCCATAAAAAGCATAGATGGTATGCTCCGTGAAGCGTAGAAATCCTGAGATTTGCGAGCAGGATCACTCATAGGCATTTCCTTTGCTGTAAACTGCACTTTTTATTCTTTCTGCTTGACATCTATGCGAAGGCACTATGTACCGTTATTAATTGCCTGCAAGCAGTAATAAATCTTGTAGTCCTCCAGAGTATTCAACATTGTACCATCAGTGTACACAGCAGGGTCATTAGCTCAGCCCCATGATAGATAAGAAAGAGAGAAGATGGGGAGGAGAGAACTCTCATTCCACCTTGTCATCAGAGGTTTAAGGCATTTTCTGAGACAGCAGAATAGCTCTGCAGTACTGAAAATATACTTCTGCAACAATACAGTACATGGCATGCTTTTTTTTCTTCTTCTTTGTCTTGCTTTTGAACAACTGCTCTTTAATACCTTGATGAAAATAACCTAAATGGTGTCAGCTCAAAGTAAATCCAGAGAATTATTAAAGAAACGGAAGATAAAGCATACCTTCTTTGGCCTTAACTCCACCTCTGTGATCCTGGAAGGGTCCACCATGGGTCTGGGCCTTCGCAGGTTTTCTATCAGGCTTTGCCACTGGGTAGGAAGACCCACAAAGCAGCCCCGTTTGGCATCAAATGAGGTGTGGACACGATGCTCAAAGTTCTTGGGCGCTGATATCTCAGGCCTCTTCTTTTTCTTTTTGCGAAACATTCTCAGGCGGCAGCGGGCGGCAGCCTCCCTGCCTCAAAACGTCCCTGGTGAGAGAAGCATTCTGCTTTACAGATTTTGCAGCTAACATCACATGCAACACACGATTAAATAACTGTAATCTTGTCCTTTTAAATATATAAGAAAATCTCTTGGGGGACAGAGATTAAAAATGTCGCCAGTCACTATCCACTGCCCTTTTCCCTCTTCTTTCTGACCAGGTGTATTCAAATAAACTCTGCCAACTGATGATAGTTGGGAGAAACTGTTAAAAGTGTGAATCAAAAAAGCTGCTCTATGTCATCCCTGTGTCTTTCCGCATGCCGCGGGCTTGTTCTGGTGCAAACAGCTCCAAGGATGAGCGGGTGGACTTGGAAGCACATGTGTACAGAAGGATATCTGGTCAATTAGGGCTTATTCATTCACTGTGCCCTTTTACAGATGAGCACACAGCCGGGCTGACCAGCGCTCAGAGGCTTTCAGTGCATTAGCAAGGCAACACCGAAGCACACATTTATGCGCACACATATATATGTAAGCACAAATATGCTATGGCAGGCCATCCTTCATAACTCCTCTATAAGCCTTTCATATCCTGTCTTAATTAGTAGCTTGTGTGCCCTTGATTGCAGGGAGGGCGGCCACTTAATCTCTGGATGCATTCGCTGAGCCACTAACTCGGGTTTTCGTGCTCAGCTTTACTTTCCATTCTAGTTGAGGGAAATAATTAAATACATTAAATATCATTTCCTTAGCTGCAAAGCCTTACTGAAGATAATCACTCACACTAAAGTCTCATGATTGGTGTTAGTGTGGTTTTATGTAGCCAACAGTATGAAGGACGTCACTGCAAACCGTGCTGGTGGATGTCGCAGCATGTATTCTGGCTGAAATATTCATTTTTCTAAAGACTGAAACCACTGGGTGGACTGCCGTGACAATTTGAACAGGCATCACAATGTTCCAAACTTTTAGAGTGAAAAACTGAAAAAAGGTGTAAAAACGTAAGACGTTTGAGCGTTGAATCGGCTGAGCTCCTTCGGTGTGAAACAATCCCTCAATTTTACGGCTTAGTCTTAAAAATTTACAACCAAAATATTAGCGGTCACGGTTGTCATTTGGTTGTTTCCCTGTCAAACATCAGCGTGCTTAGCAGCTGAGCTAGATTATTAGTTTAATATTTTTTATGCCAGTTTATTGATGGTTATTTTACACCTGTGACTGAAATGCAAATTTTTCTCAACAGATCTCTAAAGACTTGATAGTTTTAGTATTCAAAGACGGACCTTCATAATTAATGCATTGGTCTTTTTTGCACAGGACCAACAGTTCACCTGAAAAAACGTTCTGTCACTTCCACAACTCAACTCATACAAAAAAATAATGCTTTAAACTACAGATGCCACTGAAGGACTAGACCAGCGACTGACCCGCTTTGCTGAGCTCCAACAATCGTCACCTGTCAAATTATGTGTGCAGTCAACAATAAAACCATAAAAGGAGACTACCTATTATTTGAGTGTAAAACAGCAACTCAGACCAATGAGTTTTCAGTACAAACAACCCAGCAGATGTGATCATGTGGTATGGTGCAATAAAGATGGAGGTAAAACAATCTCTCAAGCACACATGCATTTTATGTATTAAATCTCCTATTTTTGAAGGTACTAATGCTGTCACATAAATCCAGTGAAGAAATAAGCTGAGCATTTTCGCCTGAAATGTAGTGGAGAATAAGTACACAGTTTATGGCATAAAAAAAAAAAAAAAAATTAGTCAGTATTTCTGGATTCAGATTGCTTCTTGAACATTTCTTTAGTTGACAGATAGATACTTTATTTATCCTAAGGGACATTTAGGGAAATTTACCAAACACAATGTACCAACATAAGAGCAGAGATTCCTTCCTGTTTTGCTCAGCAACATATCTGCTATCTATGCACTGGGAATATATCTAGATGTAGCCAGGATGTCTTTCACTGGGAAGACATGCCGTCCGGATTTAACGGAGCACATTTGGACACGAGATGGAAACTGGAGAGTGATACTGATACCAGAAAAATATAACTCTGCTTAATGACTGATCACAGGACGTTATTCCGGCAGATGACCACATAATAACTTAGGTGAAAACCTTATTAACCGAGTATTCCTTGACATTTCCATCATTTCTGGTTTCAGTTTGGACTCAACCAACCAACCAATCGCAGCAACATCTAGCACCAAGTGCTAGAAGCCGCTTGCTTATTATCAAATTCTTACATGCAAACCTGCTAGGATTAAGAAAAAAACAAAACAAAAACATAACCACATTTCAGAATGATCACTGAGAGGATGTTACTATGATAATGTGACCATTAAGCTCAAAGCTCTGGTGTTCCCATGCGGAGGCTCTCATTTATTTGAACAGAATTTAGCCCTGAATTACAGGGCCCACAAGGTGGCCCGAGACAATCTCACATCACGCAGTCATGAAACGGTGGGAGCTGAGGAAATGAGTTCTGCAGGCCCCTGTGACCCAGCAGGCAATCACGCCAGCAGCCTCCCCTCCCTCCACCTCCAACCCTGAGACCAGCAAGGCTCTAAACGGCATCAGCGCTGCCTGTTATGAGATGTACTGGTGACTAACTCATGGCACTCACCCCGCCGCATCACCAGAGGGTACAACGAGGTCAGGCCCGCTGCTCGCATGAGATAAGCCCTGCCTTTACAGGAAGGGGTTTAGGATGAGCGAGGTGGGGGTGGAGGGGCAATAAATGTATCACTCTGTGCTCTCCCTATGTACATAAAATTGTCCTGAGAAGGGCCTTAATTCTATCTGACAGGGACATTATGGTGAGAGGAGAGAGAAGTTGGGGCCAAGATTAGAGTCAGATCTGGAAGTATTAGTGAGACTGAGCCCCATTTTCTTTCCTACAGACAAAGAAATGCTTTTAACCTCGAACTGTGGCTCTTTTTCAAATATTAAATGCCAGGGAAAACAAGCTACAAACCAGAGATTGCCCCCCCCCCCCCCCCCCCCCCCCTCTGCAGCACAGGCTGCTCAGATGGATGTTCAATGCGGAGATATTGGCACTGCCTGGACAAACATTAACATTAACGCTTATCTATTCCTTTTACGAACAGATCAGTCAATATTTGCTCATGAGTGAAAACACTTGCTAGATTCCTCTCCTGCCAAAAATAATGGGATGATACCAAAACCTTTGGGGGGGGAGATGGATTTATGGCAATTTATCAAATTTCATTGGTTATTAGAGTATTCGTCACTCTTTCTTGACCACCGCCGACTCTGAAAATGCAGGCGAACCAAAGAAAAAAAGTGCAAACACACACAGACAAACTTTGTTGATCCATGCCGGGGCAAAATGAATTCAAAGGAGGATGTTCTTATTGATTTAAGATTTAATCACATGCAGCTGGCCCTGTTATGACCTCTCAGACTCTGTCAAACCTATGACTGTCTTGTCAACAATAGCCTATTGATTTCTAAGCTTGTCCAATAATGCATATGCACAGCGCTGAACTAGCACAGAGTTTGATCTCGCTTTCTGGTCACATCCCTCACAACTGCCGGGACTTGACCCTATGCCTCAGTGGCTTGTCGTGAATCTATCAAAAGTGCAGAGGCAAAAACTCAGCCAGTTGCTGTCAGGGATATGAGGAGCCAGAGAGGATGAGGTCATGCAAAAAAAAAAAACAACTCTGCTACTTGAGGTTATTTTCCACTTGCACAACTTTGTGATGGAACAACAAATTAAATGGATCCAAATGCCTGACATGAAAGCTCCCAAATCCCTTCATTTGAAAAGTTAGAGCTCGCACACAAGGAATCAGCATAAAGGATAATGAACCATCAAAGTTATGGGAAACAACACTGCCCTTCATCGCTTAATCACAAACAAGTCAGGCTCAAGAGAGTGTCCAGGCTCAGTCTTACCCCTGACTTGAAGGAGCTTCATGGCAGAGCGGCTTGGCGCCTCACAACATGCAGAAATTCAACCAGGCAATCCATATGCTTCCTGCATACAACATGATGGAGGAGGAAAAGGCATGCTTGACTTCCTCTCATGTTCAAATCACCCTGAGCTGGAGTTGTGGCTGAGTGGGAGGAGACTGAGAGATAAAAGAGATATTGGATTTGCTCAATGTTACTGCTCCCAGGTCTGCTGAATTATTTTTTTTCTCCGTTTGCCCTGATTTCTATCTTCTGTCTTTTTGTTTTTTTTTTACGTGCGTGCAGAAATGTAGCAAATTTGCAGGTGACTGTGCCTGCAGGATTAGTATTTTGTTCAGTCCTTCTGTGATCTAATTTTAGTACACATCATCTCCCCACCCCACTCCTCCTCCTCCTCCTCCTCTCTGGCAGCAGACACGTGTTTATTTTTTGCAGGATTCATGTCAAATAGTGAGGTGAGGGTGAGAGTTGGTGGAGATGAGGTAATCCTCTTTTTCTGTTTATAAAATGCATGCACAAGCATCACCCAGCTATACTTCCTCTCAGTGGACTACAGCCACGTTTAAACATAGCAGAATAGATAGCGTCAAGATCTTAACTGCTGTTTTTGGTGAGGAGGCGTGGAGGACTTGGAGGTTGCTCTTCTATCAGATTCATTGCAAAAACCGTTTCACCCTTTCAGTGTATCAAGACAGCGTCTCAAGGGTTGGTGGTCCTCTGTGAACTAACCACATCTGAGGAGATGAAAAAAGCAGAAGAACCTGGAGAAACCTGCAGAACTGCTTGCGATTGAACTTGATTGTTGTTTTGTCTTTGAATTCACCTCGAGACATGAAACGTGAATGAGCGATGGATGGAACGTGATGAAATAAACTGCTTTCAGCGAGACGGAATAACATGATGACGCCTTGCATATTTCATGTTAGTGGTCTGATATCGCATATTATGTATGACAAAGCACTTTAAATATGAGAAATGTTAGAGAACAGCCTGCACGCGCTGCGTCTAAGGTCAGTTGCTGCACAAATGTGGATGTGACAGTAAAATGTAATGTTTTTGTTAACTAGTGGCATTGCTAAGCATCAGGAATTTCTGCCAAACTAAAATATGGTGAATGCATTAAATGTCTATATTTCGTTTCTTATTGAAACGAGAAAAGAGGGCAATCTTGAAAGCAACAGCAACAAAGGAACAGTTTGCTATTATTCTCTTCAGAGGATGAATCATGCTGTCTTTGGTGACCTTCTGACTTTTAAGCTTATGCAACCAGCAACTCAAACTTTTCACTCATCCTGGAAAATATCTAAACATCTGCTCCTAATTCAGTCAAAACAAGGCGTGTGTGCATTATTGAAGGCGCTGCTCACAAGAGATTTAGAGGCAATAAAAAAAAGAAAAAGGAGGGCCTAGATTGAAGTATTTTCTTAAGTGATAAGATTCCTTGTTGCAGCTGTGGCTACGATAAAAGTTGCACTCGGGTGTAAAGACAGCAAGTGGAGCAAACCCAACCCAGGTTAGTGCTGTGTAGCTGTTTTAACTTATCGGTTTATCAGCAGCGATTCAGCAATGCATATTAGGATGCTATTGGTTCATTAGAGCTCACTGATTATGACATATCAAGGCAACTTTGAAATGTCATATAACTTTCAGAGATGTTTCATGTTTAGGGTACCAGTCAAGCCTTGTATGATGTCAGGCAAGTTGGGTGTGTGAGAAATCACAGATCACAAAGCCTATCTGGTATTTTGGCAGGTGCGGGAAGCGAATAGTCCAGTACAATGTCTCTGGCCAACAATTTGGCTGTCAGTTCTTCAAGGGCAGACACATGCCCGGCACTGCACGCCAGTCTTGTGTTAATATTGACAGGAGGAGGAAGAGTGAAGGGACTTAAGGAGACTCTGGACACTCAGTCGGAGTGACAGAAAAAGAGAAGATAAGGGCGTCATAAAAAGCGAGAGGGCATCATAAAAATACTGAATGGAAGGATGCGAAGTATGTTAAAGCTGTCAGTGAAAATTAATGTTCACATCTGTTTTTGTGTCATTTAGTGGCACCGTTATGTTGATAGCGACCCTCTAGGCTCTGTGAACGTAACCCTCTTTTCTCGATCAGCTTTTCTGCAGGAAACAGACTGCACTGAGGGGGATTTTAAGACAGGCCAATTGCATCTGCAGAGTGTGAAAAGATCATTCTGTCACCTGAAATGATGACACTGTTAAGAAAATCAACAATAAAACTAGTTTGTTGTTACCTGCAGTTAGGACATAAAGGCAGAGAGAAAACCACCGCTTCGCTCTGCTTCATACAACTTAACATAATGTACTGTAGAAAGCAACACTTCAAGTGTCCTGGGGCTTTTATTAAATGTTATTTGTAGGTTGACACATCCCTGGAAAAAGACACTGTTGGGTCACGCAGCATGTTTCTCTTAAAATATGTATTTTGTAAGAGTCAGGAAACGTAGCGCTGACCAACACTCTGTTTAATTAAAGATGCTCTTGGCTCTCACAAGTGCTTTGAACAATTTGACGCTGTGCTGATAGAGGCGTATGATCAGGCTGGACCAATAATACGAGCCCAGCTCTTCTCTCTTGGGTCTAATTTATTGATGCATGGGGACGTGGTGCAAGCTTTACTGTATGCGCATGTGCTTATGAAGGCTTTGATTTGTGTTTTTTTGTTGTTGATGTTTTTTTTGTTTTTTTTTTTAAACCAAGTCTTCAGCACGTCTCTCCACGGGACCAAGCCAAGATTCCCTCATGTTATCAATCTGCACCAACTCTGCTGCTTTCCTCTGTCAACCAGCATGGGTGCTGTTTCAGCCCAGAGAGGGGACTCATGTCATGCTGTTCTAATTTGGGCTAAGAGCCTTTTTCTTTTTTTTTTTAATCCTTAGTGCTTCGTGTGTCATGGCCATTGGCGACCGCTAAGCTGGTCGTGCACGGTGTCCCCTCCTTGACATGAACATGACACAAACATTCCTGACAACAACAGTGAAGGCGGCAGGCCTGCATGTGCGTGTGTGTGTGTGTGCAGGACATCGTTATTACTTCCCATCCTGTCAGTTCTCCACTGCATGTGCAGGACTCTGCAATATCTGCCTGTTTCTGTGCCACTGCGAGCCTGTAAGAACATGAACGCTAAGTCGGAAGCATGAGACACCTTCTGAAAATTTTCTGAAGATGCCAGAGGCTACACTACATCCTAGTTGAGGCAACTGCTGTGGCAGTGTGTCGGTGCATGCGCCAAAAAGACCTTCTCTGTCACCTCATCTACCCTCATCCTCCTCCTCCTCCTCCTCCTCCTTGAATATCAATGAGTAACCCGAGACAAACACATGGGTTGTTTTTTTTTTTTTTTACCTCAAGTTACATCATCAGGAGAGATTTACAAAATCCACAGACTCTAGGTCATTTTGAACACTACTGAATGTATTAGTCCTCTGGATCCTGTCACAGAGAAAATCATCACTGCCGCTTGTGGGATGGTGCATCATAAGGTAAAGGATAAACTCATTAACTCTCACATGGTTCAAGTGGAATTAAGAGTAGCTTTTGGCTGTGATGCTGTCAGTAAGAATGAATACATTGTTGATCCGAAGGCTCTGGACTGAAACTAAAATCTATACACTTCCTTAAAACACCTTACCCTTAGATTGATTTTCACTTGCCACTTCACATCTATTAGAGACTAATAGAGATACTATGCAAAGCTTCTTATTACAGTACTTAGAGGAGCGATTGTCCAACAGCACACAGTTTACGCATCATCTCCCACATTTTTTGCAAGATCCAGTGGAATGTTTTCTAGATGTTAAGAAAGTATGTCACGTGTCTTGTGCCTGTTTTTCCCACAGAATCTACCAACTAAAGTGAAAGCATCCAGTAGCAGCTAGTATGATCAGAAAAGCTCACCTGGGAACTCAGCCCACACAAACTCGCACAGAAAACACGGTCAAAAAACAAGGGTGACCACAGGAATAGCAGAAATTGTATTTGCTGAGTGCGGTGCAGGCAACATTTAAGGAGAAATGCATCCTTGAGAAAAGAAGCAGAGCGAGAAAGACCTAGAGATGAAGAGGAGGGGTGAGTTGGCTCCTCTTTTTTTATGTGGTCCATCTCTAAATACATCCATCAGCCTGCTCACTCACTTGTCCCCCCCCCCCCCCCCCCCCCCCCCCCCCCCCCCCCAACCCCCTTAATCTGCACCTGGCTGCGCTGCATTCTGCTCACAGCCTCTCCACCTCCTTCTCCTTCCTCCTCCGACACGGCTGATGCCTAACGATGGCAAACACTGGCTTGCTCTTCATCAATGACGTTAAGCCTCTTTTCCTTTTACCCCAACTCACCCTCCCAACCTTCACTCCACTCTCCTCATCGCGGAGAGAGAGGAGACTGGACCTATGGAGGGATAAATTTTGGTTAGAGGAGAAAAACAAATCAAGTCATTCCTCCTTACCTTGCCGTCCAGTGAAAAGGAGAGCCTCTCTCCTCCAGGAAGGATTGGAAGCAAGAGTGTGCACATACACACAAACATACACTGTTGTACACTGCTCACTCACATTCACGCTCACATACACACATGCACAGACATAAACCCCTCTCTCGCACACACAACGACGAGGAAGAGGGCTGGCTCTTAAGCAAGAGCACACTGCAGGCTGCCGCTTGCCTGGGAAAGCCTGATGCGTTCCTCCCTCCAGGCAGAAGCGCACCCTGCCCTCTCAAAGGCTCTTTGTTGGGACTGATTCATCCTCGGCTCCATGGCTCAGTACTACGCTGTGTACCGTTGCCTGCTTCCAGGGACGCTGTACAAAGGAAGGACAAAGCCATGAAAAGGAAAGGCAGCATCCAGTAGGAGAGACTATCACGGCTACATTTAGCTCCTTCCATCCAACTCCCCCCTTCCACTTCTCTCTCTCGCTCTCCTTCTCAAGCTCGCTGCCTCTTAGATCCACACACTCACACACACACACACACACACACACACACACACACACCCTCCCACCTCCCCTCTCCCTCTCTCTCTCTTTATCACTTCCCTCCTTCTCTGCCTCCTCCCACTCCCTCATTGGGCTGCAAAAGAACTGATAGCTGCGCGGGGTTGCGTGAATTTGTGTGTCTGTGTTTTTAAGCTGGTTTCAGGTGACTGCTAGGAAAGGAGAGCTCCTCTATACCTCATCACCTGGGATGCCTTTTATCCCCGCCCTCTATCTCTCTCCGTCCGTCTCCTTGCCACGTAACGTGGGTGACATGAGAGCATTAGGTCAGTTCATTCACCCAGTTTGTTCAGTCAGATGCTTTATCCATGAAATGACAGGGTTAGGGATGTCAGCTGGCAGGAGGAGCTGCTGTATCTGGATATGAGCAACAACAACAAAAAAAAAAGAAAAAAAAAAAGGGTGGGGGGATACGGGGCTACTTCTGTAGAGGCACAATCCTCATCCCATCCCCACAATCTCTTCTGAGACTGCACTGACCCAAAAAAAACAAAAAAAAAACCCTTGCAGATGAAGTAAAGACAAACTGAAGTTATAACGGGCTGCTCCGGTTTTACATCTGAGCCAGTATCATTACTCGAGTAAAACATTCCCTTCACTTTCCACCACAATCATTTCCTGAATAATTTATCCAGCAGCTCGGATAAGACTCAAAGCAGGAAAATGTATTAGGGTCAAGTCATGCAGAAACTGCCTGCAAGAGTGAGTCAGATTTGGGGCATACATGTAGTGCATGGCATTTTGATATGAAAGAAGCTTGCAAATGGAAGCACTAGAACGAACAATAATAATGATGTTCCTTCTTGCACATCAGATAAATTCAAGTGGAAAGGGCTACAGTGAACCAATCAGCGTAACAATGACAGATTTGCCTGTTGGGGGTGTGGGAGCTATGCCTCTCATACCCCCAACAGGCCAAACACATTAAGCATTTTACAAAAAAAGAGAGATGAGTTTAATACATCTTGTTTTATGCATTGTTTTTTTTTCCTCATTCAAGATTACATAAATCTATTAAATTATTATTGTTTCCTTATTGTGAGTGCGTCGACTTGTTAGTTATCAATGATGTAAACTGTCTTTGTAGATAAGATATCCTTCAAGTGTGGGGCACAAATTGGAAAGTACAATTGCTCACACTCGCAGGGGCTTATTTAATTGATTTGCCAGTTTCCACCAGGAATCTCTTGGAAATGCAGATCAATTGACATAAATAGTAGGAAGAAGGCTTTTAAAGTAAAATAGGTCTGCGAATGACAACACTAGCCTTAACCCTCAGTGTCATTAAAATGAAATCCCAAAGCAACAAAAGTGATACCCCTGTATTTGTTTGCATTTGAATCCAGGAAAAAGACTTAAGGATTACACCACGGGCAAATAGTCTTCACCAACTCTGATATCTTGTTACAAGCTTCGGATACTCCCGTGGCTCCCAGACGAACCTATATATCCACATAAATCCATTTTTATTCTGCAAGAACGAAGCACGTTGTTGCTCATAAATGATCACAAGATTTGTTAAAGTAACAACAGACTTCGGAGCAGTAAATGACCCAATTCATTCCCAGCACTAAAACCACAGTAAAAACGTTTCATTTTCATGTGTTCGATATTTGCACCCTTCTTTTATGAATATTAGAATGTAACAATACCTGCAGTTCAGCTTTATTATTTTGTATAGTTAGGTAAACCTTTCGCCAGTTGTGTAGTGAGAAATCCAGTTTTAGACTGACGCAGACACGGGAAATGGACGGATTCGTCCACACGTGTACGAACTAGACAACAGGCGCTTGTCAGCGTGAGACACTTCCACACAGCTGTAAACATAAAACTAATCTCATTTGTCCATTTTGAGCTTCCTTATCTTCCCTCCTCTGTCCTGCTGCCTGTGACCCTGAAATCAAAGTCACCAAGATATTTTGAAGGGGGCGTAACACATTAAGGCTGACACGTCTAAACTAAATTAGAAATAACCATCGAAGATGTCACAAACACATTTAATCCACATCTGACAGATCTAATTACACGGAACTATTTCAGTTCAGATGATGCACTTGTGACACATGCCAAACCGAACTGACGTCACTTTAAATGGACCGCTCAGAAGCAAGGGTGTCTCCGTTTATTTGATGCCCGTCACCTCGCCTCCTCTCGCCTCCTCTCTCCTCATGTGGCTCTGCCGAGTGGGAGAGGACAAGAAGAGGCGAGGACAGTTGAGGAGAGGAATAGCAAATCACTAAATGAGATGTGGGGAGTGCGTTGCATTCTGGGTAGTGATCAACATAGTTCAGGAAAATGAAGAAAAGCCCCTTACACTTAATCCACGCCACACAGATTATTTATTAATAGACTATGAATAATCTCTACATCAGCAAGTAAGAGTGTGAACTTTTCTTTGTTGTCTTGAAAGCTTTTATGATTTTGGACCTTAAGGCACAGATGTGTGTAATTTTTAATTATTTTGACAAACATCTTTGAGGATGCAAATATTGGTTTGCGTGAAGGCTCAGTGAGGACTTACAGTGCACATTTCTTCCAGAGAGAAACTGAAATAAACACTACTTTGAGAAAATACAGGCCATTATTAGAGTCAGTTTGTACAATCAAGAACGACAAGTGATCACAACAAGATCCTCTGTGATGGTTGAATGCAAACCTCTATATTGTAGCTAATGTCTTGGGTTAGTAATTAGTTTGCTTGGTCCGTTAGTCACAACTTAAACTGTGGTGTAAAGCATCGTTGAAGAATCCCAGCCACATCCACCCCCAATTCAGTTACAATCAAAATGATGTTAAACTGTAGAAACTGTGAGTTGAATCTATGAGACTCAACTCACTTTCAGACTTTCATTCAAATGTGTATCTTGTTATAAATCTCTGTACATAACCGCTCCATCACTGGGAGAAAGCAGACAGTTTTTGCCATTTTGCAGCACTGTGTATGAAACATAAACCACACGGTTTGGGGGCATTTCAACACAGAAATGTGGCATTATTTTCAGGGGAAAATTTTGGTCAATATTTAATTTTCAGCCCGATGTTGAAACTGCATTTCTGTTGACTCAAATGAGGGTGACACTGATTAAAAATCCCGCAATTTCAGCAGAATGTGGGCTTCCACTGACAAATATTACTGTGATAAACCAAACTAATGAGTTGGCACTGCACTTTTATTTAACAAACTCTCAGAGAGTGAACATAATGCTACTACTTTATACCTCTAGGCTTGAAGCGAGAGCTTTGTTATTTGGTGCATGTAATCACAAATCGTGCAAATAGGTTAGGAACAGTGACTCTAAACACGGCCCGCGCGGTGTTGTCGTCTATTGCTGCAACAAAACCTTTTTCTCTGAGGGCCTGTGCTGCAGTAGCTTGCTTTAACTCATCTTTCCAGTCCAGTTAGAGAATGAGCAGTGGCTTTTCTGTTTCTGCCATTCACGTGATGAGCTTGAAAAAGTCAGGCGAAACAGGGTTTGTAAGGACGCATTATGGTGCAGTGGTGCACGGGGCATGCGTAATGCTGCCTATCACTTTTAGCTATAAGATTTACATTTTTAAGTAGTCGGAGTGAGGACTTACCACGTTGAGGGACTTCGTTGGGCACGGTCATGTTTCCTACGCGAGTTTTAAGTCAAGAGCGCGAGTAAACGCCGCGCCAGCGTGCCACAGCGCATCACCGGAGAGGTGTCTTGCGGAGAAACCCAGAACTAACGCTGCTCACATATGCAAAGGGGGATTTCACTTGCTAATGAGAACCACCTATCCTCCAGTCATTCATCAATGTCGAGACATCTGTGTGAAGTGGATCCCATCATTACACTGGATTAGGGACACCCCCATCACTTTAGTGGGTTTCTGGGTAACCTCTCGTGGAGAATGATGAACACTGTTCTGATGAACGCACATTTTACTCCACAGTCTCACATCGGACATGCGGTAAAGGTCCTCTATACCTTCTCGCAATAAAAAAAAAAACTAAACATTCAAAACGGTCACATGACCATTTAAACGCATTTAGTCTGTTGATGTTAATCCATGCCCTCAGACTTTTTAAATTACACCAACAGATTAGTGTCAGCACTAAACTGCTCTCGTGCCCCATTAGTAATCCAAACACCATTAACAGCAGTGCAACACATACTGACCCTCTCATGCCCCCTGCTGACAAGAGCATCACCGAAATCCCCCAACCTCTCTAAAAAATAAAACAGATCTCGGCAGTCATGAGATCCTCCCCAGGTTTATTAGACGTCAATGACACATGGACTAGAATGGGCTTTTACTCAGACTTGAGACATAAACCTGGATGAATCACTTTTCTGAGTCCAAATTTTGACTGTCTTGGAATGATGTAAAGAACCTGCTCAAAAAATAATGAATGTGACTAAAAGCTTTAAAAAGCAGCACACACAAAAAAGCACTGATAGTTTACAACAGATAAATGGACAAAGAGAGAATTTGGGGGGTATGTGGGCACACATGACTCATGGAGTAAACAAGAACAATTTTTTTTTTTTTGTCCCAACATTCATACATCTGTAAACTGTGTAAAAGCCACTTTCATACTCAAATATTGTGTAGATATATTTGTAGCTGTGTGGATGTTTATTGTATGCTATTTATAAGTCTTGGTGTCTGATATTTTATATTTTCATACTGAACTATAATAGACAACAGTTGTGTTCCTACGTCCTGTATTTTAAACAAAGCAAATAAACAATAGTGTTCAAAGGGTTTTAAGTAACTCATTTTGCATGGAACGCTTTAAAAACTATTTTTACACCTAGACAACAAAAATACATCATCCATGACTTGATACTTGGAGATAAAAAATGAATAAAAGAAGAAATGTCTCTTTATAAGCATCAGTTTGCAGCGCCGGCAGAAGCTTGACGCTCTTCCTGGCTGGCTTCCTTCGACTCCTGTGCCATCTTTTTGAAGTAGCGTTCAGCACGCAGTTCCTCAAAGCAGAACTCTGACGCGCCACTGAACAGCAGCTCCTTACAGTACATGCTCTGCTCCTGCACTTTTCCCGCTTCTGCCTCTTTCTGTTGCTGGTGGTGGTCCTGCAGTCTTTTCAGTGGAGTCTCCTCTCTGCTCGGCTTACGTGCTGACAAAACTGTGTTCACTGCTGGGTTGATCTTACACGGTGTCCTGAATAAGGGGCAGAAAGTTTCGCTTACTTTTTACTTACAGTGGTATGTGAAAGATAGAAAGAATATGAACAAATAAAAATATTTTAAAAACTGAATCCAACAATTCAATAAATTCATATGTATTGATTACAAGTATCTCATAATTGCAGTCTAATCCGCCCTCTGGTCTGCCCCCCTTTTTTTCTGTAAATGTTTGCAAGCCAGAGCTTCCAGAGCTGCATCCTGACCTGCAGTCCCACCCTCCACCCGTCTGCATAGATGTCTCTGTTGGATACCTACAGACATCCTGACCTGCAGTCCCACCCTCTGACCACCTGCTGTCTACACCTGTTTGTATAGTCGTCTCTGTAGATCACCAACTAACCGTGTATCAGTCATAGGTACATTGCACTCTTAGTTCTGATGCTGAGGGATAATGACTACTAATACATCATGTCTTTTGTACCATGGAGAATTTATCTGTCCCAGTGATGCACAGGTAGGTTTAGAAGCGACCTGCAAACGCCTGACATTTTCAGCCAAACCAACTGAAACTACAACTGCAGTTTGATAACACAAAAGTAATACCTCTATAATAATCGGCCATTAAGCACTATAGTCTAAAAATGTCCATCTGAGATTTTATCTCATACGTTACTTATGAGATGAGACATTACGTCTTGTGCCAGCATCATCATGGGGCTATTGCCCATTGCACAGACTTAAAAAGGGCTTTTCTATCTATGATGATTCATCAGACTAACAAATGAAACATAGCACATGTATCATCCTGATTCACTACTCCTCAAATTTTTCCCAAACTTTACTTTTTCCATCCGTGTATCTTTTTGTTTTCAATTCTCCTGTCTTCATCTTCTCCTTGACCATCTCCTTCACCTGCCTCGTGTCACGCATGCACAAAAGCTTGTGTTGCATCTTCATTCCAATCACGCAGTGATGTCTTATTATTTATGACTAATATAGCTTTTGCGTTTTTATATGCTATAAAATTGTGTTTAAATATTCACTCAGCATCAACCTAGACAAAAGTGCAATAATTATTCTAACTGGCCTGACCAAACATGACCCGTCTGACTCGTCACATCCAGTGACGGCAGTCGGCTGTTCAGTTTGGATCAGCCGGCGCATCACTGATGTTCACTGATGTGTACCTCTACCTCTCCTTTCTGATCTCCCTTTTCCTGCTCTACTCGACTGGCCTTCAATAGGAGAGTCCCACCCATATTAGCCGGTTCGTGCTCAAGGTTTCTTCCCTCTTAAATGGGGACTTTTTCCTTGCCACCGTTTGGCTTAAGGTTTTTCTCCCATTATGAGGAGTTTTTATCCGTTATTGTTTCTGCTCAGGGATCATGCTCTGGGTCTCTGGAACCTAGAAACAACTTGTATTGTAATTAATGCTATATAAAAACAAAATAAAATAAAAATGAATTAAACTGAATTGAATGTGTTATCAACAACAATAATTGCATTAATATTAGAAGACTATTTTAGTCCCTTACATTATTGGAGGCTGGTCTGAGTCTTCAACAAATGGTTGAAAGGTGGGTTTGGGAGGTGGCGGAGCCATAACTGGAAGTCCAAATTTGGTTTTCTGGGGCATCTGTGGCACATAAAAAGACTTAAAACAAAACAGCCAATATCAATCTCTGTTTAGATGAACAGCCAGCAATTTCTCATACCTTTACATCACACCATTTTTCAGGCTTCTGCTCATTCTCCTTTGCTCTGGATGCGGGAGGAGCCACCCAAGACTCAAGCTTGGGCTCTGATGATAAACCACTTTGAGTTTTGTTCTCATCAAAAATTACCAGCAAACTGTTTGAAACATTATTGAGAACGGGAGCACCACGTGACTGCAGGCCTCCAGACACGCCTGTCCACAAAGACATCAAAAAGATGAATTATATTTTCCAGAAATAATTATAAAGTTAAAAGGTGTTGGTAATATCAGCTAACCACAACAAAACAGATTTACTTCTAATTGCTGGCCCAGTTCTGTTGACTGGAGCGACGGCCTTTTTCTTCCCTCTGTGTTTGAGGTCAACTAAACAAACTCTCTCAGGTTGTTTGGGCTCATCGTCACTACTGTCTTCCTCTACAGTCATCATGGCCTGCCGGGACACACGTGCCTGTAGAGCCCTATAAGGATCAAGAGACATATTGTGATTATCACACAACTTTTCACAGAGTGTGGAAACAGTTTTACAAAGTTGCATTTGTGCCATACTTGTGAAACTGAAGGAGCTTATCATGTGGCTCAGCATCTTTTTTGAACCCCTCTTGATAGACTAGGTCTGCTTTGCGATAGTTGCCTTGATTCTCATGCTCCTCAGACCAAGCGATGTAAAGGGATGCCTGTCTCACACCTATTCCCTGCGCTTGCACGTACCTGTAAATATCCAGGGGCTCGGGGCAGTGCTCTGCCTGACATACAACAGAAAAATGTAGCAAACATTACCACTATGCATTCGAATATCAGTGACAGAATTAACCAATGATTAAATTAGGTAACATACAAATTTGATCCAGAGCTCAACATAGCGAGGGTCGTTATGGTATTTTTTTTCCTCTGTGAATCTGGTCACAACACGCTCCAACAGTGTGGCAAGGTTGCTTTCTTTTCCACCCTGAGGAAAGGTTTGTTCTGTCCATTTAATATAACTGTAAAAAAAAAAAAAAAAAAAAAAAAATTGATGGCATATTTAAAAGCAATGCTTATGATTTTTAATGTTTGATGTTTACATATTTTACTCACCGATCCCAAACACTGAGCGGATCATCGCCATCATACATCCGCAACTCAGATTCAAATGTCCTGGAGAAACAAAGTCACAAACCCTTGTTTCGAAAAGTACATATTGTAGAAGTGTGCTTTACAGATTTATTTTTTTTTATTGAGTGCAAGGTTTAAGCGATCCATACTGTCTCTGTTGGATGATGGAGGTGGGTCCATCTTGCTGTTGACTGAGTGCCTGATGTAAAGCTGATATGTCTCTGCCTCGTCTCAGTGGCTGAATGTTTTCTTTGCAGAGCTCCCACTCCACATCTCCTCCTTCCGCCATTGTGAGGGGAAAAAACAACCAAAAAAAAAAAACAAAACAAAAAAAAAAACCTACAGACAGAAACATCACATCAATTACCTGCATTTAAATATAAACATACATTTGTTATTTGTTTCCAAATAAATATGAATTAAAAAAAATCTTATGATAGCATTATTATTCTTATTCATCGCTCTTATACAAATTATTGCTTTGGGTCTAGACGTGTGTTAGCGTGTCTATAACATGCAACTTCCATGTCATTATGCATATTTTGGAGAAGCTGGGAGGGTTTTATTTATTTGAATTACTATCTCTTATGCTTCTTTTTTAAAACATGTAAAGCACTTTGTGTTACACAAGTTTACAAAGTGCTATACAAATAAGATTTGATTGATTAATTATGACCATGTAAAAAGTAGTAATAGGTAACTGAGGTTAAAACAAGTGTCAGGTTTTAGGATGGTCAGTACTGAGCATGTGTGTCTGAAGGTGACAATAGCTGATGAGAATTCATAAGTTCATAAGAAGTCAAGTGCCCACAATCTAACCTCTGTGTGGGTTGACACAAATGTGGAAATAAGAAAAGTTGCTGCATTGGGTGAAAAGACTGAAAAGCCCAGCTGTTGGACCCACACATTTTCAAAATAGTGTCAGGCTGTACAACAAAAAGAGGCTTTAATGCAACTCTTCAGAAAACTTGAAGGTTTGTCCAGCAATTTTTATATACATAAATGATGCACCAGCATCTATGATCTTGACAGGCAACACAGATCGCAGAAACAAAAATCCATGACCAAAAAATAAATATACACATTTTTACAGAAAGCTTATCTAAATTGATCCTCAGTTTGTCTGATTTCATTTCTGCAGTTCCACCTTCTTCAACAGAAATGTTTGTCTTCAAAACAGGTTAAAGACTGAGTATAAGCGTTTGCTTGGCCGTATAATGGAGTGGAAACCAGTCCAGGATGTATCATTTCTTGCAGCTAGACAACTGAAACAGGCTCCAGTAGGCCCCACTGACCCTGAATAACATGAAGCAGGTACAGATGTTGGAAATGTTTTTCCATATCACTGAATCTTTGGATTCACCGTTATTGTATCTGGACCTGCCTATCACACCAGGCTGTTTTGCAGCCCACATTTAGATGAAAAAGCCAAATGTTTTGCGTTATTTTTCCTAAGAGAATATTATAGACAGGCTCTATACATTTTATTTGTAGACTGTACATTTATTCTGCATTATAATTGTGTACCTTTTGTTTCCATCAGCACGGAAATCATTGCACAGAAATGCGTTCAATACAATAGGATCCAATCCAATGAGATGAGATGAGATGGCAGCAGACGTGTAATATCGCATGGTAAGGCAATAACTTTAGTTCGTCGCTATCTTAAACAACATATTTTTACAACAATGGACCCGATGTGGGTCTTATTTTACAATATTTTTAAATAAACCTGAGGTTTCGAGTGCTCTAGTTAGCCCGACGAAGCTACGGAGCTAGCACGTTGGGTAGATACGTTACGTCGCTCATTTTTTTCACGTGGTTGTTAATATTAGTACAACTTCACAACCGACCGTGCACTATAATAAATATTCAACAAACCGCTGGTTATACATACCGTGTAGTGTTTCTTTTTAGAGAGAGTTTTGCCGCTGACGTTAAAACGGTAACTGGTAAACTCTGTTTTGAAAGAGACCCGCGAGACGCTTTGGACGAAGCTGATTGGAGCAGCCGCAAACAGGAAACTCGACGCCGACGTCACTAGGACGTTCCGGGCTAGTTCCTGTGTTGACATTATGACAACGCTGACAACAAGAAAGTAGAAATGATTTGAAATTATTGTTAATTTGGTCACTTTTCATAGTATTTACCCGCTACAGCGACTACCTGTCTCATGACGCGCTACACGCAGCAGCATGGACAGCCGTTGTTATTGCTGTGCATCAAAGTTTAGTCTCTTCAAGAAAGAGGTAGGTTGCTGCTGGTTGAAAAATGTGCAGGTTCATGTGTTTTGAGGGAGGCAAGCTGTGTTTTTGACACGACGATGTCCTCGCAGCTGGGCTGTAAGAGCTGCGGCCGCTCCTTCTGCTCCAGCTGTTTGTCTTTCAGTGCTTTGGTGCCTCGCTGTGGCAACACCCAACAAAAGGTCTGCCAGCAATGCCACGGCATCCTGACGAGGTGAAACCAGCCCCGAAAAACCAACAATCGAGCAGTTTATTATTACGAAGCTTCTTGCTTATGCTTGTATCTTTGTTGTTAGTGGGGAGTCTCAAAGCCACACCGAAAGATGGTCCCCTCCTGAAAATTATAAGAAGTCAGTATATGTTGAGACATATCTTTATTTGTTTAAATGCAGTGCCCACACAGATATGTCATAATATTTTAAAATGCGCGTCTTCCATAGACGGGTGGCTGCTCTCAACGCCAAACAGCAGGGACAGTCTACACATCCTGCAGTACCTGGAGGGACGGGGAACAGCAAACTGGGCCATCTACCACTGAAAGGCCTGACTAAAGAAGATCAGGATATTGCTGAGAGACTTCAGAAGCTAAAAGAGGACACGAAACCAAGTAAATAAATGAGATTTATAGCAGTTTTGATTCTGATCGAAACTGAGAGATGCATTAATAATGTATGTTCTCTTTTAAAAAGGTTATTGTTAGCTTTTTTTTTTTTTAAACCATTTTTTTCAGAGTCTGTTCCCTCTGAGAGAGAGATTGAGTCCCGCCTTGCTGCACTGAAAGCTCCCAGCCAGCGGGTGCCTTCTGCTGAGGAGATGGAAGATCGTTTAGCTGCTCTGCGGGGTCAACAGCCGCCATCTCAAGCTCCCCGACCTGTAAGCTCCTTCCTAGTTGTTGGTAATGTTGCAGGACTTGCAGCATACAACACAGTTAGAGTTTCAAGTTACATATTCAATTGAATTAAAATGTATTTGTACTTATTTGTTTTATATCTATTTATATAGCACCAAATCACAAAAACATGTTTTCTCAATGCACTTTGAGAATACAGTTAAACTCATTTCAAATTAGTCCAATTAACAAAAAAACCTTTTTTTTAATTTTATTTTCTTATTGCATGGCTAAGGCAACCGGCAGATTATACCAAGACCTTTTTTGATGTAATTCCCTGACCTGAGTAAGCACAAGTCAACTGTTGAAAGAAGAAAAAAACACTTTAACAGGAAGAAATCTCTGGTTCTATCGTTTAACCAGACTCAGGAAGGGCCTCCACCTGCCTCGACTAGTTTAGGGTTGAGAGGACAGAGAAAGATAAGAGAACAAGAACAAGAAAAACAGAGCAGGAACTCCTGCCGGGAAGGAGGAACACAGATTATCAGTTCAATGTAATGTTATTTATACAGTTTCTATTGCAAAATAAATTGTCTCTAGGCACTTTTCAGATAGCCAGAGTATGACCCCCAAGCAAATATTCAAAGAAACAATGGCAAGTAAAAATAAAAAAACTCCCCCAGCGGCAGAAAACTCAACCCAACAGTGGAATGGAAAAAGTCCGTTTTAGGTGGGAAGAAACCTTGAGCAGGACCTGGCTCGTAAGGGGCGACCCTCCTGCCGAAGGCCAGATTAATAACAGCAATAATATTGTCATAAGTGGAGTTGGTCTAAAAGAGAACAGAGTGAGAAAAGGTGTATCATGAGAGGTCTCCCAGCAGTCTATGCCTGCATCAGGACAACTAAGGGTTTTCAGAGTCTCCTGAGAGGAACATTTTAAGATTAATTTACAAGGAACTACTGGGTTACGAGTTTGTGGTAACAGGTGAAATGTGCTAATGTGCTCACTAGGTGCACCGGCCTCCTGATAACCGGACTAAGACTGAGCAGGCCAATGATTTGATAACTCAGATGACAGAGGAAGTTGCCATTGACAACCAGCAATCAAAACCAGAATGCGGTAAGCGATTCATTGTCTCGTAAATACAGTCAATAAGTAGTAATACAGTTGTTGAGTCTAGATGATTATATTCTGACTACTTCTCTAAATATAGGCAAAACACATATATTTTTTCCTCTGCAGGTGTGGATGACCTTATGAATGATCTCAACAAGGGCGAGGAGGCAACATTGGATGAGAACTTGGAGGAGAACCAGAAAGTAGTCAAGAAACTGGAGGCTGAGAAGGACCATCTGCTCGAGGAAGCCATGGAGGAGCTAAGGAAAGAGCAACATTCCCAGGATCAGATCCTCCAAATGGCGAAGAGGCTGGCGCAGCTGAAGGGGCAGGACCCAGACAAAGGTGCACAGAACTGCTGGCAAATCAGACTTATCTTTTATTCATAGTTTTATGGCAGAATGTCAGAAATAAGAAGTCATTGCATTATTAATAATGAGGCTATGACTGAAGAGTTGATATGTTTATATGTCACAAGGTGGAATTTTTGTCTTACACTTTTAGTCACAATGAAAGACTTCCAGCATCCTGACAGTGAAGAGGAGACTGAAGAAGAGGCTGTGATGAGAGTGTTAAAACAGGTCAGGCAACAAACAGAAATTATACCGTACTGTTGGTAATGATGAGTCAGGAATGCTTCATTTGTTGGTACATCATTTTAAGTCCATTTTGAATTAATTCAGGTCTGTCAGGTCAACCACAAGAGGCTGCTGTTCGGCTATTTCAGTGATGTGTAACGGTGTTGTTTTTTGGTTCTAGCTCTCAGAAGAAGCTGCACTTGATGAAGCCAGTGGCTATAACATCCCTTTTGAAGAGAGTGGCCCAGAAAACACTGAAAAGAAAAAAACCTCTAATAAACCGGTACTCAGAACATTCAGAATCCAAATTCATAATAGTTCCCAAGCCGTACAAGTGTGTTGCATTTAACCTCCTGCAATGTTGATGTGTTTTAAAGACTCCTGCACACAAGAGCAAAGTTTTACCAGCTGCTGTTGTACATCAGCCGTCAGACAGTGATGACGAAGAGCTTCCATGGTGCTGCATCTGTAACCAAGACGCCACCCTTCGCTGCCACACCTGTGATGGAGACCTGTATTGCAACCGTTGCTTCCGGTATCATAACAAACACTCATTTTAATAAGCTCAGTATGTAATTCTAGGTCGTGACTCAGAGTTGGGCTTCTCGCGGAAATTTTAATTTTGATGCCCGAGAAGGATGATTTGGAATGCATACTGTGACCCAGATACATTATAGGCAGGTTGCTGCCATACTGTTAAGCAGCATGAATATAAAGTATTTAGTGTGATGAATTAATCAATCTCCACTCCATTATCTCCCCAGGGAAGGCCATGATAAATATGACAGGATGGAGCATCGAACCACAAACTACACTGCTCCAAAGAAGAAGAATAAGATGTGATGATGAAGCTCCACTGCATGTCTTTGCCTTAGCAGCTCGTGACCCTGGAACACTTTAGCCTAAAGTGGCTTCCTGTTGTTGCTTAACAAGTTTTATTTTTTTTATTTTTTATGTTTTTTGACAGATCACCTCCTGTCTGACCGATTATAAATGTAGATGGAGAAACCCTTTCCCTTTAATTCTGGGAGAGCACAGGCTTAGAAATAGACATAGCATTGATATAAATGATATAAATACTGTAAAGTACAAAATGGATAATATCCATAATGTAGTTTATCTTTGCGTATGGTGAGAAATAAAAAAAAAAAATTCAAGTAACATTTGCAGAGTCTTGGTATTTTAGCAAGACTGCGTAGCTGCTGCCAAACTGAATGAGGAGCATGTTTCATCAACACCCCCCCCCCCCCCTTTTTTTTTTTTTTTTTTTTTTTTTTGTCAGTTGTCCTACTTCCTGTTGGTAACAAAGGTTTATTCTAAGTATATGTGGCCTTCATCATCATTTTATGCTTGTTTTTTTTAATTATTCATGTACACAAAGCAATGAGCTCATCTGGGACGATGCACAGTCCCAGACAATTGTCATCTCCAGACGGAAGAAGCACAGAGGAGTCAGTATAAAAAGAATCAATGAGGGCTTTGTTTTCTTTCATTCTTGTAGTCTATTTCTGCCTGTAACTGACATCAGAATTGGCTTTCTTATCCTTATGTGTAGTGTCATTATAAATTAAACAGAACTGATTACCGTTGTCTCATGTTTTAGATTTATTTTTAAGACTGGAGCTTTTTTTTTTTTTTTTTAACCTTTAAAATCAAAGATGCCTTCACTTAATGAAAATGTCTCTATCTGGAAGTCTTTGTTTGGAAATGTCTTTTGTCTGGATAGTTACATATTAGAGAAGAATCGGTGATAGTGGGGTCAAGCTGTAGACATTGCGATAATGGAGCCCTCAATGTGTTTGACGGGCAGCAGAAGGCCAGAGTGCATTTTGATCCGAGTGCATTACTGTTCAGCTAACTGAGAGTGAACCATAATCACACATTCCTCTGAGGGCTTGCTCCATTAAGGTTTGTTGCCAGGTTTGACTTTTCTGGCTACGTCAGCTACCTCACCACCACCGCAGACAGGAAATGGATGGGGTTAATGGCTGCATGCTTAATGGAGCATCCTGCTGCTGATTTCCGTGTGTTTACTTCTGTACTTGTCACGGCGACGCCTTCTTTGCTTCCATCAGCCTGTTGAAAAATTCAGGGAAATTGCTGACTGTCACTCTTTCAAAATGTCTTTCATTGTCTGCAGACATAAGCTATAATCGTTTGTTGTGTTTTAGAGCCATAATAAAGAGCAATGGGGATCACTGAGTAGTTTAATTTGTACTGCAAATTAGGAGGGAGTAATGTGCGTGTCAATATTTATTTCTATACAGCGAATTTATATCGGTTGAAACATTTTGCTTCATCAGCCAGTTTCAAATCCAACGTAACCATTTCCGCAAGTCATCAACAGCCTTGTTTTGAAAATGTTCCATTTTATTCCGACAACACTGTTACTTGAACAAAATACTTATGTACATAAATAAGCAGCTGAAAATGTACATTCTTAGACAAAAAAAAAAAGTCCCTCTGAGTAATGGACATGACCATTTTTATCACTCAAATAATGTTGGTACGTTAATGGTAGGGCAAAATATAATACAAATTCATATATTAAAGAGGGGGAAATCTGTTTAAAACCCAACTGCTCTGGCATTCGCTGATACCGACTCAGGAATGGGGGGAGGGATAAGCCTGGAAGAGTCTCCCTGATGTGTGGACCGCACATACAGGCATCCGAGTGGTTATGTGTGGGAGATGGGGAGACAAAAGGCTCCTCATTGACCTATAATTATTTCTTCAAGGGACCTGACATTTTGCGTAGACCCTTTATCCTGTAGAGCAGCCCGTTGATAAAGTCCTGCAGGAAAGATCAACAGAGCAGAATTTAATTTGCATTCAACTTTGATTAACCATGCTAGTGACAATATTGCAATGTTTTTCTTTTTCTTGCCAATTGATAAGTATTTTTTTTCTGTACCAGCGTTCAGTTCTTTCATCTTACCTCTTTTGGCTTTCCACATTCATGCAGCAACTCCTAACAAAGACACCAAACAGAAATGGGGTTAAACACGGCTTTTTCCATTTCCTTTTTTTATTTGATTTTATTGCAGTGCCAGCAAGAGCCAAATGTTCCTCAAGGTGTTACCTCATAAACTGTAGATACAGAAAAGGTGATTAGGAAGGTGCAAAGTCTTAAAGTGTTGATGAAACAGATTAACATGAGCCATTACCAAACCATTAACTGAAAGAAACGTTGGTCTCCTGTGGTGAAAGTCATGTTTTTAACATGTTCACTAGATCTTTTTATTTGTGTTATATGACATATGTGAGTGAAAATACCAGTCATCTATAGAAAACTATGGTTTTATTTTACATAGAGACATTTAACCCTTATATGATTAAAAAAAATCACAGGTGTGATTGATTTGTCTTTATATTATTAATTTGTTAGATGATACTTTTGTTCCACTTCACAAACCTGTAACAGTTAGTTGTTGGTAAACAAGTTTCAAACGTATAAAGTACCTCTGTGTTAAAAATTACTTTTTAAAACCTTTTTTTGCATTTCCAAAAGATGCTGAATTGATGATGATGATAATGATGATGATGATGATGATGTTGATCTTTGAGCCTTCAGAGCTCCAGCCAGTCTCAGAAAGCTACGGTCCAATAGATCTGTAATTTTCATGCGAAACATTGGAAGAACTAACCATGACTACCTGTGACGTGACGCTTTACAAGCTACAAGAAGAGTTTGGATGGAGAAATATAATTAGTAATATAAAGCTGGATTATGCAATTCCCCCTCTCTAATACCTAAAGATCTGTCAGAAGCTGATTCCAGTTCAGATAGAGACATAACGCTGTCCGTTCAAAATGCCAGAGAGGACACTGCTTTGCAGACGACTGTTTTGCTGAGTTACCCCCCCAAATGCTGGGTTTCTTCATTAAACAGATAAAGTCTGATACTGTTTGAAAAACATATCCAGGAGAGACTGCCAGTACACGGGCATGTCCATGCGCCTCTCTGGTTCAACAGTTTAAATCAGATTTACCGCTGTGTTAAACATGTTTATTGTGCAGCACAGCAGACACGATGTCATTTCTGTGCCCAAATCCTGAGAAAGCAGGTCAACTTTGCAAGTTCATACATTACGTTTTGAAAGTTTTTTTTTTTTTTACCAAAAGAGGACACTGATATGAAAAAAGAAAATGGTTTGCCAACCCATGTGTGCTACAGGATGGTTGAAATTACCAAAAAAATAGCAATATCTCTTTTAGCAGTATAGACTTCTGTTTGTTCAGTTTGAGATATTCTGGGCTCGAAGAAGAAAAATCTTTTCAAAATATAGTGTATGTGCGTGCAAAACTAATTTTCCTGCCTTTACTACTTTTTTATATAATTTTTTTCATATGTATAATAACTCAAGAATAACTCAGGAATAACTCAAGAATAACTCTTATAATAATAACTCTTTCTCGCAGTCTGTCATTTAGGATCAATAAGCCGACCAATCAGAGCACGCCTGACCTTTCAGGAGGTGGGTCTTAAAGACACAGGCGCTAAAATAAAGCATTTCCGACTTTTAACATTTGTATAAACAGAATGAAAAGAGAAAATCTGTTATTCCTTTCAAATACTTTCAAAATCCTTCCAATTGACATCTAAAATAAATAATAAACTTGCATCTTAGTGTACAATGGTTTCTTTCATACAGAAGTAAATAGAGTATTTAACATTGTGTTACAAGTGATGGTTTGACATTTAACTGTATTTAGATGATTTTACACAATCCTACCTGCAGTCGAGTTCTTTGCCCCTCATCTGATAGTTCCAGGAGTTCATCTATATCAATTTCTAACTCTGGGATTTCTTCCTCCTGCGGGAGCACAGTGAGGTCAGACTTAACAGCAGTATTCTTTAGTGCTTGTCTGTGTACAGAAAGAGCTCCTGCAGATGTCCTCGCACCCTGAAATCCCTTCACTCACAGTACGAATGTGCACAGTCATTCAGCTGGGCAAGAACAAAGACAACACTTTGTGAACACAAACACCTTGTTTTGGATGTGGTTGAGGAGACACTTTCTTGCCACGGATCAACATCAGATTTCATGGTTGGTTTACCCAGTTACCATTTAGCTCAGCCGTTACCATCATTTCTGGCTTAAATATTGTCTAAAGAATATATTAGCGCCAGATAGATTGTCTCATGTGGAAATAAAATGCAAACCCATAAACATCATTAACAGTCACACATTGACCTTTGTGTTTTTGATATCCATACAAACCCTTTTAGTGAAATGTCAGTCGTAGCTAAGCACATTTAAAGATTAATGCCAGTCTAACGTACATGGTAAAGTCTATACTCACGAAAAGTAAATATGGCAAATTCATTAATTCATATCACACGCTTGTAACACCTTCCTACTACATTTTCAGAGGGAATGATGAGTAGCCTCCAGAACACGGAGATCTCTGTTGTCAGCAGGTATATCCTCATGTTTGACAAGGGTGGCACCCCTTTAGAGGGAATATTTTCCTGTTGGGGAATTTTCGTGGCTGAAGACGATGGGGCTCGAACAGCTCTCTGTTGATGAGGAGAGAGCTAATCAATGTGGAATTGCTGAGCGGTGCAATTGATGGACCCTCTTTCAGAGTCCCCTGTGCCTCCTCTAATTGATACATGCTGCCAGTTTGGACCCTGCGTGATTCTGCTGATGTCTGCAGGATAAGTGCAAGTCCAAACTCTTGCTCCTTCCTACACATTTCTGTGCTCTATGGGCTTCTGCGGATGATCCTGTCTTGTGTATAATTTGTGCACAATTGACTTTAAGTGCAGAGTTATAGTGCTTGTATGAATTTTTTTGTTCATGAGTATTCATTGAACAAGTGTTTTATACTTACTGCTCATCCAAACATCGGCTTAATTTTTACAGCAAAACACCTTTTTTTCCTTTTAATTCTGAATAACTCACCAATTTGCTGCAAAAAAATACTTTATGTTTCTGTTTCAAATTGAGGTCACAGACCCTCTAGAGACCGTTCAGAGTAAGCTTTGCAGCTGAATTCAAAAATCATTTACCCTGTTGTCATTCCTATATAAATGACAACCAAAATGCCTGTTGTGGCTGTGGTTTAACCTTAACTTGCATGGTTGTAATTATTCATTATTCCACATTTGGTAAGTAAACCATATATGTAAAAAGTAAACCCGAAACTATGGGGGAAAAAATTACTAAATAATATAACTGAGTCACTTTTGTTTTGTGTACTTCTTGTTCTACCTCTAAAAGCAGGGCCCTGCAAAGTATCACTAAATATTAACGCATGGTGCTTTCTCAGAGCTCAGAGAGCCATGTGCATTTATCATGAGCCTTCTTCTAACTTACAATATTTCATTTTGTATGCAGTCGCGGTTTTCAGCTTGTTGAGTGTTACCACTACTGTCGGAGGAACATAGCATTTTAATGAGGCCTCTGGGCACAAATATCTCAGCAGCAGTTTTTGAAGTTAAAAGCAATAGACTGAAGCTAAAACTCAGGTTGGCACTGATACCGGAATTCATGAATACCAAAGTGGGTCTTGCAGGACTGCAGTGTCAGATGGAAGTACAAACATGGCTTAAATAAGCAGTGAAGATGCATTGACCTTTGCCAGTCTATAAGTTTAAACATTGAAGTGGTTGTAATTCTTCACTCCTACCATGCACTGGTGGTGACAATTATCACTTCAAGCACATTTCTGAGACATGTTTCATAATTTACTTAAATGTATTTCTTTTTCCAAACATTTGCTAAGCTGAAATACCAAAGATATTAAATTTGGAAGAGATACTCAGCCCTCAGGTCAAAATATGCCCCTAATATAATGACTTTCAGACTTTTTAGATCTTTTTATTGTGCATATTTATCAGATATATGATATATTATCTATTATGATTCTCATTCTTACTAATTTGTCAAGAAAAATGGAAGTTTTAGCATTATAAGCTTTGCTCACCAGAAGAACAGCTCAGCTTAGTATTTTGTGTTGGTGGAATCAAACGTTTTCTTAATTTCTGTTAGGAAAAAAAGCTAAAATGGTTGTTCAAACACATTTGTACTTTGGGTCCAAGCGTCACTTTGTAGCTGTCGGATTGAGTTAAGCTTCCTGTAATTACGTTACACAGTCCAGCAGCTTATCATTCTAGTAAATAACAAAATAAAACATTAACATCAAACATTCTGCACTTCCACACACTACTGTATGTTATTGTAAAGGAAACCATGCCCCGGAAAATGTATTTGTTGTGAGAAGTTGCCAGTCCACGTTTAACTTATCAGACCCTTCCCTTTTTCCTGTTGGTACAATGAGCTGTCAGCATATCAACGTTCTCGTAACCTCACTGCAAGACCACATAGTTAACAGATATTAATTAAGTTGTAAACCTCCTCATTTGCCATAAAAGTGTACCATTTCCTTATTGAACTTGATTCTTTGGCTTATTCCATTTCAAGTCATAAACAGATCGACCTTGTGTCATTTGGAGTTTCTATTACTTTCTCAGTCTACAAAGGGAAAGTGACTTTATGATTATTATTATTTTCTTTTAAAGCTCACCGCCTTTTGTAAAGTCTGGAACGAAGGGGTCCACTCCAAACCGAGGCAGTGTGTATGAATTGGAGATGTGGCTAAATAATTCAGGTGATGACACAGGGGACTGATGGTAAATGCTTCCACGCGGAAGACTTGGGGAACCAACACGGTAACCTTCCTCTAAATCCCATGCAAAATTCATTACACCTCCCAGTACACATGGAGAAGAAAAAAAACTAATTCTACACAATTACGCAAATATCCAGTCCATAAAAGCTGTATAGTTAGGTGTACATTTTTTAAATGTCAAGCATGTTTATTCCTTTTGGGGAAAATGTCAGTGAGGGAAGCTTGTCAATGCACAAAAGGCAATTTATGTAATAAATTGCCTTTTGTGGAAAACTTATTGTTGCTATGTGTTGTTACATCATTGATCATAATGGGCTTTTGCTGATTAGGTAGCTGGTTAAACATCTGCCCCCTCTATCTAAGCTGTTATAAGTTGCATATTTATGTTTATTCAAAATTATATTTTATGTTTTTAAATGTAAAAGATAAAGCACTGCATATAAGAGATAATTGTATGTTTCTGGCACATCAACAGAGCTGCAGCAGACTGACTTGGGGTCTGTTTTTTGTTATCTGCACGTCCTGGTTTTCACTAATGTGATTTATTCTGCCCCGAGCATCACAAGCATATTACCGTGGATTACCTCAGAGGAGGGGGGGGTTTAAAACAAAATAAGGTTTTGCAAAATTCTTTTTTTTTTATATAGGAGTACTGCAACATTATTTAAAGATTGTGTCACCCAATTGCTTTTTTAACATTAAACCACCGAATCTAACCACTAACTATACAGATAATTTTGGAGATAACGAAATGCCACCTTCCATGTCAAGACTTGCCTGCGATGCCAGGCAGAGAGGAAGCTGCATACCCTCTAGGAAATTAAATACTAATTTTATATGAAGCTTTAAACACAGTAGTCTTGTCATCTGATCTGCAACGAGATTAGGACATTAATGCTTCTTTGCAGACGTTCCCACTTTCACTGTGCCACACCGCCTCATGTGGATGATGAGACATCTGTTTCCATGGTTTCCCCTCGGAGCATGCCAAGGAAATCAATATGGAGCCTCTGACATAATTGGATTGCATCCCACAGCACAGGAGTGGAGTTATGAAGGTTGTGTTGTTGTGGGTACAAGTTAATTGATGTCTTGCTGTAATCTCCAGTACATATTAAACGATAACCATCTCTATAACCATGCCATTAATTGGACTTACTAATGTTAATGTCAATGTGAAAGCTCTATCATAAAATGTTAATATATATATATATATATATATATATATATATATATATATATATATATATATATATATATATATATATATATATACATAAATATATTAACAACTCATTAATCATTCTCTTGTATAAAGGTAGTGTAGTCTATGTCATACCAAATTATTTAAGGATATGCACAAATACAAACAATAAAAATGGTTATGTAATATATCAGGTGCCACCACAAAAGCAAGAAAGAAATACTAGGGCTTTTAGAGTGAATTTTTAAAGCATTTTCTTTAATGATTTTGTCACAAAACTACACTGAGCAGTTATTTTTCTCATGTGCCGCACCTTGACGGTAGTAGCAGTAGTAACTAAGCTGCAAAACTTCCTGCTGAGCAAAACCTTTAAATTGCCTAAATTGTTAATGAGTCATGGTGCTATCAAGTGAATGTGGTGTGGTACTGAGTTTGCATCATCTTCATAAGTGCTAATTAATGTTTTCAGACGTCACTTTACTGGAAAAATAATTGTATCCCCGTGCAGAACATCAGATCGCACCTGCACGGTTGACACTGCAGTAAGGTTGATGACACATGAGGGCTTCTGTGCCAGAAGCTGCAGTCATGATGCATAGCTGCTTGCTTCCCACCCCTTTCTCTTTTAGACTGCTGTAATCTCTTATACATGATAGGTAGTGCACCACAGGCGTCTATATTCAGCTCAGTATTTCCCTTACTCTCTTCCCTCGCGTTCTCTTCAGGCACCCAACACAGTGTACATCTGAGTGTGTGTCTGTGTGTGCGTGTGTCGGTCCTATCCTACCTCACAATCAAACAGCAAGTGCAGCTGCCCATCAATCCACTCCTCAATATCCAGCCTCCTCTGCAGGTCCTTTCGGTTGTATTTCACTGTCAGCTTCCCCAGCTTGCGGTGTGCTGGCTCTGCTGTTTTGTCCGGTGCCTGGAACATCACCCTGGACTGGGCGCTGGGCTCTGACGCCATGGCTGCCACGGCCCCTAAGAGAACCGTGGAGGCACACTGAGCTGTATCACACACACGGAGCCTGCCTAACGGGGCTGTGACTCCCTGCACACGCTGACTCCCCTGCCGGGATCGGAACAATTTCTGCTTCTCCTTTTCCAGGGGCTGCTGTTCCCACGCGTATCTTATTGAGTGCTAGTGCTCCCTGTTTCTTTAAAGCCAGCTTTGGTTCCCTGTCTGTCCTCGTCCTCCCTCTCCCTCCCTCTCTCTACAGATCCCTGTCTTCTTCTCCTTCCCTCCTCCTCTTGCAACACCCACTGGCTGTATTATCAGGATGGTGGTAATGAGATATAGCTTTGTGTGTGAGTGTGAGCGTGTATGTGCACTTCACAGGGTGTGTATTTGCTTTTTGTTCTCTTCCTCTGTCTTATGGCAGATGGGGGAACATAGGTCAATTACAGCAATAAAACAAGGGGGGAAAGGCAAGGAAAACGAAAAGGCAATCCACTTAGGATTGTTGAAAATATGCTGAATTGCTGTAAGTATCTGACATAATAAACTATAAAGAAATTGATCTTGCACTTTTGTACATGTATCCCTGATATTAGACATGAATCAGAAATATCACACACCTTTTTTCTCTCTTATCTAAAATATTTATTGCCTCAAGTTGAAAGGTTTTGACACCTCAGAGATCTGGTGTTTGCACACACTTCAACCAAGTGGAGTACCCATGACACGTGAGCCAGGGTTCCTCTACCGTGGTAGTTTCTTTGTGTTTATGACAGCCATTATCAGGTGTATGTTTAGTAAGCCTTGAAGTCGAATTGGCATCCTCAGTTACTCATTCTTACATAATGGATGAAGAAAAGGGTGGCGCTCATGGGTCATTGGTGTTAAAAAGCCAAATGTCAAAGGAAATTCCTGGGATCATCAGTGTTTTTGAAGTCTAACCTCAACAGCAGCACCTAAAATTCAGCGTCAAAAATTCATAGTAATAGCTGCCGGTGCAAAGATTATTACAGGTAATACAAGTGGGACAACAGGCTGCAGTTTCCACAGATCCAATTACGATATGTATAATGGGGCTTCGTTTTTTTGTTTTGGCAGGGGCCATTGACTAGTCATAGCAGAGCATTTTAAACCACGGATGTACCGTCTGTTACAAACACTGAATTATTGAGTGCCTTCAGCAGTTCACCTTTCCAGACAAACAAATTCCTTCATCCTGTTTCATGCGGCATGGTTTTGCACCATCAGACTGACTAGAAAGAATGCGCCTGGATGCGAGACCTGTGTCTGACCTGAAACGCTGACTCATTCCTGAGAGGGGCGTAGAAAAAAAAGCAGAAGCAATACATATTCTCTGCCGATGTAAAACATGTAAACTCAAACTGAAGCTGAAGAGTTTGTGGATTAAGTCTTAATTTGTTTCCACAAGCCCTTTACCTTCTAACTCACTTTGTCCACAATTATGACCTAGTCATCATCTCTAAAACAATTCATCTGCGTTTCATCATTTGAGTGACCACTTCCTGTTCCTCTGGAGCTGGGAAAAGGTTAGTCTCGGGCTTTATATCTCTGCTCATTCTGTAAAATGATAACTCGCTATATGAATCGGCTCATATCGCTAAACGCATGCAAACAGGACTGTGTTTTTAAATAAGAGGTTAATGATTATCTGGGGGGAGAACCAGCTACCAAGCATGTTTTAGAAATAGCTCACACCCTGGTTTCCAGTCAGCTGTTGGTGGGATCACACTGCCACCTTCTGGGTTAAAGCCTTTGAACCTAAAAAAAAAATCCAGTAAACAAAAGCCCCTGTCATGACCTTAATTTTCTCATAGTAATTGCTTTTTCTGTGCTTGAAATAAAGATAAAATGATGATAAAAATTCTTATGTATAAAAACATTTTTGTTCTATACCAGAATATCAAAAAAAAGAAAGAGATCCGTTTATTCATTTTTTTAAATATACTTAGTGCTGAAAACATTATTGATGCCTTTAAAGTCTATAAAAACATTAGATCTCAGACTGTAGAGGTTTTGTTAGTTTGCTTTGCTGGTTTAGAAGTATTTCGTTGTCTGTTAACACAATGCCAAGGAGAAAGGACATCAGCAACCATCTTAAATTAGCAATTATTGCCGTCCATCAATGCGGGAATTGTTAAGGGTCCATTTTCAAACACACTGAAGTCCTACATTCTTGAGTTAACCACCAGATTTTAGGGTTATTAACATAAGTAGCATGAACTACAGTATAACTGCAGCCTCGTTAGACCATATGAGGGATGGAAGCTCAAAACACAGCCCATTCAGGTCAACGTCCCCAACTTCCCTTGGGACGCTGGCAAAGATCTAGCAGAGATAGGAGATGAAAATCATTGATGAAGGCTATGGCATCAATTTAGTTGTGTTCTTTTGTCTTTTAGTTCATTTTTCCCGTGGTTAGGTTTGTTTTTTCCCGTTCAGTAAATTAACATTTCATCTCACTGTAGGCAGGTTCGGCAACTGTGATCTAACCCAAAAGGTTTCAAACCACTATCAGTTTGACATGGCACCAGACCCTTATGGCATTTCCTTCAGTTGGTGGGTCTACATGGGTGCACCACCACTCATGTGGTGCATCCATGGTGTACCATCGCACCATCTAAAATTGTACTCACAAAGACAACAGAGGAATGATGAGACAGGCCTACATCAGACACAGACACATGCTGAGTCAGCCCAAAGTTGTCCAGCGTGTTACTCAGGTCTTTAGACCTTATGTCCTGAGAGTTGTGCATATGTTGTTTTCCTGCTAAAGGCAACTTAAGTGTTTTAGAAGTATTATTTGAGTGCGACTCTCCATGTTTTGACTGGGCCACATTTCTCCTTCTGTCACCTAAAAGAACAGACATTTTTAAACTTTCTAACAAACAGTGTCCCAGCTTGTCACAACTGCCTGGACCCTCCATGCATCAGACTCTAGAGACAGAACATGATGCTGGCATAGAGGAACCGGAGGGGGCGGGGCTGTCTGCTGTAACTTTGGCCTCTCTGGTGGGGGGTCTATGGCTTACCACATCAATTAACAAGCGTGTAAACTTCAGCTACCTCACTTTTATGGATAAGCAATCGCAGCAGTACTGTGTTGAAAAAATCATTAAACAACACTCACACACAAGTTTTAACGTTATCAAGGTGCCTGCAGATTAGATGACGATTTTTACTGCATCATCTCTGTCGCAACCTTGCTTATACGCGGGAAGATAAAGAAGTGTCCACCTCCTCCCTCAGCTACGTCACTGTCACCTCTCCAAGTTCTGCGTTACAACGAAGGAATTCATTATCAACTTTGAAACTGTCTTAGGAATTAATTTATCTCAGATTTTTTTTTACATTTTCAGACACACACACACACACACACACACACACACACATATATATATATATATATATATATATATATATATATATATATATATAAACTCTGATGTCACAATATACACACATTAACTATCTAAGGTGTAGGTGTAAGACTTAACAGTGAAGGTGGAGCCTATCCCCGTATACGTGCTTGGTTCAGGCAGTGGAGTTAAAATAGTTTAGTAAGTCATTAATTAATTCATATTATTAAATCAGTTTGATCCGAAAGGCTCGTTACAATAATGAAGATTCAGCTTCCTTAAACGTTTGTTTTATTTAACAATAAGTATGTTTAAAATACAAACATATTAGTTAGACTATATTCAGACATAGGGTGTTTTTTTGGGTTTTTTTTTTTTTTGTATGCCAGCAGCGGTTGGTGAGATTATGACCCATATAGGCTGTTTCCTCTTTACATCCGCAGACTCAGACGGCGTCCTTGCTTGCGTTTGTTTGGGGCTGTAGTCATTCGGGGGTAGAAAGGAGTGGCACCAGGTGTGGAATTTCACTTCCTGTTGCTCTCAGGTGAGTCATCTGGGGTATGTCGTCGATTGCGCAGCTTTCTCGACATCGGAGTCGACACTGATATAATTCAGAAAATCTCCTGTAGAAACAACTTTACGTCTGGATGTGTAACAGATGGTTATTGTTTAGTTTCCTCTTATTTTAGTTTTTCGATTGTTTGTTTGTTTTTGGTTTTTTTTGTGAAAGAAACTTTTTGTTTTATTTTTTTGGCCTTCCTTCGTTTCAGCTTGCCTCAGGACTTTGTTTCGGTGGAAATCGTGAAAAAGGAGAAGGACTTTTAATCATGGACTTTTTCACCAAGAGACATGCCCGAGCGCCCACGCTCCTGCTCCTAATGTTTTTCATACCGTCCACCGCCGGCCAGGGGGTGGGCGAGCAGTGCCTGCCGCGGTTCAAAAGGGGCAAGGAAGATTTTGTCCTCGACACCGACGAGTCTGTGGCCAAAGGAGCCACTTTTCTTATTGCGCCCAAACTGGGTGACTACAGAAGCTGCGTGACCGCCTGCTGCAAGGAGCCCAGGTGCAACCTCGCCTTCATGGAGAAGAGCTCCGAGGAAGGCGCGATCAACTCCTGCTTTCTGTTCGACTGTCTCTACAAGAAGAAATACGCCTGCCGCTTTGTCAGGAAGAAAGGATACATGAATTATGTCCTGGAGGACGTTTATGAGAATTATCTGGATCTGGAGGCCGCTCCAAGTAAGACAAATATCAACCAAACTTAACAAATGTTGTAACATACGTGGAGGGATCGGTCTGTTGTTGCTTTGTTTCTGTATGTTCCACAAAATCTTTAAATTATGCTGATAGTTGGTGTTTTGTTTTGGTGTGTATTAGCTGCTGAAAAACACTGAGTGACAAGACAGTTGATGGGGGGGCAGATTTAGGGCAGAAAGCTTCAGTTTTCATGTTCACACATGTCAGGGAGTTGCTGCACAGTGCCTGATGCCATCAGTGGTATCTGTTTACATCTTATATGATTAACTGTCTTCCTGTTGTTTTTCCTTGCGTAAATGTGATACATATCAATGTGACGTTGTTGCAGAAGAGTCTGACACCCCGCCGGTGGCTGATGCAGGCCAAGACCAGGTCGTCCAGCCTCACGACGACGTGACTCTGAACGGTATAAAAAGCAAAGACGACAACGAGATTGTGTCCTATTCGTGGAAAATGGTCGGTGAGATTCCCTTTGCTGTCATGAAGGTGAGAAAAGCTGCTGCAAGACAGGCCTGACCTTGATGAGGTCATGTTTGATTAAAAATTGTTTAACGTTTAACACTGTCCTTTTGTGCTTCCTAGAAAACCAGTTTTCCTGACCAGGTCATCGTTTCCAATCTCACATCTGGGAAATACAGGTTTCAGCTGACTGTCACAGACAACATCGGGCAGTCGGACTCGACCATAACTACCATTATGGTCCTCACACCTGAGCAGTCCGAGCGTGAGTGTCTACACCAATAAGAAAGTGTCTCAATATGATCATTTATATTGAAAAAAATCAGCTTTAAACCAACACTGTGTCATTCTAATAATAAACTCTATGTAAGAGATGGGTTTAAAAAAAACAAACATTAGTTTAGATAAACCAGAGGGGGGGTGTTTGGCGTGGGAAATGAATTGAGTTTCAGCTGAAATGAGTCATGCGTGCAGCATACCAGTGGGTATGACACGAGGATCGCCCTCGTTTCTACACAAAAGTCAAACCCCGTTTACTTTCCTCACGTGGAAAAGAAAAACATTTCTAGAATATTTGCTACGCCAGTACTCTTGAATGACAGAACCTACCTCGTCAGTTTGCCCAGCTCAGTGTTGCATTTGTGCCTTTTCCATGTAATTTGTGGTCATACGTGTTTTTAACAGGAAGACTTGGACACGTTATGGCATGTCTGACTCATTCCTGATAAACAAATAACTACATGATAAGACATAGAGAGAAAAGTTTGTGTTATGGCAAGGTTGTGTCATGAATTGGTTTTTTTTTTAAAAGAAAAACGTATATAGGTGATGTGTGAAATGTGTTGTCAGGGAACATTTGTTAAGTAAAGGCCACCCTCCCTATCATGTGAAGTATCCAGGTGTCTTCCTTTTGAAATCCTTGTGTTCGGAAAACAGAGGAGAGCGCTGCAAAGCTGCTTTTACTCCTCCCTGATACCATCTCTCCACCCCCAACTCAACAAAACTCGTCGGTCTGGTTTCACAAGGAAGATTTACCTCACTGTCTCAGTCTGAGTTCATTAAAAATTATTTAAAGTCCTAATTTTAATGCTTTGAATGCAGGTGTGTATATATATATATTTGGACACCGTTGGCTGGTCAAATGCAGGAAAAAAGGTTAAAACCACCCTGTTACCCATTAACAGCTCGAGTCCTGAATGTAAATGTGCCTCGGTGGAATAAGCCTGATCCCTGCAGTGAAGACAACTCCACAACTTACCCATGCCTCAGTGAGGAATAGTTCAAGTAACGACTCGCAGCCATGGCTCGATACGAGTATGAGGATTTACTAACGCGAGGCGAGCGGGTGCTAATCGAGAACATTTTTGTTGTGGCTGCATTTCTCAGCAGTCTGTCGCAAAGGCAGAAAGGTGCATCATCAACCACATGCAGACATTGTGGGTTGAAACTTGTATACATTTTTTTTTTTCTTGCTTTCATCTGCCTGGTGAGAATCATTTCCTCTAAAGTCCAACTAGAACAGGAAGTTGGGCCATAAGAAGAAAATGCCAGGAAACTAGTTGGTGTTGTGGTTTATCGTTTTTTCTGTTGCACCTTCACAATTAGACCTCTGGCAACATTGATGATTTGTAGTTTGTAGTTGCATTTAAAAACTAAAAAATCTTTTGCCAGATTTATATTTTTATATATATATATATATATATATATATATATATATATATATATATATATATATATATATATATATCTCTCTATATCTCTCTCTATCTCTCTCTCTCTATCTCTCTCTCTCTCTCTCTCTCTCTCTCTCTCTCTCTCTCTCTCTCTCTCTATCTCTCTCTCTCTCTCTCTCTCTCTCTCTCTCTCTCTCTCTCTCTCTCTCTCTCTCTCTATCTCTCTCTCTCTCTCTCTCTCTCTCTCTCTCTCTCTCTCTCTCTCTCTCTCTATATCAAAGCCTTAATGTTTTCCATCATTCGGCGTCCCTCCAGATCACTGTATGGCTCCAAAAAAGATCGGACCGTGTCGTGGTTCCTTCCCCCGCTGGCATTACAACGCCGCCTCGGAATCGTGTGAGGAGTTCATTTTTGGAGGCTGCAGGGAGAACCTCAACAATTATCTCTCCAAGCCCGAGTGCACAGACGCCTGCTATAGCAAAGGTATTTGAGGCTTGATGGTTTTATTCTCAAATTCTTCCTTCAGTGTGTGTGTGTGTGTGTGTGTGTGTGTGTGTGTGTGTGTGTGTTTTCCTAACACTTTCTTGTCAAAAAGACGATATATCGGTGAGGTATAAGCACACACTCACACAGCTTTATCAATTTGACATCGGTATGAAAAAACTCCTTAGTGTTGTTCCAATGTGTGTGGATGTGGATCGTAGATTGTAGATTTCTACTCAACAAGACCAGAAAGCCAATGTACATAAACGAAGTTCATTTACTATTTATGTTGTAAACAAAAAGGTGTCCTCAGTCAGAGGCCTCTTCAACTCTGTAGCAGTAAGAACAAAGACGCCGTTTAAATAAGCAGCAGCTTCACATAATGACTCTTTATGACTATTTGTTTTTGTTTTCTTTTAATAATCTATTATTAATGCTTCAACAGCAGTTTCTCAGAGCAATCAGATGCACAACCATTTGTACACACAAACTATGTTTACACCTCATCCTGCACGCAGACATTTGTGAGTCTGAACCACACATGTGACGATTTTTTTATACAAATTTATGCCTTATCTGGTGAAAGTGGAGGAAAAAAATTAGTTAGTTCAAGTTAACTATTAAAAAAAAAAAAAAAAAGTTAATACATTACATTTTGGTAATTTAGTTTTGGTAGTTCAGTTTTTTTTTAATAGTCTGATTGCCAAGCAAATGTTTCCCCTTTTTTAATTTTCTTTCAGATAAAGGTGCTGTAGCTGGTCGCGGCTTGCCTGTTCCTGCGCCACAAGGTGGGTAAATTCTCAGTTGGTGATGCCGTGTATTTTAATTGCTTACGCAATGTTTTCATTGTTTAGATCAGTGCCTTCTGTAACACAAGCATAAATGCAAATAATAAAACGGAGCATCATTTCATCGTTGAAGATAAACTTATCACTCTTGTCCTATAATCAGCATACAGGGAACATAAAGAGTAGAAAGTGTGTGTGTTCAAATTAAACAAAATATTTGTCTATAGTTGTTCTGTGTGACATTAACGCAGCAATATCAGGATCCGCTTTATTGGTAGGCTCAAGGAAATTGGTTTTGGCTGTTGGTGTCACTCCAGCACTACATCAACTGCAAAAAAAAACATGTGTATATATGTAAGATCATCGAAATTAGATCATTAGATGTTCCCCAAATTGTTCAGTCTTACCGGCCAGGAAAAAGTGTTTCAGACCACCTGGTAGATTCACTTTGAGCTCTGTTTTGTTTTGGATTTTTTTTTTAAATATCTTTGGCACAGGATAAATGTTATTTTTATAATTATTCGTTAATCTACTATCGCTAATATTTACCTGATTTTGTGCCCCAGGAGAAAAATGTGGTGTTAAATGCTCTGAGGACCAGTTCACCTGTGCTAACGGTTGCTGTTTGGATCCCGGACTTGACTGTGACTCCACACCACAGTGCAGTGACAGTTCGGATGAACTGAACTGCGAGGACTGTAAGGAATGACTACACAAACTAAGCTTTTTTTGTTTGACTGACTGACTGATGGGCTGTAAATGTGGTGAAATGCTTCTTTGAAACAAATACTAACATAAATTTATATCCCATGTGTCTTATCAGTGGACCACAAATTTCGGATTCTCCTGGAGATTCCAATTGATGAACAGAAAGGTGATTTGGAGTTTTGATGCTGCATTGTAAATCAGTCACTTGTGCTTTTATCCTGTTTTTAGAATGTAGTTTGATTCTAACTAACATTCTTGCTGTCCATTTTTACACCCTACTACTCCATTAATCGTGTATTTATTGTTGTTCGCAGTGCGCTGCACAGAGCCTCCCGACACAGGAAACTGCAGGGAAAGTAACACTAAGTGGTACTATGACCCATTTCAGGAGGATTGCCTCCGCTTCAACTACGGTGGCTGTGCAGGAAATGAGAACAGATTTGAGTCGAAGGATTCCTGTAAAAGGTTTTGCTTTGGGGTAACAGGTGGGTTTGTATTAACTTCTTCCCAGATGTCTTTCACATGGACACATGGCCTCATACAAGGCACCTGAAAGTGTATAATTTGACCTTTTATTTAATTTAATTTTGTTTTTACTGGCTCAATGGCTTCACACATAGCAGAGCTACATGCACCTATGTGGTCAGAAGTGATTTTACTACATATGTTTGCTTCAAGCAATCTGAATCTAAACCTGTCATAGTTTTAATTTCTTTGGAAAAGACAAACAAAGTCAGGTGTGTCATTTTTACAGCTAGTGGATACTTCCCCTCATTTTGCTCCATTTTCCTCTGAACTTGTACCCATTTTTTTTTTTTTTTTTTTTTTTCCGCTGCATTGCCAGCATTCAGGATTGGTTCATCCAACTTGGGCTGTTTGGATCTCAGCTTCCTGAAACTGTTTGTTTTGCGGGCTCAAAGCAAAGATCCGCAGAAACTTTTCTCATCACAATTCAACTGAAGTCCAAAACGGCAGTTAAAGACAATCCACCTCAGTCCAGTAAAATTCCACTTTAGTACAATTCATCGTAATTAAGTAAATCCAAACGATTAAATTAGTCCAGATTCAATGTTCACACAAAATTAACATTAATCAAAAATGTGTTGCATGTGTGTAATGCATTAAAAAACATTGTTATCAATGTTAACTTAGTTTTGTTATTATTATTATTATTATTATTATTGTTGTTGTTGTTAAAAAGACATCTGAAACTGATGTCAGATAACTAATACTAATAAAATAGATTTGTGAAGTGGATCAAAACTGTTCCAGTATGAAGTGGTTACTTTTGGGAGACAATGTGACCAAGTAAAAATGCAGTGAAACTGAAAACGGTTGTGGTCAGTGTTCCTGTTTGTAGCTGCGTCCGTGGGAAGTGGAAGCAGCAGACACAGCTGAATATCTGATGCATCCAACTAAGTGTTGCTGTTCGATTGATCTGTAAATGAGCAAGGGTTTTTATTTTTTTTTTTAGAGATTGAAACTATTATTATTTATTTTTTTGTCTCTTTGAAATGGGCCGATAGATGTGCTGGTGAGAGGAATTGGATTTCTTTCTTTTTTATTTTTTGTATTTTTTTTTACCCTGACTTGTCAATACGATTAATCAGTATTGTTGATCCTGGCAGATTTTCTTTTTATCCCGTGAAATGTATTTTGGAGCATCTGTAGTTTTAATCGGCATCTACTACCTTAAAGTCCCCTCAGCATAGAAAAAAAATATTTATGTATATTTATGTTGAGGATGTAAGGACATGCCTTGCCCTTGTTGTGTGTGTCATATAGCACTAAAAATGTAGATTCATAATGTCCTTTTTTTGTTTGTTTTTCAGCGAAGGATGTACTTCTAAGACAAGATGCATTTGAGAAACAAGTGTCCAACAACAAAACTGGTATATTGCTTTATATTTAGTTTCTTTAACACCACTAGATGTTTATTTTCTCAAACTAAACTTGCAGGTGAAAAATATAAAAGGGGGGAAAAAAAACAGGCATTGAGCATTTGTGTCACCACTGCATCCTTGATTTTTATTCTAGGAGATGGAACATCCTTCTGCAGATATTTCTTCATTTATTTGGCAACATTATCTACCTGAATATGACTTTATCAGTGTAGATATGTCATTTAACTGAGCCACAGAATCCACTCATATTAGGGGTCAGGGTTTTAGTTGCTAAACTTACAAAAGCTTTATATTTCATTTGTTTTTACTTTCTGTGCATTCTTTCTGTTCACTGAAAAGATTCAGTAACATTTTGCATATTTTTCCTTTTTCAGTTAGGTATTTATTGTAACATTTGGATGAAACTACACTGCATGAAGCACTGAAATAACTCTCATTTATTAAACAGAAATCCTAGTTATAGCTGCTCTTCTGGGGGTAGCTATCCTCATCCTCCTCGGTGTCCTGGGCTACTGCTTCTTCAAGGGAAAAAAGCCTTCCCAACACCAGCGTGTGCCTGTCAACAATACCCAGTTTACCACACTAGAGGACAGACAGCGTCTGGTCTACAACAGCACCACAAAGCCCATCTGACCCCCTCCGTCCTTACCTTTGACCCGTATCCTGGCACTGAATTGCTCTGGGGATTTGCCGTATCCTGAACGAACTCAGACTGATGAGGGAGGTTTGTGTTTGAGTGCTGGAGGAGGTTTATCTTCTTATTTTGTCCTTACATGGATGTGTTTTTAAAGGTGACGTATACAGAAAGTGGAAAGTCTTCACTGATGAGCTGTGATGTCATTCATTTTTTTTTTTTTCAATTGCTGTGGTCTATTGAAACTAGTTGGTAAATGATGGTTATTTCTCAGGTAAAAAGGGAAGGACTGCTATTAGTGTGGAGATATAATACCAGAATAATCTATTTAAACTTATATAATTTTTTTTTGTGCGCTTGCGCCCATTAAATTATCTCAGTTGACAGTGAACAGCTATTTTTGATGTAAATATGGACTTATCATCATCATACTCATCATTTTGACTTTTTACTTCAGAGTTTAGATTTTTGTTTTTTGTTAAACCAAATCCTATATTTGGTTTGTGGATATGTAAAGCCATGCTATTCCCATAGTGTCTTAAAATCCTACCTGATCTAAATCTTGGCTTAATTTTTGTCTTCCATAACAAACTGTTGTTACAGATTTCATGGAACTTTATATACAAGCATAATGTACATAATCTTAGGATTTAAGAGGGTCAAATCTTTATTATGGGTTATATTGTCTGTAATATTTTTTTTTCTCTCTTTTATTTCTTAGGTTAAGCATAATACATGATAGTTTTTATTTACCCTCAGTGTTAAATATTCAATATTTTAAACTTCTAAAATGTTTGTACAAAGACCTGATGTAATTTCCTTTAGCTGTTTTGGGATGTTAATATTAAATAAAGACATTAACTCATTTATGTGGGAATGTTGCGTCTTGCAGAGGAGGTTATCTTGTCTAGACATGTTTTGAACGTTTCTGCCAAATTTGTGTGACACGGCAGCTTCTCTTTTGTCTTTTTGCAGTCTTTCAAGGTCTGCAATATTTATTCTACAGGCCTCGTGTCCAGAAAAGTGGGAAACCTTTGAAATAAAACAAAACTTTAATTATTGGAGGAAAGAATTATTGTAGAATAAACTAATGGAGCAGCTACTTAAAGCCACTCCGCTGGTTTGAACCCAACACTAACCACATCTAAAGTCCATGTGGCTTTTTTTTTTATTACTTATTACAAAGCATGCCCACAACTTTTTTTTTTAAATTCTAAAATGTGTTCAGTCATTTGAAACTTTACTTAACAGACAGACACAATCGTAGATCAAATAACTTTTTATGTCAATGTATTTAGACAACAGCCAAATCCTGAATTTTAATGTCAACTTCAAAGAAGCAAAACAAACAAAACATTGGAATGATGGACGTTTACCATCCTGTAACGGCGCTCTTCATTTTAGTTGTTACAGTTTAGCAGTAGGGTCATGCTCATTTTATTTAGCACGTAGACTTTAATCTTAAATACAAGAAGTTAGCAGCTCAGCAGACTGTGGCAGTAACCACTCTTAACTTCCTCTTCATGCTGGTGCTTACGTTTTCGATAAGAGACACGTTCTGCGTGAGGGAAAAGCCACACCGTCATGAGACACAGTCACGAGGGGAGTGGTTGCCTAGTGGTTACAGAGGTGGGCTTAGGCCAGGAGGCCCCTTCCTAATTTCGATAAATAAAATGCACAATAATCTCCTAGGGAACAATGTTACAGCAAGTTCGTTGCAAAGTCAGACTGTGTAAAGCTCAGAAAAACTAGGAAATAAGAAAATCAAAAGGTGCATCGCAGACTCTACAGCCCTAAGTTGGCATGTTAAACGTTGGTTTATGAGAGCATAATTGTAAAAAGACTGAAAAAGCACATGTATAGAAGGCTTGCCTGTAAAAAAAGTTCCTCTCAGTTTAAATTTAAAGGCTTTATAGAAGTGAATGAAGGCTGCTGCACCAAAAGAACTTGATAACCATTTAAACTCTGTGCAGGACCAAGGTCTGGTCACAAAGTGTCCCGGCTGCTTGAAACTGTTCTGATGGCAACCGAGAACAATCAAATCAAGTCACTTTGGTGTGTGCATGTTTCCACACTTTGCAAAGACCTTCTTATGAGTTGTGTGTTTAAATATGGTCTACAGCAATTCAATTTTTTGTTAATTTTTTTTCTTTAAGTGGAAGGATGAGATGCAATGAAGATTAATGGCAATAGACCTTTAAAAATAGCTTCTTTTTTTTTTTTAATTTTTAGAACACTGCTGTTGAGATCAACCTGGACCTCAGCTGAATCACAGACATCAGTGCAACAGGGTTTTGGAGATCACATGGCTCCCCTCCATCACACAGGGGTTTATCACAGCCACAATACACAAACCTCTGGTTTAATGAGAACCAAACACAGCAAATCAGCACAAACTCTTCATGATAAGTCAACTGTAAACCTCGCTGTATACCAGAAGAGTCTAGAGGCCACCTGTCCAAAGGCTAAACCCTGGCTCATGCAACACAATGATCCCAAACACACCAGCAAACCTACCACAGTATAGCTGAAAAAGAAAACAGTTGTGCAACAAAGACCCTGTCAAGGTCCAGACCTGAACCCCAGCTGAAATGCAGTGACAGGACCTTAAATGAAAGCCAACAACCCTCAATGAACTTAAACAATTTCATCATGTAGTGCGGACCAAACTTCCTCCACTAGGATTACAGGCACAAATACAGAGACTTCTGCATTCTGGGTAAGATGTTAAATAGAGTACAACAAAATGTCATAAAATGCCATGTGTTGCTTTTACCTCTGGCTGCATTTACCAAATTTTAGGCCCTAATAATAAGAACAAGAAAGGGGTGATTATTTTTTTCCTGACGTGCAGAATCTGAGAATTTCTTTGTCAAATAACTTATGCAAATCATCCGTGCCACGGGCATTTACATATACTCTTTAGTATTCTGGCATCAAAACAAATGTTGTGCAGTCTGAAGTACGTCAGAAGAGAAACAAGACCATGAGGTTTAGAGAACTGACTTTGACAGAATCAAGGAAGAGATACAAGAAAGTTGGAAGACCTGAGAGCGTAGAAGCCTCCTGGAGTCTGGTTGAGCTGCAAAACTGCGTCGTCAAAGATGAATGGTCTAGTTCAGACTGGTTACCATCATTTGTGGAGATGAGAGAACCTTACAGAAGGTTCAAATAAACATCCCTCAGCAAATCAGGCCAATAGGGTGTCTAGACAGAGGGCATTTATGAATAAAAGACACATAACTGCTTACTCTGAGTTTTCAAGTTGAACCTTGCCGTGAAACTGTTTCACCTCAACTCCCAACAGTGCACCTCACCTCATTAATACATCCTACAATCTTACATGATTCTTTTCTGCAGGAGAGACTAAGGGTATCCTTATAAGGCCAGAAAAAGTACATAATACAGGACAAATTAAAAAATTAACCCCGGATACTTGAGTACTCAAAATCTCACAAAGGGGTAAAGGTTTCTGTTTCAACCAAATGCAAATATGCATACCGCCTGCAAGCTGCAATAAAACATAGAGATGCTTTCAAGAAAAAAACTCAGTGAAAGTCTTAAAGTTACCCGACGAGAGTCTCGGCCCAAACCGGACACAATGTGTCTGTGGAGACTGGAAAATGGCTGTGAACTAATGCTCCCCTTGCAACCTGTTTCATCTTTAGAAGCCTGTTTCTGGCACATAAAATAACAACAGATATGACTCTGTTGAACTGGTGTGTTTTAACTCTGATCCAGTAACCTCCAGAGTGATAAGTGAAATGTGCAGGACACAGCAAAAATGTACAACCTAAACAGCAGGTGCAGGTTTGTTTAAACGATGCCTCTTACAACAAAAACAATCCGATCTAATAAGTTGTTTTGTTGTTCTTTTTTTTTTTCAGTAAAACACAGCTCCCCAATGAGGGGCAGCTTTTCATCGGGTATCTCAAATAAATGCTGACTCTATGTGTGATATTTTTTTTTTAATCACCAGCAGATGGCAATGTTGGTGAGTCAATCTCAAACAACTGTGCAGACATTTCATCAACGTGAACTCTCCCGTGTGAACCCCATACCACCAGTCATTAAATCTTCACAAAACCTCATACAGAGTCACTGAAATAGTCGTGCAGCGTGGCCAAGCTTGATGCTTTCCCCGGCTTTGTATAGGGGAGCACGAGATGATTTCCAAGAGGACCGCAGAGAGGGGGTGGTGCAAAGCAAAAGCGCCTCACATAAATTTACACACATCAATAGATACACTGAAGCCACCCTTTGTGAGCTCTCCATTTTACTGACAGGGCCCTCATAAATGTAATTTACAGGGTAACAATGTTTTATCTTTCACAAGAAAGTCGTTGTTTTGCGTGCAAATTGCATGAGCGAGGATAGTTTATGGATAAAAAAAATTCTGATAATTCCTTTATTTTAAACTGTTTTACATTGAAATATATTACCAAACGACGCAATCCAGATGTTATAACGAGTGAATGCCTCTCATGCCAAGCTGTTGGCCTTTCACAAACAGGCGTTCCTTTGTAACATTCAAAGAACACGTAAATGAGGACTTCTTTCATTCCTTAAAGCAAGCTTTTGCAAAACGTTATAGTAATAGTGATCATTTATCCACTTTAAACTATTTCTGTTGATGGTTTTTGTTTAGCTGTGGGGATCAAGGTAAATCAAGGCTGTGTACGCGTACGCAGTTATGTGGCGCTCGCAGTCGTCTTTTGGAGTTTTAATATTTCCGAACAGCGTGAAAGCAGCACCAGTTCCCTGCAGTTCTTCGGAGATGAGCAGCAGTGCGTTAGGTCCGAGCTGATGACACGGATGTGTGAGCGGCGTGTACCATGTGAAAAGAAGAAACTGACGGAGTAACATCATCATTTCTAACGAGGAAGCAGAGATGAGTGTTTAACTCTGGGTTGTAGTCGCTGGAAGGAAAGAAGTTGGCGAATTCGGTATGGACAATGCTTTTAACTTTTTTTTTTTTTTTTTAACCAAATCTGAACTAACTTAACGTTGGCTTAAGTAAAACAACTTCCTTGTCAAACTTTGGTTTAGTTTAAAGGTTTCACGCTGTCTGTTTTTATCTATATACATTTTTGCACAGAAACGGGGTGTTTTATTTTCATCTAATGGCTCTTTGCAGTTGTTAATACAAACAAACGGAATGAAATTGAGTTGTTTTTCAGCAAAAACACAAAAGTAAAAACTCAAAGTTACACATAATTTGCATGGATGTATTCTTATTCTTATTCTTATTCTAAGTTCCGACTGGAATCCGCTTCGGAAACGTGGTCTACTCGCTTTAAAGCAAAAGCACTTTCTTTATGATGAAGCCCTCTTCTAATATATATTTATATAAGTCAAAGTTTAGATGGAAGTTCTGCTTCATATAACCCGAGCTGCAGGGAAGAGGTGGGCAGTTTGGGAGTTTCAGTCAGATAACTTTTGTTTGTCTTTGAAGGAAAACACTCTCACTTGAATGAACTTTGATCAGCTGCTGCCGCAGTGTGTGTGTGTGTGTGTGTGTGTGTGTGTGTGTGTGTGTGTGTGTGTGTGCGTGTGTGTGTGTGTGTGTGTGTGTGTGTGTGTGTGTGTGTGTGTGTGTGTGTTTTGTTGTTTTTTTTTTAAATATATAATTTATTATTCTTTTTCAGGAAGTGAAATTTTCCACCTCACCACTAATCTTCTGAGGGAACACTATCATGCCACTGTTGAATCATTTGCCATTTCCTCCCCTCCTACATCCCATTCCTTCCCCATGGTGCCCATACTTGGTCCCAGAAAAGCTAATTGTTTGTTCTAATGAGCACCCTGGTGAGGCACAGTCAGGTTTTAAATGTAGGCTGTTCATAGGTCAGTAACTCTTCCCACCAGCAGTTCAAAAGAATGGGACCAAATTCAATTAATTAAGCCTGAAAAGATCCATCTTGTGCTTTTTTTTTTTTTTTTTTTTTTTTTTTTTAACCTCGCTTGACCTTTCAAACAATAACTATCGGCTTAATTTGTGAAGATATTGCTTTAGTGCAGTGAACAGTGCATTTATTTCGGTGTTCCAGACAGGAAACTGCACAAGTGTGTCTTAGATCTGAGAATTAGCACCTCAGTTACTTCGTTTTGAGCCTTGGTGTGCTGCAGCTGTCAGAGCTGCACAGTGAAAGTACGGTTTCATCGTATAACTTTAAAACCTTGGGTCATAAGCCTGCTTCTCTGTCATGAAGCGCCTTGATGCTTGATAACAGGTTTTGTGATCCCAGTATTCACACACCATTGTGATCAGAAAAGGCACTTGTCAAAAATATAGTGTAATGTACCTTTTTTTTTTTTTTTTTTTTAAATGCGCATGCTCAAGTTCTATTTAAAGGCTGGTCATCTAATTTTAACCAACAGTCTCATCCCTCTCCCTTCCAAATGTTACAGCACGTTATGGAGGACAGCTTACCCCTCGGACGTTTACCGTTTATGATTTTTAAAAGCTTCAAGCCTTCACTTGTCATTTGCCCACTCAGATGGCATTTGCCAGTGTCACTTGCCAGGTATGCGCTCTGTGTTTATTGGTCTTCTGGGGGGTTGGGGTGAAATGCCACTTTTACCTTTCAACAAATATTCTCCCATCTAGGCTTATTTTGGATGCTGGAAAATACACATACCATGTGGACGGAAACGCCTCTGGGTGTTAATTTGGATGAATCCCCTATCTCCACACTTCAGCAGTATGAGGCATTTGTTTTGTGCTTGTATGAAGTTGAAGGCAGCGTCTTTTGTTGAGTTGAGGGTTTGATTGAGATGAAAACCAGCCATCGGTGTGTACCCCCCCCCCCCCCCCCCCTCCCCCAAATGAATGGAAAAACCATCGTCTCTTAAAGCTGTGTGTCAGAGGACAAACTGCAGGACTAATGTGGGAAAAGAGGGCACTCGCTGAAAAGATGTCTTCAGGGGCATTTTTTAGCAGAAATAGACAGGGTAAGAGGGTACCAGAGAGGTCATCCAAGGTAAACATGGCATAAATCTGATACGATAAAGACTCCTTCTTGGTCAGCCTGCAGGACCGCTGATGCGTCCAGGATCCTGGTTAGATTATTTGGTCTGAACATAAACATCCATCCTGATTAATGATGTCTTAAAGAAATCTACCCCACCTCGTCTGGTTTTAAGACATCCCCAAGGACTAATGTCATACTTCCAGTGTCCCATGGGCTTGTTGGGGTAAACGCTTCAGGCATCATCATGCGGTAGGTCTCCGATTGAGACGGGGGGGCAGTGTGAATGCTTGCTGTTATTTTTAGTTTCTACTTTGCTAAACTTATTTTGCACTTTGGGAAATGATTGGCCCACAAGAGGCACATTTATATTCCCTTTTTTGATTCATGTGATCGTTCCAACCTGTTGTCGTGATCGCATTTTTATGAAGCACAATCATATATATATTATATCAGATATAAAGATTTTTCTTGAAGTGCTACAGCAGCATTTCTGTCTGACTACTGAAATAAAACCATTGGAGTGCTCTCGCCACACACCCCTGGTGACGTCCAAACGCTAAAACTAAATGGTGAAAAGCACTACATGTTTTTTGTGCTTTTTGCACAAACTGGCAAAATGTCTTTTCTGTTTAAAGGCAGAGACACAGGAAATATGTGGATTTCTTTTTTTTAAACAAACATTAATTAAATGGAGACACTGAATAGCCTTGAGCTGCTAAGATCATGGATAATCTCCTGAACAGATGTATTCAGAAACGTGATCTAAAATGACCAGAGCATCATCTAAACTGTTAGAGAATACCATGATAGAAATATAATTTCCTTGAGCATTTAGAGATCAGACGGATAAAACTAGACTACAACTGGCTTGGATGAATTTTCTTTTTTTTTTCAAGCCTTAATATTATTTTTTAAAGCTTTTTCACTTAACTTAACTTAAAACATTAACAAAATGCTCCAGCAATCCAAATCAGAATTAACAGTCTCTTAACATTCGCTCAAGTTGCAGCGTAAATTCTTTTGAGCGCTTTTAAGTTACAGTTGATTTACACAAAAGAGAGTGGAAAAAGGGAGCAAAAGATAATAATTCCCTCAATAAAATAACTTTAAAATGGGCTGTTCAAGTGCCAGGAGTGAGGACCAATAACAAAATATTGGTAAGATCAGTTGTACTGCTCCTCTGGCAAAAGAAAAGTCTTACAACATTGAACCAGACACAACTGACATAATCCTGCTCTGTATTTTCTGTTTCAATTTAGGTTGCATGCCAGCCTCTGTGTGTGTGAATATCTAGGATTCCTGGTTTTCATGCACCATCTCTGCAACAAATCACCCACATTTTCTCACAACAAACACAAGTAACCCAGCCAGCTGGTTTTTACACGGTCTTGTTTTGATTAAAGATGATGTCATGTCCTTGCTGACGTATGTGTGCCCTCTGCGAGTTTTCTTGAAGAGAAAGTGTCCTGTCTGGTGTTAGGAGAAGTAGTGTTTTCCTGTGCAGACATGTTCATTGGTTTCACTTCTGCTAAACATCTGGTTGTCAATAGTGAATAAAAGCTGCATGTAGTCGCTCCTGCAGGAAAGTTTTCCTAAAACAAGCTTAACTCCACTTTATCTGCATGAGAGATGCATCTCGACTGGTGTTCCTCCCTTACTAAGCCGTTTTGATTAGAAACGGGAATTCAAGCTTTGATTGCTTGGATCTGTGTAAAGCCTGTCAATTAGGAAAAGCAAGGATGTTTATCGGCTCATCTGTTGAAACGATTCACTTTAAGTCTTTTTTTTTTTTTTTTTTTTTTTTTTAATAACCGTCAGATTAGCTCTTGTTGCATCTGTCTTCAATTAAGGGCCAAGTTGTAAATTCCCATGCGGGAGGTTCATGCTGCGGGTAATGCAGTCATCAGCTGTGGGAACCAAATGCTCTCCATTTGTGTGAAATGGCATTTAGTCAAAGCACAGGTGGTCAGACTGGCATGAATGTAAGTCTGTATGTTGTGTTTTTATTGGGATTTGAAAAGTGGTCCTGCCCCCTCCCTAGGGAAACAAGGATTTCAATTTGTCATGGGCGGGCAAATAGTAGCTGAAAGTTAATGAGTTGTGATTGTTGACTTTTGTCCAGAAGCTTGAAGATTTTATTTAGATTTTTTTTAGCCGCTTTATCGTGTTTGATTCAAACAGCTGCACTGTCTCTATCCAAGCAGCCTTGGATGTGACATTAGGAGAAGACCCAGACGTCTATGTCGTATCTAGGTTTGATCCCATTGTTCCCAGTCTGGCCCCTCCTTGACCAAAGACAGATTAGCATAGTTTAGGTCTGGTTATTAGGTGGTGCTGGATGGAGGGTCGTAGGATCTGGCATTATTAGGGGACTTTATTAGGTCGCTGCTCACTGCGACAAGTTCAAAGGCAGCCTCTCAATACGAGTGGCTCTCCTGCAAGATAAACTGACCAACTTCTTGAAAATCAATTGTCCGATCATAGTGGAAAAGCTTGAGCTGCCAGGCTCTGCGTGGAAAAGTGGTCATGGAAGCACAGCAACACAGACGAGACTGCGTAATTCTGAATTTGCAGCATTTGTTGGTCTTTGCTCAACAGCAGGACACCAGTAGTTGCCTTCAGTCCGCATGTATTACACATTGTAGACAAATCAATACTAATTTAAATGGCTTAATTGATCAATTTCTAATCATTAGTCTGTTAAAACCAGTGTTTATTGTTCAACATTTGGAGGCGTAGAGTTCTTTCAGTGGGGAAGAAAAAGTTGATCAGCCTAAAGTCGCACCTTTAAATAAGTTAAAAATGAAAAGCTTATGAGTCCAACAAAAACCTAGATTTTATTTGAATACGACAGAGTTTTTGTTTCTTATGTACTTATTGTTGTTTGCCTGAAGGTGAAAAAAAAAATGTAATAATAAAAGTTTTTAAAAACGTTGCCTTAGTCTAGGCCGCAGCTGAACGGACCCTGGTGTGAAGCAGTGATCTTTGTGTGCCCATCCAGCTCCGTGACTTTTCTCCTTGCATTCCTGCACATCTTAATTGGCGAGCCTCCTGGCAGCAGACTCGGTTTGGCCCCGGCTGGCCTGGCTCTCAGCTCGGCACAGTGACCAGCAGATGCAATGGGAACAATGCCCCATTCTAATCCCTGAAGAATTCCTGTTCCTTTGATCTGGCTGATCCAAGAATGTGGTGTTTAAAAGACCCGAGGCTCACCAGGAATCACAAAGGGACTAGTTCTCATGCACTGTTAATTTGCTGTAAGGAGAAGGATAGGCAGTGATGTGAGAAACTGGCAGCAAAGTGGGTCCGAGGGGACACGGGTCATCATTAATAACATCACAGTCTGGCATAAGAGATTACAGAAATTCTTACCACCAGGGTTGAAGCTGGTAATGTGTTTTTGATTTGCCGTGAATAGTGAGGTGTTTGACTCTCCTGTTTACGCTTCTGTAAATTCATGGGATGGTTTCATATTTGCAGTGGTAACTGGTATGCTGTTTTTGAAGAATATATGCAGATCAATCTTCAAATACTCCGGAGCCAGAGCCAGCACGGCGCAGTGGGCAGCAGAATGGGAAGAATTTCCTTTTTTGTATATTGACTTGTTTATACTGCGTTTAATCATGAGGAAAAGGAAAATTGACAAAGTGATTACATAATACAGAGCACAGCCCACTGAAAATGGTAAATGTCACTATATCCATCATAAATCTTGACAAATCTGGATTACATCTAAACCCTTGCTTTTCTTTCTTTTCTTTTTTTTCAGCTCCACAGGCCTGCGTGCCATGCCACAGGGGTCCCATTCTGCTCTCCATCAGGGCCCAATGGGGGAAGGTAAAATTATTGCTGTTGTACTTGGAATTACTTTTGTTCTCTTAATTGCTTTATATACATTGACTACTTTTCACATAGTTTTAACTGAGGAGTTTAATTTCTGCCGGTGTGTGCCCAGGACAGTGTGTTAACATAACACCGATCTGCTGCAGATGTGATCGGGGGGGGGGGCTGGGGCTGGGGCTGAAAATGGAGGAAAAAGAGGAAATGTACAGGCTCTGAGAGCCGAGCTGAAAGGGCAATGAACTCCCGTCCTACACTCAGCTGGCAGAGAGGCTCTTTGTGTGGCTGTAGAGCCAGGCCGGCCCCCTTCATGCAGCTGAAACAACTGAACACTTGCACATCACACCAGAATATGTCAGAATCTGTGACAAGCAAGGTGGTTGGTCCAGCCAGCTGTGCTGACCTCGCACGCCGGCGGCCGCTCAAATTACATATTATTTCATAATCTTCACTCGCACAGCTACAGCATCAACAGAGAGCCTCTTTGTATGCGTTTGCCTGCTCTGTCCTTCAACCCACCACTACCCCCTCCTCCCCTGTCTACTGAACACATTTGGCTCTGGTCTTCCGCTTTGGCTAAAGAATACCAGTGTGTCAATGGTTGCATTTTTCCCCCGCGCCTGTCCTTCTGGTTTGGCTTTGGCCGGAGGAGGCTTTTGGCTCGGGGAGACGTGGATCGCCCTTATACAAATCTTTTATTTATTTAATTAATCTTTGCTCATGTGCATTGGTACGAAATCTCCTCGCTTGCATTTTAAACATTTTCCAACTGCTTACATATAAACCAGTGTCTGGCCCCAGTCCCTTGCAGCAGGTGGATGGTGATGGAAAAGCAGCACTGATAGAAATGAGCCTCCTGTATGACTTGATGATTCGATGGGGTTAACGAGAAGTAAGAATGATAAGGATAAAAGATTTAGAAAGGGGTATGACGAGCCTGATTGAAACCCTTCAGAGAAACTGGAGCTGGATGGTTGCATCGCCATGAATTTTAATTATAATAGTATTTCCTCCATTGCGGCTCCCTTGAAGATGGATACCTACAAAACCTTCCCCATGATATCATAATTTGTACAATCAGTCGGTACATTCGTACAATCCTTGTGGGCACTGTCTGCTTTTTTTTTTTTTTTTTTTTTTTTTTTTTTTTATATTTCAACTTTCAAAAAACAAAAGCAATCAAATGTGTGTCAGGGCTATCGGTCCAGTGATGGTGGCACAAGCAGGCATTAATAGACCTGAGGCTGCATGAAAAACCTCTCAAAGATAAGGTTTCTCTCTGACCTACTTCACCCCAAACAGGAATGTAGCTGCGTGTGCAGAATGTACAGCTTTAAAGGGGTTCTGGGGGGACAGATGGATCATCTCCATTCACTGCAGCTTTTCCAGACCACTGGGCATAGGGTTGTGGATGTAGATAGATGGTGGCAGGGATGGCTGCATCCCTGAGTGGGCTTGTTAAGGGAGCTCCTGGACTGGAAATCCCTTTTCTGCTTAATTGCCTGTAGCATTAATCACATGCAGCTTCATGTGAGTCTGCAGTAACTCCTGCTCAGGAAACATTTGAACTCGTGCGCTGATAACTGACCAGAACGCCCCTTTCAGTGAACGTTTGCACGGCTGTAGTTTACGTCAATCATACATTTCTGGTACGTGTCTGACTCAGACGTCCAAACTGAGTCCAAGAGAAATCCTTTCAGTGTAAATTATTTTACATCCTCTCTCACAAACCTTCTCTACAGAGATTTTCTGGTAGATGATCCATGTTATTTACAGTAAATATAAATCTCTTTATCAACTTCCTCTACAGCTTATAACTTTAATTTGATTTAATTTCATGTAATACATATAGACTGCCACGCCAAAATAATGTGCATTTTTCTATTTTCAAAATATTGCTTCAGATAAATGGGTGCTTTTGATCAAAAAAGCCTAAATTCTTAATTTAACTGTAAATTACTTTTTTTTTTTTTTTTTTTAATTATTATAATTCTATTGTTTTAATGCAGACCTAAACAGTCGATCTCCTTGCAGAGCTTTCTAGCCCCCGGACAACGTAGACTCTGCAAAGAGGCGCGAACAGGGCAGCTGTTTGGTTGTAGACTGTCAAACTGGTGGTAGTGTTTACTGTGGGCTCACACCTCACGGCCCACAAGTGTGTTTAAAACTCTGGATGACACAGACTCGGCACAGCCTGCTGTGTGTGAGTCCTGAAGGGGGGGGCTGCTTGTTGATGGAGGAGCTTCCAGAGTGGATCATCACATGCCTATGAACTGAGGTCAGCTGGCACGGCTGGATCCTTTAAGAGGCAAGGGTTGAGAACACTGGGTGTTTTAGAGACCGAATTTGATCTTTTTAAGGAGTTTTGTCGTGGTAATTTGAGAAGTCTGGGTCTGAAAAACTTGAATGTAAATGACGTGGTTTTCATCTGCCCTTTTTTTTTTTTTTTTTTTTGCCTATTTGTTTTTTGTTAGTGTTAAAATAAGGCATATTTAATTTGATATATACATTTCTCAGGAATTATTAAATATTTTAATTAATGGACACCTTTTTATAATTACTCTTTTCAATATCCAAATGAGCTTCAATAACAGCTTTTCAAAAAAAATTTTAGAAGAAAATACTTTTAAATGTATTGATGTTTAATCATTCCACAGAAATTACTGCCACTTGAAAAGACGTGAAGTTAGTTTTAGTTTTGACTCCAAAAATCCCCCAAACTTCCCTATACAGCGTTTCAACCTTGACTGTCTGTGAGGAATTTAGGTTGTGTGTGTGTTCAGCATCTGTTGTACACAGTGGTTTATTTACTGACCTTCAGGTTAATCATTAATGTGTAATGAAAGGTCGGAGTGAGGCCAGACGGAGGTGTAAATCACTTCTACCTGTGAAAGACTGCTTTAAGATGAAAACTTTTACGGTGGCCTGAATTTTCTACCAAAGAATAGGAAATCAATCCATATTGGTACCTGTGACTGATCACCGGTCGTCTCTCTCATGCTGTTTGATAATGATCTATGAAGGCCTAACCCTCCAAGGGTTGGGCCTCTATATTCGCACCTCCCAGCCTCCTGAGGGGTAGCAGTTCTCCGTTACGAGGTGGGGAGGAGTTCTCCCCAAGGAGGTCCGACAGCCTCCCCGTCCCCCCACATCAACCACTGGGGGAGGAGCAGGTCGCCTTAGGTTGTGAAAGGGTGTGGAAAAAGGAAGTTGGGACTGAATCGTGAGGGGGTGGAAAGGCTTTATTTAGGATGTAGTTGATTCCCTCTTTATACCCCTTAGGGAAATGAGGTCACACAAACCTGGCTCCGAGGGATCAGTTTACAGATTAGCAGCCGTTTCTAAAGCTGATTTGAAATTGTAATGTTTTCTGTGTGAAAGTAAACATGCTTCTCAGCCGACAAGGACGTAGGATTTTGCACCTTGTTATGCACTTTATCGTGAAAGGTGAGTTACAGAGAGTCAGAGAAGTTACTCTGTGCTTGCACGATGGAGGAAAAAAAGAAGTGAAAGACAGCAGGAATGTGCTTTTAGATAAACGTTTCCCAAAGGAAGTAAAACGGCGCGTTGCGTAAAAAACTCATAAACTGAGGAGACTTCAGTTGTTGTAGATAAATCCAAAATTATGTTGTTTTTTTTTTTGTTTTTTTTTTTTTTTTTGTCCCGAGGGGGACAAAGTGCAGCATACCTGATGGATAAGACCTAATGTTTTCAGGTCCCCATTCCTGAACATGCAGTTGCAGATACGGTCTGTACATTACAAGGTGACTTTAGGTGTGATTCACTGTCCGCTGTGTTCACATTCATCATCATTTGATGTGTGACTCAGTATGAATCAGGCAGAACGGCTGTGTGAGGGTTAGTAACTCAGCAGGCAAGGGCTTGTTCTTTTTTTTTTTTTCCTGTAATATCCTCTGTTTACATTGCCAACACCTTTTCTTTTTTTTCATAAACTTGTATTGCTTGCTATCTATTCCTAGTAAAACTATATACACTAATAAAATGAACAGTAAGCAAATATTCAGAGGAGGCGGCGTGCTTCATACCAGTTTCAGCTTTGTCATCCTTGTTTTGTACCAATAAGGCTGTTTTGTAATGCACACGTTTCCTGTATCTTTCGGAGAAGCATTTGCATCCTGAACATAGATATAAGCAGTTCCTGGTGTTCCTGTTTCTTTGCACCTGATTTGCTTAGAAAACAAAAGGCCACAAGCCAGACTGTGAGGACAGAAGGTGCCCTTTTTTCGTAGGGTCTGTGGGTATAATCGTGAGCTAAAGCAGGTAAAAGTTAGACAGGTGTGCCTTTTTTTTTTGTTTTTTTCGTCTCCTTCACTGCTGAGAAGAATACACTCACCATTCATCATGTTAAGTCTAGTCACAGGAGTAGGAGGGATGAGTGGAGCCTGGAAAAAGGTGATCTGGAGATCTTCCTGACGCGCTGCTCTTTAAGTCATCTGGTTTATTGGACATATCACAAAAGCTTCACCTTAAGGTATGAGATGCATTTAAACTTTATGAATAACAGAAAAGGGCTGTATTTGCTTTATATAGATGTTTTAAATGCCTTAACTCAACTGGAAGGTTAGGGTGTAGGTTTTTACTATGTTAATATTTGAGTTATTTCCATTGGGAAGTTTGAAACCTGTATTATAAATTAATTCTGAATCTTGAAACATTTTGAATGAAAAGGGTTTATGGACATGGCAGTTTTTGATCTCAGATTAAAGAAAATAAACTGTTTTTTGGATAGAATTTGCATGGTTGCCTACATGGAGGCTTGTTTCTTTTAAACTGATGAGGGAAAGCAAGTCGTACCCTTCTGGAGTTGTGCAATGGCTTCCCTTTTTCGTCATCGCTGCATGCTGTGGCTTATCATGGTCCCGGCAAAGGTTGTAACTCCTAGCTGAAGACGTATGCCAGATCACGTCAGGGGAGGTTATTGCAAGAACGTATTATTGCTCCTTAGATGCGTCTGTCATTGACCAAGAATGCAAAAAAAAAAAAAAAAAAGCTTTTGCACAAGCCAGAGAGCTTGCCATATAAAGCAATGCTATGCATTTCCTACACAAACAACTCCAGACACAGATCGTCCCTGTCTCACGGATAACAGCTATGCTTTTGAAAGGTTAATAACCAGGTGCTGGGGTTTTTACTTCAATGTTTCCACTCAGCTCCCTGACCACCCTGTTAGACTGACATGACATTCATGTAACCATGTCGTCAGGACTGCAGCAAGTTTAGACTTCGCTTTACTACTTCTAGACTGATTAGTCATTGAGCCCATCTCTATCGATAAAACAAAATGTGCCTCTCGATCGAATCGAAGGAAGACTTTTTGCAGTTTGATATTTTGCTTGGGGTGTTTCTCTGCTTTGGTGATCAATTGAAAGTTGAATTAATGTCCTGAATTCCAGTCTGTAAATACACACCGTTGTCTGTAAAAGTTTAACCTTGGTGTGATGGTCAGCAGGATGGAATTCAAGGAATTACAACGAGGGACTGGAGGGCTGTTTTTCCTCTGGAATTTCAACCATTTTTCTTTTAGTAATCTGTTCAATGCTCAGGCTTCTGACCTAATCTCTTACACAGAGTCCTAAGCTAATCAGGAAGAATAAGTAGCTTGTAAACAAAGTCTGTGTGTGTTGTTAATCTTAAATGTTGTCTAAATACTACACCGCCTCTTTAGCCTCGACTCGGTTAATTGTCAAAGGTTTAAGTTAGGAGTTGTATTGATGCATAACAAAGGTCGGCGTTGGCTTTACTTGCGTTTATAGTGCTTAGTGTAATTATAATGTGTGAGTGTGAAAATCACAGGTTAGCCTTGTCAAAAAAGATTTTTCTCTTAAGACCACAACTGGTCATGTAATTAACATTCTCCACTAGGTTTCTGTGCTAGATGTTTTTGCTGTTCTGCCCAGTTCTGAGCTCATGGAGGGAAGTGTCAGGAGAAGCCATCGCTCATTAAATATAAATATGCTCACAAGTTATGCTTGGACAGGGTTTTGGTAGGTTTTTCACATGTGTGGACGTAAAGGAAACCATCACTCTCACATGGGTCAAGTATCTGGTCGTAGCAGACTTGGATGTTGGCGGCTCGTCTCAGATAGCTCAGAAGACTTTGGCCCAGAAGTGGCCCAACTCCAGCAGGCCAGGAACAATAACCCAACCTAAGACGGGTATCGAATGACGTCTCTGGATCGTCAAAAGCAGACTGGCCCATGTCTACTTGCTTAAACTGAACCAAGTGTTTTATCTTGCGCTTATTCAGTTCAACACACACGGTCGGTTGTTTGTACAAATGTCTCTTAATTTGCAAATACACCTGAAACCTGATCAAATTTGGCAACTTTTTACCAGACTGGGCTCATGTGTTAAAATTATGCTGATGACAGAAAACGGCAAAGTGGGACTTGGCCTCAGTGGGCCTGAGTAACGTGTACTGGTTCTGGTTAAACTGGACCTCTTTTATAGGACCTTCTCAATGATGCTCTCTGTGACGGTGTCCATACACCGCTTGGTGCATTTTTCAAATGCCTGTAAAACTAATAAATACTTTTTTAAATACGTTTCAATGAATGAATACGTTTGAGTGTGTGTATTATTATGTTTAACTGCTTTAGCGACATTATAATTTGCTCAAATTTTTTACTGCTGCTTGCATTAAATGGAAAGTAATTTAATGTGTAAAAAAACACAAGAAATAGGCCTAAATTAAATACTAAAATGGCCTTTAGAAACAATAAATTCTGTTCATAGACTGAAATGCCGTGTGAAAGTTTTATTTTCATTGTGTGATTTAATGTGTGCAAGTTTCTGAAATACAAAATTTGACTGTAGATGATTCACAACTCTCCACATCTGACAACAGAATGACACTGTAATAAGTATAGTTTGCCACCGTGGCTACAAATCTCTCCAGCGATTATTTATAAATATTTGCACATGTGGAGGAGATGCAGTAGCTTTAGGCAAGAAATGACTCTGCGTGGTGCTCATTATTTCTTTGAATAAACTCGTTTGAAAATGATGAGGGTGGAAAAAAAAACTTATAAGGTGGAGGATCATCATCATCATCATAATAAACATTGCAGACAACAATGTTGACTTTTCCCATCTTTTCCAAGGTGACTGGAAACTTTTAGCACTGCAGGGCACAGGTCCAGGCATCCGGCTTGTCTGAGATAAGCAGGTCATTTGCGTTCTTCTGCGCAGACTGTTTTAACAAGGGCCACGCTGGTGTACCAATGTTTTCTCCTAAAGCTGTGTGTGTGTCAGCTTCAGATAATGCCTGCCTGTACACTCTGCTTCTGAAGTGGTCAATCAAAGCTACTGCAGATGTTGAGCTTGTCCTGATCTCAAGTTTGTACTCCAGTTTTGAGATAAGTCACAAGTATCCCTACTGTTGTATGGTTTACTTGTCATGTATTGGTTCATGTGTGACTTTTCACTTGTGAATTCAGAGATGCAGAGAATGGTTCTTTGTTTGTCTGTCCTTAGCCTGCGTTGTGCTGTACTTCTTCCTACTCTGAACCCTGCAGCGTCTGCAGTCTGCAGCACAGCAGCTTTATTATAGAGGAATATTGGGTGGAAGGAAGTGATGGAAGGAGGAAGGGAGTTTCGCACGCACGACACAGTAAAGCTCAAAACCAAAGACAGCAGAAGCAGCAGATGCGTTTGTTGTAATTCATATTGCTGTATTCAGTGCAATAGCTCACCACTACACCCCTTTTACACCATAAACCCTGTGATTTGTCACAGACCGTAAACAGAACTTTCTCTAGTGGTCGGCTCCTTCTTGCCAGCTCATCTGTTTCTGCCAGGGAAGTTTTGCATGGGAATTGTGCTGCTGGGAAGCTTTGCTGCGGACTGAGGAGCACAGACTGTAGTGAGAACAAGATGAGCTCAGTACTGAGTCATGGAAAGTTTAAAGATGCCAAGAGGCGTGTGTTTTCATGTAAACCTGAGTGAACTGAAAGGCAGTTTGTGTTTTCATGTTCATCATCCGGTTGCACATCACACTGTATTCATGGCAGGACTTTCTGCACAATGTTGATACTTTAGCTTTTTATCCAGGTACATAAACAGCTTCCCAAACTTTCACATCATTAAATATATATTTTTGTTATCCACAGCAGTGAAAGTACTGCTGCAGAGCTGCTTTGTGCATTGTGATTCATTCCTCTCTATTTACACTCACACATTACATTGACCCCTTCCTTCTTACTCTGGATCAGTGCACAACCGTGCACGGGAAGGGAAACTCCGGGTTACACTGTTGCCACCTAAACATAACAACCTATGGATTTATTTTTTCAGACCTTTTCTAGCAACCTTTTGAACCAACCTTTATAACCGTCAGTGGAAGGCGTTCTGTCCGCTCTCCACTTTAAGCACAAAGAGGAAGGGCCTCATTATTATGTAGTTTAATGGCTAATTTTGAAGTAAAATGTGGCAGCTTGAGTACTTGACCGTTGTCTGTTCACTTGAGTTGAAGACAGCTGGCAACGACTTGAATGTGAATGAGGATTTAAAGACCGACAACTGAAAATATCACCCACCCACACATGAATGCAGACATGGGCCGCCACAAGAATACTGTGATTATTGTAGAAACACTCAATGCTTTATAAAGCTCTAACTTTTCTTCTGTTGTGTGCCAAATATTTGGATTGCGAACACATTTCCCCCCCCCTAGAGGAACTGTGAAAGGTTGTGTGAATCCATGTATGGCAGAAAATGTAGATTGACAAGCTTTTTTAAAAGCGAGTCTCTGTGGATGGCATTTCCTCTTCACCACAAGATTTGTGTGACAGCTGTGAACTGCCGACCAAGGCGTCACATCTAATCATCGCAGCATTCACGTTGAAACGGTGTCGGGGCACAGGTAGAGTAAAATGTACATCTGCAAGCTATCAACACCAAATTATACTCTCCATCCCCCTTTTGGCAGTATCCCTGATTTAAGACATTTCACTGATTTACTCGGTGATGGTTTGTGCCTCATACATTTCCATTTATTAGACTGAAGTCAAATTAAGTGACAAAGCTCCTTTGCTTTAACTTGGCAAAATGCTTTTGGCCTCTTCGCTCTCAAAATATTTAAGGAAATTGAGCTCTCTGCACAGTGGCCAGTCAATACTCCATTCTAACATCGCTATGAGTTCATATATTTAGGAAACGCTTCGAAGGAAAATTCCCCTTCTGGCCAGGAAGTCTGTGAAACAGAATACGGATTCCATTTCTCTTAAATTCAGATATGGCTACGTAAAGAGAGCTGAACAAACCTCCTGGTCCCACTACATGTTGGGTTTTTTTTTTTTTTCCTACAGTTTTCTGCTGCGCTTTTTTTTCTTTTTTTCAAAGTTCAACCTTTTTGGTAGTCAAGAACAAGAAGAAAGGGCTGTTTTTTTTCCACAGAATATACTGTATTGCAGTTGGGTTATGCCAGAAATAATTTCTGAAACGTCTGTACACCGTTACTTGTTTTCTTTCAGCTTGGAAATACAAACACAGCTTTTAACGACTCCTGGATGGCACCTTGAATCGTATTCATTGAATGTTGTCCCTTTTTCATGGTGTCTTTATGCACTTGGACCTGACTTTTATTTCATCACTTAGAAGAACCAATTCCTTTCAAAAGAAGCTTTTTTTTTTTTTTTTTTTTTTTTAAACAAAATATGTCTTGCTTATATGTGCAACCTGCCTCAAGTGTCTAGGACAATAACTTGATTTTAAAGAAAGATTTTTAACCTAGAAGGCTCCATATCTGAGTAATAACAAAATACAACTTAAAATGAGATGTTTTGAATGTATATGTGTTTTATCTATCTATTATTTTCATCTACATAGCTTAAGTTCGATATTTTATTGTAGCTCTCCAACAGTCTACGGTGACATATTTTTTGAGTGTCATTAAAATTGATAATAAAGTTTCTTAAACGTTTAAAACTGGCTTCTCTCTCTGTTCCTCTCACCTTTTTCCAGAATGTCCTCAGTTGTCCCCACCCCTCTCCACCACTGTCCATGTCCAGGGTAACCTAGATGTGAGCCTGGACTGTTACAGCCAAGTGTATATGGAGCCGCTGGACGGAGAGGGCGAACGTCCAGTGAGCTTGGTTTCCACCCTGTCCTCCGGTTCATCCAGGGATAGTCACAGCCTTTTTGGAAGCACAGTGGCCCTTCCTTCCTCCACCACACCCCCCATACCGAGCGAGGAGGACATTGACCTGGAGTTGAGCCCAGCAGAAGGCACTAGAGAGCAGGCAGGAAATCGGAGTCCCACCCTCACTCGTTCCAGGGAACACTGGCAGCGACTGCTAGATGTTAGGGTGGTCAGCAACCAATGGAATAACAACAACGCCACTGCCAACAGGATGGCAAGCGTTGAAATGTCTTACATCCCCACGTCACCTGTCGTCGCAGAGACCATGGCTCCCAACCCAAAGCTGACCTACGTGGACCGCGTTGTCATGGAGATTATTGAGACAGAGCGCATGTATGTGAAAGACCTGCGCAGCATTGTGGAGGTGAGTGAGGTCGGGGTCATCGTGTCTGTATTCGCACCATCACATTCACTGGTTTTCGCTTTGAGCTGTTCACTTTACATTGTAGTGAGTAGATTGTTTGACTTTTGTGCATTTAGGGAACATATATGACTTGGACTAACATGCAGCCCTGACATAATGTCTGCAGTGTTCATTAGAAGTATTAAACTGAATTTTATTGCCAAGTACCAAAACAGGAGAATTTTACTAAGTCTCTTGAGGAGGAAAGTGTTGTCGTCTGTTCCAAGCAGCTGTTTGTGAGTGCAGGAGTCTAGTAAAACATCAAGTTTTTTCCTTTTTCCTTTCTGATCCATTCGGTTTTTTACTTACCATCTAAACAAAAATGCATCAGACAGACATGTACGTGTGACATCTGGTGTCTGCTTTGTGTGTTTTAAAGATTTCTAGTTCATAAAGATGTCTGTTGACAAGGAGTTTATTTTCTGGAGTTGGTGTTTGGTTTAAACTGTTTTGTATATTTACAGAGCAGTGGATGTTTACAGGCCGGGTAAGCTGGGCCTCGTATGTGGAATCAAAAGCGGGACATACTGCAGGATTACCGTTACTTAAATCTCTGAATCCACGATTTTCCTTAAAGATAGTAAAGGCCTCATCTTAACGATGTGAAAGGTGACAAAGGTTCAGGGATGAGTTCTTCCACACAAAACACCACTCATGTCTTGTCTGTTTTTCTACCTTTTTTTTTTTTAGTCTAAAAAATGGCTTTCAGACAGAGAGAACTCCCTTACCCCGAAGTTTTTCCTCTACCTTGCAAAGAAGCAGGGGAAGTCGGCAGTCAGCCTGCAGAGTAATGGCTTTAACATGTGAGGCATTTCTGAGACCGACTGTCAGTAAAGCCGCCAGCACCCCTCCTCACCTTGTCCCAGACTGGCCTGGCGTCTAGCATTTGTTGTGGGGGGGAGTGAAGGCCCAGTTCCACCTGATGAAACGACCCCCCCCCCCCCCCCAAAAAAAAAAAAAAAAAGAAAAACAAAAGACAACAAATACACATAATGGACTTCTAACTATTTCGGTTGACAGAAGCAGCAGCCCAGACCTGGTCTTTTCTTAGTCACAAAGACCCTGCTGCAAGCTCAAGCCATTCCTAAACCCGCAGGCTCTCTCCCAGGCAACACATACACCTCCATATTTGCAAGTGAAGACATAGATGAAAGAACAGTTGGTCTTTTCACGGGCTACAGTGTGGGAACACGGTTGGGTACAGATGCTGCTACCCTTTTATAAAAAGGCTTCAAATAATTACTTTTTTTTTAATTAACTAATTTTAATTTCAGACCCAGTCTGGGATCTGACAGAGACTTCGTTTTGACTTTGTGCTTTTTCACAAGGCCACTAATTCAAATCTTTTTCCTAATACCAACTCTTAACGAATGGATGTTAAGGATATGTGGTTGTTCCTAATCGGGTTGATCATCTAGCTTTTCAATAGCCCCTCTTACATTGACGGATACCTCACGTTTAACACGTGGATCTAGCGTGTTGCCTTTTTACATTGACTGATGCAGGGTGGCATGTCGAGCTGACCCTCCCCCCCCCCTCCCGAGTAACTCGTCTTCCAGGGTACACTTAACCATGGGTCAGGTCTAATGTAAACAAAACTAATGCAGGGTGGCAGGTCGTGGGAGGTATTAGTTGATCATTTAACGTCAGTACAACCCACCAGGGCAGGGGTTTTTTGTTGTTTTTTTTTTTCTCCCAAAAATAATTTATCATTATTTTATAAAATGAGGAAACGGCTCATGAGAGTAACAGCAGAGGCTGGACGTGACAGGTAGGGTCTATATTTGCAAGATTAGAAGCTGGGGATATGAGGAGATCCACTTAGAGCTGAGGACGCTATAAACCAGCCAGAACCACAAAGGATGATGCAATGTTTGCACATCTGGCCACAAAAATGACAAATCAGGGCTTTGCAAGAAGCAAAACCCAGCCAGAAAAATGCTCATCCAGAAGTTCATTCATTCTTGTTTTGAAAATTACACCTGTCTGATGGTGTATTTCATCCTGCGATGTAGGGATAACACGTCTTTCTACATGCCCACACATCTTAGGTCATGTTGTGCGGATAACGCCTCCTGGCTCACCTTCCCTCCCCTAAACTTGGGGGTGGCAAATAACACACCTTGCGTTTATATTAACCAATGCATGTTAAACACACGTTCATGGTCCAGCAATAATAGCGGGATCTTATCTAAAAACACCTCGTGACTCAGAACTGTCTGATCTAAGTTTTTCAAACGGCTGGTTTCCAAGGATTTCCAAGGAACAAACTGGCTTGAACACACCCAGGAATCAAGAGGTTGGTCACTGGTGTATTCAGAGAAACCTGGTCATTCACGCTACTGAGTAATACTTTAGGCAATTAAAGAGATATAATATATAAAAAACTCGTTCCTCACCCTCTGTGGGTGGTGTCCCTTCTAAGCTCGGGTCCTCTACCAGAGGCCAGGGAGCTTGAGGGTTCTGCGCAGTATCTTTGCTGTTCTTTGCTATATATATATATATATATATATATATATATATATATATATATATATATATATATATATATATATATATATATATATATATATATGCTGGGACGACTTTACTACCTAATCTGGGCTGTCATGCGAAATGTGTGTGTGTGTTTGTTTGCAAATCTACACCAAATTACCTTGTGTGTCTCATGAAACTGTTTACTGGTGTACTTTTTCTTTAGCTGCCTCCTTTGCATGTGTTTGTTTCTCATTATTGGGCTTCTCTACTTTAATTTTTTACTTAGTGATTTGTATTTCACATGACTGTGTAATTGACCAGGATGGTGGAGAAGGATCCAGATATTCACATGAGCAGCTTTGGGTTTTGTTTTTGTTTTTTTTTTCTTCCTTGTTTGCTTCTGATGTTTTCCTGAGGTCTTAAGGAAGTCGGGTGCTTACAGTGAAACAGATTGTGCCAATATTATTTGTATGGGAACAGAAGCTTTTCCACAAATTCAAACTGTTTCCTTTTCCATGGGAAAAAAAAATCCTTAAAAGGATCTTTACAGCATCTTGCAGTTCACTGGCTAGTAAATGACCCTGATTTTATTTTAGTTTTTTTTTTTGTTTTTTTTACATGAAAACGAAAAATATAAAAATGATCGCGATGATGATTATAATCAATCTACATTACATGTCCGTAACCTTCAACTGGACAGTACAACTTTGAACTTATTAACATCACTTAAGGCAGAGCCAGCAAGAGGGATTCAAGGAAATAAGCAGTTTTTCTTATTTACACCCCCCTGCTGGTAGGAATGTGAACATGGCATTATGACGTTTAACCGTTGAGCTTTTGATTGATTGCATGTATGTCATCTGTTTTCAGGACTATTTGGCTCACATTATCGATATGTCCAACCTCCCCATACGGCCTGAGCAAGTCTGCGCCCTTTTTGGAAACATAGAGGACATCTATGAGTTTAACAGGTAAACCATCTTTCCAAAGGCTTTTGGGCGGTTTTCTTTTTTTTTCTTTTTTTTTCTTTATTCCTTTTGCTAAAAAAAGAAGCTAAAATTGACAGAGAGGAGGAAAACAAAACGCTGTATCACTAAGAAAACATAGTTTAGATTCATGGTAGAGCAGAGGAATCAGGCACTGGTTTACTTGCATTCCTGTGCAGTCTATTTAGGGCGAAGGAATGTTTTTGCTCACTTTGATGTGTGTGTTGTATAATGTTTTGCTGTTGGATAGTAGAGTGTCATGAAAGCTAAGAATGACTGATGCTTAACTACATTTACTTGCTTTTGCTGAGTGACCGTAAGCAGATGTAGGGAGAAACATCTGAAGGACTTTCAACACAGTTAAAAACATTGATGCAGATATCTTAAAGCCGTAGGAAATTATGATGCAGCTGGCTTTACATTTCATCATCTTATCTTGTCAAGTACTCATCATTTGCCAAAGTAGACATTAACATTTGTGTTTCTTTCTCCTTTCAATCAGCCTCTCTGATCATGCCAAGGCTACCAAACGGCTCTAGAGCACCAGTGGGGGATATCAAAATTGTTCTTGCTTTTTAATGACATTTTAACCCCCCCTTCAACTAGACGTGAGGGGAAGTTATGGACAGGTTTTTGAACCGCAGTGGTTAATTTTTCACAGAGGAGGCTGTTCTTGCTTTTTCTATAGTTATTGACATATCTGCCAGTGAACAGGTGCTCCGTGTTTGTTTACCCTCGCAACACGGTTTATAGGAGGCTGCTCAAGGAAACCAGCTTTTTCTTTTTTGTTTTCTAGTTTACAGTATTTATAGTGCACTCTGGCACAGAGCACATGTTCTTCTGCTTGAGAACATATATTACTTTTTAGTGCTTTTTTTTTTAGTTTAGGCAGCTCAGACTTGACAAAATTAATTTAATAATTTTCCTTTCATTTTTCACCCTAGAATTGTGTTTCTGTGTAACACCTAACCCTCCCTCAGCTGTAGATATTGTTGAGCAAGCAAACACTTTGTCTGTGATGAAGCCAATACATTTGTCACTGTATATACGGCAAATCTGCTTGTAGTTTCAGTCAAGTGCATAGTTTGTTGTTTTTTTTCTTCCAAGTATTAGTGATGTTATTGTATTGGCAGGTTTTGGTTTGTCAAACACTGAATAAAACCTGTTTTTGATGGGACTATGGGCATGGAGAATTGCACATCTAATGCTTGTTACCAAACGTGCGCAATGATGGCTGTTAAATGGTGTATGGCTCCCTCTACTGGTAGTGTTAATAACTGCAAAAGAAAAAAGATTTAAACATACATGACGGACTAAAGTATTTGACCACATGGATTAGTGAATTCGGGTATTTTGATGTGACTTTCTGCCACAGGTGTATACATTAAAAAAAACTCATTTGTAAGGCTGAATGTGTCGTTTTGAAGAGCTCAGTGGCTTCAGTACTGTGATGGGATGGCTTTTGTAATCGGACAGTTTGTGATATTTAATTGGTGCTGGATAATTTGCAGTTAACTACTGGAAGTGATACTGGAAAGTAGAAGGAAAGCTACATGCAAACCTCACATCACAATATCCAATGACAGGCCGCGGAGTGACGAATCACACTTCTGTGTTTGGTAGATTGGATGAGTCTGGGTTTGGCGGATCCCAGGAAAATGTTACTTGCTTGACTGAAAAAAAAACAGGCCTACAGTTGGCACAGCGCACAGTTTGGACTAGGCCCTTGATCTCCGGTGAAGGACAGTCATAATACTTCCTTTGCTTCCGACTTTTCTATTTTAACGTGACTAAACCACAGTGAGCAAAATAAGCACTATAAAGACCTGGTTTGAAGAGTTCAATGTGGACGAGTTTGACTGGTCTGCACACAGAACTCCGACCTCAAATATATGTATTTGAAAAAAGGCCATTACAGTCCCTGTTGGTGTAATCCACCTACTTTTGTTCATGCAGCATAATGCATAGAAAATATTAATTTATAGGTGGCTACCACCTCTTGCTTTATTTTCATTCATCCATCCTCTGCTGCATATTACTCTTGCACTTTTCAGTGAACTGCTGCAGTGTCTAGACATGTGTGAGAGCAACCCTGTGGCTATCGCTCAGTGCTTTGTGAAAAAGGTGAGTAAAACCGTCTTCCACATGCTTAATTAAAGCCATGTAAGTTTGTCAAGGAGTAGCACACGAGTGATGCAGGGTTTGTTTCCCCCAGAGTGAATACTTTGAAATCTACACCCAGTATTGCAACAACTATCCCAAGTAAGTTATCACGAGTTGTTTGGTCTTTAATGGTTTTGTTGTTGATGTATCATGCTTAAAGGAGCACATGAATGTCATTGCCTGTCGTCTGCAGCTCAGTAGCAGCACTGACCGAATGCATGAGGAGTAAAAGTTTGGCCAAGTTCTTCAGGGATCGGCAGGCTGCTCTGAAGCGGTCTCTCCCTTTGGGCTCCTACCTGCTGAAGCCGGTTCAGAGGATCCTGAAATATCACCTGCTACTTCAGGTAAAGATCATACTTTCAACGTGACTTTCCTTCACAATACTGCTTTGTTGCAGTATAACTAATATTATGAACCTAATCAGCCTGGATTAGAAAGGAATCATATTTAAATAAATCACTTCAATAAGAAAGTCATTTGAGTGTTTTTAAGTGTTTCAAGATTTAAAAGTGAATGTGTGCATAAGGCAGGTTACAAAAAAAAAAAAAAAGTGGCATCTTTTTTATATACATTTAACTTGTCGATCACTCTTAAAGGAAATTGCAAAACACTTTGAGCCTGACGAGGAAGGCTGTGAGGTCATTCAGGAGGCCATAGACACGATGACAGGAGTGGCGTGGTACATCAACGATATGAAGAGGAAACATGAACACGCTGTCAGAGTGCAGGTGAGATGCACCAAACAAAACTTTGAAGCAGGGAAAATTACATCATTGCAAAAGAGTTGACTCATGATGGGGAAACACAGCAGCAGACTGGGGCTGAAAGATGAGTATTTATGTTGCACATAACCCCTGTACCCTCATCCAGCCACCGTTCATCAGACCTCTGGTTACATCTGCTGCTTCTGTTGTGCAGTCCTCTGCTACTGTAAATCTTTTGACTCCTCAGCGCCAGGGTTGCGTTCATAATCTGTCATACATCCTTTATGCATGTACGTGCTTTCATGTTTATCTATAGGAGATCCAGTCTCTTCTGATCAACTGGAAGGGTCCTGACCTGACCACCTATGGAGAGCTGGTGCTGGAGGGTACCTTTCATGTGCTGAGAGCCAAGAACACCCGCACACTCTTCCTCTTCCAAAAGATGCTTCTCATTACCAAGAAAAGGGGGGAACACTACGTCTATAAGATCCATATCCTGGTATGATTTATAACATTATTCCACATAAGAGCTTTAAGAGGTTGTTTTTTCTTTAAGTGCATGAAAACAGAGATAGATCGCATTGGTATTTGTTTCACATAGCTACGTTTGTTGTAGCCTTTTTCACCATCGTTACATCCTTTGTGGTTGCAGTGCTCGACCCTAATGCTTCTTGACAGCGCAAAAGATCCCCTGCTCTTCAGTGTTATCCATTTCAAGCGTCCCAAGCAGCCCCACACAGTGCAGGTAAATGCAGCGTGGCTTTCGCACTTGCACTGAATAAAATGCTTTTCGTGCAGTTTAAGAAATGTCACAACTTTCTTAACCGTGGACAGAGATCGATTTGCCCATGTTTTCACACAGCTTTGTTTAAGTTTTAGCCTTACACTTTTGCACTGAAGTGTATATGCAGTATGACAATCAGCTTTACTTTCATGTAAGCCTTTAAATAACCAGACACTGTCGTGGTTTTGAAAGCTGTTACATGCAAAGTAAAGTATTTAAGATTCTGCAACAACACGACACCATCTATAACTTCAGCCACCTATAATAAATCTGGAAAACTATCATAGTGCCTTAATGGAAAAAAAAAACAATAAAAGCTTCAGTATCCCACAACCTACATTAATATTTACCAAGATTTCAGACATTCATATGTGGTCTGAAAGAACAGGTGTTTAAGATGAGACCAAATACTTGAAAACATGCCAGCCTTTCCCAGTAGATAATGGAAAGTTCTCTCAAAGGAATGAACCTCTTTTGGAGCAGTGACGGAACAGGGAACTACGAGGGAAGTTCAGCACAGCGAGGCTTTTCTTTGTGTTAACTGATGACGACAGTCATAACAAAATGTAAAACCATTCATTGCAGCCCTGTTCCAGCTTGGATGGTGGTAACGTAGGTGAAAAACGGCCGATGCGAGCTCTGTAAGGGCGAGCTGGTCTCGCCAGCAGAGCTCCTGTCCCTCAGATGACTCTGCAATGACGGCATGCCGTCTGTCCTCTATTTGAACTGCCTGAATTACCAGAAGAGGACAACAACAGTTTAATGAGCATGGCTTTTTGCACCAATATAACAGCTTCTGTGTTAAAAGGGCTTTTTTTTTTTTCTTCTTCAGAGTTCTTGCACACTCAGAATGAAAAGGAGTGTTTTTACATGTAGTTTGAAGCTTCTTCCAATCCAGTAGTAAATGCACTAATAACCTAACACTGTATATATAGAATAAGAATATACTTTTCAAATTTTAACGTATAAAAAAGGGGGAGGTTGTTTTTTTAAATAAAGAGGTGGACAGACAAATATTGTTTGTCCAATTTTACCTTCTGTGACGTAATAAAGAAAATAATCAGTGGCATGGCAACTTATTTTAGATGCAGTTCAAAGAGAAACTCTAAAATGTCTGCAAAGCTGATTATGTCTTCAGCTTATGTTACCACGGTGATCAAACCAGGTTAGGAAGAAGACGCACGCGTTCATGCCACTGAAAAGTTTGACTTAAAGCTCAACGTGAGTCCTAAACATGGCTTCACAGCTGGCTGCTCTAGAGGAGGTTTAACTGCGCGAGGAGATAAACGGGACGGAGCTGGATGTCAGGGTCCATCAAACGCAGAGAAGCGTGGTGCTTTGAGGCTCGTCTGAAGTTGACGTCGCAGGAATCGGAGGTCTGCTCATGTTCAGCTCGGGTCCTGCTGTTATTACAGCAAAATGATGGTCAGTCCAAATAAAAACAACAGCAAACAAAGAAAAACTGCACCGTTGGTGGACCGTCTTTACCTGCGATTGCTCTACAGTTGCAGTTCCAATAAGCATATGTGATATCACAGCATTTTTTTTTTTAATTTAATTTCTTGCACATGACTTTACATGTGTGCTATACTCTCAAAATGTGTTAACAAGGCTTTTTCACTATGAATACATGAAATATGTTTTGTTTCAGGCCAAGTCTGTTGAAGAGAAGCGTCTCTGGGCCCATCACATCAAAAGGCTCATTCTTGAGAATCACAACACCATCCTGCCGCAGAAGGTAAAACCTCCTCTGTCACACCAGCGCAGTCCACTCCGCTCTTCTTTTGCTCTAAAGTAGAACCTTTGATTAAAGTGTTTTTTTTCCTTTCTTTCAAGACAAAAGATATCCCTGTGGACAACTCAAACTGTAAGTGCTACAAATGGAGCACCTCTTGTTAGGCTGGGCTCAATTAGGCTGTTGCCACAGCAACAAAAGATGCTGCTCATAAGAGCAAATGGTTGATCATTTCCAGTAGAAACTATGGATTGTGTTTAATTTGCCAAGAAGGCTTAGCTTTTGGCCTATTTAGCTGTTTTGAGAAAATTTGTTTGCGTAACTGCAACCCTCGAGTTTACCGGCGTATCCGTCCTCCGCTCAGATCCGGCGAAACACCAGTATAGTCCTGAGAGGCTGACGAAAGCAGAGCTCTGCCAGGCTGACGACATCCATCTAGCAGGACGAAATGGGCGGAGGAGATCCGGTAGAAGACCCCAGTTCATCCAGCAGCACTTCAATACACCTATTTTTATAATTTTACTGAGGTTAACCAGTTTTAAATGTATTATCTTTTCAGAGCCAGTGAAACGCATGATGACCAGTACAAAAGGTTGGTATATTGTGAGGCTTGTGTAAAGTAAAGGTTCTGAGAGAAAACGAGCAGATTTGGTTCCCCGTGTTTGGGTTTGATCCAGAGTCTGGATGCTGTCCAGTTATACAGCAGCACCAGGTTTTCAAGGTCATTTTGCTTTTGAATAAGAGCTCTTCATGTCTCAATTGAACGTCTGCTTTGTTCTTCTTCAAAGACACCTGAAAAACAGATCAATGGACACACACACACACACACACACACACACACACACATGCACGCTGTCACTCCCACTGGACCTCATCCACAATGGAGTTAATTTAATGCCACTTCGGTCGAAGCCTTTGTCATGCACATCTCCTATGCCACAGGTATTCCTGTGCCTAGTTTTGTTTTTTTTTTTCTTCCTGTCCAGGTCAGTTTTCAAACCAATGTAATAACGATGCCATTTTCATGTCAATTTTCTAATCTGGATGAGGGAGTAGGTCATCACATCCTGGCTAATTGCATCATGTCCAATTTGAGCCTCTGAGAACAAGATGCTTCTTATAGGCATTTGCCTAATTACGGGCCTCCCTCGAGTTTGAGCCAGACTAACAGCCACCACACTTGGTGCCTGTTTCTGAAGGCAGAGATTGTGTTTTGAACAAAATGCATGTGATGTTCAGGTTATTATGTCACATTAAACTTGACTCAAGCATGATTTCTTTTTCTTTTTTTTTCCCCTGTTATTGACATTCTTGTGCGTTTACTTCTCTTCCATCTCCTGCTCATCTTTGTCCAACATGTAGATGTTTTGAAGGTAAGTGACCTCCAAATAAATCTTTTTTTCGATTAGCTTTGTCGGTCAGTTGTAGCAGGGCATTTCATTAAGGTTACTGGGCCGTGGTGAGATACGGTTTACTCGGTGTTGACTCGGCACTTAAGTCTTAGTATTCAAATTGAAGAATTAGAAATTACTTCACGCCTAATCCTTATTGAACATACTTGAATTTTCTGCATGTTGAGAAAAAAAAAAAGCATATCTCACCCAGAGCTGAAGCTGCTTTACAGTGATGATGTACCATTTACTGCCTTGCAGACACAAAATGGCTCTTTCACTAGCCTTGCAAATAACAAACCACATGTGTGTGACTTCATGCTCCAGCATGCAGACAGTGAGGGTGCACTGCTGGGGAACCGGTCCTCCCTCCAGCCGGCTGCTAGCGTCGATACACTGACCTTTAGTCTAGGCGAGCCCCAGGATGAGAGGCCATGTATGGACGATCTAATTCCCCAAAGTGACACTCTGGAGCAGTTAAGTCCCACTGACAGCGACCCGAAACTGGAGCCTTCGCCCAGGGAAGGGAATCTGGAGAAGAAGAAGAAGAAGAAGAAGGAAGAGAGAGAGGAGAAGGAGAAGGAGGAGGGGGTGGGGGGCAGCTGCACGGAGGATGTACTGATGGAAGACGACCAGGTAGCCGACTTTGCCAGCTCAGTGCTGGCGGCCATCTCCTGCTGGCACTCTAAAGCCAGGGCTTTGCTTTCCACTCACTTCACAACGGTGAGGGTTTCTGCCGCCCACGGGTTTCCCATTTCCTGCTCCGTACCACCGGCTCACTAATACCACTACACCACTCTTTCTGGCTCACATCCCCCTTTGTTCTTCTTTTTTTTTTTTTTTTTTTTTTAAATTCACAAACAGAACCAACTAATTCCTACTTCTATTTAAATGTCCACATTTACCTGAGATCAAATTTAAAGTGTTTTTTTATTTTTTTTTTTTTTACGTGCGGGTGAAGCTTAAAACGCATTTCCTCCTGCATGTCCTTCCCGGTGGTGTTCTTTGTTTTTGAAGTTCAGGTGATCCCTCTGTGCATGACCCGCCCTCTTGTTTGTGTCTGTGTTGCACTGCGCTGTTCTATAACAACTGTTTTGGATGTGATTGATGTTGAGACGAACACTGTGGAGACCGTGCCTGCATTTGCATGAGAACGAGCGGCTCAATGCGCTCTGTTAAATGTTTCACTTCAAAGGTTGGTGTAGACATCTAATTAAAGATCATTATAATAACAGCAGCTTTGTACTTCATAATCATCTTTTTAATATTTCCCCTGTGAATTTTCATAATTAGAAAGTGTTTCTTGTCATAGCAATCGAGTTTCCGGTTATGAATACCTACGACATGAAAAGAAACACGTTTTTTTTTTTTTTTTTTTTTTAATAGTCAGTTTTTAAAGGATGGACAGAAGACTTATTAGATATTTGTCCAATGAAATCGATATCTACGTGCAGCCTCCGTTTTAAACATGTTTTCTAGGGAGGATAATGACTTAAAAAAAAATTGTCACCTTTTTTGTAGGAGGATCAGAATGGAGATGCTGCTGGTCGGCAAACTTCTCCTGTTGAGGAGATGGAAATTTGCAGGCCGGAGCAAAACGAGGATGTGAAAGAAAGTCTCAGCTCAGAGGTACAAAAAACCACCTTCATATAATACTAATGCACACATCCTTTGAAACTCTTTTCCACATGCATCCCTGAAAACATGTGACCTGTATTTTCTCTGTTAAAGAATAAACCTGTATCACAATAGTCGCTGAACCTATTTTTGGGCTTTTAGTAGAATTTGAATGAGACTCTTTCAGAGGTTTTACCATTGTTGTCTGTGAATGAGAGCGAGCTGATTTTATGAAACATAACACTTGAAAATAAGATTCCTACCAAATAGGTGCCCTTTTGTTCGTGGGCACGCCAATTGTCTGAGGCCTTTGTGAGTCATGCCTGCTAGCCGAGCGTGTATTAAAATACACCACCTACGGTGTCGTCCTGTGGTCGGCGTTCTCTCTGAGAAACGAGACGTTTCATTTTGGAGGCCAGCTGCATCTGAGCTGAGTGCAGGCTGTTATCCCTCCCAACCTTATCTCTGCCGCACAGCTCCAAGATGCACTTTTTGCAATTTGCAGGCACTCCAGAAGAGAAGGCAACACCTGGAAACAAATTTAGATTAAGGGATGGCTACAGTGACATCCGTAAGATGAGCACTGGTAGAGCCGCAGACGTCACAGCTGAACTCGGCAGGGGTGAGCTGGATGTTTCCCGTGAGAGTCACGACTGTAAATGGCATCAGCGTGCCTGTTCAGTTTTTACTATACGTAGAAATAGGCCACTGTACTAAAGCTCAAGTGGGTCTAATGAGATAAAACACATGCATTTTGAAAGGACCATTAGGCTAATGGTGGATGGAAAGTGCTTTTTATTAGAGCGTATCTTTACTCATTTTGTTCCTGCTTTCTTAACACTCGTGTGTTTCAGGTCAGTGTGCAGGAGCCGTGTCCTTTAAGCTGGGTTCCTCAAGCGGAAAAGAGCAACCAGCTGGAGGTGGACTTCTCAGCAAGCCCAGAATCCCCTGCGGCTCCCTCTGAACAAGAAACTGACATCCCAGAACCTCTGGGTACCTCTGGAGAAACTGGAGAGTCGGAGGAGGGGGGGAGTGATTCCTCTGGTCTCCAAGTGGAGGAGACGAGCGTGCTGACAAACGGAGAACTGTCAGAAGAGGAAGAGGAGGTGGTTTCCGATAACAAAAGCATCCTGCCTTCTTCTGTGCTGGACCAAGCGAGTGTGATTGTGGAGCATTTCAGGAGCCTGTCACGACGGAGCAGTCTGGTTTCTGAGGACCTCGGCTCTCTCGCCTGCCCTTCAACCCCTCTAGATAACGATGACTTTCAAAGTCCCTCAGCTTGCATGGACTTGGAGAAACAGATTGAATTGATGGCCAAGTCTTCACCAGAGTCGCCAGCAACCTCGGAGGCTAATCCATCAGTTCCTGTTGACGTGTCCGATCTGAGTGAAGGGGAACGCAGGTCCACTCTCTCCAAACAAGACCGCCTCCTTATCCGTAAAATCAGACGATACTATGAGCATGCAGAGTACCAAGATGCTAACTTCGGCATCAAACGCAGGGAGAGTTTGTCTTATATTCCAGCTGGTCTGGTGAGACATCTGAGTCAGCAGCTTAACAGTATTCCTCAGGAGGAGGCCATCCCTGTCCAAAGAAAATGCCTCTCGAGAGACAGGCCCACTTCATGGTCCGTGTTTGACCTTCCAGGTTTAGAAAAGAGTCAAAAACTGGAACCACGGACCTCAGTCGAGGCCAAGGTTAGATCTCAAAGCGTCACAGAAGAAGAAGAGTTCAGACCGTCATCTGATATGCTTAAGATTTGGCAAGTCATGGAAAGTGAGGAGGAGAGTCGGGAAGTCCAGCGGACGGCTGAAGAGAGCGATAAGGACAGAAGATTAGAAGTCGTACAAAATATCACCCCACAGCACTCAAATGTCAAAACTGATGGGCAGCCACATCACGCTTTTGAGGAGTCTGAACAAAGCCCTGCCTCAGAAATGTCTTTCATGTCATCGCCTACTACCAGTGCCCTGGCAGCGGATGGGGCACCGGGTCAGGAATCAAAGCCACCAAAGCCCCCCGTGCTTCAAGAAAATGACAATTTCCACCCCAGCCATCTACCTAGGGGCATTAGCGTCCGGACCAGTATGGAGGAAGACCAGATCCTGCAAGACATGGGAAAAATGAAAAATAAGGTGTTCCAGTTGGCTCGTCAGTACAGCCAGCGCATTAAGAATAACAGACCTGTCGTCTGGCAGAGGAGCCGGCAACCAGGAACTCAAGAGGATCTCAGGAATATGCAAGAAAAGATTAAGAAAAAAGGTAAACGGCATTCATTGCTGTGTAGTGCTTATTCTCGTTTGTATAGGGAAAACTGAGATTTCTTTTGGATGTTTTTTTTTCTTGTGTTTGCAGGTAAATTCATCAGAAGATTTCCCATCAATGGCTGTGATCAAGCAGTCATTTATGAGGTGCGTTCTCCAAGTCCAGTCCAGACACCCTGCTCCGCAGGCAGCTCCCAGGGGACAGTAGGCTCCCCACAAATGGAGACGTTCCACTGGCCCGACGTTCAGGAGCTGCGCTCCAAGTACTCCGAGACCCACCACTCTCCAAACGCGGACTGTGTTTGCAAAGCCCCAAATGAGATGCAGGAGAGCTGTAACAGTTGTTCTCATAAGAACAGTACCATCTCAGAGTGTCACAAAGCGCCGTCGGACGGCTGTAGGAATCAGTCCGAGCCAGTACACAAAGAAACTGCGGTAGAGGACTGGCCTCAGTACCACACACATTCCCTGCTGTGTAGGTGGAACTCCATGGACCACATGCTCGGGTCTCTACCCCTACATGAAGTGCAAAACCTTCCAGAACCCATGCGTGCCTGCGTTGCACTGGGCAAACTCCAAGATGAGGACAGCCTCCTGCAGGAGGATCGAAACGGCCCACGGTCTGCTGCCCCGAGTTCAGGGAAAACCTCAGATAGTAATCACGTGAAAAGCTTACGGGAGAAGTTCCAGAGTTTAGGCACCAGCTGATGAACGGATCTTTTTAATGTCAGGAACATTCTGATGGAAACGTATGTTGCTTTTCAACATTAGTTCTGTGGCGTTCTCCTTCACAAACGGCATTACTCGCCGTCTGCGTGGAGTTTTCAGCGTCGTGCACAGTGATGATGTTGGCCCAGTGTAACAGAAAAGGGATGTTATCAATATGCTTTCCTGTCTTACTCTTATCGTTAAATATTTCTACACTGGGTATGTCTGCACAGTACAAAATATATGTAAAAATATAGTCCTATGTGTCAAATGGAAAAATTGGGTATATTTTTTATTACTACATCCATTTATTTGGTTCCTAGCCACTGTTGACTGCTATAGTAACTATAGCACTACTCTTACTCTTGAGGAGAAGGCGGGAAATAAATTCTCATTGCACAGCTCAGTTCTTCTTAAAGTCTTTTCATTCACCAAAGACGGTTGCCTTTTGACATTTGTCTGCTTTTGATGTACAAGAATACGGCAATAATTGTTCCCACGTTCGCTTTAGCTGCTTGTAAAAGGGTTCTTACTCGACACTGGAGCTTTAAATTTCTCAACGAGTTGTATATTAAAATGTTTATTTATGGCATTGGACAGTCGACTGTAAATACTGACTAAAAGAAATACTTTATTTTTCAGCTCAGAATATGTATTGTTTCATACTGTATGTGGGGTTTCAATATTTTCAATAAAAAACAGAAATGAGTCTCAACAGGTCCTTTCTGTAAGTGTTTGGTAACTCCATTATATGTTCATTTAAAATTGTATTCTTAGATCAGCGGTGATAAATCTGTAACAAATGCAATTCATCTGTTTACATCCAGAATTATGGGCATGTTTCTCCTTCTGTCTCATTTACAGACGTTTACATCTTTACAAAATGAAGTGGCCACTTGAAAACACTTTGCTCTTTTTTTCTTTTTTTTTAAACTATTTTATGCTGCTTCATCCTCAGTCGTTTCCGTGTTCAGTGAGTCGCTGCTTATTGGAGTCCAGGCTGGGAATAATTGTGACAGTGTTTGAATAATCTGTATTTATAAAATCATAAATTGCATTGCAAATTTCACTTCTAGCATGTTGATTAGGGTCTGAGACCCTGGTGGAAGGTACCTGAGAGGTCAAGTCAGAACTTCTGAACCTGCCGTTGTTGGGGGTTTGGTCATTTCTGTCCTTGAGTTATCACAGTAGTAGAAAGAAAGGAAGAAAATGTATAAAAATGCTTAAAGACTTCTTCAAATTAACCTGCTCATTAATATGATCTTCAATGAATATTTAAACTTTTAACGAAGGCTTATGTGGTCATGAAATTCAAGGCATTTACAAAATAAAGCCAGGCTTAGCAGAACACCTGTTCGAGTTGATATTTGTAGTTCAGCGGCTTTAATGCTATTAATAAGCGAAAAATGAGTGTGGAGCTGCTGTTAAAACTGTTGCAAAGTTGATATTTCGGAGTATTGCGACTCATTTCTGATAGTTTAATTATTATTGATGTTTAAAATGACACCGCCGTGTTTGTGCCGCAGGTTAGGAGCGCGGTGTCGCCCCCCCCAACCGGGTCTTTATTTTGAAAAGGTGCGTAAAGCGAGCGACAAACACCGGAAATGAGCACTGCCACCCTTCAAAATAAAACCCCAATGCAGTTTGGTGCTACCTGAAACGAGTTCTCACCGCCAGGTATTTTGATCTGCCTACCAGAAGCCCCTTTCCTCTCCGTTTTCTGTCTTGACATAAATCCGCGCTCTCCACCAAATGAGTGGAGTTCACCGTGCGCACTTAAACCAGATGGCCCCAGCAGCAGGTTTCCCCTGCACTAAACTGCTTCTCCCTCGCTGGGTTTCCTTTCTAGCGCTTTCTCTCTCGCTGGCATTGGTACAAAAATCCCGTCTTGTTTGTTGTAGATGAAGAATGGGGTGCGCAATATCAGGTCTTGCAGAGAGATCAGAGTGTGCGGAGAGGAGCAGAGAAGATGCTGCTGCTGCTGCTCAGCATCCCAACGAGCAGCAGATCCAGATGATTAAGGATTCCTGGAAAGTTATCCGCGATGATATAGCGAAAGTTGGGATTATTATGTTCGTCAGGTAAGATGTTGAGTCTTTTCTAGACTTTTCTGCCTTCATAGTTGTATTTCAGAAAACTCAAATGAGGAGATATTCATCCTGTGGTCTTTAAACCCTGACGCTTTAAGATTGAAAGTAATCCTGAGGTCAAACTACATCTCTTTTTTTTTTATGTATAGACCTTAAACAAGACTCTGTCACTGGTATTATTATTTCATGAAAGATTAAATTCCACTGATCTAACAGCAAAGGAAGTGAATCGGTTTTATTCCCTCATTTTGTGTACATATATGAGATAGATGAAAAACAAGTAAAATGATGGCTCCTGATAGGTCAGTGGCAGCGTACTGACCGCCTGGCCTCAGATAGTGAGGTCTCCAGAGAGTCTTCCAGATGCTTTGTAATAGTGGGATGGTGCCTAATCTTTTACAAGCCACAAATTGAACATCTATATGCTTGGTCTACTGATCCTCATTATTTTAATTGAGAGCTGGGAGCAGAACACTCTTCATCCACTCTTATCATTTCATATCGAGTCTTATCATCATTACACAATGATGCTGAGCTTCTGGTCTGCCAGTTCACTGTACAATTAGAGGCCGTTAGGAAAAGACATTTCTATGAATCATTGTGATAAACTGCGCCTGGGACATTGTCTTTGGCGATCTAAGAGTTGGTAGGTAAATCAAACAAACAATAAAAATTGTTAGGCGGCCTCTGAGTACGGAGATTGTATATAGCTGGTGAGCCAATAAAAGCAACGTGTCTCCAGGGTGACCTGACCAGGTGAAGGAATTGACCCTGGCGTGCGAGTCAGAAATGACATTATGATCAGGCTGTTAGAGTCTGGATCTCCTCACTGAACAGTGAACGTCCCCATAAACAGCAAACAAGAAACATCTGTTTGTATCTGAATCGGATATTTACTTTCCATCTGGCCAGGAAATGTTCCCATCTCTAATATATTCAAAATAAAGAATGAATAAATTGGAACAAAGTGGTTTGTGAATGATGCATTGCGGGAATAAACACAACCTCTGCGCAGTGCCAATTAAAAGCCCACTTGAGCTGTTTTAGGGTGCAGCATGGTGTGCATATGTTTTGGATGCTCGCATGTGCACTCGTGTCTACAAGAGGAACAAACAATGGAGGGGAAAAACAAACGTTCTGCATGCTGCCGATGGGGTGACGGCGCTCAAATGGATGTCACTGGTTTTCTTTTCTCTGTCACTAATGAAGCTATAGTGAGCAGAATTAGAGGTTGTTGTTTTTTTTAACTAACCCCTGGATTCATTGTGTTTTTGTTTTCCAGAAAGGAAACAAAACAGCTCACAGAATATATTATTTCACATTCAGTTTCACTCATTTGAACAAGCATAAATTTATCATGTTTCCAAAGTTCTTCAAGCAAAAGCTGCTTAAACTGCAAGTACTACCACTTATAACATGACTAAAATAGGACAATCCTGCACGAAACATGAAAGCACGTAGTGCAGTCGGAGCGCGGTGGCCGCGCTTCTGTCGACCTTCATGGCCTGCATGGCAAAGGCCACGGAGCTGCGTGTTCGGCCTTTCTTACGGCTCGTCGGAGAGGACGTCGTCTCTCTAATTCCTCATCCAAAACCTCTCCTTATTGGTTTATCAAAAGAGATGTACATTCATTCATGAGGATTTCCGGAGTCTCTCTCTGTCATGGCTGGAAAAACAGTCCCTGGGTGAGCTTCTGTTTGACCATCCAACTCAACATTTTAAAGATATTTGCCTGAATCAGTGCCACATAAGATCAGTCTGGTAACAGATAATGGGGAGGAACAATGAACCCTTAGCTGATGAATATAACAAAATAGCTGATTATCAGCCACGATTATGTGATTAAGTGAAGTGTTGTTCTGTGAACATGAATCCCACTTTAAACCGAGGTTAAAATAAGGATTTTGCCTCTGTTTAAATCAGTTTACATCACCTGCTTGAGTCTAATCCACAACTGCTGAGAACATTTGAATAATTTATTTCTGATTTGATACCCTTTTCTTTATCTTTATGGGGGACAAAAACAAAAAAAAACACCCAAGAACAAATGAAAATAAAGCTTGCATTTTAGTGTGAGCCACATTCAGAAGTATTGGCAGTGTTTTCTTTTTAATCAGGTATCACAGCTGGAGAATGAAAGCTCCTTTGATTGGACTGCAGCACGCCTAAAGTCTCTCAGTCAAAGGGAGCTGATTCACGTTGAATCAGAAGAGAACTCGAGCAGACGTGGTGGCTTCATTTAACTGAAGCGCCGTCCTGGCTCTGATGAAGCACGCAGCTACGGCTTGGAATAAGAAAAACAAACAAGAGTAGCTGAGAAGTTTATAGGTAGGAATACCCTGTGACTGATCGCAGCTCCTGGCCGGATAAACATCAGAGCAAAAGTTAATTCAGATATCGATTTTAAAGTGCTCGATAGAGAGAGTAGCCGAGGAGGGAAGCTTCTACGCTGCTGAGCAGAAATCCGAACACTTCCCCTGTGCATCAGTACAGGATTACAGCTGTGTGACTGTCCGCTCTCCGACTCCTGGGTTTAGACGATCATAGTTGGAGGAACTAAAGGGAAGGTTTGCTTTGGTGTGGGAACGAGTGAATGTGACAGGCTGCTTCTTAAGTGGCTCCGAGGGGCTCACATATGGATGATTCTGCTGCTGTTGTCTTGGTAACAGGTTGTTTGAGACCCATCCCGAATGCAAGGATGTTTTCTTCCTATTCCGAGACGTGGAGGACCTGGAGAGGTTGAGGACCAGCCGGGAACTCAGGGCACACGGCCTGCGGTCAGTTACTGTCAGCACATGTCAACATGCCAATACAGCATCATAATGAAGGCCACAGTAATTGTGTAATGGTTTATGGATTTTTAGTTCAGCCTTGCACTTTTTATTCCCATGTTCTGTATTTTTCCTATTTTACAAGAACTTCTTCTGCATTCATCTACGTTTAGCTTCCTGCCTTGGTTTTATTCCAGGTTACTCATCTACTCCCACCTGTGTTTTGTTAGTCATTCCCTCCCGTGGTTGTGACATTCCCTGGATTTCCTTTCTCCTTGTCTGATCACTTGTCACTCTTCTCCATCCTGCCCTGCTCCTTTGTTTTCTCCTCCTGTTTTCCTTGTACCACTACGATTTTTTGTTAGATTACATTGCAAAAACACCCGCTTTAGAAATAAGCCTAATCTTTCATAAATCTTGTCAAAATTGTCTTATCTTAAGCAAAACTATCTTGGCCAATTGAGTAAGAAAAATAATCTAAAAAAGGTCTTCCAGTTTTTAGGAATTAAGGCTTTTTTTTTTTTTTTTTTTAGATTTTCTTTTTTTTGCAGTGTATGTTAACTTACAACACTTTAAGTTCTTAGTCATTTTTATAAGTGGATCAAGTTTGTTCTGCTGTGATTCTGCATTTGGGTCCTCTCATGCAGCATGATGCACAGACAGTTTGTTGTTAAATGGGAGTTTTTGATGGTCGTAATTAGCAATTTCAGACTAAATGTCAATGCATCTTACACAATGGTCATTTTAATGCACAAAAACCACACAATTCTCCTCATACCTCTACAGAACATATCGCCTCCCGCCAGAAATGCTTTGTTTGAGCTCCTGTCTCTTTGAGGCCCTCCTAAAACATCTACTGTGCTTTGATTATTTGAAAACAGACAGTAAAGAGACAGTTTTGTTTGAAGCATGTCAGACTAGTCACTTCACAGGCTTGTGGTCTAATTCAGAATCATTTCACAAATTAGAGCTGTCTGGAAGAGATCACCTGACCTTTGTCTCTTTGGACAGTGGTGCACCAGCAGACTGTTTCTAAATTGTTGGGTTATGAGACTGTTGGTGTAAAGAGAACCTTTGAGTTCATTCGAATAGCTCCTCGTTTATATGGACGAGGAAGAAATTCAGCAGGTAAAAAAAACATCATGTCCCATTATCAGGGAAAACAAGTGTTTGGGTGCAATTTCTGCGGAAGAATCCAGATACCGGTTCACGTCTGGCCCAAATGTGGCCCACATCTAGTTTTCCTTGGCCCACGTTTGGCCTTCATTGACTGTGTTGACATCACTCAGAGTGAGTGAAGGTGCCTAAATTTGGCCACACATCCAACAGACATGGCTCGAATCTGCTTTTTCTTTGGGCTGTCGCGTCACACCTTGCCCTCACGACTCCTGCTGTAACCCGTGTCACAGCCAGGTTTATCACATCTCATACATAATCAGAAGCCCCAACCCAAGTTATGGCCTATACGAGCACTCAAGCACTTGCTGGCGGCACAACTGAGCCAAATGTGTGAAAGTACCCCGAAGTAGGCCCAAATGTGTCTGTTATCTGGGAAGGAGCTGGATGTGCCTCATTTAAATGGGCACAAGTTTGTGAAAATGAAAGTCAAGTACTTTGGAAACACTGAAAATAGCTACCATCATTCCCCGCTGAAAGAGGCTGAACATGTTAAATATGCAACTGCTGATCAATGCAAATTGCACCGCGTTACCAAACTCCCAGTCAAATATGAAAAGGCACAAAAAAAAAAAGAAAAAAGAAGCAGTCGTTTGTTTCATTTCAAGAATTACACCTGTACAGGGCTTCTGTTTTTGATGCAGAAAACTAACTCAGTGTATCAAACAGTGTCTAACCATTGTCTTCTTTTCATTTAAGAGAAAGCTTTACAAATATTTCCCATTCAATTCAATCTGGCTACTTTCCGGTTGGAGGGCAGCTGACTCTACCCACAACACCACCCTGACACCACACACACCCCCTCACCTGCACAAAGATGCAAGGCTACAGGTCCAAGTTGAACGTACTGAGTTATAACAGAGGCTGCGGTAGTGGGGGAGGCTGTCTCAGGCACATTTTTAAAGAGAGTACACTACATCCATATTACAAAGTGTCTCATTGTTGGGGTGCATGCATTTATCACGTGGAGCTTTGTTAAATTGAGTCTTCTTTATCTGTTCTTTATTAAAAAGCCTTTTGTAACATGAATGTAAAAATCTCAATACAAAAAAATGAACAAAGATAATAATCACAACAACCAACAAATAAAGGTGGCGGTAAACAAAGACTGCGGCGACCCACTTACCCCCTCTGTAAACAGTCGCACAAAAGACAAGTGTCTAAAAGAGCAAAAAAAAAAAAAAAAAAAAATCAACACACATCCACGTGAGCAGCCTGTTCAGAGTAACTGGGATTTGAAAACGAAATGTAAAAATCAAAACATGTCAAAGCAGACACGCTCTGACAAAATCGCTTGATTGCGTCAAATCCGTGGCTCCTGCATTTAGCTTCGGTCATCTCATGGAATTTATCAACGAAAATGACGTCACAAGTCTTAATTAACCTTAAAGGTTGTTTTTTTTTTTCATTCTTAACAGGAATGGACGATCAGAGCATGTTGTGCACGTTGCTGTGTAAGACACAAACTTTAGATGAAACGGGGGGTTGAACCTGTGCTGTTGTGCTTATTTTACTGAGTAGGAACTAAACTGATACCTGCATGTTTCTAGACTTTAGTTGTTATAATTATTTGAATTTGCCATTTTGCCAATCCCACCGTGGTGCCTTTCAGCCCAGGAGTCAGACTTTTCTACACTCGTAGTTATCTATTGATCATTGCCTGCAGCTTATTTGTGGATTAATCAGAGAGAGTATCTGATTCTGAACATTTTATTTTCCTCCATCTCTCAGGGTGATGTCATTTATTGAGAAAAGTGTGGCCAGACTGGATCAGCCGGAGAGACTGGAAGCTCTGGCAATGGAGCTGGGAAAAAGCCATTATCATTACAACGCTCCGCCCAAGTACTACAGCGTAAGACCCTGGTGGTCCCAGCGGGACTGAACTGCTCTCTGACAAGTTCACGCTCTGAAATCAAGCACTAAAAAAAACTAAACTGTGGTGCTGTGAGACCAATAAACCACAGCCGCACAATGACCCGGCACTCATCAGCTCTTAACTTTAGAAATACCGGCTTTATTAACACGGCCACGAGCATATCACTTTCTCACTTTACTATTTTCCAGTACGTGGGAGCAGAGTTCATCTGTGCTGTACAGCCCATCCTGAAGGAGCGCTGGACCACCGAGCTGGAGGCGGCTTGGCAGGTAAAAACCAGCAGTTACCCCTGTGTGGGTCTGAGTCACACATCTTTACAGCCTTCTCAGACAGTATTAAAGATGAGCACGCAGCATCTTTAAAATAATTACTCTTCTAACCTAAAAAATTGAACTTAGAATTTCATCTAATGTGTTAGTACTTCAAATGAACTGTTTGAATCTGTTTTTTCCCCCTTTTTAAAAAGAAATACTATGTTACTAGTTTAACGTTGACTTTAAACGTGGTCATCAACATAATCTTGCTGAAATGGGATTATTCCATATACAGAAGGCTAAAAACAATATGAAAAAAAACCCTCAAAAAGAGTAAATAATGCCAACGTGTGCACTGATTCCACTGGGATATTAGATATTAAAGGTAAAGTAATAAATATTTAAACACAGTACACCAGAGTACCAGAGAAACTCAACTACAAAACATTGACTTTTACTAATTAATGGCTTTCTTTTCATTTATAAACTGCTACAAAGGTCCAAATTGGTGCTTATGAGCACTCCAGAATGCAGAAAATGTCTGGCACCTATAATCTAACACGTCAAATGTCCTGAGGGGAGAGAGATTTAATAAGCGTCCTCCCAAAATCTTCAGTCTAAACCCCGTGTGTGCAGCCATCACTGTCAGGAATCATATCTGACTCATTGTTGCATCAGGGTCCCGCACATCTCTTCAACGCACCGAGAAACATGTCAAAATGGAAAATAGTGTAACGTACTTGACTGGTATGAAAATCTGCATTCCACTGAGCCCTGTACACAGTGAAACTGGAGCAAGGCTCTGCCACGTCACATCAATCTGAGATCCCTCAAGTGATTAATTCAGAGATGCTTGAAGTGGTTAAGCTGCATTGGAGCGATTTTGAGAAGATAATCCTGAGAGAGAAAAATGAAGACTCTTAATATTAATTCAAATGAGTTCTTGTGCTCTTGTGTATTTGAAGTGGACTCTACTGCCCTCTAGTGACTAAATTAAAACATGCATCAACTTCAACAACGAAAAAAGACATTTACTTTTGTATCATTTTAAACTGACACGGTTATTTTGCGGTTTTTGTCACGTTTTTCTTCAGTTCTGGGATAAGACAATTAGGGTGTTGTAATATTTCACATCTTTGACCAGTGATCCTGCTGAGCTACGTTGTGTTATGACCCAGACTATGTTCCGGTATGTGAGCAGCCTGATGAAGCAGGGATACCAGGAGGAGAGCGCGAGACAGCGCCACCTGGCAGCGTCCCCAAAGGACAGACTGGACAAGAGGAACACGGCCTTATGAGAGAACGACTACCACAGACTGTTTTTACCAACACAACAGATATGTGTATATGTACATATGCAGGACTTACTGTCTTGTTTTCTACACGTCTCACCTTCAGTCATTATTTGCTACTTTATTAGACTGCATAAAGAAAACATGCTGCCATCCTTAACAAAGCACTTTATTTCTGAACGTAAATTCTGTTGTAGCGAAGAGACGATACAAAAACACTCGGGCTGTAGTTAAACCTGCCATGCAAGTGTGGTAAACAAAAACTACAATACAGTCTCTTCGTTTTGTGTCTCAAGTCAAACACAATATTTAGTGTAACTGTATACCACCTTTCAGGCAAAGTTAACTTTGAATTAAACCATAAACCCAAGCTATATATTTCAATTAATGTTTAAGACTTGGCTTGGGCATGTAAAAAAAAAAAAAAAAAAAAAAAAAAAAAAAAAAAGGGGACAATTATATTCATCTTTACAAGGTGAACGTAAAATAGATCCAAACATTCAAAGCCAAATACAGTGAGTTCCAACAAAAATATGCCCGTTTAATTGGCTTTTTCTTTGTGTCTGAGCACCCATGTTGGAAATTTAAAATAAAGGAGGAGGAAAAGAAAAGATCATAAATAGGAACTCAAAATTAATGAAAAGCTGTTAATCAAATGGGCTCATTGGACACGTCTCCAGAGGTGGCACAATTGTTGGAGATGCATTAGAACTTGCTTGCTTCTTATGATATAAGAAATCCTCAGGTAGTCAGTCCTCATCACCGTTGGCACCGGGCAGCCAGGGATGAGACGTCACCAGACAACGGTATTATATCTACACAGTCACCAGGTTAATGGACAGCGTTTGTGAGGCCTCAGATTAATGGGAAGAGAGTGGGGCTGCAGATCAGACGGTGCCCTCCACCAGCCCCCTCAGACTGTCGAGGATGGTTTAGGTGCCCAAAGTTATCTTAAAGAGTCTGTTGCTCATTGGGTGGCTTTTGTTTTCTTGCTTTTGCTTTTCTTGTCTTTTTTCTTCAGACCATCCATGTGAGCTCTAAGGAGGTTGGAATACGCCTGGAAAAAAAAAAAACAAAGGCAAACTGATTAAAGATACAGAAACAAGACAATGCATCAGTCTTTTGTGTATATACCAAAACCCAACCAAGAGAAGTGGAGTATAACAGTAAAAACACAAGATTATCAAACATACCATTTGAAACTTAATTACTTCTTTGGTGCTGACCTGAAATTGAAAAAAATAAATAAAAATTAGCCACTCCTTAACAAGGAGTATTAAACCACCAGCAAATTATCCAAAAATGCAGAAACACAGTCAGCTCACCACTGTGCTGATCTTTTTCTTGCCATCAGATGCTCTGAGGAGACACTTGTTATCCGCGGGTTCAAAGGACTCCGAATGGCCCTTTCTGGGCACCGGTTTGGTTCTTCCATCATCTGGAAGAACAAAAAAAAAAAAAAGCCTCTTAATGCAGCCACTCAGAGGCCGAAACAGAAACAAAACATGACACCTCAACTTCGTACTTCGCTGTATACTTACACTTCTTTAGTGTGATGACAACGCTGCCTGATGTTCTGCACTTCTGGAAGAGCCGAGTAAGCTCTGTGAGGAACTGAAGAGGAGATCTGACGTTACTGCTTTTATGGTCATGTCTTACATGTTCTGCTGCAGATGCATACAGATGCACTTTTTTAACAGTCTTTTAACAGCTTGTTCAGCAACACGGGGACTCATCTCGTGGTGTAAAACAGCTGTGATCATTTGGAGCCAAGACAAACATGACGTCACACAAACCCGCAGGTCTGAACGACTCGTTGAAAGAGACGTTTTCAGACCTGAAACAAACAGGGGCATGTGAGCGGTTTTTTTGTTTTTAAAGAAGTAAATCCAAACGCCCAAAAACTGGAACTTGGGTTGGCCAAGAGACACTCTATATAATAAACTGATAAGTTAGTAAAAGTTGTTAAATCACGCTTTGCAAAGATATATCGTTTAATTCGCTTTAGGTGTGTAAAACAGAGTGCTAAACACCACTGAAAGATTGAAACCCGAGGATACACTAACAGCTTACGTTTAATTGCTAAACAACTTTTAATAATAAGTATTACTCTGCCATAAACTGCGTTTTTATCAAGTTAAACTCCGATTCGAGCCAACGTTGGCAGGCTAGCTAGTGAGCTTAGCTTCCCCCAACATTAAGGCCTTTGGCAACCGGGCTTTTAAACACCGCGACCGTTAGAGACAGCTTTTGTTATTAGACGGTAATAACGAGCAAAAAAAGGAGTTATTTATAACGGACTTGTTTCCCTTACCGAGTCGTTTTCGAGCAACACCATGACGGACGTTGGGAAGCTGCTAACGGCAGTGGAGCTTCTGAAGCACACGTACTAGAAGCCGGAGCCCCGCCCTCCACATCACTGCGGCTCTGTCTGCAGTGGCCTGGCTCCGCCCCCTGCTGTCAGGGAGGGCAACAGCAACGTTATTCCGTATCACCAAATATTTCCTGTGTATATAATATTACACAATATTGTCATAATCGGCTTGATTATAATTTTGACAACCTGGATGAAAAACGGAGCCCTGGGATGAACAGGTGACCTGTCTGGGTGTATTCAGCCTATCCTTATCACAAACAATCTATTCAAAATGATCTATTTTCATCGGTACCCATGCCCAAATTAAATCCATCTCATAAAAGTAATTTACATATTTAACACAGTTGTCATGCTCCTTCCCTCTCATGGCAGGAAATTGCTGTGTAGATCCAGTGAACATTGTAGGGGAAATATTGTAGTTCCAAAGGTAATTCATGCACATTTATCAATAATGCAGGTACTAACAGTCATTAAATTTGAACAGTGTCCACTGACTGAGCAATGCTTTAAGCCAGTCACCCATAATCAATTAATTTTATTATTTTTCTATTCAGTATATCTATTGTACACCCACTGACCACTTTATTAGGTACACCTGGTCTATTGAAAATGTGACATATATCTTCCATATATCCTTATCATCATTCAGATATTCAGATTTTGTTTGTACACTATCCACTTAATTTAAAGCAATAATACTCATTTCAAATAATCAGATAATGTTGTTCTAGGCTGAAGATGAAGCGACAGTTAAGCATCTGTGTGGTTGATGGATGAGTGCAACTATTTGTTGCTGTTGTTTGTTTACTTTGAACTTTAAGAAAGTCACCACTATAAAAAAAAATAAGAAAACATGTCATGTACTGCATGGTACTGCCTTTAAAACTTAAAAAAAAAAAGTCTGTGGTTATCCTGGACAAAAACAGCAGTCTGCAAAGAGGTCATTCATAGCTGCAGCTGAAATTGCAGCTATGAGGCTGGAGGCTGCAAAACAAAAGTTGCTCAGGTGCTCTGATCTGGACCAGCGGTTTTGGTTTAAATAAACCCCTGTTTTTTCTGTAGTTGCTCATGGGAGCAAGAGTACCAAAACCTGATATCAGGGTCTGATTTTACAACTGTTAATATTAATAATACGCTGCAGCGAATTCTCAGTCACACCATGAACTATGACTTACTTATATTTATACTAACTTTGTCCACAGAAATCTAATGTGCTGTTTGCACATATTTAACACAAAATTGAAATCATGTTTATTATACATGTTTTGTAGACACTGTACTATATAGTGTATAATAAACATTAAAATGAAAGATTAATACTGCTTAGTCATAAAGCAAAAAAACACTGTTAATCTAATAACCATACAAATAAGAAATAATATACCAAGAAAACAGTATAATGTTGTGATTCGTACAAGGATATCATTTAAAAAAAGCCCAAACTATGTCTATATGCAGAATTAAACCACATAAGAGACACACACACACACACGCATGCACGCACACACACACATATATATATGTATATATATATATATATATATGTATATATATATATATATATATATGTATATATATATATATATATGTATATATATATATATATATATATATGTATATATATATATATATATATATATATATATATATATATATATATATAACTGGTATATCAGAGCTTCAGTCATGTTGAAAGTGAACAGTCTGGGTTATGCCCAAGATCAGCCAGGTGCACAGCAAAATCTGAGTGCCAGTCTCTGTCAAAGACCTCCTTAAGCTGGCTGTGCAGGGTCTTCGTTGTAGATGCAGGGGGGGTAGTGTCCTGGGAAATGACCAGACTCACTCCAGCTGTGGTCAGAAAGTAGTCCGCTGCCCAGTTGGAGGTACCTAGGTTGCAAAACAGTCTGGTCAATGATTAATTAAGCCTTGCTTAGGAAAAAAAAACAAGAAAAAAATGTTTGGATGTAAAATAATCAAAGATTGGATTACCTCAAACTCAAGAATAGATATGCAGAAGTAATAACTTACCAATGTATGCTGCATTATCAGTCACCATGTATTTATTATGGTTGACTCTGGAATATGGAATATCAGAATGATTTCCCACAGGCACAATGTACAATTTCTGAGGGAGAAAAAAAAATACCATGGTATATATGAGACAAAGGAGAGAAACTTCATAATACAGAAGTTCAGGAGATTCATTTTCATGTCCATGCATTTTCTTACTATTTGGACATTGATATGATGGTGAGGAGAGTCTATAGTGGCCAGGGACCGAAGAAAAGGCAGCATGGCTGGATCAGAGTCTCGCCCACAGCTGATCAGCAGTCTGATCTTAACCTTTCTCTCATAAGCAGCCGTCCTGATGGCATCGTCAATAAACGGCCAGTATCTGAAAGGATTCCAGAGTGAGGAAATCAGATTTGGAGCTTCATTATACATGGTTATTTAGACTCACCTCTGATGTCTTTCAAAGTGTGTGGTGGGGAAGTACTCCATGACAGCTACATCAACAAAGTGCTCGGCCTCTGAGATGGTGGAGAGGATCGCCTCCAGATCCTGAGTCCTCGATGGAGGGCAGAAGGATGGTGGTGAACCCTGAGATGGGGCCCAAATAACACAAACAACAACACTTGGCCCATGTAAGACTCTGTTGGCTGTCATACTGGAAACAAGGTAGATACAATAGCTGCTTCCCTATTAATGCAAACAGCATCACTTTCATCAAAATAACACTATCTGGTAAAAAGGAAGTGAAAGCGAAGTGACTCACACTGAGATACAGTCTGCTGGAAATGTTGTCCTCTTTCACCAGCAGGGGGTGATACTTGTTGATGGTAGTGTCAAACTCTGCAGGCCAGGAGTGTGGCAGGGAGCTGTTGGCCTGCCCCATCACCCAGTAGGACTGGAAGATCTTATGGAGGTCTTTTGCGAGACTGGAGCAGTTGTAGACCACCACTCCCAGTTCCTTTACCTGCAGAAGACAAAGATAATGATGAATTTATTCGGAAGTTTCAAATTCAGCGCCGTGGCTAGAACTGCTTCTGGATTGACCTGCGTCAGAGCCCTCCAGTCCATGTTGGCGCTTCCAATAAACACATGCTTTCTGTCAACGATCCAGAACTTGGTGTGGAGGACGCCTTTTGTGAGGTGCCCAAAGTTCACCCTCCTCACGTGAACTCCTACAGATGACCAGGAATAGAAACACTTCTCAAGAATTAAAAATATATGGACGGAAGATTTCCAAACAGGAAAGTCAGCTCCAAACCTTTCTGTTTTAAGATTCTTAAATCAGTGGAGTTTGTCCTGATGGTGGGAACACTGCTCACCACTTGAACGGATACATTTCTGGAGGGCAATTCCATAAATGCTTTCAGGATGTCTTTTCCCTGGGAGGAATAAACTTACTGTATTAAATAATAATTTTTAAATATTACCCACTACATTGCAGTACCTCTGAGTTACTAATAGGAAAAGATCATGTAAAGTCATCAACAGAGTAAACTTTTTTTGAAACATTTTCACACTCGTACTGTGTTAGTCAAACTCACAGGGATGTCAAAGGAAGAATTAACATTGATATCTTCCCCTGTTAAAGTCCAGTAGAAAGAGGCCACTTCCACTTGTTTCGTTGCCATGGAGATGAGAGATTTCCAGACTTCCTCCAGCGGAACTCCAAACGTTACGCTGGCGTTGTATTTTAAATCTTCGGGAATGCTCTCCACAAGGCTCATGCTGCGGGAGTAAACGGACCCATGAAGTCCCGGTTCGGTGCGACAGATCGTGAATGTTACGTTTAAATCCCGGAAGCGCACTACCTGCACTGGTTAGCGGTGAAGTCTTCGTCGGCGTCGTCCCGTGGACGGGTTTCGTGGTTTTCGGGAGCCGGTGGTCTCTCCAGAACCGCTACGGCAAGAACAATTCCCAGGACCGTGAGGCAGCCCAAAACCACGGCCAGGGTTACACAGCTGGTCGTCCTCTGACAGCCAACAAGAAAAGGAAGAGAAACGTTTTCGAGTCTGGCAAAGTGTTACCCTGCGAGACAAAAGGATCTTGATGTGCAATCTTACCCCTTTATTTGAAACATAATTGTCGTGCAGGCTTTTGTACATCGAGGTCATCTCTCCTTTCAAGCTCTGCTCAAAATATGGAAGATCAAGAGCAGGAAACCCGTCTGAGATCTTTCTGTCCCGACTTCAGTAACAGCTGCTCATAAAGTTTAAACTAAACTGGTTTGAAGTGTTTGATTAAAAGAAATGAAAGTGGCTCGACCTACAGATGCAGTATCTTCCCCGTCAGATATCACCACGAGGTTACACAGCTGGTCGTCCTCCAGCTAGATATCTCTGGATGTTAAATGCATCCTGCACAGTTCCTGTTTTAACTTTCATTTCAGCTCTCAGTAATGTTTTTACTCAGAAATAAAGTGTTGAAAGGGAATACAACTTGATAAAAAATAAATAAATAAATAAATAGTTAAAGAAAGGCTTGCTGATCAATTTTATTTGAAAAAGAAAACTCCATCATCCTATTACAAACTTGCATGAAAATCCAAACATAAATAACAGTCAAAGTTTCTCTTCTGGAAAGAAAACAGAAACAGACTGTCAAAAGGAGGGTGGACACAAATACAACACAAGACTCAAACTGGAGCTCTGACTTTTTCTGACTGCCGCAATAAAGCAGCAGATTAGCAGCAATACAAACGAAAAGACAGAAACATTCAGTTTTGCTTGGATTTATAAACACTAGACTTGGCTGACCAACCCCCCCACCCCCACATGACAATGTGGCACTTGCAGGTACTTCCCAGTTATAACCTTGTGCTCGATCTGTAGTAGGACGAGGAAATAAAAGCTTGCCGGCTGCCCTTTTCCACTGCTTCATCACACAACCTTTCACAGGAGACAAACAGCTTTCCGTTTGCAGCATATCATGTTCAAGACATGACAAAACCGTACTACATTAGTGCAAATTGCAAGATTGAGAGGTAATTTATGAGACGCGTACATATCTCCAGACATTTATAAATTAAAAAGAATCAGGATTTACAGTTTCATTGAATTTTTTTCAACATAAACGCTGAAATGAAATTACTTCTCCTGTCGTGTGAGGACTCAACAAAAGTTACCTTCTTACTTGAAAAACAGATGAAATTGCAAACTCTTATCCGATAGTGTGTATATAATTAACACACACAAAAAAAACCCTCTACTTTTTCATCCCCGGCTTAACCAAAAACACGCTGTTCCCCTCCAGGCAGATGTTACCAAAGCAAACACACCTTTCCTTAACCATGTAATATAATATCTGGTCTGGCACAAGAGACTACAAAGACTCTCCCAATATCCTACTATATGTTCCAAAATACGTCTAATAAATAGTTTTAACATTCTTCTGTAAATCTGGTTTACGAAGAGGAACACACAAACAAGAAAAACAATATTCATATCGCGATGTGGTAACCGAGGATACAAGTACACAGTACGACAACCTCTGCAAGCTTTTAACTGCAACTCAACAACTTTTACTTAAAAGCGTTATTTGCATCCTAAGCGTGTTTTTGAAATATAATTGGATTTCCCTGAGATGATAATGCTCAGGCTGATTCTCAGAAAACCACATAATTACAAAAGAGCAGCAAAGATTACACATACATCTGGCTGTGTTGGTCAGATCATTGGCAAATCACAAAGACAGTCCGTGAAACACAGAATCAAGTATTTATTCGCAGCCCTTTAAAAGTTTAACTCGTTGAATTGCCATGGTAAACGGTGTGTTTCACCACTATTTTTGCGTAGTGTTCAGAGTGCAGTAGTGTGTATGCCTGGATGCACAGGGGGCCACGTCTCTGTGAATCCAGTCTCACTTCCTCTTCAGCTTGTTTGCACTTGTGCACCTGTCTGGCACCAGGGTTCGCAGCGTTGTAGCCGAAGTTTAGCCTTTGTGCAATTTATTTTGTCTTTTGTCTCTTCTCAGACCAGATAGCCTTTCCTGAGATCATCGGGAGTGACAGCAGCTCTCCTGATGCTCTCACTGGGCCTCGGGCCACCACCGCGTCTGGAGACAGAGTGGACAGTTCTCCAGTCGCGTGATGAAGGAGGTTTTGAAGATTGACCTCCAGAGGAGGAGGAGGAGGAGATGGCAGGGGCTGAGGTCACGGCAGCGTCCAGTGTACCTCTAGGTTCCATGACTGCGTTAATGACTAAAATGAAAGAACATTTGAAGAGAAGAGAAAAGAAAAAAAAAAAAGTAAGCTACTTTTTGTAATACAGGGTGCATTTTTCTTAGATTTACTCACCCTCGAGTTGTCTCTGGACACGCTGAAGTTCTTTCAACATACAAGCAATTTCCTGAAACACAGATAACGGAATAAGATCACACATACAGTACATTATTAACTGGCAAACAATAAGCTTGAAAACAAACACAGACCTTGTTGGAACCTTTTACAGCTGGAACATCACTTTCAGAATTAACTTTGGTCTCAGTTTCTTCCCAGATGTCCATCCTGTCCTGGAACAGTACCCTGGAAAAGTGTTCACAATGCCAGATGCAGTGGTTAAAAAGCTGCCATCTCAAATAAGATCAAACAATCAGTGCAGTCTGGCTGTCAGATAGGACCAATGAAGTTTTTCCGTCGAAGCCGGATTAAACATGGATGTGAATCCTAACCGAGTGTGAATGTGTCCAATTTTGTTTCTATGCAACTTACTTAATTTTATCACCAAGTTGTTCTGTGTTTTCACTGATGGCTTTTATGACCTGGTACACAGGATTCAGCGTCAAACTGTCCACAATGCCCTGCAAGAAAAATGGAATACTTTAAAGTGATCCTCCACCCATATTTACAAAGGAGGCGAGGCATCTCACTGAGTCACACCTCATCTCTGCTTTGAGCTTGTTGCCTTGAGTTCTGCTCATGGTTGCTTGAACTCTGGTCGGGCTCACTTCTTGGTGCAAAACCTGGTTGGACCCTTTGGTTTGATGCGGTCTCTGATGAATGTGGAGCCAGCTGGAGCATGTTTAGACTTCAGAGGTTAGTTTTAAGTGACAGAAAGGCAAACCAGACTCTAAAACCGAGCTACCCTTTAAGCTGGTATTTTGATTTAATAATGTGGATAATCTCTAATTTCAAATGCACTTTTTAGTCTCATAACCATGACAGGCCTGTACAGCAAAAATAATGTCACACAACAGTGATTCACCTTTGAAAACATTTGTTCTGGAAATCAACAAAATAGTATACAATATACCAAACTCCTACCCCCTAAATAAGGGGAAACGTATTAAATGTCCAATAGTAGTTAACAGTATGATTAAGTCAATGGGTTCAAACAAAATAAGATAAATAAATAAATAAATGGCCTTAAAAATGAGCCCAATGTAAAGGGCTGAACTTATAAATCTGCAGAAATACAAATTGCAGTCAGGACACACAGTCTGTAACTGTTCCTGAATATATTCAGCACAACTAAAAAGCGGGGTACATTGTGCAATAGCCTCTTTAACTAAGAGCCTAAGCTCTTATTAGTATGTTTAACGTACCTGTTTGTGGCCAGCTGCTGTGGAAGCAGCAGCACTGTGCTCCACTTCCTGCACTTTTGCGTCACCGTCACCTGCAACATCATGGATCTCTCTGGCTAAGATAGCCAAGTCTTTAGCCAGATCTTGGCTCAACCTGGCAGCAAAAAGAATATAAGAACGAACCCAAGAATAATGTCAAGGAGTTTTGCATACAAGTAGACAAAATCTAGCCATTTGTTTGGAGTCAAGCTGACCTCATCCAAGCAGCATAGATAAGATTTATCAGTGCTACAGCTCAGTGTGTTATGGGTTACCAATGACCTGACAAGCAGTGGAAATGTGCAATATGCATGCCAGTTCGTGGAAATGTCCATCACACGGCCACACGCTCGGCCACAGCTGACCCTTAAGCCTGGTTTGACCAGTGTCAGACCTCCTCATGGTCTCTGGCACAACGGGAAGACGTGTACTCTGCCTGGGCAGGCTATGATTGCATATGTATGTGGAGGAAGGTGTGTGCGCAACATATGCATGATGTGTAGATACAGCAGTTCTTCTTGACAATCATTTCAGAACACGATAGCAGTGAAATTCAAATGAAGCAAAAAGCCAGGTGCTTAGTGTTACGGGATAACGTGTACTAGCGGAAATCATGCTGATCCATAATTAAGACTGGAGTAATGTGAGTGCAGGCTTGTGGTGGAATTTAGAGGGAGGTGTACGGTAAGAATACAAAATTATAAAGATTGATCCCTTGGGAAACCTCAGGTTGGGAAATTTCCTACCGTGCAATCTCAGCGCTGTGGGCGGACCAGCTGTGGAAGGCTTCTCCCTCGTGATTCTCCTCTTCCGAATCCCTGCCATGGGGCACTGGATGCCGGGCAACCACGGGCTGGGATCGATGCTGACTGTGTGGACTATGAGAAGCTGAGGAAGGTTGGGATCGTTTGTGTTTAAGATTGCTCCGGTTTGAGTCATACTCCTCATCTGAAGTAGAAGTATAGTCAGAGCCTTTATATCGCCTCCTAGAGCCTTGACGTTGGTGATAGGTTCGAGTTAGAGAAAATGAGGATGAAGTTGGGAAAACAAGAGAGAGAAAAGAAGGTGCCATGAAGGAATAGCTCCAGGAAAATCACCGCCAAGTATTTCAGACAGGAGTCACCAAAACATTTCCAAGAACGAGAAACAGAAAAGGTGCTGTGGAAGACCTCGTCTCAACGTCGCCAACTTGCTCGCGTTTCTCTTCAAAATAATTTACAAATAGAAACGAGAGCTCTATTTCCACGGTACAGTGAAAACCAGTTAGTGAAAACGACGACGTGTCCCAGGAAACATTACAGGTAAAGTTCAGAACCACAATCTTCATAGTGGCCACACAAATTCAAAGGCATCACTGTAGTGTGCAAAAAGTGCAGTTGAGGAAACTTGAGGTTCTGTAAAACTTACTGCATAGTTTAAGTTTGCTTAACTCGTGTTAGTAAAATTCCAGCACCAGTTCCCATAAAAAAAAAAAAAAAAAGTCCACAAACGCTACGCTCACGCCCAGCCAGCGAGTTATTAATATGTGCTTGACCAACAAAGGAGTGTGCAACAGATGCATGTAACATGGAACTTGTATACCAGAAGAAAAAAAAACTTCCTTAATGATATAAATGCAATGGTAGAGGAGTTTATAATGTGCCGTTTTAAAAAAGTGTGACACACAAGAGAAATCTCTGACATGCTATTATGTTTAACAGCTAAAATAAACCAGAAAGTCAGTCAATTATTGCAGATGGCGGTTTGCACAAACAAATAAATAAATAAATAAAAAATTGTATATCCAAACTGAAAACCAGATGTCCACTTAATGCATGAATATTTGGGTAATAAATGTTTGGATCCTGCCCTAGTTTTCCGTATATGCACTTGTGTCATACTTACTTGCTGTGCTGCCGGCATATTTGGCACTGCTTGAGCGTCCACGAGTAACTGTGGCTTTGGGGAGAGGTGCCTTCTGTGGCCTGTCTGCAGGCTTTGACCCTGGAGTAGAAATCCTTTGAACAGAGCTGCCGCCCAGTTCTGTGCTGCGGTTGGAAAATCCTGTGCTCTTTCCTGTCCACTGCGGGGTGGAAGAGGCCTCACTGTCGCTGGGCGTATTGAACGAACCTGCCCGCCTACGAGGCATTGCCAGCATATCTAGTCTGGAGAATTTCTTGGCCTCCTGGGGCTGCTTAGCATTCGTACCAACTACCTCTTGGGACAGTCTGTCTGTCTCTGTCCCTTCATTGTCTGAGGCCTCTCCCAGGCGAGCCCGGCGAAGCATGGAAGCCCTGGTGGGTCTTGGGGCTGACAAGCTGTTGGCCCGACTTAAGGGCTGAGATGCTCTTGAGGTCTTGCCTTCTTCTTTCTGAAATGGCACCGTGTACTTTTTGCGTGTGTGGTAGTTGCTGGACTCCTGATCAGAGTAAGGTAAGCTCTGAGGGTCATCACTTAGGTCTGTGGAACCACACTTTCCCACACTACGTCTCAGTCCAGCATGTCTCTTGACAGGCTCAGTCTTCTTGTTGGATCCAGAAGTCTTCTGATTCAAGTCCTGACTAGCCATACTAGCTGAAGACCTCTCTCTTTGAAAGCCACTTTCATTTGTGTGTTTCATCAGCGTGTTCAGCTTTGTCTTATTGCTGTTTTGGCTGACAGTGCTGGAGGTATCCACATCAGAGTCTCCAGAAAGAGAGTCCATAATAGGAGATGGAGTGGTTTCTGATTGTCCACCTTGAAGTTTGGCCTCAAGAACAGCCAGAACATCCTCCGTCTGCTTGAGGTAAGAGTGTGTGTCCTGACTGCTGGCTCCCAGCGATAATCCAGAGTCTGAGTCTCTCAGAGCAGGCTGACTTGAAATGTTGGGGAGTTTTGCATTACTAGGCTTGTCCTTGGTGAAGCTCTCCTGTCTGATTAAAGATGCAGCAGTCTCTTTACCCTCTGAACTCTGCGTCTTGTGGCCCAGTACAGGGGCGGAGGCAGTGGGCTTCACTTTCCCAGAGTCCTGAATGCCTTTTTGTTTAATAAGAGTAGATGTTGAGAAAGTTCTATTAACACGCTTTCTTTCAATTTTAGGGGTGTTGGGTCTTAAACTTCCACGTTGTGGTTTTGATTCTTCCTCTGACCCAATATAGAAAGATGTAGACTTGACGGTGAGTCTGGGCTTGTCTTCATTCTGCTTCTCCTCTGCATCTGACAGTCGTCTACTACTTTGCTCTATAATGGACGCATCATCAGATTTGCTGGCGTCGCTCAGACTGTCAGGCTCTACGTCATCCTGCACCGTTAACCTGTAAACGCCATCTTGAGACGTGGGTGCTGCAGAGCTACCGTCTTCCACATCAAATGTTGCATTGGGGTTGTAATGAACATGAATACTGGGCGTAGGATTGTTGCTCCCGTCCTCTTGCGGCAGGATGCGTTGAGACTTTGAGCCGTCACCATCTAAGCTGTTGTGGTGTCGGGCGAATGTGGCATTATGGATCGTGGCACCTCGTGCTGAAATTGAACAGTTTTAATGCTCATTAGCCACACATACTGAAACAGAATATCATTCATATTCATCAGTGTTTCATTATCATTTCAAAAAATCGTCATGTGGCTTACCCCCTCCTGACAGTTCCATCTGGGAAGGTATATGAAAGAGGCCAGATGAGGAGCCAGACTCTGTGTAGCTGTCTGCCAGGCTGGCCCAACAAGACATATACTTAGGAGCATCCTGTAACACTGGACCTTCTGACTGAGCCTGAATGGGAAAATGCAACTTATTCATCACCGTTTTTTAAAAAAAAAAAAGCATTTGAATAAACCACAGTTAACGATTTCCTTAAAGAGAGTTATGATAATAATCTATAGGGTTAGTAAAAAATCCGTAACAAATATTCTTAAATTTAGTTGGATAGAAAATCAAAACACCGAAGAGCCCAGAGCCTGTGAGGAAACAAACGCCAAAACGAAGAATCAAAAGACAGCAGGAAAAAAAAAAAAAAAAAAAAAAAACAAGAAGCAAAACCAAGACAGCAGTGCATGTTTAGTTACATAATCAATCATTTATGCTTTATTGACCCAAAATATTCATTAGCTTTAATTAGAGCCAGTGTTAAAATTAATCTTCCATTCACAACTTCCACCCTGAAGTAGAAAGGTTACCTTTACCAGACTATGGCCCTGCACTGGAGCTGGCTTCACATCCCCACAGCTACTCTGTCTATTCCCCTCCCTGCCCTCAACAACAACAGGCCTAAATGTTGATGATGCTTCTGCTTCACTCAGGTACATTCGTTCTGGGTTGTCAAGAACACCAAAGACCTGTCGGAAACAAAGCATTGCGACTGTATAAGTATGACTGAGTTGAGAAAGTGGGCCCACAATCATCCAAGGGCCATTCTGATAGGACAAAAAGAGGAGACTGATGAAAAGTCAAAGTTGGAATACTTTTTTTTTTCCCCTTCTCCACATTAATATGCTATGATTTTGTACCCATAAGAAACTTTAGCACGAACAGGAATTAAATGGAGAATCTTGCCTGGTCAATCTTGCTGCGTGCCTCATCAAGCTCTTTATCTGGAACATCAGTTTCAATAGTGTAAGTTCCCGCATCACTCAGACTGTCCTCTTCTTCATTTCTGGGGGTCTTGACTTCCACAGTCTGAGATGTCTGAGGCATGACCGGAACTTTGAGAGGAACCGGTTGATGGACTGGAGAGGAAGTCTGAGGCTGACGATGACCATCAGATGGAGAAGGGCTTGTAGGACTATGGTCAGATCGTAAACTCACCACTGTCCCTCTTTGAGCTGCTTCGGGGAGGGAGCTCATGTTTTTCTCTAAACCAGAAGATGAGCTCTGCTTCTGCTGTCTGAGCAATTCAGCAGTAAATTCCAGAGTTAGTTTGGATCTCCGGCCCACACTGCTAAAGGGCCTTACAGATACAGATGATGAAGAGCGGGAGGAGAAGTTGGTACTGATCCGGTCTTCTGTCTTTTCCTTTCGTAGAGAACCAGACCTCTGAAATCCAGTGGAAGGTGGATCCTTCAGTGGGATTGTGTATCTCTGGGTTGGGGGAGTGTTGGAGGATGCAGATGGGATTTGTCTCTCCACAGTAGAACTTGAGCTCTTCATTGCTTTCTCCTGCTGGAGCCAAACGCCCGATGGCTCAGGCGGGGCATTGCTGTTGGTGAAGGACTGGGAACGCTTCTTTCTGGAGTTGTCCTCAACAAATTCAATGACAAAGGCTTGGTGAGGCTCAGCTTTTCCATGACTGGAAAGAGACTGAGAGACTGGTGGACAATGGGACGAAGGTTCTTCAAAGTCCAGATTTGAAAAGCGTTGTGGTGGGGAGGCTCTCATGGTTAGTGGAGAAACCTGGGACAGAGTCAGTGATTCTGATTTCTCAAAGTCCTTGCCACTGTGTGGATGAGTCCCAGAATCACTGTGAGAACAGTCTTCTCTGTGGTTTGCTGGTAGCACAGAGAACATTTAGACAGTTAGCTCACTGTAACTAAAGCACGCGTTTTTAAATATGAGCAGACATTGGGTAAAGGACTCACCTTTGGTCATCTTCAGAACGGATGGGTCACTGTTGATACTATACATGTCTTCCCCCTGTGATTTCCTCCTCATCATCATAGTAGCATTGCTTTGGACCAGCCAATCAGCAACTTTATTTTCTGCTGACATCACCTCTGTAGGTGTAGTGGGAGCCTCTGTTGAAGACTGCTTGCGCTGCTGGCGGAAGGCAAACTTGGTCACGTGGTCTTTGATTTTCATTTTACCTGGTGTGCAGTCATCAAATTCGATAGTGAAGGAGGCATGGCTCTGGACCACAGGGGGTGTGGGGGTAGAGGGGACACACTGAATGGGATCCGAGGTGTCCTTTGTTGGAACCTCGTAAACCTGCGACTCAGGTTTCTTGGCAGGTCGTTGCTGGAATTCCTTCGTAGGGATCTCAAAGTAGCTTGGCTCCCGCCGGTAGGAGAACATGGACTTGGCCTGACTGTCTGACAGAGAACCATTGACCTCATACCTGGGTACATCTTTACCAGGCTCTGTTATCAGTGACGAGATAAAAGCAAACACATAGCATTAATAATGGGTCTATGCATGCCATTCCATGCACTACATTCAGAAAAAAGACCATCATTAGAGACTATTACTAACTTATAGGTTTATAGGTGCTCAAAATCAAAGAAATAGACTGTCATGGTGTTGCCACCCCCCACACAGCCAAAAAAACAAAAACAAAAGGACTATAACATAACATGAATGATCTAACTACTAGGCTGCGAAAACAAATCAACCAGTTGGTCGATGCATGGCAGTTGTACACAGCTCAATATCACATTAGGAGCTCTGCTCGATAGGACGGTGGCCGAGTGATAATCTGTTTCAGTCTGGGCAACATGAGGAGAACAATCACCCTTCCTCCCCCCTGTGGCAGCTTAGAGGCTCATAATCCATCACGAGGCAGACAGGCACTGCCCACTGGCCTGGCAACCACTCCACAACTAGCAGTCAGAGACCTGCCTGGTGCTTAACACAATCAATCTCCCAGAGACGGGCAGACAGCATCAGATTGCAGTTGGATAAAAGCCTGTCGTTACAAATTAAGCTCCATGTCGCTGGAAGGGGTCTTGTTTTAAAAAATAAAAACACAAAGACATATAAGACAGATAGGATGTATTCTCTAACCTGGAGACTCTTGCTCTGGTATTTTCTGACTTTTATTCTGCTTTGTTTTGGCCGGGTCCTCATCCTCCCCCCACCAGGATGGTTGGCCATACAGAGGAGTCGGCTTGGATAGTGGAGAATCTGTGACAGCTAGCAAAAGAATGCACAAACAGGAACAAACACCGTCAGACACATATCTTTAGCCACTTGGAGGAACTGCAGGAGAGCCAGTCGAAAGAGGACATTTAAACACCTATTCTATTTATAAACTAATAACCTGAGGAGCTCTTGAAAACTCTCCTCTTCCAAGAGTACCTCCCATCATAAACTGCTTTCTCTCTATAACGTCGTAACTCAAATGAATTCTGTCTTAACTGCACTTACTCTGCAATTGACCGTCTTTACTGTGGCGTGACTGTTGTAAGTCACTTTAGATAAAAGCGTCTGCTAAATGTAATGCAATAAAGGTTTTTATTAATGGCATGAAAACTAAACTATGTTGTGTCTGGGTTTGTTGATTCAACAACAAACTGCTGCTCAACCCTGGAAGTCGGATCTTTCTAATGTTACGTTAACGTTTTTACTCCACATTCCCATGACACAGAAAGAGTAGCGAGGGTCAAACTGTGATTCCAGATAATTTACCCAGACCACCTAAATGATGATGATGATGCAATTAATCCTAATCTTTAAAGGAGAACAATATAGGGGAGGATATCGGCTAAGTAGTGCATCTAAACTTAAGTCAAGACAATTCCACTCGACTCACTTCAGCATTTACTCCCTAAACACTTGCCGACTTATTCTGCTGTGTTTAGTCAGATTTGGCATAGATTTGCCACACACATGCCTGCAAGCTTATAGTAGACTAATCAGATAATCTAGAAGCTACTTTTTAGCCTGATAGATAAGACAAACAAGCTATTTTGAGTTTCAAGCTGCTACACAAACCCAGGCATCAGCAGGACTCGACTACTGTTGCCTTGGACACACAAAATAAAAGACATCAACACAGTGGCACGAGAAACAGTGAGGCGTGCCACCAATTCATTTCTACTTACTCAGTCCTTCCCTTTTAGTGAAAGGAAATATTAATGAGCATAACAAAATGCGCTGCACCCAGTAGTAAATGAAATGGGTTTTTTATGCCATGTTTTTGATCATATAAAATGCTAGGAGTCATAATTTAATGACTTTTCTACTATATCATCAGTCCTTGATCAGTTTAAAGTAGGCTTAACAGTATAAAAAAAAAACAAACAAACAACAAAACAACAAAGAAAAAGAAACAATAGTACAGACAGCTGGAAATGTCAGGTCACATTTAGACCACATTTACAAATGTAAATGAAAATAAGTGGGATTATACCGAGGATATGCACTCATCCAATCCCGCTTAAAAAAACAATAAAATAAAAAGAGAAAGAACTTTACCAAGTATGTAAAATTAGAAGGATGCATACACAGCATGAAGCCAGTTAAAAACATCCATGCCTTGGGAAGAAGGGAAAAACAAAAAACCCAAAAACATCAAGGTATCAGGTCAAACAAATTCAGTCACATTTTTTTTGCATGAAATCAACAGAGAGGCTGTTCAGACCAGACATGCGTCTGTGTAAACCATTCGTAAGTGGACACTGAAAAATATGTGTGAGAACACAATGAGGACATATTGAGGGTGTATTCAGCGGTAGTCAAGGATGCTCGTGAAGACATTCTTTAATAGTGGGAATGCAAATGGACACATTGATGAACCTCCCACTAACCTTAGGCGACTCCAGACAAGTAGAGCTTCCACTAAAATGCTTTGTGGTTTTGACATTTTCCAGAAAAATATACTTCTGTAAATAAGTGTAAGTGAATAGGAAATAAAAAAAAAAAAAGAAGATAATTGTGGAGCGGCACCAGAGGCCAGACCTGTCTGTCCTGAGCAGCCCTTTTAACAAACTTTGCTTCGAATGTTTAACAAATTGTACATACGTCTACTCCTCAGAGCCTCGTTTTAATGTTAAAAAGGTAGAAATAGACACGAAGCACTGTAACAAGCAGGAGAATTGGGATGTTGTACGTAAATAAGAGCCCACGACCCAAAGCCACATTACAAGCAATAAAGTTCTAATTACATACAGTTGAAAAGGTTACGTCTATGCACTGAAATACACAAAATGTCAAAAAAAATTTTTTTGACCCATTATATCTTCTTTATCCTATTATTCAGATAATATATCTTATAAAAATGCTCTTAAAAAAAAAAACCCAGACTCTTATCACTAACTCAGGCAAGTCTGAAATAAATATGTTAATGTCTTAATAAGTAAAAGATTCTCTGAAAGTGTTTGTTTTTCTACATAAACTTTAGTCGTTGTTCAGGTTATTCAGGTCTCAGCTGACTGATAGGAGGCGCTTGCTTATTTGCATGTGGAGCGGACGGATAACATATTGTCATAAGTGGTCAACTAACACATGCAGAAACATATTTCAATGCCATGTGTGAATAACGATCCTTAGAAATTCACATTTATAATTCACTCACCCGAGATGCATTAAAGCACGAGGCCACAAGGTCACTTTCATTATTGTACAGTTTGAGCCTCCTACAAAGTTTGTTGAAGAATACCGTTTGTAACAGCAAAACACATGCCACTTATCTATTGTAGATATGTAACTGGGTTTATTTACTCTTTTTTACTGAAGTATGAACCTTATCTTTTTGTTGCTGTACACTAAGCGAGACAGACAGTTCACAGTTTATCTCACTGATGAACTGGCTCACTACACTGCCGTGCAAGGCTACTTTGAGTGCATTAGATCAGCAGGTAGGGTAGGTCCGCCTCTGATTGTAAGGTCATCAGTGCAATCCCCAGTCCTGCCACGTGCCAGAGTCCTTACATATACACACATATACACACCCGCACACACTATGAATCACTATAAAAGAGCTTGGTATGATCTAGGCAGGATTAAAAAGGTGCTTAACAAGTACAAATAATTATCATGAAACAAGACTTCAGCGAGGCCATTCAAAAAGTCTGCAACCCCGGATATATCAAGTAGCTGCTACAGGTAACACAATCACACTTTACTTTTTACTGAGGAGAAAAAAAAAAAAAAAAAAAAAGCTCACAGAAAGCTGCAGTTCAACACAGGCACTGTGAGGAGCATGAGGCTACAGCTGGAAAATTACTATTTTAGGCACCGGTTGCAATTTTCCCACTAAACTCAGAGGGTCAATTATGGAGCACAAAACACAAGAACTGCTAGATCAACAACAGCTGGAATAGTTTTGCCGTGTGTGAAGGAATTCATTCAGAAATCGCTTTTACTGAACAACGCGCTTATTGTTTCACCGCTTGTGAGACAGTGACAAATCCGATCCAATGCACAGAAGCACACTAAAACCTGCAGCATTTTTACATCACACATTTAACCATCAGCATGCCTGCCAGTGCCCCATCTCTTGTCAGCAGTCAGGCATGGCTGCTAGAGATAAGACTGCTTGTCCCTAACTCTTCACCCCTGAGCCGTTACTCGGGTACGTCGTTTCTCAACATTGGGATGTCATTGGGAGATCAATCTCTTTCTCGACACCACATGATTGTAGCTTCAGCCTCTCTACTCGCATGGCATCTTAAATCTCACACCAGGGAGCCTCTTAATAAAAGCAGCCAGTCACTATTAAGGGATCTACGGCCAAAGTCATGCAGCACATGGAAACTCACAAAGGCTTCCTCTTCCTTGTATGGATCAACGGGGCACCAACATCCACTTCAGTTAGAACTGTTCCCCTCAGGGAAAAAAGAACAATTACACCTTATCTTAAACACCTCCTGTCTTCTTGGTAATAAGCATTTGCTGTGCTGGCATGTGTGTGGACAGAGGTTTTTACCTGTGAGTGACTGGGCCCTACGCTCAGTTCTGTCTTGATGTTTAACACTGGAAACGGTGTCTCTGCTCCTCTCCGAGCTCTGTAGCTGCTCTTTTTCCTTTGTCTTGGCTTCAAGGGCTTTGATGCCAAGCTGCAACTGGCTGGTGTACTTCTCATGCTGCACAGACAGACAGAAGGGGAAACAGGATGTGAAGTACCTCCTGCCAACAATCAGTACAGATGTAACTGCTCTTAAACATGAGGACGGATATCCATCAGGGAGCCTTTTTCAGAATTCTACAACTTATTGTTCTGACCTTATTTTTGCATCATATATACAAACACACAGGAGTGTTAAGTTATAGCTCAACAAGGCCAACTGACTGGACAGCTGTTCTTGTAGCAGTATACAAGTGTGGGAAGGAAAATGAATTTACTGGCTGTTGGTACCCTGTGCGATAAATGGAGATAGTTGTCCTTTTAGCTTGTTACCTAGTTGGCTTTTTCTTATTGGCCTTTTATTTATTTCACAGACCAAATCAATTAACCAAAAAAAAAAAATGGGTTAACCGCCATATTGACAACAGAAAAGCAGTCAGATTAAATCAATGCACACAGGGATCCATGGTAACCATTTCTCGTAATAGGCAGCGTTACTTACTTTCAGAGCCTCCTCCGGGACCTTGTGTTGACTCTTTTCTAGTATATACACATGAGCATGTGCACAAAAAGTTAAAGTACTCAAATATGTATTTCTGTGGCCATTTATAATCCAAATCTAGTCATTTCCTAACAGCTTAGGAACAACAACCAAAAACATGTTGTCTAAATAACGCATAAATGCCCATCTGGTGCCCCTTTGATACATTTTAGTTTGTGCTCACGTTCCACTTTTTAAAAGTACATGCTTCTAGTTCAAATAACTTAATTTTTTTTTGTTAAAACATGCCATGACTATATAAACAGAAGACAAATATTTCTAGCCGTGTATTTTCTGCCTGTTATCTAAACAACGTTTCGCCACTCATGATTTCCCTGTTCTCTGGGTCAAAGGCTGCTTTTTTGTCATCTATAATCCAAAACCACTGACTGGAAAACAAATCGGTATTAACATGCCAGTGCAGTGGAGGACCACAGAGGGGATGGAAGAATGCAATAACTGTTCGACTGACACAGCTGCCGACCACTGACCAACTTAAGCTGTGGCAACAAAAGAACAGAGACTCTGTCTAACAGTAACAAAACATACCAACCAATAGCAGCAGAACATGTTTAAAAAAAATAAATATATAAAATAAAAATAAAAAAGGATATCATAACCAAAGCGAATGACGTCTGACAACTTGAGGGTGATGTATGTCTGGTCCGGGATCCTGAGGTCATTGACAAATGTCTGCAACACAGAATCGAGTTGATAGTTTCACTGTTAAAATTCATTTGATCATTCACAGCAAACAATTTCCTTGTGGCAGGAACCCTGATTGCATCAGGTGCTTTAAAGCTGGCTCTTTTCCCATTGAAAGTTAATCCACCGGCACTTTAAAACTCTGATGCGATTATGCTGTTATGCAATGGCAACGGCGGCTTTTGTGGCTAGATGGACGCCAATAAATACTATAGCACTGATATAGCACTTTCTTGCATTTCTTCTACCTCAACAAAGCAGTTGTTAAGAGAGATGTTAATGTTGATCTGAAGATCACAATATGTACAGAACTAAAAGAAAATAATACTTGCACATAGCACTCTGTCTCACAGATTAAACTGAGGTAACTGGATCCTCAGTGTTATGTTCTGACTAGTTTGGTTACGGTAACTGGGGCTAAAGAAAAAAAAAAAACCCTGTGAGAACAATTACTGTTTTCTTATTTTTACTTAGCTCTGGATTACATTGAGATAATGGTGAAATGTGTTGGGATCAGATCAAGGTCTGAGGGCTACATGGTGATCCAGCATTACTGCAGAAATGAAAAAGGGGTGCGGGGCACCAGGAAAATTAATTTTCCTGATTTTCACTGTCTTACAAACTGCCTCCAAGGCCAAGGCAAATATTTCCACTAAAGTCCTGCGGCTGTCTTCCACTCTGGCTGAACCAGGCAGGATGTGTTAAAGCTGGACTAACTCACCCCGTTTAAGCTGCCCAGGTCCTTTACCATGTGCTCATCTGTGTTTGAGTCATAGTTGATTACAGCATGCTGCTTGTCCACACTGCGAGACTACGGAACACAAATAAAGCAAATAAAAGTCAATACAGTTATTCTAAGTGATTAAACATTGATTAAAGCTATCAAGACATAATGTGTCTTTCTGGCATAATTGTACAACACAGCACCTAAATTACAAGTTAAATTATTGTTAACAATATGCATATTATTACAGTGCACAGCTCTACTTAAAAAAAAAGTGTATCACAACATTGTAATCTAAAAACTGTTTAAACTAAATTGTTCAGTGTGAAAGTTAAAGATGCTAAATCCTACAATCCCAAATCAGAAAATGTTGAGATGTTGAAAATGCAAATAAAAAAAGGTAGAATAAAGCAGCAGGGATTGTTGCATTTACTTAGATCCACCCTGTCTGCAAGGAAGTGAGTCAAACATATTTCTTTTCTTTTCCTTGTCAATATTGTTTCATTTATTTATAGATCCATTTTTGAATTTCAGACCTGCATCACATTCCAAAAAAAAGTTGGGATAGTCAAGTTTTTACTGCTTTGTACTGTTGTCATTCCCTCTCCCACACAAAAGGATTTCTGGAATTGAGGATTACCAAGCAGGGAAATTATTTAGTTTCTATTTTGTCCTATTCTACATCTAAACACATGTAGGAGTCTACAGCAGTATGCGTTTGCTGTATTCTCCACACATTCTCTATTGAGGGCAGATCAGTACCACAGGCAGGCAAGTCCAGTACATATACCCTTTTCCTCTGCTATGCCTTTCTAATGTGGGCAGAATTTGGTACTGCAATGTTTGTTTTAAAAAAAAAAAAAAAAAAAAAAAAAAAAAAAAAAAAAAAAAAAGACATCCATGGAAAAGTATTGGTTTTGAAGGCAGCATATGTTGCTCAATCTACGTCTCTGCATTAAATGCATTAAAGCCGCCGTCAAAGAAATGCAAGTGAGCTCTACCTAAGCCACGGATACAATCCTGTGCCATCATCGGGCTTGTTGTTTATAAAACGGTCTAGATTGCACATTTCTTGCAAAAAAGAACCTGACGTTCCAATTCATCTGGCCACAACGCGCTTCACTGTCGGATGGTTTATCCCAGACGCCTCCAAGCCCAGTAATGTCGGTACTTAGTTGTTGTGTAGTTAAATGAGATATTTATGAGTGACAAGTCTGGGTGCAGTGTCGTCTGACAGTTGAGATCACAGACATCCTGCTTTGGTTTGTGACTTATACCCTTTACCCACCGCACATTCCTCCAGATTCCTTGAATGGTTTACAGACATGTAGGAAAAATATGCAAGCCTGTTTCAAATCTTTTTCCGGGGGACATGTTTTTTTTAAACATTTCATTGATTTTCCCATGCATCTGTTGAAGATACTCTCCCATATCCGCTTCCGAAAGACTCAGCCTTACATTGATTCTGCTTTTGTACTAAATCATTACAATCATCTGTTGACACTACTGGTTTAAAAAAAAAAAAAAAAAAAAAAAAAAAAAAATTAGATAGAGAGATAGAGATATAGATATAGATATAGATAGATATATATAGAGAGAGATATAGATAGAGAGATATATATATAGAGATATAGATATATATATATATATATATATATATCGATATATATATATATATATATATATATATATACATATATATACATATACATACATATACATACATATATATATATATACATATATATATACATATATATATATATATATATATATATATATATATACAAAAAGTTAACCAGAGCTTCACAAAAGGTGAAAAATCAGGGCATCGGCGTAAGACAGGTTATTACCAGCAAACAAGCTTCGAACTTTGTAGCACATTAAACTAAATGCTGGCCGTCATCTTTCAGAGTAAGGTCTCCACACTGCACATACCAGCAATTCACCAGCGTAAAAAAGTGCTTTCTTCTAAATATGCTTAATTTAATTACATGCAGCCTGAGCAAATGATTCATCCTGACACAGTCTCTTTCCTGCTCACTTGCACTCTGGGCCTCTATGTTAAAGAAACTGCAAAAGCTATACATGACTGCCAAACTCATTTGGTTAATCAACATGTCCTCCAGTGGTCCATTTGCAGGCTTGTCATAAACCTCTCTGAACTAAGCACTAACTTGAGATTTACCGTTTTTGTTCAGCCATCCACTTACCACACTTTCAAGTAGAGGGTTTAAAAGTTAACTCACCTGCTTGATTAATTCAACTTTGCTGGCTAGAGCACAAACATACCACATTCCTGACCCAAAGCTTTACTTTGCCCCCCTTATCATAAAGAAAATGCTCTGGTGCTAAGAAAAACTTAAACGCATCACTGATCTGCACACAAAACATTCAGGCCACTGATGTAGGAGGTCTGACTGATCAGTGCTTGTGAACATACAGAGCAAACAGTAGTTATCACTGAAAGCCCAAACATTTAAGGCAAGGCCTTTGACAGTGCCGTTTAAAATGACTTCACTCCATCTGAATCTCTGCTTTTCTTGCTAAGCAGGATTCTCATTTTCCAGACTTCCAGCTGTCAATTGAAAAGGAGAAAAATGCCCTAAGCCAGCCACAAAAGTAAAAGCCGAAAACAACTCCAAAACCAGATGTGTGCCAATATAGAGAGCAGTCTTGAGAATTTAATTAGATAAATAGAAAAGTCTGCATCATTCCAAAGTGTAACAAGCTGAGGTTTTAGTTTGGGTTTTTTTTTTTCTTTTAAAAATTCCTGGAGTCAAATATGTTTGAATGTGGAAGTAACAAAGTCTCCAATCTAACCAACATATGCGGTTAGGCAATTTCTGGGTTCAACACACAAAATAATAGCATAAACAACTGCATCCGAGGCAACATTCCTCTTTCACTGGTTTAAATACAGAGTGAAAACAAAAAGAAAAGGAGAATATCACACAAAGACCACAAAGAGACTGTGATTACGTCAGACAGCACATGGAAAAAAAACATAATGGAATGCTTTTGCTGCAATTTAAAGTCATTGTTTGAAAGGTGGTCAGAGGCAACTTTGGGAGAAGATACTGTCACCAGATTACACAGTCACAAAAACAGGCACTCAAGGCACCTCCCACTGGTTTTTGTGCATACTGTATTTAGTTGATTGGTTGTCATACAGAGAATTGCGACATTTCCTGGCTATCATTTGAGAGAAATGACATAATTTAATGGCACATTTTATGCACAAACTCAACCTTCACAACAGCAGCTCACCTGCAGCATGAGCTCACAATCATCACGGCCGACAAAGATCATCTCCCGGGGCAACCTGTGGCGTGTGCCCGAGCTGCTGACCAGAAACCAAGACGTCACACTCATGTTGGAGCCACGTGTCAGGATCTTCTTTGCATCCTGCACGCAAGACAAGAACGTGGATATGTTCAGTTTATAAAGAAGGTTAAAAAATAAAGATCCATGCCTCTGAATATGCTGGACGTCCCTGAAAAAGTTGTATTGTAACACTGAAGAGGGAAAAATATTCTATCAACCACGTTTAACTTGTTTATCCAATCACCTCTTGTCTGGTTTTGTTAGTACTGATGTTATCCAATTAAACACACAAAGCCACTGGTGTAGTAGCACCTTGTTGTAAAGCCTATTTATTTTTATCAAATGGGATGGCTCTCATAAAAGTGCAGTATGAAACACGCTTCCTAGAAAATACTGAATTTAACTTAATTTAAGTAAATTAATTAATAAAAATAAAAAGCACAACATCTTGAGTAGAGGTGCACTTCATTATTTTTTTATTTATTATTATTCACGAATATGAACTGCAAAATAAGGTGAAATATTAAGTGTTTTAATTCAATTTTGTGAAGTATTGTATTGTTCTTTTGCGCGGTAATCGATGACAACAGAGTTTACTGATCAGTTTAAAAAAAAACAAAAATCTGTAACGAAGTGGCGGGTGTCAGTCCACGTTAGCTTCCAGTTCTCACTTCCAGACGGGATTTACTTCCTGTAACACTGTCTTAGTAAACATTATTAACAAATATAAAAGTTATCCAATACATTATGTATTAAGACGCGTTCTTGTCGGCACAACTGTTCTTAACGTCACCGACAGCTGCTGCTGAAGTACGTCTGCGACAGCGATGTTTATATCGACACAGCTTTCTCCAATGATTTTATCCCCAACTGGGACTTTGCTTACCTTTAATGCCTTCTCCGTTTTACGCCTGAGTGAAGCCAGCGTTTACCGTCCTAAAAAAACAAAAAAGACAGAGAAGTTCGTAGATATAATTCGACGAAAGAAGGTGTAGTTAGAAAAAACGCACCAGGTGCCAGTGGACAGGTAGATTCGTAACACACCCTCTTCCGCCTTTGGGAAATGACAACCGGACTAAACTCCGACGTCGAGCTGTCCCGACCGGCCGGTGACGTAGATGGACGAGTCGGTCCCATCCAGCGAGTTTAATCTGAGAGCAGGAACAAGTAAGAGGTCTCACTCTTTCTGGTTTCCGCGTGTTGAAAGCACGCGCGTGTGTGAGAGAGTGTGTGTAGATCGGCTTTCATAGAAGATCGGCTTTTATAGACGATCTCCGTCTGTTTCACATTATTTTATTAATACATGTATTACAATAAAATTTCCTTATCTAAGGTTTAAACCTAAATAAATAATAGTTTTTATTCCGGCTCAACCAAACTGATACAGTCTAATAATGCAACTGGGAACAAATTGAGTTGATTTATTAATAGTTACCTTTTGTTGAAAAGATTAACATCACAAGTTCAAAAATCATATCTCAGTTTCAAATCAAACGGCACCACCTATTTTATTCAATCATTTCACCTCATATATAATCAAACAAAGAAACCTTTTGGGAGTGATATATATAATGTGTGTTTTGTTATATTTGTTTTTCATTAGCTAATGCACGCCAGATGGCGTCCTATAGTTTCAAGATACAATATACCCGCTTTTCAGCAAAATATAATTTATTAAATCCAATTCTAATCACCAATAATCTCGCAGCGATTGGGGTATGAATCATCATCTGTCATTTGTAATGTTTAGTCAACACACATATATTCTGCTCATAGGGTTTGGGAGTTAGTTTGTTCTTTGTGTTTATGCCATTCATGAAAACTGAACGCATCTTTCCTGGAGAGATTTACCCTCTGCTACAGACCTGCCCCTCATGTCATCATGGGCCTTATAGTCACCAGGGTGTGTCTGCTCTCAGAAGCTTTACCTTAACGGATAAATCTTCACCCTTCAATCATAAAACCTGCTCTCTCTATGAGTCAGCGAGCCTTTAAGAACAAGGAGAATAATTGACCTGAGGTCTTTCTTTCTTTCTTTCTTTCTTTCATTCATTCATTCATTCATTCATTCATTCATTCATTCATTCATTCATTCGTTCGTTCATTCTTTCATTCGTTTGTTTTGCATGCATGCTTGCATGAATTCTATGTTATGACTGTGTACTCGAGTATCACATCTCCTGAAGTTGACAGCACACCTCCAAGTGTCCATGAATTAGATCCAGACCATGCTCAGGGTGCACCTCTGTACAGCATCTTGTACTCACACTACTCCAACATCAAAAACAAATGTTTGTTTATGAAACTGTATGTAGACGTCTATAGATGTATAAATGTGTGCAAATGTGTGTGTGTGTGTATATATATATATATATATATATATATATATATATATATATATATATATATATATATATATATATATATATATATATATATGTGAAAATAGCATTTATATACAGTAGCATGTAACTGCACATGGCAATAATAACTCATGTAACTGCACATGGCAATAATAACTCAGGTATCTGCTCATTTATACTCAGTATACCCGCAATATACATTGATACTGCGCAAAATTCTAACTATTAATATGTATAACTTCTAAGTACGTCAAGATTCTATGATATCTTAAACCACAGAAATAATAATGAGGGTCCATCTGAAAACATGGTACAGAGTTCTAGGGTTGGAGTTTGTACTTCTTCCTGCTCCTTTTCAAACATGTCAAGACTGCTGCTGCTACAAAAATGTGTCTCTTGCATTCCTGGTTAAGTACGTTCAAGCATGTCTGTTACTTACTATCATGTTCGAAATAAAGACTTTTGAATTGAATTGAATTGAAACTGTTACCAGTGCACTACTAAAAATTAAGATTCTAATCGATAGAAATGTTTAAAAGTGAAAACGGTAGTGCCTGGATTCAAAGTCTCACCACCCATGGACATAAGTGATTGTATAACACCTCATATAGGTATACTGTATATCAGCCTCAGGGTTTAAATGACATTTAGTGTCCTCAAGAAATACTTTTGCTTCTACCAAAAAGATAAGAGGTGCTCTAGTTTGCAAAAATTTGATGGCTGAAACATCCTCCAGGGGAGGCCAGTGGCAGAGCCACAGCCTAGTTTTGTCCTCCGTTTGGAGCTCTTCAGCTGAAGTGAGGGAAGTCTGCAATGGTTGTCAGGTGAGCGCCACACTGGGCCCAAACCTGGGTCTCAGTGTGTGATGCTGCTTTGCATTGCAGGTGGCTAAAAGACCAGAGTGTAAGTTCTGGCTGTCAACATCTGCTCCAGAGACTGCACCATATGCCCCAGCCCCAGGGGGAGTATCTCTCTTTGTCTCAGACCAGCTGCAGAGCTCCAGACGTGGATTTGAGCAGCCTGGCAGAGGCAGAGAACACAGCCAAGGCCTGGTCAGAGCCGCGGAGTGTTGGAACATTTGTCTCATGCACTTAGTCATGATTTATTTGGAGGGTGTGATCACAGAACGGCACAGAATAACTGAACTGCTTTTCCTGATCCATTTTTCCCACCATTTAGTGGCACATGTTTAACCCACTGGTGTAGCTGCAACTTTAAGAAATCTCAAATCATCTGTTAGTTAATGAAAAGACTAGGAAAAAGATTTCTATTTTAAGAAATTGTCCAAGAAAATTGTGGAAAACCCTTTCAATCCCATGTTTTTCAACAATGTGTGGTGAGAATATAAATCATCACTAAGCAAAATGCTTTAATTGGCTCAATTAATTGTTTTTTTCTTTTGGAAAGAAACGCTTCCAAGTAAAGGATATAGTCCACACAGAGGTTAAGACCTTTTATTTCATCAATTTGAAAGAAACAAGTAAAAACAGTGTACAAAGTTTATATTATTTGTTTACTAAAGCTGGTGTCCTCAGTCTTAGGAATACAAGAGGGGCGGGTACAAAAATGTTGAAATTAAAAAATATAAAATGAATTATTCCCTATTTTCAGAAGGCGACAGTAAAGGGGAAGTGTGCATAGGAATAGGTAACAAACAGACTCAAAAAGTGAAAAAAAAAAGTTTTCAAGCGACTGAAGAGAAAACAATACCATAATAAAAACCATTACATTCAATGATGTATGACACACTTTTGAAAAATGATTATCTGTCATCTTAAAAATACTGAAGTGCTTTTGGAAACTCTGAAAGAAGAGTTTCATTTCCAAAGAGTCTGTTCAGCTTCAGCTGTCTTTTTTTAAATGAAAAAAAAAGAAGAAAATCACTTAAAACAAGAAAATCCTACTATATTTGTATCCACAAGGCTTGAATTTATATAAAAGAAACTAATTTAGTCTTTACCAACCATAAAATGCAAATAGGGGTCCAAATACAATCATTTTGGGGCAGCAAAGTGCATATCATTGGCACAGTAAAACTTGTTTTAATTCATGCTGGTCTCATAAATAACTCAGAAGCTCATGAAGGGATAAAAGTCCCCTAAAGAAGCAAAATGAAGATGACTGTCATTTCCCCTGAAGCCCAGTTTGTTTGCAAAGTATTCCTAAAGAAACGTATCATGTAAAAGTGACCTCATTGAGGCAGCAGCATATGCACTGGGTGGAAAACACCCAATAGTGTACTGTACATGGAGGAAAAACCCAGAGAAAGAGAAGAGGTTCTGAGGGGCCAGTACCATTTGACCCGGTCAGAGGGAAACCAGGAGGTGTCTGCAGCACAGCAACAAGATAAAAAGGCATCAGGATCTATAAGCACTTACTTCAGGGGGAGCTAGTGAAGCTATTTATTAGCTTGAACAGGAAACTGCGGGTCTCTCGGTGATGTGCAAACAGTTAAAAAAAAAAACAACAAAAAAAAAACCAAAAAGGTGGAATCCACTGCAGGCAAGCTTGTGCTCAAGTGATTACTCATGCTGCATCCTTTGCATGCCCGCCCTTCCTCACATCAGACTGTATTGCACAATTGATTAATCAGACCCATCGTGGTGTGGCATGACAACACGACAAACTGACTTGTGTCAGTTTCACATCAAGGTAATTGGAAAGTGGTAAAAAAAAACAAAAAAAACAAAAAAAAAACAAAACAACAAACATCTTTCCAAAAGATAACGTTTCAGTCTTAGGAGAATTAGCCATGTGTTACAACACATAAGTATGCTGGAAGATTAATTTTATTTGATACAATACATTCACTTATGAAGCCAAAAATGTCCAGAAGGACATAGGAAAACAAGGATTCATCACCCGCTCAGAGAAAAAGCAACACACTCTCTGCTCACATGGTGTTTTTGGTCCACAGCATGCCTACGTTCTATTTGAAATGGTTGGTATTTTTGTATACGTACGATGTAAACGACCTTTTTCAGAATTAAATTATTCATAACAGTAGCCTAATTTGTGTAACTACTTCTCTCCCATTCATTATGGTGTATGGATACCTGCTCAGTATACAACATAATAACCAGGAAATGTAGGGTAGTGTTATCTCCATGGTCAATCTTTAAAGGCCACACAGTACAAGCACATTTATCTTAGTTTTTGTTTTTTCTTTGCACTTCCTCCTTCCTATAAAAACACAACGTGCTGATTGCGACTGTTACATCCAATGACAGCTTCTGCAGGCAATGCTGGGAGGACATGGCTGAAGCCCCGGCCTTCTGAGAGTGCAGTCGGGTGGAGAGGGGGGAGATGGTGGGGCCGGAAGAACGTTTGAGTCGTTTAGGCTGTTCCACTGGCAGAGTAGGAGAACTGCGGAAAGTGGGGTCTTCGCTCGCTGTCAAAAGACTCCATACTGTCATCTAAAGATTCAGGAGAAAAAAAAAATAAAAAATCCTTCAGTTAGTGGTAGATAATAAGAGGATACAAACCATGAAGCAACAAACGCTTTTCTGTGCATATTCAACCATTTTAGTGTGAGAAAGACAGTTTTATAGATCCATTAAGATCATACACACTACATTAATATTCACAAATACTAAAACAAAAACACCAAAGTATTTAAACTTACTTTACAGAAAATACATTTTAGATATGAAGGAAAAAAACGGGCTAAGAGGATTTATGTCAATGTACCTTTATTATCACCAACATGCAATCTGTTATAGAAGTAAATATATATATATATATATATATATATATATATATATATATATTTTTTTTTTATTTTTTTTTTTTTGTTAAAGAAGAAGTTTTTATTTGAGTAACAGCAACTAAGACTATATTATCAAATGTCAAAGATGACATTTTACTGCCTTTTGGAAAATGTTTCTTTCAAACAGGTTGAGGGAAGTGCAAGTGTTGAAGGACTAACATAAAAGTGCACGTTTCCCATTCTTGCTTCACACAATAAGCGGCTCAACAGTTCAGGACCAAACCATTGTTTCACAACATGACAAATGTTTTGATTAAGTCTGGCCATCTGACCTCTTACAGCCAGTCTTCTACAATGCAGAGAATGTGATTTGGCAGCGTCTGGTTTAAATAAAAGTTTGAATGGGAGCAGAACCTCCAAAACCCGTTTACACTTTTTAACATTCATGATGATTTAAAAATCTGAACTTAACATAGTAGCACAGGCACTAATTCTCCCAGGTAATCAAAGATGTTTTCATTTGAAATGTGTATTGATAACAGTCTGAATTGCTTATCTTTTGTCTTTCAAATTTAATTACATGTATTTAGATATTTTATTCAACGCATTTTGATATTCTAACAGGATTGCAAATTTCTCTAAATCATTCATTACAATATCTAATATAAATACGATCATTTTCCATATGTAACTCAATGTTTGAACGTACTAGGCATTAAAAAGCCTTGTGAGGTACAATAATGTACTTTATTGGTGTTCTCCAGAAGAGGGCACACTTTACCAACTAAAGGCACAAAATCCTCCCCAAAAGGCCAAACCTGAGGGGAAACCTTCATGAATGACTGATGTGCTGGGTTCAAAGTTTCTCCATGGTGCCTGTCCTTTCAGATTATAAACATAAAATAACATTAAAAATAAAACTGTGACAATCATCTGAATGGTTTCACATGAAAGGAAATTCAGAAAGGCCCCAATTAGTGAGCGTTTTCTCAGAATAGATATTAAACAGCCCTGAAGTGGAAAAGGTCAGCTTTCATGTTGAGCAAAGTTAAAAAAAAAAATTAACTAACTCTGGTCGCAGTCGATTTCCACACTGCCCAGAGTGCTCAACAGCCTTGTCGCATGAAACCACAACCTGATAATAGCTGAACAATAACAAACAGTCTGATCATTTTGAACTCGTCTTATACTTCAGTCACAGAGTTGCATTAAGGATGAGGCAGAGGTTGGCGTTGTGTAGCTCAACTGGTTGACCAGTAAGGAATGGAGGCTGCAAACCGTCGTCGCAGGAGTCCTGGGCTTCAGTCCAGACTTGTGACCCTCTGTTGCATGTCATCACCCCTGTTAACCTCCCTCACTGACCAAAGTTAAGTCACTGGAGCCCACAAAATCAAAGAAAAAAAAAAGATATAAGTAAGTGAGTATGTGTGTCTGACGCTACCTTGTCCGGGAGGCGTGATAGTGATGGTCTGTCCAGTGAACTCCTCGTCAAAATATCGTGTGTCAGTCTCTGAGGTAACTTGGGGCTTAAATGGCGGGACCAGCTGTTGGAGAGGAGAGGAACAGTCAGTGGGGTAACAGTTGTTAGTCTGTTGACGATGTATATGGTTTCTAGATGATACTGCTGCAAGTGATGGCTCATTATTGATCTCTGGGGGAAATGACATCTAACTATGTTTGTTATCTTTAAAGTGGATACAGTAAGAGGATGAAAGTGAGACATGGCAACAAAAAGTATTTAGAAAACCCACCTTCTTCTCATAAACATCTTGCCATTCAATCCCAGCAAAGAACTTGTGCTGCATGATTTCCTTCGCATCATCTGGCCCTCCACCTAACCTGGAAGCATGAGCACACACAAGCACATAACAAAAAAGGTCAAAACCTGACAATTAAAGTACATTTTCTAAAAACACAAGCAAAAAAAAAAAAAAAAATACTACAATTAAGAAAGCAGCTGAGAATATCACCTTTGCATGGGTTCTTTCTTCAGGAGACCAGAGAGCAGTGAGCGTGCCTCGGGGCCGAGAGTCCGGGGGAAGCGGATGTCTTCCATGAGGATGAGTTCGAAAAGCTTCTCGTGGTCCTGGTTGTAGAAAGGCAGCCTGCCGCACATCATCTCATACATCACCACCCCAAGACCCCACCAATCCACGGCACGGCCATAGTCGTTGTCTTCTAGGACCTTGGGAGTGGAGAGGTGGATCAAGGACTTTTAATCCACTTGTGGAGGCCTTCAGTCATTTCAGTTGGTTAATGAAGGGTAAAGAGTGCTTATTCTTTCATGATGCATGATGGGTTTTTTTTGGCAAGTTAGGGGGAGCACACTTTTGCAGCTGCAGGTTTACATCCACCCAAGGCTGTGTTTGGCCATCACAACCATCCCCCAGCAAAAATCACCTGCTTCCCTTTCTAGTCTGGGCTTTTGAGGTGGCTCCTGCCAACACTGACTTGTATCTCACATTAGGAGCAAGGATAGAGTTTCCCCTGGAGCCTTGCATGTTTAATCACCACAGGGCCTATTACACATACGCTAACACACATACAGATCAACAAACGGCAAAGGTGTGCGTCATTTAAATAAGCAAGTGTGTGTGGCCACACATTTACAGGCCAGGGTCTCACAAACAAAACAACTCAAAACAGCCCGAGTCAGAGAAGGAAAACATTTAATCTTAGTCTTTCTTTTAGACAACTTTCCTCAGAACTTCCTAATGATACACACTCTTAAACCGTTGTGCTTTGTGAAAATTGTAACCTGTTGCATGACTAATGTGCTGCTGAGCTGTGCTGTTCCAAGGCCTCTGGGGACGTGTACTGGATTCTACCTCAGCAGGCAGATGTTGAAGGTGAAATCAAGACAACGAGAACAGTATGTTCTCTTAAACTTTCAGCAGCGTGATGCAAGATAATTCAGACCCAAGAATAGAAACCTAGGTAAAAAGATGAGGGTGGATAAATAGAATTAGATATGGACACAAAAGTGTACTGGCTGAGAGACGGGGTCTTGGAAAACAGATGGACAGAGGTGCCTGTAAAAGGAGCAAACCTGGTGTGTGCGTGCATGCGTGCGGCGTGCATGCGTCTGTGGGCACTCGGCCTGGAGCTGCGGCAAGTGCTGAGCATCGAGGAGGAGTACTGGGAGGGTAGGGGGAGTAACGTGAAGCCAGCGCAAGGGTAGGATTACTGGGCCGTCTCTATTTCCAGCGCTGCTGTCGTGTGATTCACACCGTGCGACAGCTGGGCCCGCAGCTGCCCCATATATGTAGAAGAGCACCACAGCTGTGAAGCTGCCAGGAGCGCAGGAGCCAAGCTCATCCCTCATATATGTAACCAGTCCTGCCTGCCTGCCTGGGCCCCAGCCCCAAACTAATACTGTTACACTTCCCCAAAGGAGCGGAGACAGGGGAGGAGAAAGGGAGGAGGGAAAGGATAAAAGGCGCACACACACTTGCTGCTGCTGCTGCTGCTGCTGCTGCTGCTTTGGAGTTCCACTCTTTTTACTCTACTTTTTCAGCTCATAAACTTCTGCACTGACAGCCATTAATCTTCAAAGCTGGCGGATCCAGATCCACGTCGGTGGCGGCAATTTTTTTTTTTCTTTGTAGATGTTTCCCAACAGCCAATTCCCTCAGCTAATAATGGTTTACTTCCTGTAAGTGCTTAATAAAAGTGCCTAAGTGAATTTGCTCCAGCTTCTCCAGAAAGAAACTGGTCAGGCTCTTGCAGATGGACTCTGTCCTCCCTCCCTGTTTTTCTCCCAGTAGCTCTGGGTGGAATATTCCCAGACGTTACAGCATTCCTGTTCAGCACACACAACAAGGTCATTGTTTACAACCTGTAACACTGCCTGGCCTGCACTCCAAAGAGACTCGGCAGCGACCCTGTTGCCATGCCAACACCCCCTGATGTCTCCCCTCATGCTGCTGCTGAGGTTGGAGCTGTCATGTGGAGGAGCAGAGTGAGCAAAAGAAACTTGGGATGAAAATGTGGAATGCTCTTAGAAATCTTTAAGCAAATGGTTGTGTAAATATAAAAAAATAAACAGTTTAAAAAAAAATATTTGTAATAACTCAATGTCCTCGTTCTGATGATTAGAAGAACCTCAGTGTGCGTGGTCCCAAGAGACAGACCGAAACACTGCAGGGTAGCATGATCACACCAACTCCGAGTTCGCCCGGGTCAGGTGAGGCATCCAAGGCAGCAGCAGGGTCTGCGACTCCCCTGGTGCCTCACAACAGCCGTAGCCAGCATGTGTGTGTTTTTTTTCCCCGTTTCCTTTTTTTTCCCCGTTTCAGTGGCGGAAGCTCACGTTTCCTGAAGTGCTGCCAGCCAATTACCCCTCCTCATCCCCCAACCAGAAAATTCCAACTGCAGTCTAAAAGCAACGATAGGGCAACTGTGTCAACATGGACAACCTTCTCCCGGAAAGCATTTTTACGACAACAGGCAACGAAACCCACAAAAAACACCCATCCACTTAAGCGATACACTCACAATGAAATATCAAGTTACACAGCCCACTCCCACACTTGTCATACCTGCACGCAACCGGGAGTAGCCACACCCCTCCCCTCACAGCAAATATGAGAGCAGGCTGCCCTGCCCTGGGCACACGGCACACTCATTAACCCAACTTCAGCCAGAGATTAGAAAGGCATTTTCGGACAGCTGCACTTTTAGTTTGAATGCTTCCCATCCATCGAAGTCCGACAAAACATGCTGCAATCGTCTTTGGGATCTAGAGATGTCACGATTGTCAGGGCCGGCATTCATCATCGGGGTCCATACTGTGTTTTTGTTTACATAAGAAGTAGTTAATGAATGCAGATTCTCAAAAGGCACAAGAGTCACTGACGGGTTCGACGTGTTTGAAAGTTATGTGGCTCATTGTGTCTTGGCTCCAACCCTCACTAGACCTCAAGCCAACTGAGCAGCAGCAGAAGAGTCTGGACAGATAGAGAGCTCTTCACCACCAAAATAAAAACAACTGGCTTTTCTACTAGTAATACTGACATTAATACATCAGCGAGAGTGAAGAACTTTTGTATTTACCTCGGGTGCAAGGTACTCTGGCGTCCCGCAGAAAGTTTTCATGGTGGCGCCGTCTTTGATCCCCTCCTTACACAGGCCAAAATCTGTGATCTTTATGTGTCCGTCTTTGTCCAGCATGAGGTTTTCCAGCTGAGGAAGAAAACCAGAAGGAACATAATAACATCACTAAATCGCCACCATAAAATGAAGCAATTTATATTCAAATCTCTTAGAAGGTGTAGTCGGTATTTCTAGTACACTCACACATCAGGACAGAAAATGTTCTGGTCTGAAAACTTTTCTGCATTTTACAGATGAATTGAGCCACAGGCCAAAAGGATGTGCATCAAGCAACAGCATGACTGACTCAATGTTGGACCCCCCCAAACACACGCAACCCCCCCCCCCCCCCCCCCCCCCCAAACACACGCAAACCCCCCCCCCCCCCCCCCCCACCAGCTCTCAGTTAAAGTCACCTGACAGCTGTAGCTCACACGTGGCCAGCAGTGCCCGGCTAGAGTCAGCACATCCTCCAATCCTGCTACCCCGGCATTTTCAGGAGAACCCTAGCAGGCTGTGAGCCTGTCTTATAAGCCCGAGGGATAGAGAGAGAGGAAAAAAGGAGAGGGCGGGAGTGTGCTATGCTGACCTGGCTGGTAGTTTTATCAGCAGGAAGTAGTATGGCTACAAAAGCCCACTGCAGCACTGATAACCCTCCTAAACCCCATCAATCGTTAGCATCCAGGGCTGATGTCATTTTTACCAAACAAGTTTTCTGAGCACAGAACCAGAAACAGCGTCTTCACTGTGGCGTTTTTTTTGTTGGGTTTTTTTTGGTCTCCGTTAACAAAAAACTGCTTTACCGCAGTGTCAACATATCATGACATCTGCATTATGAACAAAGTGTAACGATGTCACCCACTAAGAACTGAACGTAAGCTATAACCAGAGGCGGTGGCGATCCGTTTAAAGAGCACGCTGGTGGTTATTTCTGTCCCGCTGCAGTAATGCATGGACCAGGCTTGCATCCAGCTGCAGTGAGGTCTGGAGGCTGATCTGGGGGAGGCAGATCAATAAGGCCTGGCCACTGCCACCGCTCTGGGTGGAAATAAACACTATTTATATCTGGGCCGAGGAGGGAGGACTGAAGGAAAGGAAAAGCAGAGAGGCCAGGTTGGGTGAAAGGTGAGTATGCATTTCTTTACATACCTTTAAATCTCGATAAACAACATTTCTCTCAGCATGCAGGTAGTCCAGAGCCGACACTATCTCTGCACCATAGAACCGGGCTCTCTCCTCTGAGAAAACACGGTCTCTCGACAGATGGAAGAAAAGCTGAAAGAGAGAAACATGGTCGGGTCAAATAAATGAACTCTTGCAACGATGTTAGAAAAATATTCTGATACTGACTTTATAAAGATCTACAGGTGCACGTTTACTGATTGTCAAAAGGCTTTACCTCACCACCGTTTGCATACTCCATAACAAAGCACAGACGGTCATGTGTCTGGAAGGAGTATTTCAGTCCCTGCAGATCGAAAAAGAACAAAAAAAAAAAAAAAAAAAAGGCTTAAGGCAGAACTTGAGCGTTTTCAACTAAGTTAAGAGGAAGTTGCCTTAAAAACAGCTGTTGTTACCATGAGACACCAAAGTACATTATTGCAGCTTTGCACCTGTAGCTGCCTTCTCAAACAACACCCCCCCCCCCCCCCCCCCCAAAAGAGAGAAAAGGTGTAGTTTACTTTAGCTGCAATGTTTTTTTTTATTTTTTTCATTCAAATAATCACATTTCATCACGTGTTTGTTTCCACCTGGCAGTCAGACCAAAACCTTTAGAGTGGATTCATGACATCCCACCTCAGAGAACAAAACAAAGGTTAAATAAATAAAGAAATGAATGAATGAATGAATGAATTAAGTGTTACCATCAAAAGGCCTAACTCAACTGCAGCCTTAAAAAAGCGCAGCACTTTTAACATTCTTGGATGAGACTTCCTACTTTTCCAAATGGATGGTGAACAGGTTTCAATGAGGTTAGAGAGAGGAAAAAAAAAGGTTTGGTTTAGGACTATACAGAGGCTCCTTACGGTCAAGAATGGATGCTTTGAATTCTGCAGGACTCTGTTCTCTGTGAGTGTGTGCGCCACTTCATCCTAGACAAAAGGGAAAAAAAAAGTGTTTATCCAACTCATACAATAGCCAACTATTATGGTATCAGTCATTGCTGCAATGCTTTCCTAAACCCCGCCGTGTTTTCACCCCCTTCCACTTGCTCGCTGGCAACTACTCACTTTTGCTACGATCACCTCCTTCTTTAGGATCTTCATGGCATAGTAGCGTCCTGTGGCCTTCTCCTTTACCAGGATAACTTTGCCAAAAGTGCCTTTTCCCAGGAGTTTGAGGTATTCAAAGTCGTGCATAGTCTAGAAGGCCAGAGCAGAGAAAGTAGCATCTGGTTACAAACGGGACCATTCACAAACTCATGTTCCAACTAGCCAGGACATACAATCCCACTGACAACAACGCTAAAGGCATTTTAGGCACCATTTTACCCACGAAGCAATTTCCACTCTCCTAATGGTTTGGACCCATATGTGGTTGTGTCTCAGTTAACCTCTGACCCCCCGACCCCAACTCTGAAGTGAATGTTGAAAATGGTTGTGCAGGGGACACCCAATCCCGTGTCCTTGGACCTTTATGTTGTGACACATGTGGGGGGGGTTATGGACATGTTATCTGGTGCTAAGCCACCCACGGTTGATGTTTGGTAAAATAAGTAGAAATTCAGATCAGTACAACATGAAGCAGGTTGGAAGGAGGGAGCTCCGGTTAGACTGGAAGACTAAAAAGGTAACATGACTGTGGTAATTCACACTTAAAATGAAAGTAAAATAACGGAAAGGATGCAAAACAGCATAAATGTGTCAGTACCACTTTGTGTCTGGGTTTGGTCAGGTAGACCTCCATGTCCATGGGGTCTGGAGAGGAATCCATCATCTCTTCCTCCTGTTTCTGGAGGCCTTCAGCAACTGCCTGGATGGCTTTGGTCCATTCTTCCCTGCAGGAAACAGCGGTAGCAGAGAAAGATTACATCAATGTAATGCAAACCCAGCAGCTCAGTCAAGTCTTCTAACCAACCTGAAGGCAATTTCAATGTGAGTGTGAACTCTGCCAGTGGAGCTTGAGCAGGTGTGTTACAATGATCTAATGTGTAAATGTGAGTCTGCTTCTACATGTAGGGGAAAGCTGAGTCAAACAGTGGTCAACCATGTTGCGACAGAAGCAACATTTTCACACGTAAATGATTTGCATTTTAGTCCTCTGCAAGAAGAAAAACGCATGTGCTTGTCGCTCGCCTCTCTTCGGGGGTCTCAACGTGGAAGGTGCGCTCGATGACAGTGGTCCACTGCAGGCAGCGGATGATAAATGTGTTGGGCCTGGGCCGCTCCGTCTTCATCAGCTGGCACTCTGACCACAGCCAAGCAGAGTGAGGAGGGAGACGAAGAGAAAGGCCAGTGTGTAGGGGAGCAGAGGGGAGAGAGAGACCCACAGTTATAGCAATTTATCTTTATTGCCATCCTAACAGACACCGTCGGCCAATTTGTGGAAGAACAGGTGCACTTTGGAGGAAGAAAACAACTCCAATCCTAAATTTGTAAGCCTCTTAGAAATGTAACATTTGGTAATACAGGTTTTCATTTACGTTTCTCTGTCTGATCAATGGTATAGTAGTTTGGAACATGATTGCATTTAATACAAAGAATCAACGAATTAATCAAGTTTAAATATAATCCACAATGCAGCTCTGTAGTCGAGTTTTTATTATCTTACTGCACACCTTAATAACCTAATATATATATATATATATATATATATATAAAACAAATAAAAAAAACAAAAAAACACAGACCTGAATATTCCAGAGCAAAATTTATGAATACAATCAAAGTCACTTCCTTATTTCATTCCATTTTGTTCACTCTTCCGACTTTTGGAGCAAATAAATCTCATGTAAGCAGTTTTTTTTTTTCTTCCCTGCGTTTGTATTAACATCTGTTCCCAAACGAAACATGTCAGCAAATATGTCAGGATGTGACACAAAAATGGCCTCTGTCTGATAGATGGAGGGCTCGGAGTAGACCACCACTGAGATCCAACATGGCTCCATCAGGGTAAATATGTAATCCAGCTGCAGCCGCCCTGTCAGCAGCGACGCACCATGTGTCCTCTGCAGCAGGGTCGCAGTGGTGACAATAACCAAAATCGTCGCTGATGAAGACGAGAGCCACAGAGCGGAGCCCAGATAAATACTCGAAATCAAGCGGCTAATGGCTCCGATAACTCAAGAGCGTCGGGGAGGAAACATTTTGTTAAACAAACAGTATGCTGTCTAATTGCTGTGCTCCGTCATCTGCACAGCTTATCGCAGCAACTCTCTCTGATGTGAAGATGGAGTGAGCTGGGCTGCTTTGGGCATTTTTTTTTTTTTTTTTTTTTGGTATCTGTTGTTTTTTTTCTGTCAAACTTTGAAAACAGAGACAGTGAGAGGCGGATACGGAGAAGGATGACGACATCTAATGTATTAATGTCAGGAGCCAGACATCTCCAGCATCCATGTTCAACTAAAAGTTATCTTCTTTTTTTTTTTCCTTTTTCTAACAATGCTCTGATACTGTGGAGATAATCTCACAGCCAATTTGAAAATAATACTACTTTATTTATTTTTCTAAATAAAGATGATCGAGCTTTGTTTACCATCTTCAACCACCTTTAAAAGGGAGAAACATGTAAAAATCAAAAACAGGGATGTGAATTTTTTTTTTTTTTTTTAAACAAAACAATACCAGTAAAAACAAGAAAAGCAACACACTTGAGGGTAAGACAAGCTGCCAAAGAACAGAGGGAAAAAATGTGGCGGTTTCTCTGAAGCAGATACTCACGTGCTACAGAGAAGTTATTTAAGGGGGTTTCCAGCTGGTCAACATCTTGTGGTCGTTCTTTGTAGCCAATGAATGTACCATCACTCTTCAGGAGAAAATACCTCGGCCTCCAGGTCTTGATGTATTCTCCTGATATGAGAAAGACATTGAAAAGGACTGTTGAGTGAAAAAAAAAAAAGACAAAATTAAACAACTCGTGATGATGACATGATATTTCACAAAGATTAGTGCTCACGAGTCTGAAGTGAGAAACTTGTGCTTTTGCATCTAAATACATTGTTTATATTTTTATGAATTTTCTTTTTTTTAAAAAAAAAAAAAAAAAAACTTCCGGCGCTGCAGCACCATCTCTAATTGATATGCTTGTCACCATTGTTCCCTAAAATGACCATCTTGTCTCTGTCTTTTTTTAAGTGTAGGTCAGCTGCAGGACAAATTATGGTTTTAATGGGAGCTGGGCCTCATTTGCTCGCCCAGCGTTCCCAATTCTAGGTATCAATTTACAATGTTGATATGCAGTAATCATTCATACTGAACTGAAAGCCTTATCCAATGCTTGGATTGAAATTGAGGAAATCAATGTGGACAGTAAGCTTCTTTATATTTAATATTTATGTGCACTTAATCACAGCTGGTACACTGAAGGGACCAACGCTGAAGCTATTAAGCTTTTAACTTATATGCACACAAGTGCTCTTCCTGTAAAAATGTTCAATCTTTTCTTAAATCCAAGTATCATGTCTGCCAAGGACTAAATTTGACTTTCATATTAAACATCCCACAATGCACATGTTCTAGACAGCAGCTGCAACTTCAAGCCAAGCGTGTCCCTGCCTTTCACCTAGACTTGCATCACAACTGAATCTCTCTCTATTAAAAAAAATATAATAAATAAAAGGCATATGAAACTCAATTTATTCCTGCGATGCTTCAGGAACTGTAGCGCCAGATGTTGTGCAGACGGGAAAAAGAATTAAAAAAAAAAAAAAAAAAAAAAAACTTAAAAAAAAAAACTTAAAAAAAAGCTTATATACCATAACAAGGAGATGGCATACGGTGGTGTGAAACTTGAATATTTATACAGGAACACTGTAATTTATTTTTAATTACGGAGCCACATATTAACCCCCTGTAGAGCAGCACCAAGCTGTCCTTAATTGCCCCATTTCCTCGAACACAGAAGTGCAGCGTGTGAGAACGATGATGCGTGTGTACAGAGATGTAGAAGATCTGTCAATATGAGCTTCTGTTGCCCTCTCTCAAACACACTTCTGATTGATGAAACCTGTATCAGATCAGACATTACAGAGCAAACAGCAGCCAGCTGTGTCACCTCTGTTTAGAGCATGTCCATATAAAACATATAAAGAAATAACGTGCATTTGTTACACTGGCTGAATGTCACTTTTCAAGATCTGTATTAGACACCTGAAGCTTTCCACTTCTGCTTCTTTCCTTATGTTGGTTTAAGAAAAAAAAAAGAAAAAAAAAGGACATATCGGCCAATTTTCTTCGATTACACAATTGCAATAAATAGCACATTTACAACTACAAACCTCACCAATCTGCTTGCACATCAGTCACTTTTAGGTGAATGCTGGTCTCAATCCACATGTAAATATTTATCATAAATTGTCAGAAAAACAACACTTCTTGAAGACATGGTTAGTATAAAAAAAAAAATTAAAAAAAAAAAAAAAAAAATCAAAAGCAGACAAGCTGCATTTTAAGAATACATATGCAGCTGGAAAAGTCTACTCAGCTCACACAGGATGCCTGAATCTTTGGCCAGATTGTCTCCTGAGCCCTTCGTACCGAGCCTCGTTTTCCTTAGCAGGGCTCCAGCTGGTGTCTCGCTCTGTGGTCAGATTCTGGATGACCCATATTCTCCTGCTATAGTCTATGCCAGCTAACATTGTGGACAGTATGTGCACAATGCAGAGACAGCATAATGAGACCCCTACTTGACAACCTGACATAAGACGAGGGCTCAGCGCACGTGTTTTCTCCTCAGCGCAGATAAAAAGTTTCAGCTTTGAGGTTCTTTCGGTTTGGAATGCAGCAAATCACTTCCAGACTGCGTGATGTTCCTACGTGCATTACAACATTAACATCTTGACGGGCAGAGACAGCCGTTTGTGTACGACTCTATGTGCTTGTTGTGTGTATACACTGCCTTGTTGTGCGCAGTACAAAGCATGCGTGTAACAGATTACATCAACATTCGCTGTGGAGGGTTAAGAGCTGTTCCTTCCAGCTTCACTGACGCATAGTACCCACCAGAGAGGCCGCAAGGGTGGTAATGTGTGACGCAGCAGCTAAAGGCTTGGCATGTACAGCATTTGGAGACATTCTGCCCCACTGAGCTGGCCTTGATCACATGGAGGTCAGGCAGATGACAATGCCACTCAAGCATTCAGAGTGATTCAAGGCTAACAAAAGTTGTCAGGACCCTGAATTGTGACATCAAGAGAGACAAGCATCGTTGGTCACTGGGGAGAGGTCCCATAAAGCAGGTGAAAATGTAAACAAGCTTAGGAATGTGACACCCAAGCTCGAACCTCTACTAGATTAATGAAAGTCCATTTATCACACTTCAAAACTCCCACAGGTAGTGGAAATGAAGGAGTTTTCACAGTGAAGACAGCGGCACTCCACATCAATAATTAGTACAGACTACTTCTAGACAAGAGGACAAAGCAACTTCTTCATCTGTGGCCACAAACCTAGTCACAT